>OX376704.1:37168320-38616221 GCA_947389935.1 Agrilus cyanescens
TGTATATATTTCCGTGTTGGTACCCTTCAAAATAATTCATTAACGTGTCGAAAATTGACGAGCGCCTTTTTTTGTTTAGTATTTTTGCAGTGTTGTTTTGTAAAATCACTCATATTTTTCTTAATTTGTGTCGCACTTGGAAACGGTTTTCACCAAAAAATTCTGCGTACTTTTTTGTATATATTTCCGTGTTGGTACCCTTCAAAATAATTCATTAACGTGTCGAAAATTGACGAGCGCCTTTTTTTGTTTAGTATTTTTGCAGTGTTGTTTTGTAAAATCACTCATATTTTTCTTAATTTGTGTCGCACTTGGAAACGGTTTTCACCAAAACATTCTGCGTACTTTTTTGTATATATTTCCGTGTTGGTACCCTTCAAAATAATTCATTAACGTGTCGAAAATTGACGAGCGCCTTTTTTTGTTTAGTATTTTTGCAGTGTTGTTTTGTAAAATCACTCATATTTTTCTTAATTTGTGTCGCACTTGGAAACGGTTTTCACCAAAACATTCTGCGTACTTTTTTGTATATATTTCCGTGTTGGTACCCTTCAAAATAATTCATTAACGTGTCGAAAATTGACGAGCGCCTTTTTTTGTTTAGTATTTTTGCAGTGTTGTTTTGTAAAATCACTCATATTTTTCTTAATTTGTGTCGCACTTGGAAACGGTTTTCACCAAAACATTCTGCGTACTTTTTTGTATATATTTCCGTGTTGGTACCCTTCAAAATAATTCATTAACGTGTCGAAAATTGACGAGCGCCTTTTTTTGTTTAGTATTTTTGCAGTGTTGTTTTGTAAAATCACTCATATTTTTCTTAATTTGTGTCGCACTTGGAAACGGTTTTCACCAGAAAATTCTGCGTACTTTTTTGCATATATTTCAGTGTTGGTACCCTTCAAAATAATTCATTAACGTGTCGAAAATTGACGAGCGCCTTTTTTTGTTTAGTATTTTTGCAGTGTTGTTTTGTAAAATCACTCATATTTTTCTTAATTTGTGTCGCACTTGGAAACGGTTTTCACCAAAACATTCTGCGTACTTTTTTGTATATATTTCCGTGTTGGTACCCTTCAAAATAATTCATTAACGTGTCGAAAATTGACGAGCGCCTTTTTTTGTTTAGTATTTTTGCAGTGTTGTTTTGTAAAATCACTCATATTTTTCTTAATTTGTGTCGCACTTGGAAACGGTTTTCACCAAAAAATTCTGCGTACTTTTTTGTATATATTTCCGTGTTGGTACCCTTCAAAATAATTCATTAACGTGTCGAAAATTGACGAGCGCCTTTTTTTGTTTAGTATTTTTGCAGTTTTTTTTTGTAAAATCACTCATATTTCTCTTAATTCGTGTCGCACTTGGAAACGGTTTTCACCAAAAAATTCTGCGTACTTTTTTGCATATATTTCCGTGTTGGTACCCTTCAAAATAATTCATTAACGTGTCGAAAATTGACGAGCGCCTTTTTTTGTTTAGTATTTTTGCAGTTTTTTTTTGTAAAATCACTCATATTTCTCTTAATTCGTGTCGCACTTGGAAACGGTTTTCACCAAAAAATTCTGCGTACTTTTTTGCATATATTTCAGTGTTGGTACCCTTCAAAATAATTCATTAACGTGTCGAAAATTGACGAGCGCCTTTTTTTGATTAGTATTTTTGCAGTTTTGTTTTGTAAAATCACTCATATTTCTCTTAATTCGTGTCGCACTTGGAAACGGTTTTCACCAAAAAATTCTGCGTACTTTTTTGTATGTATTTCCGTGTTGGTACCCTTCAAAATAATTCATTAACGTGTCGAAAATTGACGAGCGCCTTTTTTTGTTTAGTATTTTTGCAGTGTTGTTTTGTAAAATCACTCATATTTTTCTTAATTTGTGTCGCACTTGGAAACGGTTTTCACCAAAACATTCTGCGTACTTTTTTGTATATATTTCCGTGTTGGTACCCTTCAAAATAATTCATTAACGTGTCGAAAATTGACGAGCGCCTTTTTTTGTTTAGTATTTTTGCAGTGTTGTTTTGTAAAATCACTCATATTTTTCTTAATTTGTGTCGCACTTGGAAACGGTTTTCACCAAAAAATTCTGCGTACTTTTTTGCATATATTTCAGTGTTGGTACCCTTCAAAATAATTCATTAACGTGTCGAAAATTGACGAGCGCCTTTTTTTGTTTAGTATTTTTGCAGTTTTTTTTTGTAAAATCACTCATATTTTTGTTAATTTGTGTCGCACTTGGAAACGGTGTTCACCAAAAAATTCTGCGTACTTTTTTGCATATATTTCCGTGTTGGTACCCTTCAAAATAATTCATTAACGTGTCGAAAATTGACGAGCGCCTTTTTTTGTTTAGTATTTTTGCAGTTTTTTTTTGTAAAATCACTCATATTTTTGTTAATTTGTGTCGCACTTGGAAACGGTGTTCACCAAAAAATTCTGCGTACTTTTTTGCATATATTTCCGTGTTGGTACCCTTCAAAATAATTCATTAACGTGTCGAAAATTGACGAGCGCCTTTTTTTGTTTAGTATTTTTGCAGTGTTGTTTTGTAAAATCACTCATATTTTTCTTAATTTGTGTCGCACTTGGAAACGGTTTTCACCAAAAAATTCTGCGTACTTTTTTGCATATATTTCCGTGTTGGTACCCTTCAAAATAATTCATTAACGTGTCGAAAATTGACGAGCGCCTTTTTTTGTTTAGTATTTTTGCAGTTTTTTTTTGTAAAATCACTCATATTTTTGTTAATTTGTGTCGCACTTGGAAACGGTGTTCACCAAAAAATTCTGCGTACTTTTTTGCATATATTTCCGTGTTGGTACCCTTCAAAATAATTCATTAACGTGTCGAAAATTGACGAGCGCCTTTTTTTGTTTAGTATTTTTGCAGTGTTGTTTTGTAAAATCACTCATATTTTTCTTAATTTGTGTCGCACTTGGAAACGGTTTTCACCAAAAAATTCTGCGTACTTTTTTGCATATATTTCCGTGTTGGTACCCTTCAAAATAATTCATTAACGTGTCGAAAATTGACGAGCGCCTTTTTTTGTTTAGTATTTTTGCAGTTTTTTTTTGTAAAATCACTCATATTTTTGTTAATTCGTGTCGCACTTGGAAACGGTTTTCACCAAAAAATTCTGCGTACTTTTTTGCATATATTTCCGTGTTGGTACCCTTCAAAATAATTCATTAACGTGTCGAAAATTGACGAGCGCCTTTTTTTGTTTAGTATTTTTGCAGTTTTTTTTTGTAAAATCACTCATATTTTTGTTAATTCGTGTCGCACTTGGAAACGGTTTTCACCAAAAAATTCTGCGTACTTTTTTGCATATATTTCCGTGTTGGTACCCTTCAAAATAATTCATTAACGTGTCGAAAATTGACGAGCGCCTTTTTTTGTTTAGTATTTTTGCAGTTTTTTTTTGTAAAATTACTCATATTTCTCTTAATTCGTGTCGCACTTGGAAACGGTTTTCACCAAAAAATTCTGCGTACTTTTTTGCATATATTTCCGTGTTGGTACCCTTCAAAATAATTCATTAACGTGTCGAAAATTGACGAGCGCCTTTTTTTGTTTAGTATTTTTGCAGTTTTTTTTTGTAAAATCACTCATATTTTTGTTAATTTGTGTCGCACTTGGAAACGGTGTTCACCAAAAAATTCTGCGTACTTTTTTGCATATATTTCCGTGTTGGTACCCTTCAAAATAATTCATTAACGTGTCGAAAATTGACGAGCGCCTTTTTTTGTTTAGTATTTTTGCAGTGTTGTTTTGTAAAATCACTCATATTTTTCTTAATTTGTGTCGCACTTGGAAACGGTTTTCACCAAAAAATTCTGCGTACTTTTTTGCATATATTTCCGTGTTGGTACCCTTCAAAATAATTCATTAACGTGTCGAAAATTGACGAGCGCCTTTTTTTGTTTAGTATTTTTGCAGTTTTTTTTTGTAAAATCACTCATATTTTTGTTAATTTGTGTCGCACTTGGAAACGGTGTTCACCAAAAAATTCTGCGTACTTTTTTGCATATATTTCCGTGTTGGTACCCTTCAAAATAATTCATTAACGTGTCGAAAATTGACGAGCGCCTTTTTTTGTTTAGTATTTTTGCAGTGTTGTTTTGTAAAATCACTCATATTTTTCTTAATTTGTGTCGCACTTGGAAACGGTTTTCACCAAAAAATTCTGCGTACTTTTTTGCATATATTTCCGTGTTGGTACCCTTCAAAATAATTCATTAACGTGTCGAAAATTGACGAGCGCCTTTTTTTGTTTAGTATTTTTGCAGTTTTTTTTTGTAAAATCACTCATATTTTTGTTAATTCGTGTCGCACTTGGAAACGGTTTTCACCAAAAAATTCTGCGTACTTTTTTGCATATATTTCCGTGTTGGTACCCTTCAAAATAATTCATTAACGTGTCGAAAATTGACGAGCGCCTTTTTTTGTTTAGTATTTTTGCAGTTTTTTTTTGTAAAATTACTCATATTTCTCTTAATTCGTGTCGCACTTGGAAACGGTTTTCACCAAAAAATTCTGCGTACTTTTTTGCATATATTTCCGTGTTGGTACCCTTCAAAATAATTCATTAACGTGTCGAAAATTGACGAGCGCCTTTTTTTGTTTAGTATTTTTGCAGTTTTTTTTTGTAAAATCACTCATATTTTTGTTAATTTGTGTCGCACTTGGAAACGGTGTTCACCAAAAAATTCTGCGTACTTTTTTGCATATATTTCCGTGTTGGTACCCTTCAAAATAATTCATTAACGTGTCGAAAATTGACGAGCGCCTTTTTTTGTTTAGTATTTTTGCAGTGTTGTTTTGTAAAATCACTCATATTTTTCTTAATTTGTGTCGCACTTGGAAACGGTTTTCACCAAAAAATTCTGCGTACTTTTTTGCATATATTTCCGTGTTGGTACCCTTCAAAATAATTCATTAACGTGTCGAAAATTGACGAGCGCCTTTTTTTGTTTAGTATTTTTGCAGTTTTTTTTTGTAAAATCACTCATATTTTTGTTAATTCGTGTCGCACTTGGAAACGGTTTTCACCAAAAAATTCTGCGTACTTTTTTGCATATATTTCCGTGTTGGTACCCTTCAAAATAATTCATTAACGTGTCGAAAATTGACGAGCGCCTTTTTTTGTTTAGTATTTTTGCAGTTTTTTTTTGTAAAATCACTCATATTTTTGTTAATTCGTGTCGCACTTGGAAACGGTTTTCACCAAAAAATTCTGCGTACTTTTTTGCATATATTTCCGTGTTGGTACCCTTCAAAATAATTCATTAACGTGTCGAAAATTGACGAGCGCCTTTTTTTGTTTAGTATTTTTACAGTGTTGTTTTGTAAAATTACTCATATTTCTCTTAATTCGTGTCGCACTTGGAAACGGTTTTCACCAAAAAATTCTGCGTACTTTTTTGCATATATTTCCGTGTTGGTACCCTTCAAAATAATTCATTAACGTGTCGAAAATTAACGAGCGCTTTTTTTTGTTTAGTATTTTTGCAGTTTTTTTTTGTAAAATCACTCATATTTTTGTTAATTTGTGTCGCACTTGGAAACGGTTTTCACCAAAAAATTCTGCGTACTTTTTTGCATATATTTCCGTGTTGGTACCCTTCAAAATAATTCATTAACGTGTCGAAAATTAACGAGCGCTTTTTTTTGTTTAGTATTTTTGCAGTTTTTTTTTGTAAAATCACTCATATTTTTGTTAATTTGTGTCGCACTTGGAAACGGTTTTCACCAAAAAATTCTGCGTACTTTTTTGCATATATTTCCGTGTTGGTACCCTTCAAAATAATTCATTAACGTGTCGAAAATTAACGAGCGCTTTTTTTTGTTTAGTATTTTTGCAGTTTTTTTTTGTAAAATCACTCATATTTTTGTTAATTTGTGTCGCACTTGGAAACGGTTTTCACCAAAAAATTCTGCGTACTTTTTTGCATATATTTCCGTGTTGGTACCCTTCAAAATAATTCATTAACGTGTCGAAAATTAACGAGCGCTTTTTTTTGTTTAGTATTTTTGCAGTTTTTTTTTGTAAAATCACTCATATTTTTGTTAATTTGTGTCGCACTTGGAAACGGTTTTCACCAAAAAATTCTGCGTACTTTTTTGCATATATTTCCGTGTTGGTACCCTTCAAAATAATTCATTAACTTGTCGAAAATTAACGAGCGCTTTTTTTTGTTTAGTATTTTTGCAGTTTTTTTTTGTAAAATCACTCATATTTTTGTTAATTTGTGTCGCACTTGGAAACGGTTTTCACCAAAAAATTCTGCGTACTTTTTTGCATATATTTCCGTGTTGGTACCCTTCAAAATAATTCATTAACGTGTCGAAAATTAACGAGCGCTTTTTTTTGTTTAGTATTTTTGCAGTTTTTTTTTGTAAAATCACTCATATTTTTGTTAATTTGTGTCGCACTTGGAAACGGTTTTCACCAAAAAATTCTGCGTACTTTTTTGCATATATTTCCGTGTTGGTACCCTTCAAAATAATTCATTAACGTGTCGAAAATTAACGAGCGCTTTTTTTTGTTTAGTATTTTTGCAGTTTTTTTTTGTAAAATCACTCATATTTTTGTTAATTTGTGTCGCACTTGGAAACGGTTTTCACCAAAAAATTCTGCGTACTTTTTTGCATATATTTCCGTGTTGGTACCCTTCAAAATAATTCATTAACGTGTCGAAAATTAACGAGCGCTTTTTTTTGTTTAGTATTTTTGCAGTTTTTTTTTGTAAAATCACTCATATTTTTGTTAATTTGTGTCGCACTTGGAAACGGTTTTCACCAAAAAATTCTGCGTACTTTTTTGCATATATTTCCGTGTTGGTACCCTTCAAAATAATTCATTAACGTGTCGAAAATTAACGAGCGCTTTTTTTTGTTTAGTATTTTTGCAGTTTTTTTTTGTAAAATCACTCATATTTTTGTTAATTTGTGTCGCACTTGGAAACGGTTTTCACCAAAAAATTCTGCGTACTTTTTTGCATATATTTCCGTGTTGGTACCCTTCAAAATAATTCATTAACGTGTCGAAAATTAACGAGCGCTTTTTTTTGTTTAGTATTTTTGCAGTTTTGTTTTGTAAAATCACTCATATTTCTCTTAATTCGTGTCGCACTTGGAAACGGTTTTCACCAAAACATTCTGCGTACTTTTTTGCATATATTTCAGTGTTGGTACACTTCAAAATAATTCATTAACGTGTCGAAAATTAACGAGCGCCTTTTTTTGTTTAGTATTTTTGCAGTTTTGTTTTGTAAAATCACTCATATTTCTCTTAATTCGTGTCGCACTTGGAAACGGTTTTCACCAAAAAATTCTGCGTACTTTTTTGCATATATTTCAGTGTTGGTACCCTTCAAAATAATTCATTAACGTGTCGAAAATTGACGAGCGCCTTTTTTTGTTTAGTATTTTTGCAGTTTTTTTTTTGTAAAATCACTTATATTTCTCTTAATTCGTGTCGCACTTGGAAACGGTTTTCACCAAAAAATTCTGCGTACTTTTTTGCATATATTTCAGTGTTGGTACCCTTCAAAATAATTCATTAACGTGTCGAAAATTGACGAGCGCCTTTTTTTGATTAGTATTTTTTGCAGTTTTGTTTTGTAAAATCACTCATATTTCTCTTAATTCGTGTCGCACTTGGAAACGGTTTTCACCAAAACATTCTGCGTACTTTTTTGCATATATTTCAGTGTTGGTACCCTTCAAAATAATTCATTAACGTGTCGAAAATTAACGAGCGCCTTTTTTTGTTTAGTATTTTTGCAGTTTTTTTTTTGTAAAATCACTCATATTTCTCTTAAGTCGTGTCGCACTTGGAAACGGTTTTCACCAAAAAATTCTGCGTACTTTTTTGCATATATTTCAGTGTTGGTACCCTTCAAAATAATTCATTAACGTGTCGAAAATTGACGAGCGCCTTTTTTTGTTTAGTATTTTTGCAGTTTTTTTTTGTAAAATCACTCATATTTCTCTTAATTCGTGTCGCACTTGGAAACGGTTTTCACCAAAAAATTCTGCGTACTTTTTTGCATATATTTCCGTGTTGGTACCCTTCAAAATAATTCATTAACGTGTCGAAAATTGACGAGCGCCTTTTTTTGTTTAGTATTTTTGCAGTTTTTTTTTGTAAAATCACTCATATTTCTCTTAATTCGTGTCGCACTTGGAAACGGTTTTCACCAAAACATTCTGCGTACTTTTTTGCATATATTTCAGTGTTGGTACCCTTCAAAATAATTCATTAACGTGTCGAAAATTAACGAGCGCCTTTTTTTGTTTAGTATTTTTGCAGTTTTGTTTTGTAAAATCACTCATATTTCTCTTAATTCGTGTCGCACTTGGAAACGGTTTTCACCAAAACATTCTGCGTACTTTTTTGCATATATTTCAGTGTTGGTACCCTTCAAAATAATTCATTAACGTGTCGAAAATTAACGAGCGCCTTTTTTTGTTTAGTATTTTTGCAGTTTTTTTTTGTAAAATCACTCATATTTCTCTTAAGTCGTGTCGCACTTGGAAACGGTTTTCACCAAAACATTCTGCGTACTTTTTTGCATATATTTCAGTGTTGGTACCCTTCAAAATAATTCATTAACGTGTCGAAAATTAACGAGCGCCTTTTTTTGTTTAGTATTTTTGCAGTTTTTTTTTGTAAAATCACTCATATTTCTCTTAAGTCGTGTCGCACTTGGAAACGGTTTTCACCAAAACATTCTGCGTACTTTTTTGCATATATTTCAGTGTTGGTACCCTTCAAAATAATTCATTAACGTGTCGAAAATTAACGAGCGCCTTTTTTTGTTTAGTATTTTTGCAGTTTTTTTTTGTAAAATCACTCATATTTCTCTTAATTCGTGTCGCACTTGGAAACGGTTTTCACCAAAAAATTCTGCGTACTTTTTTGCATATATTTCCGTGTTGGTACCCTTCAAAATAATTCATTAACGTGTCGAAAATTAACGAGCGCCTTTTTTTGTTTAGTATTTTTGCAGTTTTGTTTTGTAAAATCACTCATATTTCTCTTAATTCGTGTCGCACTTGGAAACGGTTTTCACCAAAACATTCTGCGTACTTTTTTGCATATATTTCAGTGTTGGTACCCTTCAAAATAATTCATTAACGTGTCGAAAATTAACGAGCGCCTTTTTTTGTTTTGTATTTTTGCAGTTTTTTTTTTGTAAAATCACTCATATTTCTCTTAATTCGTGTCGCACTTGGAAACGGTTTTCACCAAAACATTCTGCGTACTTTTTTGCATATATTTCAGTGTTGGTACCCTTCAAAATAATTCATTAACGTGTCGAAAATTAACGAGCGCCTTTTTTTGTTTAGTATTTTTGCAGTTTTGTTTTGTAAAATCACTCATATTTCTCTTAATTCGTGTCGCACTTGGAAACGGTTTTCACCAAAACATTCTGCGTACTTTTTTGCATATATTTCAGTGTTGGTACCCTTCAAAATAATTCATTAACGTGTCGAAAATTAACGAGCGCCTTTTTTTGTTTAGTATTTTTGCAGTTTTGTTTTGTAAAATCACTCATATTTCTCTTAATTCGTGTCGCACTTGGAAACGGTTTTCACCAAAAAATTCTGCGTACTTTTTTGCATATATTTCAGTGTTGGTACCCTTCAAAATAATTCATTAACGTGTCGAAAATTGACGAGCGCCTTTTTTTGTTTAGTATTTTTGCAGTTTTTTTTTGTAAAATCACTCATATTTCTCTTAATTCGTGTCGCACTTGGAAACGGTTTTCACCAAAAAATTTTGCGTACTTTTTTGCATATATTTCAGTGTTGGTACCCTTCAAAATAATTCATTAACGTGTCGAAAATTGACGAGCGCCTTTTTTTGTTTAGTATTTTTGCAGTTTTTTTTTGTAAAATCACTCATATTTCTCTTAATTCGTGTCGCACTTGGAAACGGTTTTCACCAAAAAATTCTGCGTACTTTTTTTCATGTATTTCAGTGTTGGTACCCTTCAAAATAATTCATTAACGTGTCGAAAATTGACGAGCGCCTTTTTTTGTTTAGTATTTTTGCAGTTTTTTTTTGTAAAATCACTCATATTTCTCTTAATTCGTGTCGCACTTGGAAACGGTTTTCACCAAAAAATTCTGCGTACTTTTTTGCATGTATTTCAGTGTTGGTACCCTTCAAAATAATTCATTAACGTGTCGAAAATTGACGAGCGCCTTTTTTTGTTTAGTATTTTTGCAGTTTTTTTTTGTAAAATCACTCATATTTCTCTTAATTCGTGTCGCACTTGGAAACGGTTTTCACCAAAAAATTCTGCGTACTTTTTTGCATGTATTTCAGTGTTGGTACCCTTCAAAATAATTCATTAACGTGTCGAAAATTGACGAGCGCCTTTTTTTGTTTAGTATTTTTGCAGTTTTTTTTTGTAAAATCACTCATATTTCTCTTAATTCGTGTCGCACTTGGAAACGGTTTTCACCAAAAAATTCTGCGTACTTTTTTGCATGTATTTCAGTGTTGGTACCCTTCAAAATAATTCATTAACGTGTCGAAAATTGACGAGCGCCTTTTTTTGTTTAGTATTTTTGCAGTTTTTTTTTGTAAAATCACTCATATTTCTCTTAATTCGTGTCGCACTTGGAAACGGTTTTCACCAAAAAATTCTGCGTACTTTTTTGCATATATTTCAGTGTTGGTACCCTTCAAAATAATTCATTAACGTGTCGAAAATTGACGAGCGCCTTTTTTTGTTTAGTATTTTTGCAGTTTTGTTTTGTAAAATCACTCATATTTCTCTTAATTCGTGTCGCACTTGGAAACGGTTTTCACCAAAACATTCTGCGTACTTTTTTGCATATATTTCAGTGTTGGTACCCTTCAAAATAATTCATTAACGTGTCGAAAATTGACGAGCGCCTTTTTTTGTTTAGTATTTTTGCAGTTTTTTTTTGTAAAATCACTCATATTTCTCTTAATTCGTGTCGCACTTGGAAACGGTTTTCACCAAAAAATTCTGCGTACTTTTTTGCATATATTTCAGTGTTGGTACCCTTCAAAATAATTCATTAACGTGTCGAAAATTGACGAGCGCCTTTTTTTGTTTAGTATTTTTGCAGTTTTGTTTTGTAAAATCACTCATATTTCTCTTAATTCGTGTCGCACTTGGAAACGGTTTTCACCAAAACATTCTGCGTACTTTTTTGCATATATTTCAGTGTTGGTACCCTTCAAAATAATTCATTAACGTGTCGAAAATTGACGAGCGCCTTTTTTTGTTTAGTATTTTTGCAGTTTTTTTTTGTAAAATCACTCATATTTCTCTTAATTCGTGTCGCACTTGGAAACGGTTTTCACCAAAAAATTCTGCGTACTTTTTTGCATATATTTCAGTGTTGGTACCCTTCAAAATAATTCATTAACGTGTCGAAAATTGACGAGCGCCTTTTTTTGTTTAGTATTTTTGCAGTTTTTTTTTGTAAAATCACTCATATTTCTCTTAATTCGTGTCGCACTTGGAAACGGTTTTCACCAAAACATTCTGCGTACTTTTTTGCATATATTTCAGTGTTGATACCCTTCAAAATAATTCATTAACGTGTCGAAAATTGACGAGCGCCTTTTTTTGTTTAGTATTTTTGCAGTTTTTTTTTGTAAAATCACTCATATTTTTGTTAATTTGTGTCGCACTTGGAAACGGTTTTCACCAAAAAATTCTGCGTACTTTTTTGCATATATTTCCGTGTTGGTACCCTTCAAAATAATTCATTAACGTGTCGAAAATTAACGAGCGCTTTTTTTTGTTTAGTATTTTTGCAGTTTTTTTTTGTAAAATCACTCATATTTTTGTTAATTTGTGTCGCACTTGGAAACGGTTTTCACCAAAAAATTCTGCGTACTTTTTTGCATATATTTCCGTGTTGGTACCCTTCAAAATAATTCATTAACGTGTCGAAAATTAACGAGCGCTTTTTTTTGTTTAGTATTTTTGCAGTTTTTTTTTGTAAAATCACTCATATTTTTGTTAATTTGTGTCGCACTTGGAAACGGTTTTCACCAAAAAATTCTGCGTACTTTTTTGCATATATTTCCGTGTTGGTACCCTTCAAAATAATTCATTAACGTGTCGAAAATTAACGAGCGCTTTTTTTTGTTTAGTATTTTTGCAGTTTTTTTTTGTAAAATCACTCATATTTTTGTTAATTTGTGTCGCACTTGGAAACGGTTTTCACCAAAAAATTCTGCGTACTTTTTTGCATATATTTCCGTGTTGGTACCCTTCAAAATAATTCATTAACGTGTCGAAAATTAACGAGCGCTTTTTTTTGTTTAGTATTTTTGCAGTTTTGTTTTGTAAAATCACTCATATTTCTCTTAATTCGTGTCGCACTTGGAAACGGTTTTCACCAAAACATTCTGCGTACTTTTTTGCATATATTTCAGTGTTGGTACACTTCAAAATAATTCATTAACGTGTCGAAAATTAACGAGCGCCTTTTTTTGTTTAGTATTTTTGCAGTTTTGTTTTGTAAAATCACTCATATTTCTCTTAATTCGTGTCGCACTTGGAAACGGTTTTCACCAAAAAATTCTGCGTACTTTTTTGCATATATTTCAGTGTTGGTACCCTTCAAAATAATTCATTAACGTGTCGAAAATTGACGAGCGCCTTTTTTTGTTTAGTATTTTTGCAGTTTTTTTTTTGTAAAATCACTTATATTTCTCTTAATTCGTGTCGCACTTGGAAACGGTTTTCACCAAAAAATTCTGCGTACTTTTTTGCATATATTTCAGTGTTGGTACCCTTCAAAATAATTCATTAACGTGTCGAAAATTGACGAGCGCCTTTTTTTGATTAGTATTTTTTGCAGTTTTGTTTTGTAAAATCACTCATATTTCTCTTAATTCGTGTCGCACTTGGAAACGGTTTTCACCAAAACATTCTGCGTACTTTTTTGCATATATTTCAGTGTTGGTACCCTTCAAAATAATTCATTAACGTGTCGAAAATTAACGAGCGCCTTTTTTTGTTTAGTATTTTTGCAGTTTTTTTTTTGTAAAATCACTCATATTTCTCTTAAGTCGTGTCGCACTTGGAAACGGTTTTCACCAAAAAATTCTGCGTACTTTTTTGCATATATTTCAGTGTTGGTACCCTTCAAAATAATTCATTAACGTGTCGAAAATTGACGAGCGCCTTTTTTTGTTTAGTATTTTTGCAGTTTTTTTTTGTAAAATCACTCATATTTCTCTTAATTCGTGTCGCACTTGGAAACGGTTTTCACCAAAAAATTCTGCGTACTTTTTTGCATATATTTCCGTGTTGGTACCCTTCAAAATAATTCATTAACGTGTCGAAAATTGACGAGCGCCTTTTTTTGTTTAGTATTTTTGCAGTTTTTTTTTGTAAAATCACTCATATTTCTCTTAATTCGTGTCGCACTTGGAAACGGTTTTCACCAAAACATTCTGCGTACTTTTTTGCATATATTTCAGTGTTGGTACCCTTCAAAATAATTCATTAACGTGTCGAAAATTAACGAGCGCCTTTTTTTGTTTAGTATTTTTGCAGTTTTGTTTTGTAAAATCACTCATATTTCTCTTAATTCGTGTCGCACTTGGAAACGGTTTTCACCAAAACATTCTGCGTACTTTTTTGCATATATTTCAGTGTTGGTACCCTTCAAAATAATTCATTAACGTGTCGAAAATTAACGAGCGCCTTTTTTTGTTTAGTATTTTTGCAGTTTTTTTTTGTAAAATCACTCATATTTCTCTTAAGTCGTGTCGCACTTGGAAACGGTTTTCACCAAAACATTCTGCGTACTTTTTTGCATATATTTCAGTGTTGGTACCCTTCAAAATAATTCATTAACGTGTCGAAAATTAACGAGCGCCTTTTTTTGTTTAGTATTTTTGCAGTTTTTTTTTGTAAAATCACTCATATTTCTCTTAAGTCGTGTCGCACTTGGAAACGGTTTTCACCAAAACATTCTGCGTACTTTTTTGCATATATTTCAGTGTTGGTACCCTTCAAAATAATTCATTAACGTGTCGAAAATTAACGAGCGCCTTTTTTTGTTTAGTATTTTTGCAGTTTTTTTTTGTAAAATCACTCATATTTCTCTTAATTCGTGTCGCACTTGGAAACGGTTTTCACCAAAAAATTCTGCGTACTTTTTTGCATATATTTCCGTGTTGGTACCCTTCAAAATAATTCATTAACGTGTCGAAAATTAACGAGCGCCTTTTTTTGTTTAGTATTTTTGCAGTTTTGTTTTGTAAAATCACTCATATTTCTCTTAATTCGTGTCGCACTTGGAAACGGTTTTCACCAAAACATTCTGCGTACTTTTTTGCATATATTTCAGTGTTGGTACCCTTCAAAATAATTCATTAACGTGTCGAAAATTAACGAGCGCCTTTTTTTGTTTAGTATTTTTGCAGTTTTTTTTTTGTAAAATCACTCATATTTCTCTTAATTCGTGTCGCACTTGGAAACGGTTTTCACCAAAACATTCTGCGTACTTTTTTGCATATATTTCAGTGTTGGTACCCTTCAAAATAATTCATTAACGTGTCGAAAATTAACGAGCGCCTTTTTTTGTTTAGTATTTTTGCAGTTTTGTTTTGTAAAATCACTCATATTTCTCTTAATTCGTGTCGCACTTGGAAACGGTTTTCACCAAAACATTCTGCGTACTTTTTTGCATATATTTCAGTGTTGGTACCCTTCAAAATAATTCATTAACGTGTCGAAAATTAACGAGCGCCTTTTTTTGTTTAGTATTTTTGCAGTTTTGTTTTGTAAAATCACTCATATTTCTCTTAATTCGTGTCGCACTTGGAAACGGTTTTCACCAAAAAATTCTGCGTACTTTTTTGCATATATTTCAGTGTTGGTACCCTTCAAAATAATTCATTAACGTGTCGAAAATTGACGAGCGCCTTTTTTTGTTTAGTATTTTTGCAGTTTTTTTTTGTAAAATCACTCATATTTCTCTTAATTCGTGTCGCACTTGGAAACGGTTTTCACCAAAAAATTTTGCGTACTTTTTTGCATATATTTCAGTGTTGGTACCCTTCAAAATAATTCATTAACGTGTCGAAAATTGACGAGCGCCTTTTTTTGTTTAGTATTTTTGCAGTTTTTTTTTGTAAAATCACTCATATTTCTCTTAATTCGTGTCGCACTTGGAAACGGTTTTCACCAAAAAATTCTGCGTACTTTTTTGCATGTATTTCAGTGTTGGTACCCTTCAAAATAATTCATTAACGTGTCGAAAATTGACGAGCGCCTTTTTTTGTTTAGTATTTTTGCAGTTTTTTTTTGTAAAATCACTCATATTTCTCTTAATTCGTGTCGCACTTGGAAACGGTTTTCACCAAAAAATTCTGCGTACTTTTTTGCATGTATTTCAGTGTTGGTACCCTTCAAAATAATTCATTAACGTGTCGAAAATTGACGAGCGCCTTTTTTTGTTTAGTATTTTTGCAGTTTTTTTTTGTAAAATCACTCATATTTCTCTTAATTCGTGTCGCACTTGGAAACGGTTTTCACCAAAAAATTCTGCGTACTTTTTTGCATGTATTTCAGTGTTGGTACCCTTCAAAATAATTCATTAACGTGTCGAAAATTGACGAGCGCCTTTTTTTGTTTAGTATTTTTGCAGTTTTTTTTTGTAAAATCACTCATATTTCTCTTAATTCGTGTCGCACTTGGAAACGGTTTTCACCAAAAAATTCTGCGTACTTTTTTGCATATATTTCAGTGTTGGTACCCTTCAAAATAATTCATTAACGTGTCGAAAATTGACGAGCGCCTTTTTTTGTTTAGTATTTTTGCAGTTTTTTTTTGTAAAATCACTCATATTTCTCTTAATTCGTGTCGCACTTGGAAACGGTTTTCACCAAAAAATTCTGCGTACTTTTTTGCATATATTTCAGTGTTGGTACCCTTCAAAATAATTCATTAACGTGTCGAAAATTGACGAGCGCCTTTTTTTGTTTAGTATTTTTGCAGTTTTGTTTTGTAAAATCACTCATATTTCTCTTAATTCGTGTCGCACTTGGAAACGGTTTTCACCAAAACATTCTGCGTACTTTTTTGCATATATTTCAGTGTTGGTACCCTTCAAAATAATTCATTAACGTGTCGAAAATTGACGAGCGCCTTTTTTTGTTTAGTATTTTTGCAGTTTTTTTTTGTAAAATCACTCATATTTCTCTTAATTCGTGTCGCACTTGGAAACGGTTTTCACCAAAAAATTCTGCGTACTTTTTTGCATATACTTCAGTGTTGGTACCCTTCAAAATAATTCATTAACGTGTCGAAAATTGACGAGCGCCTTTTTTTGTTTAGTATTTTTGCAGTTTTGTTTTGTAAAATCACTCATATTTCTCTTAATTCGTGTCGCACTTGGAAACGGTTTTCACCAAAACATTCTGCGTACTTTTTTGCATATATTTCAGTGTTGGTACCCTTCAAAATAATTCATTAACGTGTCGAAAATTGACGAGCGCCTTTTTTTGTTTAGTATTTTTGCAGTTTTTTTTTGTAAAATCACTCATATTTCTCTTAATTCGTGTCGCACTTGGAAACGGTTTTCACCAAAAAATTCTGCGTACTTTTTTGCATATATTTCAGTGTTGGTACCCTTCAAAATAATTCATTAACGTGTCGAAAATTGACGAGCGCCTTTTTTTGTTTAGTATTTTTGCAGTTTTTTTTTGTAAAATCACTCATATTTCTCTTAATTCGTGTCGCACTTGGAAACGGTTTTCACCAAAACATTCTGCGTACTTTTTTGCATATATTTCAGTGTTGATACCCTTCAAAATAATTCATTAACGTGTCGAAAATTGACGAGCGCCTTTTTTTGTTTAGTATTTTTGCAGTTTTGTTTTGTAAAATCACTCATATTTCTCTTAATTCGTGTCGCACTTGGAAACGGTTTTCACCAAAAAATTCTGCGTACTTTTTTGCATATATTTCAGTGTTGGTACCCTTCAAAATAATTCATTAACGTGTCGAAAATTAACGAGCGCCTTTTTTTGTTTAGTATTTTTGCAGTTTTGTTTTGTAAAATCACTCATATTTCTCTTAATTCGTGTCGCACTTGGAAACGGTTTTCACCAAAAAATTCTGCGTACTTTTTTGCATATATTTCAGTGTTGGTACCCTTCAAAATAATTCATTAACGTGTCGAAAATTGACGAGCGCCTTTTTTTGTTTAGTATTTTTGCAGTTTTGTTTTGTAAAATCACTCATATTTCTCTTAATTCGTGTCGCACTTGGAAACGGTTTTCACCAAAAAATTCTGCGTACTTTTTTGCATATATTTCAGTGTTGGTACCCTTCAAAATAATTCATTAACGTGTCGAAAATTGACGAGCGCCTTTTTTTGTTTAGTATTTTTGCAGTTTTGTTTTGTAAAATCACTCATATTTCTCTTAATTCGTGTCGCACTTGGAAACGGTTTTCACCAAAACATTCTGCGTACTTTTTTGCATATATTTCAGTGTTGGTACCCTTCAAAATAATTCATTAACGTGTCGAAAATTGACGAGCGCCTTTTTTTGTTTAGTATTTTTGCAGTTTTTTTTTGTAAAATCACTCATATTTCTCTTAATTCGTGTCGCACTTGGAAACGGTTTTCACCAAAAAATTCTGCGTACTTTTTTGCATATATTTCAGTGTTGGTACCCTTCAAAATAATTCATTAACGTGTCGAAAATTGACGAGCGCCTTTTTTTGTTTAGTATTTTTGCAGTTTTGTTTTGTAAAATCACTCATATTTCTCTTAATTCGTGTCGCACTTGGAAACGGTTTTCACCAAAAAATTCTGCGTACTTTTTTGCATATATTTCAGTGTTGGTACCCTTCAAAATAATTCATTAACGTGTCGAAAATTAACGAGCGCCTTTTTTTGTTTAGTATTTTTGCAGTTTTGTTTTGTAAAATCACTCATATTTCTCTTAATTCGTGTCGCACTTGGAAACGGTTTTCACCAAAACATTCTGCGTACTTTTTTGCATATATTTCAGTGTTGGTACCCTTCAAAATAATTCATTAACGTGTCGAAAATTAACGAGCGCCTTTTTTTGTTTAGTATTTTTGCAGTTTTGTTTTGTAAAATCACTCATATTTCTCTTAATTCGTGTCGCACTTGGAAACGGTTTTCACCAAAAAATTCTGCGTACTTTTTTGCATATATTTCAGTGTTGGTACCCTTCAAAATAATTCATTAACGTGTCGAAAATTAACGAGCGCCTTTTTTTGTTTAGTATTTTTGCAGTTTTGTTTTGTAAAATCACTCATATTTCTCTTAATTCGTGTCGCACTTGGAAACGGTTTTCACCAAAACATTCTGCGTACTTTTTTGCATATATTTCAGTGTTGGTACCCTTCAAAATAATTCATTAACGTGTCGAAAATTAACGAGCGCCTTTTTTTGTTTAGTATTTTTGCAGTTTTTTTTTGTAAAATCACTCATATTTCTCTTAATTCGTGTCGCACTTGGAAACGGTTTTCACCAAAAAATTCTGCGTACTTTTTTGCATATATTTCAGTGTTGGTACCCTTCAAAATAATTCATTAACGTGTCGAAAATTGACGAGCGCCTTTTTTTGTTTAGTATTTTTGCAGTTTTTTTTTGTAAAATCACTCATATTTCTCTTAATTCGTGTCGCACTTGGAAACGGTTTTCACCAAAAAATTCTGCGTACTTTTTTGCATATATTTCAGTGTTGGTACCCTTCAAAATAATTCATTAACGTGTCGAAAATTGACGAGCGCCTTTTTTTGTTTAGTATTTTTGCAGTTTTTTTTTGTAAAATCACTCATATTTCTCTTAATTCGTGTCGCACTTGGAAACGGTTTTCACCAAAAAATTTTGCGTACTTTTTTGCATATATTTCAGTGTTGGTACCCTTCAAAATAATTCATTAACGTGTCGAAAATTGACGAGCGCCTTTTTTTGTTTAGTATTTTTGCAGTTTTTTTTTGTAAAATCACTCATATTTCTCTTAATTCGTGTCGCACTTGGAAACGGTTTTCACCAAAAAATTCTGCGTACTTTTTTGCATATATTTCCGTGTTGGTACCCTTCAAAATAATTCATTAACGTGTCGAAAATTGACGAGCGCCTTTTTTTGTTTAGTATTTTTGCAGTTTTTTTTTGTAAAATCACTCATATTTCTCTTAATTCGTGTCGCACTTGGAAACGGTTTTCACCAAAAAATTCTGCGTACTTTTTTGCATATATTTCAGTGTTGGTACCCTTCAAAATAATTCATTAGCGTGTCGAAAATTGACGAGCGCCTTTTTTTGTTTAGTATTTTTGCAGTTTTTTTTTGTAAAATCACTCATATTTCTCTTAATTCGTGTCGCACTTGGAAACGGTTTTCACCAAAAAATTCTGCGTACTTTTTTGCATATATTTCAGTGTTGGTACCCTTCAAAATAATTCATTAACGTGTCGAAAATTGACGAGCGCCTTTTTTTGTTTAGTATTTTTGCAGTTTTTTTTTGTAAAATCACTCATATTTCTCTTAATTCGTGTCGCACTTGGAAACGGTTTTCACCAAAAAATTCTGCGTACTTTTTTGCATATATTTCAGTGTTGGTACCCTTCAAAATAATTCATTAACGTGTCGAAAATTGACGAGCGCCTTTTTTTGTTTAGTATTTTTGCAGTTTTTTTTTGTAAAATCACTCATATTTCTCTTAATTCGTGTCGCACTTGGAAACGGTTTTCACCAAAAAATTTTCCGTACTTTTTTGCATATATTTCAGTGTTGGTACCCTTCAAAATAATTCATTAACGTGTCGAAAATTGACGAGCGCCTTTTTTTGTTTAGTATTTTTGCAGTTTTTTTTTGTAAAATCACTCATATTTCTCTTAATTCGTGTCGCACTTGGAAACGGTTTTCACCAAAAAATTCTGCGTACTTTTTTGCATATATTTCAGTGTTGGTACCCTTCAAAATAATTCATTAGCGTGTCGAAAATTGACGAGCGCCTTTTTTTGTTTAGTATTTTTGCAGTTTTTTTTTGTAAAATCACTCATATTTCTCTTAATTCGTGTCGCACTTGGAAACGGTTTTCACCAAAAAATTCTGCGTACTTTTTTGCATATATTTCAGTGTTGGTACCCTTCAAAATAATTCATTAACGTGTCGAAAATTGACGAGCGCCTTTTTTTGTTTAGTATTTTTGCAGTTTTTTTTTGTAAAATCACTCATATTTCTCTTAATTCGTGTCGCACTTGGAAACGGTTTTCACCAAAAAATTTTGCGTACTTTTTTGCATATATTTCAGTGTTGGTACCCTTCAAAATAATTCATTAACGTGTCGAAAATTGACGAGCGCCTTTTTTTGTTTAGTATTTTTGCAGTTTTTTTTTGTAAAATCACTCATATTTCTCTTAATTCGTGTCGCACTTGGAAACGGTTTTCACCAAAAAATTCTGCGTACTTTTTTGCATATATTTCAGTGTTGGTACCCTTCAAAATAATTCATTAACGTGTCGAAAATTGACGAGCGCCTTTTTTTTGTTTAGTATTTTTGCAGTTTTTTTTTGTAAAATCACTCATATTTCTCTTAATTCGTGTCGCACTTGGAAACGGTTTTCACCAAAAAATTTTGCGTACTTTTTTGCATATATTTCAGTGTTGGTACCCTTCAAAATAATTCATTAACGTGTCGAAAATTGACGAGCGCCTTTTTTTGTTTAGTATTTTTGCAGTTTTTTTTTGTAAAATCACTCATATTTCTCTTAATTCGTGTCGCACTTGGAAACGGTTTTCACCAAAAAATTCTGCGTACTTTTTTGCATATATTTCAGTGTTGGTACCCTTCAAAATAATTCATTAACGTGTCGAAAATTGACGAGCGCCTTTTTTTGTTTAGTATTTTTGCAGTTTTTTTTTGTAAAATCACTCATATTTCTCTTAATTCGTGTCGCACTTGGAAACGGTTTTCACCAAAAAATTCTGCGTACTTTTTTGCATATATTTCAGTGTTGGTACCCTTCAAAATAATTCATTAGCGTGTCGAAAATTGACGAGCGCCTTTTTTTGTTTAGTATTTTTGCAGTTTTTTTTTGTAAAATCACTCATATTTCTCTTAATTCGTGTCGCACTTGGAAACGGTTTTCACCAAAAAATTCTGCGTACTTTTTTGCATATATTTCAGTGTTGGTACCCTTCAAAATAATTCATTAACGTGTCGAAAATTGACGAGCGCCTTTTTTTGTTTAGTATTTTTGCAGTTTTTTTTTGTAAAATCACTCATATTTCTCTTAATTCGTGTCGCACTTGGAAACGGTTTTCACCAAAAAATTCTGCGTACTTTTTTGCATATATTTCAGTGTTGGTACCCTTCAAAATAATTCATTAACGTGTCGAAAATTGACGAGCGCCTTTTTTTGTTTAGTATTTTTGCAGTTTTTTTTTGTAAAATCACTCATATTTCTCTTAATTCGTGTCGCACTTGGAAACGGTTTTCACCAAAAAATTCTGCGTACTTTTTTGCATATATTTCCGTGTTGGTACCCTTCAAAATAATTCATTAACGTGTCGAAAATTGACGAGCGCCTTTTTTTGTTTAGTATTTTTGCAGTTTTTTTTTGTAAAATCACTCATATTTCTCTTAATTCGTGTCGCACTTGGAAACGGTTTTCACCAAAAAATTCTGCGTACTTTTTTGCATATATTTCAGTGTTGGTACCCTTCAAAATAATTCATTAACGTGTCGAAAATTGACGAGCGCCTTTTTTTGTTTAGTATTTTTGCAGTTTTTTTTTGTAAAATCACTCATATTTCTCTTAATTCGTGTCGCACTTGGAAACGGTTTTCACCAAAAAATTTTGCGTACTTTTTTGCATATATTTCAGTGTTGGTACCCTTCAAAATAATTCATTAACGTGTCGAAAATTGACGAGCGCCTTTTTTTGTTTAGTATTTTTGCAGTTTTTTTTTGTAAAATCACTCATATTTCTCTTAATTCGTGTCGCACTTGGAAACGGTTTTCACCAAAAAATTCTGCGTACTTTTTTGCATATATTTCAGTGTTGGTACCCTTCAAAATAATTCATTAACGTGTCGAAAATTGACGAGCGCCTTTTTTTGTTTAGTATTTTTGCAGTTTTTTTTTGTAAAATCACTCATATTTCTCTTAATTCGTGTCGCACTTGGAAACGGTTTTCACCAAAAAATTCTGCGTACTTTTTTGCATATATTTCCGTGTTGGTACCCTTCAAAATAATTCATTAACGTGTCGAAAATTGACGAGCGCCTTTTTTTGTTTAGTATTTTTGCAGTTTTTTTTTGTAAAATCACTCATATTTCTCTTAATTCGTGTCGCACTTGGAAACGGTTTTCACCAAAAAATTCTGCGTACTTTTTTGCATATATTTCAGTGTTGGTACCCTTCAAAATAATTCATTAACGTGTCGAAAATTGACGAGCGCCTTTTTTTGTTTAGTATTTTTGCAGTTTTTTTTTGTAAAATCACTCATATTTCTCTTAATTCGTGTCGCACTTGGAAACGGTTTTCACCAAAAAATTTTGCGTACTTTTTTGCATATATTTCAGTGTTGGTACCCTTCAAAATAATTCATTAACGTGTCGAAAATTGACGAGCGCCTTTTTTTGTTTAGTATTTTTGCAGTTTTTTTTTGTAAAATCACTCATATTTCTCTTAATTCGTGTCGCACTTGGAAACGGTTTTCACCAAAAAATTCTGCGTACTTTTTTGCATATATTTCAGTGTTGGTACCCTTCAAAATAATTCATTAACGTGTCGAAAATTGACGAGCGCCTTTTTTTGTTTAGTATTTTTGCAGTTTTTTTTTGTAAAATCACTCATATTTCTCTTAATTCGTGTCGCACTTGGAAACGGTTTTCACCAAAAAATTCTGCGTACTTTTTTGCATATATTTCAGTGTTGGTACCCTTCAAAATAATTCATTAACGTGTCGAAAATTGACGAGCGCCTTTTTTTGTTTAGTATTTTTGCAGTTTTTTTTTGTAAAATCACTCATATTTCTCTTAATTCGTGTCGCACTTGGAAACGGTTTTCACCAAAAAATTTTGCGTACTTTTTTGCATATATTTCAGTGTTGGTACCCTTCAAAATAATTCATTAACGTGTCGAAAATTGACGAGCGCCTTTTTTTGTTTAGTATTTTTGCAGTTTTTTTTTGTAAAATCACTCATATTTCTCTTAATTCGTGTCGCACTTGGAAACGGTTTTCACCAAAAAATTCTGCGTACTTTTTTGCATATATTTCAGTGTTGGTACCCTTCAAAATAATTCATTAACGTGTCGAAAATTGACGAGCGCCTTTTTTTGTTTAGTATTTTTGCAGTTTTTTTTTGTAAAATCACTCATATTTCTCTTAATTCGTGTCGCACTTGGAAACGGTTTTCACCAAAAAATTTTGCGTACTTTTTTGCATATATTTCAGTGTTGGTACCCTTCAAAATAATTCATTAACGTGTCGAAAATTGACGAGCGCCTTTTTTTGTTTAGTATTTTTGCAGTTTTTTTTTGTAAAATCACTCATATTTCTCTTAATTCGTGTCGCACTTGGAAACGGTTTTCACCAAAAAATTCTGCGTACTTTTTTGCATATATTTCAGTGTTGGTACCCTTCAAAATAATTCATTAACGTGTCGAAAATTGACGAGCGCCTTTTTTTGTTTAGTATTTTTGCAGTTTTTTTTTGTAAAATCACTCATATTTCTCTTAATTCGTGTCGCACTTGGAAACGGTTTTCACCAAAAAATTCTGCGTACTTTTTTGCATATATTTCAGTGTTGGTACCCTTCAAAATAATTCATTAGCGTGTCGAAAATTGACGAGCGCCTTTTTTTGTTTAGTATTTTTGCAGTTTTTTTTTGTAAAATCACTCATATTTCTCTTAATTCGTGTCGCACTTGGAAACGGTTTTCACCAAAAAATTCTGCGTACTTTTTTGCATATATTTCAGTGTTGGTACCCTTCAAAATAATTCATTAACGTGTCGAAAATTGACGAGCGCCTTTTTTTGTTTAGTATTTTTGCAGTTTTTTTTTGTAAAATCACTCATATTTCTCTTAATTCGTGTCGCACTTGGAAACGGTTTTCACCAAAAAATTCTGCGTACTTTTTTGCATATATTTCAGTGTTGGTACCCTTCAAAATAATTCATTAACGTGTCGAAAATTGACGAGCGCCTTTTTTTGTTTAGTATTTTTGCAGTTTTTTTTTGTAAAATCACTCATATTTCTCTTAATTCGTGTCGCACTTGGAAACGGTTTTCACCAAAAAATTCTGCGTACTTTTTTGCATATATTTCCGTGTTGGTACCCTTCAAAATAATTCATTAACGTGTCGAAAATTGACGAGCGCCTTTTTTTGTTTAGTATTTTTGCAGTTTTTTTTTGTAAAATCACTCATATTTCTCTTAATTCGTGTCGCACTTGGAAACGGTTTTCACCAAAAAATTCTGCGTACTTTTTTGCATATATTTCCGTGTTGGTACCCTTCAAAATAATTCATTAACGTGTCGAAAATTGACGAGCGCCTTTTTTTGTTTAGTATTTTTGCAGTTTTTTTTTGTAAAATCACTCATATTTCTCTTAATTCGTGTCGCACTTGGAAACGGTTTTCACCAAAAAATTCTGCGTACTTTTTTGCATATATTTCAGTGTTGGTACCCTTCAAAATAATTCATTAGCGTGTCGAAAATTGACGAGCGCCTTTTTTTGTTTAGTATTTTTGCAGTTTTTTTTTTGTAAAATCACTCATATTTCTCTTAATTCGTGTCGCACTTGGAAACGGTTTTCACCAAAAAATTCTGCGTACTTTTTTGCATATATTTCAGTGTTGGTACCCTTCAAAATAATTCATTAACGTGTCGAAAATTGACGAGCGCCTTTTTTTGTTTAGTATTTTTGCAGTTTTTTTTTGTAAAATCACTCATATTTCTCTTAATTCGTGTCGCACTTGGAAACGGTTTTCACCAAAAAATTCTGCGTACTTTTTTGCATATATTTCCGTGTTGGTACCCTTCAAAATAATTCATTAACGTGTCGAAAATTGACGAGCGCCTTTTTTTGTTTAGTATTTTTGCAGTTTTTTTTTGTAAAATCACTCATATTTCTCTTAATTCGTGTCGCACTTGGAAACGGTTTTCACCAAAAAATTCTGCGTACTTTTTTGCATATATTTCAGTGTTGGTACCCTTCAAAATAATTCATTAACGTGTCGAAAATTGACGAGCGCCTTTTTTTGTTTAGTATTTTTGCAGTTTTTTTTTGTAAAATCACTCATATTTCTCTTAATTCGTGTCGCACTTGGAAACGGTTTTCACCAAAAAATTCTGCGTACTTTTTTGCATATATTTCAGTGTTGGTACCCTTCAAAATAATTCATTAACGTGTCGAAAATTGACGAGCGCCTTTTTTTGTTTAGTATTTTTGCAGTTTTTTTTTGTAAAGTCACTCATATTTCTCTTAATTCGTGTCGCACTTGGAAACGGTTTTCACCAAAAAATTCTGCGTACTTTTTTGCATATATTTCCGTGTTGGTACCCTTCAAAATAATTCATTAACGTGTCGAAAATTGACGAGCGCCTTTTTTTGTTTAGTATTTTTGCAGTTTTTTTTTGTAAAATCACTCATATTTCTCTTAATTCGTGTCGCACTTGGAAACGGTTTTCACCAAAAAATTCTGCGTACTTTTTTGCATATATTTCAGTGTTGGTACCCTTCAAAATAATTCATTAACGTGTCGAAAATTGACGAGCGCCTTTTTTTGTTTAGTATTTTTGCAGTTTTTTTTTGTAAAATCACTCATATTTCTCTTAATTCGTGTCGCACTTGGAAACGGTTTTCACCAAAAAATTCTGCGTACTTTTTTGCATATATTTCCGTGTTGGTACCCTTCAAAATAATTCATTAACGTGTCGAAAATTGACGAGCGCCTTTTTTTGTTTAGTATTTTTGCAGTTTTTTTTTGTAAAATCACTCATATTTCTCTTAATTCGTGTCGCACTTGGAAACGGTTTTCACCAAAAAATTCTGCGTACTTTTTTGCATATATTTCAGTGTTGGTACCCTTCAAAATAATTCATTAGCGTGTCGAAAATTGACGAGCGCCTTTTTTTGTTTAGTATTTTTGCAGTTTTTTTTTGTAAAATCACTCATATTTCTCTTAATTCGTGTCGCACTTGGAAACGGTTTTCACCAAAAAATTCTGCGTACTTTTTTGCATATATTTCAGTGTTGGTACCCTTCAAAATAATTCATTAGCGTGTCGAAAATTGACGAGCGCCTTTTTTTGTTTAGTATTTTTGCAGTTTTTTTTTGTAAAATCACTCATATTTCTCTTAATTCGTGTCGCACTTGGAAACGGTTTTCACCAAAAAATTCTGCGTACTTTTTTGCATATATTTCAGTGTTGGTACCCTTCAAAATAATTCATTAGCGTGTCGAAAATTGACGAGCGCCTTTTTTTGTTTAGTATTTTTGCAGTTTTTTTTTGTAAAATCACTCATATTTCTCTTAATTCGTGTCGCACTTGGAAACGGTTTTCACCAAAAAATTCTGCGTACTTTTTTGCATATATTTCAGTGTTGGTACCCTTCAAAATAATTCATTAACGTGTCGAAAATTGACGAGCGCCTTTTTTTGTTTAGTATTTTTGCAGTTTTTTTTTGTAAAATCACTCATATTTCTCTTAATTCGTGTCGCACTTGGAAACGGTTTTCACCAAAAAATTCTGCGTACTTTTTTGCATATATTTCAGTGTTGGTACCCTTCAAAATAATTCATTAGCGTGTCGAAAATTGACGAGCGCCTTTTTTTGTTTAGTATTTTTGCAGTTTTTTTTTGTAAAATCACTCATATTTCTCTTAATTCGTGTCGCACTTGGAAACGGTTTTCACCAAAAAATTCTGCGTACTTTTTTGCATATATTTCAGTGTTGGTACCCTTCAAAATAATTCATTAACGTGTCGAAAATTGACGAGCGCCTTTTTTTGATTAGTATTTTTGCAGTTTTTTTTTGTAAAATCACTCATATTTCTCTTAATTCGTGTCGCACTTGGAAACGGTTTTCACCAAAAAATTCTGCGTACTTTTTTGCATATATTTCAGTGTTGGTACCCTTCAAAATAATTCATTAGCGTGTCGAAAATTGACGAGCGCCTTTTTTTGTTTAGTATTTTTGCAGTTTTTTTTTGTAAAATCACTCATATTTCTCTTAATTCGTGTCGCACTTGGAAACGGTTTTCACCAAAAAATTCTGCGTACTTTTTTGCATATATTTCAGTGTTGGTACCCTTCAAAATAATTCATTAACGTGTCGAAAATTGACGAGCGCCTTTTTTTGTTTAGTATTTTTGCAGTTTTTTTTTGTAAAATCACTCATATTTCTCTTAATTCGTGTCGCACTTGGAAACGGTTTTCACCAAAAAATTCTGCGTACTTTTTTGCATATATTTCCGTGTTGGTACCCTTCAAAATAATTCATTAACGTGTCGAAAATTGACGAGCGCCTTTTTTTGTTTAGTATTTTTGCAGTTTTTTTTTGTAAAATCACTCATATTTCTCTTAATTCGTGTCGCACTTGGAAACGGTTTTCACCAAAAAATTCTGCGTACTTTTTTGCATATATTTCAGTGTTGGTACCCTTCAAAATAATTCATTAGCGTGTCGAAAATTGACGAGCGCCTTTTTTTGTTTAGTATTTTTGCAGTTTTTTTTTGTAAAATCACTCATATTTCTCTTAATTCGTGTCGCACTTGGAAACGGTTTTCACCAAAAAATTCTGCGTACTTTTTTGCATATATTTCAGTGTTGGTACCCTTCAAAATAATTCATTAACGTGTCGAAAATTGACGAGCGCCTTTTTTTGTTTAGTATTTTTGCAGTTTTTTTTTGTAAAATCACTCATATTTCTCTTAATTCGTGTCGCACTTGGAAACGGTTTTCACCAAAAAATTCTGCGTACTTTTTTGCATATATTTCAGTGTTGGTACCCTTCAAAATAATTCATTAGCGTGTCGAAAATTGACGAGCGCCTTTTTTTGTTTAGTATTTTTGCAGTTTTTTTTTGTAAAATCACTCATATTTCTCTTAATTCGTGTCGCACTTGGAAACGGTTTTCACCAAAAAATTCTGCGTACTTTTTTGCATATATTTCCGTGTTGGTACCCTTCAAAATAATTCATTAACGTGTCGAAAATTGACGAGCGCCTTTTTTTGTTTAGTATTTTTGCAGTTTTTTTTTGTAAAATCACTCATATTTCTCTTAATTCGTGTCGCACTTGGAAACGGTTTTCACCAAAAAATTCTGCGTACTTTTTTACATATATTTCAGTGTTGGTACCCTTCAAAATAATTCATTAACGTGTCGAAAATTGACGAGCGCCTTTTTTTGTTTAGTATTTTTGCAGTTTTTTTTTGTAAAATCACTCATATTTCTCTTAATTCGTGTCGCACTTGGAAACGGTTTTCACCAAAAAATTCTGCGTACTTTTCTACTTGTTGTTCAGTTTATTTCAGCCTTTAGAATAATTAACCAACCACTTTTTTTGTGGTTGCTTTTACAAATTATTCAATGAAAAATGTTGAAATAGTCTTTACTTTGTTTCGCACCCATAGACCGTTTGTGTGGGACTTTACGTACTTTTTATCATGTCTTTGTAAATATGTTGTTAATCATAATTGGTACATCGTTCGAAAATTACGAGATTAATGTTCCAATTCGTGTTTACAATTGATTTAGACATTTTGTTTTTTAATTTTTCATATTTAAGTACAGAAAAAAGAATCTCTCAGACATTAAAGCTAATGCATTTATTGTTTCTAATTAGTAATTAAACACAGTAGAAAGATACATTTCATTGTCTTATTATTATCATCACACTGTTGTTGCCCCTCGAAGGTGCTGTCTTCACATGCTTTGCAGGCTTTATTTGGAATTTGACGACTTCTCAGCTTGGGGAACCTTAATGAAACAACAGAAAATTGAGACTTGGATGTATTTCTTTCAGACTTCTACATACCGAAACAATTATTGGTGTCAGCGTTTACCACCAACCCAACCTTATTATTGTCTTCTCCAAGAAAAAATGTGTCACGGAGTCCAATTATTTAATGGTGTTCGTTTTCAATAACTTCGGAGAAGTTTCTGGAGATATTTGGTCTACTAAACTCAATGGGTGGTCAAAGTCCTTTTACCTCTATCTGCAGAAGACGATAAAACTATAATGTAAGTAGCAAATATAGTAAAATAACACTTTCCTATTTGAAGGGGGTTTGAATTTATAGAAAAAAGGTAATTTTGATTGTTTGTGTCTAAAATAACCATTAAAATTGCCTTTTTTTGAAAAATTTTGATAGGTTATGTCAGGTGTTTCAATAAATATGGTGAAGTTAGCCTCTGATTCCACAGGTGTGCCAACGTCTGAAAGTTAAAATACCCTAGGTGTGGTGATAGTTGAACTACTAGCAATGTAGCATTTAAACTACAGCGCTGTTGCATTTTAACTACTAGCACTATTGCATTGGAACTATAGCACTGTTGCATTTGAACTACTAATTTTTAATGGAAATTTGCATTTTTTACAGAAAGTTAGCAACAACGAACACGTTTAATGTAATAATTTGCCTCTTACATATATTTTAAATAGCTAAAATTTGAAAAATTCGTATTTTATACAACAAAATGTTATTACTACTTTTTTGCATTTGTGCTAATAAGAACATGTTGGGTTGCATACAAAGTTTGAAATCGAAAATATTTTTTAATTTATTTTTTACTTTTTTCAGATTTACAACAGCAATGAACCAACTCCAAGATCGTCCCTATGGGATCACGGAGTCTACACTTCCGGGGGAGGTAAGATTTTTTCTTTTTTATACTTAATTTATTTCTTTCTCTTTATTTTATGTTATTTTATCAAACTTGAATTTACGTATCTTTTCCAATATCTCCAAGATTATTTTTTTCTTAAATTTATTTCAATTTGATTTCTGTTGTTTTCTTTCTTTTATTTAATCGTTTTTTTTTTTTAATTTTGTTTTTCAGAGGGAAGGCGAAGCAGAGCTCCACATCCACATCCAACAAACCCAGGAAGATCCAGCGTATACGTATGGAGGACATCAGGCACCAGGTCATCGAGGGGGCGCACCAGTGTGCTCCAGGATCCGAAAACTTCGGTGTCCGAAGTCCCCCCGGAGTTGGAATACTTCGAGATTCCAGGCTCTCCAGGTACGAGGTATTCGAACTTCGAGGTTCGAAGATCGCGGGGTGCGAAGACATCGGAAATGGTAAGTCTGTGGGGTTTCGGGGTTCGGGATAAGAAGTCTTCGTACTTGGGGGTCTCCGAGGTTCGAAAATCCCGAAGTTAGAAAACTTTAGACGTTTTCTGACTTCGATTTTTTCGAACTTTGGAAACTTTCAAGCGCCCAAACCTTCTTATCCCGAACCTTTGAACTTCACAGACTTTCCAATTTCGAATCTTTAAACTCTGGGACCTTCGAATTATTTGAAATTCTCGTATTTGGAAATTCTGGAATCTCGAAAATCTTCCAATATGATGAGGGGGGGCTCTTTGGACTTCGAAATTTTCGGATCCTGGAGCACACGGGGAGGGGGAGGGGAGGGGGTGTAGGCGGGTGCGGGGGGCAGGGGCGCCGGGGGGGGGTAGAATAAGAAAAACAAGAGACCATGTATCGTAAAATATATATTAAAATCAATATTTAAAGTGACCACTTTTTTATTTTTTTCAATGGTGCATCCCCACGTCGAACACTTTTTGTTATTCGACGCCGGTGGGGGACGCGGGTCCCCTTTCCGCGCGCGGGACCATTTCTGACAGGGTCGAATACCCCCCAAGTAGCAGCAGCCATCTCTGGATGACCGACCAGGAACCCTCTTCCAAACGGTTTGAGGTACCTTACAACGGCTTAGACCACCACTCAGATACTTGACTTATCCCTTTGTAAACATAAATCAAAGGGATAAGTCTTACCTCTTGAGTGGTATCCTCGCTGTTGGAAGGGACCTCTTACCGTTGCAAGACAGTTCCAGCCATCGAGAGATGGTCCCTACCGTTGGGAGATATTCTCACCTGTTAGAAATGGCCCTCCGTTAACGGTCCCGCGATGGACGGTGTCCTGAAGTTGGCTGCTGTCTGTAAAAAAAGCTTAAAGTTAATAAAAGTTAAAGTAAAGAAAGGAAGAGAGAATGAAAATATATTAAATAAATAAGAAGAATGGAACTTTTAAGAAAGAAATAGAAATAGAAAAAGGGTTAAAATTTACAAATAAAGAAAGGAAATGTTTGAAAAAAGATTAAATTTAAAGTGTTTTAAAATAAATTTAAAAAAAGAAAAATATTAATAAAAGTCAGAATATTAATAAAAGTCAGACCAAGTAAAAAAAGAAACTTCTTAAAATGTAAATTAAAAAAAATAGAAAGAAATAAATGAGGTAAGTAAATTAATAAGTTGAAGAAAATTAAATAGAAACGCAATTACCTCTCCTCGAAGTGTACTCCATGTGATCCCGGAGAACGATCCTGGAAAAACGGTTCCAGCCATTGGGAGGGTGCAGCAACCATTAAAGATGTTCCTTCTTTGTTGATCCGACGATGGATGGTGTCGCTGGAGTGATGAAGAAGTCCTGAATTCGGCTGCTGTCTGTAAAAAAGGATTAAAGTTAATGAAGGTTAAAGAAAGGAAAAGAGAATGAAAATTTGGTAAATAAATACGAATAATAAAATTTTTAGGAAAGAAATAGAAATAAAAAAAGCGTTAAAAGTTAATAAAACGACGGGAAATGTTTAAAAAAAAGTAAACAAGTATTGAAATTAATTAAAACAAAGATAAATACTTATAAAAATAAGAGAGTAAACGAAAAATGTTCTAAAAATTTAAATAAAAAAGAAAGGAAATGTTTGAAAAAAGATTAAATTTGAAAATAAAGTAATTAAAATATAGAATTATTAAGAAAAAGAGAAATATGTAGTAATAAAACTTAGACTAAATAAAAGAAGAAAGTTCTAAAAATGTAAATAAATAAAAAAGAACAGATAGAAAAAAATGAGGCAAATAAATAAATAACAATTAAATAGAAACGGAATTACCTCTCCTCGAAGTATCCTCCTCATGATCCTGGAAAGGCGGTTCTAGCCATTGAGAGGGTGCAGCAACCACTAAAAGTGTTCTTCCTTTATTGATCCCATGATGAATGGAGTCGTTGAAGTAATGGAGAGGACCCGAAGTAAGAATTGAGTTCTCCCTTGCCTGTAAAAAGTCTTGAAGTTAACAATAAGAAAATAAATGAGCTCCTAGAAGAATAAAAAGTTTAAACAATGTCTAACTAAAGATGCAAATAAAAGTTTTCAAGTTTTCAATGAAGTGTAACAGAGGAGTTCAAAAAAACAATTCACAACCAAAAATAAGAAAAAACTATTCAATAATTTAAAAGAAAACAAGAAATAATAGAAGAGCTGTAATAAAAAGTAATTATATAGTGTTAAAGATTTCCGGAAGTAAATAAAAGGAAACTAAAAATAGTTCAATTTATCTACAAAAACAATATTAAATAAATCAAATAAAATCATACCTTCATTACTGCAAAGGCCAATTAAAAATATTGTTGACTTCTTTGAATATTTTGAGGATTTTTCTGAAACTAAAATTAATTAATTATAATTGAACACATAAAAAAGCTTTTCTCTCAATTTTTAAAAACGCGGTTTATACCTGCAATCACTTAAATCTTTAAAAAATAGCTCATTTTTATGTAAAATAGTAATTATTAAATTTAAAATTCGTAGTTCAAATGCAATACCCCCAGTAGTTCAAATGCAACACGCCTAGTAGTTCAACTACTACCATAGCAGGGTATTTTCATTATCAACAATTGGTATTCATAGATCTATAGTGGCTAACTTCACACAACTATTTCACATATAATTGACATAACCTATCAAAATTTTCTAATCATTTTTAAAAAACAATATTAAACGTTATTTTAAGCACAAACAATGAAATTACCTTTTCTTTCTATAAATACAGACTCCAGACAATTATAGAAGTACTGTTTTAATATATTAGCTACTCACATTATAGTTTTACCGTCTTCAGCAGGCTCGAGGTACAGGAACTTTGAGCACCTATTAAGGTTAGTGGAGGAAATATCTGCAGAGAAGTCTCCAAAGTTATTACCAATAAGCACCATTAAATAATTGGACTCTGCGACTCATATTTTCTTGGAGAAGACAAGGATGAGGTTGAGTTGGTAATTAACGCTGTCCCACCAATAATTGTTTCAGTATGTAGAAGTCTGAAAGAGATACATTCACTAATTAATTTTCCTTAATTTCATTAAACTGTTTCAAGCGGAAAAGTCAAATTCCAAATAAAGCCAGCAAAGCATGTACAGACAGCACCTTCGATGAGGAACAACAGTGTAAATATGTTAATGATCAACAATGAAATGTATCTTTCTACTTTATACAATTGCTTATTAAATATAATAGAAAACTTATTTGAAATGTCTGAGTTTCTTTCTTCTATAGTTAAATAAGAGAAATTAAAAAGAAAAAAACAAATCTCTAACTCAATTATAAACACAAAACAAAATTCCTCTATAAAATAAAAGTACGCAGAATTTTTAAACACAAACACAAAAAGGAGCTCGTCAATTTTCGACACGTTAATGAATTATTTTGAAGGGTACCAACACTGAAGTATATGCAAAAAAGTACGCAGAATTTTTTGGTGAAAACCGTTTCCAAGTGCGACACGAATTAATAAAAATATGAGTGATTTTACTAAAAAAAACTGCAAAAATTCTAAACAAAAAAAAGCGCTCGTTAATTTTCGACACGTTAATGAATTATTTTGAAGGGTACCAACACTGAAGTATATGCAAAAAAGTACGCAGAATTTTTTGGTGAAAACCGTTTCCAAGTGCGACACGAATTAAGAAAAATATGAGTGATTTTACTAAAAAAAACTGCAAAAATTCTAAACAAAAAAAAGCGCTCGTTAATTTTCGACACGTTAATGAATTATTTTGAAGGGTACCAACACTGAAATATATGCAAAAAAGTACGCAGAATTTTTTGGTGAAAACCGTTTCCAAGTGCGACACGAATTAAGAAAAATATGAGTGATTTTATTAAAAAAAACTGCAAAAATACTAAACACAAAAAGGCGCTCGTCAATTTTCGACACGTTAATGAATTATTTTGAAGGGTACCAACACTGAAATATATGCAAAAAAGTACGCAGAATTTTTTGGTGAAAACCGTTTCCAAGTGCGACACGAATTAAGAAAAATATGAGTGATTTTATTAAAAAAAACTGCAAAAATACTAAACACAAAAAGGCGCTCGTCAATTTTCGACACGTTAATGAATTATTTTGAAGGGTACCAACACTGAAATATATGCAAAAAAGTACGCAGAATTTTTTGGTGAAAACCGTTTCCAAGTGCGACACGAATTAAGAGAAATATGAGTGATTTTACAAAAAAAAAACTGCAAAAATACTAAACAAAAAAAGGCGCTCGTCAATTTTCGACACGTTAATGAATTATTTTGAAGGGTACCAACACTGAAATATATGCAAAAAAGTACGCAGAATTTTTTGGTGAAAACCGTTTCCAAGTGCGGCACGAATTAAGAAAAATATGAGTGATTTTACTAAAAAAAACTGCAAAAATACTAAACACAAAAAAGCGCTCGTTAATTTTCGACACGTTAATGAATTATTTTGAAGGGTACCAACACTGAAATATATGCAAAAAAGTACGCAGAATTTTTTGGTGAAAACCGTTTCCAAGTGCGACACGAATTAAGAAAAATATGAGTGATTTTACAAAAAAAAAACTGCAAAAATACTAAACAAAAAAAGGCGCTCGTCAATTTTCGACACGTTAATGAATTATTTTGAAGGGTACCAACACTGAAATATATGCAAAAAAGTACGCAGAATTTTTTGGTGAAAACCGTTTCCAAGTGCGGCACGAATTAAGAAAAATATGAGTGATTTTACTAAAAAAAACTGCAAAAATACTAAACACAAAAAAGCGCTCGTTAATTTTCGACACGTTAATGAATTATTTTGAAGGGTACCAACACTGAAATATATGCAAAAAAGTACGCAGAATTTTTTGGTGAAAACCGTTTCCAAGTGCGGCACGAATTAAGAAAAATATGAGTGATTTTACTAAAAAAAACTGCAAAAATACTAAACACAAAAAAGCGCTCGTTAATTTTCGACACGTTAATGAATTATTTTGAAGGGTACCAACACTGAAATATATGCAAAAAAGTACGCAGAATTTTTTGGTGAAAACCGTTTCCAAGTGCGACACGAATTAAGAAAAATATGAGTGATTTTACTAAAAAAAAATGCAAAAATACTAAACAAAAAAAAGCGCTCGTCAATTTTCGAGACGTTAATGAATTATTTTGAAGGGTACCAACACTGAAGTATATGCAAAAAAGTACGCAGAATTTTTTGGTGAAAACCGTTTCCAAGTGCGACACGAATTAAGAAAAATATGAGTGATTTTACTAAAAAAAAATGCAAACATACTAAACACAAAAAAGCGCTCGTTAATTTTCGACACGTTAATGAATTATTTTGAAGGGTACCAACACTAAAATATATGCAAAAAAGTACGCAGAATTTTTTGGTGAAAACCGTTTCCAAGTGCGACACGAATTAAGAGAAATATGAGTGATTTTACAAAAAAAAAACTGCAAAAATACTAAACAAAAAAAGGCGCTCGTCAATTTTCGACACGTTAATGAATTATTTTGAAGGGTACCAACACTGAAATATATGCAAAAAAGTACGCAGAATTTTTTGGTGAAAACCGTTTCCAAGTGCGGCACGAATTAAGAAAAATATGAGTGATTTTACTAAAAAAAACTGCAAAAATACTAAACACAAAAAAGCGCTCGTTAATTTTCGACACGTTAATGAATTATTTTGAAGGGTACCAACACTGAAATATATGCCAAAAAGTACGCAGAATTTTTTGGTGAAAACCGTTTCCAAGTGCGACACGAATTAAGAGAAATATGAGTGATTTTACAAAAAAAAAACTGCAAAAATACTAAACAAAAAAAGGCGCTCGTCAATTTTCGACACGTTAATGAATTATTTTGAAGGGTACCAACACTGAAATATATGCAAAAAAGTACGCAGAATTTTTTGGTGAAAACCGTTTCCAAGTGCGGCACGAATTAAGAAAAATATGAGTGATTTTACTAAAAAAAACTGCAAAAATACTAAACACAAAAAAGCGCTCGTTAATTTTCGACACGTTAATGAATTATTTTGAAGGGTACCAACACTGAAATATATGCAGAAAAGTACGCAGAATTTTTTGGTGAAAACCGTTTCCAAGTGCGACACGAATTAAGAAAAATATGAGTGATTTTATTAAAAAAAACTGCAAAAATACTAAACACAAAAAGGCGCTCGTCAATTTTCGACACGTTAATGAATTATTTTGAAGGGTACCAACACTGAAATAAATGAAAAAAAGTACGCAGAATTTTTTGGTGAAAACCGTTTCCAAGTGCGACACGAATTAAGAAAAATATGAGTGATTTTACTAAAAAAAACTGCAAAAATACTAAACAAAAAAAAGCGCTCGTCAATTTTCGACACGTTAATGAATTATTTTGAAGGGTACCAACACTGAAGTATATGCAAAAAAGTACGCAGAATTTTTTGGTGAAAACCGTTTCCAAGTGCGACACGAATTAAGAAAAATATGAGTGATTTTACTAAAAAAAAATGCAAAAATACTAAACACAAAAAAGCGCTCGTTAATTTTCGACACGTTAATGAATTATTTTGAAGGGTACCAACACTGAAATATATGCAAAAAAGTACGCAGAATTTTTTGGTGAAAACCGTTTCCAAGTGCGACACGAATTAAGAAAAATATGAGTGATTTTACTAAAAAAAAATGCAAAAATACTAAACACAAAAAAGCGCTCGTTAATTTTGGACACGTTAATGAATTATTTTGAAGGGTACCAACACTGAAATATATGCAAAAAAGTACGCAGAATTTTTTGGTGAAAACCGTTTCCAAGTGCGACACGAATTAAGAGAAATATGAGTGATTTTACAAAAAAAAAACTGCAAAAATACTAAACAAAAAAAGGCGCTCGTCAATTTTCGACACGTTAATGAATTATTTTGAAGGGTACCAACACTGAAATATATGCAAAAAAGTACGCAGAATTTTTTGGTGAAAACCGTTTCCAAGTGCGGCACGAATTAAGAAAAATATGAGTGATTTTACTAAAAAAAACTGCAAAAATACTAAACACAAAAAAGCGCTCGTTAATTTTCGACACGTTAATGAATTATTTTGAAGGGTACCAACACTGAAATATATGCAAAAAAGTACGCAGAATTTTTTGGTGAAAACCGTTTCCAAGTGCGACACGAATTAAGAAAAATATGAGTGATTTTACTAAAAAAAACTGCAAAAATACTAAACAAAAAAAAGCGCTCGTTAATTTTCGACACGTTAATGAATTATTTTGAAGGGTACCAACACTGAAATATATGCAAAAAAGTACGCAGAATTTTTTGGTGAAAACCGTTTCCAAGTGCGACACGAATTAAGAGAAATATGAGTGATTTTACAAAAAAAAAACTGCAAAAATACTAAACAAAAAAAGGCGCTCGTCAATTTTCGACACGTTAATGAATTATTTTGAAGGGTACCAACACTGAAATATATGCAAAAAAGTACGCAGAATTTTTTGGTGAAAACCGTTTCCAAGTGCGGCACGAATTAAGAAAAATATGAGTGATTTTACTAAAAAAAACTGCAAAAATACTAAACACAAAAAAGCGCTCGTTAATTTTCGACACGTTAATGAATTATTTTGAAGGGTACCAACACTGAAATATATGCAAAAAAGTACGCAGAATTTTTTGGTGAAAACCGTTTCCAAGTGCGACACGAATTAAGAAAAATATGAGTGATTTTACTAAAAAAAAATGCAAAAATACTAAACACAAAAAAGCGCTCGTTAATTTTCGACACGTTAATGAATTATTTTGAAGGGTACCAACACTGAAATATATGCAAAAAAGTACGCAGAATTTTTTGGTGAAAACCGTTTCCAAGTGCGACACGAATTAAGAGAAATATGAGTGATTTTACAAAAAAAAAACTGCAAAAATACTAAACAAAAAAAGGCGCTCGTCAATTTTCGACACGTTAATGAATTATTTTGAAGGGTACCAACACTGAAATAAATGAAAAAAAGTACGCAGAATTTTTTGGTGAAAACCGTTTCCAAGTGCGACACGAATTAAGAAAAATATGAGTGATTTTACTAAAAAAAACTGCAAAAATACTAAACAAAAAAAAGCGCTCGTCAATTTTCGACACGTTAATGAATTATTTTGAAGGGTACCAACACTGAAGTATATGCAAAAAAGTACGCAGAATTTTTTGGTGAAAACCGTTTCCAAGTGCGACACGAATTAAGAAAAATATGAGTGATTTTATTAAAAAAACTGCAAAAATACTAAACACAAAAAGGCGCTCGTCAATTTTCGACACGTTAATGAATTATTTTGAAGGGTACCAACACTGAAATAAATGAAAAAAAGTACGCAGAATTTTTTGGTGAAAACCGTTTCCAAGTGCGGCACGAATTAAGAAAAATATGAGTGATTTTACTAAAAAAAACTGCAAAAATACTAAACACAAAAAAGCGCTCGTTAATTTTCGACACGTTAATGAATTATTTTGAAGGGTACCAACACTGAAATATATGCAAAAAAGTACGCAGAATTTTTTGGTGAAAACCGTTTCCAAGTGCGACACGAATTAAGAAAAATATGAGTGATTTTATTAAAAAAACTGCAAAAATACTAAACACAAAAAGGCGCTCGTCAATTTTCGACACGTTAATGAATTATTTTGAAGGGTACCAACACTGAAATAAATGAAAAAAAGTACGCAGAATTTTTTGGTGAAAACCGTTTCCAAGTGCGGCACGAATTAAGAAAAATATGAGTGATTTTACTAAAAAAAACTGCAAAAATACTAAACACAAAAAAGCGCTCGTTAATTTTCGACACGTTAATGAATTATTTTGAAGGGTACCAACACTGAAATATATGCAAAAAAGTACGCAGAATTTTTTGGTGAAAACCGTTTCCAAGTGCGACACGAATTAAGAAAAATATGAGTGATTTTATTAAAAAAAACTGCAAAAATACTAAACACAAAAAGGCGCTCGTCAATTTTCGACACGTTAATGAATTATTTTGAAGGGTACCAACACTGAAATAAATGAAAAAAAGTACGCAGAATTTTTTGGTGAAAACCGTTTCCAAGTGCGACACGAATTAAGAAAAATATGAGTGATTTTACTAAAAAAAACTGCAAAAATACTAAACAAAAAAAAGCGCTCGTCAATTTTCGACACGTTAATGAATTATTTTGAAGGGTACCAACACTGAAGTATATGCAAAAAAGTACGCAGAATTTTTTGGTGAAAACCGTTTCCAAGTGCGACACGAATTAAGAAAAATATGAGTGATTTTACTAAAAAAAAATGCAAAAATACTAAACACAAAAAAGCGCTCGTTAATTTTCGACACGTTAATGAATTATTTTGAAGGGTACCAACACTGAAATATATGCAAAAAAGTACGCAGAATTTTTTGGTGAAAACCGTTTCCAAGTGCGACACGAATTAAGAAAAATATGAGTGATTTTACTAAAAAAAAATGCAAAAATACTAAACACAAAAAAGCGCTCGTTAATTTTCGACACGTTAATGAATTATTTTGAAGGGTACCAACACTGAAATATATGCAAAAAAGTACGCAGAATTTTTTGGTGAAAACCGTTTCCAAGTGCGACACGAATTAAGAAAAATATGAGTGATTTTACAAAAAAAAAACTGCAAAAATACTAAACAAAAAAAGGCGCTCGTCAATTTTCGACACGTTAATGAATTATTTTGAAGGGTACCAACACTGAAATATATGCAAAAAAGTACGCAGAATTTTTTGGTGAAAACCGTTTCCAAGTGCGGCACGAATTAAGAAAAATATGAGTGATTTTACTAAAAAAAACTGCAAAAATACTAAACACAAAAAAGCGCTCGTTAATTTTCGACACGTTAATGAATTATTTTGAAGGGTACCAACACTGAAATATATGCAAAAAAGTACGCAGAATTTTTTGGTGAAAACCGTTTCCAAGTGCGACACGAATTAAGAAAAATATGAGTGATTTTACTAAAAAAAACTGCAAAAATACTAAACAAAAAAAAGCGCTCGTCAATTTTCGACACGTTAATGAATTATTTTGAAGGGTACCAACACTGAAGTATATGCAAAAAAGTACGCAGAATTTTTTGGTGAAAACCGTTTCCAAGTGCGACACGAATTAAGAAAAATATGAGTGATTTTACTAAAAAAAAATGCAAAAATACTAAACAAAAAAAAGCGCTCGTCAATTTTCGAGACGTTAATGAATTATTTTGAAGGGTACCAACACTGAAGTATATGCAAAAAAGTACGCAGAATTTTTTGGTGAAAACCGTTTCCAAGTGCGACACGAATTAAGAAAAATATGAGTGATTTTACTAAAAAAAAATGCAAAAATACTAAACAAAAAAAAGCGCTCGTCAATTTTCGACACGTTAATGAATTATTTTGAAGGGTACCAACACTGAAGTATATGCAAAAAAGTACGCAGAATTTTTTGGTGAAAACCGTTTCCAAGTGCGACACGAATTAAGAAAAATATGAGTGATTTTATTAAAAAAAACTGCAAAAATACTAAACACAAAAAGGCGCTCGTCAATTTTCGACACGTTAATGAATTATTTTGAAGGGTACCAACACTGAAGTATATGCAAAAAAGTACGCAGAATTTTTTGGTGAAAACCGTTTCCAAGTGCGACACGAATTAAGAAAAATATGAGTGATTTTACTAAAAAAAAATGCAAAAATACTAAACAAAAAAAAGCGCTCGTCAATTTTCGACACGTTAATGAATTATTTTGAAGGGTACCAACACTGAAGTATATGCAAAAAAGTACGCAGAATTTTTTGGTGAAAACCGTTTCCAAGTGCGACACGAATTAAGAAAAATATGAGTGATTTTACTAAAAAAAAATGCAAAAATACTAAACAAAAAAAAGCGCTCGTCAATTTTCGACACGTTAATGAATTATTTTGAAGGGTACCAACACTGAAGTATATGCAAAAAAGTACGCAGAATTTTTTGGTGAAAACCGTTTCCAAGTGCGACACGAATTAAGAAAAATATGAGTGATTTTACTAAAAAAAAATGCAAAAATACTAAACAAAAAAAAGCGCTCGTCAATTTTCGAGACGTTAATGAATTATTTTGAAGGGTACCAACACTGAAATATATGCAAAAAAGTACGCAGAATTTTTTGGTGAAAACCGTTTCCAAGTGCGACACGAATTAAGAAAAATATGAGTGATTTTACAAAAAAAAACTGCAAAAATACTAAACAAAAAAAGGCGCTCGTCAATTTTCGACACGTTAATGAATTATTTTGAAGGGTACCAACACTGAAATATATGCAAAAAAGTACGCAGAATTTTTTGGTGAAAACCGTTTCCAAGTGCGACACGAATTAAGAAAAATATGAGTGATTTTACAAAAAAAAACTGCAAAAATACTAAACAAAAAAAGGCGCTCGTCAATTTTCGACACGTTAATGAATTATTTTGAAGGGTACCAACACTGAAATATATGCAAAAAAGTACGCAGAATTTTTTGGTGAAAACCGTTTCCAAGTGCGGCACGAATTAAGAAAAATATGAGTGATTTTACTAAAAAAAACTGCAAAAATACTTAACACAAAAAGGCGCTCGTTAATTTTCGACACGTTAATGAATTATTTTGAAGGGTACCAACACTGAAATATATGCAAAAAAGTACGCAGAATTTTTTGGTGAAAACCGTTTCCAAGTGCGACACGAATTAAGAAAAATATGAGTGATTTTACTAAAAAAAACTGCAAAAATACTAAACAAAAAAAAGCGCTCGTCAATTTTCGACACGTTAATGAATTATTTTGAAGGGTACCAACACTGAAGTATATGCAAAAAAGTACGCAGAATTTTTTGGTGAAAACCGTTTCCAAGTGCGACACGAATTAAGAAAAATATGAGTGATTTTACTAAAAAAAAATGCAAAAATACTAAACAAAAAAAAGCGCTCGTCAATTTTCGAGACGTTAATGAATTATTTTGAAGGGTACCAACACTGAAGTATATGCAAAAAAGTACGCAGAATTTTTTGGTGAAAACCGTTTCCAAGTGCGACACGAATTAAGAAAAATATGAGTGATTTTATTAAAAAAAACTGCAAAAATACTAAACACAAAAAGGCGCTCGTCAATTTTCGACACGTTAATGAATTATTTTGAAGGGTACCAACACTGAAGTATATGCAAAAAAGTACGCAGAATTTTTTGGTGAAAACCGTTTCCAAGTGCGACACGAATTAAGAAAAATATGAGTGATTTTACTAAAAAAAAATGCAAAAATACTAAACAAAAAAAAGCGCTCGTCAATTTTCGACACGTTAATGAATTATTTTGAAGGGTACCAACACTGAAGTATATGCAAAAAAGTACGCAGAATTTTTTGGTGAAAACCGTTTCCAAGTGCGACACGAATTAAGAAAAATATGAGTGATTTTACTAAAAAAAAATGCAAAAATACTAAACAAAAAAAAGCGCTCGTCAATTTTCGACACGTTAATGAATTATTTTGAAGGGTACCAACACTGAAGTATATGCAAAAAAGTACGCAGAATTTTTTGGTGAAAACCGTTTCCAAGTGCGACACGAATTAAGAAAAATATGAGTGATTTTACTAAAAAAAAATGCAAAAATACTAAACAAAAAAAAGCGCTCGTCAATTTTCGAGACGTTAATGAATTATTTTGAAGGGTACCAACACTGAAATATATGCAAAAAAGTACGCAGAATTTTTTGGTGAAAACCGTTTCCAAGTGCGACACGAATTAAGAAAAATATGAGTGATTTTACAAAAAAAAACTGCAAAAATACTAAACAAAAAAAGGCGCTCGTCAATTTTCGACACGTTAATGAATTATTTTGAAGGGTACCAACACTGAAATATATGCAAAAAAGTACGCAGAATTTTTTGGTGAAAACCGTTTCCAAGTGCGACACGAATTAAGAAAAATATGAGTGATTTTACAAAAAAAAACTGCAAAAATACTAAACAAAAAAAGGCGCTCGTCAATTTTCGACACGTTAATGAATTATTTTGAAGGGTACCAACACTGAAATATATGCAAAAAAGTACGCAGAATTTTTTGGTGAAAACCGTTTCCAAGTGCGGCACGAATTAAGAAAAATATGAGTGATTTTACTAAAAAAAACTGCAAAAATACTTAACACAAAAAGGCGCTCGTCAATTTTCGACACGTTAATGAATTATTTTGAAGGGTACCAACACTGAAATATATGCAAAAAAGTACGCAGAATTTTTTGGTGAAAACCGTTTCCAAGTGCGACACGAATTAAGAAAAATATGAGTGATTTTACTAAAAAAAACTGCAAAAATACTAAACAAAAAAAAGCGCTCGTCAATTTTCGACACGTTAATGAATTATTTTGAAGGGTACCAACACTGAAGTATATGCAAAAAAGTACGCAGAATTTTTTGGTGAAAACCGTTTCCAAGTGCGACACGAATTAAGAAAAATATGAGTGATTTTACTAAAAAAAACTGCAAAAATACTTAACACAAAAAGGCGCTCGTCAATTTTCGACACGTTAATGAATTATTTTGAAGGGTACCAACACTGAAATATATGCAAAAAAGTACGCAGAATTTTTTGGTGAAAACCGTTTCCAAGTGCGACACGAATTAAGAAAAATATGAGTGATTTTACTAAAAAAAACTGCAAAAATACTAAACAAAAAAAAGCGCTCGTCAATTTTCGACACGTTAATGAATTATTTTGAAGGGTACCAACACTGAAGTATATGCAAAAAAGTACGCAGAATTTTTTGGTGAAAACCGTTTCCAAGTGCGACACGAATTAAGAAAAATATGAGTGATTTTACTAAAAAAAACTGCAAAAATACTTAACACAAAAAGGCGCTCGTCAATTTTCGACACGTTAATGAATTATTTTGAAGGGTACCAACACTGAAATATATGCAAAAAAGTACGCAGAATTTTTTGGTGAAAACCGTTTCCAAGTGCGACACGAATTAAGAAAAATATGAGTGATTTTACTAAAAAAAAATGCAAAAATACTAAACACAAAAAAGCGCTCGTTAATTTTCGACACGTTAATGAATTATTTTGAAGGGTACCAACACTGAAATATATGCAAAAAAGTACGCAGAATTTTTTGGTGAAAACCGTTTCCAAGTGCGACACGAATTAAGAGAAATATGAGTGATTTTACAAAAAAAAACTGCAAAAATACTAAACAAAAAAAGGCGCTCGTCAATTTTCGACACGTTAATGAATTATTTTGAAGGGTACCAACACTGAAATATATGCAAAAAAGTACGCAGAATTTTTTGGTGAAAACCGTTTCCAAGTGCGACACGAATTAAGAGAAATATGAGTGATTTTACAAAAAAAAACTGCAAAAATACTTAACACAAAAAGGCGCTCGTCAATTTTCGACACGTTAATGAATTATTTTGAAGGGTACCAACACTGAAATATATGCAAAAAAGTACGCAGAATTTTTTGGTGAAAACCGTTTCCAAGTGCGACACGAATTAAGAAAAATATGAGTGATTTTACTAAAAAAAACTGCAAAAATACTTAACACAAAAAGGCGCTCGTCAATTTTCGACACGTTAATGAATTATTTTGAAGGGTACCAACACTGAAATATATGCAAAAAAGTACGCAGAATTTTTTGGTGAAAACCGTTTCCAAGTGCGACACGAATTAAGAAAAATATGAGTGATTTTACTAAAAAAAAATGCAAAAATACTAAACACAAAAAAGCGCTCGTCAATTTTCGAGACGTTAATGAATTATTTTGAAGGGTACCAACACTGAAATATATGCAAAAAAGAACGCAGAATTTTTTGGTGAAAACCGTTTCCAAGTGCGACACGAATTAAGAAAAATATGAGTGATTTTACTAAAAAAAAATGCAAAAATACTAAACAAAAAAAAGCGCTCGTCAATTTTCGAGACGTTAATGAATTATTTTGAAGGGTACCAACACTGAAATATATGCAAAAAAGTACGCAGAATTTTTTGGTGAAAACCGTTTCCAAGTGCGGCACGAATTAAGAAAAATATGAGTGATTTTACTAAAAAAAACTGCAAAAATACTTAACACAAAAAGGCGCTCGTCAATTTTCGACACGTTAATGAATTATTTTGAAGGGTACCAACACTGAAATATATGCAAAAAAGTACGCAGAATTTTTTGGTGAAAACCGTTTCCAAGTGCGGCACGAATTAAGAAAAATATGAGTGATTTTACTAAAAAAAACTGCAAAAATACTTAACACAAAAAGGCGCTCGTCAATTTTCGACACGTTAATGAATTATTTTGAAGGGTACCAACACTGAAATATATGCAAAAAAGTACGCAGAATTTTTTGGTGAAAACCGTTTCCAAGTGCGACACGAATTAAGAAAAATATGAGTGATTTTACTAAAAAAAACTGCAAAAATACTAAACAAAAAAAGGCGCTCGTCAATTTTCGACACGTTAATGAATTATTTTGAAGGGTACCAACACTGAAGTATATGCAAAAAAGTACGCAGAATTTTTTGGTGAAAACCGTTTCCAAGTGCGACACGAATTAAGAAAAATATGAGTGATTTTACTAAAAAAAAATGCAAAAATACTAAACAAAAAAAAGCGCTCGTCAATTTTCGAGACGTTAATGAATTATTTTGAAGGGTACCAACACTGAAATATATGCAAAAAAGTACGCAGAATTTTTTGGTGAAAACCGTTTCCAAGTGCGGCACGAATTAAGAAAAATATGAGTGATTTTACTAAAAAAAACTGCAAAAATACTTAACACAAAAAGGCGCTCGTCAATTTTCGACACGTTAATGAATTATTTTGAAGGGTACCAACACTGAAATATATGCAAAAAAGTACGCAGAATTTTTTGGTGAAAACCGTTTCCAAGTGCGACACGAATTAAGAAAAATATGAGTGATTTTACTAAAAAAAAATGCAAAAATACTAAACAAAAAAAAGCACTCGTCAATTTTCGAGACGTTAATGAATTATTTTGAAGGGTACCAACACTGAAGTATATGCAAAAAAGTACGCAGAATTTTTTGGTGAAAACCGTTTCCAAGTGCGACACGAATTAAGAAAAATATGAGTGATTTTACTAAAAAAAAATGCAAAAATACTAAACAAAAAAAAGCGCTCGTCAATTTTCGACACGTTAATGAATTATTTTGAAGGGTACCAACACTGAAGTATATGCAAAAAAGTACGCAGAATTTTTTGGTGAAAACCGTTTCCAAGTGCGACACGAATTAAGAGAAATATGAGTGATTTTACAAAAAAAAACTGCAAAAATACTAAACAAAAAAAGGCGCTCGTCAATTTTCGACACGTTAATGAATTATTTTGAAGGGTACCAACACTGAAATATATGCAAAAAAGTACGCAGAATTTTTTGGTGAAAACCGTTTCCAAGTGCGACACGAATTAAGAGAAATATGAGTGATTTTACAAAAAAAAACTGCAAAAATACTAAACAAAAAAAGGCGCTCGTCAATTTTCGACACGTTAATGAATTATTTTGAAGGGTACCAACACTGAAATATATGCAAAAAAGTACGCAGAATTTTTTGGTGAAAACCGTTTCCAAGTGCGGCACGAATTAAGAAAAATATGAGTGATTTTACTAAAAAAAACTGCAAAAATACTTAACACAAAAAGGCGCTCGTCAATTTTCGACACGTTAATGAATTATTTTGAAGGGTACCAACACTGAAGTATATGCAAAAAAGTACGCAGAATTTTTTGGTGAAAACCGTTTCCAAGTGCGACACGAATTAAGAAAAATATGAGTGATTTTACTAAAAAAAACTGCAAAAATACTTAACACAAAAAGGCGCTCGTCAATTTTCGACACGTTAATGAATTATTTTGAAGGGTACCAACACTGAAATATATGCAAAAAAGTACGCAGAATTTTTTGGTGAAAACCGTTTCCAAGTGCGGCACGAATTAAGAAAAATATGAGTGATTTTACTAAAAAAAACTGCAAAAATACTTAACACAAAAAGGCGCTCGTCAATTTTCGACACGTTAATGAATTATTTTGAAGGGTACCAACACTGAAATATATGCAAAAAAGTACGCAGAATTTTTTGGTGAAAACCGTTTCCAAGTGCGACACGAATTAAGAAAAATATGAGTGATTTTACTAAAAAAAACTGCAAAAATACTAAACAAAAAAAGGCGCTCGTCAATTTTCGACACGTTAATGAATTATTTTGAAGGGTACCAACACTGAAATATATGCAAAAAAGTACGCAGAATTTTTTGGTGAAAACCGTTTCCAAGTGCGACACGAATTAAGAAAAATATGAGTGATTTTACTAAAAAAAACTGCAAAAATACTAAACAAAAAAAGGCGCTCGTCAATTTTCGACACGTTAATGAATTATTTTGAAGGGTACCAACACTGAAATATATGCAAAAAAGTACGCAGAATTTTTTGGTGAAAACCGTTTCCAAGTGCGACACGAATTAAGAGAAATATGAGTGATTTTACTAAAAAAAACTGCAAAAATACTTAACACAAAAAGGCGCTCGTCAATTTTCGACACGTTAATGAATTATTTTGAAGGGTACCAACACTGAAATATATGCAAAAAAGTACGCAGAATTTTTTGGTGAAAACCGTTTCCAAGTGCGGCACGAATTAAGAAAAATATGAGTGATTTTACTAAAAAAAACTGCAAAAATACTTAACACAAAAAGGCGCTCGTCAATTTTCGACACGTTAATGAATTATTTTGAAGGGTACCAACACTGAAGTATATGCAAAAAAGTACGCAGAATTTTTTGGTGAAAACCGTTTCCAAGTGCGACACGAATTAAGAAAAATATGAGTGATTTTACTAAAAAAAACTGCAAAAATACTTAACACAAAAAGGCGCTCGTCAATTTTCGACACGTTAATGAATTATTTTGAAGGGTACCAACACTGAAATATATGCAAAAAAGTACGCAGAATTTTTTGGTGAAAACCGTTTCCAAGTGCGGCACGAATTAAGAAAAATATGAGTGATTTTACTAAAAAAAACTGCAAAAATACTTAACACAAAAAGGCGCTCGTCAATTTTCGACACGTTAATGAATTATTTTGAAGGGTACCAACACTGAAATATATGCAAAAAAGTACGCAGAATTTTTTGGTGAAAACCGTTTCCAAGTGCGGCACGAATTAAGAAAAATATGAGTGATTTTACTAAAAAAAACTGCAAAAATACTTAACACAAAAAGGCGCTCGTCAATTTTCGACACGTTAATGAATTATTTTGAAGGGTACCAACACTGAAGTATATGCAAAAAAGTACGCAGAATTTTTTGGTGAAAACCGTTTCCAAGTGCGACACGAATTAAGAAAAATATGAGTGATTTTACTAAAAAAAACTGCAAAAATACTTAACACAAAAAGGCGCTCGTCAATTTTCGACACGTTAATGAATTATTTTGAAGGGTACCAACACTGAAATATATGCAAAAAAGTACGCAGAATTTTTTGGTGAAAACCGTTTCCAAGTGCGGCACGAATTAAGAAAAATATGAGTGATTTTACTAAAAAAAACTGCAAAAATACTTAACACAAAAAGGCGCTCGTCAATTTTCGACACGTTAATGAATTATTTTGAAGGGTACCAACACTGAAATATATGCAAAAAAGTACGCAGAATTTTTTGGTGAAAACCGTTTCCAAGTGCGACACGAATTAAGAAAAATATGAGTGATTTTACTAAAAAAAACTGCAAAAATACTTAACACAAAAAGGCGCTCGTCAATTTTCGACACGTTAATGAATTATTTTGAAGGGTACCAACACTGAAATATATGCAAAAAAGTACGCAGAATTTTTTGGTGAAAACCGTTTCCAAGTGCGACACGAATTAAGAAAAATATGAGTGATTTTACTAAAAAAAACTGCAAAAATACTAAACAAAAAAAGGCGCTCGTCAATTTTCGACACGTTAATGAATTATTTTGAAGGGTACCAACACTGAAGTATATGCAAAAAAGTACGCAGAATTTTTTGGTGAAAACCGTTTCCAAGTGCGACACGAATTAAGAAAAATATGAGTGATTTTACTAAAAAAAACTGCAAAAATACTTAACACAAAAAGGCGCTCGTCAATTTTCGACACGTTAATGAATTATTTTGAAGGGTACCAACACTGAAATATATGCAAAAAAGTACGCAGAATTTTTTGGTGAAAACCGTTTCCAAGTGCGACACGAATTAAGAAAAATATGAGTGATTTTACTAAAAAAAACTGCAAAAATACTTAACACAAAAAGGCGCTCGTCAATTTTCGACACGTTAATGAATTATTTTGAAGGGTACCAACACTGAAATATATGCAAAAAAGTACGCAGAATTTTTTGGTGAAAACCGTTTCCAAGTGCGACACGAATTAAGAAAAATATGAGTGATTTTACTAAAAAAAAATGCAAAAATACTAAACAAAAAAAAGCGCTCGTCAATTTTCGAGACGTTAATGAATTATTTTGAAGGGTACCAACACTGAAGTATATGCAAAAAAGTACGCAGAATTTTTTGGTGAAAACCGTTTCCAAGTGCGACACGAATTAAGAAAAATATGAGTGATTTTACTAAAAAAAAATGCAAAAATACTAAACAAAAAAAAGCGCTCGTCAATTTTCGAGACGTTAATGAATTATTTTGAAGGGTACCAACACTGAAGTATATGCAAAAAAGTACGCAGAATTTTTTGGTGAAAACCGTTTCCAAGTGCGACACGAATTAAGAAAAATATGAGTGATTTTACTAAAAAAAACTGCAAAAATACTTAACAAAAAAAAGCGCTCGTCAATTTTCGACACGTTAATGAATTAGTTTGAAGGGTACCAACACTGAAGTATATGCAAAAAAGTACGCAGAATTTTTTGGTGAAAACCGTTTCCAAGTGCGACACGAATTAAGAGAAATATGAGTGATTTTACAAAAAAAAACTGCAAAAATACTAAACAAAAAAAGGCGCTCGTCAATTTTCGACACGTTAATGAATTATTTTGAAGGGTACCAACACTGAAATATATGCAAAAAAGTACGCAGAATTTTTTGGTGAAAACCGTTTCCAAGTGCGACACGAATTAAGAGAAATATGAGTGATTTTACAAAAAAAAACTGCAAAAATACTAAACAAAAAAAGGCGCTCGTCAATTTTCGACACGTTAATGAATTATTTTGAAGGGTACCAACACTGAAATATATGCAAAAAAGTACGCAGAATTTTTTGGTGAAAACCGTTTCCAAGTGCGGCACGAATTAAGAAAAATATGAGTGATTTTACTAAAAAAAACTGCAAAAATACTTAACACAAAAAGGCGCTCGTCAATTTTCGACACGTTAATGAATTATTTTGAAGGGTACCAACACTGAAGTATATGCAAAAAAGTACGCAGAATTTTTTGGTGAAAACCGTTTCCAAGTGCGACACGAATTAAGAAAAATATGAGTGATTTTACTAAAAAAAACTGCAAAAATACTTAACACAAAAAGGCGCTCGTCAATTTTCGACACGTTAATGAATTATTTTGAAGGGTACCAACACTGAAATATATGCAAAAAAGTACGCAGAATTTTTTGGTGAAAACCGTTTCCAAGTGCGACACGAATTAAGAAAAATATGAGTGATTTTACTAAAAAAAACTGCAAAAATACTAAACAAAAAAAGGCGCTCGTCAATTTTCGACACGTTAATGAATTATTTTGAAGGGTACCAACACTGAAATATATGCAAAAAAGTACGCAGAATTTTTTGGTGAAAACCGTTTCCAAGTGCGACACGAATTAAGAAAAATATGAGTGATTTTACTAAAAAAAACTGCAAAAATACTAAACAAAAAAAGGCGCTCGTCAATTTTCGACACGTTAATGAATTATTTTGAAGGGTACCAACACTGAAATATATGCAAAAAAGTACGCAGAATTTTTTGGTGAAAACCGTTTCCAAGTGCGACACGAATTAAGAGAAATATGAGTGATTTTACTAAAAAAAACTGCAAAAATACTTAACACAAAAAGGCGCTCGTCAATTTTCGACACGTTAATGAATTATTTTGAAGGGTACCAACACTGAAATATATGCAAAAAAGTACGCAGAATTTTTTGGTGAAAACCGTTTCCAAGTGCGGCACGAATTAAGAAAAATATGAGTGATTTTACTAAAAAAAACTGCAAAAATACTTAACACAAAAAGGCGCTCGTCAATTTTCGACACGTTAATGAATTATTTTGAAGGGTACCAACACTGAAGTATATGCAAAAAAGTACGCAGAATTTTTTGGTGAAAACCGTTTCCAAGTGCGACACGAATTAAGAAAAATATGAGTGATTTTACTAAAAAAAACTGCAAAAATACTTAACACAAAAAGGCGCTCGTCAATTTTCGACACGTTAATGAATTATTTTGAAGGGTACCAACACTGAAATATATGCAAAAAAGTACGCAGAATTTTTTGGTGAAAACCGTTTCCAAGTGCGGCACGAATTAAGAAAAATATGAGTGATTTTACTAAAAAAAACTGCAAAAATACTTAACACAAAAAGGCGCTCGTCAATTTTCGACACGTTAATGAATTATTTTGAAGGGTACCAACACTGAAATATATGCAAAAAAGTACGCAGAATTTTTTGGTGAAAACCGTTTCCAAGTGCGGCACGAATTAAGAAAAATATGAGTGATTTTACTAAAAAAAACTGCAAAAATACTTAACACAAAAAGGCGCTCGTCAATTTTCGACACGTTAATGAATTATTTTGAAGGGTACCAACACTGAAGTATATGCAAAAAAGTACGCAGAATTTTTTGGTGAAAACCGTTTCCAAGTGCGACACGAATTAAGAAAAATATGAGTGATTTTACTAAAAAAAACTGCAAAAATACTTAACACAAAAAGGCGCTCGTCAATTTTCGACACGTTAATGAATTATTTTGAAGGGTACCAACACTGAAATATATGCAAAAAAGTACGCAGAATTTTTTGGTGAAAACCGTTTCCAAGTGCGACACGAATTAAGAAAAATATGAGTGATTTTACTAAAAAAAACTGCAAAAATACTTAACACAAAAAGGCGCTCGTCAATTTTCGACACGTTAATGAATTATTTTGAAGGGTACCAACACTGAAATATATGCAAAAAAGTACGCAGAATTTTTTGGTGAAAACCGTTTCCAAGTGCGACACGAATTAAGAAAAATATGAGTGATTTTACTAAAAAAAACTGCAAAAATACTAAACAAAAAAAGGCGCTCGTCAATTTTCGACACGTTAATGAATTATTTTGAAGGGTACCAACACTGAAGTATATGCAAAAAAGTACGCAGAATTTTTTGGTGAAAACCGTTTCCAAGTGCGACACGAATTAAGAAAAATATGAGTGATTTTACTAAAAAAAACTGCAAAAATACTTAACACAAAAAGGCGCTCGTCAATTTTCGACACGTTAATGAATTATTTTGAAGGGTACCAACACTGAAGTATATGCAAAAAAGTACGCAGAATTTTTTGGTGAAAACCGTTTCCAAGTGCGACACGAATTAAGAAAAATATGAGTGATTTTACTAAAAAAAACTGCAAAAATACTTAACACAAAAAGGCGCTCGTCAATTTTCGACACGTTAATGAATTATTTTGAAGGGTACCAACACTGAAATATATGCAAAAAAGTACGCAGAATTTTTTGGTGAAAACCGTTTCCAAGTGCGACACGAATTAAGAAAAATATGAGTGATTTTACTAAAAACAACTGCAAAAATACTTAACACAAAAAGGCGCTCGTCAATTTTCGACACGTTAATGAATTATTTTGAAGGGTACCAACACTGAAATATATGCAAAAAAGTACGCAGAATTTTTTGGTGAAAACCGTTTCCAAGTGCGACACGAATTAAGAAAAATATGAGTGATTTTACTAAAAAAAACTGCAAAAATACTAAACAAAAAAAGGCGCTCGTCAATTTTCGACACGTTAATGAATTATTTTGAAGGGTACCAACACTGAAGTATATGCAAAAAAGTACGCAGAATTTTTTGGTGAAAACCGTTTCCAAGTGCGACACGAATTAAGAAAAATATGAGTGATTTTACTAAAAAAAACTGCAAAAATACTTAACACAAAAAGGCGCTCGTCAATTTTCGACACGTTAATGAATTATTTTGAAGGGTACCAACACTGAAATATATGCAAAAAAGTACGCAGAATTTTTTGGTGAAAACCGTTTCCAAGTGCGACACGAATTAAGAAAAATATGAGTGATTTTACTAAAAAAAAATGCAAAAATACTAAACAAAAAAAAGCACTCGTCAATTTTCGAGACGTTAATGAATTATTTTGAAGGGTACCAACACTGAAGTATATGCAAAAAAGTACGCAGAATTTTTTGGTGAAAACCGTTTCCAAGTGCGACACGAATTAAGAAAAATATGAGTGATTTTACTAAAAAAAAATGCAAAAATACTAAACAAAAAAAAGCGCTCGTCAATTTTCGACACGTTAATGAATTATTTTGAAGGGTACCAACACTGAAGTATATGCAAAAAAGTACGCAGAATTTTTTGGTGAAAACCGTTTCCAAGTGCGACACGAATTAAGAGAAATATGAGTGATTTTACAAAAAAAAACTGCAAAAATACTAAACAAAAAAAGGCGCTCGTCAATTTTCGACACGTTAATGAATTATTTTGAAGGGTACCAACACTGAAATATATGCAAAAAAGTACGCAGAATTTTTTGGTGAAAACCGTTTCCAAGTGCGACACGAATTAAGAGAAATATGAGTGATTTTACAAAAAAAAACTGCAAAAATACTAAACAAAAAAAGGCGCTCGTCAATTTTCGACACGTTAATGAATTATTTTGAAGGGTACCAACACTGAAATATATGCAAAAAAGTACGCAGAATTTTTTGGTGAAAACCGTTTCCAAGTGCGGCACGAATTAAGAAAAATATGAGTGATTTTACTAAAAAAAACTGCAAAAATACTTAACACAAAAAGGCGCTCGTCAATTTTCGACACGTTAATGAATTATTTTGAAGGGTACCAACACTGAAGTATATGCAAAAAAGTACGCAGAATTTTTTGGTGAAAACCGTTTCCAAGTGCGACACGAATTAAGAAAAATATGAGTGATTTTACTAAAAAAAACTGCAAAAATACTTAACACAAAAAGGCGCTCGTCAATTTTCGACACGTTAATGAATTATTTTGAAGGGTACCAACACTGAAATATATGCAAAAAAGTACGCAGAATTTTTTGGTGAAAACCGTTTCCAAGTGCGGCACGAATTAAGAAAAATATGAGTGATTTTACTAAAAAAAACTGCAAAAATACTTAACACAAAAAGGCGCTCGTCAATTTTCGACACGTTAATGAATTATTTTGAAGGGTACCAACACTGAAATATATGCAAAAAAGTACGCAGAATTTTTTGGTGAAAACCGTTTCCAAGTGCGACACGAATTAAGAAAAATATGAGTGATTTTACTAAAAAAAACTGCAAAAATACTAAACAAAAAAAGGCGCTCGTCAATTTTCGACACGTTAATGAATTATTTTGAAGGGTACCAACACTGAAATATATGCAAAAAAGTACGCAGAATTTTTTGGTGAAAACCGTTTCCAAGTGCGACACGAATTAAGAAAAATATGAGTGATTTTACTAAAAAAAACTGCAAAAATACTAAACAAAAAAAGGCGCTCGTCAATTTTCGACACGTTAATGAATTATTTTGAAGGGTACCAACACTGAAATATATGCAAAAAAGTACGCAGAATTTTTTGGTGAAAACCGTTTCCAAGTGCGACACGAATTAAGAGAAATATGAGTGATTTTACTAAAAAAAACTGCAAAAATACTTAACACAAAAAGGCGCTCGTCAATTTTCGACACGTTAATGAATTATTTTGAAGGGTACCAACACTGAAATATATGCAAAAAAGTACGCAGAATTTTTTGGTGAAAACCGTTTCCAAGTGCGGCACGAATTAAGAAAAATATGAGTGATTTTACTAAAAAAAACTGCAAAAATACTTAACACAAAAAGGCGCTCGTCAATTTTCGACACGTTAATGAATTATTTTGAAGGGTACCAACACTGAAGTATATGCAAAAAAGTACGCAGAATTTTTTGGTGAAAACCGTTTCCAAGTGCGACACGAATTAAGAAAAATATGAGTGATTTTACTAAAAAAAACTGCAAAAATACTTAACACAAAAAGGCGCTCGTCAATTTTCGACACGTTAATGAATTATTTTGAAGGGTACCAACACTGAAATATATGCAAAAAAGTACGCAGAATTTTTTGGTGAAAACCGTTTCCAAGTGCGGCACGAATTAAGAAAAATATGAGTGATTTTACTAAAAAAAACTGCAAAAATACTTAACACAAAAAGGCGCTCGTCAATTTTCGACACGTTAATGAATTATTTTGAAGGGTACCAACACTGAAATATATGCAAAAAAGTACGCAGAATTTTTTGGTGAAAACCGTTTCCAAGTGCGGCACGAATTAAGAAAAATATGAGTGATTTTACTAAAAAAAACTGCAAAAATACTTAACACAAAAAGGCGCTCGTCAATTTTCGACACGTTAATGAATTATTTTGAAGGGTACCAACACTGAAGTATATGCAAAAAAGTACGCAGAATTTTTTGGTGAAAACCGTTTCCAAGTGCGACACGAATTAAGAAAAATATGAGTGATTTTACTAAAAAAAACTGCAAAAATACTTAACACAAAAAGGCGCTCGTCAATTTTCGACACGTTAATGAATTATTTTGAAGGGTACCAACACTGAAATATATGCAAAAAAGTACGCAGAATTTTTTGGTGAAAACCGTTTCCAAGTGCGGCACGAATTAAGAAAAATATGAGTGATTTTACTAAAAAAAACTGCAAAAATACTTAACACAAAAAGGCGCTCGTCAATTTTCGACACGTTAATGAATTATTTTGAAGGGTACCAACACTGAAATATATGCAAAAAAGTACGCAGAATTTTTTGGTGAAAACCGTTTCCAAGTGCGACACGAATTAAGAAAAATATGAGTGATTTTACTAAAAAAAACTGCAAAAATACTTAACACAAAAAGGCGCTCGTCAATTTTCGACACGTTAATGAATTATTTTGAAGGGTACCAACACTGAAATATATGCAAAAAAGTACGCAGAATTTTTTGGTGAAAACCGTTTCCAAGTGCGACACGAATTAAGAAAAATATGAGTGATTTTACTAAAAAAAACTGCAAAAATACTAAACAAAAAAAGGCGCTCGTCAATTTTCGACACGTTAATGAATTATTTTGAAGGGTACCAACACTGAAGTATATGCAAAAAAGTACGCAGAATTTTTTGGTGAAAACCGTTTCCAAGTGCGACACGAATTAAGAAAAATATGAGTGATTTTACTAAAAAAAACTGCAAAAATACTTAACACAAAAAGGCGCTCGTCAATTTTCGACACGTTAATGAATTATTTTGAAGGGTACCAACACTGAAATATATGCAAAAAAGTACGCAGAATTTTTTGGTGAAAACCGTTTCCAAGTGCGACACGAATTAAGAAAAATATGAGTGATTTTACTAAAAAAAACTGCAAAAATACTTAACACAAAAAGGCGCTCGTCAATTTTCGACACGTTAATGAATTATTTTGAAGGGTACCAACACTGAAATATATGCAAAAAAGTACGCAGAATTTTTTGGTGAAAACCGTTTCCAAGTGCGACACGAATTAAGAAAAATATGAGTGATTTTACTAAAAAAAAATGCAAAAATACTAAACAAAAAAAAGCGCTCGTCAATTTTCGAGACGTTAATGAATTATTTTGAAGGGTACCAACACTGAAGTATATGCAAAAAAGTACGCAGAATTTTTTGGTGAAAACCGTTTCCAAGTGCGACACGAATTAAGAAAAATATGAGTGATTTTACTAAAAAAAAATGCAAAAATACTAAACAAAAAAAAGCGCTCGTCAATTTTCGAGACGTTAATGAATTATTTTGAAGGGTACCAACACTGAAGTATATGCAAAAAAGTACGCAGAATTTTTTGGTGAAAACCGTTTCCAAGTGCGACACGAATTAAGAAAAATATGAGTGATTTTACTAAAAAAAACTGCAAAAATACTTAACAAAAAAAAGCGCTCGTCAATTTTCGACACGTTAATGAATTAGTTTGAAGGGTACCAACACTGAAGTATATGCAAAAAAGTACGCAGAATTTTTTGGTGAAAACCGTTTCCAAGTGCGACACGAATTAAGAAAAATATGAGTGATTTTACTAAAAAAAACTGCAAAAATACTTAACACAAAAAGGCGCTCGTCAATTTTCGACACGTTAATGAATTATTTTGAAGGGTACCAACACTGAAATATATGCAAAAAAGTACGCAGAATTTTTTGGTGAAAACCGTTTCCAAGTGCGACACGAATTAAGAAAAATATGAGTGATTTTACTAAAAAAAACTGCAAAAATACTTAACACAAAAAGGCGCTCGTCAATTTTCGACACGTTAATGAATTATTTTGAAGGGTACCAACACTGAAATATATGCAAAAAAGTACGCAGAATTTTTTGGTGAAAACAGTTTCCAAGTGCGACACGAATTAAGAAAAATATGAGTGATTTTACTAAAAAAAAATGCAAAAATACTAAACAAAAAAAAGCGCTCGTCAATTTTCGAGACGTTAATGAATTATTTTGAAGGGTACCAACACTGAAGTATATGCAAAAAAGTACGCAGAATTTTTTGGTGAAAACCGTTTCCAAGTGCGACACGAATTAAGAAAAATATGAGTGATTTTATTAAAAAAAACTGCAAAAATACTAAACACAAAAAGGCGCTCGTCAATTTTCGACACGTTAATGAATTATTTTGAAGGGTACCAACACTGAAATATATGCAAAAAAGTACGCAGAATTTTTTGGTGAAAACCGTTTCCAAGTGCGACACGAATTAAGAGAAATATGAGTGATTTTACAAAAAAAAACTGCAAAAATACTAAACAAAAAAAGGCGCTCGTCAATTTTCGACACGTTAATGAATTATTTTGAAGGGTACCAACACTGAAATATATGCAAAAAAGTACGCAGAATTTTTTGGTGAAAACCGTTTCCAAGTGCGACACGAATTAAGAAAAATATGAGTGATTTTACTAAAAAAAAATGCAAAAATACTAAACAAAAAAAAGCGCTCGTCAATTTTCGACACGTTAATGAATTATTTTGAAGGGTACCAACACTGAAATATATGCAAAAAAGTACGCAGAATTTTTTGGTGAAAACCGTTTCCAAGTGCGACACGAATTAAGAAAAATATGAGTGATTTTACTAAAAAAAACTGCAAAAATACTTAACACAAAAAGGCGCTCGTCAATTTTCGACACGTTAATGAATTATTTTGAAGGGTACCAACACTGAAATATATGCAAAAAAGTACGCAGAATTTTTTGGTGAAAACCGTTTCCAAGTGCGACACGAATTAAGAGAAATATGAGTGATTTTACAAAAAAAAACTGCAAAAATACTAAACAAAAAAAGGCGCTCGTCAATTTTCGACACGTTAATGAATTATTTTGAAGGGTACCAACACTGAAATATATGCAAAAAAGTACGCAGAATTTTTTGGTGAAAACCGTTTCCAAGTGCGACACGAATTAAGAAAAATATGAGTGATTTTACTAAAAAAAAATGCAAAAATACTAAACAAAAAAAAGCGCTCGTCAATTTTCGACACGTTAATGAATTATTTTGAAGGGTACCAACACTGAAGTATATGCAAAAAAGTACGCAGAATTTTTTGGTGAAAACCGTTTCCAAGTGCGACACGAATTAAGAAAAATATGAGTGATTTTACTAAAAAAAAATGCAAAAATACTAAACAAAAAAAAGCGCTCGTCAATTTTCGAGACGTTAATGAATTATTTTGAAGGGTACCAACACTGAAATATATGCAAAAAAGTACGCAGAATTTTTTGGTGAAAACCGTTTCCAAGTGCGACACGAATTAAGAAAAATATGAGTGATTTTACAAAAAAAAACTGCAAAAATACTAAACAAAAAAAGGCGCTCGTCAATTTTCGACACGTTAATGAATTATTTTGAAGGGTACCAACACTGAAATATATGCAAAAAAGTACGCAGAATTTTTTGGTGAAAACCGTTTCCAAGTGCGACACGAATTAAGAGAAATATGAGTGATTTTACAAAAAAAAACTGCAAAAATACTAAACAAAAAAAGGCGCTCGTCAATTTTCGACACGTTAATGAATTATTTTGAAGGGTACCAACACTGAAATATATGCAAAAAAGTACGCAGAATTTTTTGGTGAAAACCGTTTCCAAGTGCGACACGAATTAAGAGAAATATGAGTGATTTTACAAAAAAAAACTGCAAAAATACTAAACAAAAAAAGGCGCTCGTCAATTTTCGACACGTTAATGAATTATTTTGAAGGGTACCAACACTGAAATATATGCAAAAAAGTACGCAGAATTTTTTGGTGAAAACCGTTTCCAAGTGCGGCACGAATTAAGAAAAATATGACTGATTTTACTAAAAAAAACTGCAAAAATACTTAACACAAAAAGGCGCTCGTTAATTTTCGACACGTTAATGAATTATCTTGAAGGGTACAAATACTGAAATATATGCAAAAAAATGCGTAGAATTTTTTGGTGAAAACCGTTTCCAAGTGCGACACGAATTAAGAAAAATATGAGTGATTTTATAAAAAAAAAACTGCAAAAATACTAAACAAAAAAAAGCGCTCGTTAATTTTCGACACGTTAATGAATTATCTTGAAGGGTACAAATACTGAAATATATGCAAAAAAATGCGTAGAATTTTTTGGTGAAAACCGTTTCCAAGTGCGACACGAATTAAGAAAAATATGAGTGATTTTACAAAAAATACTAAACAAAAAAAAAGCGCTCGTTAATTTTCGAAATGTTAATGAATTATTTTGAAGGGTACAAACACTGAAATATATGCAAAAAAGTGCGCAGAATTTTTTGGTGAAAACCGTTTCCAAGTGCGACACGAATTAATTAATGTGATGCTTTAATTTTGCATAATTTGTTAATGCAAATAGAAATATATACATATTAACAAAGATGTAATTGTATCGGCTTGTATATTAACAAAGATCCGTACAATATGACAATTGTAATTTTTGTTAAAAAAAAAGCATAAAACATCCTATGCAACCAAGGGCCCCTCTTTAACGATTAAACTGCAATCCCTACGATCTTTCAGCTGGTTCTGAACGCAACTGAAAGCCGCAGCAATTGAAGAATGATCGATGAAGAGGATAAGCCTGACTACACCGGATGCTAGTAATATAGGACGCCCTCCAGCATATTCCTCCAACTCGTTCCATGACCGTGCAAGTACGCCTATGGCCACTCAGCGTACTGGCCAGTAATAAAGCCTTTGGAAATATACCGTATTACTAACCGCGTACGCAACTCATCGTTCCTATATACTTAACGCATGGATCATAAGCTACGTGAGAGCTAAAGATTCAAATACTTTTGTACCTTTCATTTTACAAAAAATTAAAATTTTCACCCTGGAGATATAAATACCATTATGAATTAAAGTGATTTGTAGAATGATTTTTCTGTAACATGAGTAATAGGATGTAAAACAACAACTATCATTAAATGTATAATTATCGTTATCGAAATGATAAATAAATTAAACTGAAATTATTTAAGAGTAAGTTAAAAAAGCCCTATCCAGAATAAATCCCCTTTTAGCAGCATGGGTACAATTTTAAAATTTTCAAGATCAAGGATCAGTGGAAAACTCACCGATAGGTAATTTTCGCCAACCCATTTGCTTTATCCATAAGTAGTTTCTCTCGCCATTGCCTTTGTTATCAACTTTTGCAGATGAAAGTGAGAAAACGAAATCCTCTTCTCCAATTTCGCCAAACATTTTCACTACGGTACCAAAAAATAGATTTACGGAAACGATTTTAATGACGAAATTATTTAATTTTTAAAGCTGTGAAATTTTCCAATCTGACACACGTATAACCACGCTCAGTGAAGGTAAAAGACTGACTAGGCAGGCCAAGTTCTGACTGGCGCCATCGATGAGCCTAACTGCGGAGAGTATTCGAAGTAACAGAAAAATTTTCTAATTTCCCGAAGCCCGTGAAAATAACTACAAAAAAATTTTCTCAGTCAAAAATTTCAGTTTTTCGTAAATCAAACAAAAACAACCCCTTTAAAGGAAATTTGTTTAAAAGTCCATCGTTCCTATTATGTGTTTAAATTTACAAAATTACATTACTAGATGCATCAAAATTAAAATTCATTAAAATTCAATTTCTGATGAAAATTACCCCAATTATTAAACGTTTCTACCGTCAATTTCAGTCATCATCAGGCTAACATAAAATAACACCAATAAAAAAACAATTAACATTTTTTATCGATTTTATAAGCAGATAATATTTTTTTGGACAGTTTTGCTTCTTTATTTCAATTTTAATTTAAAATTCATTAAGTTTATCAAAAAGAGCACACGTTTCTACCATATTTCCAAGAAAATTCCGAGTTGAAAATTCCTTTTGAAGGATTGCTGTCTGTTTACATCAAATCTAATTTGTGTTCTACGTAATTCGCTGGAAAATGTAGAATTTAACAACACAACAAATCTCTTGTTTAAATTCCAAACCGAATTCCAGGAAACACGAAATTGTGATATTTGGCAAAAATACCAAGCAGTAGGTAATTCAAATATTTAGAGTTTAAAGTAAATTAATTTATATTCATACATAAAATAAAGCAAATGTTAAGAAACGAATTTAATATTCCAAAATACAATGTGTATTTGAACACACACAAACGTCAATGTTTCTCAAGCTAGTGTAAGGTGACCGAGTGAGTTATCTAACTGGTTATCAAAACGAAAACTCGAGAACGAACAGAAATGTTAAAATGATGAAAATTTTGAAATGTAAAAATATAAATAAAAATATTTTGTCAAAACTGATTTTAGTTCGCCTGAATACATATTTTAAGTCTGTCTTTTAATAATCAAAAATATCTGTTTTAAGCATAGAATTAATTAAAAAAATTAGATTTCTATCTGCCGTAAAAAGGACTGCAAAAAATTATATTCTTCTCGATCTTGCAAAAAACAGACGTTTTCGATGCATACTTTCCTTTACACTGAGGGTGCAAGTTTCGTGTTTATTAAATAATCATCCCTTGTTAGGAATTTATTTTTAATTAATTAATTGAAATAAAAATCTGTTGTAAGTGCCCAGTCAGCACATATTTTGTAAATTCAGATAAATAAATCGCTATCATAATAAATTACTAACTATTTACTTACCCCTGATAATCCTTAAATCTTTTTAACAACCCTATTGCACTAGAGATCCAATTAAACCAAAACTTTTAGAATATTGAACAACACAAATCAACATAAATTATTTTTTCTTTGCTAACTTAAAACGAATGAGATTAAAAACGTTGTTTTGATGTCATAAAGGTCGCTAATTGAGATAAGACAATGTGGGTATAGCATAACATATTACACAGCCATGTAAAACGAATTTTGATAAAACAAAAGTCCTTAAAAATTGCAGAAAATCGTTTAACAAGAACGGAATGACTACGTAATTTAGTAAAATGTATTAATTTGTAATATTGATTATGAACTTTTAAATGGAAAGGTTATTTAATATTGTGGCTTAGTTTTCATATGTCCTGAATTAATTTTATCCTAAAGTAGACAACCCAACGTACAAATTGTAACATAAACCGTAATGAGAGTGTAAAAAAAGACTAATACAACCCATCTGGGGGCGTAGCTCAGATGGTAGAGCGCTCGCTTAGCATGCGAGAGGTACCGGGATCGATGCCCGGCGCCTCCAAGGAGTATTTTTTTATTAATTCGCCACACAAATACTTGAAATTTATTTCTTAAATTTTTGAATATTGAAAAACTATACAGGCAAGTAAATTACATTTAGTAGGAATATTTGAAACGTTTCTTTTCTTAACTCTCTTCTTCAGTTTTAAATTGAGTATTGTAAAACGGAATATGGGTCACTATTACTTTCCAATTTGTGAAATAAATAAGAGCTATAAAATGAAAATTAATTTATAATTAAACAAATATTAAATAATGTTGCAAGATTTTACAAAGCTTTGTTTAATGCTCAAGTACTTTACTGTTTTGATTTTTAGCCTTCATGAATTAGGTAAATAATAAACAAGGGTACTTTTTTTTAAATTGCAAGTGTTTAAAATTTTCTTTTGACTATTATTTTTTGGCAATTAAATTTTTTTTAACTTTTGAAAATGAGACTGAAGTCTCAAATTTGCTTCCTGGTTATTATATAAATAAATAATAAGTCTCAGAATACTGTAATACTCACTTATGGCCAAGGCAGTACCAAATAGAATGATGGTATTAACATAGGCTCTAAGAGCTTCGACATGTCTTGGTCCCAATCGTCTCAAAATTTCGCTATGAATTATTCGCTCAAAGGAATAAGGTGGTCTTTGTTTAGTTGGGTCAATTCCAGAAATCAAAGGGACTTTGGTCGTAAGATTATTACAACAATTGCTGGCATTTCTTGTATTATTTAAAATTGCAGCAACTTTTGCTAGAAATAAATTTCTTTTCAAATTTGAACCCCGTATAGTGCAATTCATGATTTTAGAAAAATGGACTGGAAATTTTGACTGAAATAGAAAAAATGAAATATGTCAATTTTTTATTTTATAGTCATTAGTTACTGTACAGGGTGTTCTTAAAACGCAGAACTTCTTTCTATTTTTTCTTTGACCATAAAAAGCACTTTTAAACCACATGAAAGAATGTGCATTCTATAATTACAAAATACTTCAAAGGATTCAAGAAAATGTTTGTTATAAACTCTTCCAGAAATTTCTAGTATGATCAAGATTTTTTATAAAATATCGAGAAAACTCTGCTGCAATGATCCTGGATATTGAATGATCTTGTACACTGTTCTAGATTGATATACAATGTTGGGGAATGTTTTAGTATATTCTATAACATTATTGAGCTTTTCAAAAGGATTTAGAAATTTACAGAATCCTTCAAAAGCCCCTTGAAAATATTAAAATGCTCCATAAACTTTGAGAATGCTCCAGCATGTTCTAGAATGTCTCAAAAGACTTGACAAACGTTCTTGGATGTTGAAGATTGTTCTAGAATGATTTAGCATGTTACAGTATGTCATAAAATGTTGTCGAACTTTCGAAAAGGTTTCAGACAACTACAAAATCCTCCAAAAGGTTTAAGAAAGTCTAAGAATGTTTCGGAGAATTGTAGAATCTTCCAGAAGTTTCGAGGATGTTCCACTTTGTCGAAAAATGTTTATGCAGATTCAAGATTCAACGTTCTTGAATACTCTACATTGTTCTAGAATGTACTACGATAGAATATTCGAGAATGTTTCTGTATTTTCTATAATGTTTCTAAACATGCGAGAATGTCTTGTAGATTGTTCTGGAATGATCAACAATTTTGGAAAATGTATCAGTATGTTCTAAAATGTTATTTTTTTTTCTATGGGTTCTGGAAATTTGTAGAATCCTCCAAAAGGTCCAAGATAAGCCTCAAATGCTTAGGAATCTTATAGAATGTTCCACTGGTTTTGAGAATGTTTCAGACAATTACAGAATCCTCCAAAAAGTTTGAGAAAGTCTTAGAATATTTCAGAGCATTATATAATCCTCCAGAAGTTTTTATAGATTCTCTAGTTTCCAACAACGATTCTGAATTTTGTACATTGTCCTAGAATATTCGAGAATGTTCCACTATGTTATGTAATGTTTTTGCATTTTTTAAAAACCCTTTTTATACATTAAAGTAATCACTATTTTTAGAGCACACAACCATTTATTTATTTATTAGACCTATGCAATTGATTTTACATTTTACAATTAAAAATTTCCTAAATACTACAAAACAATTGTAGAAAATTACGATATTATTTGATAATAAGGTATATGTTTGCTTAATGAATTTTATATGTTTAATACTCCATTGTGCATGTATACTTTCTACATTCTACATATTTAATGTGTTGTTATTGTCCATAACATATATGAATGTATATTTTTTAATTAATGCTTTAATGAGGTTATTACTTTACATAATTATTATTTACTTTAATACTTTAATAATTTTTGAATTGTATTATAGTAAATCATGTTGTAAAAGCAAATAAATGTAAACACCTTGATAATAACATTAATCAACAATTTATGTATAAATAACTAATTTGTTAGTTAGTCTTATTAATTAAAATAAATAATCACGTCTTGGAAAAAATTATTAAGTAGTTTTTCAATATACAAATTTGTTATAGTTTCGCATTTGTTGCTTCAAAATTTTCATTTAATATTTCGATTAATACTCACATTTTTTATCAGCGTCATTTTTTAGTTAAGAATGATGTCTTGAATTTTTTGTTGTCGTTCAAGGCACATTAGTTGGAAGTGTACTTTTAAATCTTCAGTATGAGAAATTGATTTTTTACTTTTTTTTACTTTTAAAATCAATTATTTAAAATTAAAAATAAACTATAATATTGCATAAGTTAAAAAAAAAAAACCAACTAAATTCCATTAGGTACAATTATTGAATGTTAAAAGAATTCAAAAAAAATCTTATTTTGTAGATTATTATTTAAAAAAAAACTTTTAACAATAGAACAAAAAAATCTAACATTTCGTAAAATATGCAATATTACAATTAAATACTAAATTGGTTTTATGTGTTTCTAAATGCATTTAATTACCCATAGAATTTTTATGGTGTTAAACACTTACAGTTATCATAGTTAAAGAAACAGTTAAGTTAATTTTTAAAAGACGAAAAGGCCCCAAAAGCAGCACTTATTGTTAGCTAAATATGCGATACGTGACATTATTTGTCAAGGTATGTAATTCGTCTTTATGTCCTCTATATAAGTAATTTGTTCAATATTAATGAACCCACATTAATTACGGTTAAAAAATTAAAAAAATTCAAGTACCAAACCGAATTCGTTCAAGCACCTTATGAATTTTATGCATCCCTGGTAACCGAGGTGGCAGCATACACATTAAATAAAGGTCTTAAGGATACTATCACTCCATCTAAAGACTTTCACAAAAAAATATGGCTCTAATTGGTCAGAAAGTGGTCATAATTGGTCAGTTGGTCCAGCTAATTGGTCATCGATGAGGAATTTGTAAACACAATTCGAAAATGTTCAAAGATATGCGATACTATTAAACATTTCACATTGTTTTTACAAATTCCTTACTGCTGACCAATTAACGTGACTTACTTACCAATCATGACCAATTTCTGACCGATTGGTCTCATATAATTTTTTTTGCGAAATTCATTCATCACTTTATGAATCCCTGGTAATCGAAGTTAAATAAAAACTTGTTCATCATCCGAAATATTCAGTAAACAAGTTGCATCATCTTCAGACCCTTTACGCTCCTTCTTAATTGGTGTCACAGGATATCGAACTGGTCCTCGCCATTTCCTGCTCAGTCCCAAACTTCTGGGCAACGCAATGGGCATACTGATTTTTCTACAGTCTTCCATAGACCTCTTTGTGTCCTTGGAAATGTCCACGTTACTCCTGGAACGGTCTTCCAAATAGTTTAAGTTACTGCAAGAAGCAGACACAGTCTTCTGGTGAAGTCCCTTCGGTTCAACTTCCGATTCAAAATCGTACCGGATGTGCTTATGATATGGTACATCTGTGGTTGTTGACGTAGGATGTTTGTTAAAGTTTGTTATGTCGTAACAGGATTCTATGAGGTGTTTTTCTATTGGTGTGTCTGCGCTCCCAAAGGAACTTCCTGAACCTCCGGCATACGAAAAGTGTTTGAATTTGCGCACTGTATTTTCGAGCTTAAGTAATTGCAGATGGGACTCTTTAAGGTCAGTTAAGTCGATGGTGCTTTTTATTTTGGAGTTTTCCAGGCTTTAAAATATTTAAGACCAATTTTGAACAATTCAGTCTTTGGAAATTTCAAAATTTATTGACCTCAAGAATTTACTGAAATAATCATCGCAGGAATAAAAAATTAAAACTCACTTACTCGTCTTTTGCAGAACTTCTATCCAAAATGCTTCTCGTGTTGTTTTTGGTTTGTGAAAGGACGAGTTCGACAGTGCTGCCACTTTTTTTCAAAATTTCCAACGCATCTTCGTACTTGTAATTGAGAAGGTTTTGTTGATTGACTGCAATTATTTGGTCTCCTTTCTTGATCTTCTTCAGAGCGTCAGCTGGGCCTCCAGGGATTACCGATTGGACGTAGACCTTACCATCAGACCCTTCGGTTATTTGAAGACCAAAACTACCCTTTTGGTCCCGCTGTATTACCACAGAACATAAATAGCGTTCCTCAGCAAACGACAAATCGTTCAGTTTGTCCAAAAGAGACTGACTCAACGACTCTTGGAAATTTGGTAGAAAATTGACATCGTGGGAGTGTATCGACGTATCTAGGCACAATAAAAAAAAAAACATTAAGGGTTAAAAACAAATTTTGGTGAAACAAACAATTACCTAAGACATAGACGTCGTTGGCTTTCTTGTCTGGCATCGGTGATCTAGTTGAACTTGAACTGTAGTACAATGAAACACTTTGTAAAGAAAATTTTTCTAAGTCATCATTTGCGTCAACGTTCATGGCTTCCATGGACCTGCAATTCCTGTGTCCACTCCTGTTACTAAAGGCCCTTACACCCATCTTGACCCCTCTCCTTTTGTCCCAAATGTTCATGTTTGACAAACTGTCCAAAGTCAGCCTCTCATTTCCAACAATTGTTTCCTGGTTTTTCATTTTTGGTTTTTCATTCTCTTTATTTTGGAACTCTTCAAAGACGTGTTTATTGTCAGCTGTTTCATTTGAAAAATTTCCGACACTTTTCGACCTTTGGCTCTTCAGATCTTCACGTGAATTGGATTTGGATTTTTTGGAAGGGAATCGAAACTCAATTTTGAACTCTGTATCCGCGTTTACGCTCGTCTTGTCTAAGTCTAAAACATGTTGGGAGTTTGTCAATGTGTCTAATTTGTACAGGGAATTAGTTTCGTTTTTTATTTCTTTAAGGGGAACCCCGAATGCTTCCGAGAGCCTCTGGAGGGACACATATTCAGTTTTTAATCGAAGAAAAAACTGATGATGCAGAGAAGCCAGTCTGAAGGTAAAATAACTCCTTAAACAAAAAAAAAAATGTTATTACTAAATAGATAAAGGAAAATATTTTCTCAAGTAGGTAGTTACTTTTTCAAGTCCATCTTCAGTTTGTATTTTTTTAATTTGAGTTTATTAATTTTATTGGTATGAGGTATAATACACAAATAATGTTTGCTGTAACAAAGAGTCTGTATTGTCTTCCATTCAAACATTTCTAGTAATGATAAACTGAAGGGATTAACTACGTCTAATCTTTCGTATAAATTGATCCCTTGGGCACTGATAAATAACCACACGTTCCTTGGGGTGTTATCTTTTTGTACCTACAAAGAGAAGACTCGACTGTGAAAATGAAGAGCAGAAATCGAAAGGAATTTTTACAAACTCAATAATTGTATGTGCTTACCCACGATGCCATGCAAAAATGCCCTCCATAATGGGGTAGACTCTGAGACAATTTGATGAATTCTTCTTCTGCTCTGACAATGTCCAAACCAATTTTGCTCTTGTGGCACCTAACGATTTCTTCTTTGAGTTGATGGGACTTTTCGCGGTTACAGGTAACTATTTCTGGAACGTAGTGTTCCAATAGGAAGTAATCCCTAGATCCATGTTCCTTGGGAACATCAAAAAATTATAGAGATGTGATTTTAAAATAAGGAGAGAATTTTGTCTCACTTTTTCGACATAATCTCCGAATTCAGCTTGAAGGGCGAAACCGCCAAGTTCGATAAATTGGCTAAACATGCATGGTAATTGGTATTCAAGTATGGATCTTCGTATTTGTAGGTATAGCAGATGTCTCGCTTGTGAATTTCTCAATCCTCGAAGATTCGGAAGGAAAAAACGCACCCTCACGAACAGAGTAATTTCAGATAAGTTATTGGGAGGATTTACAGCTTTACACACACGAGCATCCGAGGGTAAAAAGACAAAATCGCCGGCCATTAAAGCAGATAAACCCAACATAAAATTTTCCTCGATGTGCTCATGACGAATCACTTCCTGGAGGAATCGAAACAATGCTGTTATTTTTCGCCAACACTTACGTCAAAATCAATTATTTTTTACCTCGAAAAGCTGCCCTGCTGTAATATTATTGGGGTTGCATTCGACCTCGATCTTCTGCCCATTAAGCATGACAACCGTAACAGTTTTCCTGGTGCCCTTAGTGTCCGCCACAACAATCTTCTTACTCGGCAAATTGGCTCTTATAACGAACTCCGGTCCAACACACTGTTTCTCTGCGCGCTCCTTTGTCCGACTCATTTTATCGTCACATTCGGCCCGATATAATCTAGAAGCAGCCCTTTGTACGGGATTCCTCCTTTGTCTGCCACGGTTTTTGAAAGTTTTCGTTCCATTATCGTTACTCGCCCTCGTCAGGCCGCTTTTCATAACAGGGCCTTTGTCGTTCGCAAAAATAGTTTCAAAATCACCATTGACTTTTTTATCATTGTTAACGAATATCTGGTCGTGATTTGTTAGAGTCGGAGGGACACACATCGACTGTGGTCTTACTACAGTACCAGGCAAGTTTAATAATCTGGAAGACGATAAGTCCTCCATGCTGGTACTCGCCTCTTTAGTTGATTTTGGTCTGTCCGAAATTGGGCCGTTCGAGGACCACCACTGGAGTGGTGGTGGCAATACATTTGAATATCTGAAGAAATAACATTAAATGGAATCATATAGGACGTTAGAGGCAGAAGCAGAAGTCGAAGAAGAGGTACAAGGAGAAACAGATTTTTATGGCAGGAAGAAATGGAGGTGAAAGAGGGGTGGGTCTCACAGGTAATTATGGTTTTGATTTTTTGTACCTGCTTCTGGTAGCACCTTGTATTTCTGGCATAGCTGTAAGAGTCCAGGGGGTGTTTAAATTCATTTCAACACCTGCTAAAGCTTCTTGATGAAGGTCCATTACAATATGAGAAAAAGGTCGATTTTGCTGTTTCCTTGCGCAGTAATCTGAGATGACCTTAATGAACGAATGGAAAAAAAAATTGGTTAGTACTTTAGGGTTTGCATGTATTGAAGACGTGCTGGTTTTTTTTGGAGAAAAGAAATTGAAGAATTCTTCAGTAATTTAAGAAGCAAGTCTTCAAGTAGAAATAAAATCGGTGCTAAATTCCCAAGTTTCCCGAATTCTACGTGACGTTAAATTATATGGACTGCAATCGAGAAGAAAGTTCGCGAGCTTTTGCAAAAGTTCGAGCGTGAAAAACATCAACTGTGGGGAAAGAGTTCCACATTATTTGTTATCTATTCACTGTGACTTTCGAGGCATTAGGCTAAAAATATTTCCGACTGGTGGTAAAATGTACCTGTCTGTATATCCATCCATCACCGTTAAAAAGCCTTCCACGTTAGACGAAAGGGGTTTAAAAAGACACCCCTTTCATTTAAACAGGTCACGATAAGTATCGACTGAATACCACATCTATACATTCATAGAAACCTCTTGAGATAAGAGAAACCTGGAATTAATTCACGTCACCGAGTGTGACTACTTCAACAATTTTTAATGTACCTATGGTATAGGAGAACGTGGAAGCTGCAAATCAAATTTTTCCGGGACGGAGAGAAAAAAAAAATTCTAGGGGAACATTATGTGTATTTTGACCTTTACAAAGATGCGATATTACACGACCAAAAAATAAAAATAAAAAGATTTTTTTTTTATGATTCTGGATTTTTAATTTAGTTTAGTAAAAAAATTGAAACACGATATCGGGGTTTATTTTTAGATTAAGTGAGTTGGGTCGATTATTACTTCAGCCGCTTTTAAATTGCCCGATAAATCATAAAAACGATTTTGTGTCAATAAAATCCAACGTCGGCAATAAATTTTGTTTTTCCCGCCAACCAAAGTTGAAACTTAGCAGCAGGACGACAGTAGGCACGAATATGAGGTTTCCTCAATACGGAAACGACAGGATGTTGATGTCATAATTTTTTTTATACAATTTACAAGAGATTTTTCAGTGGAAGTGCAAAAATCTTTGGTTACATTTTAAATAAAAATTGGGGTGATTGAATTTTTTTAAAAATATCATAGAAATTGAATGCGAGTTATTTATTGTTCACGTTCTGTATGTTAAACGAAAAGAACAAAATAATCGTGCGTTTGACAGGAAATTTTCAATCCATTAGCTTAATGTATTTTTAATATGCTCGTGTTTGCATACATACAAGCATTCCATTCCATACCATACCATATCATATCATATCATACCATACCATACCATACTAAATCATATTATGGGATGATTTTAGCGCTTTTACTTTACATCGAACGTTCCGCAACATCATATAACTTTACGCTTCGATTATTGTTAATTTAATTTGTTTATATCCAACACGACGAGTGGAAATTAAAGATAAAAACGGCCCATATAAAACGGAAATGTTATCATTAATCTGCAAACTATTTTTTAATGTAAAGAATCGAATTGCTTTGCCGCAATGCGTAGCGTCGTTAGCTGTTTTTATTTTCCGAATAAAAAATACGAACTTTATTTCCGTAATTTTCAATTGTTGATTTGAATTCAAAATGAAAACTTACTCGAATAGAGCTTTAAAAGAAATAGGGAAATTTTTTAATTAGTTTCATACACAAAAATTTTATTGAGGCGGTTCACAACAGCGTGCTTTTGTACATGAACAACTATAAAAAAATAAAATCTTTCGTTTTTCTTTATTTTGATATTTAATTGTAAGTAAAAGAGGTTCCATGGTGTAATGGTCAGTATTCTGGACTTTGAATCCAGCGATCCGAGTTCAAATCTCGGTGGAACCTTCCAAAAGTTTTGCTGAAAAGTTTTTTTTAACCCAAAGGATTCGTTGTGCCAATCTAGCAAACTTTTCATTATTTTTATGACTCTTTTTGTTATTTATCTTCTTAAGTATGGTGACAAAAACTTTTACAAAATTCCAACATTTAAAGTAAAAAATGTTTAAATAATGAGGTTCCATGGTGTAGTGGTCAGCACTCTGGACTTTGAATCCAACGATCCCAGTTCAAATCTCGGTGGAACCTACACATACTTTTAACTACTTTTTCCTTCAGATTTTTAATTTTCTTTTATGAATTTAACATTCACATCAAAACTAGTAAACTTTACAAATTGAAGTAGTATTTAAAACAGATGTGATCATTTAAACTATGTATAATAATTTTTAACAAAGTCAGTAAAAAAATCTTTTGTATTACGTAAAAAAATTACTTTAAAAAAACAATTCTGTAATCAATTTTTTAATTAATTATTAGAACCTTTTCAATTAACCTCAAGAACCCGTGATAAAAGACGTCACTCTTTGGCTCTTATCGTAAATGACGAATGTATATTTTTGTTAACTTTTGCAAATTGTTATAAATAAAAGATCAAACAGCACGTTGTATTGATTCAGATTACATAATAGTTAAAACAATTACTTCCAAAGCATGCGCCCATTATTTTAATTAAAACGTACAGGGACGAAGTTCTCGCATTGCTTTGCCTTTGAATAATGAGTACTACAGTAAATTTTCCTTAAAATATTTTAAATTTATTAAACTACAAATTTTCTAAATCGATCTTTTGTACGCTGAAACCTCGAAAAGCTATTAACGACGACGTTACTGTATGTCTTTATTGTTTAATGGAAATTAAAAGAAAAATGGCTTTTAAAAGGGCGTTAAAACAATAGTTTTCAATCATTGTTGCTACAAGTAAACCTACACCATCATTTCTTCCTTCTTTTAAAAGCAACTCAAGTACAACCATTCTTTTAAAAATGAAGAATACAAAATTCCTTGTGTGAATTTGATTTAGTTTCACATACTTATCAAATTAATAGAAAAATTTAACATATTTTCAAATAGTAGCAAGTTTTTGGTTCCTTTTATAATTGCACAATTTAATTTTTTTGGAAAAAGAGAGTAAAAAAAATTCGAAATACTTAGGGAAGGTAATTTTCCCTATACAATAATAACATTAAATAAAATTAGGCGACAGCTTAGGGGTTGAATAAGTACAACAAAATTATCTCATGTTCAAAAACTTTTCGTGATTAATTTGTTCGCTAGAATAAAGAGAAGTACGTAAACTTTCATCGGGACTTCCCCATGATGTCATTTGCAAAATCCATTCATATTATGTACCAACAATGGTGGGACTTGTTGTAATCATAATATATGACTGATGTACCTACAACAGTGGGGTAGAAATGGCCTGGTTTGTGCCCATTTCATATAACTATTGATAGGGAAAGGGTTAAATTTTCCAATGACAAAATTACTAGAAAATTTATCATCCTGAATTTCATCCCTATTATCACCGAGTTGACGAGTGGGATACAACATGAAAAAAATTCCGGAGAACAATTATTTATCGTAAAACTACCCCATTTAAAATTTACTACCTGCAATCCAGCTCTGAAACGATTGAAAAGTGCATGAATCCTGATGGAAAGCTGGATGAACAATTTTAGTGTTCGTACGTAAAACTTTGCAGGAAAATGCCAAAAAATGTTGAACAAAGTATAAGAGAATAGATTTGCACAATGAATGGAACAAATATCCCGAAATGCGAGGATGGAAAAGATAGAAAAAACAACAATAAGAAGAATTTGAAAAAAGGAATATCCTAGTGTAGTAGGTACGTAACTAAAAAAAAATATCCTAAGGTCCTTACATATGTAAGTGTTGTAAAAAACAAATCGATTCAATTAAAAGAGACACAATGTACGAATAAGGGAGAATGTGTGAGAAATGAAACATCTTTGAAACTCACGTCTAGAAGATACATGAGGGATGCCCTGGAGGCCGCTTGGGGCCGAGTCATATCGGTCAAAACTTGACAAAGTTCTACACTTAGACGGGAAGTGGCTGTGTGGCTGGTTAAGGTGGCCCTTTTCAACGACTCCCCCAAACCGAAAATCCACATCTGAAACAACATAAAGGAAAACTTTCCAAATACTATGAACAGTAATAACATTTTGGTCTTTCAATTTAAAAATTAAAACGTTAACAACGTGAGAAATATTTTACGGTTCACAGTTATATGATAAGATATTAACAAACAACTGACTGCTAATTAAATATTAATTATTAATAAGCATATAAATTAGTAATTATTCATTTAAGAAGGTTCCATGGTGTAATGGTTAGCACTCTGGACTTTGAATCCAGCGATCCGAGTTCAAATCTCGGTGGAACCTGGTGATTTTTTTTAATTAAAAGAAGAAAAAAATTGACTATGCAAAAAAAAATACTTTATTTCTCCTTAGAAGTATTTTCGGCTCAGTCTACTTATTAAAAACTCACAGCTATCTAACCCTTGTTACGGAGAATTTAAAAGAAACATTACATCATTAAAATACCAGAGTAACTTTTGAAATTAAACGAAATTTTAATTGATTTAATTATGTAAAGTTTTTTTGAGTCTGCTTCTCAATAATTGTAATTGGAATGGCATAAACAATAACTCTGAATTAATTAATACAGCTAATTGTGAAGTAATTTTTTAATGTATGAAAAAAAATTATTTTTACGTTTCATTAAATTATAATTAACACATTTTATAATTACTTTAACAGCAACGTGGATTTCATAGTATGAAAAACAATGAGTGAATAAAAAAAGTGGTCATCGAGGTTCCACCGAGATTTGAACTCGGATCGCTGGATTCAAAGTCCAGAGTGCTAACCATTACACCATGGAACCTGTTGATTTTTATAATGTTTGTGTTAATTTAAAAACGCGATGCGATTCAGAATTAGAAAGCTGTCGCAGCATCTTAGAGCCATCGCTTGGCAACTTCGTCAAGACGCCGGCGCCGTATCGACTAGAAGTAACTTAAGTCAAGGTGACAGTCAAAATTTATAATGAAATGTTTCGGTTTATTTAACCATCATCAAACTAAAATTAACAAAACTATAGTTCTACTTACACTATTGCAGTATTTTTTTTATTTATTGTTATTTATTTATTTATTTATTATAAATATATATATACCAAGTCAATAAATAAAAAACTTCGTTAGAATTTAAGTTAATACATAGTTAAGTTTAATCTGATTATAGTTAAATAAGCCGAAACGTTGCACAAAAACTTAAAACTTCGTTAGAATTTTCGATCATCATCCCAGGAAAAAAGACATTGAGTATGAATTTTAATGGACAGGATTTTCAAGATAATTTTTTTTAAAAAGTATGAAACAAAAACTTAAAAACCAGCTATCGAATTGAAAAACATAAAAAAAAACATTATCTTTATCTTACAATGATAAGATTCAAATAATAAAAGAATTAGTCTATCAAAATTGGATTTAGATTTTATTTGAAAACATTTTTATTTTTGACAACAATCTTTTGAAGTTTTAATTCCACATTTTTTTTAAATAAAGGATGTGAAACATTCCTTACCTTTTCTGATTCGATATCGCTGTACCGTTTGTTGGGACGATATTCGGGAGCCAAATATCCCGATATATGAGCAGGATAACTGCATGGCGTGATTACAGGATTCTGACAAAGTTTTACTCTCCCTCTGCTCGACAGAACAAGGGTAGCTGGGGTGATTAAGGGTACAGAAAATAGCCCTGTTGCACCGTCTGAAACAAAAAAAAATTGAGTCAAATTTTTATTTCCTATTAAATAATGATTTTTATCAATGAACAATAAATTAGTATAAAACAGAATTTAAGTGTAGCGTTAGTATTTCACTGTACAGTTCGTGGAATTCATGTGTGCCCGTATTACATCACTATCGCTTAAATTTTTGTGTCAAACGTTAAAATAAATTTTTCAAAAAGGCCCAAAATAGTCTTCGAGTGCATCTTAAAAAGTAGTTAAAAATAGAGGAAGTTAGTAAACGTTTCAGCTTTATTAATATCTCCTTCAATACATAATCCGGTATGGTCTAGTGGCTAGGATACCTGGCTTTCACCCAGGAGGCTCGGGTTCGATTCCCGGTACCGGAAAGCGACTCTTTTTGAAAAGAAAAAATTAAAAACAAAACAATTAACATAAATAATTAACTGCAATCATCAGTTAGGTCGTTAGGTGTTAATAAAAGTTAAACGTCAATATAACAAAAACTAATTTTTTAATTCTTAAAAAAACACAAACGAAACAACTGTCAACTAATTTAAATGCTAAAGACTAATTTGAATTTAATTCACGACCATAACTTATTAGTTACAAATTTGGGTTTAGATAATCGTCATTTGAGAAACATTTGGAGATAAAATTAGTTTCCTCATGACAAACGATGTACCGAAATCACTGGGCTCATTTGACTGGCAGAGGTTTAAATTTCCAGATAAAATAATCCCTCTAACACCTGTTTACCCTTAACCCACTCTTACGTGGGAAGAATCTCCAATTAATTATTTTAAGATGATAAAGCGGTTAACATAAATTATTGTACCTAAGCATACGTAAATAAATTAAACAAAATAAATATGTATTTACAACCAACCAGAAGGGTGAATTCGAAGCAATGTTAGAAAATAAAGGAAACTTCATTTATTTTGGATATCAAAGTCCCTAGAATACTTTTTACAAAAAAGTGTGGCTGCTATAGAATCCTGGCTCTCACTCTCTGGAGATTCGGGAACGAGTGTTCCTGTGTAAAGTTTTGTGTCTCAATTATGCATCAATTGCCAACATAAATTGCAAACGAATTTTCAATCAGTTTTCATAAATATAATTTAAATATAATTGGTCCAAACTTTAGCCAATAGTAGGGCGTCTGTTTGTCGTCGTGACGCCCAACGTCGAGCTATTTTCGAATACGTTCATCCACCTATATACTTTATTATTCATTATTCATTCCAACTAAGCCCCAATTGGCGACTTAATGCGACTAAATTACCTGGAAACTGCAAAGTAGACAAAATAATACCATCCCTTAAATTAGCTCCTTAACTCCCTAACTTTGTCCCAAAACTTTACCAAAATTAGTCTGTAATTTATTGCTGCATCTTCCTTTCTCGCTAATAAAAAGTTCACGCATAAATATTTAGAAGCTTAACAATCCTGGCTTAATTTATACAATACATTTGGCAATTTACATTTAAAATTGTTCGAAAAACGAACAAAAAGCCCTACAATGTTTCATTAGCATCAAAGGACTCAGCCCAAACGTGACTGACGGTGCTGGTAATGATAAGCATCGAAACGCTTGAATGAATGACACAAAACTGCCAACATACTATGGTCCTTCGAGCCGGATAAGATTCAAAAATCAGTTTCTAAAGACGTTAAATTCAGTTGGAAGAAAAAATTTTTCGAATTTGAATACCCTAATGCACGTATAACTATTGTATGTACGTAACTTAATGATCAGTCATTACGTAGGTCATTAGTAACGGACAATATGAATACATAATCCGGTATGGTCTAGTGGCTAGGATACCTGGCTTTCACCCAGGAGGCTCGGGTTCGATTCCCGGTACCGGAATAGCAAATTTTTGGTTAATCAAATTTGAAAAACTTTGAAAAAAATAATTCCAAAGATTTTTTTTAATGTTATAAGAATAACATTGGTCGAGTTATGCGGTAACAAATCTCATTACCAGCTGCTGCAGCAGACAGAGCCAAGGAATTTTGGAATTGCATGTTAATAGTGTCCAATACATATATGCACGCAATAGAGAACTAATTCCTGGCATTCAAACTTGCTTGTCGATTTTGCAAATGACCCGGAATCCTGTTTCGGTTATACGTTCCTGATAAGTCCACACAGTAGCAGACGACGATGAATTGATTATGAGGACTAAAGGTCCTTTAATGACACTCCTGAATAACGTGCAAGTCTTGATGTATAGTTAAAGAGCCAGACGGGGATTATGTTTGACATTAATTACCAGGCAATCCCTAGGGGATAGATTCCCCTATTTTCATTTTTGAATCATCTTATTATTAAAGTCGAAGTAAAGAAACAAGTAGTTTCTCTGGAGTACTTTACGTAAGTATATAAATTTATCTGAATTAATAAAGTTTTCAAATAGACTCTATCTAATACGAAATAGAGGAAAATTTTCGTAACAATATCACTACAAATTTGCCAAGTTATTGTCCACTTCAGGACATAATAACCATAATAACAGAAAATAAATTTCAATTTCTGCCAGCGAACTTTTCGAGTTGATATAACTTACATTGAAGGCAATTAGGGAACGCTAAGAAGAATTATTATCAAAAGAGAAAACACTCGATATTGGTAGAATGCAGCTTCAAGAGGGAATTAAGGAATTATGAGTCTGAAGTACGGACCATTGTTATTAATAGGAGGAATTTATATAAGATTTTTATAAGGGTATATTTTAAGTACGTTTCATAAAAGGAAATAAACAGAAAATCCTAGCACACGTAACTAATTCAATCCACTTTTACTTGATAGAGATTAATTTTGTTTGTTTTGTCCACCTACAGGGTTTGTACGTAAAGTAATGAAACTGGTCGGCCAGCGCGTCGCCTAACTAAATCTCCCACCATAAATCCCACCACCTTAGAACGCGCCAATAGGGACTCTAGCGCCATGCATCGACCAGTCGCATTATGACTGACGCTGTTGCTATTGGCGCTTCTCAACGGCAGTGGGGATTTATGGTGGGAGGTCTAAGCTAATCGTGAGCAACTCTCTTTACTTTATGCACAAACCCTGTATTCGCTACGTGTAGTATACTTTAAAAATAAAATAAACCTGAAAGATTGGAAAGGGCAAAATGAAAGAAGGGCTGATGATGCTTATTTATGTAGGGGTGTACACGAAAGGGGCACATGGCCTAGAAACATAAAAATCTCTTTGTAGTAAACAATAAGAAGAATTAGCGACAGCAATCGTGAAGACATCAGTCTTAATGAGGGTAAAGCTGTCTCTTTTCGAAAATACCTCTTTTCTCGTGTTAAGGGTCGTTGAGAGGACGTTGCAGTTGCAATTACCACGCATGCTTGACAGAATAGTTGAAAATATTATCCGACCAACTACATACGAGAACATTTCGTTGCAATTTGCTTTACATTTGCCTCATTAAAGGAACTGACACACATTAGACGACGTTCCTGTTTAATTGCCGTATTCTAAATCTTTTCTAAAAATGTTACACACATTTTTTTTAGCGTTTCTGTTTTCCAAAATAACATTTTTTTAAAAATTGTAGTGACATAAATAAGTCCTTAAAACACGTATTTAATGTAAATAAAAACCGTACATCCAATTAAAGTGAAAGACAGAAATAATTGAAAAGATTCCTCTTTCACTTTTTAAAAACTCGATGAATGAATTTTCTTCAACGCCTTCGCTTTCGCGGGGAACCGGAGGAAGAAAAAAACTGTTGTTTTCCAAAGAAAAAGTTTCAAGAGTGAAAGGAATCAAAAGAACATTGCTGCCAGCTATTTTTGAATAAAACAAAAACGACGCTTTTCAAATGACGACCAAGTGTTCGACGCCTCCACTATAATTTCTCGTTTTACCTCTTTTAATGAAAAATTTTGAATTTAGAATATAAATGGAATTTCTGTAAGTTCACGTAACATCACAAGGTTTACAAAAAGTTACAAATGGTCCTTAGAAAAGAAGTAGGTTTGTTTTTGGCATGACAATATCAATTTATTATCTTTCCAATGATGTGGAAGGTTTTTGCATTATTACAATAAAAGATCGACTGAAGAAGAAGATGAAAAACGACCCTAATATCAACGGGAAAATGCACATTTCATTCCTTCACAAATTACCCCTGGGGTTAAAGAGATATTTCCACTTGGACGCTTTCAAAATCGTTTGGACATTAAAAAGCGTGTAAAAGTGGCTTAGGTACGAGATGAAGTTGCAAAACTACCTATTCCCAATTCCCCACTGTTTGCTAGCTACCCCATAAATCTAAAACGTCAATAATAAAATTTTAATTTATAATATTTTTAAAGAAATAAATCTATAAAAATGAGTTGCTGCAGCAAAAAAAATGGATTTGAAAAAAATAGACTTACCGGAAAGGAAGAGGTCTTGAAGGGCCTGAACGGCTTGGTACAGCATAGCCCATGTTTCCGGTTCTGTTAAGCCTTTGGGCCTAGCAATTAACAAATCTCCTAACGTAACTCTTGGGTAATGCCCTGAGACACTTTCCCCAAGACTATGGGTTTGAAGCATTCTGAAACAATTTAAAAATAAAAATATTATTTTTGAAAAATTTGGAGAATGTTACAGTTACTCTTTTGCAACGGTTTTACAGAAAATTAAAAAGTGTTTAATTTCCATATGACATCTACACATATGTATAGATATGTAGGTGTGTGTGTGTGTGTGTGTAGCGTTCCAACTTCAATTGTTTTCTGGAGTAAAGGCGCAGGAACTTGAGGAACAACGGCCTCTGGGGGTGGTGAGCTTTCATCGCAGCCCCAGCAACGACGCTAAAGCGCGGAAAATTCCGTTACACATAAATAAACTACTAAATAACAAAAGAGGAGCAGCTCAAAAAAAAAAAAGCTGAAATGAAATTCGGTACAAAAAAGAGGCCTCTAATTAGTGCGAGATACTTTCGCATTAAAAATTTTTAGTTCATTTAAGTTCCAAGTGCCAACCCTTTAATAATTACAAGAGCTCTAGACCGTGAGTAACAATTTTTAAATTTGTTCTTCTCGTGCCCTCCTCAAAAGCTCCCTCAAATAAAGGGAACGATCGTTTGATTAGTATTTTCAAGAAATCCTACATATAATTTTATATTAATTGATTGATGTGAGATGATTACCTAAATTACCAGACTTAATTTACCTTTGCATTTATTTACAAAGGGAGAAAAATAAGTAGTGCTGATTAAAAGAACAGGATGTAACATAGGCCAAGAGGGACGTCGTTATAAATGCTTTTAATTGTCTGGAGATATTACAGGATACAATTAAAATCTCTATTAAATTTTCGCGTAATTTTCTCGCTTTCCCCCGGAAATACGGTTTATGATAATTGAGCAACGAGAACTGCTTTTTTACGACGTTGTAACTCATATTTTAAAATTTGTACGAACACTTTTACTGCATCTACAAATTCACCTTAATTAAATAACATTAAAAGAATAAAACAATGTGTTACGTACCTATTATTAATATTTTCTTGAATTAAAATAAATAACAAGAAAACGCCTGTTGTGTCTGATGATTTTCATCCCCTATTTCTCAGCAAATTTTTATAGCAGTTTATATGTAGGTAAATCAAACACAAAAATATTTTTAATTAAATAAGTAATTGTATAGAAATAAATATTACAAAAGTTTTATATTGTTCTTTTATAAACCCCAACAAAACGTTATGCTTAATCAGGGTGAAAAGGAGTCAAAGGAATGGCAATTCATCTTTGTCAGTTATTCTTTGTTGTTTTAATATTAAACAACGAGTCTCAGCTGTATATTAATTAATGACGAACATTTATTATTACTGCTTTTGCCATTATTTTGTTTGCAAAATTGATAATGTTAATTCTTAACCCAGCTTACATCACACAATAAAAATTCTGGAAAATTCTAACCCTTACACAAAAAAAAGGAGTACCTATTCATCAAAAGATTTGGACCATTAATTAATTAATTGTATGTATTGTTAAAGAACTTTTATTCACAAGAAAGAAACACAAAACTGTGCTTTATGGTGAAGTTCAACACGTGCCAGGAAAAAGATATTTGGAAAATTCTGGCGCACAAATACTAAAGAACTGATAAAACTTTTGGAACTCCTTGTGTTCAAGCAATCAAATTTTTAATGATAGAAATCGATCTTTGGGCTCAAATATTTACAAATAAATGGGAAAGCTTTCACAACACGAAGAGAAAGAAATTGCCCTATTTGAATATTTTTTTTTTTGAAACGATTTCATTAATTTAATCAACCAAAATACGTTTATATTGCCTACAGTAAACATAATTTTAGTTCCAGTAGCAGGATCGGTCCTTAACATAAACTGGGATAATTTCAGAGAGCGTGTTTACATTAAGGGTTCCTTCCTACCACCACTGGAAAGCCTACAGCCTTCCAATTAGAACGTTCCGTTATTGCAAACTTAAATGAACAAACCGCAAACGAAAACGTTCATCAAACGTTAGATAAATATACATGTGTGCACGCATTCAAACATACATACATATGTGTTAATACATAAAGTTCCATGTGTGAATGGGGAAGTGGACTAATATAACGTTTTCGTCCCATCGTCAGTAAATATACATAAAGTGCCAGAGAAAGGCGCAAACGGCAACTCTAATTTAATGCAAAACTCTATGGAATTGCTCTGCCAAGTGCCAAGAGTTAAACTTTCCGGATTCGACTCCGACTCGAATTGCTTTTATGCGATTACAAATGCGAATAAACAAAATAACACTCAAAATAAACATGCAAAAGTCTCACAATCTAACTAACTGAGGATGACACCTTAGGGATCGTAACACGTAAAAATTTTCTACGTAAATCTTTGGGTATTTTTAGTTTCTAGTGTTTTTTTGTTGAGTTTCGCAGTACTTCAAGCAGTGACGTAATGAAATATCTTAAGGCCCTCGCAGTACGAAGTCTGCAACCCTCTTGGGTAGAGGTCCAGCTTCTTGTAGGGTCCTTTTTGAATTCCAACAGAAACTAAATAACGAATTTGTTACATTTAATATTTAAAATAGTTTCATAAACTGAAATCAAACAGGATATTAAAATTCTTTTTATAAAACGATAATAAACGTAAGTTGTTTTTTGTGCTTTCCGAAGACTTTTAATTAAAACGGAAATGCCTTCCACGGTGGCGTCAATACTAAAGGACACAAACGGTTTCGTAGAAGATCCTGGAAATCTTGGCATTTTTTCCTGTCGCATTTTTTGTGTTTTTTTCTTCTCTCGGTTCGTACGTTTATTCTCCTGTTGCTGCTGCACAACAAACCAAAAATGCTGAGAATCCGACGTTTTCAAAATAGAATGTCGAAGCCTCTTTTCACGCAGTTTTTGCTATCGTCCTTTACATTTTTTTCATGGTATATACGTCAATGTACACCTTATTTAATATATAACAGAAATTTAATTGATTTGACTCCTACTTAATGAAAATCCATAATCATTAATCAAAGGAAACTAATTTCAAAATTTTCAAAAAAAAAAACAATTTGTCGAATTAAAAAAAATCAATAACAGTGTTTCAGCAAACTTTGGCTTCCTCAGATTTTCCGTTCATTGATTTTAGATCATCAAGTAAAAAATTAAATATTTGATCTCTACGTAGTCATCATCTGAAGACGTCAAAGTTTGGCGAAACTTTTGTTAATTCAACGAATAAATATTAGTGAAAAAAAAAATTAATTGATAACAGACCTTGCAACTAACTGTTGACTTGAAAAATGTATTTTGGACTGACTTTTAGTTTTTTTTTTGTTTGGACAAATAGAAGTTAATGGTGAGATACTTATTACAATGAAAAATTAATGATCTGAAATAATTACTAAAAAGAAAAAGAAATTACCTCGAGTAATTGATTGAAACATTCCCAGGTTCGGATGAGATTGGATGATATCACTGACACAGATCATGAAACTTTATACATAAATTGGTCATTTTTAGAAGAAAATTTTAAACATGGATTTTATAAAAAAGTTCTATCACATTTTTTGTATTTATTAACAAGTCAACAAGTGCATACAGAGCTAACGAGCAGTTCATAAAAATTATTGTGGATACAACATAAATGGCTTTGTAATGAGTTTTAATTGTAAAAGTGCAACGAAGCGAATTCTTGCTGTTACAATAGTTTTTATCGAGTTTTTATTCGACTAGAACCACTATGTATCTACGTATGCAGCATCAACATGAAAATAAAAAGTTTATAAATTTTTTTTATACAAAACTAGAAAATTTTTCACAAGATTAGACTAGTAAGAATTTGACAAATTATATATTATTCAGATATTGAAGAATTTTAAAGAATAGTAACAAACAACAACATTGTATGTGTAAATTTTGTGAAAAAGTAATAAAAATAAAAAAGTATGTGAAATGAAATTTCAGTTGCATGAACTCAACTTTACGAATTTGTCAAATTTTGATTTTTCTATAAATAATCGCCTATAATTTTCAACATAAACCTATATACATATCTATGGGAATTTTAGTTAAATCTGATAGATGACCATCATCAGGATTTTAAACAGTAATGACTGACGGTGCCAAACGTTGAGGGGTTACCACCAATTTAATTTAACATCATGGGCAGCCAATTTCAACCCTCGCTGATTTTGTTTATTCACCACATTACACACATTACGTATTTAAGTCCAGTCCAGCACGTATTTAATTTCATGTGTGTGTGTACAGTTACTGCACACATCATGGAAATCTTTTTGGCTAATTGCTATTTTAAATGTTGCATCTAGGAACTCTTTAATTTTAATTACAAACCACCATATTCCGATGATGCTTTCTTGTTTTCTGTTTGTTCTTCTTCATCCCTTTTTTCTGTACCATACAGGGTGATTATAGTTATAGTACAGGTTTTAGCACCAACGAATATTTCATTAAAATTTTCAATCTCCACGAAAAAATAATCTACCCAAACTTCTCATAAATATTTTAACATCACATTTACTTATAAATGAATCAAATATTTTTTTTTCGATGGTTCGTTGTTCAAATCCTGCCCACACGGGCCATAAAATTAACATTTTCTCATTTCTTTTGTTCCGTAATCAAATTAAAGAAAGGCATAAAAATGGGAAAACACTAAACTTAAACCTACCACTGCTACTGCCATTTAAATTGGACGAGAATTCTTTAGACGATCCGTTACTGATAGAAAGAAAAATGAGGGGGCACCAGCAGATACTTGGAAACCATTACAAAGAAAGTTAATTAGAGTTCTGATCAATAGTTGTTAAATATTTTCCTATTATATTCGATAACAAAAATATAACCCTCAGCTGAGAAATTTCTGGAATATTACTTAACTGAGTTCTGTGCGATATTTGACAAGCTTTAACATTATTTATAGCAAAGAAAAATTTTCTTGTTTATCCTTATTTAGTCCCAAATAGTATTTGTTTCCCTCCAATGAGATGCAACAATATTTACACCGGATCTCATAGAATGAGTTTTGGGGATTTCCTATCACGGATTTTCCGATTTGTTCCCATTGTGTAACAGACGACGTGGCGAGGAACGTTGAGCAATTCAATTGGAATTGGACCGTATTTTGTTGGTGTTCTTCTTAAAGTTCTCACCCCCCGTTTCCACCCTGGTCGGTTTGCAACTTGAAAGACGAGTGAAATCCATCGACTCGCGTCTGAAGAGCCATTTATTTCCGCCACCAAGATGTCAGTACACAGCATCCAATAATTTGTACAAAAAGGCTACTTTATTGTTGCCAAATTCGACATGTACGTACCTGGAAAATCCATTCAAACTTCGATGGAAAACTCAAAAAGGAAATTCTAGATTGATCTAAAATTCTTCAGAACCGACAGTAATTTAATTAATTAATTAACTAAGAAAGATTTTGTTGAACAAGTCACTGGGAGTGGAGTTTTCGTCAAGTTCTTGCAAACCGCAAATTCATTTTGTTGACATGTTGGCGAAATATTCGGAGGGTGAGGGTGAGTAAGAACGGGGCCGTTCTTCGACGACATAATTAGACTGTTTAGTCAAACTCCGGGACCATTAATCATTTCTTTATTACAAACTGTACGTTACATGCGCACGGTGGTTGCTTGTGTAGTAGGACTTAGGCCCTTTGCCAAACTTGCTTGTTATATTATTATTATCATAACTCGAGGGATGAAATGCCTGTTTAACCATGCAGACCAGATTGAATTCAAGTGCGAGAGCCTGCAACCGGAAACTTTCATTCAAACTACAAATGATCGCTCGAAACGAAAAATGTTAGCATCTTTCAAATGCACAACAGGGTTTTAAAGCAGTTTTAACCCAATTTCTTCATCTTTATATAATTATACCAAAAATTTTGTTTGACTTTTAATTCTCACCCTTAGCATATACGCCATAAACATGCTACACGAAGGGTTATTATTAGTTTGAACTATGCCAACAGCAATCTCATCCCTTTATGGCATATATATATATCCCTTTGGAACATGTAAATTCCATGCAGGTATCTTTTATGCGAAGTTTGGGGTCCAGCAACAGCATGTCTCAAATTTCAGACAATTTAAATTATCACAAACCCCAAAGTTTAAATACCTCAAATTTCACAAAACCAAAAAGGTTCACGATTCTTGAACAACCAAACTACACAAGCACTAAATGCTTGTATAATTGCACGAAGTTTATCTCGTTTATCTTTACATCCCCTTTAATGGCTCTTAAAAGTCAAAAAATTTTACCCGTTGGCGGATTGCACAAACTTGGTTTCACGATAAAATTCAAGTGTTGCACAACCACATACATGAAATGATTCCCACGAAGTTTCCAACTGAACTGAAAAAAGAGACGTAAGCTGTTTCGTTTGTGAATACAAATGGATAAAATTTAAATCCTTTTGAAGATTATTTGCTAAGAAGAAGAACTAGACCGTACAACCCTCAAAAAGAGACATAAAGGAAGACTTTACAAGACGTACATTTGAAAAAAAAAAATATACTAAAAGTACTAGAATTCCTCTTGGGTCAATTTAGGAAGGCGATGTCTTTAATTTTAATTATTAAATCACCAGATCAGTCATTTTCATCAAAAAATCAACATATTACTGAATACCGATGAATACGTGCTCTGTGGAAACTAGAATCAATCGATGACTACACATCCCACTGGGGATGAATGGCTAGGGGATGGTGGATGAAGTGTTCATATAGAACGTCGCTATAAATCAAAACCTTTTATTGAAGAAAATCGCTTATTGCAATAATCGGCACGCCTCAATTGCCTCCATCGTGACCAAAGCTTATTTGAACCTCAACTCAAAATTTATTTCTTGTATATTAATGGACAAACAGCGGATACTTATAAAGGAAAAATGAAGTGACACTTCATAAAATCTAGGTATATCAAGAATCGTCCTGAAACTTTGAGTACCTAAATAAATTTTGCTTGTGCAAAGAAGTCCACGTCCGTATGCACTTGAGGCACCTGAATCTCTATTGAGAGGTGATGATATATTGGAAAAATTGCCTGCTCAAGTTTCAAAGTGAAGGGTTCGCAAAAGAAGGAAAACTGAAGGACTGCTGAATAGCAGGATATCTAGGTCGAAAGGGGGATACTTGTCAGAAATTAAGAGGCATCCAATTCACTCTCTACAATCATATATGTAGATCTGCTGAAGAAGCATCACATAAGCACGAAAATTCTAAAAGATATAGAACAAGAATACTCTTCTTTGAATGACGAAACGAAACGAAAATGCTGTAAAGAACTTTTTGACATGAAACTTAACACTTAACGCTTGTAAAAAAATAAGTGTGTCATTAAAACCTAACCTAATCTAAATGTATATACATAAGAACATGCAGAAAATGGAAATTAGACATTACCATTTATTGCTGGTACCAAAAAAACCAAATGCCCATCACAGTGGCGAGGAATCAAACGTGATCTATGGGTGCTTTCTCCACGACGCCGGTCGCTGACGTAACAGTGACGTAGCACTGCAAGGGTTGATCGTCGCAGTCTGCGGCATAGCGCGCCACCTGTCTCTGTTGTCCTGGCAAGTAATATGCCATGCACGTGATCACGACCAGGAAGAGAAAGAAAACGAATACAAAGTCGAACATGAGCAAGGAGTTCCACGTCAGCAGGCGCATGGCAAGGTACAGGACTTCGTCGCGCGCCACCCCGTCGACACCGGCACTCGGGTGAACATAACGTAAGTCAACCAGCGCGGCGAATTCGTACGCGTCCCACGATACTTTCTCGAACGAATTATTTATTAATTAATTCACTTTATTTTCGATTATTTATGCAAAACATATCGTTCTTCTTCTTCTGTAAAATAACGCTGTAGGTGAGTTTATCAATAGTCTCTTTTGTCATCCCCCTGATTATAATTTTATTCTATGGAAAGAGGTTACGAAAGTAAAAACGATATTCGATTCTTAGGGGTGGATAATTTTCAAATCCACAATCAAATAAATGAATGCCAAAGGATATACGATGAGGTATAAAATACATCAAACAGATACTTTAGAGTATAAAAGATCAAAGGGCAACATTAGAACTCATCACACATGTGTCTTCAGAAAGCCATCACAGGGACACGCATTTATGGATCAGAGGGAAACATTCGGGAAATAATAAATGGAGGCGGACAAAGGGGCTAGGAAAAAATCCTTCTAACGTGAACAAAATACAAAAAAAATATTGCTATTACAGGAAAAGGATTTTTATACTCAAATATTATTCTCATGAATGTACAGGGTGTCTCAAAACAAAGTTTTATGTACTTAATTGGTCAACGTGGAGACGTGCATTGTGTCCTTTAGGGAAAGACAAACACCTAACTCCTGTCGGTCCCAGTAAATTACGTTAATTTAACCCCCTTTTTCTTTGTACTTAAAGACAAGTTCGTCGTCTCCAGTTAATTAAAGTGTAGTTAAGGGAAGCAACCACCGACCTCTCCTTATTATATACTGCACCAGCATAACACGACGTTGGCGTTGGCGTTGGCGTTGGCGTTATTCCCATTAATGGAAGAGAAATTGAATATTCAGTTTAATCTGTCTCGAGATTTTGACTATTGTTTTGGGTTCATTAATGGTTACGCCTTTTGTCTTATATTTCCAAAATCAAATATTCAAATGTTGGTGTTAAAGTTTTTAAAGTTATCCAAACAATTTTGTCCCATCACGAAAATTGTAAGTGGTAAACCCAATCACATTGAATTAACAATGATCATTATTCCCGAAGAAATCAATTCCAATCAGAGCTTCAGGCTAAAATAATCCGGGTCGTGGAGCTTTAAAACATTAACGTAAACCGAATCAATCACTCCTTTTCAAATAGCGATTTACTTTAACCACGACTGTAAACATGTATCCAATGTTATTTTTTGAAATTGAACGCACCCAGGACATTCCCTGTGTTTGCTTTATACGAGCAATTTAAATTCAATTAAAAACAAATAAAACCTATTATTATACAAATTATACACAAATAACTGTTTGCGAAAAGAAGACACGTTTAGGTAGACGAAAAGTTTCCTAAAAATCCTAAAATATTTTCAAATTACCATCGAGTAAACATTTACAAAGTTTTTAGTACAGAAGCTTTTACGATATTATTCTGACATCTTATATATGTAAAAGCAGCAATCAACTTGAAATGTCTGGAGGTCTGACGATAAGTCAATATTTAGTTAGAGTCAGAACCACTCTAAAAAATCGAACTTCAATTCGTCAAGAAGTCTAATCGAAATAGAAGTTAGAAACAATCAGTTAGATTGTATAGAACGAGTGATCATGAAAGCTGCAAGAATTGAGATTAATCTTTTACTCTTTGTCATTCTTGGTCAGTACTCTATGGAAATTACGAGACGCGAACTTCGAACTTGTTAGTTCTCGTCAGCACTCCGACAGAACATCGACCAGTCAAAGATTCCTGTAGCTGAATATAGCACCACAAACTACCAGACTACAGATGGCGCCCTCTTGTTTTATATGGTAATATAAATACTCCATTTCTTTAAGATTTCAATTTCATTTAAAATTCTAGTGCCCCAAATCCCGAATCCAAAGTATCTGATGATCCGTTTTTAATGGCGCTCGTCATCATTTATCTCCCATACACTTGTGAGGGTCAAACTACTTACATAACTAAAAAGAGATCTTTAACGTTTCCGGTTGGCAGTTCCGTCACTTTTTTTTTTCCTCTGACATCGCCAAACGTTCGTGCCAACGGTCATCCATCATCGTTACGTCGATTAGCTAGCTGGTCATCCATGTGCAATTAATTAAGGGGCTTTTGCGAAATTTCCTTTGGTGCATTAATTTTCATTATTTTGAAATTCGCGCGCTAACGTCTCAGATATTAAAACGGATTACGACGCAAAGAAAGACGTCGACAAAAAAAAATTTGATTTATTTGATAACGGAAATACAACCAAAGGGGGGCACTCAAATTAATTATAATACTAATCAGTGGCGTAACGAAAAATCTTAACCCATCTCTCCCCTAACTGTATCAAGTCTCTCCCAATTTTCTTGGGTTGTGATTTAAATTTATCTGTGGGGGTGTATTTTACGTCACTGATTCTTAATATAAGGACAATTTACGAATGGGAATCATGATATAATGGTGTATGAATTTCGGAATTCGGAAGCTAATTTTAGTAATCCCATTCGTTAATCTATATATAAGTGTGTACCTACACTGTATCCACGTTAATTTTGTCCCATTGTTCCCGAAGATATTTTTACGTCAACAGGAGGCAGTGGTGGAAGATAAAGTGGCGCATTATTGTAAGTAAAGTGCTAGCGTGGGAGACGAAATGAGACTTGGCCGTCTGAACCATATCGCAGCATAAAATATTCACAAATTTAACCGTCATCTGCGTTTATTTTTAAACAGATGAAACGTTATTAAAAAGGGGCGCGCAGAGTGAATCTTTTTAAACGAAAACCACGAGAGTCGTCAAGAGCTACTGAACACTTAACTTTCGCTGCCTTCGAGATATGTTAGGTAAGTATATCAAAACGGAAATTGAAAACCTCAAAATATTTCCTGTTTACACACGTAATATCTCAAACTAAACGCAAATAGGCATAATACATTCAGATTTTCTCAAAACGAAAACATTTAGAAACATAAAAAAAAGTTTTACTTTACAAAATTTAATTGCTAATTAAAATTACCCCACGCAGTTACGTAAGTGTATTTATTATTTGATAGTGTTACTGTTAATTATAATTAATTATAAAAATGAGTGATTGGCAGCGGTGGGATTCGAACCCACGCCTCCGAAGAGACTGGTGCCTTAAACCAGCGCCTTAGACCGCTCGGCCACGCTACCACTGTGGAAAACGCAAGCGATATGAAAAACGTGGAAAACTTTTCGAAAAAAAATTTTCCAAACTTTAAATCGATCCAATCTTTGCATTCTTCAAAAATTAAAATATCTGACTTCTTATTTGAGAACAATGATTATTTTCCCCTCTTTGTTACTGTTTCTGCCTCTAATAAACCCTGCATATCTCAGAGAATAACCCACAATCCTATTCCGCCTTTTGGCTATTGATCCTCTTACTGTTTTAATATGGAGATTCGAATTTCATTGAAAATATATAAAAGATAAATACCACCACAAAAGAAAAGAAAAATATAACTAATTTTGGAAACTGTAGAAAATTAAGTAATTAAAGGGCGGTTTTGTGACTTTGTTTTTCTAATTACAACCCTTACTGGACATTACTTCTAATTCAAAGCACACCTTGTTGCCAATAAATCTTCATCAACACGTCCGAAACGGGGAAGTTTGGGTCGTCGAAATTAGTCAACAAATTAAGCGGGTAATTAAATACACCCTGTCCACCTAACGACGAACTATTCAACCCGGATATGTGCCCATAAAGAAAGCACGTAAAATAAAACGACAAATATTTGTATTATTGCAATTACAAATAAATTTTAATAAATAATACTAATTAAGATTAGATCAATTTAATAATCCCTCTTATGAATATCTAAAGAAAATATTTCTGTTAAATATTAAATTCGTGCTATAAGCAAATTTTAAAAAAATATTTGCTTATGTGGCCAAAAAAAAAGCAATAAAAGCCAGACATGAATAGAAATATACAATAAACTGCAAAAATAAACAATTTTTTCGTGAAGAAGAAGCCCGAGAACAGAATAATAAAATGTTTAGAATAGGAATGGATTCTTTAAACTTGGAGTCTCAAAAACATCCCTTTTACTTGTGCAAAACGACAGATGATTTCAAAGCAGTGTTACATATGATATTTCAAAAATACAAAAACATCAAAAAATATTTTCTCTGAAAAATATCAGAAAGATTCCAGCAAAGAATCAAAAAAAAAATATATCAATAAACAGACCAATCATATTTTATATTATAGCACGACACTCACACAATACATTTCTAGAAATTCAAGCAATAAATAAGCTTATCTACACATGTATATACAGGGTGTTCATGTACATTCAAGATGGTGACTTTAATAACGCCATTTTAGATATAGATAAGAATACATTATCTCAAAACTCTTCCTCAAAAAAAAAGGCAGATATTTGCACAACTTTTTGAAATGAAATTATACTTGGAATGGCGTGGTCATGAATAAAATACCTACACCTACAGCTTACAAGAAACCGAAAAAAATGCACACACAAACAAATTTTCCACTACAAAGAACCCTATTTATAAGAAAAAAAGTATTTCCACAGATACATATTAAGCAAAAAGGAATGAGAGGGAGGACTAAAAGGTCATAATCCTCGAGTTGATCCACGTTCATATATGAACGTATTATTGTAGAAACATTTCTAGTCGTCCCGAAAATTGAGTTTTGTATAAGTACAAAAAAAAATGTCAGGGCAAATTTCGTTGAATTGTTGATGTGATTTTTTTTTCTGTAACGTAATAATTCCAACAAAAAATCGTGACAGCTGGATGTATAACTTAACGAGAAGTTATCAAAGAACCAACGTGACGTTAATTAGAGCTTCTTTTCGGAATCATTTTAAAAAAAGCTACTCATTTTTATTTCAGGAAAATTTACATAGATACAAAATATTTTTTTGATTAAAATATAAAAGGGAATCTTTATACCAATATAATTAACACACCCACTTTTGGAATATGAAAATGGTTTTTGAACAAAAAAAAAACAGTTTAATCAAAATTTGTATCAAATTAATTAGCAATTTTCCCAAGTCTGCAACTTTAAGTGTGCTCGAACTAAACGTTGGAATTTTGAATAAAATTAAACATTGGCTTCTCGAATACGTGTGCAAGACAGCATAAGTATTAGGTACCCACATCATAGTGGAATTTAGATTTGCACCATACTTGACTACTTGGGGAATTCCCCACTAAAAGTGACCCGAAATAGTTCGTGTAATAGGTAAAGTGAGAATAGCTCTGCTCAGAGAACTTGGCTCTTTAATAAAACTCCCAGCAGCTTAAAAGAATTCCTAAAACATTTTTATCAAATAAGTTCTACTAAAAGTATATAAATTTGGAAATGTCTATAAAAATAGGTCGTTTTCTTGTTTCGTAAAAAAAGTTCTCCTTAAGAGATTGTATATTTGATACTATTAACCAGATCGTTTGAAGATTTTATTGTTCAATAAAAAACTTCATTGTTTAACATTAAAGTAGAATTAGAATGTCCTTTTGGCTTCCCCAAAAGCGACCTACTCAAAAATCAAAAATTGGACGTAAAATGTCTCATAAAAAAAAACTCAATATAAATAAATATAACAACCACTTTTATATACCGAAAAAAATACTTCGCTTTGAAATAATAAACGAGGTTGGATGTTTTTTTTACCACTCTTAAAAGTCTTTTTTTTTTCGTCGAACGTTTAGAATTTCAAAACCCAAAAAAATAATGAATTTCACTTGATCATTTACGATCTAATTTTAAAAATCCATTTTAAAGGGATTAAATTTGAGATGGTAAAGGGAAGGTTTCGTGTTACTGTCAAACAAAACTGCAGCTGATTCATAATGAACCACAATTGTTTGCAAATATGTTTGACGTCAATCTACAATAATTTTGAACAAACAAACCATCAGTTATCAGGGATGAAACTTGGATTCTCCATTATGATTCAGAATGAATTTATTATCACAACAATAGTAAAGCAGTATCACCGAAGGAATGACAGGATGGCAGTAATACAATTTATAAACTTTGCAGATTTAAGCTAATGTTGGATTTCTGAAGGCGTGACCTTTAGAAACAATACACGATTCTGAAATAGAATTCTAAATTTAAAAAAAAAAAAGTATCAATAGCTACCTAAATATACAAGACATATTAAATTGGAAGACAGTTTTAAAATTTTTTTCAAAAATTGAAATAAATAAATTAACTTTTTTTTTGTACCTACAAGTTTAAGTTCGCCCCTAATTTGTTAGTAAATCAATTTAAGATTAATTAACATCAGACATCATGATAACCTCACCGACAAGAACAAGAACTTTTTCAATATTTTATAAATTGAAGTTCCGCAAACTTTTTCCGTTCTTTCGCAAAGTCACAAAGCACTTTTCTACAGGCGGTCGAATTTTTCGAAAGTGGAGCTGAACTGGGAGCAAAAGCCGGCGAAAAACTGCTTCTGCAATCCACGTTGTACGCGGTTTACATTCACAACCCCACTCCAGAATTACCCTCCGAGTTCGCGCCGGAGTGAAAATCCCGTTGGTGGAAACTCGAAAAGTTCGATTCGAGTCCGAACAACTTATATAATGTACCTACTTACTTACTTACTTAGTTATCGATAGAATCATGCGTTTTAGTATTTTTTTTTTTTAATCAAAATTTACTATTTGAAGAAGTTCATCCACAAAAACTTAAATAACTCACAAAAATACACAAGAAAAAAAATCACTCACCTTAAATTATCATACAGGTCTTTTTATCAAGACATCAGGCTTCATCCCTGAAAAACAGAAAATAATTAATTGATAAATTTTTAATACATACATGAACAAAATATAAACCCCATTATACAGAGGCTGTATTCTGAGTAACTTAAATTTGTTTATACATATTTTAAAAAAAGTAATTCTATTAAACTAATTTTGTGATACTGAACTGCACATGAGCGGGAAAGACATTATATTCCACGAACATGAAACTTAATGTGGCATGTCGACATGTTGCTTCCTCCTCATGTTACAACAAATAACATTTTCCAGTCCAATTAATTTGTTGTATTAATTGCAACGATGTCACAGTGGAAACTTTTATCGACAGGAATTAGAACAATGGAAACAATTACGTACCATCGTTGAATAAACGATCATTTATAGCTTCCAATTTGCATTAAATAAAATTTTAATTTATTATTTACCCTTTCCTGACCCTTTACCAACGTAAACTATATATTTACAATGACCTATACCACAAAAAAATATATATTGGTGAACAAAGAAATCCTGATCTTCTCTTATTTATTATTATTTTTTTTTTTTTTGAATAAAATTTTTCAGAGCAATAATTTTTCAATTATATCCAACCAGCTAAAGATTTGTCGTTTAAAAATATATGTGGGTCTAGTGTAAACAAAAATACACCCAGGTGAACAATAAATATTTTATAACGTCCTTAACAGGTTCACCTGCAAATGTCACAACTACATCCGGATTCTTTCGTGCTCGAAAAGAACCGCCGGTTATCCTGCAGATTATTTACAACTGAGTTACTCAACTAACGGGGCAATTCCATTTATTTAAATTTTAATATATGACGAAACCTCTAAACTACATAAATTTAAACTTGGATTTATTTAAAAAATACCCAAACCAGGCATATTTCTCAAGCTGTTTTTGGTTCTAATAGAAACCAAATTTGTTGGGTTCCAGACCCGTTTGGTGAAATGGTATCCCTGAAATCCAAAAAAACAAAAATGAACTACATAGTTCATATGAATCGACAAATTGTGAATAATGTTGAAAAAGCAACTGAACAATATCCTACCGTACACCAGGCTGATGATTTCAACGATTTATCACGCATGAGAAATTAAAACTGGGAACTGAACTGGCAGGTGTTTGATATATACGCATTAACAATTTATTCATGCAGTATTCCGTAAGAAATGACACGATTGATAATGTACAATATGTCACAATTGACCTCGTTTGCTGACAGATACATCAAAATAGTACAATTATGTCCAATAAAGCATATGATCTAACACATAAACATGTAAATCATATATTCACAGATGTGGATATGCAAGAGTCAGACTAAGAGCGCACTATCAGAAATCAAGACAAAAAATGCTAGACTAACAGCAAGATTAAGACAACAAGATCCAGACCACGAGTAAAAGTGCGAGACCAAGGGTAAGACTAAAAGACTTAGAGCGCACTACCAGAAATCAACGCAGAGGACGCTAGACCAAGAGCAAGATTAGGAGAACATGACACAGACCAAGACTAAGAGCGCGATACCGAGAGTAAGATTAAGTGTGCACTACACAAAGAATCAAGACCAAGGACGCTGCACCAAGAGCAAGAGTAGGAGAACATGATCCAGACCAAGACTAAGAGCGCGATACCAAGAGTAAGACTATGAGTGCACTACACAAAGAATCAAGACCAAGGACGCTGCACCAAGAGCAAGAGTAGGAGAACATGATCCAGACCAAGACTAAGAGCGCGATACCAAGAGTAAGACTAAGTGTGCACTACACAAAGAATCAAGACCAAGGACGCTGCACCAAGAGCAAGAGTAGGAGAACATGATCCAGACCAAGACTAAGAGCGCGAGACCAAGGGTAAGACTAAAAGCGCACTACCAGTAATCAAGGCAGACGACGCTACACCAAGAGCAAGATTAAGAGCACATGACGTAGACGAAAATTAATAGCGCGAGAATAAGAGTAAAACTAAGAGCTCAGTACCAAAATTAAAGATAAAAGACGCTAGGTCAAGAGAAAGACTAAGAGAATATGGTCCAGACCAAGACCAAGAGTTCCAGACTAAGGCCGCTTTACCAGGAATCAAGACAGAAGACGCAAGACAGGAGGAAGACTAAGAGCACATGGCCCAAGCCAAGACTAGGAGCGCGAGACCAAGGGTAAGACTAAAAGCGCACTACCAGTAATCAAGGCAGACGACGCTACACCAAGAGCAAGATTAAGAGCACATGACGTAGACGAAAATTAATAGCGCGAGAATAAGAGTAAAACTAAGAGCTCAGTACCAAAATTAAAGATAAAAGACGCTAGGTCAAGAGAAAGACTAAGAGAATATGGTCCAGACCAAGACCAAGAGTTCCAGACTAAGGCCGCTTTACCAGGAATCAAGACAGAAGACGCAAGACAGGAGGAAGACTAAGAGCACATGGTCCAAGCCAAGACTAGGAGCGCGAGACCAAGGGTAAGACTAAAAGCGCACTACCAGTAATCAAGGCAGACGACGCTACACCAAGAGCAAGATCAAGAGCACATGACGTAGACGAAAATTAATAGCGCGAGAATAAGAGTAAAACTAAGAGCTCAGTACCAAAATTAAAGATAAAAGACGCTAGGTCAAGAGAAAGACTAAGAGAATATGGTCCAGACCAAGACCAAGAGTTCCAGACTAAGGCCGCTTTACCAGGAATCAAGACAGAAGACGCAAGACAGGAGGAAGACTAAGAGCACATGGCCCAAGCCAAGACTAGGAGCGCGAGACCAAGGGTAAGACTAAAAGCGCACTACCAGTAATCAAGGCAGACGACGCTACACCAAGAGCAAGATTAAGAGCACATGACGTAGACGAAAATTAATAGCGCGAGAATAAGAGTAAAACTAAGAGCTCAGTACCAAAATTAAAGATAAAAGACGCTAGGTCAAGAGAAAGACTAAGAGAATATGGTCCAGACCAAGACCAAGAGTTCCAGACTAAGGCCGCTTTACCAGGAATCAAGACAGAAGACGCAAGACAGGAGGAAGACTAAGAGCACATGGTCCAAGCCAAGACTAGGAGCGCGAGACCAAGGGTAAGACTAAAAGCGCACTACCAGTAATCAAGGCAGACGACGCTACACCAAGAGCAAGATTAAGAGCACATGACGTAGACGAAAATTAATAGCGCGAGAATAAGAGTAAAACTAAGAGCTCAGTACCAAAATTAAAGATAAAAGACGCTAGGTCAAGAGAAAGACTAAGAGAATATGGTCCAGACCAAGACCAAGAGTTCCAGACTAAGGCCGCTTTACCAGGAATCAAGACAGAAGACGCAAGACAGGAGGAAGACTAAGAGCACATGGTCCAAGCCAAGACTAGGAGCGCGAGACCAAGGGTAAGACTAAAAGCGCACTACCAGTAATCAAGGCAGACGACGCTACACCAAGAGCAAGATTAAGAGCACATGACGTAGACGAAAATTAATAGCGCGAGAATAAGAGTAAAACTAAGAGCTCAGTACCAAAATTAAAGATAAAAGACGCTAGGTCAAGAGAAAGACTAAGAGAATATGGTCCAGACCAAGACCAAGAGTTCCAGACTAAGGCCGCTTTACCAGGAATCAAGACAGAAGACGCAAGACAGGAGGAAGACTAAGAGCACATGGTCCAAGCCAAGACTAGGAGCGCGAGACCAAGGGTAAGACTAAAAGCGCACTACCAGTAATCAAGGCAGACGACGCTACACCAAGAGCAAGATTAAGAGCACATGACGTAGACGAAAATTAATAGCGCGAGAATAAGAGTAAAACTAAGAGCTCAGTACCAAAATTAAAGATAAAAGACGCTAGGTCAAGAGAAAGACTAAGAGAATATGGTCCAGACCAAGACCAAGAGTTCCAGACTAAGGCCGCTTTACCAGGAATCAAGACAGAAGACGCAAGACAGGAGGAAGACTAAGAGCACATGGTCCAAGCCAAGACTAGGAGCGCGAGACCAAGGGTAAGACTAAAAGCGCACTACCAGTAATCAAGGCAGACGACGCTAGACCAAGAGAAAGAGGAGAACATTACCTGGACCAAGACTGAGGGGGGCCAGGCTAATTCTGTGAGAACCAGATCAAGACTAAGAAGTCAGACCAAGACTAGGACTAAGAGAGCACTACACTACCAGGGGTAAGACGTAAGACTAAGAGCAAGACTGTGAGCACGTTACCAAAACCGAGACTAACAGCGCGAGACCAAGGAAAATATTAACATCACGATACCGTTCGAAAGACGGAGAGCACGAGACGAAGAGTAAATTTGAGGGTGCTCTACCAAAAACCAAGACTAAAAGCACTCGACCAAGTAAAATTAAAAGCACATTAGATACCGAGACTAAAAGCGCCATATCAAAACTAAGAACGCAATACAAGTACCAAGACGCAGAACATGAGACCAAGACTCAGATTAAAGGCTCAGGACTAAGATTTAGACTCAGAGGAGTAGATCAAGACCAAAAGCGACACTATTTAGACTGCTCTACCAAAACCAAAACTGAGAACACAAAGCTAAAAGTAAGATTAAGAGTGTGGAACTATGGCTAAGATCAAGATTAAACGAAGGAGACCAGAAGCAAGACAATGAATACCCTACCAAAACCAAAACCATAAGCTCAAGACCAAGGATTGGACTGAGAGCCCATTACCAACACCGACGCGCAGATCGCAAGACCAAGTCTAAGAGCCAAGCCACCAAAACCATTTCTGAGTGCTCCAGACTCCGAGCACAGAGTAATGAGTGCGTTGCCCAAACCAAGGGCAAGACCAAGAGCAGTAAATTAAGGGCAGATTCAGACCTAGGACCAAAGTGAAGTCTAAGAAGGAGATACCAAAACCAAGATCAAGAACTCCAAACCAAGACTAAGAGCGCTAAACAAAGACCAGGACTCTGTTATTGAGCTTAAAATTTATTCCTCACTACAGTGTGTCAAACATCACTCTTCCTTTTTTACGATTAAAACGTAAAAATTGGATTTTCTCACTACCAACATATTAAAAATGGATCAATAGAGTTCTATTTTCGTGATGAAAAAAAAAAAACTTTTCAATTTGTTTCACAATATCGGTCATTGTTTTTTTCTGTGCGTTTTCCCTCCGATATTTCGCTTTTAAAACCGAACTAGTTGCGGTTACGCAAATGATTCCAACCCCTTAACCAGGCCGAAGTGCAAAACGAAAGCTAGACCTCAGCCCGCACCCTCACCGCCCATCCACCCTCTCACACCCTGTTTGTTTGTCGAAAGTAATTTAGAAGATTAATGTGTTGACTTGTTTGAAATCGGGCAACGCAACACTATGTTTACTGGCAAAATCTATGTCGATCTAATTAATTGCACGTGGATACCTGCTTTAATGCCAACGTAGCAGTTAACCAAATTAATTGGCGACCGAAAATATTTTAGCCAATTTCGATTCCATTACCAACGTTTCGTACAATTTATTGATCGTTTCAGGTACCAATTTAAACCACCAATTAATCTTCTAATGTAACATAGAACTGGATATCTAAAGGATTACAAAAGGATAAGACCATTTTGTTTTCTAAGTCAAAAATTATTTCTTAACTGTGTCTCAGTCTTCAAAAAAAATAATAACAGAGTTTTCTAATTTATTTTTTTACCCAGTAATTTTCTAGTGATAAGAAGATTCCAACTAAGTACTTAAGTTTTAGTCGTTAATTTCCTTTAACATCCTTGATTATGGCCATAAGTCAACCCTGATAAATGACCACAAATTTGGAGAAAGATTTGCATGACGAAGTTTCCGTTATAGAAACTTGAAATTTAATAAAGCCACGAAAAACGATTGAAAAGAGTTTCGACCCTGGACCATTAGATTTTCATAAGTATCCTAACTCCCAATGGCTACCTGAAGTGGAAAAAAAATGCAATAAACCTCCCACAAACTTTATAATTAACCAATTCAGAGAAAACTTTCAATGTCCACGAGTATCTATTCAACTATTCAAAAAAGGCTTTACTGCAGAGAATTTCTGAATTGCCAACTTCCTTTCTGACTCAATCTCAAAATAAAGTAAGAGGATGAAGGAATGGACGCATCTAAAGTCGTCCTGGATGAATAAGGATAACTTCTGGAGCAGATAGAAGTTCGTGATGCACTTGAAGTATCCAGCAGAAGGCGTCGGCGTCGTCGGCGTCGCCAACGTGGAAAACCAATTTCGCATCGCTTACGAAAACAAATCGTCCACTCCAACAGGCGAATTACAACACGTCTGACATTCCACATGCACTTAGATATACTGGCTAGAAGAATTTTAATGTTTTTCTTAAAAAAAAAAATGAGCTGAAGATAAAAAATTTAATAGACGTCCAACCCTTTAATGTTTAACAAGCTTCGATTTGGTTAATGGAATTCGTACAATTAATTAATGACTTTAAAGAATTTCATCCTAAAATTTCTGCGGGAAGTTAACATTTTTTGAGTACGTCGCTCATCGCTTGGAAAATTCAATTTCCTATTCAATCAACAGTTGAAAGACTTCGAAGGCCCCACGCTTTCGTAATTTTGTTTCGCGTCAAGTTCTTCTTCCGTTTCCGAAGGCAAGATGCAAAATTTGCCTCTACTTTTGCACACACACCCACACCCTTATAAATTATATACAGCTAGACGACCACTCTGCACCACCGTTCACGACATCCTTATTGAATTCCAAGTTCTCAACATCCATAATTAATTCTACCATCGCATCGGTGCCTTTTTTATTTGACAGGCGTAAAGTTTCGAATTCAATTAGCGACTTATAATCAGGCTATTGCGAATGAAATTCTGATTCAATTTAAAGGCGATGAGCGTAAGTTTCTGCCCCAGTTTATCCCCAATAAGTAGGTATACGAAGTCAGTTATAAAAACGAATTTTTGAATAATCAAAATCACCCCTTTTATACCAAAATAAACCCTTGTGATTCGACTAAGCAACATTCGTTTTATTATTATATGCCTATCAGTAAAATAAGACTAAATAAATGAGTGAAGCCATAAAGGGGAAGACACATGACAATTAAAAATTGATAACCATAGATAGAACCTAAATACGATGTTTTTAGAACGAGCAGCAAGCGAATGCGCATGAGTGAAAGTAGTAACAGTTCTAAAGACATCAGTTTCGATGTCGAAAGGATTTCCTCTTAGTTGAGATATAAACTACCCTATTCCATGAGTCAAAAACCATTTAAAAAAATGTTTCTCGACATTTCAAAACGGATATGAAGAATCCATTTATATTTATTATATCTAACAGCCACTTTATATTCGTATCACTAAAAGGAATTTCTGGTTATAAACAAATTTTCGAATCATCGAAATTTCTCCCATTTATATCAAATTAAACCCTTGTAATTCAACTGAGCAACATTCGTTTTATTATTACATGCCAATCAGTAAAATAAGACTAAAGGAATCACTGAAGCCATAAAGGGGAAGACATGAGACAATTAAAAATTGATAACCATAGATAGAACCTAAGACGATGTTTTTAGAACGAGCAGCAAGCGAATGCGCATGAGTGAAAGTAGTAACAGTTCTAAAGACATCAGTTTCGATGTCGAAAGGATTTCTTCTTAGTTGAGATATAAACTACCCTATTCCATGAGTCAAAAACCATTTAAAAAAATGTTTCTCGACATTTCAAAACGAATATGAAGAATCCATTTCTTTTTATTATACCTAACAGCCACTTTGTATTCGTATCACTAAAAGGAATTTCTGGTTATAAACAAATTTTCGAATCATCGAAATTTCTCCCATTTATATCAAATTAAACCCTTGTAATTCAACTGAGCAACATTCGTTTTATTATTACATGCCAATCAGTAAAATAAGACTAAAGGAATCACTGAAGCCATAAAGGGGAAGACATGAGACAATTAAAAATTGATAACCATAGATAGAACCTAAGACGATGTTTTTAGAACGAGCAGCAAGCGAATGCGCATGAGTGAAAGTAGTAACAGTTCTAAAGACATCAGTTTCGATGTCGAAAGGATTTCTTCTTAGTTGAGATATAAACTACCCTATTCCATGAGTCAAAAACCATTTAAAAAAATGTTTCTCGACATTTCAAAACGAATATGAAGAATCCATTTCTTTTTATTATACCTAACAGCCACTTTGTATTCGTATCACTAAAAGGAATTTCTGGTTATAAACAAATTTTCGAATCATCGAAATTTCTCCCATTTATATCAAATTAAACCCTTGTAATTCGACTGAGCAACATTCGTTTTATTATTATATGCCAATCAGTAAAATAAGACTAAAGAAATGAGTGAAGCCATAAAGGGGAAGACACATGACAATTAAAAATTGATAACCATAGATAGAACCTAATACGATGTTTTTAGAACGAGCAGCAAGCGAATGCGCATGAGTGAAAGTAGTAACAGTTCTAAAGACATCAGTTTCGATGTCGAAAGGATTTCCTCTTAGTTGAGATATAAACTACCCTATTCCATGAATCAAAAACCATTTAAAAAATGTTTCTCGACATTTCAAAACGAATATGAAGAATCCATATCTTTTTATTATAATATCTAACAGCCACTTTGTATTCGTATCACCACCAAAGAGAATTTCGAGTTTGATATTTTAAATTTGCCAACAGGGTTTGTTCTGTTAGTGAACCGTTTTATGACTTGTCTTTATTACTTTAAGATTTATTTTAAATGCTTTCTATAGCTTGACATTTTATACATGTAAAATAGCTTAGCTACTTGGAAATATCTTCACATTACCATACACTCAATTTACATACGTAAGAGTAAGATGATAGCTACGTTGGTGTACAGTGGATGTTATCATGGAACAGCAATTTCCTTTTCAAGCGAAAGATTATCAAAATTGCGAAACAGGAAAATCCCCGAACGGGATGACATTCTCATACAATAATATAGTCACGTAAACAGTCGTTGTGGTTACTATAAAGAAGTAGCTGAACTTAATATCATATACGAATGTCTTGAGTTACATCAGATTTATATTTTTGTGGTGAAAAATTAATTTATCTTTAAGGCATATTCTTTGGAATTGTAAAAGTAAATTATTTGTGATACAGAACCGTTTTCTGATAGGTAACTCCCTCGACTATTTCGACAGATAACTGGTTCCTAAACTGACGTAAAACGGATTCAATTACAGTTCGGAAGATATCAGATAATTGTCTTCCGCTAACCGACATATCTGAACGTGAGCACCCAAACAGCAACCCCTAAACTTTGCAATCAAATTTCTCAATATCCTAAACGCCCACCCCATGACAACCAACATTCGATTCTGACATTTCGACATGAACTAACCCTTTCAAATCAATTCAACAAATAAAGTAACATTATTATAAAATTATGTGTGGATGAATTACAAATTCACAGACGTCACTGTGCATCAATTGGAACGTACGTTAACACTGTATGAAGTTAGTAATGAGTTTGAATTTAGGTTAGGTTGGGTTACTGTACTGTTGCTAACTTCAGTGCTCATCTCTTTGGATTGTTTCGTACAGATTATGTTGATGATGACATAAAGTTCAACAAAAGATTAATAAAAGACACGGGCTCTGTTCCAATTTTAAATCAGGATTTAAAAATTATTCTAAACGATAAATTGGCTTTATTTTATCACCAACAAAAGACGCTTTGGCCTGGAAAACGTCGATTCGAATGACTTTCTCTTTTCACAAATTAATTTTCTTTAAGACAGCTTAAATGATTTTAATGCTGTATCGCCTTCCGCGAGATGATTTATCACTTTGATTAGTGTCAAAATTTCTGCAATGACTCTTCAGCAAAATTTGACCTCAAATCAATTCACCGCAAAAAGGACAAAACTTATCAATTTCGACGATCGGAGATCTCATCAATTTTCAAAAGTTTTATTGTAGACCCAAAAGCTGAATATATGGATCCATAGATAAAAGGCGAACCACTTCAGCCACCCTCACCCTCAACAGATATTTATAAATACAAAACACATATTAAAAAAAAAAGAGACACGTTTTTGGAACCCCATTACTGATTTCATTTTTTAGCGTTTAATTAGGCCGAATCTGTTTTCTAAAAACAACCCCCAGTATTCAATTAGTGGATGGGAAAGTCAAATTCAATTTACGCTTTATAAAGCAGATGCCCTACCCGGAGGTCACCGGATGTAACCGCTGACGTTCAGTAATTTAATTGAGGGCGCAAAGGACTTGGAAGTCCATCGGTAAAAGTAACAGACGTTTCGGACATGAAAAGCATTTCTTTCATATTAAACAATGTCGTTTTGGTCGTGGAAACTTGGAACGTCATTGCCGCACACTCCAATTTCGAACGCAACAGAAAACAATTCGACAAATCGATCTCTAAGCCACCAGGCACTCGAATTCATTTCTCTTGTAAGTGTACTTTTGCACAAAGAAACAAGAAAAACAATCACAGAAACTACTTCCACTACAAGCTAAAGAGTTCACGATGACTAGTCACAAATCCAGTGGAGATAAGAGTGACGAAAATTAAGAAAATGGAGTGGAAACTGCTACAGACTTTCACAGAGTAAAAGAGCAGTAATTGTCGAAATAACGTGAGTGCAATTTTGACTCAAAAACTACCCTTTGCTTCCCATTTAGCTCTCGTTAATTTTTTGACCTCTTTTGTCCCGTGCAAGTGGTTAGTTCTATTTTTGACGAAGACAAAAACGCGTACTGCTGGATAAAAATGAAAAATAACGACAATATTGTTGTCGAACTGTTTAAATGCCGAATTCCGGTAGAAAATTAGCGAAGCATTAAAAGCGAATGCACTACAGCTCCATTCTATTGCAGGTTCTCTACAAAAATTTAACGGAAATCGTTAAGGATTTTCCAAGGAACATTTCGACAATTTTCTCCTATTTAAATGATGCATAATAATCTTAATATCGATCCATCAAGACGTGAACACAAAGACCATAAGAAAATGTTTAATGGCACGAATGTACCAATAGAACACTCAAAATTTTTAATGAAAACAATTAATGAACTTTTTGATTATATTTATCAAAAATAAGCATTACCCTTTTAAAGGAAAATCAGGCCATAAAAAAGCTTTCAGTCTTGAAAAAATCTGTAAAATTTCAAATCTACACAACCCTTAATTCTTAAATGAAACCTGCTATTATTATGCAGTAAAAATGAACTTTAAATGTTAATAGGGAGGAACATCATCAAAAATGTTAATTAGTAAATAATAACAGATTTTGTGAAAGCTATTGAAATTGTGTACAAAGTTTGGATCGTTATCCCCCTGCTGAAAAACAGACTTCCATTAGAAGTGAAAACTTTATTGATAAATTATCTTCCTTTCCCTAAAATTTCTAAAGGCATCAGCGTTTCGGCTTGAGGCAACGACCACGTTCCCGTCATTATCAGTCACTTCAACAGCCGCAGAGATCTGGATAGTGGAGCACGATGCTGCCATTATTTTATTTACTAAACCACCCTTATATCAAGCATACTATTGTGAAAACGTTTCCTTCATTTATAATATTTCAAAAAAGCGCCTGGTGTTCAGATAGCTCAGAAACCGATGTTTTTTCGTCGTTATCGAGGTGCTTTATTCACGCAAAAAAATCAATTCCACCCCTCTTTAGTTAAAAGAACAACGAATTTTCTTTAAAATGGGTTAACGACCCTATCTTTGATGCAGGAACATGAACATTTTATTCAGTGCATGTCGAAAACACACCTATAGTCTACTATAGGTAATTCGTAGATCAGGGTTCAGGGGGTTAACTCAAATTCAATGATTTTTGTTGACGAAGCAAAATTTCATCAGAACATGTACGCCCCTAATCCAAGGATCGTTTTATGAATACGAAATTGAATAACCATGTGTTACCATATCTGCTTTGTAGCATACGAATACACGAGACGGAAATGCATAATTATGTGAGATTGAGTGTATATGTGGGTGGTATTTAATCAAAAGCTCGTTCTTCGCATTCGCCACTTATGGCGCTAGTGTCTGGTGATTTCGTCGTCACTTTTCAAGTGAATTACACGCCATCTAAACTGTGCATCCGCATTGGAGCACAACCCCTACTTCAATTCGTTAAAAGCGTCAATGAAACAAACTAAAAATAAACTTTGTACGTTTCTATTAAAAAATTACTTTCAGAAGATATAGGACGTTACAATTAAACAACCCCACTGTCATTCCCCAATTCAAAACGTTATGGATAAAGATCGCGAAAGGATGGAACCATTTGGGTGAGCTTTTAAGCCATAGTGCTGGTACTGGACTCACCACAACATTTCAGAGACATCATCTTCAAAATTTATCTATCTCAACTCCCTTTGCCTCTTTCTACTTCTCTTTCTACCTCTAATACGTCTCAAACTACCCCTTCATATCTCAGGTGTCATACCATCTTATAGAAGTCACAACCTTTTGGTCTAACGAATGACGCTCCTAAAAATTTGGGCCATTTAATTGAACAACCCAACTGTCATTCTTCAATTCCAAACGTTATGGATAATGAGCACAATAGGATGGGACCAAATGGGTGAGCTTTTCAGCCATCGTGCCTGTACTGGACTCACCACAACATTTCAGAGACATCATCTTCAAAATTTATCTATCCAAACTCCCTTTGCCTCTTTCTACTTCTCTTTCTACCTCTAATACGTCTCAAACTACCCCTTCATATCTCAGGTGTCATACCATCTTATAGAAGTCACAACCTTTTGGTCTAACGAATGACGCTCCTAAAAATTTGGGCCATTTAATTGAACAACCCAACTGTCATTCCTCAATTCCAAACGTTATGGATAAAGATCGCGAAAGGATGGAACCATTTGGGTGAGCTTTTAAGCCATAGTGCTGGTACTGGACTCACCACAACATTTCAGAGACATCATCTTCAAAATTTATCTATCTCAACTCCCTTTGCCTCTTTCTATTCCTCTTTCTACCTCTAATAAGTCTCAAACTACCCCTTCATATCTCAGGTGTCACACCATCCTATATAAATCAGTCATTCGATCTAATAAATAACATCCCTAAAAGCTTGAGCCATTTAATTAAACAACCCCACTGTCATTCCCCAATTCGAAACGTTATGTATAACGAACACAATAGGGTGGAACCATGTGTGTCAGCTATTCAGTCATCCTACGAATTGTTTATTCAAAAGCTTCCTCGCGTATTCTCCGTTAATCTCCGGCAAAAGCTCATATCTATCGGTGGACACTCGTTATTAAGCTCACTCGACTCGACATGCAGAAGAAGAGTTTTCCGAGCACGATCCGTCCACTTCTATTCGACTCGTCGCTTTAGTTTATGCGGAAAATGCAACGACGAGACGCCTCGCGGCTCAGTTTCTCGCCTCGTCTCATTCGTCCCCCCATTGAACCCCCAACCACCCCCAACCCTTCCACAACTTTTAATTAAGACTCGCATTTACATAAAAAGTAATAATTGTGTTCTAGGCCGTAATGTTTTTCATTTCCCCAAGAATAATAATGACGAGATCCTAGGAACGTGTCGTTCACATTGATGAGACGTTACAGTGTGAAATGGACGGACGATTTGTTACCTACTGTACCAACGGACACTTTCCAATTAAGAGAATTGATTAAAAGTTATCAAACCGAAGCAAATTAATTGGTCTCTTATAAATCACAAACCGGTAATAAGTTAGTTCATGTCAATTGTCTAGTAAATAACGTGGTTTTAGTCTAAAGTTCATCAGAATTGAGAATTAATTCAATCATTTTATTGAGTTATATCAATCAACAATAGAACTAAAATCGATTCCACAAACATTCTAAATATCGTCCTTTTTGTGCGAATAATAAATTGAAAATGGGGCTTTCACATGCCCCAAGGACGACGTAGCCACTTGTGGGATTTCTTAAAAGCTTGCGTCAATTTGTAGTAACGAGATTATGTCGAGGTGTATCGGTAAGGCTTTGAAATTGGAACGACCACAGAAGACGTTGTCAAAGTGTGCATTGTGTACCACCGGGTTGATAGGGGGTGGTAACCATTAAACGGGAAATACAGACCCCAAAAGCAATTGCTCAACTGATAGCTTCTTCGCTTTCAATCGCCAAAGAACAAAGGGGAGAGAAAATCAACGACACACAAAGGTATATAAATAAATTAATTATGTAAACGTAAGGGGGTGGAAAATAATTTGAATCTATTTTTTTTAACTGTGGCATAAATTTGTATTTAATTTTCTATATTCTCTCAGATAAATTAAATATTTATTATTAAAAGCAGTTGTACGTAAATTAACGCTTTTGTAACAAAGGTCCTAATTTGTATAAGAAATTACATAAATTAAAACTTAACGTTTTGCTTCCTCTAATTATTGTTCAGGCTGAAAATTTGCAACATCGATTTAATTAGACATTGTTTGAACTGATAACAAACTTTTAATGATTATGTATGGAAAGAACGAAAATTAGAGGCTCTCGAGGTAAAGAAATTACATAAATTATAAATTATCCCAAGGGTAGTCTTCCACATAACAAGAAATAATTACGTAGTAAAAAAATTTCAAGTAGATAATACTACAGCATTTGTCGAAAAAAAACTTTAAGACTATTATTATGTTTTTTTGACGAATACAAATTTAAAAAATAATTCAAAATTTAATAATTTCAGCAGCAGAATGAATAAAAAAATAAGAGATGGTTCAATAGGGTCAAAATATGGACAAATTTTAAAATTCAAGTTTATTTAATTAGACACTATGTAATTAATACGAAATCTGTTTTAATTATGCCCCAAATTAATTCTAACAGGTGTTCCCACCCTTCCAAGTCAATTTGTTCTTTTGGTCCAATTAAATACATTAATTACATGATTAATTAGATTTTGAACAAATTTTTTCTTTGTAGAGTAAAATTACCTGAAAAATTTATGTGAGAAAAAATTAGAATGAAAAGCCAATTGGCCAATAAATCGAAAGGAAAAAGGAAAAAAGAACACGAAGAGACTGTTAAGGAAGAAAACAAGCAAGTGGTGGATTCTGATGATGAACAATCGTTTACTAATTGGCTTCGTACAGGCGAAGGGGTTGAATTAATGAAAGTATTTGTTATTTGTAACTCATTTATAGTATTTTTAACCATGGCTTGGCCCCATATAAGACAAGCTTTTAATTCGTTTTATGGTTTTACAGAAGAGCCTATTACACTAGAATTTCCAGATAAAAAATAACACCCTCTGGTGCTGCCAGTTTGAAAAAAGAAATGTTTCAAATTATCTTTAGGTGTGTGGTATTCTTGTTTGTGATGCTGTGGTACAGTATAAAACTGTGGGCAGCAATAGACGAATATTTTAGCAATCAGTTTAGAGAATATTTAGAAAACGAGTATAAGAAAAACAAATTCGTAAAACCAAAATTCATAGATCAGTTAGCCGAAGAGTGGGAAGACCAGGATGTTTGTTATGCAAATTAAATAAAGTGCCATGGCCATTTGGGTGTAAGTTAACCAATTTAAGACAAAAAATGTAACCAATTTATAACAATAAATATGTAACTAACTAACTACTAATAATTGTTGTTTCATCCAATTATAAGTAAAAATAAATGTATTACGAACAGATAGATGAGGCTGGAGAGTGTCAGAGTGTCAGAGTGTCACCGCTCTCGCGCAGAGCTTAAGTCATATGCTGAGCTGCGTGCGCTATCAGAGAGAGAGAAGGGAAACGACCCTCGACCCCTGTCTCTTTCTGACCAACTGGCAGTGGCCCCGATACTTTACCATGCCCATGCCCCCTCTATCTGTAATATCTCTGTGAATAATAAACTAACTACCTGTTGGGTTCAGGTTATGTAGACGTTGACAACACAAAAAATTAATTTAAAAGTCCACTAATTCGTCAAAATTAAACACGTGAAAAAAACACTAGCCCGATTAACACACAACGTTTAATTAGGCCCCAACTAACACTTTATTCCACCCACAAATTACTCGCAATATCAACGTAAACAAAGGCACCTCCAAGAACAACAACTCGTTTGAATTTCTTACTTAGTGGACTACGAGAAGAGTACCGTTAGCACATGCGCCAAGTAAAATTGAATTTCAATTTCGGTTTCATTATAAAATTAAGTTACAAAAAAATTTTACAAATAAAACGTTAATCTAGTTTGATGTTAGAGAGAAAATAAATTAAATATATGTGAAAAATGTAAAAAAAAAACTTTTTTTAACTTCAAAAAAAAAAAAAAAAAACTCGTCCAAGCTCAAGACAAGTCAAGGAATGACAGTAACTTTTTTTTTATAGTCTAAAACTTTTCTTGGACGCGATTAATTATCCTTAAGGTACAAGGATTTCTATAAACAAATTATAAATTAAATCAGGTCATTATCCTTATAAATTATAATTGCCCTTGTAAAATATTTTCCATATTCAATACAGTTTTATCTGAGAAATGTACAAATATTTATTGTATTGCAATTTTAAGTACCTATTTTTTATTTTAAGAAAATAATATTTAAATAATAATAATATAAATGTAATTATAATGGTATGAATAAAATATTATAAAATCAATTAATAAAGAAATGTTAATGAATAATTAAGCAACGTTTCGACCGCCAATTTCAGTCATCGTCAGGCTAATATATAACAGCATCATCAATCTAACAGTCGTTGGTTATTGGCAATATTAGCTTTTATTAATATTATGTACAATATCTTTTTTAATTAATCAATTTAAATCTTTAACACTTTTTTTGGTAATTAAAAAAATCTCCTAATAAATTATGAAGTTAAAAAGTTTTTTTCTCTAATTTTGAGTTTATTTGCATTTGTAATCATCTCAAAAAAATATATTCCAATAATTCAGTTGACAAAAATCTAATGAGACGTTACTTATCGTTAATAAAAATTTGAGTTCTGGAAGAATTACTTTAATTATTTATAGAAACATATCGAAATAAGGGCCTAGTCAAAAAACTTTTTTTCAAATTTCACACTTCCTATGGGAAAATAAAATTTAAATTAGATTATTTAAAACGATGCGTGGCAGTTGACAAAAATATTTTTTTTTAACTTTTTTTAAATTAAATGATGACACCTAAAGGAAATGTTCGATAAAGTTTAAAACATAACTAATTTGTTAAAGTCGGCAGTAACTACTTTGTTGCGTAGTCTATAACAAGTTAAATTGTCCAATTAAATTATCACGACAATAAAGTCTTAGAATAAGCAGTTTGCTGTTAACTTGGCCGAAATAAGAACTTGAATATCTACATAATAAAAACAGAAAGTGAAAATCCCAAAATGACTCCCAGTTTAGCCACTTTGAAAAGAGGAAGTATACAAATTCAGAAAGCTGCAACCAAAATTGTAAACGGTACGTCACCAATTGAACAATTTTATTCAATTAAATAAACCATCAGGGAAGTTATATTTCTATGACTTATTAAAAATAAAAAAATTCATTTTAGAACAATTAGGGTCACATCAGGTTTTAGTAGTTTTCGTTATAACTGGATTTGTTCTTTGTGGAATTGTCGAACAATCAGCATCAGTGGCTTTACGAGCCAATATAACATCCAGAATAACTGCTGAAGAATTTGCAGAATATGTCGAAAATACCAGTTACATAACCCGTTACTGTCAAGACCCAGACGAACGAAACATCACTAAAATTCATGTAGTACGGTCCATACCTCATATAGAAGTAAGTACAAAATTATTATGATCACCCTGTATACAAAAAAAAACCAACCACTAAGCAATCATTTAAATTTGCGTTTGTGATAAATTCTCTCCGGTAATTTCCTTTCACCCTCAGATTCCTATGACGAGGACCGACGAAACTGAATCAGTCCTGAGGGAAGCTTTTATGTGGGGAACGTTGGCGTCACCGTTGGCCGCAAGTAGGATAGCAGCACGCGTGGGTGCTGAGAGATTATACGGGGTGGGCGTGTTGGGTGCGGGGGCTTTAGCTGTAATGGTACCCGCGGCCTGGCTCACCCCTTATCATGTGGCGGTGAGGATTGCCCAAGGAATGTTTATGGTAAGTCCTGCTTTATGAAATCCTGATGGAAGTAACGATCAAAAAGGAGGTACATACGATTTCTTAAGGGTTGAAATAAAATGTCTTTGGAAGGGAAGGAATGGAAAACACTTCTAGTTAATAATACTTTTCTAGGGTGCAGCATGGCCAGGGGCTCACGTTTTGGCAGTTACATGGTTTAAACCAAAAAGAATTAGTGCTTTTGTATCAACATACACTGGTAAATAATTATTTTTATAACAACAATTTAAAAAACCCTCAACGTCCTTATTTCATTTAACAACAATTTTTTCTTCACTTAGCTGTAAATTTAGGATATGCCGTTGTTGGTATTGTTGGAACACCTCTCGTTAAGTACCTGGGTAGAGATTGTTTAAGTTATTTCATAGCTATGATATCTGCCATATGGTATTTCCTATGGTGGCGATTTGTTGAAGAATCTCTTCATCCCAATAGACCAATAAGAGATGTATAATAATAATAATTTTTATTTATACTATACGTAAATTGTTGTTAATTTTTGTCACGTCCAGGAACACAAAACCCTTCCTTGGAGAAGACTTTTAATGTCGAAACCAGCCTGGGCTTGTGGTATAGCAGTCGTCGGAAGCCAATGGGCAGATGCCACATTGATGTTAGGAGTAACCAAATATCTAAAATTGGTCTATGGATTTTCTATTGAACTTGTACGGATTTTCTTTAACTGACTGCAATTAATTTTTTTACTTATATAAAATTATTGAATTTAAAGGACGACGTTTTGGCCTCGTTACCCCACATTGGACATTTCTTTGCCGCACTCACATTCGGAATTGTTGTTGATCATGTCAGAGAATCAGGATTACTTTCCACGACTTCTTGCAGAAAATTATTTGTTTATATTTGTAAGTGGAGGGTAATTTATTATTAATATTAAAATGGAGTTAAAAAAAATTATTTCTGTAGCTCATTTTCTACCAGCTGCATGCATGTTCGTCCTGGGATATACAGGATGTGATCCTGCAGCTCCTGCAGCACTGTATACAGTTGCCTTGGTATTAACTGGTGCTACTCCTGCTGGGGCTTATGCCAGTGCTGCTGATATTGCCCCAAACTTTGCAGGTAGTTTTGTCTCACAAATAAAAATCTTCTTTCAAAAAACTTCCCCTAAAATTGGAGCACTAATTTTTGAAAAAATAAACTTATTTTAAAATTCAGTTTATTTTTAGGAACTGTATTTGGTTTATGCCAAACAATTGGTGCTGCTGGTTTATTAGCAGCCAATTATGCTGTCTCTGAAGGTCTCCATGGATCAGTAAGTTGCAAACAATCGTCCCATAGAAATACAAATTTTTTACACACTCCTCAAACAACTAACGCCCTTAAATTATTAGGTTTCTCTCTGCTCCTCTTTACGCCTGTTTCTGCCTCTAAAATACTTCTAACTAACTCTTTATGACTTAGACAGCTCCCTATTATCATCTTATCTCCTATTTTCCATATTCACCACCATAAAGTCCTTTCTAACTTTTTCTATCCATGGTAACAATTTTCGTTCAGATTAAGGGATGAAGGGTCGAATTTTAGATAGCTGGCTGGTGGCGCCTGCTCTTTGGTATATCGTCAGTAGTTTTACTGACAACTGCAACCGTTTTTATGGGAATAGGAAGCGGATCTGTACAGGACTGGAACGCTCCAGGAGACATTCCTCCAGAACTTGAAGAGGAAGAAGAACCTCAATTTGAATCCGTTTTAGAGTAAATATTTTGTTTAGACTAAATATTCTTTAACGTATTTTTTAAACAAAATTTTATTAATAAACAACATTTTCAAAAACCATTTTAATTACCTACACAGTGTGTTGTAATATATATATATATTAATTAAAAATGAAGTAACATTGTAGGTCGTTTCCACATACGAACAAATAATAACAGTAATTATGAATCATAAAAACATTATTAACTAGAAAAATTGCGATGAAAATTTTAGAATAAAGTTCCATTTTAAATTTTTTTAACGTGAGAAATACTCACTCACTTCAATGGTAGCTTTGTTTTGCGGTAAAAGAAAAAGAAAACTATTATGTACATGTGAATTCATAAAGACCTTCCGGTTAATTATTTGGCAACAGCTGTGTTATGTAACGTATTTTAGGAATTCAAAGTTGCACAAATGAAAATTAATATTTTTTAACTGCATACTATCCCACAAGCAACAATGAAATTATTGTGTGCTAATGTTATTAGGGTTCACAATGAACGTTCTGTGTTAAGAAAAGCTTTTGTTAATAAAAAGTACTGAAATGAAAATGTTTCCAAGAATTACTTATGATATGATAAAATGGTACATGCAATCCAGATGTTTAGGTCGTCATACCAACCCCAATGATCTTTTTGGTAAAAGAAGTTCATCGAGAGATCATCATTACAATATTTTTTTATTTTTATATACAAATTAAAACCAACATTAATAAACAACATTATTCTAAAAAAAATATTTCCGCTATTTACATTAATTAGGGAACAGATCTTTGGCAATCTTAGTATTCTTCAGTATTCTTTTGGACAGATAGTTTATTCATTCTGTATGTTCTCGAATCTTCTGATGCATCATCAACTTCCTCTCCCAAAATCTCAACATTTCTTTGACCTCCGGTCTTTATAATGGTAGGATTTGGCGTTGCACTATACTGTGCTTCGGTATCAGCTTCCAAAGGCAAATAAGGATTGATGGCAAGCTTCAACATTTTAAGCAAAAGCATTTCTCTTACGAGGGGTGGAAGAAATTTTTCGTCCGGTCCATCCCTGTCAACGACCATCCTCTTGCTTTGTGAATAAGCCTGATCTGTACGAACATTCGGATTGTATTGTCGTTGCCTGTAAGGAATCGGTTGGTACGGAACTCTCTGTGGAACAAGAATCATAGAACTTCGCATCAGCGGATCCTGGATATGAGAACCTACTAAAGAATTGACCATTTCCAATTTCCTCTGACGTATAATTAACTGATCCAAAATCTTTTGGAAGTCGTTAACGCTTACTGGAGGTTCTATTTCGTCTATCTGCCTCTGGAGCTCATACTCAGCATGAGTGACACGCAATGGTGGTGCTCGATGGTTAACAGGTATCAATGTACCATAGATAACATTAGGTTCTGACGTAATTCTATTATCATCAATTGGAATAGCCCTTATGACAGGTGTTCCTTGAAATAGTTGAACATTTTGCCCGCTTCTCAATTGAGGATGTTGCGTTTGGTAATGGTTCTGAGTCTCACTTCGTTCTTCGGAAGAACTGATGAACCCACTTGGTCTGTTGTTGCTATTTGTGTACTGGGTTAACAGTGGATGACCAGCAGGTACCAATATAAGCTCGCCATTAGATGGATGCTGGATAGAAGCTAATCTTTGAACCGAATGAAGATAAGGAGGAGTAGGAATCCCCTGGATGGGAACTTGGGTCCTGTATTCTTCGTTACTGTGTGTTGATTCAGTTGTGGTTTGTTCTTGGGGATACTCTGGTATGACGAATTGATTCCTGGTCGAAGATGTCGTTTGGGCATGTTTAATTACAAAAGGGGTGGCATTCAGTGCACGTGCCGTGGTGGATAGGATAGGAATGGATCTTGATTTTGCTGTAGTTGTGAACAAAGGAGGTCGTGGAGTTCCGGTGGTTTTTGATCCGGTGTATATGTCAGACAGATCTGCACTTTGTTGGATCGTGAGTTGTCTAGGGTCAAATTGGGGTCTCCTCTCTGGAAACAGTTGCCTCCTCAAGCTGTTACCATGTACTTCCGGTTCTTCAGTGACGGGTTTTATTGTAGAATCAGCTTCACTTAATGATGTTTCCAAAGTGTGCTTTTGGAGAGTTGATTCTGTTGATGGAACCTCTTCGACTGATGGTTTGGAAAGTTGTCTTTCGAGTTTGGCCTCTTGGTCTTTGGTGATTGAATGGGCGTATACGACATTTACTTCTTTGACTGATGATGTCGTTGGTTTTGGGGATGTGGTAGAACTCTGTGTGGGAAAGACAAACCTTCTTCTTGGTATGCTTTGGATAACCGAAGGGGTTGTTGTGATGGGTTGTTGTTTGTCTTGTTTTCTTAAAAGGGTGGCGTATGTTCGATTCGTTTTGGGAATTCTTTGAACTACTGATGGAGCTGTGTATTTTGTATCGGATTCGTTTTTGGTGCTGTAAGTGACCCTTTTGATTTCGCCATTTTCGTCGACGAAGCCGTATGTGCCCTTGATGTTTCCCAGTACGTCCCTGCTTTCTATTTTAAAAGAACCATCGTCTGCTTCGTAACCTATAGTGTACGAGCCATCGTCGTTGATTTTTTTAATTTGTTTAACTATTTCTAATTTACTTCGACTTGACTCTGCCTCAGTGAGGTCTTTGTCTAGTTTTGGAGTTTCTTCAGCGAAAACTGCACTTATGCTCCAATAACACATCATTAAACTGATGATAAGCCATTGTTTCTGCAAGGATTTTTATTGTTATCAACTTAGTTTATCCTCAAAGGAAGGGGTTCTATTAATTTTACGAAACGTTTGATGGTGAAATATTTTATTCGTTTATTAGAGAATTATAAAGTTTACAGTTATACGTTGTGACAACAAAGCAAAGTAAAATGGCATAAAATTTCTAAAACGGCATTGTTTATGTGAATTGCAAAAGAACAATAATTGTTAGCAGTTGATGCAATTAAAATATAATGGTACGTTTCTTTCTTAACGAGCTCAAGTGGTGTTAAATTGGAAGGTCACTTTTACCTAAAATGACTGTGAATACATATGTTGTTATTAATAAATTTGTAATTACTTTTTTAAAAGATATATTATTCATATGAATCCCTTATTTTTGACTTGTTGAGATAATTGCAACCGAATTAATAATTTGTATATATTTAAAAAATGATTAAATTTGGATTCGAGTGTTTCCATTTTAGGGAATATTAGCCAGTTTAGCTATAGTGTATTTGAATGATATTAGCGAGGCATTTGAATTGAATTAAGTGGTAATTCTAATTTGCCCAAACTTGTAATCAAATGTAGTGCAATTGCAGAACTCATTCGTAAGAGGAAATGACTTGTCAACCACGATTAAATCGGATTGCTTCTGCTAATTATAACAGAAACCGAAATTCATACTTCTGGATATTCCAACTAAACTATTAGGACGAAGCTATTTCCGGGACTATTCAATTTACCACGTTCGTTCCCGAATGCAGACAGCAAACTAATATTGCTTTACAAATTACATAAATACGTTGCAGAACTAACGAAATGACCTACGAGCCTACGACACTTTTTGTCTTTGATGAATGTTTTAAAGATTTTAATGTGAAAATTCCTCACCTTTTTTACGACAATATCCATTTTTCCACTAAGACACCATAACCATAACCACCCAAACACAGGAAACACTAAGAAATCGTAGAAGTTGGCGGTATCCTATATAGCTATCGGTGATGGTCTTCAGGAGGTGCTGGAAGCCAGAGGGAGGTGTCCAAGAGTGACCATGAAAAACCCCACACGTGCCAAGCATGGTATTGTGGGTACATAAAGAAAAAACTATTATTTAAATAGACGTAAAACGACGTAGTGAAAGTGAGTGAAATATACGAAAATGCTTTGATGGAGTTGGTTCCCACAATTTCATTGTTACCATTGTTCTCCTTCACGACTAACTATTCGTTGTTGTTGTTGACGTTCCTGACGATTTTCATCATTCCAGTTCTGACGGCGTCAACGAACTAAATCGCGGTTATAATAATGTATTTAATTTGTGTCGATTCCGTTTTTCTAAAGAATTTTTAACACTAATTTCCAGCAGCTAAACAAAACCACAATTAAAATAAAAATTCACTTATACTTTTTTACCATGAGACATTTGCTTCGTCAATTTATTCTTACATTACCTAATTAATTGCTTTAGAGTAAGAAAGCATGACAATATTCCTGATAACAAAGACATACATACCTAAGTTGTACATTTAATTCAGCTAATTATCGGGTACCTTCCTATGTAACTAAACTTTTACTTTCCTATGAAAAATGTCCTGCATGTCACGGATATGTGTCTCTCTGCACGGTAATTTTCAACATCTTCGTTTTATCTTCCGCATAAACCCATACACATGACGTGATTCATTATGAGAAAACACAAATGTACACGTATGCATTAATTACGAGATCTTTCTACAACGTTCAACAAGAAAAAAATGTTCCTAAACATGAACAATACTCTGTAAATAAATCTAACTTTTGGTGCAATTTTTAAGACTTGGTTTGAGTTACGTCATTTGTAGTTACTACACACGTTATTCGAATTAAATCCAAAACAGAGTCGTAAACCAAAAATGTTATCAAAACTTTAAAATAGTTGACCTTTGAAAAGTCTTCAATATACAGATTTTTAACTCAAAAGTAGTCTAGATGTTCTCTGTACCTTTTATTAACGTTTCTTCCAGTTTGGCCTATTTATCTACGCAAATTCTTTAAATCTTCTATTAGAAAAATGAAATACTCTTTACTGCAAAAGGAGAAACAAAGTCATATTGAAGTAGATCTTGCAATTTGTAACTTGTTTTCAATTACACTCTTAATAAATGTTGATTTTGTAAGTTTTCTGTTGTTCTTTTATGGGAATTGGAGCTGTATAAGTGGTTAAACAAAGGGTTCCCACATACAGATCTATGGTTGACAACAAAAGACTTTTGCAAAATACACAATCCGTCATTGTAGATACTTAGATTATTTTCGAAACGTTAACATACATTGCTAATGTCTTCATTTATATTCGCCTAAATGGTGTAACACTGTATAAAAAAATGTATAAACAGTTTTTCAAAAACAAAAAAAATTAAAAGTTCTATATTGCAATTTCGAAATACATTTTATAAGAAAACAAAAAATTTGCAGAAGAAATTGCTCTTACATTTTATTTGCAAACTATTTTACTCCTGAGCTTACGATTGGAATCCAACTTGGACAGGAAGGATAAAGAAAAACTATTACTTTTTTAAGGGTAACAACACAATTTAATTATATAGGTACATCAATTCATATAATTAATTAGTTATGGATTCACAAGAATAATGAGCTTGACAAGCATACTATTATTTTTTATGTAGTCACTATTAAGGATTTTCTTGTGAGACACCCTGTATGTTGTGGCATAATTGTACCTATCCAGTAGGATTTGGGAGGATAAATCCTTTTGGTAATTCGTAAAATTTAGTATTGAGAAACGATGTTTTCGAGGTATGCTCTGAACTAATTCGAATGCAAGGTATTTTGTTCCAAAATGGTTTGGAAATAGCTTTATAAACAACTCATGACCTAAAAGAAAAAATTGAATTCTTAAAAAATTTAATTAGCAGAAAATAATTAATTAAATAATTTTTTGTTATTTATCTTTACAATTCAATAAGGGCTGATGTTTGAATGAAACATTGTAATGATATTGTTGCCAGTTTAGATCATTGATAGCCTCATTGAAACTTACCATAAAGATAAAATGAAGTGCTGAAGATTACGTTTTCGTAGCCATTGAGAGTTTCATTAATCCCGTCTATCTTCCAGAAATAGACGAACGACTTTCCCATATTACCGTCCTGGAATGTTAAATTAAACTTTGAAGCTTCCAGTTCCCTCACGTTCTTGTCTCGGTTGTCAAAACTACTGACACCTAACGAACTTCTTTCAAGGTATAAATTCGTTTGTGATCCTTGAACCTGGCGATCCTGTGACACGGGATTTAGGGTATTGTACATGTAATAGTCGTGATCCTGGATTTCCCTTTTCGGATAAGGAACTCGGTGCATCCTCTCGGGCGAAACTCCCTCCCCGTACAAAGCAATCTGAAGATTTTTTATGTGTCTTGTTAAATTCTCTTCGAGGATGTTCAATTTCTTATGCAGTTCCTCTAGAAATTTATTTTCTTCAAAGGAATAAAGTCAAAATGAAATTTTATTGTAAAAATAAATTAACCAAATTTTTTATATTCTTTACTACTGATGATGTTCTAATATATAAGACGAAATATGTATGAGAGAGATAATAAAAATGTTAGTGAAACTCCCAAAGTGTGTTTTTATTTCAATTGATTAAATTTAAGTTAAATCTACACAATTATTTAACTGTAGTTCTGAAAACCGTACCCCCCAACCCCCCGAATTGCTTCAAATTTTTAACAGACATTCTTTTATACACTACGTGAAAACTCCTGAAGGAATTTTTTGGCGACTGAAAAGAGAAAGGGATGAATTTTTTTTCTTTTCGTATTTAATTCGTTGCTACTTGTCTTGATATCTGGATAAATGTGTAACTGCATTGAAATTAATGAAAAAAAAATCATTACAAGAAAATAATTGACACCCCTTCCCTTAATTAATCCTTCTGGGGCCGATATTCTTATGTGGATACTTGTTAAAAAACCAATTCTCTTTAGTTGTTATTATTAGTTACAAAATTCGTGCTCTGTAAGGGGTAGGGGTGAGAAGGGTGCTAATAATGTATGTATAAATAATTATAATTCATATTTACATACACTATTATGTTAATTTTCAAGCTACCACAAAAAATTCATACAGAATCTTTTTTTTCAACCCTTTCACTTCGAGTTGCAAAAAAATACTTTTGATTCTACAAATTTCTCAGTGAATTTGCAAATAATTGTGAGGGTTCAGGTTTTGTAAATTTTTTTCTAATTGCATTTTTACAAACATAGTTTCAAATCTAATTTATATTTATTAAAATAAGACGAAATCATAAATTTTAAATTTCAAATAAAAGACAGAATTGTAAAGAATATAAAATTCTGGAAACTTTTATCAGCAGAAACAGGCCACATCTTGTTCAACATAAAAAACCTAATGATACATCGGAATGAGCGATGTGACATTAGAATGTTCTCTACTAACGACATTAGAATATAACTCTACCGATGATACGATTGCTTTTTCTTAAAAGAATAATTCCTTATCTTAATGGATTTTAATATACAATCTGTCACCATCGATTTTTATTAAAAACACGAATTAAATAAAATAAAACTCACGCTTTTTGAGTAGATAATGCTTTATTTTGAGTATGACTATGCCACAAAAAAAAAATCAACTACTACCTACCCTTCATCTTTATCTGGTACTTATTTTTCAAAATATTCTTGTACAAACATAAAAAAAATCTTTTACAGTTAGTGGTGATAATGGTAAACAAGAAAATTGTAGTTTAGATGAAAATTTATATACAGAGTGTTTAAAAAATAAAATGGATGTTTAATTATGTACACTTTGAAAGTTTATTATAATACTAGTATTAATTAACGCATTGAAGACTTATATTGGAACTCCAAAATTTGTAAAGTTGTGTACATTTTTACGTATCTCTTTTTTTATAAAAAAGGCAATGTGTGCCTAATCAGTTTTCTGCTGAAGTGGGTCTCAATAATTTACCCCAGATCTGTTTAAATATGGTTGGTTGGTTATTGAACACCTTTTTTTACAAAAACAAAATTTTGAAATTGAACTTCATCTCTAGTACTTACTTTTTGTAAAAATATTGTCGGTATAAAAGGGTATTTATTATATATCATGCAGAAGCGATCACAAAATTTAGTCATAAACAAAAACTTTTTCTTTTGTTCCAAAAACTATTTTTGTTTTTTAATTGCATTGATTTAGTCGCAAATGTTTTATTTTGCAGGAAAACAAAAGCTTTTCGTTTTGTTTCTTTGTTTGAATAAAGTATTTTGTACTTCTCGTTTGGGACAAACTGTATTTATTTGATGTGATATGCAGTATAATTATGAAGGTTAGGTATATGCGAGCGGGCACAGAACGGACCTTTTTTGCTTGATAAAGGTACTGGGTCGTACTGGGCAAAAAAAAGTTAGTATTTATACGAAAGACGAGTGACTTTTGGTCAGTTTTTCGCGACCATGCTCCTGGATGGGTGTGAGTCGCGACGCGTCGCGACGCCGTGGCTTGGTTTTTCGCTTTTTAGGTGCATGCTTTTCCGTCCTTAGATATTTTTATTAACTTGTAGTGGGGGTGGTTTCCAAATTTTTTCGGGAGTGTTTCGTCGAGAGGATTAGAGCAACACCAAAGTGGCGGTAGTGGTAAGTACCTACTCATTTTTTTTTTTTAATTTATTTAAATATTTAATTTTTTTTTTTTCTATTTAAATATTTTTGTTTTCCTTTTTTTTCATTTTTTCTTTTTTATCTTTGTTACAGATACCGTCCAAAGAGTGGTAAGTCTTTTGCATGGTTTCCCAATAGAAGAGGTGACGGGGTTGACAATTTGTTCCTTTACAAGTTGAAAAACCTTGGCACTTTGTCTATTCAATTTTTGGCAAGTATAGTACTATTTTTTTTTGTGTAAACGGTAAGTACCATCAAGGTATTCTTTACATTAATCCTCGTAGCTTGTAAGGAAGTTTCAGGAATTCTGCGTTCGTAAAACCGGGAGTGTTCGGGAGCGTCGCGAATATTTTTCCCGTCGCCGTCTCGTACCGCATTTTCTGCGCCCGGGGGTGTCGGGAGTGTTCGGGAGTGCCGTCAGTTTCGCGCGCCGAGTTCTCGTATTGGAGGGCGCTCGTGATCGGGATGGGCGCGAAGGGATCGCGATCATTTTTTTGTTTCATTCGCCGCGTTTTGTCGCACGTCCGGTGCACCGATCGGGACGTCGGGAGTGTCGGGAGTGTTCGGGAGTGTCGTTTAGTATCGCGCGCCGAGTTAGCGAAACGTGTATAGGGTGAGGTGCTCGCGGTCGGATTCGAGGGGTGGGATCGCGATTTTTTTACTTTTCGGGCGTCGTTGGCGTATTATTTCGGTTTCGGGCGCCAAGATCCTGGATCGCACCAACGAGGGATCCTGGAATGCACCAACGCGGGACCCGGGATTGTACCAACGAGGGATTCGGGATCGTTCCATCGGACTCTTCAGTGTCAACGGAGTAGGTCGTCTAGAGGTTGGGCGTTTGCTTTTTATTTATTTTTTTTTTTTGGGGTGTGGAGTGCTTGCTTCTCACCCTCCTTTGTACTATACTTGCTAAAAATTGGTTTTGTATTTTGTATTTTCGTTGCGGATAATCTGTCGATTCGCGGGGGTTTATTGGGGTCGCGATCCGCGATGTGGAAAGTGGGGGAAAGTGTAGTGATTGAGAAGAAGAGGACCATCAACATAAGAAGAAGGTGACGAAAAACAATAAGTATAAAAAACATTCTTCCATTATTGAAATAGATCATTTATCTTGCATGAAATTCTTTTTCGTTTGTTTCATGATGAGGTGCCATCACTAGGGGATTAAGGAATATGGAATCGTTTGGAGCCAATAGGAATATAATCACTTAATTTTGTTATGAGGTGAAGTATGAAAGTATTTTTGTATTTAATATTTTACTTTTGAACAGCTTTACGGGTCATCTCGGGATCGGGAGTGAAGTGAAGTGGATTTCTACGAACATGGTGGACTCTAGGAAGAAAATGGTAAACATACAGTATGTAATATTCATATCAAATTAATATTTCCAATTATTATTTTTAAATAATAAACCTACAAGGGCTTCGAGTTTTTTATGATTCCAGAGCCTTTGTCTTCCTCAGTTTCCTTCGAAGACCCGAAAGAAGCTACGATTTATTTTCAGATTCCTTCGTGGCAAGGTCACGCAAGGAATGAAGGAATATGGTATTGTTCGGTACCAATTGGAATTGAGCTACTTAATTTTCTTAAGGGGTGAGGTATCTATTATGTTGTATTTAATATTTTACTTTTGAACAGTTTTACGGGTCGTCTCGGGATCGGGAGTGAAGTGAAGTGGATTTCTACGAAGATAATGGACTCTAGGAAGAAAATGGTAAACCTACAGTATGTAATATTCATATCAAATTAATATTTCCAATTATTATTTTTAAATAATAAACCTACAAGGGCTTCGAGTTTTTTATGATTACAGAGCCTTTGTCTTCCTCAGTTTCCTTCGAAGACCCGAAGAAGCTACGATTTATTTTCAGATTCCTTCGTGGTAAGGTCACACAAGGGATGAAGGAATATGGTATTGTTCGGTACCAATTGGAATTGAGCTACTTAATTTTCTTAAGGGGTGAGGTATCTATTATGTTGTATTTAATATTTTACTTTTGAACAGTTTTACGGGTCGTCTCGGGATCGGGAGTGAAGTGAAGTGGATTTCTACGAAGATGGTGGACTCTAGGAAGAAAATGGTAAACATACAGTATGTAATAATCATATCAAATTAATATTTCCAATTATTATTTTTAAATAATAAACCTACAAGGGCTTCGAGTTTTTTATGATTACAGAGCCTTTGTCTTCCTCAGTTTCCTTCGAAGACCCGAAGAAGCTACGATTTATTTTCAGATTCCTTCGTGGTAAGGTCACACAAGGGATGAAGGAATATGGTATTGTTCGGTACCAATTGGAATTGAGCTACTTAATTTTCTTAAGGGGTGAGGTATCTATTATGTTGTATTTAATATTTTACTTTTGAACAGTTTTACGGGTCGTCTCGGGATCGGGAGTGAAGTGAAGTGGATTTCTACGAAGATGGTGGACTCTAGGAAGAAAATGGTAAACATACAGTATGTAATAATCATATCAAATTAATATTTCCAATTATTATTTTTAAATAATAAACCTACAAGGGCTTCGAGTTTTTTATGATTACAGAGCCTTTGTCTTCCTCAGTTTCCTTCGAAGACCCGAAGAAGCTACGATTTATTTTCAGATTCCTTCGTGGTAAGGTCACACAAGGGATGAAGGAATATGGTATTGTTCGGTACCAATTGGAATTGAGCTACTTAATTTTCTTAAGGGGTGAGGTATCTATTATGTTGTATTTAATATTTTACTTTTGAACAGTTTTACGGGTCGTCTCGGGATCGGGAGTGAAGTGAAGTGGATTTCTACGAAGATGGTGGACTCTAGGAAGAAAATGGTAAACATACAGTATGTAATAATCATATCAAATTAATATTTCCAATTATTATTTTTAAATAATAAACCTACAAGGGCTTCGAGTTTTTTATGATTACAGAGCCTTTGTCTTCCTCAGTTTCCTTCGAAGACCCGAAGAAGCTACGATTTATTTTCAGATTCCTTCGTGGTAAGGTCACACAAGGAATGAAGGAATATGGTATTGTTTGGTACCAATTGGAATTGAGCTACTTAATTTTCTTAAGGGGTGAGGTATCTATTATGTTGTATTTAATATTTTACTTTTGAACAGTTTTACGGGTCGTCTCGGGATCGGGAGTGAAGTGAAGTGGATTTCTACGAAGATAGTGGACTCTAGGAAGAAAATGGTCAACGTACAGTATGTAATATTCATAAAGAATTGAAATTTTCGGTTACAATTATCGAATAATATACTTATAAATGTTTTGGAGTTTTTTATGATTACAGATCATTAATCTACTATGGATCTCTTCCATGATGGGAAGAATTTATTTTTAGATTATTTCATGATGAAGTTTCACAATGGGTGAAGAAATATGGTAATGTTTGATGGCAAATGGAATTTAACTACCTAATTTTCTTATGAGGTGAAGTATCAGCTGTTTTATATCTAATGCTTTAGTTTTATTACAGTTTTACATAGAGTGAAGTGAAGTATTTTCTATGAAAATGGTCAACAGAATGGAGATATGTATATATAAAGGTACAATTTACACAAATGAGGATTTTTTATTATTGTTTTTGAATAATATACCCATAAAGGTTGTGAGTTTTTTTATGATTCTAGATGTCTTGTTTTCCTGGAAGGAATGGGATTTGATTCCTTAGAGGAATCAGGAATTCGAGTTATAAAGTTGGTATTTATAATATCATAATGGAAAATTTTAATTTTCTTTTAGATAAATTTTTGAAATTATTCAAGGACCATAATTCGAAATATACTGGAGTACTGGACACCCCTTTTTATTTACTTGAAAGGTAAATTACATTTGTGTCATTTATGTACATTCTGATAAATAATTTCACGTACGTACGTATGATTTGGAGTTTATTTTGTTAATTTATTTTCGGAAAATTAATTTCACTTAGTAACGTCCAATTTTTGCATATTTTCCAAATTTTGTTCAGTAAATAACTTCAGCGTTGGTTAACACATATTCATTTTCTTTGATTTTCAATCTTACAATCTATTTTTCAGTCATCATTAAAAAAAGGCAACCAATATGTAGTTTTAAGTTTAATAGATAAGCTACGTATTTGACTAATTAAAACGTTTTACAAATATTCAAATTGTAATTACCATTATGTTTTAATTAGTCAAATTTTGCCTTAGTTAAGGTGGTTAATTATAGACCAGGATAGATTAGGTAATTCTAAGAAAACTAGAAATAAGTTTTTTCTAATTCTAAGTTAGAATACGAAATTTATTGTATTTTGATGGTGACTGAAGAAGTTCAATTTTGAATAATTTTTACAATAAAATTTCTTTACTTAAACTCATTTTGATACAAGTATCCAAATTATGGCAAACAAGGGCTAAATTTTCTTATTCTACTTTGTGGTGTTGTAGTCGTATTTGGGGTAGTTAGTTATTTGGGTAGTGTAGAATATGTGGTATATGTCCTTTGTATCTGTGTAGATGCTGAAGAAAAAGAATTTTTAGCCTTTCGCCATAATTTTTCAATGGATAGAATTTCAAAAACTATTAAAATAAAATCAATTCAATATGTTAACAAAAATTCCTGCAAACATTTAGGGTTGTTTACTGGACAACAATTTGCTTTCTTGATTATAAAAAAAAAAAAGAAATGTAATTAATTTTCACCATATGAGCTTCTTTTCTAATAAGTTTATCAATCATATTTCTTTAGGATTTTAGTAGATACAGTAATTATTTTTCTTCCAAATCATACATAAATTTTGTGGTTTGGATCGACCACATAAAACAAAGATCCCTCATGCTGGGTTCACAGGGATGACCAGCATGAGCTCCCGTGCGGGGAGCCTGCAACCCCCATCGGGCGCGTCCCCGGGTGGCGGATAGGGGAAAACCTGATGGCACACAACCACAGGGTAAGAGGCAAAACACCTCTCGCGGACCAACAGGCACTTTTTAATTGATAAGGGATATAATTTGACGTTTAATTAATTTTTTTTAAACTTTAAAGTTTTGAAAGACTCAATTTTTTTATTTGGCAATTTCAGTGAACTGAAAAAGCTTTTGCACTCGTCACATGTACCTACACTGAATCTGGTTAATTAAGGAAAGCAAGCTGGACAACACGTTTTACCTGAGGTACAAACACCTTCTAACTTCCTGGTCAAAGTGGCATTCGCTGTTGCATTTACAAGATCTGATGTTATTCGACAAACAGCGTGTTGCTTCTCTTCGGCTGGTTTTGTTTCTGGAAATTAGATTGAATTTGTACATCTCCGTAGGTAAGTGGTCTAGCAAATTCGAAATCAGACTTGCAAATACGGACGTTAATTAACCAGCTGACCTCTTTGAACAGCGTTAACTATTTACAACGTAACACTTATTAATTGTTAATAATAAAACAATTTTAGTCCACAATGATTTCCAACATTATTTGTATGTACTAACCCAATAACAATTATAATTAAATGCAAAAAAAAAAAATTCTTGACTGATTTTTGAGTCAAATGTTAATTGTAAACATTCTTCAGTCAACATGCGAAATTTGTTTTTAATTGTTCTTACCAATTAGTGGCAGCATAAAAGTGGAATGTGTCAAAAATGTTAAGTAAAGAATTGACCACCACAATACGTGCAAATTTTCCATTATATTACCGAAAATTTTGTCGCTAATTTCACTAAAACTCTATAAAAAAATACACGTTGCTTATTCAACGTCTAATATTAAAGTTATAATACAAGTTTCACCATCTTCAATTTAAATATGTTGGTATATATAAAAACAGACGTGGTGGCACTCTAATTCTAATAATTCTAAAAATAATTCTATTCTGTATTTAGATCGTCATTGTGGATTTATAACTCAATCATTTTTCACGGTTTTCAGGTGACACAGGTTCAGTTCTCATTTCCAGACTTAACAATTTCGATTTCTTAAACCATTTATTTAATAGGATTTATTTGGCTTTTTGCCCAAAATATGAAGCCAACGACAAAAAGAAAATCAACCAGTTCACATTAGATCTCATATCAGTTAAATGACCCTATAATGGGCTTAAAAATTATTCTGTTTTCTAATTTTAAACTTTTTTTGGTTTCTTAAAATAATTATCAAAATGTCTAGACGCTTAGTGATTTGACAACTTTTAGAAAGTTTAGTAAGGATTTAGTTGTCTGTCTCACTTATTTGAAAGTTTCAATAAATTTAAAAGCATTTCGTTCATTTATTTATTTATTTAATTAATACAATTGATTATAAATTAAAAAAAGACGTAAACATAATATTTAATTAATTACTTATCCAAACTTCTGTGATTATACTTCATAAAACTTTGACTTTATTTACCACACACTTTTTAACCTCTTAAACTTATATCGAACTGTATCACGATCACTAAATATGTTGTCAATGAAGCCATAATCTGCAAATTATTTAAACGTTTACAAACCAAAATATAGTTGCTGAATAGTTACCCTTAAAAGTAAAGATTCGTCAATGGTGAACATATTGCAGGGTGAAAAAGTAACATTGTGGTGCAACAGTTGCATTGAAAATTGCAAAACCTAAAACGAAAACAATTTAACATTCGTGGAGAGAGCACGATTTCTGTGGCACTGCGGTTTTTTTAGGTTAATTGGGCCAAAATAAATCGAAAATGAAGAATAAATTTTTTCGATATCTCGTTTCGTTTTCGAGATAAGCTGCTATGCACCACCGTGGGGTTACGGTAGGAAGTGGTCCTCCTAAATAATTAACTTCAAGTACCTATCGATATCTCGAAAACGAAGCGAGATATCGAAAAAATTTATTCTCCATTTTCGCTTTATTTTGGATCGATTTGTAAAATAGCATGGTCAAATCGCGGCGCCATATTCGTAATAGTTCATCAAGTCAACAAATTGTGAAGCACCTCATACTTTAGTTCCTCTTTACAAAGCTGAAGCTTTCTGGCATCACATGGCAACAAGTCGTGTATTACCGAAGCAGTTTTCTTTGCCTGAAAATATTGAAACTCAAATTAGCTGAAAATATTATAACTTGTGAACTTACTTCTGCACAAGTTCTAGAACAAGCAATGGTTATAATAATAATTGAAGCAATAGCACAGACAAGGCAATTCATATCGACCAGTACACCATCGGTGAATCCCGTTTTCGATTGATAATAAAATATGTGAATTATCTTGAGGGAATGGATCAAAAAGAGCAGGAGAATTTGAAAAGAATACGCTGTGTTCAATTGTTCGGAGATTTCACACAGCTGATAATGTCTCAATCTTGCAGAACGTATTAGTTCTAGTACTTTCTCTTGCAAAAATGAGGAGGCGATACTAAAACAATTATTCTTAATTATGGAAATTTAATTATTTAATTATTTAATTATTTCTCATTACAGATACTTACAGAGGTGATAACACTCGACTCTTGTCTGTCGTGGGTTCTGGAAAATACAGCTTACAAGAAAGACTTTGTAGTTTGTCGTTTATCCAAGAAAATCTTTCCCTAATTAAGAATATCAATGCAACGAATTGCAGTAGGGTGTACAATAAGGGTAAAAGTATTTCGACCAACGAGGTCAGGTTTTTTTCATTAAAAGAATACAGAAGACTCACAGAAACTGAATATATTACAATTATAAAGCTGCTGACATAAGCCAATATCGTGTTTCTGTAATACGAATCTGCAACATTATCGATCAGACCGTCCGATTTTAATTGTCGATCAATTTGGACAATGTCCTTTATTGTTTTTCGAATCTAAAAAAAAGTTTCAAAAACAAAACATTTTTTTAGGTGTTCGTATTCACCTTGTTCTTGAAGGCTATGCCGCAAAAGATGCATGTAATTATTATCAAATATGTAATAACTCCGATAACATGTCCAGAAGTTCGTTTAATATTCTCTTCGGCCCCATTTGCGATTTTCCGACACGCATTTACCGCGAGACCCATAAAAATCGTCAACCAAACTCCTGTCCAAACCATAAAAAATATTTTTGTTTTTAGTCCTCTTTCGTAAATCGAAAATGGGAGCAAACCCAAAACTCTGCACATTATCAAAATTGGCTGCAAAACTTGCACCACATTCGTACTTTTCAACATTTTTATTTAACACATTCAAAAGCGTTCGCACTAATCTAATGGTTGTCACATTAATGTCTGTTACCAACGATTTGGTGTACGTAAAAGCTTTTGCTGGGACATTAATTATTCAATTTTCCAAGTCCACGAGCCCATTAGGCGATATAAATAATGTTTTAATTGACATTTACATTGTTACATGACATACATTATGTAAACGAATCAAAATGTCCTTTCTACTTTTTAAGGACAATCATGAGAACAGTTTCAACCCTTAGTCTTTATTAAATACATTTTTATTTTATATTTTATGTTCTATAATTCCAACTTTGAAATATCTACCACTCTGGCTTATATAATTCGGTTTAGATATAATGTGTACTTTCCTAATGATTTTATCGTTGTAAAATTTGATGGATGTTTTCCAAAAGTTATTGTAAATAATTGAGTTTTTTCAAGAAAGAAAGTGTGTGCTCATGTAATAATCACAGTCTGAATCTCAATTATGAGACACCTACCTACTTTCTTAACCCAATTGGATCTCATTTAAAGAATTTTGGTTCAACATGCAAAATAACTTACTGTTAGACAAGCTATCTCATAATTAGCACCTTTTTAATATTCTTCTGTCAGGTTTCTTACGTTGTTTTAGACGTTTAGTTTGTAATAATGTTCCACTCGTAGTGTTCGTGGGTTAAAAATTCAAAAATAGCTTCCAAATAACAATAAATTAATTAAGTTAAATAATGTTTCTGATAAGGTAATGAAGTACCTACTAATTTTGCTTTTAATCTATTATAATTAATCTACTTTTAAGATGGTTGTGTTTTACGTTCCTGATTGTATGTCAATTTGCAATAATTTGGTGCCAACTTGGTGTTACCGTTCCAAATCTCATCCATTTCCCTTATGGATCACCGTATATGGGGGTAATCAATTTTATTTGACCTATTTTTTTTTTCTGTTTTATAATATTAAAAAATTTAGCTAATTATTGCCGTTGCTACTCCCCTGGATCTCCAAAATATAGACGCATTCGTTGCATGGAGTTTTGAGGCATCTTATAACCTCCCCACGAACCAAACCAACTTTATGTATCCCCCAATTCTCTCCAGGGCTTTTGATTTCATCAATCGAAAATCGTTATATGAAGTTGTGGAAACCAGAATTGCAAAGTAAGTATCAACATTATAAAAAAAAGGGGAGACAGGGGAGATAAGAATACTTAAACCTCGGGTTTGTTGTTATTTCTTAATAATTTTTTTCTAAAAACTATTTTAAGGATCTATGACTAAATATTGATCTTCTTTAATCATTCCCCAGCTTTTTTTTCAATTTTGACCCTAAATAATTGTGCAATAATTCTCAGGTTTGGCTACGAAGGAAAGCAATGTTTGTTGAGAGCAATTTGTGAAGCAACAAGCTACACATTTGACCACAATGGAGTTTTGGGAGATCTCCTCAATTTAGTTCTTAGGTAATTTTTTATAACATCCCCCACATTGAACATCCTAATATATATTTTTTTTATTAAATTTTAGTCCATCCTCCACAGAAAACGAGCAACTTTCACCAGATTACATTGAAGCAGAAAAATTGGGACAAGAAAATGCAAACTGCACAAAATATACTGAGCGTTGTCCCACCAGTCTTTTAAATTTAATTACGGTGTTAGATAAGAACTCAAGTGGCCAAATTGACGCTCCTCCTGAATCATGACACCATCAAAAGTGTGATCCCACAGGACATTTTACTTTTTTATTAGAAGGAATGACTGTTTTGGTACAGGGTCATAAGTTAAACGAATTGGACTCATATAATGTTTACGATACAGGGTGTTCTTTGTTATAGAGCGTTTCGTTTAAATAATTTACTCTGCTCTCATGCTCTGTATATAAACAAATTTTTATATTATACGTATTATATACACATGTTGTTTTTATATGGGGTAAGTTTTAGGGGGAAAATTAGAAAAACTGCTCGTTATGGAGGTCTCAAAATAAATCATTTTAAAATTAAAATAATGATCCTAAAGTTTAAAAAAAAAAATACAGAAGTGACAATTATTACGCAATTTAAGCTCGCCCTTATCAAATATTTTATCCTCCCTTTTACATAAAAGCTTTGCTTTTGGTTGTTAGCAGATAATAAAATATTCAAAATCGTCAAAAGCAAATAAAATTAAAAAAAGAAAAAAGAAAACGACTTCTTGTCAATTCAAACGAGACAGTTACAGATAATATCTGTCACATTTATAAAATATTTAATAAATCGGTTTATTAATTGACACCTGTTCGTGACAACCCTTAAAATGTTACATTATTGCACACATTTAAGAGACAGGTCTTCATCCAAATAAAGATTTATTTTCATATCAAATGTCTATCGAAAAGGTTTTAAGACCGATGTTGGTAATGTCAAAAATATTTGGTCTTGCTCCATTTTCGTTCTCCGAAAGTTCTCACTTACAAAGGATCTTCAAAATCGTCCACAGTTCATTTTTTCTTGCTGCAATTTTCGTAACTAATTGGATGTACCAGCAGAGATACTCATCGGAATACATATTCAGATACACCCTTTGGGGAAGGGTTTATGGGAACATGGTGATTATCACCCTGTGCTACATTTGTGCATTTATTTTTAAAGATAAGGTAATGAATGTTAAACCCAAAAACTACATATCTTCATTGATGAAAAATATAAATTTTAAAATCTACACAGAAGGGTTTAATAACAACCCTCTACTTTAAAATTTATTTCAGATAAAAGAAGCAATTCTTTCGATTTCTGCGTTCGATAAAAAAATACGTACATTGACAAATAAATATGAAAAAACATGTAAAAAAGAATTTATGATGATAACAGTCGGCATAATTACTCTGGGAAGCATAATTTTGATAGAATTATGCATCTTCTTGCGCTGCAGGATACGACAGGATGCTAATCCTGATTTCTGGTCAGAAGCTGCACTACTCCTTAAATACAATTGTTCAAAACTAGGAGCAATTGTAATGATTCAAGCCAAAACATTGTTTTACTGCATTTGGGACAGATATCGTTTACTGAACGACGTTTTGGAAAACATGTTTTTAAACTACAAAAATCGAAAAAACCGAAACCGAAAAAGAATTATGATTGTTCATAATATTTATCTTTCCCAAAGGTAACACCTCGGTATTTTTTTAATATGGGCATAAAAGTTTTGAAAATTTATATATTTTAGAGATGATGAAGTATTTGCACTGCTGGAAAAATTACTTGTAATAAAAGATTTACACAATCAACTTGCAAAAATCTCAAAAACGATCAATCATTGTTACTCTTTTCAAATTTTGCTGAACATTATAAAAGCAATCATAAAAATAACTACTTTGACTTTCTTTTTTATACATTGCTTAATTATGGGGGGGGTTTGTGGGACTGGTTTGAAGATAAACCTGGATTACATTCTTCTCGTCGCTTTTATGTTGATGGCGAACTTTTTAGCCCTGTATCCATTGATGTATGTAGCTTCAAGAACTTCATCTGAGGTGAGACGTTCTCATACTCACGTTACTTTTAATAAGCAGAAATTTTGAGTCAAACTCTTCGTATAAATGCAAAAAAAAATATATTAAAAAAAGAAAAATAATTTCGTGGTCTGTATTTTGGTGGAGTTAAACTATAAAATATGTGCTTGGGTCGAAAACAAAAATCATTTTCTTCACGATTACTTAAGTGTTGTTTTATTTAATTCACACATTTAATGAATTTTCTTTTGTTTTAGGCTAATAAAACGAGAAGTTTACTTTTTAAACATATGTCATACATTGGAGAGACTTGTGCAGTTAAATCGCCTTGTATGGAGAATTTTAAATTCGAAGTATGCAATTAAATAAATAATTAATATCCAAATTTAAAGCTGTTGGAATCTGTAGAAGTAGAAATAACATTAAGTGAATTCCAGTTTAAATTACTTCAAACTTTTTGGGAACACTCCACTTTACAACTATTTTTCTATTTTTACTATTTTGCTGTCTGACTTCTACTAGATACTAATTTTCAGGTTCAAATTTTCTCCTTAAAACTGTACCATGAAAACTTAAAATTTACAGTCTGGAACCTATTCGATTTGAATGACACACTGATACTCGAAGTATGTTATCCAAATTTTACGTTTTTTTTATACTAATTTTAACTTATTTTTTTAGATTATTGGAGCTATGACCGCTTACATTATCGTTATATTGCAGTTTTACTTGCTTTTTCAAAGTGACAAAAAGCAAAATTAATCTTCATTTATTGGTCGTCAAATTAATTTACCATAAAGTAGTTAAATTCTTGATAATTATTATAATTAACTAACTGGAAACAATTTAGCTACTATTAAATTGTATATCTGTATGTACTTATTAATAAAAATTGATTCAGTTAAACAGTTGATTTTTTTTACCTTCATATTCCCAATTTCCTTATTGCAAAAGCTTTAAATAATGATAAAAGCCCTTCAAAAGCTTTTAAGAAGGTAAACATTCAATATTTACCTACACGTTTTAAACACAAGAATAGTGTCGTTAATTATCTGAACAAATGGCTATTATTTTTAACATAAAAGAGTTCCTAATCTATTTATTCTACCAGGTCACATAATAAATTAATTATGCCTGTAATATGTATTGAACTTTTATAAAAATTCATCATTAAAATTATTTATTAAGACTTTTTTATCATAACTGAAAATATTATACTTAATTTAGTAATAAAAATTGGTTTTTCCCAATAACGAGACTTTATTTATTTGTATTATTTACAAAATCGATAAAGAAATTAACAGTCTGTAAAACAAACAACCATTAATTTCGACTTTACTTTTTTCGTAAATTGCGGTCGTTAAAGGGGGGTGCCAAGGGTGGTCTCTTAAAAATTTAGTTTCACTTTGACTGTAACTAGACGTAGTAAAGTTAAATTTTTGAAAAATGGAAACGTTTGAAACTAGTTTGTATCCGTTATCCATATTTACAAAATTATTGGGTTTTGCGGCCTTTTCAGAAAAAAAACAGTCGAAAAAATTAACTACCCTTCAATTCTCATTCGCTGCATTTTGTGTTATCAATTTGATAGTGATACTTATCACTCGCATGGAAACCATCAAAGACAGAGACAGACGTTTCGGAATAATTGTCTTTGTTACTGACATATTTTTAATTTATGTAATCACAATATCTGTAAGTCTGTGCTATTTGCTTGGATTTGTATTTCAAAACGACGTAAGTTAATATAAATTATAAAATTATTTATTGAAAAAATTAGATGATAACTGATAAGAATCCAATGTTTTGGTCCTTTGTAGATAAGAAAAATAATTCATTCCTTCATAGAAATCGACAAAGTCCTTAAACAACAAGGAAACATAGATTTTGAGAACGAATACCGTTTTCAAAAACGAATTATCTATAAAGCAATTGCAATCACTTTAATAGACATGACCATAACAGTAATTTTTGATTATTTGGCTTATAACGTGATTGATTTTGGAGAAACAATATTGTATTGTTCGTACAAGTTGACTTCTGTTACAACTTCACAATTTGTTTTTCTCCTACACGTACTACAACGAAGATTTGTAATGCTGAATAAAATTACCAAAGAAAAACCGACGACAACTGTTGGTAACAACTGTTTCACCATAATCAGGTAGATGTATTTGATTTTTATTTTTTTTTTGGAAAATTTATTAATAATTTCGGTGGCAATTAATTGACTTTAGGAAAAATCACAGGCATGTATCAGTCGCCTTTCTTGAGAAACTTCTACTCGTGAAAAAGTATCACGCTATTCTTATAAATATTGGGAAAAAAATTAACAAATGTTACACAATTCAAAATTTAGGTAACATTTTGAGGATATTGACACGTTTAACCGTGCAAATTTTTATGATGTTCGATTACATTATAACAGAAGACAAAGTTTTCACAAACACAGTTTTAAGCTACTACTTCAGCTGTACCGTACACATGATTTTAATCTTGATGGCTGAACTTTATATATTGGCTACCTTTTGCAGTCGTGCCAGATATGAGGTAATTATTGCAACTTCTTATACCTAGGTACATTTTTTGGTTGCAAAAAAAAAATTTTTTTAAGGCATACAAAATTGGTAAATCATTCTCCAATAGAATCCATGTATGGTTTCCAAACCAAGAAGACTACACTGATAGTATCAAATTTTCAGTAAAAAAATTCTTTCTGTTTAATGAAATTGCTGTAGATTTTAAAATATTTCATTGTAGATTCAAAGTTTATCCTTAAAGCTCTTACAGAAAGACCATTTGACATTTTCTGCTTGTTTCTTGTTCAGCATTGACGATCATTTAATGATAGGGGTAGGTAGGATAGGGAAGATCTATAATTCAGTTTCCTTTTTATTTTTTTAAGTCCAAGTTGTGGTTATGGTTTTTGATGTGTTCATTTATTCTTTTTTTAAACGTTCTCCCCGTCTGCCCCACGTATATTTATTTATTTTTAATTAGTCAACTCTTGTACTAATTATGGTGTATGTTGCAGGTAATTAGCGCAATTGCTACATACATGGTTGTAATGTTGCAATTTCAAATTAACCACGTAGATATTTAAATGCAAGATATTTTTTTAATGTCCACTTTGAGTCACATTATTGAAGCGTTTGTGTGAATATTTAATTCAAAGCAAATGTTTGCACGTTCTAATAATTAATTAATTGTTTGCTTTTATAAAGCATATTTAAAGCTGCGCCTTCCGCCTTTCCCTAACATCATGTTTAGGCATCGCCCCAATAGATTTACTAATAGAAATGATGAGCTTTTGAGTTTTGAAAAAGTTATTCGGCCATTATCAAAAATATCAAGATGTTTGGGACTTGTTTTTTTTACTTCAAAACAGCAGACCCCAAGAAATCAAATCATCGTTAGCTGTTTTGTTACTATTGCGGTCACTACAATACTTATTACAAGTCTTTGTTTAGTTCACATAAATGAAAATCAGCTAAATATGGCCGTTCGAATAACAAATTGTATACTTGCTTTTGTGTGCATAGGATCTACAATATGCGGCTATATTATTTCTATGTACTATCATGCTGAGGTAAGTACATACATAATGAATCATTAAAGAATTAAAGTTCCCAAAGCTAATTTATTCAAAAAAATACCGAATATCTATTCCATTTTTTTTTTTTCTTCTAGAAGACAGAAGCTATTTCAAAAATCATAAAAGTCGATAACATTTTGGAACGTGAAGGAAACGTAAACCTGAACATAGAATATAAAAAACTGGGCAAAGTTTTAAAAAAGCTCCTGGTTCCTTATTTTTTTTATGTAGTGGCGTCACTTTTAACCTTTTTGACACCCACTAAATTCACCCTTGAGGACATAATGAGGACCACAATATATTATTCTTACAGCCTTGCTAATGTTACTCTGGTTCAATTTTTATTTTTCACTCACACAATACGCAGAAAATTCTATTTAGTTAACGAATTATTAAAATTAAAAGTAGCAAAGTATTCTTCCGCGAGTAGTCTAGGAAGATATGAAAACTGTAACGATTTCCTTTACAAAATAAAGTAAGTTTCTATTTCAATTATATAATTTATAAATAGTAGGTAGGTACATAAATAAATTATTATTTTTCTAACAAATTTCTTTTGTAGACTTGATAATTCTACCCAAAAACTGTACAACGCTTTAGTGTTAGTTGAAAAATGTCACAGGCTTCTTCACCAAGCAGCAGGCTTAATAAACAAATGTTATTCTGTCGACAATTTCTTTCACATCTCAAGATCAATTACGTATAGCATTATAATATTGTTTATAATATTCAGCTTTAGTTTAACAAAGTCAGCTTTAATACACCCCGTTTCGGTGGGTTATTGCATCTATTTTCTTGTTGCAATGTTAAGATGTTTCGGAGTAATTTTTCTGCTCGCTAGATTTTCTTCAAATATAAAAAAAGAGGTATCTACGACGTAGGTACTTTATTTGAATAATCCTTTATTATTATTATTTTTATCTTAGGCTTTACAAACTGGCTCGATCATGTACAGTCATCAAACTATGCAAGTTCTAAAATCTACTGAATATGAGGATTCTATAAAATTTTTGGTAATTTAACAGAAAATCCTTATTTTATTATTTAAAACAATTGCAATAATTTTGTAGAAAGAATCTATTACAATCAGAATGCTTCATGATAATTTGACTTTCACTGCTTGTAATCTTTTTAATATCGATGAAGATTTGATAATCGGGGTAAGTTTAATAATTGTTTATTATTCATATCTTAAATACTTTAAATTATATAGAAAAAATATTTTTTTTTGTTTTTAGGCAATCGGCGCAATAACCACTTATATGGTACTTATAGTACAATTTCAAATATCGTAAAATTACAAAAATTAATTTGCAATAAACAATATAATATCATTTTGAGCCACCAATTGCAAAAATAATTATTTATAGACAAAAATTAAGTCATCAGAAACATCATAATTTATTTATCAAAACTATTAATATTTTCTACTATATCTAATGAACGAATGTTATTTTTGACAAAATTGTTGTTATAAACTTAGTTAATTTTAATTATTTTATTCAAAATACTCATTTTTACGTAATTATAACGCATAATTTGACGCAACGAAGTACACACCACCAAGCACCGAGGGTTACTAATTCAGGAATGCACGTTTTGTTTATTTTAAACGAGTGCACACATCTGATTGGCTAATTCGCCGACCACTATTAAAATGTACCTAAAAAAGTAGGTCAATCGAGTGCACCTGTACTTTTGGGAATCTCCTTAATGAAAGCGAAAGTAAACAATATTAGGCGCCACTTATTGCAAGAAAACCTTAACAAGGGAGTTTTATTTCTTAATAATTTTTTCTGATTCTTTTAACATTAACAAGTTAAATGTTTACCTATTTTTGCAATTATTTATTAATATTACAAAAATGCAGTTGTCTCTTGGCTTTTGGACGCCTCATTTAAAAACTGGATTAAGTAAACATAAAAGAAAAATTAGGTATAAACCGGAATTTGTAATGTACAAACACATAACATGAATTAAATAGGTAATACTTAGTATGAATTGGGATAATACTATCTATCATTTTGGACAGAGAACCTAATTATAAAAAAAATCACCCTTAAATGATCAGAAAGATTCAGCTAATTAAAACAGTATTTAACTATGTATGACAAAATCTTAAACAACATCGTTTAATTTAATTTTATACGTGATGCTTTATTTTATCACATTTCTCTTCGTTTGATCCACATTTGAACTACATAATTTAAGGACTTTAAGGAACTCAGTTTCAACTCAATTAGTGTAAACAGACCTTTACACAACAATTTCCCTCCCTTGCTTGACAAGTAATTTGACCGATGTAATAGATTGCTGTTAGTAGATGGTTAGTAGCTAGTATGGTACGTATGGTGGCTAGTCGACTCTGGCAAACTGTGGTGGTGCTCATATACTTTAAAGGTAAAATAATTTCGGTTGTTCTTAATTTTTCTTATAAAATAAAAAAATACAAGTATTACCTAAATTCATTTTCATTAATTTTTTGTTAAACTGAAGGTACATAATTTTTAATTTTGCAATAAAATTTTCATTTTCGTAATTCGTGGGACACGTGGCCAATTTTATCTTAATCAATCAATTACTTTTATTATTAATTTAATGACGAACGTCCGTTTAGGATGAAGAGCAACTAAAGAACGAAAGTATTTTAATAATATTTTTGATGTTTAAAAAAGTTGTGATTGATTTCTATAATTTTTAGTTTGTCTTTGTATTAAAACTTGAAAAGGGTCATAAAAAGCTTTCGACGAAACATCGTCAATTAAAGAATTCGCTTAATTTGAATGAAAAATGAAAATTTTTTTAATTAATTGAATTAACTAATTTCTTAAACATAAAAAAAATGGTATGTGAAAGTTAATTACTGCATAATTTAACGGCCTCATTAACTGATAAACAAGTGTCTTTTTTTAAATTTATAAGCTATTTTATTTATGTATTTTATCTATAAAAATATTACTAGCTACATAATATTTGAAACATAAAACTATAAAATATTTTTGGGCACGTGGTTTTTAAGTATCTACCTAATATCAATCAAACTATTCGTCTGTAACATCGATAAAACGTCCTTTCAACGATTCTCCCGTTATCCTACCAATTGGTAAATTGAAACACGATATTTTGTATTGTTATTTTCAAAATTCGTTTTATTATTTAGCTACACAATGTATGTTTAAAGTACATTTTGCAGATCTATGTAATTTGTAGATACAGATTAAATATGGATCAGACACTTCAAGAGAGAAATCCCTTTTTTAAAAGAGCAACCGACGTGTACGTATGAAAAGAAGAAGATACGTAAAAAAGACAAGTAAGCTATAGTCAATATTTTTTTATACTTTCTGAAGTTACTTATTCATTGTTCTTTTAATTACTTATGTAATGTTTTCAGAATAACAATGCAATTATTTAGCTACACAATGTAAGTTTAAAGTACATTTTGCAGACTATGGAGAAACAAAAAAAGGATATATTAACGGCTATTAAACACACACGAACGAGCCTGATTAGAATAAAATTAAAAATAAGCCTCTTAGAAGGTCTGTCTCGCTAGACAGTTAGGTTAGGTTAAGTTAGGTTAGGTTAAGTTAGGTTAGGTTAAGTTGGGTTAGGTTAGGTTAGGTTAGATTATTACATGTCAAATTGTAACCAAAGGAGTATTGTGGAGGAATAATAAAAAGAAACATTAGTTTAAAATAAGTTTTATTTGGTGAAAAAAAAATCTGCACAAATTACGTACATCACAATTGAAAAAATTGTAAGAAGTACACACTAAGGAAATATAAACATTTTACAATGAATTGTTAAGTGAAAAACAAAACAGCGAAGATCAGCAGGTAAATTTTGTAGAAAAGGGAAGAACAGCTAAACAACTTTCTTTAATTATATGAAGTTGTGGAAACCAGAATTGCAAAGTAAGTATCAGCATTATAAAAAAAAGGGGAGAGAGGGGAGATAAGAATATTTAAACCTGGAGTTTTATTTCTTAATAATTTTTTTCTAAAAACTATTTTAAAGATCTATGACTAAGTATTGATCTTCTTTAATCATTCCCCAGCTTTTTGTTTTTTTTTTTTTTTTGTTTTTGCTTAATTACTCATTAACAGTCGTTCGTTACTGGCAAGATTAGCTTTTATTGATCTAATAAATAAAATTGATGGTATAGGTAAGTTTCTAGTAACGATCTAATGTTATATAAAGTAAGGACTTATTTGTAATTTAGCATCTAAATGTTGTCACATTTTTTTTTATGATTGTAATGGTAATCAGTAATGGTAAAATTGTTTGTCTCATCAGTAAAATTATTCAATTTTAAGTATAATCGTTGACAAGAATTTAAAATGTAAAAAAAAAAAAAAAACAGTTCATTTAAATATGATTTAGGTACTTGAGACCTATTTAATTAAAAAAAGTATATAAATCATTAAAAGAAAATTAACAAAGAAAATCACTAAAAAAGGGCTTTAGAAATGGTGGCGGCACCGGGATTGTATATTAAGACATTTGAGCCATTTAGAAGCCAAGGGGTAGAAGAGAAGTGCACCTCTTTAAGTTATGACAAAATGTTGTTGAAAGCTTAAAATCTTTTCCAAATTAAAATTATTTCGTTTTTCGTCGTTTGCCAATTACTGATTCTTTTAACATTAACAAGTTAAATGTTTAATTTTATACGTGATGCTTTATTTTATCACATTTCTCTTCGTTTGATCCACATTTGAACTACATAATTTAAGGACTTTAAGGAACTCAGTTTCAACTCAATTAGTGTAAACAGACCTTTACACAACAATTTCCCTCCCTTGCTTGACAAGTAATTTGACCGATGTAATAGATTGCTGTTAGTAGATGGTTAGTAGCTAGTATGGTACGTATGGTGGCTAGTCGACTCTGGCAAACTGTGGTGGTGCTCATATACTTTAAAGGTAAAATAATTTCGGTTGTTCTTAATTTTTCTTATAAAATAAAAAAATACAAGTATTACCTAAATTCATTTTCATTAATTTTTTGTTAAACTGAAGGTACATAATTTTTAATTTTGCAATAAAATTTTCATTTTCGTAATTCGTGGGACACGTGGCCAATTTTATCTTAATCAATCAATTACTTTTATTATTAATTTAATAACGAACGTCCGTTTAGGATGAAGAGCAACTAAAGAACGAAAGTATTTTAATAATATTTTTGATGTTTAAAAAGTTGTGATTGATTTCTATAATTTTTAGTTTGTCTTTGTATTAAAACTTGAAAAGGGTCATAAAAAGCTTTCGACGAAACATCGTCAATTGAAGAATTCGCTTAATTTGAATGAAAAATGAAAATTTTTTTAATTAATTGAATTAACTAATTTCTTAAACATAAAAAAAATGGTATGTGAAAGTTAATTACTGCATAATTTAACGGCCTCATTAACTGATAAACAAGTGTCTTTTTTTAAATTTATAAGCAATTTTATTTATGTATTTTATCTATAAAAATATTACTAGCTACATATTTGAAACATAAAACTATAAAATATTTTTGGGCACGTGGTTTTTAAGTATCTACCTAATATCAATCAAACTATTCGTCTGTAACATCGATAAAACGTATTTTCAACGATTCCCCCGTTATCCTTCCAATTGGTAAAATGAAACACGATATTTTGTATTGTTATTTTCAAAATTAGTATTATTATTTAGCTACTCAATGTATGTTTAAAGTACATTTTGCAGATCTATGTAATTTGTAGATACAGATTAAATATGGATAAAAAAGACAAGTAAGCTATAGTCAATATTTTTTTATACTAGAAGAAAAAAAACAAAAAAAAAAGCGTATTTAAAAGAGAAACTCAGTTTCTGCTGGTTTCTACAAGGACAACCAACTTGCGACTCCTAAATGGTTTTGTTGTATCATATTAAAAAAAAAGATAAAGACAAGTAACTTATAGTCAATATTTTTTTATACTATCCGAAGTTACTTATTCATTGTTCTTTTAATTACTTACGTAATGTTTTCAGAATAACAATGCAATGATGGACAAGAAATTCAAAGAGAGCATACTAACGGCAGTTAAACACACCAGAACGAGCTCATACGTTTAAAATTGGCTCACCCCCTATTAAAACTAAACAACAAGCCGCTTAGGAGGTCTGTCTCCTTAGACAGCTTCCTAGAACAAAAAACACAAAAAAAAAAAAAAAAGTGTTTTCAAACGAGAAATAAGAGTTTCTGAAAAAACAACAAACTTAAAAATAAGCCTCTTAGAAGGTCTGTCTTGCTAGACAGTTAGGTTAGGTTAAGTTAGGTTAGGTTAAGTTAGGTTAGGTTAAGTTAGGTTAAGTTAGGTTAGGTTAAGTTAGGTTAGGTTAGGTTAGGTTAGATTATTACTTGTCAAATTGTAACCAAAGGAGTATTGTGGAGGAATAATAAAAAGAAACATTAGTTTAAAATAAGTTTTATTTGGTGAAAAAAAAATCTGCACAAATTACGTACATCACAATTGAAAAAATTGTAAGAAGTACACACTAAGGAAATATAAACATTTTACAATGAATTGTTAAGTGAAAAACAAAACAGCGAAGATCAGCAGGTAAATTTTGTAGAAAAGGGAAGAACAGCTAAACAACTTTCTTTAATTATATGAAGTTGTGGAAACCAGAATTGCAAAGTAAGTATCAGCATTATAAAAAAAAGGGGAGAGAGGGGAGATAAGAATATTTAAACCTGGAGTTTTATTTCTTAATAATTTTTTCTAAAAACTATTTTAAGGATCTATGACTAAGTATTGATCTTCTTTAATCATTCCCCAGCTTTTTGTTTTTTTTTTTTTTTTTGTTTTTGCTTAATTACTCATTAACAGTCGTTCGTTACTGGCAAGATTAGCTTTTATTGATCTTATAAATTCAATTGATTACATAATTTTCTCGTAAGGATCTAATGTTAAAATAAGAGCTTATTTGTTATTTAGGGTCTAAATGTTGTAGTAAAATTTTTATGGTTGCTTACAAGTAATGGTAAAATGAAAAATGAATAAATAAGTTTTTTCCTATACGTCCTTGTTTGTCCATTAATAAATTATTCAATTTTAAATATAATCGTTAGTAACAATTCAAGATATAAAAAAAGACAGAGACAGTATATTTAACTATGACTTACTTGTATATAAATAATATAAAACAATATTTAAACAAAGAAACTAAACAAAACAAAATGTATTGAAAACGGTGGAGTCATTTATATTTAATCAAAATACAATGGAAATGCAAATTTGTACGTTATTAATACAAATAAATGTTATTATTAACAACATTCAATGAAAAAGAATAAATGTAATAAGACGTAACAAAAATGGTGAAGGCGCCGGAAATCTTACTGGTTTCTGCCCCTTCACCATGTTTAATACGTCTTTAATTTATGACATATATATGTATGTTGTTTATATTTGTATGAATAATGAATAGCATGCATTTTAATTGTATTTTGATTAAATATAAACGATAATTACAGATTTTAATGCGTTAAAACATTAAAAAAGGTCGAAAGAAAAAAACACATTTAACACAAGTTTAAATAACAATAACAATAATATATGTTAATACATATATAAATATGGTTAATTATAACAATTGTCAAAGAAATTATAATATGCCACTTATTAAAAATGTTAAAGGCGCCGGGATTATTAATGAATAATTAATCAACGTTATTAATGTTGTTATACATTAGCCTGACGATGGTCGAAATGGTCAAAACTTTGCCTAATTATTCGCTAACAAGATTGGCTTTTATTCATTATATAAATAAAATTGATGGTATAGGTAAGTTTCTAGTAACGATCTAATGTTATATAAAGTAAGGACTTATTTGTAATTTAGCATTGTAACACCACCCCTTTAAATTTTTAAATTTCCCGCCGCCGCGCGAGGTAGTACCGCATTGTACCCGACTACCCTCGTCGATAGCGCCACCGTCGACTCAGAGGTACGAGCGATCACTACCCCTTCCCATGGGTTAGGGGCGCCGAGTACCACCACCACCCCATTCAAAATGTCGTCTCCTCGCAGGGCCAATTTAAGGAGTTGCAGCCCCAGAGACAGTCAGTTGTTGTTGGTCCATCAACTAATAGCTCCTTTGACTGTGCATCCTTCGGGGTCTAGTCTCTCTTTGGACAGTAGTAGATGCCAACAACGTTGACTGCACCCTCTGGGGTCCGCCGTAATCGCTACTCCGTTTTCGAGAGACAATATACCTATACGTTTAGCTGTTAGTGAATAAGATTAAGAGTGTTGTAAGTTAATGATAAGTGTTTGTAAATAAATATTATTACCGAGTGGTTTTTTTTTAATTAAAACCCCGTAATAGCATCTAAATGTTGTCATATTTTTATGATTGTAATGGTAATCAGTAATGGTAAAATTGTTTGTCTCATCAGTAAAATTATTCAATTATTTATCGTTAACAAGAATTTAAAATGTAAAAAAAAAAAAAACAGTTCATTTAACTATGATTTAGGTACTTGAGACCTATTTAATTATAAAAAATATATAAATCATTAAAATAAAATTACTAAAAAAGGGCTTTAGAAATGGTGGCGGCACCGGGATTGTACATTAAGACATTTGAGCCATTTAGAAGCCAAGGGGTAGAAGAGAAGTGCACCTCTTTAAGTTATGACAAAATGATGCTGAAAGCTTAAAATCTTTTCCAAATTAAAATTATTTCGTTTTTAGTTGTTTGCCAATTACTGATTCTTTTAACATTAACAAGTTAAATGTTTACCTATTTTTGCAATTATTTATTAATATTACAAAAATGCAGTTGTCTCTTGGCTTTTGGACGCCTCATTTAAAAACTGGATTAAGTAAACATAAAAGAAAAATTAGGTATAAACCGGAATTTGTAATGTACAAACACATAACATGAATTAAATAGGTAATACTTAGTATGAATTGGGATAATACTATCTATCATTTTGGACAGAGAACCTAATTATAAAAAAAATCACCCTTAAATGATCAGAAAGATTCAGCTAATTAAAACAGTATTTAACTATGTATGACAAAATCTTAAACAACATCGTTTAATTTAATTTTATACGTGATGCTTTATTTTATCACATTTCTCTTCGTTTGATCCACATTTGAACTACATAATTTAAGGACTTTAAGGAACTCAGTTTCAACTCAATTAGTGTAAACAGACCTTTACACAACAATTTCCCTCCCTTGCTTGACAAGTAATTTGACCGATGTAATAGATTGCTGTTAGTAGATGGTTAGTAGCTAGTATGGTACGTATGGTGGCTAGTCGACTCTGGCAAACTGTGGTGGTGCTCATATACTTTAAAGGTAAAATAATTTCGGTTGTTCTTAATTTTTCTTATAAAATAAAAAAATACAAGTATTACCTAAATTCATTTTCATTAATTTTTTGTTAAACTGAAGGTACATAATTTTTAATTTTGCAATAAAATTTTCATTTTCGTAATTCGTGGGACACGTGGCCAATTTTATCTTAATCAATCAATTACTTTTATTATTAATTTAATAACGAACGTCCGTTTAGGATGAAGAGCAACTAAAGAACGAAAGTATTTTAATAATATTTTTGATGTTTAAAAAGTTGTGATTGATTTCTATAATTTTTAGTTTGTCTTTGTATTAAAACTTGAAAAGGGTCATAAAAAGCTTTCGACGAAACATCGTCAATTGAAGAATTCGCTTAATTTGAATGAAAAATGAAAATTTTTTTAATTAATTGAATTAACTAATTTCTTAAACATAAAAAAAATGGTATGTGAAAGTTAATTACTGCATAATTTAACGGCCTCATTAACTGATAAACAAGTGTCTTTTTTTAAATTTATAAGCAATTTTAGTTATGTATTTTATCTATAAAAATATTACTAGCTACATAATATTTGAAACATAAAACTATAAAATATTTTTGGGCACGTGGTTTTTAAGTATCTACCTAATATCAATCAAACTATTCGTCTGTAACATCGATAAAACGTATTTTCAACGATTCTCCCGTTATCCTACCAATTGGTAAATTGAAACACGATATTTTGTATTGTTATTTTCAAAATTAGTATTATTATTTAGCTACTCAATGTAAGTTTAAAGTACATTTTGCAGATGTAATTTGTAAGCGATTATGGATAAGAGATTAAAAGAAAGCACTTTAATGACGGCAATAAATCATACAAAAACTAGCCTAATGAGAATCGAAATGGCACATCCGTCAATATTTTTAAACGATAAGCCCCTTGAAAGTAAAGACGAGAAACGGAGATCCACCTCTCTGGATAGTTTTCTAGTTGAGAAAAAGAAACTAAAACAAAAAAGTTTCTTTAAAAGAGAAATGGAATTTCTAAAGGACCAACAAACATGCGAATCCTCTGTAATTATATACGAAATTAAAAAAATAGTTGATAAAGACAAGTAAGTTATAGTTAATATTTTTTTATACTATCCAAAGTTACTTATTCATTGTTCTTTTAATTACTTACGTAATGTTTTCAGAATAACAATGCAATTATTTAGCTACAATTTATATTAACGTGGATATGGATCAAAATGATAACAGACTTAATGGAAATATTTTAATGACTGCTATAAACCACACTAAAACCAGTATTATGAGGATTCAAATGGCCCATCCAACTATAACTATATCAATAAACAATAATCCCTTAAAAATAAAGAAAGACCAGAAAAGAAGATCGACCTCGCTGGATAGCTACATAGTTGATGAAAAAAAAAAAAAGCTTCTTCAAAAGAGAAATGAAATTTTTAAGGGACCAACAAACATGTGAATCATCTGTCATTGTCTACGAAACCAAGAAAATAGTTGTTAAACACAAGTAAGTTATAGTCAATATATTTTTATACTTTCCAAAGTTACTTATTCATTGTTTGTCTATTGTCTCAGGGAATGCTAATTTCTGTCACTTGATGTGGAACCATCTGGAGGCTTAACTGTCCTGTTGTGGAGTAGACGATTGCAGGGACTTCGATAACAGCCCCAAAAGGGTGGCAGAAAAGGGGAGATAAAAGTCCCGGACTCCTGTTGCATCCTCGAGGGAGATAAAACACCTTTGAAGCCCTCCTCACTTCACCCTATTGCACCACTTCACCTTCCGAATCAAACTCTTACTACCAAAAGGTTGGTCACACTAAATATTATTTTTATAAAAATGCCTTTAATTTTTTATTATTTTTACGGTAAATAATACTGATTTGTATACAAAGAAAAAAAAAACAAAACTGTTTCGAAAATAATTTTTATCTCTTCAATGGCTCGGACAATTTGAATTAAATTTATATTAGTTATAGATTACAATAAATTAAAAAGAATTGTCTAAAATTTAAAAAAAAAACACGACTTTTGTTAAAAAGTTTTAAGTTTAAATGTGTACCTACTAAGAATTTCAGTTTTTCTAGAAAATGTGTAGGTACTTTAAGCGTTCTCAATTTTTTTCTTCATTAAAATTTTATGTTCTTTGAGCCTGCTCTTAAGGGTTTTACTAGTTTAGAGTTTGTAAAACATTTTAACAATTTTTTATAGGTACCTACCTAAAAATGGTATGACGAGTAGAGGGGATATTTACAACCCTATTGTCTCATTCTCTAGCGCATGAGAATGAGAAAAAAAGAGGTCAAAAATGTCCTCTCTACTTCTTGATTCTTAAGAATTTAATTTCTATTTTGGTAATTATCTTGTATTGGGAACAACAATTTATTGTAGTGAAATCTATTATGCAGTTTAATCCGCAAAAAAATTCCTGTTGATTCTTAAAATGATGTCAGCGTAAAGTAAAACTTTAAAAATGATTTTCTATAGTCCTACTATTTTTTTTGTAACATTTGCTTAGTACCCTTAGTACCCCTTATGGCATTTCGAACTCGAGTTCCGTACTTCTGACCGGTTGATTTAGCAGCTAATTTCAGGTACATGGTGATTTCAAAATCAGAAAAATAGACAGTAAATTAAACGTTTTCGTAGGACAGTTTCTCGAACCAAACCTAACCTAACCACCTCAATGAGGAATGCGATTATTTGTTGGATTTTTTAATTCATATTTAATTATTTCTAAAGAGTTAATTAACGTTTTGAAATATAAACAGTTACATTGTTATTCTGAAAACATTACGTGAGTAATTAAAAGAACAATGAATAAGTAACTTCGGAAAGTATAAAAAAATATTGACTATAACTTACTTGTCTTTATCAGCTATTTTTTTAATTTCGTATATAATTACAGAGGATTCGCATGTTTGTTGGTCCTTTAGAAATTCCATTTCTCTTTTAAAGAAACTTTTTTGTTTTAGTTTCTTTTTCTCAACTACAAAACTATTGAGAGAGGTTGATCTCCGTTTCTCTTCTTTCCTTATTTCAAGGGGCTTATTGTTTATTAATATTGTCGGATGCGCAATTTGAATCCTCATTACGCTTGTTTTGGTATGGTTGATTGCAGTCATTAAAATGTTTTCTTTAAATCTCTTATCATTTTGATCCATATTTAAACGTTAATATAAATTAGATCTGCAAAATGTAGGTACTTTAAACTTACATTGTGTAGCTAAATAATTGCATTGTTATTCTGAAAACATTACGTGAGTAATTAAAAGAACAATGAATAAGTAACTTCGGAAAGAATAAAAAAATATTGACTATAACTTACTTGTCTTTATCAACTATTAAAAATTTCATCTCTTTTAAAGCAACTTTTTTTTTTTTTCTCAACTAAATAGCTATCGAGAGAGGTCGATCTTCTTTTTTGTTCTTTCCTTATTTTTAAGGGCTTATTGTTTATTATTATAGTTGGATGCGCAATTTGAATTCCCATAATGCTTGTTTTGGTGTGCTTTATGGCAGTCATTAAAATATTTTCTTTTAATCTCTTATCTTCATCCATATCCATGTGAGCTTTAGCTCAATAGTTTTTGTTTTGTTGCAAATAATGAGACAGTCCACTATCCGAACAATCACTTTTATTATCTAGATACGATGCGTACAAGGGATTTTTTTTGTGTTGCAAATATTGATATGAGTTTATAAACTATGCTCACACGGCTTACTCACCGTTATTATTTTACTGTTGAGCAAGAAGCTTACGCTTCGCAAAATTCCCCAGGCCACACACGGACCATGTCTTTAGCAATTGTTCGAATTTTGTTTGTAGTTAGGCTCTTAACTTCTAAACGATCATTCGGCAATACTTTTAGGATTTCGAAAGGACCTTCATATCGTTTATCCAATTTGGCCAAATGAGAGTTTCCCGAAGGGTGATATATAAAGTCACCGGTCTCTATAGTTTTGTTATTTCTTCGTGTTTTGTCAAAGAGGTCTTTTGCACGATCACTGTGCATTTGCATGCGTCTGTATGCAGGAACTCGATCTCGCGTTAAATTGTCATTGGTAGTTGTATTTTGCGAAATAATTGTCGTTAAGGCGGTGATGTCTGGATTTACAATGTATTTTCGGATTAACAAATAGAGGGAGGTGAAACCAGTTGACTTTTGAACTGTGGTATTTAATGTTACTTGTAACTTATAAACTGCGTTCGACCATTCTGACTTATCTCGTACTTCAGTTCGCAAAAGGTTTAGGACCGTAGATACATAGCGTTCCGCTTGCCCGTTAGCTCGTGGGGCACTTTTGGCGATAAAGTGCGGTGTTATGCCAAGTCTGGGTCTATGATTGACGGGTTTGTCGCTGATTAGATTTATTTTCATGTCAACCCCAGAAGCAGTTTCTATTTCCGATAGATCATTTGCAATACACCCTGTATATTTACCGAGTAACGTTAGCAGTGATTTAGTCGCATGTTGATCGTCAACACCGATATTTACGAAGCAGTTTTTGATTAGGTGGTTTACATTATGGTTTATTTCGTTTTGTGTGAATAATAATAATAATAATATTTATTCTCTTTTTTCTCCTACAATATATCATTGTACAATATATTATATGGTTACTTGCGGGTCTGATATATCGGTCAGTTCCTCCCAGTCATGTGCTTTAAGTAAATTAGTTAGTTTTTTCTTGTTTATTATTGTGCTGATGTGGGTTTTTTTGCTGAGCTTAGCTCGGGTTGTTGGTATTTTTACGAGGGTTGGGTAGTGGTCTGTTATGTATGTGTCGATTATTATCGAGGTTATTCTGTTGTCTTTATCGAAACCTTTGATGAAAAGGTGGTCTATGCATGTCTCGCAGTCGTTTGCTATCCTGGTTGGGGATGTTATGGCTGGTATGAAACCGTTGTCTAGAACGATACTGATGTATAGATCAGTTTGTGGGTTGTTTTTTAAAAGGTCTATATTTATATCTCCAGCGAAGATATGTTTTCGTTGGTGCTTTCGTTCCTCTGTGTAATTTTGTAGAGCTTTCAGGAAGCTGTCACAGTTGTTAGAGGGTGGTCTGTAGAGGGTTGTTATGAGAAGTGTTGTTTTATCGGGGTTTATTATGGTTAGTTCGATACCTTCACAGTCATTTATTTGAGTTGTTGTTGCTGTATGCTCGAGGTTCTTTCGCGATATAGACTATCGTACCATCGTTTTTGTTTTGGTAGTGTTTGCTAATATAGTGCTTGTATCCTGGTATTTTGTAGAGACTTGGATTTTCTAGTTTGTAGGTTTCAGTACATATCACTATGTTTGGTTGAATGTTTACTTGTTTTAGTAGTACTTGCAGTTCCTCAAAATGTTTATCTAGGCTTCGAATGTTTATGTATATAATGCTGATTTCTTCATTTTTATTTATACTTAAAATGGCTTGCACTTCTTCACATTTTATGTAGGCAAACTCTGTGTATGATTGTTTTTTAAAATCGTCTAGGGGGGTCTTTATTCATTAATGGTTTGCATGAGTTTAGATCGGTACAGTGCTGGATAATTTGTTTTAGCTATTAGAATATTAGTGAGTCACCGATTTTTGCGTATTAGACATCACAAAGCTCTGTGAAATTCTGGCCTATCAAAACACCCATAACGGTTTGTGGGGACACTCTGTATTTATTACTTATCCATTTATTTATCCAAAGTAGTTCACACTGTACAGCCGAAGTCAAATTCTGCTGACAAAGAATATTGTCATTTTTGAACCACAAATTAGGTCAACACGCAAATACACCTACTAGTGTAAACGGTTGACCATGCTTTTTGCCATAAGACCTGTGTAAATATTTCTTGTATAAATAGCTGTAATTTACCTAATAAAAGTAGTCAAGTTTAGTCTAACTCTGACTCGTCTTCTCTAATACCCCAGTAGGTATTCACCCTGATACCGCAGCAGGTATTGTTGGACATCACGGATTCTGGCATAATAACCCGCATCAAATCGGTTCTTCTTAGAACCACCAGCACACGCATCGAGTTCACGTTAGCGACGTCAAACCACACGTCAAAATCTACGAATTTTTCTATGGAGTAGATTTTAATTAGGTACTGCTCTGGTAAATAATATTGGAATTTGTGCTCCGCTCAGCATAGACAAAACAACCTTGCTATCTAACTGTTTAATTACAAGTTGCCGGTTTTCAGCCGCCACCTATGTGATAAGCGAACATTCGCTTCCAAAATCGATAAAACATTTTGTTTGCGAACCATTTATAGCAATTGTTTTTTTTTTTTTTTTGTAAAACTATTCAGTAAATTTAAAAGATCCGAAACAGTTTCTGGTTTACTATTAAATGCAGCAATTTTCACATTAGCGTCAGTTGTGTCGCCAATAACTATTTCTAGTAATTGTGATTCATTCAAATTAAAATTAAAATTTTTTTTAATAAACATCTTTCTCCTGTCATACTCGACGTAGGACTCGGCGTTGCGGCTCCGGTACACACTGGCTCTCCGCAGACATTCGCTTAAATTTCTCTTGGGTGGAAAAAGGTTGGCGATTTCTTCCTTGAAATTAGCCCAATTCTTGCGGCGTGACAATAATTCGCTGTATGGAAGAACTTTAATAAAAAAATTCATTCATATCGGTGACGCACCAGCACTGGCAATTCGAATGCTCCTCCTCACAGGAATCATAGTAGGTATTTCTCTCACTTTCTTCTTTATTTTCTTTTCTAAAAAGTGGATATAAGTGGCCAGATTTTACCACCGTTAGACATACGGTGGACGCCACGGATTGAGTAACCTTTGTTAGTTAGTTCGGACTCGTCATCTTCAGTCGGAATGGCTTCGCAGACTCCGCGTATGACGACATGGAGGTCCCTGTCTTGGCGGAGCTGGTTTGTGGAAAATTCGACCTTAGATTGGTCGAGGAAAGCGGAGAGGCGACGAAAATCGTCAACGGACTTGGGATAGACTCTGATTGAGTTAGAGGTATTGATGGTTCGGCGGTCGCTGATGCCATTGCTGTCCATGGCACGCCGGATTTTTGGCCAAAGAGATTTTTGGCGGATGACGATGGGGGGCGGAGCGGAGCGGAGTCTTTATCGGCGCGCAGCGTGAACGGCTGGGAGAGATCAACTTGCCGTAATATCGGAGACGTTGTCAAGCGTGTTTTGAGAGTCGTGAAAGCTGTCTGCTGCTCTTCTTTACAGTTCCATGTGGCGTCCTTCTTAGTTAACCGAGAAAGCACTTCGACTCGCAATTCTTACGCTTCTCCGTACAGGAGTCATCGTAATTTGCTCACTCGAAGGTCTTGGTGGGCTTCGTCCGGAGTACGTAGCTCTCTGCGGGCGTTAGTAATCGGCTTGCGTATTCGATTGCGGATTACGGATGATTCAACACGCACGTTAAGTGAGCCCGCCGGGCGGCCGTGCGATGCTTGTCTGGGCCCCGCGGTACGCGACAACAGACGAATTTTGTGTCTAGCGCCAGCCAGGTGTGTTTCAGTTTAGAAAAGTTTCTAGCGAGACAGACCTTCTAAGAGGCTTGTTGTTTAGTTTAATTAATGGGTGCGCTAATTTTATTCGTATCAGGCTTGTCCGAGTATGTTTAATTGCCGTTAATATATCGTTTGTTTTTTTCTCCATAGTCTGCAAAATGTTCTTTATACTTACATTGTGTAGCTTTCGACTTGCATTCTGCGGTTGCGTGGTTACGACCGCAGAAAGAGCAGACCCAGGCGGCGTGACAATAATTTTATACGAATAAGGCTGGTTCGTGTGTGTTTAATTGCCGATATTGACGATAAATTACTTGTCTTTATTAAATTTTTTTTTAATGAGGTAGAAAATCATTGACGATTCGCAAGTTTTTGTTGCCCTTTCAGGAACTCGATCTCTCGTTTGAAAACGCTTTTTTTTTTTTTTTCCTCTAAAAAGCTTTCTAGCGATACAGACCTCCTAAGCGGCTTGTTGTTTAGCTTAATTAAGGGGTGAGCTGATTTTATACGAATGAGGCTAGTTCGTGTATGTTTAATAGCCGTAAATATATCCTTTTTTTGTTTCTCCATAGTCTGCAAAATGTTCTTTATACTTACATTGTGTAGCTTTCGACTTGCATTCTGCGGTTGCGTGGTTACGACCGCAGAAAGAGCAGACCCAGGCGGCGTGACAATAATTTTATTCTAATCAGGCTCGTTCGGGTGTGTTTAATAGCCGTAAATATATCCTTTTTTTGTTTCTCCATAGTCTGCAAAATGTTCTTTATACTTACATTGTGTAGCTTTCGACTTGCATTCTGCGGTTGCGTGGTTACGACCGCAGAAAGAGCAGACCCAGGCGGCGTGACAATAATTTTATTCTAATCAGACTAGTTCGTGTATGTTTAATAGCCGTAAATATATCCTTTTTTTGTTTCTCCATAGTCTGCAAAATGTTCTTTATACTTACATTGTGTAGCTTTCGACTTGCATTCTGCGGTTGCGTGGTTACGACCGCAGAAAGAGCAGACCCAGGCGGCGTGACAATAATTTTATTCTAATCAGGCTCGTTCGGGTGTGTTTAATAGCCGTAAATATATCCTTTTTTTGTTTCTCCATAGTCTGCAAAATGTTCTTTATACTTACATTGTGTAGCTTTCGACTTGCATTCTGCGGTTGCGTGGTTACGACCGCAGAAAGAGCAGACCCAGGCGGCGTGACAATAATTTTATTCTAATCAGGCTCGTTCGTGTATGTTTAATAGCCGTAAATATATCCTTTTTTTGTTTCTCCATAGTCTGCAAAATGTTCTTTATACTTACATTGTGTAGCTTTCGACTTGCATTCTGCGGTTGCGTGGTTACGACCGCAGAAAGAGCAGACCCAGGCGGCGTGACAATAATTTTATTCTAATCAGGCTCGTTCGTGTATGTTTAATAGCCGTAAATATATCCTTTTTTTGTTTCTCCATAGTCTGCAAAATGTTCTTTATACTTACATTGTGTAGCTTTCGACTTGCATTCTGCGGTTGCGTGGTTACGACCGCAGAAAGAGCAGACCCAGGCGGCGTGACAATAATTTTATTCTAATCAGGCTCGTTCGGGTGTGTTTAATTGCCGTAAATATATCCTTTTTTTGTTTCTCCATAGTCTGCAAAATGTTCTTTATACTTACATTGTGTAGCTTTCGACTTGCATTCTGCGGTTGCGTGGTTACGACCGCAGAAAGAGCAGACCCAGGCGGCGTGACAATAATTTTATTCTAATCAGGCTCGTTCGTGTATGTTTAATAGCCGTAAATATATCCTTTTTTTGTTTCTCCATAGTCTGCAAAATGTTCTTTATACTTACATTGTGTAGCTTTCGACTTGCATTCTGCGGTTGCGTGGTTACGACCGCAGAAAGAGCAGACCCAGGCGGCGTGACAATAATTTTATTCTAATCAGGCTCGTTCGTGTATGTTTAATAGCCGTAAATATATCCTTTTTTTGTTTCTCCATAGTCTGCAAAATGTTCTTTATACTTACATTGTGTAGCTTTCGACTTGCATTCTGCGGTTGCGTGGTTACGACCGCAGAAAGAGCAGACCCAGGCGGCGTGACAATAATTTTATTCTAATCAGGCTCGTTCGGGTGTGTTTAATTGCCGTAAATATATCCTTTTTTTGTTTCTCCATAGTCTGCAAAATGTTCTTTATACTTACATTGTGTAGCTTTCGACTTGCATTCTGCGGTTGCGTGGTTACGACCGCAGAAAGAGCAGACCCAGGCGGCGTGACAATAATTTTATTCTAATCAGACTAGTTCGTGTATGTTTAATAGCCGTAAATATATCCTTTTTTTGTTTCTCCATAGTCTGCAAAATGTTCTTTATACTTACATTGTGTAGCTTTCGACTTGCATTCTGCGGTTGCGTGGTTACGACCGCAGAAAGAGCAGACCCAGGCGGCGTGACAATAATTTTATTCTAATCAGGCTCGTTCGGGTGTGTTTAATAGCCGTAAATATATCCTTTTTTTGTTTCTCCATAGTCTGCAAAATGTTCTTTATACTTACATTGTGTAGCTTTCGACTTGCATTCTGCGGTTGCGTGGTTACGACCGCAGAAAGAGCAGACCCAGGCGGCGTGACAATAATTTTATTCTAATCAGGCTCGTTCGGGTGTGTTTAATAGCCGTAAATATATCCTTTTTTTGTTTCTCCATAGTCTGCAAAATGTTCTTTATACTTACATTGTGTAGCTTTCGACTTGCATTCTGCGGTTGCGTGGTTACGACCGCAGAAAGAGCAGACCCAGGCGGCGTGACAATAATTTTATTCTAATCAGGCTCGTTCGTGTATGTTTAATAGCCGTAAATATATCCTTTTTTTGTTTCTCCATAGTCTGCAAAATGTTCTTTATACTTACATTGTGTAGCTTTCGACTTGCATTCTGCGGTTGCGTGGTTACGACCGCAGAAAGAGCAGACCCAGGCGGCGTGACAATAATTTTATTCTAATCAGGCTCGTTCGTGTATGTTTAATAGCCGTAAATATATCCTTTTTTTGTTTCTCCATAGTCTGCAAAATGTTCTTTATACTTACATTGTGTAGCTTTCGACTTGCATTCTGCGGTTGCGTGGTTACGACCGCAGAAAGAGCAGACCCAGGCGGCGTGACAATAATTTTATTCTAATCAGGCTCGTTCGGGTGTGTTTAATTGCCGTAAATATATCCTTTTTTTGTTTCTCCATAGTCTGCAAAATGTTCTTTATACTTACATTGTGTAGCTTTCGACTTGCATTCTGCGGTTGCGTGGTTACGACCGCAGAAAGAGCAGACCCAGGCGGCGTGACAATAATTTTATTCTAATCAGGCTCGTTCGTGTATGTTTAATAGCCGTAAATATATCCTTTTTTTGTTTCTCCATAGTCTGCAAAATGTTCTTTATACTTACATTGTGTAGCTTTCGACTTGCATTCTGCGGTTGCGTGGTTACGACCGCAGAAAGAGCAGACCCAGGCGGCGTGACAATAATTTTATTCTAATCAGACTAGTTCGTGTATGTTTAATAGCCGTAAATATATCCTTTTTTTGTTTCTCCATAGTCTGCAAAATGTTCTTTATACTTACATTGTGTAGCTTTCGACTTGCATTCTGCGGTTGCGTGGTTACGACCGCAGAAAGAGCAGACCCAGGCGGCGTGACAATAATTTTATTCTAATCAGGCTCGTTCGGGTGTGTTTAATAGCCGTAAATATATCCTTTTTTTGTTTCTCCATAGTCTGCAAAATGTTCTTTATACTTACATTGTGTAGCTTTCGACTTGCATTCTGCGGTTGCGTGGTTACGACCGCAGAAAGAGCAGACCCAGGCGGCGTGACAATAATTTTATTCTAATCAGGCTCGTTCGGGTGTGTTTAATTGCCGTAAATATATCCTTTTTTTGTTTCTCCATAGTCTGCAAAATGTTCTTTATACTTACATTGTGTAGCTTTCGACTTGCATTCTGCGGTTGCGTGGTTACGACCGCAGAAAGAGCAGACCCAGGCGGCGTGACAATAATTTTATTCTAATCAGGCTCGTTCGTGTATGTTTAATAGCCGTAAATATATCCTTTTTTTGTTTCTCCATAGTCTGCAAAATGTTCTTTATACTTACATTGTGTAGCTTTCGACTTGCATTCTGCGGTTGCGTGGTTACGACCGCAGAAAGAGCAGACCCAGGCGGCGTGACAATAATTTTATTCTAATCAGACTAGTTCGTGTATGTTTAATAGCCGTAAATATATCCTTTTTTTGTTTCTCCATAGTCTGCAAAATGTTCTTTATACTTACATTGTGTAGCTTTCGACTTGCATTCTGCGGTTGCGTGGTTACGACCGCAGAAAGAGCAGACCCAGGCGGCGTGACAATAATTTTATTCTAATCAGGCTCGTTCGGGTGTGTTTAATAGCCGTAAATATATCCTTTTTTTGTTTCTCCATAGTCTGCAAAATGTTCTTTATACTTACATTGTGTAGCTTTCGACTTGCATTCTGCGGTTGCGTGGTTACGACCGCAGAAAGAGCAGACCCAGGCGGCGTGACAATAATTTTATTCTAATCAGGCTCGTTCGTGTATGTTTAATAGCCGTAAATATATCCTTTTTTTGTTTCTCCATAGTCTGCAAAATGTTCTTTATACTTACATTGTGTAGCTTTCGACTTGCATTCTGCGGTTGCGTGGTTACGACCGCAGAAAGAGCAGACCCAGGCGGCGTGACAATAATTTTATTCTAATCAGGCTCGTTCGGGTGTGTTTAATTGCCGTAAATATATCCTTTTTTTGTTTCTCCATAGTCTGCAAAATGTTCTTTATACTTACATTGTGTAGCTTTCGACTTGCATTCTGCGGTTGCGTGGTTACGACCGCAGAAAGAGCAGACCCAGGCGGCGTGACAATAATTTTATTCTAATCAGGCTCGTTCGTGTATGTTTAATTGCCGTAAATATATCCTTTTTTTGTTTCTCCATAGTCTGCAAAATGTTCTTTATACTTACATTGTGTAGCTTTCGACTTGCATTCTGCGGTTGCGTGGTTACGACCGCAGAAAGAGCAGACCCAGGCGGCGTGACAATAATTTTATTCTAATCAGGCTCGTTCGTGTATGTTTAATTGCCGTAAATATATCCTTTTTTTGTTTCTCCATAGTCTGCAAAATGTTCTTTATACTTACATTGTGTAGCTTTCGACTTGCATTCTGCGGTTGCGTGGTTACGACCGCAGAAAGAGCAGACCCAGGCGGCGTGACAATAATTTTATTCTAATCAGGCTCGTTCGGGTGTGTTTAATTGCCGTAAATATATCCTTTTTTTGTTTCTCCATAGTCTGCAAAATGTTCTTTATACTTACATTGTGTAGCTTTCGACTTGCATTCTGCGGTTGCGTGGTTACGACCGCAGAAAGAGCAGACCCAGGCGGCGTGACAATAATTTTATTCTAATCAGGCTAGTTCGTGTATGTTTAATAGCCGTAAATATATCCTTTTTTTGTTTCTCCATAGTCTGCAAAATGTTCTTTATACTTACATTGTGTAGCTTTCGACTTGCATTCTGCGGTTGCGTGGTTACGACCGCAGAAAGAGCAGACCCAGGCGGCGTGACAATAATTTTATTCTAATCAGGCTCGTTCGGGTGTGTTTAATTGCCGTAAATATATCCTTTTTTTGTTTCTCCATAGTCTGCAAAATGTTCTTTATACTTACATTGTGTAGCTTTCGACTTGCATTCTGCGGTTGCGTGGTTACGACCGCAGAAAGAGCAGACCCAGGCGGCGTGACAATAATTTTATTCTAATCAGGCTCGTTCGGGTGTGTTTAATTGCCGTAAATATATCCTTTTTTTGTTTCTCCATAGTCTGCAAAATGTTCTTTATACTTACATTGTGTAGCTTTCGACTTGCATTCTGCGGTTGCGTGGTTACGACCGCAGAAAGAGCAGACCCAGGCGGCGTGACAATAATTTTATTCTAATCAGGCTCGTTCGTGTATGTTTAATAGCCGTAAATATATCCTTTTTTTGTTTCTCCATAGTCTGCAAAATGTTCTTTATACTTACATTGTGTAGCTTTCGACTTGCATTCTGCGGTTGCGTGGTTACGACCGCAGAAAGAGCAGACCCAGGCGGCGTGACAATAATTTTATTCTAATCAGGCTCGTTCGTGTATGTTTAATAGCCGTAAATATATCCTTTTTTTGTTTCTCCATAGTCTGCAAAATGTTCTTTATACTTACATTGTGTAGCTTTCGACTTGCATTCTGCGGTTGCGTGGTTACGACCGCAGAAAGAGCAGACCCAGGCGGCGTGACAATAATTTTATTCTAATCAGGCTCGTTCGGGTGTGTTTAATTGCCGTAAATATATCCTTTTTTTGTTTCTCCATAGTCTGCAAAATGTTCTTTATACTTACATTGTGTAGCTTTCGACTTGCATTCTGCGGTTGCGTGGTTACGACCGCAGAAAGAGCAGACCCAGGCGGCGTGACAATAATTTTATTCTAATCAGGCTCGTTCGTGTATGTTTAATTGCCGTAAATATATCCTTTTTTTGTTTCTCCATAGTCTGCAAAATGTTCTTTATACTTACATTGTGTAGCTTTCGACTTGCATTCTGCGGTTGCGTGGTTACGACCGCAGAAAGAGCAGACCCAGGCGGCGTGACAATAATTTTATTCTAATCAGGCTCGTTCGTGTATGTTTAATTGCCGTAAATATATCCTTTTTTTGTTTCTCCATAGTCTGCAAAATGTTCTTTATACTTACATTGTGTAGCTTTCGACTTGCATTCTGCGGTTGCGTGGTTACGACCGCAGAAAGAGCAGACCCAGGCGGCGTGACAATAATTTTATTCTAATCAGGCTCGTTCGGGTGTGTTTAATTGCCGTAAATATATCCTTTTTTTGTTTCTCCATAGTCTGCAAAATGTTCTTTATACTTACATTGTGTAGCTTTCGACTTGCATTCTGCGGTTGCGTGGTTACGACCGCAGAAAGAGCAGACCCAGGCGGCGTGACAATAATTTTATTCTAATCAGGCTAGTTCGTGTATGTTTAATAGCCGTAAATATATCCTTTTTTTGTTTCTCCATAGTCTGCAAAATGTTCTTTATACTTACATTGTGTAGCTTTCGACTTGCATTCTGCGGTTGCGTGGTTACGACCGCAGAAAGAGCAGACCCAGGCGGCGTGACAATAATTTTATTCTAATCAGGCTAGTTCGTGTATGTTTAATAGCCGTAAATATATCCTTTTTTTGTTTCTCCATAGTCTGCAAAATGTTCTTTATACTTACATTGTGTAGCTTTCGACTTGCATTCTGCGGTTGCGTGGTTACGACCGCAGAAAGAGCAGACCCAGGCGGCGTGACAATAATTTTATTCTAATCAGGCTCGTTCGGGTGTGTTTAATTGCCGTAAATATATCCTTTTTTTGTTTCTCCATAGTCTGCAAAATGTTCTTTATACTTACATTGTGTAGCTTTCGACTTGCATTCTGCGGTTGCGTGGTTACGACCGCAGAAAGAGCAGACCCAGGCGGCGTGACAATAATTTTATTCTAATCAGGCTAGTTCGTGTATGTTTAATTGCCGATATTGACGATAAATTACTTGTCTTTATTAAATTTTTTTTTAATGAGGTAGAAAATCATTGACGATTCGCAAGTTTTTGTTGCCCTTTCAGGAACTCGATCTCTCGTTTGAAAACGCTTTTTTTTTTTTTTCCTCTAAAAAGCTTTCTAGCGATACAGACCTCCTAAGCGGCTTGTTGTTTAGCTTAATTAAGGGGTGAGCTGATTTTATACGAATGAGGCTAGTTCGTGTATGTTTAATAGCCGTAAATATATCCTTTTTTTGTTTCTCCATAGTCTGCAAAATGTTCTTTATACTTACATTGTGTAGCTTTCGACTTGCATTCTGCGGTTGCGTGGTTACGACCGCAGAAAGAGCAGACCCAGGCGGCGTGACAATAATTTTATTCTAATCAGGCTCGTTCGGGTGTGTTTAATAGCCGTAAATATATCCTTTTTTTGTTTCTCCATAGTCTGCAAAATGTTCTTTATACTTACATTGTGTAGCTTTCGACTTGCATTCTGCGGTTGCGTGGTTACGACCGCAGAAAGAGCAGACCCAGGCGGCGTGACAATAATTTTATTCTAATCAGGCTAGTTCGTGTATGTTTAATAGCCGTAAATATATCCTTTTTTTGTTTCTCCATAGTCTGCAAAATGTTCTTTATACTTACATTGTGTAGCTTTCGACTTGCATTCTGCGGTTGCGTGGTTACGACCGCAGAAAGAGCAGACCCAGGCGGCGTGACAATAATTTTATTCTAATCAGGCTCGTTCGGGTGTGTTTAATTGCCGTAAATATATCCTTTTTTTGTTTCTCCATAGTCTGCAAAATGTTCTTTATACTTACATTGTGTAGCTTTCGACTTGCATTCTGCGGTTGCGTGGTTACGACCGCAGAAAGAGCAGACCCAGGCGGCGTGACAATAATTTTATTCTAATCAGGCTAGTTCGTGTATGTTTAATTGCCGATATTGACGATAAATTACTTGTCTTTATTAAATTTTTTTTTAATGAGGTAGAAAATCATTGACGATTCGCAAGTTTTTGTTGCCCTTTCAGGAACTCGATCTCTCGTTTGAAAACGCTTTTTTTTTTTTTTCCTCTAAAAAGCTTTCTAGCGATACAGACCTCCTAAGCGGCTTGTTGTTTAGCTTAATTAAGGGGTGAGCTGATTTTATACGAATGAGGCTAGTTCGTGTATGTTTAATAGCCGTAAATATATCCTTTTTTTGTTTCTCCATAGTCTGCAAAATGTTCTTTATACTTACATTGTGTAGCTTTCGACTTGCATTCTGCGGTTGCGTGGTTACGACCGCAGAAAGAGCAGACCCAGGCGGCGTGACAATAATTTTATTCTAATCAGGCTCGTTCGGGTGTGTTTAATTGCCGTAAATATATCCTTTTTTTGTTTCTCCATAGTCTGCAAAATGTTCTTTATACTTACATTGTGTAGCTTTCGACTTGCATTCTGCGGTTGCGTGGTTACGACCGCAGAAAGAGCAGACCCAGGCGGCGTGACAATAATTTTATTCTAATCAGGCTAGTTCGTGTATGTTTAATTGCCGATATTGACGATAAATTACTTGTCTTTATTAAATTTTTTTTTAATGAGGTAGAAAATCATTGACGATTCGCAAGTTTTTGTTGCCCTTTCAGGAACTCGATCTCTCGTTTGAAAACGCTTTTTTTTTTTTTTCCTCTAAAAAGCTTTCTAGCGATACAGACCTCCTAAGCGGCTTGTTGTTTAGCTTAATTAAGGGGTGAGCTGATTTTATACGAATGAGGCTAGTTCGTGTATGTTTAATAGCCGTAAATATATCCTTTTTTTGTTTCTCCATAGTCTGCAAAATGTTCTTTATACTTACATTGTGTAGCTTTCGACTTGCATTCTGCGGTTGCGTGGTTACGACCGCAGAAAGAGCAGACCCAGGCGGCGTGACAATAATTTTATTCTAATCAGGCTAGTTCGTGTATGTTTAATAGCCGTAAATATATCCTTTTTTTGTTTCTCCATAGTCTGCAAAATGTTCTTTATACTTACATTGTGTAGCTTTCGACTTGCATTCTGCGGTTGCGTGGTTACGACCGCAGAAAGAGCAGACCCAGGCGGCGTGACAATAATTTTATTCTAATCAGGCTCGTTCGGGTGTGTTTAATTGCCGTAAATATATCCTTTTTTTGTTTCTCCATAGTCTGCAAAATGTTCTTTATACTTACATTGTGTAGCTTTCGACTTGCATTCTGCGGTTGCGTGGTTACGACCGCAGAAAGAGCAGACCCAGGCGGCGTGACAATAATTTTATTCTAATCAGGCTCGTTCGGGTGTGTTTAATAGCCGTAAATATATCCTTTTTTTGTTTCTCCATAGTCTGCAAAATGTTCTTTATACTTACATTGTGTAGCTTTCGACTTGCATTCTGCGGTTGCGTGGTTACGACCGCAGAAAGAGCAGACCCAGGCGGCGTGACAATAATTTTATTCTAATCAGGCTCGTTCGGGTGTGTTTAATAGCCGTAAATATATCCTTTTTTTGTTTCTCCATAGTCTGCAAAATGTTCTTTATACTTACATTGTGTAGCTTTCGACTTGCATTCTGCGGTTGCGTGGTTACGACCGCAGAAAGAGCAGACCCAGGCGGCGTGACAATAATTTTATTCTAATCAGGCTCGTTCGGGTGTGTTTAATTGCCGTAAATATATCCTTTTTTTGTTTCTCCATAGTCTGCAAAATGTTCTTTATACTTACATTGTGTAGCTTTCGACTTGCATTCTGCGGTTGCGTGGTTACGACCGCAGAAAGAGCAGACCCAGGCGGCGTGACAATAATTTTATTCTAATCAGGCTCGTTCGGGTGTGTTTAATTGCCGTAAATATATCCTTTTTTTGTTTCTCCATAGTCTGCAAAATGTTCTTTATACTTACATTGTGTAGCTTTCGACTTGCATTCTGCGGTTGCGTGGTTACGACCGCAGAAAGAGCAGACCCAGGCGGCGTGACAATAATTTTATTCTAATCAGGCTCGTTCGGGTGTGTTTAATAGCCGTAAATATATCCTTTTTTTGTTTCTCCATAGTCTGCAAAATGTTCTTTATACTTACATTGTGTAGCTTTCGACTTGCATTCTGCGGTTGCGTGGTTACGACCGCAGAAAGAGCAGACCCAGGCGGCGTGACAATAATTTTATACGAATAAGGCTGGTTCGGGTGTGTTTAATTGCCGTAAATATATCCTTTTTTTGTTTCTCCATAGTCTGCAAAATGTTCTTTATACTTACATTGTGTAGCTTTCGACTTGCATTCTGCGGTTGCGTGGTTACGACCGCAGAAAGAGCAGACCCAGGCGGCGTGACAATAATTTTATTCTAATCAGGCTCGTTCGGGTGTGTTTAATAGCCGTAAATATATCCTTTTTTTGTTTCTCCATAGTCTGCAAAATGTTCTTTATACTTACATTGTGTAGCTTTCGACTTGCATTCTGCGGTTGCGTGGTTACGACCGCAGAAAGAGCAGACCCAGGCGGCGTGACAATAATTTTATTCTAATCAGGCTCGTTCGGGTGTGTTTAATTGCCGTAAATATATCCTTTTTTTGTTTCTCCATAGTCTGCAAAATGTTCTTTATACTTACATTGTGTAGCTTTCGACTTGCATTCTGCGGTTGCGTGGTTACGACCGCAGAAAGAGCAGACCCAGGCGGCGTGACAATAATTTTATTCTAATCAGGCTCGTTCGGGTGTGTTTAATTGCCGTAAATATATCCTTTTTTTGTTTCTCCATAGTCTGCAAAATGTTCTTTATACTTACATTGTGTAGCTTTCGACTTGCATTCTGCGGTTGCGTGGTTACGACCGCAGAAAGAGCAGACCCAGGCGGCGTGACAATAATTTTATTCTAATCAGGCTCGTTCGGGTGTGTTTAATTGCCGTAAATATATCCTTTTTTTGTTTCTCCATAGTCTGCAAAATGTTCTTTATACTTACATTGTGTAGCTTTCGACTTGCATTCTGCGGTTGCGTGGTTACGACCGCAGAAAGAGCAGACCCAGGCGGCGTGACAATAATTTTATTCTAATCAGGCTCGTTCGGGTGTGTTTAATTGCCGTAAATATATCCTTTTTTTGTTTCTCCATAGTCTGCAAAATGTTCTTTATACTTACATTGTGTAGCTTTCGACTTGCATTCTGCGGTTGCGTGGTTACGACCGCAGAAAGAGCAGACCCAGGCGGCGTGACAATAATTTTATTCTAATCAGGCTCGTTCGGGTGTGTTTAATTGCCGTAAATATATCCTTTTTTTGTTTCTCCATAGTCTGCAAAATGTTCTTTATACTTACATTGTGTAGCTTTCGACTTGCATTCTGCGGTTGCGTGGTTACGACCGCAGAAAGAGCAGACCCAGGCGGCGTGACAATAATTTTATTCTAATCAGGCTCGTTCGGGTGTGTTTAATTGCCGTAAATATATCCTTTTTTTGTTTCTCCATAGTCTGCAAAATGTTCTTTATACTTACATTGTGTAGCTTTCGACTTGCATTCTGCGGTTGCGTGGTTACGACCGCAGAAAGAGCAGACCCAGGCGGCGTGACAATAATTTTATACGAATAAGGCTGGTTCGTGTGTGTTTAATTGCCGATATTGACGATAAATTACTTGTCTTTATTAAATTTTTTTTTAATGAGGTAGAAAATCATTGACGATTCGCAAGTTTTTGTTGCCCTTTCAGGAACTCGATCTCTCGTTTGAAAACGCTTTTTTTTTTTTTTCCTCTAAAAAGCTTTCTAGCGATACAGACCTCCTAAGCGGCTTGTTGTTTAGCTTAATTAAGGGGTGAGCTGATTTTATACGAATGAGGCTAGTTCGTGTATGTTTAATAGCCGTAAATATATCCTTTTTTTGTTTCTCCATAGTCTGCAAAATGTTCTTTATACTTACATTGTGTAGCTTTCGACTTGCATTCTGCGGTTGCGTGGTTACGACCGCAGAAAGAGCAGACCCAGGCGGCGTGACAATAATTTTATTCTAATCAGGCTCGTTCGGGTGTGTTTAATAGCCGTAAATATATCCTTTTTTTGTTTCTCCATAGTCTGCAAAATGTTCTTTATACTTACATTGTGTAGCTTTCGACCTGCATTCTGCGGTTGCGTGGTTACGACCGCAGAAAGAGCAGACCCAGGCGGCGTGACAATAATTTTATTCTAATCAGGCTCGTTCGGGTGTGTTTAATTGCCGTAAATATATCCTTTTTTTGTTTCTCCATAGTCTGCAAAATGTTCTTTATACTTACATTGTGTAGCTTTCGACTTGCATTCTGCGGTTGCGTGGTTACGACCGCAGAAAGAGCAGACCCAGGCGGCGTGACAATAATTTTATACGAATAAGGCTGGTTCGTGTGTGTTTAATTGCCGATATTGACGATAAATTACTTGTCTTTATTAAATTTTTTTTTAATGAGGTAGAAAATCATTGACGATTCGCAAGTTTTTGTTGCCCTTTCAGGAACTCGATCTCTCGTTTGAAAACGCTTTTTTTTTTTTTTCCTCTAAAAAGCTTTCTAGCGATACAGACCTCCTAAGCGGCTTGTTGTTTAGCTTAATTAAGGGGTGAGCTGATTTTATACGAATGAGGCTAGTTCGTGTATGTTTAATAGCCGTAAATATATCCTTTTTTTGTTTCTCCATAGTCTGCAAAATGTTCTTTATACTTACATTGTGTAGCTTTCGACCTGCATTCTGCGGTTGCGTGGTTACGACCGCAGAAAGAGCAGACCCAGGCGGCGTGACAATAATTTTATTCTAATCAGGCTCGTTCGGGTGTGTTTAATTGCCGTAAATATATCCTTTTTTTGTTTCTCCATAGTCTGCAAAATGTTCTTTATACTTACATTGTGTAGCTTTCGACTTGCATTCTGCGGTTGCGTGGTTACGACCGCAGAAAGAGCAGACCCAGGCGGCGTGACAATAATTTTATTCTAATCAGGCTCGTTCGGGTGTGTTTAATTGCCGTAAATATATCCTTTTTTTGTTTCTCCATAGTCTGCAAAATGTTCTTTATACTTACATTGTGTAGCTTTCGACTTGCATTCTGCGGTTGCGTGGTTACGACCGCAGAAAGAGCAGACCCAGGCGGCGTGACAATAATTTTATTCTAATCAGGCTCGTTCGGGTGTGTTTAATTGCCGTAAATATATCCTTTTTTTGTTTCTCCATAGTCTGCAAAATGTTCTTTATACTTACATTGTGTAGCTTTCGACTTGCATTCTGCGGTTGCGTGGTTACGACCGCAGAAAGAGCAGACCCAGGCGGCGTGACAATAATTTTATTCTAATCAGGCTCGTTCGGGTGTGTTTAATAGCCGTAAATATATCCTTTTTTTGTTTCTCCATAGTCTGCAAAATGTTCTTTATACTTACATTGTGTAGCTTTCGACTTGCATTCTGCGGTTGCGTGGTTACGACCGCAGAAAGAGCAGACCCAGGCGGCGTGACAATAATTTTATTCTAATCAGGCTCGTTCGGGTGTGTTTAATAGCCGTAAATATATCCTTTTTTTGTTTCTCCATAGTCTGCAAAATGTTCTTTATACTTACATTGTGTAGCTTTCGACTTGCATTCTGCGGTTGCGTGGTTACGACCGCAGAAAGAGCAGACCCAGGCGGCGTGACAATAATTTTATTCTAATCAGGCTCGTTCGGGTGTGTTTAATAGCCGTAAATATATCCTTTTTTTGTTTCTCCATAGTCTGCAAAATGTTCTTTATACTTACATTGTGTAGCTTTCGACTTGCATTCTGCGGTTGCGTGGTTACGACCGCAGAAAGAGCAGACCCAGGCGGCGTGACAATAATTTTATTCTAATCAGGCTCGTTCGGGTGTGTTTAATAGCCGTAAATATATCCTTTTTTTGTTTCTCCATAGTCTGCAAAATGTTCTTTATACTTACATTGTGTAGCTTTCGACTTGCATTCTGCGGTTGCGTGGTTACGACCGCAGAAAGAGCAGACCCAGGCGGCGTGACAATAATTTTATTCTAATCAGGCTCGTTCGGGTGTGTTTAATTGCCGTAAATATATCCTTTTTTTGTTTCTCCATAGTCTGCAAAATGTTCTTTATACTTACATTGTGTAGCTTTCGACTTGCATTCTGCGGTTGCGTGGTTACGACCGCAGAAAGAGCAGACCCAGGCGGCGTGACAATAATTTTATTCTAATCAGGCTCGTTCGGGTGTGTTTAATTGCCGTAAATATATCCTTTTTTTGTTTCTCCATAGTCTGCAAAATGTTCTTTATACTTACATTGTGTAGCTTTCGACTTGCATTCTGCGGTTGCGTGGTTACGACCGCAGAAAGAGCAGACCCAGGCGGCGTGACAATAATTTTATTCTAATCAGGCTAGTTCGTGTATGTTTAATAGCCGTAAATATATCCTTTTTTTGTTTCTCCATAGTCTGCAAAATGTTCTTTATACTTACATTGTGTAGCTTTCGACTTGCATTCTGCGGTTGCGTGGTTACGACCGCAGAAAGAGCAGACCCAGGCGGCGTGACAATAATTTTATTCTAATCAGGCTCGTTCGGGTGTGTTTAATTGCCGTAAATATATCCTTTTTTTGTTTCTCCATAGTCTGCAAAATGTTCTTTATACTTACATTGTGTAGCTTTCGACTTGCATTCTGCGGTTGCGTGGTTACGACCGCAGAAAGAGCAGACCCAGGCGGCGTGACAATAATTTTATTCTAATCAGGCTAGTTCGTGTATGTTTAATTGCCGATATTGACGATAAATTACTTGTCTTTATTAAATTTTTTTTTAATGAGGTAGAAAATCATTGACGATTCGCAAGTTTTTGTTGCCCTTTCAGGAACTCGATCTCTCGTTTGAAAACGCTTTTTTTTTTTTTTCCTCTAAAAAGCTTTCTAGCGATACAGACCTCCTAAGCGGCTTGTTGTTTAGCTTAATTAAGGGGTGAGCTGATTTTATACGAATGAGGCTAGTTCGTGTATGTTTAATAGCCGTAAATATATCCTTTTTTTGTTTCTCCATAGTCTGCAAAATGTTCTTTATACTTACATTGTGTAGCTTTCGACTTGCATTCTGCGGTTGCGTGGTTACGACCGCAGAAAGAGCAGACCCAGGCGGCGTGACAATAATTTTATTCTAATCAGGCTCGTTCGGGTGTGTTTAATAGCCGTAAATATATCCTTTTTTTGTTTCTCCATAGTCTGCAAAATGTTCTTTATACTTACATTGTGTAGCTTTCGACCTGCATTCTGCGGTTGCGTGGTTACGACCGCAGAAAGAGCAGACCCAGGCGGCGTGACAATAATTTTATTCTAATCAGGCTCGTTCGGGTGTGTTTAATAGCCGTAAATATATCCTTTTTTTGTTTCTCCATAGTCTGCAAAATGTTCTTTATACTTACATTGTGTAGCTTTCGACTTGCATTCTGCGGTTGCGTGGTTACGACCGCAGAAAGAGCAGACCCAGGCGGCGTGACAATAATTTTATTCTAATCAGGCTCGTTCGGGTGTGTTTAATAGCCGTAAATATATCCTTTTTTTGTTTCTCCATAGTCTGCAAAATGTTCTTTATACTTACATTGTGTAGCTTTCGACTTGCATTCTGCGGTTGCGTGGTTACGACCGCAGAAAGAGCAGACCCAGGCGGCGTGACAATAATTTTATTCTAATCAGGCTCGTTCGGGTGTGTTTAATAGCCGTAAATATATCCTTTTTTTGTTTCTCCATAGTCTGCAAAATGTTCTTTATACTTACATTGTGTAGCTTTCGACTTGCATTCTGCGGTTGCGTGGTTACGACCGCAGAAAGAGCAGACCCAGGCGGCGTGACAATAATTTTATTCTAATCAGGCTCGTTCGGGTGTGTTTAATAGCCGTAAATATATCCTTTTTTTGTTTCTCCATAGTCTGCAAAATGTTCTTTATACTTACATTGTGTAGCTTTCGACTTGCATTCTGCGGTTGCGTGGTTACGACCGCAGAAAGAGCAGACCCAGGCGGCGTGACAATAATTTTATTCTAATCAGGCTCGTTCGGGTGTGTTTAATAGCCGTAAATATATCCTTTTTTTGTTTCTCCATAGTCTGCAAAATGTTCTTTATACTTACATTGTGTAGCTTTCGACTTGCATTCTGCGGTTGCGTGGTTACGACCGCAGAAAGAGCAGACCCAGGCGGCGTGACAATAATTTTATTCTAATCAGGCTCGTTCGGGTGTGTTTAATAGCCGTAAATATATCCTTTTTTTGTTTCTCCATAGTCTGCAAAATGTTCTTTATACTTACATTGTGTAGCTTTCGACTTGCATTCTGCGGTTGCGTGGTTACGACCGCAGAAAGAGCAGACCCAGGCGGCGTGACAATAATTTTATTCTAATCAGGCTCGTTCGGGTGTGTTTAATAGCCGTAAATATATCCTTTTTTTGTTTCTCCATAGTCTGCAAAATGTTCTTTATACTTACATTGTGTAGCTTTCGACTTGCATTCTGCGGTTGCGTGGTTACGACCGCAGAAAGAGCAGACCCAGGCGGCGTGACAATAATTTTATTCTAATCAGGCTCGTTCGGGTGTGTTTAATAGCCGTAAATATATCCTTTTTTTGTTTCTCCATAGTCTGCAAAATGTTCTTTATACTTACATTGTGTAGCTTTCGACTTGCATTCTGCGGTTGCGTGGTTACGACCGCAGAAAGAGCAGACCCAGGCGGCGTGACAATAATTTTATTCTAATCAGGCTCGTTCGGGTGTGTTTAATTGCCGTAAATATATCCTTTTTTTGTTTCTCCATAGTCTGCAAAATGTTCTTTATACTTACATTGTGTAGCTTTCGACTTGCATTCTGCGGTTGCGTGGTTACGACCGCAGAAAGAGCAGACCCAGGCGGCGTGACAATAATTTTATTCTAATCAGGCTCGTTCGGGTGTGTTTAATAGCCGTAAATATATCCTTTTTTTGTTTCTCCATAGTCTGCAAAATGTTCTTTATACTTACATTGTGTAGCTTTCGACTTGCATTCTGCGGTTGCGTGGTTACGACCGCAGAAAGAGCAGACCCAGGCGGCGTGACAATAATTTTATTCTAATCAGGCTCGTTCGGGTGTGTTTAATTGCCGTAAATATATCCTTTTTTTGTTTCTCCATAGTCTGCAAAATGTTCTTTATACTTACATTGTGTAGCTTTCGACTTGCATTCTGCGGTTGCGTGGTTACGACCGCAGAAAGAGCAGACCCAGGCGGCGTGACAATAATTTTATACGAATAAGGCTGGTTCGTGTGTGTTTAATTGCCGATATTGACGATAAATTACTTGTCTTTATTAAATTTTTTTTTAATGAGGTAGAAAATCATTGACGATTCGCAAGTTTTTGTTGCCCTTTCAGGAACTCGATCTCTCGTTTGAAAACGCTTTTTTTTTTTTTTCCTCTAAAAAGCTTTCTAGCGATACAGACCTCCTAAGCGGCTTGTTGTTTAGCTTAATTAAGGGGTGAGCTGATTTTATACGAATGAGGCTAGTTCGTGTATGTTTAATAGCCGTAAATATATCCTTTTTTTGTTTCTCCATAGTCTGCAAAATGTTCTTTATACTTACATTGTGTAGCTTTCGACTTGCATTCTGCGGTTGCGTGGTTACGACCGCAGAAAGAGCAGACCCAGGCGGCGTGACAATAATTTTATTCTAATCAGGCTAGTTCGTGTATGTTTAATAGCCGTAAATATATCCTTTTTTTGTTTCTCCATAGTCTGCAAAATGTTCTTTATACTTACATTGTGTAGCTTTCGACTTGCATTCTGCGGTTGCGTGGTTACGACCGCAGAAAGAGCAGACCCAGGCGGCGTGACAATAATTTTATTCTAATCAGGCTAGTTCGTGTATGTTTAATAGCCGTAAATATATCCTTTTTTTGTTTCTCCATAGTCTGCAAAATGTTCTTTATACTTACATTGTGTAGCTTTCGACTTGCATTCTGCGGTTGCGTGGTTACGACCGCAGAAAGAGCAGACCCAGGCGGCGTGACAATAATTTTATTCTAATCAGGCTAGTTCGTGTATGTTTAATAGCCGTAAATATATCCTTTTTTTGTTTCTCCATAGTCTGCAAAATGTTCTTTATACTTACATTGTGTAGCTTTCGACTTGCATTCTGCGGTTGCGTGGTTACGACCGCAGAAAGAGCAGACCCAGGCGGCGTGACAATAATTTTATTCTAATCAGGCTCGTTCGGGTGTGTTTAATAGCCGTAAATATATCCTTTTTTTGTTTCTCCATAGTCTGCAAAATGTTCTTTATACTTACATTGTGTAGCTTTCGACTTGCATTCTGCGGTTGCGTGGTTACGACCGCAGAAAGAGCAGACCCAGGCGGCGTGACAATAATTTTATTCTAATCAGGCTAGTTCGTGTATGTTTAATAGCCGTAAATATATCCTTTTTTTGTTTCTCCATAGTCTGCAAAATGTTCTTTATACTTACATTGTGTAGCTTTCGACTTGCATTCTGCGGTTGCGTGGTTACGACCGCAGAAAGAGCAGACCCAGGCGGCGTGACAATAATTTTATTCTAATCAGGCTAGTTCGTGTATGTTTAATAGCCGTAAATATATCCTTTTTTTGTTTCTCCATAGTCTGCAAAATGTTCTTTATACTTACATTGTGTAGCTTTCGACTTGCATTCTGCGGTTGCGTGGTTACGACCGCAGAAAGAGCAGACCCAGGCGGCGTGACAATAATTTTATTCTAATCAGGCTCGTTCGTGTGTGTTTAATTGCCGTAAATATATCCTTTTTTTGTTTCTCCATAGTCTGCAAAATGTTCTTTATACTTACATTGTGTAGCTTTCGACTTGCATTCTGCGGTTGCGTGGTTACGACCGCAGAAAGGGCAGACCCAGGCGGCGTGACAATAATTTTATTCTAATCAGGCTCGTTCGTGTGTGTTTAATTGCCGTAAATATATCCTTTTTTTGTTTCTCCATAGTCTGCAAAATGTTCTTTATACTTACATTGTGTAGCTTTCGACTTGCATTCTGCGGTTGCGTGGTTACGACCGCAGAAAGAGCAGACCCAGGCGGCGTGACAATAATTTTATTCTAATCAGGCTCGTTCGTGTGTGTTTAATTGCCGTAAATATATCCTTTTTTTGTTTCTCCATAGTCTGCAAAATGTTCTTTATACTTACATTGTGTAGCTTTCGACTTGCATTCTGCGGTTGCGTGGTTACGACCGCAGAAAGGGCAGACCCAGGCGGCGTGACAATAATTTTATTCTAATCAGGCTCGTTCGTGTGTGTTTAATTGCCGTAAATATATCCTTTTTTTGTTTCTCCATAGTCTGCAAAATGTTCTTTATACTTACATTGTGTAGCTTTCGACTTGCATTCTGCGGTTGCGTGGTTACGACCGCAGAAAGAGCAGACCCAGGCGGCGTGACAATAATTTTATTCTAATCAGGCTCGTTCGTGTGTGTTTAATTGCCGTAAATATATCCTTTTTTTGTTTCTCCATAGTCTGCAAAATGTTCTTTATACTTACATTGTGTAGCTTTCGACTTGCATTCTGCGGTTGCGTGGTTACGACCGCAGAAAGAGCAGACCCAGGCGGCGTGACAATAATTTTATTCTAATCAGGCTCGTTCGGGTGTGTTTAATTGCCGTAAATATATCCTTTTTTTGTTTCTCCATAGTCTGCAAAATGTTCTTTATACTTACATTGTGTAGCTTTCGACTTGCATTCTGCGGTTGCGTGGTTACGACCGCAGAAAGAGCAGACCCAGGCGGCGTGACAATAATTTTATTCTAATCAGGCTAGTTCGTGTATGTTTAATAGCCGTAAATATATCCTTTTTTTGTTTCTCCATAGTCTGCAAAATGTTCTTTATACTTACATTGTGTAGCTTTCGACTTGCATTCTGCGGTTGCGTGGTTACGACCGCAGAAAGAGCAGACCCAGGCGGCGTGACAATAATTTTATTCTAATCAGGCTAGTTCGTGTATGTTTAATAGCCGTAAATATATCCTTTTTTTGTTTCTCCATAGTCTGCAAAATGTTCTTTATACTTACATTGTGTAGCTTTCGACTTGCATTCTGCGGTTGCGTGGTTACGACCGCAGAAAGAGCAGACCCAGGCGGCGTGACAATAATTTTATTCTAATCAGGCTCGTTCGGGTGTGTTTAATAGCCGTAAATATATCCTTTTTTTGTTTCTCCATAGTCTGCAAAATGTTCTTTATACTTACATTGTGTAGCTTTCGACTTGCATTCTGCGGTTGCGTGGTTACGACCGCAGAAAGAGCAGACCCAGGCGGCGTGACAATAATTTTATTCTAATCAGGCTAGTTCGTGTATGTTTAATAGCCGTAAATATATCCTTTTTTTGTTTCTCCATAGTCTGCAAAATGTTCTTTATACTTACATTGTGTAGCTTTCGACTTGCATTCTGCGGTTGCGTGGTTACGACCGCAGAAAGAGCAGACCCAGGCGGCGTGACAATAATTTTATTCTAATCAGGCTAGTTCGTGTATGTTTAATAGCCGTAAATATATCCTTTTTTTGTTTCTCCATAGTCTGCAAAATGTTCTTTATACTTACATTGTGTAGCTTTCGACTTGCATTCTGCGGTTGCGTGGTTACGACCGCAGAAAGAGCAGACCCAGGCGGCGTGACAATAATTTTATTCTAATCAGGCTCGTTCGTGTGTGTTTAATTGCCGTAAATATATCCTTTTTTTGTTTCTCCATAGTCTGCAAAATGTTCTTTATACTTACATTGTGTAGCTTTCGACTTGCATTCTGCGGTTGCGTGGTTACGACCGCAGAAAGGGCAGACCCAGGCGGCGTGACAATAATTTTATTCTAATCAGGCTCGTTCGTGTGTGTTTAATTGCCGTAAATATATCCTTTTTTTGTTTCTCCATAGTCTGCAAAATGTTCTTTATACTTACATTGTGTAGCTTTCGACTTGCATTCTGCGGTTGCGTGGTTACGACCGCAGAAAGAGCAGACCCAGGCGGCGTGACAATAATTTTATTCTAATCAGGCTCGTTCGTGTGTGTTTAATTGCCGTAAATATATCCTTTTTTTGTTTCTCCATAGTCTGCAAAATGTTCTTTATACTTACATTGTGTAGCTTTCGACTTGCATTCTGCGGTTGCGTGGTTACGACCGCAGAAAGGGCAGACCCAGGCGGCGTGACAATAATTTTATTCTAATCAGGCTCGTTCGTGTGTGTTTAATTGCCGTAAATATATCCTTTTTTTGTTTCTCCATAGTCTGCAAAATGTTCTTTATACTTACATTGTGTAGCTTTCGACTTGCATTCTGCGGTTGCGTGGTTACGACCGCAGAAAGAGCAGACCCAGGCGGCGTGACAATAATTTTATTCTAATCAGGCTCGTTCGTGTGTGTTTAATTGCCGTAAATATATCCTTTTTTTGTTTCTCCATAGTCTGCAAAATGTTCTTTATACTTACATTGTGTAGCTTTCGACTTGCATTCTGCGGTTGCGTGGTTACGACCGCAGAAAGAGCAGACCCAGGCGGCGTGACAATAATTTTATTCTAATCAGGCTCGTTCGGGTGTGTTTAATTGCCGTAAATATATCCTTTTTTTGTTTCTCCATAGTCTGCAAAATGTTCTTTATACTTACATTGTGTAGCTTTCGACTTGCATTCTGCGGTTGCGTGGTTACGACCGCAGAAAGAGCAGACCCAGGCGGCGTGACAATAATTTTATTCTAATCAGGCTAGTTCGTGTATGTTTAATAGCCGTAAATATATCCTTTTTTTGTTTCTCCATAGTCTGCAAAATGTTCTTTATACTTACATTGTGTAGCTTTCGACTTGCATTCTGCGGTTGCGTGGTTACGACCGCAGAAAGAGCAGACCCAGGCGGCGTGACAATAATTTTATTCTAATCAGGCTCGTTCGGGTGTGTTTAATAGCCGTAAATATATCCTTTTTTTGTTTCTCCATAGTCTGCAAAATGTTCTTTATACTTACATTGTGTAGCTTTCGACTTGCATTCTGCGGTTGCGTGGTTACGACCGCAGAAAGAGCAGACCCAGGCGGCGTGACAATAATTTTATTCTAATCAGGCTCGTTCGTGTGTGTTTAATTGCCGTAAATATATCCTTTTTTTGTTTCTCCATAGTCTGCAAAATGTTCTTTATACTTACATTGTGTAGCTTTCGACTTGCATTCTGCGGTTGCGTGGTTACGACCGCAGAAAGGGCAGACCCAGGCGGCGTGACAATAATTTTATTCTAATCAGGCTCGTTCGTGTGTGTTTAATTGCCGTAAATATATCCTTTTTTTGTTTCTCCATAGTCTGCAAAATGTTCTTTATACTTACATTGTGTAGCTTTCGACTTGCATTCTGCGGTTGCGTGGTTACGACCGCAGAAAGAGCAGACCCAGGCGGCGTGACAATAATTTTATTCTAATCAGGCTCGTTCGTGTGTGTTTAATTGCCGTAAATATATCCTTTTTTTGTTTCTCCATAGTCTGCAAAATGTTCTTTATACTTACATTGTGTAGCTTTCGACTTGCATTCTGCGGTTGCGTGGTTACGACCGCAGAAAGGGCAGACCCAGGCGGCGTGACAATAATTTTATTCTAATCAGGCTCGTTCGGGTGTGTTTAATTGCCGTAAATATATCCTTTTTTTGTTTCTCCATAGTCTGCAAAATGTTCTTTATACTTACATTGTGTAGCTTTCGACTTGCATTCTGCGGTTGCGTGGTTACGACCGCAGAAAGAGCAGACCCAGGCGGCGTGACAATAATTTTATTCTAATCAGGCTCGTTCGTGTGTGTTTAATTGCCGTAAATATATCCTTTTTTTGTTTCTCCATAGTCTGCAAAATGTTCTTTATACTTACATTGTGTAGCTTTCGACTTGCATTCTGCGGTTGCGTGGTTACGACCGCAGAAAGAGCAGACCCAGGCGGCGTGACAATAATTTTATTCTAATCAGGCTCGTTCGTGTGTGTTTAATTGCCGTAAATATATCCTTTTTTTGTTTCTCCATAGTCTGCAAAATGTTCTTTATACTTACATTGTGTAGCTTTCGACTTGCATTCTGCGGTTGCGTGGTTACGACCGCAGAAAGGGCAGACCCAGGCGGCGTGACAATAATTTTATTCTAATCAGGCTCGTTCGTGTGTGTTTAATTGCCGTAAATATATCCTTTTTTTGTTTCTCCATAGTCTGCAAAATGTTCTTTATACTTACATTGTGTAGCTTTCGACTTGCATTCTGCGGTTGCGTGGTTACGACCGCAGAAAGAGCAGACCCAGGCGGCGTGACAATAATTTTATTCTAATCAGGCTCGTTCGTGTGTGTTTAATTGCCGTAAATATATCCTTTTTTTGTTTCTCCATAGTCTGCAAAATGTTCTTTATACTTACATTGTGTAGCTTTCGACTTGCATTCTGCGGTTGCGTGGTTACGACCGCAGAAAGGGCAGACCCAGGCGGCGTGACAATAATTTTATTCTAATCAGGCTCGTTCGTGTGTGTTTAATTGCCGTAAATATATCCTTTTTTTGTTTCTCCATAGTCTGCAAAATGTTCTTTATACTTACATTGTGTAGCTTTCGACTTGCATTCTGCGGTTGCGTGGTTACGACCGCAGAAAGAGCAGACCCAGGCGGCGTGACAATAATTTTATTCTAATCAGGCTCGTTCGTGTGTGTTTAATTGCCGTAAATATATCCTTTTTTTGTTTCTCCATAGTCTGCAAAATGTTCTTTATACTTACATTGTGTAGCTTTCGACTTGCATTCTGCGGTTGCGTGGTTACGACCGCAGAAAGGGCAGACCCAGGCGGCGTGACAATAATTTTATTCTAATCAGGCTCGTTCGGGTGTGTTTAATTGCCGTAAATATATCCTTTTTTTGTTTCTCCATAGTCTGCAAAATGTTCTTTATACTTACATTGTGTAGCTTTCGACTTGCATTCTGCGGTTGCGTGGTTACGACCGCAGAAAGAGCAGACCCAGGCGGCGTGACAATAATTTTATTCTAATCAGGCTCGTTCGGGTGTGTTTAATTGCCGTAAATATATCCTTTTTTTGTTTCTCCATAGTCTGCAAAATGTTCTTTATACTTACATTGTGTAGCTTTCGACTTGCATTCTGCGGTTGCGTGGTTACGACCGCAGAAAGAGCAGACCCAGGCGGCGTGACAATAATTTTATTCTAATCAGGCTCGTTCGGGTGTGTTTAATTGCCGTAAATATATCCTTTTTTTGTTTCTCCATAGTCTGCAAAATGTTCTTTATACTTACATTGTGTAGCTTTCGACTTGCATTCTGCGGTTGCGTGGTTACGACCGCAGAAAGAGCAGACCCAGGCGGCGTGACAATAATTTTATTCTAATCAGGCTCGTTCGGGTGTGTTTAATTGCCGTAAATATATCCTTTTTTTGTTTCTCCATAGTCTGCAAAATGTTCTTTATACTTACATTGTGTAGCTTTCGACTTGCATTCTGCGGTTGCGTGGTTACGACCGCAGAAAGAGCAGACCCAGGCGGCGTGACAATAATTTTATTCTAATCAGGCTCGTTCGGGTGTGTTTAATTGCCGTAAATATATCCTTTTTTTGTTTCTCCATAGTCTGCAAAATGTTCTTTATACTTACATTGTGTAGCTTTCGACTTGCATTCTGCGGTTGCGTGGTTACGACCGCAGAAAGAGCAGACCCAGGCGGCGTGACAATAATTTTATTCTAATCAGGCTCGTTCGGGTGTGTTTAATTGCCCTTAATATACATTTGTTTTGTTTCTCCATAGTCTGCAAAATGTTCTTTATACTTACATTGTGTAGCTTTCGACTTGCATTCTGCGGTTGCGTGGTTACGACCGCAGAAAGGGCAGACCCAGGCGGCGTGACAATAATTTTATTCTAATCAGGCTCGTTCGTGTGTGTTTAATTGCCGTAAATATATCCTTTTTTTGTTTCTCCATAGTCTGCAAAATGTTCTTTATACTTACATTGTGTAGCTTTCGACTTGCATTCTGCGGTTGCGTGGTTACGACCGCAGAAAGAGCAGACCCAGGCGGCGTGACAATAATTTTATTCTAATCAGGCTCGTTCGTGTGTGTTTAATTGCCGTAAATATATCCTTTTTTTGTTTCTCCATAGTCTGCAAAATGTTCTTTATACTTACATTGTGTAGCTTTCGACTTGCATTCTGCGGTTGCGTGGTTACGACCGCAGAAAGGGCAGACCCAGGCGGCGTGACAATAATTTTATTCTAATCAGGCTCGTTCGGGTGTGTTTAATTGCCGTAAATATATCCTTTTTTTGTTTCTCCATAGTCTGCAAAATGTTCTTTATACTTACATTGTGTAGCTTTCGACTTGCATTCTGCGGTTGCGTGGTTACGACCGCAGAAAGAGCAGACCCAGGCGGCGTGACAATAATTTTATTCTAATCAGGCTCGTTCGTGTGTGTTTAATTGCCGTAAATATATCCTTTTTTTGTTTCTCCATAGTCTGCAAAATGTTCTTTATACTTACATTGTGTAGCTTTCGACTTGCATTCTGCGGTTGCGTGGTTACGACCGCAGAAAGGGCAGACCCAGGCGGCGTGACAATAATTTTATTCTAATCAGGCTCGTTCGGGTGTGTTTAATTGCCGTAAATATATCCTTTTTTTGTTTCTCCATAGTCTGCAAAATGTTCTTTATACTTACATTGTGTAGCTTTCGACTTGCATTCTGCGGTTGCGTGGTTACGACCGCAGAAAGAGCAGACCCAGGCGGCGTGACAATAATTTTATTCTAATCAGGCTCGTTCGGGTGTGTTTAATTGCCGTAAATATATCCTTTTTTTGTTTCTCCATAGTCTGCAAAATGTTCTTTATACTTACATTGTGTAGCTTTCGACTTGCATTCTGCGGTTGCGTGGTTACGACCGCAGAAAGAGCAGACCCAGGCGGCGTGACAATAATTTTATTCTAATCAGGCTCGTTCGTGTGTGTTTAATTGCCGTAAATATATCCTTTTTTTGTTTCTCCATAGTCTGCAAAATGTTCTTTATACTTACATTGTGTAGCTTTCGACTTGCATTCTGCGGTTGCGTGGTTACGACCGCAGAAAGAGCAGACCCAGGCGGCGTGACAATAATTTTATTCTAATCAGGCTCGTTCGGGTGTGTTTAATTGCCGTTAATATACATTTGTTTTGTTTCTCCATAGTCTGCAAAATGTTCTTTATACTTACATTGTGTAGCTTTCGACTTGCATTCTGCGGTTGCGTGGTTACGACCGCAGAAAGAGCAGACCCAGGCGGCGTGACAATAATTTTATTCTAATCAGGCTCGTTCGGGTGTGTTTAATTGCCGTTAATATACATTTGTTTTGTTTCTCCATAGTCTGCAAAATGTTCTTTATACTTACATTGTGTAGCTTTCGACTTGCATTCTGCGGTTGCGTGGTTACGACCGCAGAAAGAGCAGACCCAGGCGGCGTGACAATAATTTTATTCTAATCAGGCTCGTTCGGGTGTGTTTAATTGCCCTTAATATACATTTGTTTTGTTTCTCCATAGTCTGCAAAATGTTCTTTATACTTACATTGTGTAGCTTTCGACTTGCATTCTGCGGTTGCGTGGTTACGACCGCAGAAAGAGCAGACCCAGGCGGCGTGACAATAATTTTATTCTAATCAGGCTCGTTCGGGTGTGTTTAATTGCCGTTAATATACATTTGTTTTGTTTCTCCATAGTCTGCAAAATGTTCTTTATACTTACATTGTGTAGCTTTCGACTTGCATTCTGCGGTTGCGTGGTTACGACCGCAGAAAGAGCAGACCCAGGCGGCGTGACAATAATTTTATTCTAATCAGGCTCGTTCGGGTGTGTTTAATTGCCGTTAATATACATTTGTTTTGTTTCTCCATAGTCTGCAAAATGTTCTTTATACTTACATTGTGTAGCTTTCGACTTGCATTCTGCGGTTGCGTGGTTACGACCGCAGAAAGAGCAGACCCAGGCGGCGTGACAATAATTTTATTCTAATCAGGCTCGTTCGGGTGTGTTTAATTGCCCTTAATATACATTTGTTTTGTTTCTCCATAGTCTGCAAAATGTTCTTTATACTTACATTGTGTAGCTTTCGACTTGCATTCTGCGGTTGCGTGGTTACGACCGCAGAAAGAGCAGACCCAGGCGGCGTGACAATAATTTTATTCTAATCAGGCTCGTTCGGGTGTGTTTAATTGCCCTTAATATACATTTGTTTTGTTTCTCCATAGTCTGCAAAATGTTCTTTATACTTACATTGTGTAGCTTTCGACTTGCATTCTGCGGTTGCGTGGTTACGACCGCAGAAAGAGCAGACCCAGGCGGCGTGACAATAATTTTATTCTAATCAGGCTCGTTCGGGTGTGTTTAATTGCCGTTAATATACATTTGTTTTGTTTCTCCATAGTCTGCAAAATGTTCTTTATACTTACATTGTGTAGCTTTCGACTTGCATTCTGCGGTTGCGTGGTTACGACCGCAGAAAGAGCAGACCCAGGCGGCGTGACAATAATTTTATTCTAATCAGGCTCGTTCGGGTGTGTTTAATTGCCCTTAATATACATTTGTTTTGTTTCTCCATAGTCTGCAAAATGTTCTTTATACTTACATTGTGTAGCTTTCGACTTGCATTCTGCGGTTGCGTGGTTACGACCGCAGAAAGAGCAGACCCAGGCGGCGTGACAATAATTTTATTCTAATCAGGCTCGTTCGGGTGTGTTTAATTGCCGTTAATATACATTTGTTTTGTTTCTCCATAGTCTGCAAAATGTTCTTTATACTTACATTGTGTAGCTTTCGACTTGCATTCTGCGGTTGCGTGGTTACGACCGCAGAAAGAGCAGACCCAGGCGGCGTGACAATAATTTTATTCTAATCAGGCTCGTTCGGGTGTGTTTAATTGCCCTTAATATACATTTGTTTTGTTTCTCCATAGTCTGCAAAATGTTCTTTATACTTACATTGTGTAGCTTTCGACTTGCATTCTGCGGTTGCGTGGTTACGACCGCAGAAAGAGCAGACCCAGGCGGCGTGACAATAATTTTATTCTAATCAGGCTCGTTCGGGTGTGTTTAATTGCCGTTAATATACATTTGTTTTGTTTCTCCATAGTCTGCAAAATGTTCTTTATACTTACATTGTGTAGCTTTCGACTTGCATTCTGCGGTTGCGTGGTTACGACCGCAGAAAGAGCAGACCCAGGCGGCGTGACAATAATTTTATTCTAATCAGGCTCGTTCGGGTGTGTTTAATTGCCCTTAATATACATTTGTTTTGTTTCTCCATAGTCTGCAAAATGTTCTTTATACTTACATTGTGTAGCTTTCGACTTGCATTCTGCGGTTGCGTGGTTACGACCGCAGAAAGAGCAGACCCAGGCGGCGTGACAATAATTTTATTCTAATCAGGCTCGTTCGGGTGTGTTTAATTGCCGTAAATATATCCTTTTTTTGTTTCTCCATAGTCTGCAAAATGTTCTTTATACTTACATTGTGTAGCTTTCGACTTGCATTCTGCGGTTGCGTGGTTACGACCGCAGAAAGAGCAGACCCAGGCGGCGTGACAATAATTTTATTCTAATCAGGCTCGTTCGGGTGTGTTTAATTGCCGTAAATATATCCTTTTTTTGTTTCTCCATAGTCTGCAAAATGTTCTTTATACTTACATTGTGTAGCTTTCGACTTGCATTCTGCGGTTGCGTGGTTACGACCGCAGAAAGAGCAGACCCAGGCGGCGTGACAATAATTTTATTCTAATCAGGCTCGTTCGGGTGTGTTTAATTGCCCTTAATATACATTTGTTTTGTTTCTCCATAGTCTGCAAAATGTTCTTTATACTTACATTGTGTAGCTTTCGACTTGCATTCTGCGGTTGCGTGGTTACGACCGCAGAAAGAGCAGACCCAGGCGGCGTGACAATAATTTTATTCTAATCAGGCTCGTTCGGGTGTGTTTAATTGCCGTTAATATACATTTGTTTTGTTTCTCCATAGTCTGCAAAATGTTCTTTATACTTACATTGTGTAGCTTTCGACTTGCATTCTGCGGTTGCGTGGTTACGACCGCAGAAAGAGCAGACCCAGGCGGCGTGACAATAATTTTATTCTAATCAGGCTCGTTCGGGTGTGTTTAATTGCCCTTAATATACATTTGTTTTGTTTCTCCATAGTCTGCAAAATGTTCTTTATACTTACATTGTGTAGCTTTCGACTTGCATTCTGCGGTTGCGTGGTTACGACCGCAGAAAGAGCAGACCCAGGCGGCGTGACAATAATTTTATTCTAATCAGGCTCGTTCGGGTGTGTTTAATTGCCCTTAATATACATTTGTTTTGTTTCTCCATAGTCTGCAAAATGTTCTTTATACTTACATTGTGTAGCTTTCGACTTGCATTCTGCGGTTGCGTGGTTACGACCGCAGAAAGAGCAGACCCAGGCGGCGTGACAATAATTTTATTCTAATCAGGCTCGTTCGGGTGTGTTTAATTGCCGTTAATATACATTTGTTTTGTTTCTCCATAGTCTGCAAAATGTTCTTTATACTTACATTGTGTCCGAGTATGTTTAATTGCCATTAATATATCGTTTGTTTTTTTCTCCATACTCTGCAAATGATACAACAAAACCATTGAGGAGTCGCAAGTTGGTTGTCCTTGCAGAAACTGAATTTCTCTTTTGAAAACGCTTTTTTTTTTTTGTTTTTTTTCTTCTAGAAAGCTGTCTACGGAGACAGACCTCCTAAGAGGCTTGTTGTTTAGTTTAATTAATGGGTGCGCTAATTTTATTCGTATTAGGCTCGTCCGAGTATGTTTAATTGCCATTAATATATCGTTTGTTTTGTTTCTCCATAGTCTGCAAAATGTTCTTTAAACTTACATTGTGTAGCTAAATAATAAAACGAATTTTGAAAATAACAATACAAAATATCGTGTTTCAATTTACCAATTAGTAGGATAAAGGGATATTAGGTAGGTACTTAAAACCCACGTGCCCAAAAATATTTTATAGTTTTATATTTCAGATAATGTATATATGTACTAATATTTTTATAGATAAAATACATAAATAAAATATCTTATAAGTATTAAAAAAGACAACACGTGTGAGAGCATCTGAAAGTTACTGCGTGTATAAAGTCGTTAAAACAAATGATACAAATTAACTCCTCGTTCAAATTTTCCAAAAAAATTACTTTTAACATTTCGTCCTCCTTTAAAACTACACCCATTTTAATTAAACAATAAAAATATGTGTATCCGGAAATGCTACAAGATAATGAGGAGCATACATAATATACTGATTCACCACATGTAACAAATATTATTAAAATACAACATAGGTACTTACCAAAAAAAAAATACTTCTAAAGTGTCCTGCATTTCAGTTAATTATTATTACCTTAATTGTGAAAATTATAATCAGATAAATTAAGCGGCTAGTTGTTGGATATAAATTAAAAGACTAAGATTTCGAATGCCTGATGTCGTTTTAGAAGGACGATAACCTTCGTGAATAACAAAAACAAAAAAATTTTTGAATTGGAACATAATGGATAACATGTTGAATTTTTATATACCATAAACAGCCAGTTTAATTCAAGAAACGTTTGTTCTTTCATTTAAATGATTGTTAAAATTGTTTATCCAAGCATTACCTATTATGTTTCCTCATTTTTATGTTTGTTGAAAAAACTGATGTAACATAAAAATTGACTTTAGTATACTTTGTAATTCAACCAAATAATCGAATGAAATCCGAAATTCTCTTTCAAATTTCGACCGAAAAGAGCGATACATTCGACATTAGGGAAACTAAGCGGGTTAGATATTTAAAAATTTAGTAGTTGAAGTTACTAAAGATGATATTTTTTACTAAAAATAATTTCAGGTATTCAAATTTTTAACGCACTTATACCTAGTTTCTCTAACGTATCATGCGCCACTCACTTAGGACCGAAATGACTTACGAGTATTGGACTGAAAATGTTACAAAAATATACTAGGAATCTAATACATGGAGATCTTCTTGAAAAATTGCGCTAATATCATTTTAATTGTAAATAGGAAAATTTGTAGGGATTAGAATCGATAATAAGTAGATTTCTTAACAATTGTTAAACTAACTAGATGTTAATCCTTTGGAGACGACTGAAGATAATTGCTCCTCCATTATTACTAACTGAATATTTTGTTTATTATTATCTACAATTAGAATGTAAATTAAATTATGTATAAAGTCTTTTAATTATTAGGTAGGTACCTAATGAAAAATTAAATAGAAAATAAGAACAGTATTGTATTTAAATATATAAGTACCTTTTTATTCTGATAGCGAGAAAAAAATTATTAACTACTAAATGTACCAATACGTTTTTTTTTTTTTAATTTTGTATAGACATTACATAAAAGTAGAAATAAAATTATAAAAATATATATAAATAGATATAATAAAACAAAATATGTTATAAAAAATATATAAAAATAGAATCTATGTACATATTGTTAATGTATAAAATAAAATGCGTGCTTGTTTGTCCTTTAATAAAAAAATTCATTCATATCGGTGACGCACCAGCACTGGCAATTCGAATGCTCCTCCTCACAGGAATAATAATAATAGTATTTCTTTCTTCTTATTACAGGAAAATCTTAACAAGGGGTAACTCGGATATTTCTTAACCAATTTAGATGTGGTTTTTACCAAAATTTAACGCTGATTAACGCTAACAACAAATTTTATAAAAGAGAAATCGATGTTAACAAAACTTGTTTAGAGTGTTATTTGCAAAATATGAGTTTACGCAACCACGAGGCGTAATTCTGTAAGGATTAATTCTAAAATAATGAGCATTTAAAAGCTTAAAAATATCTAAACAGTACACTGTGGCGTCCTCTTAACGCAAGCACTTGAAACTCTTGTAAATCACTTTACACATAGTCGTCTCAACTAGGGAATTCTTATTGTCTAAAGGATAATTAGTTTTCAAGTAAACGTTTCCACGTTGAAAAGTTTTAAGCAAGGATTTTATTAATTACGAAGCATTATTTAATTGTGGTTATAAGTAGAACCCTTAAACATGTGTAACTGTATCAAAATATTAAATAAATGAAGCACACTTTCACTATTTTTAAAAAACGTTCGATACGTATTTTCCTTCGTAGGTCATTTTCAGGAATACATAACATTAAACCACATTAACAGAATAACATTTCCTATTTAATAAATTAAAAGAAAAATACTTTCAATTTATTAATTAGGATGTGTAACTGCAACATATAGTAAAAGTTCATAGTTCTTTACGTTCTTTTATTACTACATATATAGTAAAAATTGGTAATAAAATCAAACTGTCGTCAGTAATAGTAAGTAAATATGATGACTCCCTTTGTAACTAATTTTCGTACACCACTGGAGAAGGTCACGTATTTTGACGTTTGCTAACATAACCTAATAGTTTCCCTGTTTCGTGTACAATTTGTTAAAAATACACGTCAGAAAAAGACCAAAGTGCGTGGGATTTTAACTAAAAAGAGGTCAATCTACATACTCTTAGACTTCATCCGAATGTTTACTATTTCGATAAATCATGTCCCTTAAAAACCATTTCATAATCGCCTGTTTAATCGTAGTTCTAGTGAGTGTGATCGGAAGTGATAACGAAGACTTTTATAAGTTATTAAATGTGGCAAGGGATGCTACAAGTAAAGAAATTAGGCAGGCTTTTAAGAAATTAGCTGTTAAATTACATCCAGATAAAAATCAGGTACAGTTTAATACATAATTCTCCCAATACTAAAATTTTTATCTCGTTAATTACCCTACAGGACGACAAGGGTGCTGAGGCTAAATTTATAAAGATAACTAAAGCTTACGAGATATTAAAAGAGCCAGAATTGCGAAAAAAGTACGACCTTTATGGGGATACTGGAGAGGAGAAAAAACACAATTATCACAGTTACACGTACTACAGGGATGTTTTTGGTATTTACGACGACGACCCTTTGATAACGACTTTAAGCAGGGCTGATTATGGTAAATTTACGTGTAAATATTCTTGAGGGATGTTCGAATTTTTGTTGATGTTTTAGAACTTAGTATAATCAACAGTAGTCAAGCATGGTTTGTTAATTTTTACTCTCCACACTGCCATCACTGCCATGAACTGGCACCAACTTGGAGGAAACTTGCCAGGAATTTAGAGGGTGTTGTTAGGATTGCTGCAGTCAATTGCGAAGAGGACTGGATGATTTGCCACGAATTATCCATAGATTCTTATCCAACTTTATTGTTTTATGAGAAATCTGTAAGCCAATTTGCAGGTATCATTAAAATAAAGTCTTAAATTCATTTATTTTCTTTTATAGGCAAGATTATTTGACGGTCAGTTGTACAGTGGAAGACGAACTTTGGACGATTTGGAAGATTTTGTAGTTTCCAAACTTACTGCAGACATTATTCCTATTCACGACGAAATCTGGAAGTTTGAAGAGTCAAAAAACCAGCCCTGGCTGATACTGCTCTGTCCTCCTGATAGTCCTAATTGTCCTCAACGAAATTCACAAATTAAACTGTCTACATCATTGGTATAGTGTTTATACTTACTTATAGTATATTTTGATCATCAAAGTTGTTTACAGGAGGGCTTAATATCTGTTGGTATTATAAAAGACAAAAAACTTTGCGAAAAATTGACATCTGACTATAAAACGACTCCAGTAGTGTTTTGGCACTCCGCTGACAAAGAAAGTGACCAATTCGTGGAAATCCACGGTGTAGACCAGAACGATTTCAAAGATATCGTTGAAAATGTATTAAACCTACTTCCTGATTTACAGCAATTAAATGACGATGCTTTTTCGGTATAAGAAAAGCCAAAAGTGAAATATAAAAGCTTTTATATAAAACTGTGTTCTAGGATGCTCGTACTAGACTTAGATTAGGCTCAGACAAACCATGGCTGATATGTTTTTATATGGGTACTGCAACTGAATTAAATCTACAGCTGAAACGTTTACCCGCCCTTTTACCCCACATGAATCTTGGTATGTGTATTATTAATAAATGTGGACGTTTTTCTCTTTTTGTTATCTATTGATTTTCGAAGTGCAAATATTCTAAAATGTTTATTGTTCCTTTTTTCGATTTCTTAACAATAAATTTCATTATTTTTTTTCCACGAATGTATTCTAATATTCTATATAACTGGTACAAATTTAATTAAAATCGGCCCAGCTATTCAAACAAAAAGAAAGTTTTTCATAATCGATTTTCTAAAATCAATCAAATTTTCGAAATTATTCTTTATCTTTTTAATAGGTTTGCCAATTTGAATGAAATTTAAACCACTGGTTGATAATATTGGAATATATAACTTTTATAATTAGATTTATAAAATTAATTTAATTTTCGAAAATATTTTTTATTTCTTTAATAGCCTGGCCAATTCGAATGAAATTTATACAAGTTATAGAGAATATTTGAGCATATAAGTGGTTTAAATTGCATTCAAATCGGTCCTTCTACTCAGAAAATAAGAATTATTTTCAAAAATTAAATTTGTTATATTATTATTATGTATTATGCATTAGTGCACATAAAGCTGCAACGTCCATTTAAAAAAAATCGTTTCGTGTATTTACAGGTATGATCCACTGTGGTAAAAATGCTGATTTATGTTCGAGCTTACATGTAAATCATTACCCTGCTTGGGGCGTCTTAAAATCAGGGGGCGCGTTTGAGTTACATCACGGACAAAACGGATTCCACGACATTGTCACGTTCGCTAAAGACAGCAGTAAATCAACCAATTTACATGCCCTTTCACCTGCTGATTTTTATAACATTGTTAAAGACGGTAAGTGTTAAACAATTGTAATTTTTCTTTGTGGTGTCCACTTTGATGTAATTTCTTTTGTTTATGGATAATTTAGAAGTGTATTTATTTAGGAAATGATGCTTGGTTTATCGACTGGTACGCCCCTTGGTGTCCTCCATGTAAGAAACTGATGCCGGAAGTAAGGAAAGCAAGTCAGCATTTCTCTCCTGAAAACGTCAAATTTGGCACAATCGACTGCACCCTTCACACGAATTTATGTAGCAAAGAAGGTATAATGTCGTATCCAACAACCACTTGGCACAACGGAAGTAAAGTGCATCATTTCCGGGGCATTTTAAACGAGAAGGGCATAGTCGATTTTGTTGAGGACATGTTAAATCCTAGGGGTAATTCATGTTTAATACTTACGTAGTTTAAATTTGATAAAAGGACGTAATATTTGTAGTTATTGAACTGGATAGTTCTACATTCAACAGACTGGAAACTAAGCCAGAAAATGAAATGTGGTTGCTGGATTATTATGTGCCATGGTGCAATCCTTGTCAAATATTAGCCCCGGAACTGAGGAAACTAGCCAAGCAAGTATGTATTAACAAAAAATATTTTAAGAAAATAATAATTACATTTATTGTTATAGATTGAAGATTTAGATTACATAAAAATCGCTCAAATTAATTGCGACGCAAATCCGGAAATTTGTTCAGCCCAGAACGTCAGGGCTTATCCCACCATAAGGCTGTATCCTTTGGGTTCTATAGGAATGAATACCGTAGCGTAAGAATCTCGCAAAAAATATCTCTTTTGTAACTATGTATATTCCTATTTTTTTTTTGTATAGAATTCACAACAGCCACAGGGATGCAGCGAGCATAAAAAGTTGGCTCACAGGATTTTTACCTTCGAATGTTGAAAAATTGGACGCGAAATCGTTCAAAAAGAAAATCCTTTGGAAAAGCTACGTCCTGCCTTGGCTAATAGACTTCTACGCACCCTGGTGTCATCACTGTATACATTTTGAACCAAATTTTATTGCTACTGCACTGGTAAGGTTTAATTTATTACACATTAAAGCTTAAAGACACGTTTGAGTTATTTTACAGGCCTTAGAGGGTGTTGTAAAGAGTGGTAAAGTGGATTGCGAAGCCGACAGGGCTTTATGTCGTGAATTAAAGGTAACCAGTTATCCTACTGTGATGCTATATTTATCACCCAACGAAAGAGTTTTCATCGATTCACAAGACAAATCGACAATTGTTTCTTTGGTAAAAGAACACGTAAAAAGAAGGAAACAATACTTAAAGGACGAACTTTAAACCTTACATACGTACTTCCTTTTAGTAATTACAATACCAAAGTTTTTATTGAATTTATCATACATATGCTTTTCTTCTTTAAAGAAAATTAGCTTCTAAATCGTGTTAATTATATCAAATAATGATAAGAAAACTCGTTATTAATTCAATCAGATTGTTTGTAAATTGAATTAATAGCATTTGATATGTTTGTTCGCCTTTTTGAGTGAAAGACTTCAAATTTACAAGATCTGTATAAGATAAACTAGCAAATAAGTACCAGTTTGCATTTTAAGATAATGCAGTTTTTTGATCTGAAAGCTGTTTAGTGAATACAGGTGAAATACGTAAATTTTTCCCCCAAATGGATGGTGCTTATTTCTTTTGCTTCAATTTTAATTAGCAATCAAATAAAATATAAGAAGGTATGCAACTTTATATACACCGATGCATGTAAATTGCATAACGATGCAGAAACTTAATTTTCGAAAATAATTTTTATCTCTTAAATGACTCGGTCAATTGAAATAAAATTTATACCAATCGTAGATTATAATGTTATCCATAAATGGTAAAAGTTTCGTTCCAATTAGTCTTACCGTTCAAAAGATAAAAATTATTTTCGGAAATTTAATTTAATTTTTGAAAATAATTTTTGTATCGTAAATGACTCACCCAATTGAAATGAAACTTATACCAATTATAGATTCTCATATTGTCCATAACTAGTAAAATTTTCGTTCAAATTGGTCTTACCGTTCAAAAAGTAAAAATTATTTTCGGAAATTAAATTTACAAATTTTGTTTTCGAAAATAATTTTTATCTGTTGAATGGTCTTACAGATTCGAATGAAATTTATAGCAGATGTGTATATTAATACTGTCTATAGACTTTATTAATTCCGTTCCTATAGGTCCAGCTATTCAAAAGATAAAAATTATTTTCGAAAGTTTGATTTTTTTAACTCTTGTAGAGGGCTTAATATGTCCCCTTATCCAACTATAGTTAATTGTAATTAATAATTGTTTTAATTTTTTATAAGAGAATCTTAATTTTTTACATCACTTTATTTTACCTTATCTAACGTAATAAATGTTATTTCCAGTATTAATTACAAGTTAGTGTGCATTTATTTTCGTAAGTAATTTTTAATGATTGTAAATTTTCTCGTATTTTATTGACTCATTTTTTTTCCACTTAAAATGATTGTAATTGGTTTAATTTTCGTATCTGTGATTAATTATTTTCTACTCTACATCATGTCTAATTATTGTGATCTGAGGTGTTCGTAATTGTATATGCGTAAATAACAAGAATAAGTAAATTTTTCTTACATTTATTTTAGTTGTTATTTATGTACAAGTTTATTTTCCTCTATGCCTACTACGTACGTCATTATTTCTATTTGTACTAATTTTTTATCTGATAAAAAAGTAATCATAAAAAGTCGACTAAACATAAAATAGAAAATAAAATCATATTTTCTAATAACAAAAATATTTTTGAATTAAATTTTACGTATGAACGTTTATTGGTTCTGAATTTATTTTAAGAATATTAAGAACACTTCCGACCATATTTCCCAGCCTAAAATCTCGCAATTTTTGATTTATTATCTGAAAAAAAGTAAAATATTTTAATAATAGTTAATGAGCTGAACAAAATTAAAACATATAGAACCACTTTATTCCAATTTTACGCTTTAAAAGTAAGTATCTATTTCCTGGAGTAAATGCGATTTAAGTAAATCGTTTCATATTAAGTATGTAGCATTATTTGAAACAAAAAGGAATAGTAAAAAGTATAAAGTAATAATTAAAGAAAGTTTTGAAACAGATTTTACATTCTTTTCATAAAAACGTAACGTTTCATAACAATTTAAAACACTTTCCTGTCGAAATATTTGTGGTTTGACTTTTTTTAATGCCGAGACACTTACATGAACTATCTGTTTTGAAATCCGAGGTTCCACGTCGGGCCACAACATATCCAAAGCCTCTGGACCAACTTGAGACACTGCTTTGTTATAAACTTCGCCTGTTTTCTTGTCTGACATTAAATTTTCAAAATTGTTCTAAAAAAGATATATATTTTTTAACAACTCAGTTGGATAAATATTGTTACGTAATACATATTCATAAGTTTGGCAAATTACGTATAATTTAGTATGTCTTTTTTCATATTAAAGACAAATAGTTTTAACTAACTATGAACAATTATTTCTGCAAATACATAGATGGTTGTGTAACTACTTAGTAATTTTCCAAGAATTTTATTATTAGTTTTCTCTTCACCAACTCATTTAAATTCCTTTCAGAAAAAAATTAGATGACCGTGGTAAGATAAAGTATCGCAGATTACTCAGTAGTCAATTATTCCTAAAAGTTCACTATTGTCTCTTTTTTCTTTATTTATTAATAAACTTTTTAAAAATTAAATAAAATTAATAACATTCACCTTAACAAATGGATCTACCGTCTGGTTTACAAAGGTTGTTATACATAATTTGATTAATTCTTAACCTTTCTCGAAGTATTTATAACTTTTAATTACCTGAACTTGGCTAAAAATCTAAAAAATAAAAATAAAATAATAACCTGTATTTTTTGTAGTTTAACTTTGATTTTCATCCACTCGATGTAATATGAAGGATTGTGTTTTATATTAAATCTTAACTGTGTTACTGTACTAATTGACAATCCTTGCAAATTCAACCTACAAAATAAAAAGAAAGTAGTATCGATGTTTATTTAAATTTTTTTGAAGTATTTTATAGATTCAAACTTCTTACCAAAAAGGCCCTTTTCCAAATATTCTAAACATGTCTCCAACATTACCGTTTATTTCGTAAAAACCTATAACTTTTAAATAAGGGAATGTAATGTTAAAAGAGAGCCTGTTTTGTAAATTTAAACTTATGTGGTCTATTTTGAAACGGGATAAATGACGGACTTCGATATCCCTTGCGTAGCCTAAAAATCTAAATAAAATTAATTAGGACCATTTTTTTGAACAAGTAAATATTTTGATTACCTTCCAACTTCGTGAGTTATATTCAAATCGATAAACTCAATAGTTAGGGGTTCGAGAATAGGAATACCAAGTTCGGGTATTCCCATAACCATCCGTTTTCTAAATTCCTCAAGGAGATTGATTATTTTTTCCGTTGCTGTCCCAGCTCCATTAATTATCCTTAGAATTGTGTTCGTCACAATACTGACACCCCCATTTACAACTCCTGTTACTCCTGTGACAACATCTACAATAATATCTCATATAGAATATTTGCTAGAACGTATTTTTTTTATTTTAGTTCGCCTACAAAAAAAAAATATTACATATTACATGAAAAAATATAATGTTATAATGAATTAATATTATTGATTTATAGATCTTATAACTAGTATTTATTGCCATTCTCCATATGAATATTTATATTTTCGTACTATAAATTATTAAGCATAATTATAAATAATAGTTGCTCTAATTTGATCTTCTATAATATAATAAATATAAATGAACAAAAAGGGTATAACTTGGCGAAGATCATCGACCGTTTCACTGCGCATGTAAATCTCAAGTGGTGTTTTAGAGAATCCCTTTAAAATAGGGATGTTTTCCTTTTGTCTTTTAAGCAGATCTAAATAGATTTTAAAATACTTTTTATTAATTTTAATTAGAGTCGATTATATTTCTTATAAAAAATCTATGCTGATTCCACAAATTAAATTTGAATTTAATTAATTCATGCCCCTAATTCGATACTTTCACTTTCCCTTTGCCGATGTACTAATTTCCCAGGTCAGCCATGACCCTGAACTACTGTTTTAAATGCTATTACATAAAACATAGCGAACATAACATCATATAAAGCTATAAAATTATGTACCATACAGACGTGGTTTAAATATTCAATGAATCGTCGTTATCAAATCCAAGGAAATGCATTTCGTATTCATTACCTAACTTTGTGAAGATCGTGGGTTAGATAATTTGCTTTTCGTGGTGGTCATCACCAAATTAGGGCCTTTTTTTTTTTTGAAGATAATAAATTTTTTTTAGAAATGTCCCAGCATGGGTTAAATAAATGGAGATAAAAACTTTATAACTTGTAAAATATTAACCATTATTAGGGACGTTCTCTTGTCCAAAGTAAATTGTAAAAAAGGGGGGAATCCCTAAGAAAGTTAAAATTATGTTGTCGTAAACCTTTGACATTGAAATTTATTCCGCTCTGTTTATAAAAAAAAACTTAAAAAGCGACTGTATTATTTATTGCAATAGTTTCAAAAAACCAAGAAAAACGTATATGTAACAGCGTGTTTAATTGCTTTGTTTTGACGTAAAATTCCAAGTAATTAATTAATTATGTAAATTGTTTGCGTCTCCTATTTCAACCTTGCATGAGGTCGCGTTATTATAAATGAAAAAGGGTATTAAATTTTAAAAATAATAATTATAGAATAGTTACGTAAAACAAAATAGAATTTATTACTTCGTAGACAATTTTAATAAAAGGCAAAAACTTTTTGATTAATTCTACAAAGACTTTTGCTTAGCAAATTAATTCTTTTGAATACCAAAATACATACAAATAAAATCATTGTCAATGTTAAAGAAAATTAGTTTCAACAGATATGAAAATTTGTTACATGGTACAATGGGCGTGAAAGTTAAGTAAATACAATACTTACAAATACATTTTATTGTACTTAAAATATTACATTTGTACAAACATAGAATGTTGTTGTCCTTGATCTAGTGGAAATAACTAATAACAATTATAATAATTAGAATATTTTTTAAACGCATATTTTTCCACTTTTATAAAATTAAAGCTGTTATCCTTTCTATTGTTTCTCAATTAACAATAGAACATTGACAAAAAGGATCCAAGTTTTTAATTTGTTTTTTAAAAGCTCTTATTTACATTACATTTTATTTTTAGTACGTATTGTGTAATTATTCATTTTCAAGGGTACCAATTGAGCCTTGAAATTGGCTATTCTTTTTTTAATTTTCAGTTGAAATTAGTTTACATCTAAGTATGTAATAAGTACATAGTGCATTATGCATTACACATTTAGATACAGATAGATTTTTTATTTTAACACAGTCAAGGGAATTTCATTGATAATCCCAAAACTGCAATAATAAAAAGAGCAATAATAAAACAATTAAAAATCAGAATGATAAGTAACAATAATGATTTTGCTTTTTTGCTTCGTTAAATACCTTGCCAGTTCGTTCAACTGTACCATACTAAATTAAAGAAATTTAGATTATCAGGGTTATTGTAAAAAAAAAAAAACGTTCTTTCAATTTTATTTTACAATTTCTAATTTTACTTTAATCAGTTTTATGCATCTTGAATCTTTATTGATCTTCGGTTTTTTGGAATCGATATCTAACTAACAATTAATACAAACGAATAAAAAAAGTAACTTTGGCAAAAGGAATTCTATTTTGGAATTTTATAATATACACTTTCTCTATCAGCTACTACGTGCCTTGTAACCATTTATTAATTTATACAGTTGGTGAACTTTCTTTAGGAAATGTTTCCTTGTAGTACAAACCACGTTGTTGAAATACGCCATTTCACTCTCACTTTCTTTTCATTTGATCAATAGTTTTTTAACATGAAGAAGAGCTTCCTCAATCGAAACACAAGTTATGAATGCAAACTAATTCTTAACATTCGATTTTTTTATTCATAAACGATTTCATCCATATTCAATCAATGGGAACGATAATTTTAATTTAATTCTTTTAATAATAAATTTTTATGGTTCAAGATTTACTTGGCTTCGAAAATAATAATTATATAATTATATATTTTGATAAATTGGATTACTGACTAGATTCAGTTTTGCAATTATTTTAAGATGTGTTTATACCAGAAAAAAAAATACTTATTCATAATTTAGAAATATGAATTCCAGCTGCATTTCGTATATTCACAGTTGAGTAACAATAAAATTAAGTCAACAGATGAGACGTTGAATTACATAAGAGACTGAAACTTTTAAAGTTAGAAATCCTTTAGGTGTAAAAATTACGAAATATAAATATATCTAGTTAAAATAAATATTTAAGGGACTAATATATGTAATAAAAAAATAAGTTTCAAAACTAATTATAGACCCAGATGAACTGGGGGAAACTTCCAAAGAGTTAGATATTAATTAATGAATTGATTATAATTAAATAGCGAGAAAGGAAGTTTATGTATTTTTTTTCTTCCAAAAGTTTTTGGAATTTTTAATAGTATTAAATATTACCAATTCAAAAACATTGTTTTTTGGAATCACTAATTTCCATTCGGTAATTTATTTAAATAGTATGTATCTATAAGTACACAAGTAAGTACTTTCAGTTTGTAAGAAAATTTATTGTATTGTAATTATCTCTATTCAATGTTAATTTATAAGTAAATTTAGTTGTTAATGTTACTCAAGACAATTAATTAGGTACTTTTGTTTTTTTAAAAAGACAAAATTTATATTTAGGTACTTACCTATGGTTGTATTGGCAATTTTATCGAGAAATAGGTCCAAATTAGGCATAGATGGAAACCTTATAATAGAATTTTCCGAGTAGGGAACGTACAAAACAAAAACAGTCACTAACAACAACATTTCCTTCTTCATTTTTAAAATTCGTATATTTTAATAATTACTCTGATATTCGAACTTTTTTCTTCAATTAGGGCATTTCCCGGTCGAATTTTCCAACTGTGTATTAGGTACTTTCCTGTTAGTTACACGCCGAATAATTTTTTAATATTTTCATTGTAAGAGTTCTCATTTTGTCCTGGCACAATTTATTTATTTATTTACTAACAACCAGTTAGTTATTAAGTTATAGTGAACAGGCACAGTATCAGTATCAGAACGGTTTCGAAAGTAAGTTTCTCACTGACTGATGAATGTTTATGTCGGTGGTCGCGGAAAAGATAGAAAATAAAACTCTTTGTCGTTGTTGGCAGTGCAGAGACCAATGCCAAAGCATTTGAGTTTGTTTTGAACTTAAAAAGTCTAAAAAACTAGAGAGTGACGTCAAATTGGCAATTTGTATTCACACGTTTTGGAAATCAAGGTAGAGTTCTTGGCTATGTTTATGCTCATCACGATCTACACCAATAAATTAAGCATTTTTTTATGACATTTGTTTTTGCTTTTTTTTTCCAAAGTTTGTTAAATTCTAGTTCTTGTGTTCTTGTAGCTAAATTCTTGCTTTAATACAAAATGATAAATAGTATAAGAAATATTTTTTATTTATTTATTTTTTTGTTTAAATTCCATTTTGCAAAATATTCAGTTACTATTTGACTCAAACAACAATCTCTTTGTACGTGTTGGTAACAACATATTTTAAACCATTATCATTTTCCTCACATAATTTTTTTTTTAACATTTTAACATAGAGGAAACTTAAGAAAACATTTTTTTTATTATCCTTACACATACTTACCAACATTTTAAAAGAAATTAAACAAAAAAATTATGTGTGGTAAAATATTTATTTCGTTTTCCACCCATTGTGAAAAACTGGGTGGCATAAAATTAAATTAATGTTATATGGAGGCGTTTAATAATGGTCATGGTCAAGAATGTCTGCAAAAAAATTCTATTGCAACATATAGGTATGAAGAACATATCTAAATTAATTACAAATAACGTCTATTAAACTAATTCGTGCGATTAAAACTAAAAGTTACATCAAAGAAATTTTAATACTCCATGCACGTACTTATACCATTGAACCTACTTTTGCAACGAAAGAACTACAGACTTAATCAATACTAATTTAATTTATATTCATTTACACGGAATAAAAAATTAGTATCAATTTTTTTTTTACTTAAAATACATACAATTTTTTTTTTTATCAAAATTCAAAATGTTTTTAACACTGACATAATACGTAAAATGTCATAATCACACTCTGGGTACATTTTTTCACAATTTAAACCATATCTGCCAGCATACATTGCCTCTGAATATTTTTCATTTAAATTCTCGTCTAATTTTCCGTCCCCATAATCTGGACTGCAAAAATTAGATTGTTTTAGGTACTTAAAATTTAATTTTATTATAACGTTTCGACCATCAAAAATTGTTTTACTTACGTTAGTAAAATGTGAAGTATATGTCCATAGAGTCCATTATCTTCGTGATAAAACGATTCTCTAGCATTCTCACAAATGGCTTTACATAAACAATCCTGGCCTAAAACACCATGCCTAAAATTTTTTATTTTTTTAATATATTTTTTTCTAATATTTATGCAAAGCTAACCGCTCCAAAATATTTTCCAGGCCCTCGTAAATAACAGATCTGTCTTCCTCCCAATTTATTTCCCGTTTAGAGCGGAATGATCGTGATAATGAGGGAGGAAACCCTGATTGAAACTGGGTAATATTTTGTGCAACAGGGTATTGAAATTGAAAATTAATTCCGTAAGCCAATGATTGTCTTGTACCTATTTGAATCGGCACCACAATACCTATTACCATCTATAAATTATATAATGAGATAAATATTTGTTAGTATTTGATATCTATTTTTTTTTTTACTTTATACGTTCCTCCGAATGGGTAGACTAAAAGGTAACGTTTTTCCCTTGAACTTCTTTCACAAATGACGTACAAAGTAAAACTTAATATTAACAGAAAAATTTTCATTTTCTTAATACAGCAGTAGATTGCTGACTGATATTTAATTTTTGCCTCCAAGAGAACGAAGATGTTAAAAAAGAAATGTTGCCAAAGCCTCGAGAGATTCTTAGTTTTTTGATTTTCAATTTATATTTATTTTTTAATTAATTAGTACCTACCAAAAATACCTTCTAATTATATGTACATTTTTGAGATTAAAAAAAGAGATATTATCTCTGCATATTTTGCTCTAAAGGAAAATAATTAAAAAAATACCCTCACACTAAACCTTTTCTATTTCTCAACAAAAAAAAATATATAATGCACAAATTTTTATCTTCTATATTATTTTTTTTTTTCAAATTTTAAAATTCCTATTTTCTTTAAATTTTAAACGCATTTAATATTTTTCTGGATGATTTGGCAGCGTTTAAATAACTGTAAACTGTTGGTTTTTGTATTTTCGTAAAATACCTTATTTACGCATTTCATTAGATTTTGTCCCCAAACAAACATAGAACGACACTTCCAATTACTAAAACAAACTTCTCGACAAGAAAAATTGTGAATGTTTACTAAAAACGGAACTTTTTTTAGACCAAAAAATTTGAAAATATTTCTTCAGTATCAACACTTAATTTTAATTTTAAACTACTTGCAATTGTTATTATTTTATGAACAATCTACTACATATGTATTATTATTCTTTACTAAAATTAATTATGTTTTATATAATTACTAATTATAAATAAGTTACACTAAAAACTACTTAAAAATTAATTACATAACGCTTTATTTTTCAAATTCTAAAAACTATAATTAAATTTAAAATTACGAACAAAAGGCGCCGCGTGCATAATTAATACCCAATTTCTAGTAATTTAATCGTATTTTTAATTAAATGCAATGTAATTTAGCGAACTTTAACCCAAATATTTGAATTTGAATAGGAATGCGCGGTAAATGTTCCGCGACATCGGTGGGTACATCCGTGAACTAAATCCGGTGTGTTACTTGGGTGTGTTGGCGCATTCTGTGATAGATGGCACAGCTAGTGTTGTTTTAGCGGTTCCTGCACTAATTCAAATATTATTTAATATTTAATTTATTAATTATTTAAGTAATTAAACACTTGTTGGTCTTTTATAAGCACTTTTCAAAAATAATTTTAAACGACAGTTACTTTAATTAGTAAATAAGTACATAAATGGTGCGATTTCTGTTAAAAACCTCAATTTTAATGCAGATTTTAATATTCAATATTTTAATAAATTGAAGTGTAGTGCGTATATAAAAATTATGTTCGTTTTTCTTTAAATAATATTTAATATATTTTTTTGACAAGGGCACCATCTTACAGTTTTAAGAAAAAGTACAATTGTCATCATCAGTCGGTGCAGTGGTTGATTTAAAAGTATTGTATATAGAGTTAAAAAAGTGTACATTTGACTGTTGCGCAATTTAAAGCTTGTTTTTCATTTAAAATCAACAAAATGCCAGTTATTTGTGTAATTTTATAATAATTGCGGTAGCCAAGTTAACGAACGATAAGCATATTGGTGTTTAAACCCAAGTTTTCTTCACCAACTGCATTTTTTGTGGTAGTGTCATCTGGAAGCCATCTTGTAGTCTCACTACTGCTAGGAATATTAATAAAAATAAACATGAATTCTTCAATATATTGGTAGATCCGTGTCGCAGTAAGGCCTAATTAACGAAAATTAAACATGAAACAGACGTAAAGGTAAGAACTTTTGTTAGAACTCAAACTCGTTCACTGTTTGTGAACGTAACGGTTTTCTCAGGAATACAAATCTAGGCCATTTCGTATTAACATTTGGCGCCAATAAATAATAGTTTTTATTAATACCCTTCGTCATTATTACCCTTATTTTATTTGCTGATTACATAAACGTCATTTCTGTACTAAATTCAACAGATGCATATGGTTTCGAAACTCTTGCTGCTGGTGTTTACTTCTACACAATTACACGAATTAACAAAGGTTTCATTCATAATTTATAAAAGAAATAACATTTTAAGCTTTTCTGAGACAAATGTTATAGGTCAGAACAGTCAAAAAGTTAGGTTAGCTTGGAACTTGTACCCAAATAAGTGTACATATCCTGCACTTTTGTCTTGTAGGTCCTTAAGAAAGAAAAGATGGCAGGCAGTGAAGGATCAGGGCCTACAGATCTTCTGAGCGGTTGGTCCTGTGTTTTTCACCGACCGAGTGAAGATCCTGAACCTTCAGAGCTTCCTAGCACCGTCGATATGGCTGCTTTCAGTTCTGGTTTAAATGTTGATGCCACACAGGGAACCCAACACCAGGATTCCTGCGACTCTGAGAGCGATTCGGACAGTGATTCTAATGTAAGACGTTACTTTCCTCAATTGTTCCTTATTATCGGGAATTCCCCGAGTTATTTTATGTTAATACAAACTACATGTGCATAGAAATTGTTTCTGATTTCATTTTCTGTGCATTCTAGAACTCTGGAAGTGAAGTATCAGGTTCATGCAGTCCATCAGACTCATCTGATTCAGAAACATCGAGTTCAAGTGCAGGATCTTCTTCAAGGAGCTCATCGCCGGAGTTTTCCGTCACCAGCTCTCAGACGAACGGTCTTCGTTTAAAAATAGCAACTGTACGAAAATCGTGTGCTAGTCCTGTAGAAAAAACGCATGTAAAATCGAAAGCAGCTCCTCAAGATTCCACCAAAGGACTTTCTTCCGCGGTAATACCGCACAGCACGTTGACGTCTACGTCGGAGGGAAGTGCCTGTTCTCAATCCAGCTCTGATTCCAGCAGTGATTCCGACGAAGACGATGATGACGAAGACGTCGAAAAGACACATCATCCATCAACAACAATAAGTGCTAAATCAGTAGAAATCACCTCGGATAATAGTAGAAAGAGTGCAGCCAGTGCTGTAAGGAAACAACAGGTGCTTGTGACTAAGAACACGGAGAGGAATGTGCAGGAAAAGAAAATAATTAGGAAGGAGACGTCCAGTGGATCTAATGGACAGAAAGGAGCTGCTAAAACAAAGACGAGAACAACGAGGCGATCCAGAAAGGTGAGTTTTTTTTACTTTTTTGAATAATAAGTACGAGCTGATTCAGCAAGTGTTCTGCTTTTTCCGCTAGGTGGCATGTCACAGTATTGACGTTCTTAAGTGACTAGGAGAAAGTTAGCGTGGAAATTAGCTCCTAAATTTTTATATACAATGCTTATAAAATTGCTCCTAAACATTGAGAGTTAATTAAATGTTTGCAATTGAAAAAAGATAAATTTTAATTAACGAAATAATAAAATATTACTCAGTAATTGCTCTATCTAAGCCACCCACTTAATATACGTTTTATTTAGCTTTTATTAATTACAACAAAAAAAAAACAAATAATTTTAATTGCAAATATTTAATTAATTAAGCCCTAATAACTGTTAGAACTTTATACATAAAGTCCAAAATAATTTTCCACGTTAACTTTGTATTAAATTGCTGCACTATCTATGAAATTCAATCATAGTAATGTGCTTTAGTTTCGACAAGACAAATTAATATGTTAAATTTCAAATTATTTACGAGAATCATTACGATTTGTGTTTCTTGTTTCTATTTTGAAATTTCGTAAGTCGATACGACTTATTTCTCCTTTTTTTTTGTTTTCTTTTCTTTCTGAATACGTGGCATCGTTTAACCTTCGTCTAAAAAACGGCCGTCAGAAAGGTCGAGAGCTTCTTGAAATCGACCTTTGAATTTTAATATACTGTATAACTTCTTTGATTTTAAATTCCATTATTGTCTTCTCTCGAGTCTTTCTTAATATGTATGCAAATGTGTGTTTGCATAACTTTAACGAATAAAATTTCACTGTTTGCCAGTTATTGTTTATTTTTCTCGTAAAGCGGAGGAAAATTCCTTTTTATTTGGTATCTGATATTTCGTAATTGAAAACTACAACACGATAAAATGTTTGTATGTCGGGTTAAACGGCACAAAGCGAGACAAAAGGAGGCATAGTAGGAAGGTTGTGTATGATGTTTTATGAAGCGCACGCGGGGCGTGGAAATGGTAACTCTCGACAACGAATTATTTGCCTGCCTACGACGCAATTAACCCGGACAAAAGAACTCCAGTTTGTTCCTGTCAATTTTGCCGGTTGCTTGTCCCCCTTGCTAAAAAGCAGATTAATTTATAATTGGTTAGCGTAACGTTAACTGAACGTGGCGTATCGTCCAATATCATGCTTTTAACTAAAAAATATACTAAACAAATGATGATGATCGATTAAATGTATTATATTAAACTTCAAATTAAATCAATTAGATATTCTTTAAAGGGGTTGAACATTTGTAATTTTGGAATCACATAATGGATGTCGATTTAGTCGTGATTTATTAAAGATTTTCGAGTTTACGATTCAATTAATAAGAAACAAGATTTGCGACATGATACGACAACGCACACCGGAGCCGCATTCCTTCTCGCCCTGAATCTCGATCCGTTCTTTCATTCTTGCGCGCGAAAATGATTTTCGAATGAAACGACGGACGACAACGGTAATAATAATGGTAGTAAGTGACTTAACGTGGTCGTTTATTGCTTTTGTGTTGTCGTATTCATTTCGAACAACTCGGGCGTCGTTTGTGTGAGGTTGAGGCTTCGTTTGTTGAAGTAGCGGCAACGACGACGAAGAAGGAAGAGGTGGTGGAGAAGCGACGTCGTTGCGCCGTTCGCAGTCCGGTTGCTCTTTCATTCTTCTTCGCGATAGTAATTACTGCGCGAGGGATAAAGCAATTTGTATTATTTTCGTTTCGTTTCGAACGTAGATACGTGGGTATATTGGAACGCCAATTAAGGGTAGGAGGAGTAATAACTCGTTTTTTTTTTTTTTTCGGTTTGGTGAAAATATATTATAAGTGCGTAAATTAAAACAAATTATTCGAAGTTTACTGTTTTACTTGTAAATCGAAAAACTATTTTTCCAAACAGTTTTTTTTATCTGTAAAAAAGAGTTATTAGTAATAAGTTGCAAAAACACTAGATACCAGAAGTAGCAAAAATTAACTTTGTTATTTTTTTACTTGGAAACTTTTCCTGTTTCTGCAGTACAAATTTAGTTTTTCCTGAATGGTTAAAGTGTTGCCTAATTTAAAAGGTGTGAAATATTTTTGTAAAATTTCGTATAAATAGTTGTCACGATTATTCTGTTTTTGTAAAGTTGACAACATAAATGCAAATTCGTATCGAATATCTAACCGATAGTGAAACAGAAAACTTCGATACATAAACATATCCAACCAAGGCTTTCAATTAAAAAAAAAAATCTCGACAAACAAAAGGGGTTGTAGAAAAAAGGGTTCGCACACCTCGGCCTTACGTGCACGTGTCGTAAAAGCTAATTGACTTCTTGTCAAGGGTGAGAATACGTAGTACGGTGATTAAATGTAAAAGAAGGAATAAAAAAAATAATCGGCGACAGTGGTCTATCGATTGTGTCTGTGCGTGGGTGACGAAAGAAAGGTTCACTTTTAATACCGTGCGTGTGATAACAAGTTGCGTTTCTCTAATGGTGAGGCACATGGAGCCCGGTGGCGACGCTTTGGACGTCGTCGATACCGAGGTCGAGGGCGCGCTCGCCGAAGGAGTGTGGGAGTATGTCGATCATCTCGTCAACACTTACCATCATTCTCTGGACAGTAGCAGTGACTTTGATAACGATCACTATCACCAGGTAAAATTTTACCGAAAAACTTTCCAAATACGTGTTTTTATTTTTTATATTTTTGGAAACAGTTAATCTTAAGTTCATTCTCGATTTTTGTTTCCATTATTTTTGTCTCGTTTTCGCTGACGCTCGCGGCAGTCGGGAAAATCCGATGCGCTGGTTATGGAAAATGAAAAGCTAGAAAACGATTGTTCAAATCCTCCGAGCGAACGGCCTTAATCATTTATTTTAATTAGTAGCGACAAAGAGAGATATTAAGGGACGGATCCAAGCGTTCCTAATTAAAATATGAATCTGGTCGATGAATGGGGGCGGGCGACAGGGTTGCTTCGAATTACGTCTTGATTAAAACTGAAAATGTTCATTTTTTACATACAAAAGTTTGGATTTCATTCATAAAATTAAAGTGCAGGGTAAAACCCCTTTCCCCATCGGTCCTATTGTGCCATGTTCAGGTAGAATATACATGAACATCATGTCATGGTCTTTCTCTCTGGCCTTGAGACGACTTACGAATGGAAATGGAAGGTCTGAGAAATTAATGTAACCGTAGTACAACTAACCCATACTAATGCACAAACACACGTAATAATGAGGGACGAACCCCGATTTCCGAGGCCGATAATAATTAGTCTCTCTCGAAAACAAAAGAGTTGGTAGACGAAGGTATATTCACGGGCCGAATCTTCACTTCCTTCATTACCATTGCGCGCCTGTTGGTTCTTTTATCTCGCGGCATCTACGAAGAAGTGAGGAGGGCCCTTCTTCGTGTATTCGCCACGTCCGGTTTGACTCGCGAAAAGCAATAAAAGTGGGAAATTGATGCGAAAACAATTCCTACTTCTTAGTTCTTAGTTTCTTGTATATTACGTTGCACCTGGTGACTTGGCCAGGGTCATTTATCAAAAAATTTTATTTTATACAAATGACAATCAGGCGAATCAGCTCCAGCTACCTGGAGGTAATTCGTATTATCATCATTTTGAGTAGAATAAAATAAAAACAATTTTTAATAAGCATGTTTAATCCTTAAGTTCGTTAAACTGTAATGTGGTTAATCTATTAATAACATTACTGACAATGAATTTAATAGTTTTTATAAAACGATTATCACATTAATTAGCATATTTCACTCGGCGGCATTTAACAGTTTATAAAGTTCTACATATGTACACATACTGATGTAATGATCACAACACATTACATATGGTGTGTAGTGGTTTTTATTAAAGCAAATGAACTTTTTTAAAATTGGTCTTGTGATCTCTAAAATTATTTATTGTTTCTTTTTTTGTTAGTAGTAATTTTGGCACTTTTGAGTCTTATTTTTGTTTTCTTTTATCTTGTAGGTACATAAAATCTTGTACCAGATCTGATGAAGGAAGTGTAGATATTGATGTTCGACTTATAATTATCTAATTATCCTTATTAATGCCGAGATTGAAATGCCAGTCTTTCAGAAATATTTCGTTGTTGTTGAAATGACGATGTTAATTCTCACATAAAAAAAAAACAGCGAGCAATGTTCGCAAATTTAACCTTGTGTTCGTTCATTGGCCACTGTTTTTGTCAATCGCCTGGAGTACTTACGACGAATGTCGATGGCAACCTTTTTTTGTCCATTATTATTATTACGAATAGCTAATTTAGATGTGTTGTTACACTTTTTTTTTGCGATACCAGCGCAAAATTAAGCGAGGCTGTCTTCCGTTTCTTTTTATGGAACCTTCATGCAAAAGGACTGAGTAATAAAATTTGATTGTGCAATGGGATTGAAACAGTTTGCTGCTTCTTTTTTAGATGGATTAGATTAGATTGTATCAGATTATATGAAGTTAACAGAAGAATAGGGTCATACAATGGCAGAAACGAAGGGAATATCATGGTACCTAACGATAAAATTAGAAGCCAAAAATGGTAAAATGTTTATTGCATCATTTACGAACAACTAATGTTATATTTCTGAGTTAATTTTTTAGGATTCATTTATTTATTGTAGATTCGATGTGTGCACTTTGTCCCCAAATCGTGTGGTAGTTCGTGACGTCATTTCGTGGTTTTTACGAATTTCCGCTATTACAAAGCATGTCCCTTTGTAAAAGCCCAGTAGGTAATTTGCATACCTATTTACCAGTTGTACGTATATAATAAATACACTTGTGCAGAGGTTATTGCAAACGGAATGGTGGCCTTTCTTCTTGGCTCTTTTATGTTCATTCTGCTTCCACGTAACGACCTTGGGTGCATGTTTTAAAACGTGCACTTACAGACATACCAGACAGGCAATAAACCTCTTACTGCATTTACGTTAATTCTAAATATCAGCAAGTCAATACTGTATCCTTAGCGCATGGGTAATTATCCCTGTTTCCACCCGTACTATTCGTACATACACTCAATTTTTGTTTTTCATTACTTTGGCTACTGTTTCTCAAAAAGCCTTTGTTACTGCTCTTTATCAAGCTCAATAAATGCTTTGGCTCTAAAAGCACTACGCCCTGAGCTTTCGTACACTTTTTTCCTTTAGATAATCGTTGAATCTTTTTAAATATGGAAAACTGACTTTCTCGTTCAATTATCCACTCAGTAACAGTTTATTCAAACTCTCCTCAATCTTATTCTGACCTATGACCTTCCTTTAAATTGATTATCCGTACTTTAGTCCGTCCTATCGTCATCTGTCACTTCAATGTATCCTTTTCGTTTCTCGTCCTCGTTTGAGGGAGCGTTTTATTGATTGCGGATTTTATCCCATTATAAATAAACTTGTCGCATTTGCTAGTTTAGGAATTTTCTGCGTTTGAACTCGTTTAATGAGCTTTCACATTCAGCAGAACGAACGTAGCTTTAATGTCCTGAGCTTTTAGTATTTAAATTTTAACGACGCCAAACAGAGTTAAAGTTAAATACTGACAATTATTTAGTTTTTCAGTCATGATTGATGATTTTTCGTAGTAGTTGAGTCATCAGGTGGTGGTAACTTTATGTAATCCTAGACCGTTTCTCGAGATTCTTCTTGAGCGTCTTCTTGTTCTTGGATCAATTCTTTTTTTCTTCTTGTTTCCGTTCAGGTCTTCATATACATACACGTTTAGGTAGACATATGTATATCAATTGAACAACACCTGGAAGTCAAGGTCGGCAAGGTAGACAAGAAATACATTGTGAGGCGCCCAAGTAAATCTGCGTGTAATAATCCTTGCACGAGATGGATTTTTTTATTAATAAATCATTTTATAATGCAAATAAGTACGAAAAAAATCATGCTTCAACCAAATATAACTTTCTTTGCATAGGTACTTATTAAAAATTAATAAATATGGTTGAAGATTGAGGGAAATTTATTTTTTCTAATCTAAATACAAATGACATTTTCTCACGTTTAATGTCACCGTTTTCCATTCGCATTCGCCGTCCTTTCAACCGAATATGAAATATCGTCGGGACAATAAACTTTAGCATTACATCACCACCTACACAAGCCATTCTGCTGGCGCGTTTGTTCATTCAAATCGCCTTTTTAATTAGATTTTATGAGTTGACTTCTAAAAACACGAATAACTACAACATATCGATATGTTAAGTCGAAATGGAAATAAAATTAACATTGTTTTTGGTTGATTAGGCGTAAAAAATAAAATTACTAAAAAAGGTAAAGATTTAAATTTAACGATAAAAATTGCCAACCCGTAGATACTAATTGTAAACTATTTCTTATAAAACCAGACACCTTGCATTTACTTAACGAATTAAACTTTGGTGCGGGTCCACCACATACACCTGGCGCCTTTGCCCTATCGCACGCAATTGAGCGTTAGCAGCGCACACAGGCATGGGAATAAACGGACACCCTTCGATCGTCCTGTCCCTTTCGGTTCTGTCCCTGTCTCCTTCTCTCCCCCTAAAACACTTGCCTCCTCTTATACGCACATTCATGCAAGCTACAAATTTGCATAAAACACGCGTTAACAGTTACCCGAAGAAGAGGTGGTGCAGTGGAGGAAGTGGAAGAAGGGTTGTTGTATAACGTCCGTTATAACTAACCACTATCGTCTCGACTAATCTCAAAAAGTTGTACTTTAGTTCCTTGTTGTTTTCGTGCGTAGTACGCGTCGATTTTCCGAGTCTTTTTAGGGTTGTTGTCCCTTTCCATTTGTAAAAACACTGCAACCCTTGACGCGTGTGTTCGTATTTATCTGGAACTCATGAGGCCTATCGATCCAACTCTCGGTGCTGAGTGCAAGGTAAATGGCGTAGGGCTTCGTAAACCGTGTGCGATTGTTTATGTGATCTCCGAGTCGTCGAGAAATCGTCGGCGTCTCCGACGCTTTCCAGACGCCTATTCAATTGCGCATAAATTAGGTTGTTCAAAAAAAAAAAAAAAGCCGTTTACTACACGTGACCCTAAAGAATTATATTCATCAAAATCATGAAAAACTAATAATGACCCTAAAATTATTGATACTCCTCAGAACATTACTAACTATATTAGTCATTTTATTAAATGTTAGACTACAAAGTTTATTTTCTGTTTTTAAGATGGCTTCTTTGCCTCTGTCTCGGGGCTCCACTGGTTCTAGTTCCGATAACGAGAGTTCTGATTCGGATAGCAAAATGTTGGCCTCGTTGAGTCTTCAGGAAATTCGACAAGAAGACCTAGCTGCCATCCTTCCGGATCAACAGGAGTGCGATGCTTTCGGTGCTTTCGATTGTCGTCCTGACAAAAACTCTCCACAAACAGGTCCATACCGTTTTATTTATAGTCAACCCCGTTTGCTTCATGCCCTTTTTATCCTACCGCATTTTTTTTGGGTAACATTTTCAATATGTTTTATGGTAGATTTATTTGATTCTCCCAGGAGATGGTTCAGGATCTGACATGGAGCTCCCCCAGCAAGCAGTTAACGCTCTTTTACAAAGAACTACCGACAGTTCCAGTGATTCGGAATCTCCGACGCCTCTCAACCCTCACACGTTATACGCCAACAGTTTACTGCAGCAATTCGTGGCACAAACGCAGATGTTGAATGCTCCGTCATCGTTACCTCCAACATCAACGGATTTAATGGGCATTTCAGCTCCTACAATGCAGACAACGAACGATACACAGCAAAATTGTTCCATCGATCTAAACCTAGCGAAACGAAAGCGTGGCAGACCCAAAAAACCCTGTTCGAAGTCTAAAAAGTGCTCCAATTCCTCTAGTAAATGCGACGATGTAGGAAAATTGGAACCTTTGAAACCGCTAAGCTTGGATTTCTGCGGGAATCCCAACGTCTCGCCGGATTCTGGTATTCAAAATAGTTCGGATCACATCTCAAGTCCAGAACCTAGCCCTTGTCCGCCAAATGTCAAACACAAATCCACAAACGTTGTCCAAGAAGTCGAGAAAAAGAAGGAAATGTTGGAAAATAGTAGTAAACATTTAGAACGAGATACCCGGGTTTCTCTTAATACCAGAGGCTCTGTTAATATGAAAATTGCGCAAAATAAACAAAGATTAGGAAAAATCAAAGAACAACCCAAATTACCCATGACTTCCAACAGTTTCGATAGGGTTTTGTACGGAAACGCAGACAGAGTTTTATATCCGCCCAGGCGAAAAGCTGGACGACCTCCAGTAACCCGTAAAGGTCCGGGAAGACCAACCAAAATACGTTCTGGTTCCGTACAAGAAATTAAACCGCCTGACAAACCCAGTGAAATGATAAAAAAGCAATTGGACGTCAAATCAATTAATAGTAACAAGAAGAGGGGTCAAAATGACAAAACAACCACCTGTGATAATGGTAGAAATAAAAATTTTGGAAGAAACATAAAAGAGACGGCGACATTAGTTCAAAAAAAATCGAAATCGATTCTTTTACGTGAAATATGCGAACGAGTGAGCGAACGTCTAGATATTAATAACAAACACCCGACAAAGCGGAAGATCCGGACAAAAAATAATCTTAAGACAGGAGTCAGGGCTCCTCTAAGTGCCAAGACGAAAACCGAAATTCGATATGCCACGTTCAAAAACGCGAAACTGATGCACAGCAAACACAAACACAAGAAACATAAGAAATGCAAATTCCGGATATTGAAACCAGTAAATGCTTTTAACGTCGCGACTGTAAATCAGGACCAAAAGCTCGACCAGGAGATTGAAAAGCTCGTTGCCGATTTCGTCAAACTGTGCTGCATTAGCACGCAAAAATCCGCGAGAGAAAACATGCCGGAGATTTTTAAAGCCTTAAAAAAGTCGACCAAAAAACGAAAGATATCAGAATATAACGAGCGGAAAAAGAAGAAAATCAGTGTTGCCAGTTCTACAGATAAAGAAACCACCCCAAATGAACAAAGATTACCGTTAAAGAAACGCCATTACCATTTATCTGCCAATGTACACAGTGAAAACAAATCAGATCCGAACGGACCCTCAGAAGGACATGAAAAGAAAAAAGACGTCCAGAGTAAAGAAGGAAGGCACCAAATTTCGACCGCAACGTCTAAAACTAACGCAGACAAGTCGAAATCATCATCTTCCAAAAATTCCACAACAACCACAAACGTGTCCGTTAAAAACGAACCAAACGTAGAAGTTGCTGCTCCTGAATCTTCTACAGCAATCAATGGAAATCTCACAGAAACTCACGAAGTCACGTCGGAATGTAACAAAGTAGGAACTCACATTGATGAAGCTATTGAAGCCACTATCACAAGATATTCCCACAATAACAACAACAACAACTTGACGAACACTAAACTCCAGTTGAATAAGAGCCACGTCAGTCCTGTCAAGGAAGAAAAGTCAAACGTGCCTTTAACCGCCACAACTCCAAAGAAACGGCACTGGCTCGAAGTGAAGAACAATAATATAATAGAGAGCAAGATCTCGGAAGACGACATTAAAACTAGTGACAAAGTTGCAAAAAACAAAACTTCTTTGGAAAATGTTGTGCTCGAACTGAAACTGAAGAAGAAATTAAACGAAACAGGAACAAAAAAGGTGGCAAAGGACGAGATAGTAGCTCAAATTATTACGCGAAAGAAGAACCGTCTCGAAGACTTGACTTCCAATTTAGCATCTAAAATAAATACTGTAACAAAAGAGGATGAGAATTCTACAGCAGATACTAATCAAAGGAAGAAGAAAGAACATGCAGGAAAGAACGAAGAAGTTGTTACAGCCCGCAATACAGTTATCAAGTCACCTGTAAGTAAGAAGATTAAAGCACCCGATATTGACAAACTCGACTCGATAACTGCCGAAAATCCCACAGGAATTTTTATGCCCACTGTCGACTTGGAACTTCATATACCGTCAACTACTATCGAAACCAATAAAGAAAATGTCGCGTTGAAAAAAGAAACCTTCGAAGAAGGTGAGCGTTTTGTAACTTTAATTAGTTACAAGACAATGTAAACTTGTTAAATTGTTTGTTATTGTATGAATAATTTATTTTTTTAATTATTTTGTAGATACAACAACTAAAATAATTTTAAACACCATACAAATCACACAGTCTTCTGAAAAAGACGAAGTTACAAAAAAGAAAATTCGTAAAAGAAGAGCAATTAATCGAACCGGTTTTCCCACAGTAAAAAAGAAAAAGAAGAAAACTTTTTCAATCACAGATACTAAAGTTCCCAAGACAGTTCCTGCCGTAGAGCCTCAACCCCTGGAAGTCAAAACAAACGTATGTGATCGTGTTCCACGAGAGGGTGAAAAATACTCGGCGTTTGTGCAGCGAACAGAAAAGATTGTCGTCTCTGACGTTTTACTGGAGAAATTACAAAAGTCTGCTGCAGAAAATGTTAAAAATATCGACGAAAAACCACCTCCTCATTTACCCAATAATACTGCGGAAATCCAACCCTTAGCTTTTGTTAACGTTAAACAGGAACGTCCTTCGAGCAGGCTCAGTATTAAACAAGAAAAGAGAGATAAGAGCGTTTCCTCCGAAACATCCGACAGCGTAATTAGTCATGCTAGCAAAAGAATAAAAACCGATTCCATGTATGAGAGTTACGGGGACCTGGATGACTTAAGTTTAGAAGAGAGATTAGAACGTAGCAAAGCAGGTCGCAGACCTTCTAGAACGACTGACTCCAGAAAGCAACAGCAGGATTCGTCGAAATTTGTGATCCACAGGCGACGTCTGAGGGACATTTCACCATCCAGTAGCGACGAATCGAAAAAGAATAAGAAAGCTCCCAGATGGAGGAAACGTTACCTTGTCGCAGGTCTTTTCTCCGACTATTACAAAGAAGACGAGTAAGTTAATTGATATAATACCTGGTTATCACTATTTAATATTCACTTCTTTTCTTTTTAGCGAAATTGTTCGTCAAAGGCGTACCGAAGCAGCCAATAGGCCGACCAAGTTGACTTACAAACCCGAAGAACACCGCTACGGTCTTCTGCCTCCTCCGTACCATTGTGGTAAATTTTTAAGATGCCGCAAATTGCCTTTCAAGCTGCCGTACGACCTCTGGTGGCAACACGTGCACAATCAGCTGCCTGGCCGTGATATAGTTCCGTCTTGGAACTACCGCAAAATACGAACGAACGTTTACAACGTCAAATCGACAACTATGGGAGTGTGCGAGACGCAGGCGTGCAACTGCTCCCCTATGTCTGGCTGTGGCGACGATTGCATTAACCGTTTGGTCTACGTCGAATGCCCAGGAACACATAAGTGTCAAAATCAAAAGATACAGAGGCACGAATGGGCACTGGGAATCGAAAAATTCATGACCGAGGATAAAGGTTGGGGCGTGCGCACTAATCTCGCAATTAAATCTGGTGAATTCATCTTAGAATACGTCGGCGAGGTTGTTTCCGATCAGGAATTTAAAGAACGTATGGCAACTCGATACGCGCACGACACCCACCACTACTGCCTCCATTTGGATGGAGGTCTCGTTATCGATGGTCACAGGATGGGTGGTGAAGGTCGATTCGTCAATCACTCTTGCGAACCGAACTGTGAAATGCAGAAATGGTCGGTGAACGGACAGTTTAGAATGGCGCTTTTCGCACTCCGGGACATTCGACCCGGCGAAGAACTCACGTACGATTACAATTTTTCCCTGTTCAACCCTGCGGACGGACAGGAATGCAAATGTGGCAGCGAACATTGTCGCGGTGTCATAGGAGGCAAATCACAAAGGGCGCGCCAACTAAACTCTTCTACTGCAGGTCGAGTCGGTCGTCCACGTAAAAATAGGGCCAAGAGATCTTCCAGTGCACCAAAAGAAACCACCTCTAACGCATTAGCTCCAACGTCGACCAACACAGTAACTTCAGCAACTTCTATGGTTACCAACAATCAAACGCTGTTGCCAATCGTTCCGTTACTGCCTTCAGTTAAACCCATGACGGGTGCACAACGGAGTTACGTACGTGAACATCATTGTTTCTTGCCACGGAACTTGACACGTGTGCGGCGCTTGCGCGAACGTTCAGTGAGCACAACGTCGGTAGGACGAACGCAGAACTCCACGCCCACCGGTGGAGTATGCACATCCAGTTCCGGAAGCGTAATAGATCACCGTAGCAGTCCAAGCACTTTCCTTAATCATCTGAACGCAATTCGGCAACCTCGCAATATGAAAACGCGTCGATTAGCCCAAGCTGAAGACGATCCGGAGCTGAACAAAACCGCTAAATTGGCCGCAGTACTGAAAGACCTTTGTGGCGTAGTATCGAGTGTAAAAGGTATATTTAATTTTAATTTGCTCAGATACAATTTACTAATTTAAATAATTTTTAGATGAAAATAACGAACTTTTATGCACGCCCTTCGTCAACCTGCCATCACGTAGAAAACTGGCGGAATATTACACCAGAATTCCCGAACCAATCGATCTAACAACGATCGAACAAAACATCGCAACGGGGATTTATAAAAATGTCGACTCGTTCGACTGCGACATGATGCGTCTGTTTAATAACGCCGTGAAGTTCTTCGGACGTACGTCCGAAACGGGCATTGCTGCCACCAGATTGAAGAAGTCTTATCAGGAAGCAAAGCAAGAACACATCGCGAAACTTGAGGAGGTACTTGGCGAAAAGGTGTCTAACAAGTTCATATCGCGAAAGAATAAAAGTGAGTACTAGTTTTTTTTAAATCAAACTTACGTAGTACCAGCAGGGCAAAAGATTTTTGGGGTTCATTTAAATACCTAGTAAAATCATGACATATTTTTTTTTCTCAATAGACGAAGAAGAAGATGTAATTCGTTGCATATGTGGTATGTACCGGGACGAGGGACTTATGATACAGTGCGAGAGATGTCTGGTTTGGCAACATTGTGAGTGCATCAAGGCTGATCCTAACGCTCCAAGTTATCACTGCGAACGGTGTACTCCCCGTGTTGTTGACTTTGAAATACCCCTAGACGAATTCACCGAGCATGGGCACAGGTAATTTTTTACGAACTTTTATTTTGGTTTCTAACAATCTAACAAATATCGTTTTAAATAGATTTTATATGACGCTTCTGCGCGATGACCTGCAACTGAGACAAGGGGACACTGTGTACGTTTTAAGGGACATTCCCATCCCTGGCACCGATAAAAAACACGATTACAAAACGATAGGCGAAATAGAGTACACCGAACTGGACATATTCAGGATCGAAAGGTTGTGGAAAGACTCGCAAACCGGCCAACGATACGCCTATGGGCATCACTATCTAAGACCTCACGAGACTTTCCATGAACCCACAAGAAAGTAAGTACAATTAAAAGTATCCAAATATTATGTACTTATATATTTTACAATCGAAACAGATTCTTCTCGAACGAGGTGATGCGAGTACCCTTGTACGAAGCGGTACCAGTGGAATTGATAATAGGACACTGCTGGGTGATGGATCTGAATACATACTGCAAAGGCAGGCCGTTGGCTGCTCCCGAAGACCACATTTACATTTGCGAATATCGCGTGGACAAATCGGCCAGACTTTTCAGTAAAATTTCGAAAACAAAGTTTCCAATTTGTACGAAGAGCTACGCCTTCGAAAGATTCGAAACGAGGCTGAAAGTGTCACGTACGTACACGCCCCACGACTTGGACCCTGCTCTTGTTAAACCACGCGGACGTAAGATGCAGGATCAGCCAGAAAGTACAACTACAACAAATAGTACAAAAGAAGTGGCGAACCAGAGGGCGACCATGGCTGCCGTTAGTGTATCCCCTCTCGTAAGGGTAAGTCAATGTTTAATACTAATCGTTAGAATTATGTTTAAATTCTTCCGTACGTGTTGTTTTCAGACGAGGACTGAACAAAAGGCAAGATTAAATAAAATCCTGTTAAATTTATTGAGTAAAATGCCTACAAAACAGATTCTCGACGTTTCGTATCTCTTGGAAGGCGGTCGCAGACGAAAAAAACAAACATGAAACAAGTGTTGCACGTAGTAGATTTCCTATTTAATTTTCTTTTTGAGATAATTTTAAAAACCAAAAAGGTGCACTGTTTATTTCTACTTATTATTAGGAAAAAAACGAATGATCGAAACAAATATTTTTATACCGCTACTATCCACTACTTAGGTTTATACATATTATACACATACACGTTCTAGTACAATTTTATTAATTTTTAAAGTCGTATCGTACAAAAAGGAACTTTTTATTTTATCTATTTTTTTATATTTATTTCAATTTTTAACGTTGTATATAACAAAATATACAGTTGCTTCTTCCTCATTAAATGCTTAATTAAGATGTAAAAGATAAAAACAATCGTGGCTTTTCGTTATCACTGCTAGTCATAATTTCTCTTGTTGTTGGTAATTTTATTCGAAATTGTGTTTATTACTTATTAGCTATTTATTTTTATATGTGTATAATTATTATTGTTAACGTTTTAATTAGGGTATCTATATTTATTGTAATTTTTAATCAATTATCCAAAACGCCTGCATTTTTTTTTTTATTATTTCCCACATTAAATCTATTTAAAAATTGTACTTAATTAATTTTTTTAAAATGTATTAATTAGGAAACGGTTATCGTTAAAGCTGGACTTTTGGTTTTAATTAAAACGCAGGTATTTTTTCATTTTTTGGCGTGACGGCGAATTACTTGAGGAGGACGCAATCTTGAAAAAAAGTTGTTTGTCAAATAATAATCGAATATTAGTTTTTATGTTGCACGTTAAGGGGTGACCTGCGCCGGAAAATGAAGCCAAAATAATGTATTTTCAGATATAGATCTGTTATTGATTTACCAGTGATCGGAATGGCCTTTAATTTTTTGAGATACACACATATGCATATTATAAATATATATTTACTATACTTATTTATTGTGTTATGTAATAATAATAATCATACGCTCCTTTAGAGATCTGCATACAAAATCGTGTAACGGTGAATCGAGTGAAATTGAGGTAATAAGTAGAAGAAAAGTAATTAATTAATAAATGAGACTGGTTTCCGCATTGTCTGAGCGATTTGTTTGTTGAAAAACGAACGAATTTGTTGATTTGCTGTTTAAATTTCTTGCCCGGATGATAATAATTATTAGATCGAGGTTATTGTATTGTATAAATATTAAATTTGTAATTCAATGGAATAATTTTAATAATAAAAAATTGTTGCATTTTCAGTCAGTTCTGTTTTTAAATCGAACCAAGTACAAAACAAAAACTATTTTTTAATACATTTGGTTTGTGTCATGGTATGTATAAACGTTTGTCATATCATATTTATAAATAATTATTTACAAGTTGTTAATCTTTTAGAAAAATCATTGTCCAGGAGCAAGTAATAAAGCATCCATAATGTCATTGCCAGTGACAATTCGATCGCTCAAAAGAACAATCTTACTCCCCGTTAGTGCTTCCAGTAAATTACATGCAGCCACCTCAGCGTACGTCAACCCTCCCACCACGTAAATTAAAAGTGATTTCTGTTGCAACGGATAATTTTCCCTCTCGTTTCTTAACGTTAATGGTCCCAGCGACTCAAGTTTCGTTTTGATTTCAGTCACAGGAATGGCATTCACTAACATCGACGCAATCTGTGCCACAATAGGGATATAACTGCCCCCGTAAACATAGCTGCAACACGTTGGCGATTTAAGATTAATCTTCTCCGGATTGTTAGGAATCTGCTTAAGTTTGTTCGCGATTGCGTAGAAGTTGCTACTTGTAAATTTCGGTAATTTAGTAACGATATTTTGTAAATTCGTTACCGAATTCTCTTGGTCAGGCGTTAAAAAATTGCATTTAATCAAGTGGCTCCTTAAAAAGCCGTAGTTATGCCCGTATTCGTTGTAAAAGCGATTCAAAAAGTTCCAGACTTCCGAATCAGTTAATTTTTGTGTTATGGCGAGTAGACAGAAAAGTCTTAAGCAGATGTGTTTGTCATTTTCTGTAGTTAATATTTGTTCTAAGAAAGCGTAGTTTTCCCCTTTGTTTTTGTTCAACAGAATCGAACGTTCGGTGTCCATTTGTCTTTCGAATCTGGGCCCCAGGGTGTTGATAATTGTTTCGGCGGCCGCTAAATGGGTCGCTATAAACTTTTTCTTGGACGTGGCAGCCTGAAGTTGCGTCGCCACGTACTTTTTTATCTGGTCCAGAGCCATTTCCCTGGACGTGGGGTTTTCAGACTTTAAATTTTTCGTTAGAGTGGATAATCTCGACGTTACGTCGGTAAAATAACGATTTCTTATATCGTTATAAACAGAATCTCGCTCTGAATCCAGCATAAAACAAACGGGCTGTTTTTTAACAACTGGATTGCATTTATTGTCATATTTTACTTCGTCTTCTTCGGATTTATAATCGCAAAATCCACAGTTTACTTTATAGACTTCATTTATCAGCGCAGCATAAGTGGCAGGTGTGAGTAGACAACTGGGGTAATCTACGCTTCTATCTATTATTAATAAACCACCAAAATCCGACTCGAGTTTGTCACTTTTTGCCAGCTCTTCAAAGTAAATATCTGCTTGTGAAAGTACAGTATTTGAATTCTGTCCCAATGCCAATGTAAATTTTGGTTTCCCAATTACGAAAGATAAATGCCACAGGCTCTTGGCAAAAGCAGGCAATAGTGAAAGGTCTTTTTTCAAATAAACATCTCCAAATAATTTTGGTATTTCAAGAGACAGTATGCTGTTGTCTAAGTAAATTGGAAACCATTGGAAAGGGATCAATTTTATTACTGGTTCGTACAGTCCAAGCTCTTCCAAAATATTTTCAAAACTTGTTAATACTCTAGGAATGACAACAACGTGAAATTTGTTGCAATCTGGGTTTTCAACGTTCAAATAAGATCTGATTTTGTCAACGACTTTATGAAAGGATCTATAGTCTGTGTAAATAAAGTAAAATTGGGCGTTGTTTGATATGGCAGCAGGAAGAGCATCTAATTTATAGATTTTATCTATCTTGTGTTCTCTGAAATACGGATTTTAAAACTTGTTTTATGTTTTTTTAAGAGAAAACTTACTTGAGCCATCTAACTCCGCATATTCGCTCAAAAGATTTGATGATATTTTTATCGAAAACTAAGTCTTTTGAAGTTGTACATGAATTAAGTATTTTTGATAATTGAGTTTTTGTTATTTCTGAAAGAGAAATTAACTTTCTTTGTACTTTTATATCCATTATTTTAGTTCAAAAAAGTAAGGTTAGGTACACTTGTCAAAATCTTCTATTGATTGTGGTTAAATAAACATTTTTTAGCTATGGTCAATAATTATGAATTATTTATTATATTGATAAATAATCAGTTGAAATGTCCTATATTTTTCAAATATTCTGTTTTACGTTTGCTATACATTTTAAACTTGTTTTTCATTTAAATTTTTAAAGAACATTTTTAAAATATTTTGCTATCGTTTCTTTCAACACTCAATGTTTTGGAGTGGTAGCATTACCAACTATACCAAACTTAAATTTAAAATTTAAATCTGACGTTTAAGATTGAGGTTATTTGTGTTAATTTTTAAATTTCCTGCATTTTCTTTAATATTAAGTGCAAATTTCGCAATAAAATGTTCCAAGAGTACTTTCTTGCTCATCACAAAGAAGAATTGACAAAAATTCTTACATCAGCATCTGAAGAAACCAAACATTTGTCGTTAAACATCAGGTAAACTTCTTTGTTAATCAACAAAAAAATATTAATATCTAATTTTAGTTTTGTAAAACTATTTGAAAATGATCCAAACTTGGGTAATATGATTTTGAAAGATGCCGAAAAAGTGCTAGAGAACTTGGACAAAGCTTTAGTTAACATACAAAAAATTTTGGCAGTCAACTTAAATACCACCGAAATTTTAGACAAAGTTGTTCATACGAGAGTATATGGCTTACCTTCTTGTCATCATCAACACAGAATTGCTATTCCTAGAAGTGTGGACTTGCACCTATTTTTACAAATCACTGGTAAACATCAAGTAAGTAATACAGATTTACTTTAATAAATTAGCCCTTATTTCAGGCTCTGTGGTGCGAACGACTCTCGTAAAAATGCTAGAATATCGTAAATTTTACAAGTGTACCAAATGTAAATACCAAATGGTAGTTAATGCTGTGTATGAGCAAAAGTACATAATATTTCCTCCTAAAAAATGTCTAAATCCTGAAGGTTGTGGCAGCTCAAATATTGTTGCTTTAAATTGTTTGGACGCCAGTAACTGTAAAGATTTCCAGGAAATAAAAATTCAAGTATTTAAAAGAAGCAATAAATAAATTAATGTTAATAATCACATTAAAACGTGTTTTAGGAACAAATTACGAGGTCAAGCTTAGGAAATATGCCAAATTCAATGTGGGTAACTCTTGAAGATGATTTAGTTGATATGTGTAAACCTGGTGATAACGTTACAGTTTGGTAAGTTTTTTTATGTGAACTTGTAAGACACTAATACAGTTTTTTCTTTATTTTCAGTGGGATTGTAAAGGACAGATGGGAACCATTCGTTTTAAATAAAAAAATATCTTGTGATCTTGTCTTAAAAGCAAATCATTTGCAAGTAAATAATGTACAAAGTTCATCTGTCTTAGTTACTTCTGACATAAAAAACTTTTTTCACTCTTTCTGGAAAAAGTACAGGAATCGTCCTCTCTTAGGACGCGACATTATATTAAAATCAATTTGCCCCCAGGTAAAAAGTTACGTTTTAGCTGTGTATTGTCTCATTTTTGATACTTTACAGATTTACGGTCTTCACACTGTCAAATTGGCGTTAGGAATGGTATTAGCGAGCGGTTCTAGGACCCACGACGTTCAAGAAACGGGTGTTAGGGCCCGATCCGAGTCGCATCTTTTACTCGTTGGAGATCCTGGTACTGGAAAGTCCCAAATGTTAAAATTCGCCGCCAAAATTATACCACGATCGGTACTAACCACCGGAGTCGGTTCCACTTCTGCAGGACTCACCGTTACAGCAATTCAGGTACTTACAATTAGATAAAAACATTTATTTACATACATTTATTTTTGATACATTTTATATTTATGTAGGAAAACGGAGAATGGCAGTTAGAAGGGGGTGCTCTAGTACTAGCTGATGGAGGAATTTGTTGCATCGACGAGTTTAATTCTATGAAGGAACGCGACCGAACAAGCATACACGAAGCAATGGAGCAGCAGACAATTAGTGTTGCCAAAGTAAAAGAATTTTCTTTATTGGTTTATTTTGCTCTCGTTTTATTCAAATAAAACATTCACAGGCCAGTATTGTGTGCAAATTGAGCACTCGCTGTTCGATTTTGGCTGCAATTAATCCAAAAGGAAACTTTGATTTGGGTCAACCCTTGTCTTTAAACGTTGGAGTGCCGAGCCCGCTGCTGAGTCGTTTCGATATTATATTAATTCTGCAAGACACCGTAGACCCCAAATGGGACGAAGTGGTCTGCGACCATATACTGGACAGGGTGAAGAAAAAAGGGAAAAATGATCGAGGAACGTGGGAAGTTGATTTGTTAAGGGTAAGTTGCAACTTGCCATACATGTGATATTGCATGTTAAAAAATAATATATGTGTTGTTTTTTTGATTTTATTCCTTTAATTCCTTACAGGCTTATTTTTCTTATATAAAAGACATTCAACCAAATTTAACGCCTCAATCAAACAGGATATTGAGCAATTATTATCAAGCGCAAAGACGAAGTTTTGCACAAAACAGAGTCACTGTCAGGTTATTAGATAGCTTAGTAAGGTACATATATCATTTTTATTGTATTGTTAAGGATTTTAATACTATATTTTCAATTTTTCCACCCTGTAGATTATCTAAAGCACACGCCAGGTTAATGTTTCACGAAGAAGTTAACGTCATGGATGCAGTAAATGCAGTTATTATGATGGAAAGTTCGATGCACGGCGCTATTTTGAATTTAAACGTGAACAGTTTGCATTCACCATTTCCCAAAGATCCAATGCAGTCTTATAATCAATTGGCAAGATCTATTTTGGAAAAACTAGAACTGGTTGATATTTTAAACGATGAATTAATACTGCTCACGAAATTAGCTGAACAAGGAATTAATGAGGCCGATTCCTCAATGTCTTTTGAGAGAAGTAGAGAAAATAGTCGTATACTATCACGATTAAATCAGAATTATGAGAAAATTATACAACATGAGAGCCCCAATGACACAAGCGACGGAAATAATCAAGAAATTAACGAAAACGACGAGGTTAAAAAAATTAATGACAGAACTATTGCAAATAATACGAATCCATTCGAAGATAGTGAAAGTGACGAAGAATATAAAAAAGAATGTGATAAAAACGCTATTTGTTCTAATAACGAGAATGAATCAAATTTGAATGATACTGCAAGAGAATTCCCTAAGAAAATTTTTAAGTTTGTCAAACCTGAAAAAGTTGTTGAAAATGAAACTTTTATAAGAAATAAGCCAAAGGTCGAAATGTTTCAGAACGATTCGGTTGCACCTGCTGAAGATGTTAACAATCTGAGTAATAATTTATTAAAAGCTACAGAGAATACAGATAAAAAAATACCTGATAATAAAGATATGAGTACAAAAGACTTTTTATCGAAATTCAAATTTACTAAAAGAGAGCGTAAAGAAGACGATTATTCCAAACTTTCCAATGCTGTTAACCAAAACAAAAATATTTCATCAGTAACAGAGGGTAGTAATTTGCATAATATAGTTAACAATATTGATTGTAATAATGATAAAATAAAAAATGTGGGTAAAGAGAAATACAAAACTAAAAGAAAAAGAAATATCGACGAAGGAACACGTAAAAAGAAAAAGGCAAAAGGAAAAAAATTCGATTCTGATGAGGAATTTGACATAGAAAATGAAATGGATTGGAACCTCGATGCATCTATTAATTATTTAGAAGAAAAGGCTTCCACATCAAACATGCAAGCTGAGAATAAAAAGAGTGTAACAATAACATCTCAAAGTTCGTCAAGAGGTTTGTTTGAATCTGAAGATGATATTATTGAGAACTGGGATTTATAAACATTTAATTTTGTAGTTACTATTTAAGTTTAAATATTTATTTACTTGTTAAAAACGTTCGTTAATAGTTTAATAAAGTTATAATTAATTTATGTGTATATTTTTGAATACTTTAGACTTATGTGAAGTAATATTAATAACATAATATCAAAACTTTGGATAAACAAATATTTTCGTCATTATTTTACTTAGATAACTTCAGTATAAATACGAAAATTTATAGACAACTTTTTACATAAGACACAATCTCACTTAATAAAATATTTCTGTTTTCCTTATTAACCTAAAAGAAAATAATTAATTTAATTATTCGATTTATATGATTAAAAAATTCTTACTGTAATCAAATGAGTGTTGTTGCTGTTTCTTATGTTTTCTACAATAGGAATTGGTTTTCCTTTTGGAACTGGTATAGTGGCAATTATAATTTTGTTGGGACTCTTAAAAGCTTCATCTACGGCTTGTTTAAAATTTTCGCTAAACAATTCCATTTTTCCTATTTCATCTATGACAATAATTTCATCATCCTTTAAAAAGATAGATTATATTACGTTCGTTTACATTTCGTTGATAGTTTTGAAAGTTATTCTTTAAAATGTTATTTTAATCTAAGGATCATTTTTGAGCTAATAAATAATTTTATTGCCTCTTGCGGTAACAATAAAATTATTTTGTAACTTAATAAGTTTCCTATTATTCAAAACGAAGTTACATTACTAAAAAAGACCAATTTTTGAGTTACTTACACCTTGAAAAACTGGTAATGCAACATTTTCAAACTCATTTAAAAATACTGTATATTGGCCAACTTTGTACTTGCTTACAGCACCTGGTTCAACATATTCACTAAAATTTTACTCTTTTAAATACAAGTTTTTATATGTTACTTAAATTAAGTTACGAGGTCCTGGAGAGTATTTTCCTTTGATTGCCTAATGTAACAACATCAAAACCTATTCTTGAACCCGTTTCATTTCTTACATCTTCAGTGTAAAATCCGTTTATCTTACATACATTTTCAGCTTTGAGGGCATCACAAACTTTTTTTATCAACGTTGTTTTACCTACACCTGTAAAATCATCTCACTCACCAAAAAAAAGCACAGTTTCTTCTTTATATTTACCAGGAAAACCTGTTAACACAATATGTTTCACACTTGACATTTCCTTTAATATTTATTTAAGCCTATAATACTTTATTTACTACCTTTTTTGAGTTAAAAATTGCAGTTTTTAAATTTTTTTTGACGTTTAAGAGTGAGGTTATGTTAATTGATTTGTTTGGTATAAAAAGCGACACACTCGTGCTAAATAATCACACGAATTCGAAGGTAATAGTTTATGTTGGGTAAGAAGAAGAATGCTTTAAAAAAGTGAGGTTAACTTCTAAAAATGTGTGTTTTCATAGATTATTGTGAATTTTTCTAATAAAAGCATAATAGTTGCCCAAGAAAATGAACAAGGTACGTTTAAAGGATTATTCTTCACTGGTGTAAATGAATTTTTATTAGGTACCACGCTATTTTGAAAAAGTCGAAGATCCGGATGAGGCCCATAATAAGAATTTTAAGTCAAAAAATGAGTTTAAAAATGAAATCGTGTATAATATCGACCCTAAACCAAAACCGTGGGGTCGTAGAAGGGAAGATAACCGAATTAAAAAGGTAAAAAGGATCCTGAGCTATGAAAATTTTTACTCTTAAATTTTACCTATTCAGATGCAAAGTTCCTCAATTAAAGGGACGAGGAGGAAAAATAAACACAATTTCGAAGCAAAGAAAGAAGTTTGGGATCGTAAAACCAAAAGTGGTGCAGTTAAAAAAATAAAGTTTGTGCCAAATCCTAATCCTAAGTTTCCTGGTCGTGTTCCCATACCCAAAGAGACATTAGAAAAGCATAGCAGGGGCGAAGGCTTAGAAAAAAAGGGAATTCGTACAGGCGTGCACAAAAAGAGGTTCGAGAAGAAAGAAAAGAATATAAAATTAGCCAATGAATTAGCAGCCAGAGCTGAAATTTTACTTGGTGAAGATGCAGGGTAACTATACATTTACATATTTAAAATTTCTTCTAATTTTAATATTTATTTAGTTTTCTAGAAGCAGATAAAGGAGAAACAAGCACCCAATTCACACAAAAAGAGATTGTAGCCAGTGTTGACATTGCATCAGCTGCAAAACACTTTGAGTTACACCTGCACGAATTCGGCCCTTATCGTGCGAAGTATACGCGAAACGGTAGACATCTGCTTTTGGGGGGTAAAATGGGACATGTAGCTGCGTTTGATTGGATAACAAAGAAGTTACACTGCGAAATTAATGTTATGGAGTCGGTACACGACGTATGTTGGTTACATGTGGAGACAATGTTTGCAGTCGCTCAGAAAAGTTGGGTGTACGTCTATGATAACGAGGGCATCGAATTACACTGTCTGAAGAAACTTCATAAAGTGTCCAGGATGGAGTTTTTGCCCTATCACTTCCTTTTAGCAACTGCAGTAAGAATTAAATTCTTGTTTCTCTAATTATGCTTGTGATTATGCCTTTTAAAACATTCTTGAACAGTTTGAAACATTTTAGACGATACTGAAACATTCTCGAACCTTTTGGGAGTTTCTATAATTTTCTAAATCATTCTGGAACATTTTTAATTATGCAGAATCGTTGTAATACATTCTCGAACCTTTACAAACATTTTATGACAGAATCTTTTGGAAGATTCTATAGTTTTATGAAACATATTGGGAAATTAAATAACATTCAAGTCCATCCCAAAATTTCTTTATTTCTTTTTAAGAGTGAGCAGGGTTACTTAAGTTGGTTGGACGTTTCGATTGGTCAGATTATTGGACAATATAACGCAAATATGGGTCGCTTATCTACAATGACCCAGAACCCCCAAAACGCAGTTTTATGTCTTGGTCACAGCAAAGGGATCGTTACCATGTGGTCACCTTCATCTAAACAGCCCTTAGTTAAGATGTTATGCCACAAGGCACCATTAACAGCCCTCCACGTCGATCCCAGAGGAATGTAAGTTATAATTTTATCAATTTACGAAATTTCACTGCATAATTTCTTTTTAGGTACATGGCAACTGCTGCAATTGATAAAAGCGTTAAAGTTTGGGACGTAAGGCAATTGGGCGAACCTTTACAAAATTATACTGTGCGGTCTGCTGTTGATTGTGTCAATTTTTCTCACACAGACCTGTTAGCTCTTGGAATGGGAAATATCGTCGAAGTTTATAGGTAAAATAGCGTCATGTTTGTTTTAAAATTGTTTTATTTTATTTATTTTTTTTATTTAAGAGATTGCTGTACTAAGACTGCAAAACGGGCTTATCTACGACATAGATTAACAGGCTTCGTGAGTAATATGGATTTCTGTCCATTTGAGGACGTCCTTGGAGTGGCTTCTTCGAGAGGCTTTACGAGTTTATTGGTTCCAGGTGCCGGGGAACCGAACTTTGACGCCAGAGAAATAAATCCCTTCCAAACGAAGGCACAAAGAAAAGAAGCTGAAGTCAAAGCCCTACTTGAAAAGGTATTGATAATAATTAAATTAATTTAAAATTAGTATTAATGAAGATATGGCATGATCAAGAAACTTTTGTTGTACATATTTTTTATTATTTTAGATTCCTGCTGACCTTATATCTTTGGATGCAACGAGAATAGCGGAAGTTGACGTTCCAACACTTCAGGAGAAAATTGATGCAAAGAAGAAACTTCTGGTAAATATCAACCGTTTGATAATGTTTATGTATTTATTATAAGTTTGTTTTGTTATTTTTTCTTCAGTATCTTAAAGCCCCAAAAATCAGCTTGGAATCAAGGAGAAAGGGTAAAGGTAGAGGAGGAACAGTTAAAATAGCCAAAAACAAAAAAATAGTCCAAGACCAAGCTAAAAAGGTAATCATAAAAAAATATTACTTACGCAACTTTAAAGAATTACAAGTGGCATGAAACGGATATTTATTTATTTTATGTTTATTTCAGGAGTTTATTAAAAAAACTAAGAAAAGTATATTAACATTACAAAATGATCAAAATAAAAAGAAAAAAGAAAACGACAAAGCTGCAAAAAGTGTTTTGGATCGATTTCTACCGATTAAAAAAAGTGCCTGATGTGTGATTATTTTATGTTAATACTTAATAAAACTCTGAATATCGATAATATTGAATTATTATCTGCTTATTAATTATAAAATAAAATAAGACGATTTTTTTATGGCATAAAAACAATAAATTTTATTTTGTTTGTAACCAAAAACATTATAACACAATCAACTGACTGAACATGTGTGGTTATACATTATTTTAATACATTCATTATTATTTACAAAAGTATAAGGAGGTATCACATTTTTCTGTTTAATTGATAAAAAAACCTGTGATTTAAGAGAATAAATTAAACGTCACTACAAATTCGTGCTGAATGTGAAGAAGATAGCGGTTTGAAGATACTGCAATTACGAAAAAGGGATGTAAGTAAGGTATATCAAAAATAAACGTTTTAAAAATAATATAATATTTCATTTCAAGTATTAAATAAATAAATTAATAAGTCTCCAGTCAGAAGGAAGAAACTGTTTGTTTATCATTAATGAGTTGTGGGAACTATAAAATATTAAATATATTCAAGTTGGCAAGTTAGAAGATAAATTATATGTGGCTAGATTAGTTGATATAGCACCTAAACATTAAACAATTTTTTCAGATAAATCTAAATAATAAAACGATACAATTATAAATAAGAGATTGTTCGGATTTGTAGTTTATCATTTATTTCAACACTTTTTGGATCAAAAATGGGACGTCTATAGATGCTATTTAAAAATGTATGCAATTGGTAGTGTACACAAAAATTTTTAGCTCCTTCAAGCTTAATGCGATTTAAAACGTGGAATGGAGTCTCCGTTTATCACAAATTGTTGATCTTCTTAAATTAATATTAAAATAGAATATACAAAACTTAAGCCCTAAAAAGGCGTAACCTAATAGATTTTAGGTAAATAAAAATGCAAAATGAATTGAAACTGTTATATTTTAACAAACAGGCGGTCCATTAAAAAGAAATAAATCTTAATTCTTTTTTTTTTTTAATGGACTTCAAAAATAAACATACGTCTCGAATTTTACATGACGACGCAAAAAAGAACAAAAACAAATAGGAACAATCTCCCCAAAAAACGCAACAAACGGCACAGTAGCAGTGGAAAAATTGTCATCATAATAATCATTAATTATTATTATTATCATCACTGTTATTATTTATTAAATATTATCATTAAATCAACTGTGACGCATGCTATCTTTTATTAAGTATGTATTTTCTTTTTTCCATATGAAACATCAGTTTTGTATATATTTTTTTTTTTTGAAAAACGCAAAAACTACTTATTCTTTTAAATTCCTTCACTATTAGAGAAACTAGAGTTGCTCGATGAATTACTATCGGAACCCCGCGTAGCGGCAGAGCTCATAGGGCTGCCCGACCGGTTAGCGGGATTTTGAGCCGCTTGAAAAAGTTGCTGGAGTGTAGTAAGGGTGGTCCCTGAAATAATTCATGTTCAAAGTAAAAAAAATAAAACCAAAAACGGTAAAAAAGTTGCCATTAACTAACCTCCAGAAGCTTGATTATCGGCATTTTGGGAGCCGTCATCAGAGCCGAGGTTCTGTCTACAAATGGGGCAAGTTCCATGAAGTTCCAACCATGGTCTTATGCATGGTTCATGGTACACGTGTTGACACGGCAACTGGCGCACGTTTTCGCACAGTTTAAAATCCTCCCAGCACACGGAGCACTGCAGTTTTGACTCGACCTGCACCTCCGTTATCTCGACCACTGGTAGAGCATCTATTACATCTTTGGCTAATGGGGGAGGTCCTGAAGATAAAAAATCGGTGTAATTAAAAATGTAATAGCAAAAAAAAAACGTTAATATTCTTACCACAACCATCCATTTGATTCAAAAGTTGGGTGACAATGGCATCAAGTCCTTCTCTACCCCAGGCATAATCTCCTGGATTGCCTAGAAATACTTGCATGTTTCCTCCACCCCCGAAATTAACTCCCACCCCCAAGTTTACTATGAACTCTGATATCAGGTCCTCGAATTGCGTGCCCGGACGTGAATTAGTCGTGGCCAGTCTTGGTGAACTCCTGTAAATTCAATTTGAATTTTATCAACAATTTTCAACATCAAAACGATGATGAAACTTTTCATGTTTTGTTAGTTACTAAAATATTACTAAAACAATTTACATATTTAGAATAAATTTAGCCAAGGCTTTAAAATAAACGTTTTTAGGTACGAATTAATAATATGCTTATGCTTTATGAGTTGTCAGAATTAAATTAATCATGCACATTTAATTATAATAAAAATTTTTAATCAAAACTTTCTTTTTTAAATTTTCGTTTACTTTTTTGAAATAAAATATCTCCTATTGACTTTGGCAAAGTATCAACAAATATATGACGTGTTAGTGCAAATTTTTCGTCATTAATCTGATAAATTGAAACAAATTTATGTAGTGTTTCGAGACAATTTCAATTGCAATGAAATAGGTATCAGTAAATTAAAAAATATATTTGGGCTAGAAATCAAATAATAAGATTGAAGCAACATGCTTTAAGTAAAATGATAGTTTGAAAAGTGTTTATTTCGAACCTTGGTCTAAAAATCCCCGGATGTGTGTGAACTTCATACCTTCTCCTTATTGGATCATTAACAAATCTTTGTCCAGTACGTCGGTCGTCTGGTCCAGGGGCAAAAATAAGATCGGCAATATCCATGGGGTAACTGTGCAGCATCTAAGGAAACAAAATACCCATTAAACTCACGACACTAAATTATCACGACCGACAACTAACATAATAAGGTTCATCTTCATCTGATGCATCGACAATATCGTCAGGATTTTCTGCTCCGGCTTCGAGTTCTTCTATAAAACCTCCAGAACAGTGTGGACAGGTGAAATTCTAGAAGAATTTTGATGTGATGAAACTTAAAATTATAATGTTATTGATGGTACTCACAGCTGACGCATTTTGAAACTGTACGTTGCAGATGTGACAGTAGAATCTCTGAATAGGACGTTCTTCCACTGCTGCCTCAGCCATTTGTTTGTTGTGTTGAAATCAGTTGAAATTAAAAACTATTGATTTAATTTTATGAATATGTCAATTGTGATGTTTTAAGGTTCAGGAGCACCGCCATTAGTCAAGTGAAGTCTTGAATCTTGATTTGATTCAATGCAGAAATACGACGCAAAACTATCAAGAGCACGAACTCGTCGTAAGAAAGAAGAAAAGTAAATGAAGGTTTGTTGCAGATTGATACGTATGCATAACACTGATGGGTTTTGTTTGTGCAACATGAGAAAATTAAATAACAAAATGATTAAAAGTAATCTAAATCAATGTAAATTTGGTTTAAATGTTTACTAACTTACTTAGTTTTACAGTTAAGAAAAAATAATAATTAAATATGCATTTTATTTAAGCAAAATTATCAAAAAGTTGCATTGACATTTGCTGTACAGCTGTTGCAGGTACTGTCGATCTGTAACTTAGAAGTAACGACTTACGTACACGTCTCTGCTTCCAGCAAAAGGGCGCATTTTTTAAATATTGACATGAAAAACTAAATTTACAAAACATGACTAAAATCGACAACATTATGGCGTAGACCTAAAACAACAAAAAACTGTTATTTCGATTGATTTGAAATATAATATTTAGTTTTACGTTAGTTAATTTGTCTACTAATTTTTTATTGTTCTTAAAAAAAATGGAACAAAGGGCAGCTGCAAAACAGAATGTTTCAATTTTTTTTTTCAGTTATTGTAAACCCATTATGAATTTTAAATTCAAAATTTGCAAACATTTGTTATTTGAGGCCGAACAAATTAAGTTGCCCCAAACCCCCTTATTTATTAACCATAGCGTATACAAACGTATTAATTTTCCCATCTTGTGCCTCGTTTACGGTATGATGGGTAAATGTATTGACGCAATAACTATTATTATAAAAGGGTATCAGTATCAGTTACAGATTCTTTTTCCAATTCAAAAGAAGAAGCACGAGCTGCACCAGCGGTCCCTTTGGTTCGAAATAGTTGTATGGACTCCTGCTGCGGTGTCGGATAACAGAAGCATTATGCAGGCAATGTTTGTGGTATACTTTACAGCTTACAAATCTCTTTTATGAAATGTGTAGTACAGCATTAAATATTTATTAAAGATCAATGAACAAACACACCGCCCTTTTGCCACTGCTCATTTTGCTACTGAGGATTTTCTCATGCCTCACTAAATAATATGCGTAAATATTGTTACCAGAATAATAGGTGTGCATAGTACAAAAAATTATAGAACAGTACTAGAGTAGTTTTAAAAAATTTTTTTAATACAAAATTTTGTATTTTATATTTATTATGATACTTAATTTTTATACGAATTACAGGTTTTTAAATGTTTTAAAAGATATTTTACCTAGAAAGAGCGTAATTTTAATAAAAAAGATACTAATTAGAAGTGTTTACGTAATTATAACGAAAAATTTGTTTCAACGAAGTACATCCCTCCAGGCATCGCGGGTGACTAACTCAGGAATGCAACTTTTGTCATTTTTAATAGAGTGCATTCATCTGATTGGCTAATTGGCCGGCGGCCATTATGATGTACTTGAAAACTAGGTCAGACGGGTGCACCTGTACTTTTGGGAATCTCCTTAATGAAAGCGAAAGTAAACAAATATTAATTAAGAGACAATCATTATCTACATAGTAACTTTAAAAAGGGATAACTCAGTTATTTTCCAACTAATTTAGATGCGGTTTTCACCAATGTTTTGAAAATGTATCACTGATTAGCATTAACTAGAAATAAAGAACTTTAAATTACAAATACTAGATTCAAAAAGCTGTTTAAAATTTTACGTACTCCAAAAATGAATATATGTAGGTAATTCTATAAAGTAGCTCCACATTGTAGGTACCTAACTGTATACGAAATAAATAAGGTACTGCCATCCATTTTTCCCATTTAAATTTGTACAACGGATAACAATGCGAAGACGATCAGATAAGGTGAGAAGTACATGTGTTTAGTGGTTGTGGCGGTTTGTCAGCAATAGAGTTGTCAGCTATTTGGACCACTGTTAAGAACCACTTAAAAGACCCATGTATTTGCAAACAGTTTGATGGCATATCAGGTCAATTATGAACGCCTGTTTGCTCCCTAAGTGGCAATTACAAAGATTACTTCTGTATCTGTACAAATATATTTAGCATTCGTTTTGTTAAAGTTTATGGAACTAAAACGATGCAGCTGCTTTTGTAAAAGTGTGTTACACATCAAAACTAAAAGAAGAGACAAACATGAATTTGAATATTTCAAATTAATTGTCTCAACTTTGTTTATATTTATTTTTAAAGATATCTATGTTGCAATTCCCGTTTAAAATATTCATTAACGAGTTTAATTACCCATTTAATTATTTAAATTTATTCGATTATAATGAAAAATACGTAATAACAGTTTTTAATTTTTCTGTTTTGTTCTGTTTATTTTCAATTATTTTTCATTATTATCTCATTTAATTGTTTCGTATTCAATAACGCCCAAGGGGTTCCTCTTAATCTATCCATAGGTCCGATGGTGGGGTGCCTATAAAACCGGACCAACCCCCTGGTACATAAACAAGTAGTTGCCGGGTCGTTTTTGAATTTGTTTTCTTTCGCTACACAATATCTACGTTTTTCTTGAAGATATTCATTATTGTATTTTTATTTTTTTTGAAATGGACGAACAACAAAAAAGTAGCTCTTCAAAAATAAATTTTTCAATTGAACACATTTTAAAATTTGCCGGAAAATCTGTTTCTTACCATGCCGAATGCGATAATAATAATCGAAATGAAAGTTTAGTGCAGCAAAATAGTTCTTTTCCACACACGACATTATCCTGGTTATCCTGTACCAGATATTGTCCACCAAGAATACCTAGTAAGTTCTTATATTTTATTAATAACTAATTAATTTATAACAATTTAGTTTATCAATAATTTCAATTTTTTTTAAATTCTCTATGTGACTTTGTAAGCTTTAAATGATATATTATTAGGGGTACAAAAAGAAAGTGTTTTAAAAAAGCGTCGCATTGGACGCCAAGCTAGAATTCCATTTACCAGCGAACAACTAAAGACACTGGAAGACCATTTTCAGAGGACCCCCTATTTAAATGCAATCGAAGTTAAACAAATATCTGCTGCGTTGCAACTTGGAGATAACAGGGTAGGTGCGGGTAAAAATGGTAATTATTGTAATTTTTATAATAACTTTGAGCGATTCTTAGGTTAAAATATGGTTTCAAAACCGAAGGGCACGAGAAAGAAGGGACAGGTGCGGGAACTACGAACGTCCAGAAAATTCTAGGGATAATATAATTTCAATTCCACCCAGTTTTGAACTTACTAATACATCATTAATAACAGAATCAATGCCTACAACATCGAGAACGAATATAAACATTAACAAAAGTAGTTACGAGACACAAAAAGGGGTGTCTTTGTCTGGTACAAACACTATACAAAATTATTCACTACTATACACTAGCAATCAACCTCCTCATCAAGCACATGACTATACTAATGCGACATTTAACAAGTATTCAAGCAAAGAACACCCTATGTAGTAATTTATTTTTATGCACCTATTATGCTATAAAGAATATTTTTTAACACACTGTATATTGATTTTATAATTTAATAAAAACCGGCTAAATAGAGACATGTTCCAAGTCCGCTGCTGTAAGAAGAAGAAGAATACTAAATGTCAACTTGATGTTCTTAACCTTACTTTTTTATGCGTTTTGCATGTAATTAAAAGTATTAATTATAAATAAAATTAAATAGTGACAGGATTGCTTTTGTGGTCATCGTTTCTTTACTAATTTAGTGGTTTAATTTCAATATGTTTGGGGTGAGAGTGAATTCGTTTAGTGAAAGTGGTCTTGGTGAACCTGAACAAGATGCAAATTCTGCTCTCACGGAATTAGATAAAGGTAGTAATTAGTAATTATGTAGTGAAGATGTTTTATTATCACTACCACTTGTAGGTTTAAGATCTGGAAAAATAGGGGATCAGTGTGAAGCAATTGTCAAGTTTCCAAGACTATTTGAAAAGTACCCCTTTCCTATACTAATAAATGCTTCTTTCTTGAAACTGGCTGATGTGTTTCGAATGGGGTACAATCAGTTAACAAAATTAAAATCTCATAAATAGTTCTGATTTTTTAGGAGTAATTTTTTAAGACTGTGGGTGTTAAGAGTGTGTCAACAAAGTGAAAAGCATTTAGATAAGATGTCAAACGTGGACGAATTTGTTAGGAGAGTTCACAGCGTCATTTACAGTAATGACCCTATCGCCAGAGCTTTAACGTTGAGAACTCTAGGGGCTGTTGCTGGGATAATTCCCGAAAGACAGCAAGTTCATCATAGCATTAGAAGAAGCTTAGATTCCCATGATAATGTTGAAGTTGAAGCTGCTGTTTATGCTGCCATACAGTTTGCTGCTCAATCTAAGTAAGATTTGTGGTTGCTATTGCATATTTTACTATCTAAATTAAAATTATTTTAGGACGTTTGCTGTTAGTATGTGCAATAAAATATCAGATATGATCCAGGGACAATCTACCCCAGCTAATATGAAACTTCAATTGATTCCAATTTTGCAATACATGCATCACGACACAAGTACAGCTGCAATGGTCAGAACTGTGTGTTTAAACTTGTTGCCCAGTTATCCTGCACAGGATTTTTTGTTGATTACCTTAAATGCTTTGACACAGTTGGCTGTAGCTACTTTGGTTGATATACCAAGTCAGGTACATGTCATTACATATTTTTTATAATTATATTAGTTATGCTAAACTTTTCAAAGCTTTTTTGTTACACATTGGAATAGTTTCATATAATTTGTGACTTTAAAGTCGACGTCATCAGTAAAAAGTCCTTAAATAAAAAAATAATAATAAAGAGGAAATTTTATCCTGTTTGAACATTTTTTGTCTGTTACTGTCGTCAGATTTCACTGATATTTTTCTTACAAATGTCTTCTAATATTATTTATGACTGGTATAAATTTTATTCGAATTGGTGTAGTCATTGAAGAGTTAAAATTATTTTCAAAGTTTATCGATTAATGGTTCATTATTAAAAGCCGAAATTAATGGCATTGGTTGTTATTGAAGCAAAATTTAATTAATTTGCCACACTTTTTCTTTCTCAGGTTAATTTATTACTTAAGTATTTGCGTTCTGATTCACGTTGGCATGTCAAATCTAAGGCTTTAAAGGATCTCCATTTGCTTGCAAAACCTGGGGCGCATCTGTGGCCACCTGGTAGTATCGATAGTTTAGTTGAAATGGCTTTAGGAACTAAGTCGTCCAACGTGTTGTTATTAACTCTAGGTGAGCCTATATTAAACACCTTTTAATTAATTATTTAAAAAGTTCCATAGATGAAAAGTGGCCCAAATTATTGCATTATATTATTTTTTACGTTTTTTTCCAGATGTAATTAATGTTTTGGCAGAATCCCCTAAAGTTTGTCATGATTATAAAAATCCTACTTCAAAATTGCGTGATTTTTGCTCCAGACATAGCTATTCATCGAATCCTATAATCACTACAAGAGCGATTCAAATACTCGTAAAAATTTTGTGTTATTGGTAAGAAACCTGATACAAACGAAAAATCTTCTTAATGTGAAAAATATTTTTAGTTATAAAGAAAATTTAGAAACCGAAGGCATTGAGGACGTTATATCTGCCCTAGTAACTTTCATACTGTTTTTAATTTTTTCCGAAGAAAGATATCCTCAGCAACTGAAAAGAGCTCTTAAATGTTCCGTGCAACTTTGCGAAGTCAAACACGACCATTGCAAGATATTTATCGAGTTATTGGGTTCTCAACTGGAAAGTGCGAACGGTAAATGTAACATTTATGTTATAATTATTTTTTTTAATGAGTCTCTTAATTAGACGATTCAATTGCAAGCATTTGCGAAACGCTGGGTGCTATTGGTAGTCTACAACCGGAGTCTCTCTTGCCGCTTTTGGGGAATATTTTGAAGTTATTATCCGAATTGTCAGAAATAAACTCCCCCACGGATCAACAGATACAAACCAAAGTGATTCTGTGTACTTTGGTGTTCCAATCGATGTGTGGTTTCAAGTGGAACACGGAAACTTCAGAGGTCATTTACAAAGTAACGTCGTACAATAACCAGTGGGCCAATTACAAAATCGGTCGTTCGGCTGTTCGTTATGGCCATCATAAGATTGCTTTGAACATTTTCACTAAATTAACTGACCAGGTCAGTTCTGAACATCTTCATTTCTGGCTGGTGTGTTTGAGGGAAATGTCGAAGGCGGAGAGTTGTTTGATAAACGACGAGGGCGAAAACAGTTCGTTTTTGGTCGACAGAATAAACGACGCCATTGTGAACTACAACAAAGCAATAGCAGCTCTCAAGGTAATTTTAAATGATTTTATACTTTTGTGATTAATTTGATTAAAGTAAATGTTTTAGGCGGCGGGTACACCATCCAATAATCTTCAATTTCAAGCAGAGTACATGAGAATTCGAGCAGAGTTTTTGCAATGTCTGGTGCAGTTGTTGCACACGTGTAACATACTTTGCATCGTTCCACCCCCGGCGATTGCTTCGACTATCGTACAGTCAACGAGAGACGAATACCAAAGGCACGGTTACATCACGAATCAAATTCGAAAATGCGTGAAAGATTTCAAAAATTGCGGGGACATGTACTGGAAATTGTACCAGACTGCTTTCGATGCCGATCCTGTTACACTAGAAAACATACAGATGTAAGACAGTTTTGTTCCAATCACTTTTTTAACTAATTTTCTTAAATTTTCGTTTAAAGTTTACAACAAACTTGTGCCGTTTTGGAACACTGTATTGAAAGCGTTTGCGTGACTGGTATAAAATTGAAAGAAGAATCGACAAAATTTATTTCTCACACGCTCCAAACTGCGAAGCTCGAGTCCAGACAGCTTATTAAGGGATGCCAGGATGCTGCAAAGATTGTCGAAATAGTTACTGAATCTAGTAACCAGCAAACTATAACCCACAAGGTTTTTTTTCTCATCCCATTTACATACGAAAGTGTTAACTTATTGTCTTACAGCAAACGGAATTAATTGAAAAGATCGTGGAGGTGTTAATAAACACATCGTTGCCGGTTCCAAGATATTTTTTCCAAGTTCTTCAATCTACGAGTCTTAAATTGGCCATTTCGCCTCAACCGCGAGTCATGGGTGAATTTATAAGCATTCAGACAGGTTCTCAGTTGACTGTTAAAGTTGAGGGTGTCATTCAACACGGGCAAACTCCTGGGTTGTTTAGAAAAATCGACGGAGTTTTAGTAACTGTCACTTCTCAGCTTCAGTCGAGTAGTAAAGGAAAAGATCTGGACACAAAAGTAACAGACCGTTTTACAACGTTTTAATAGAAAATAAAAACGTTTTTGAATTTTAGAATATCGAAACCACGTCGGTATTAAATCAAACAGTTGTACCGCATAAGGATTTCTTTGTGGCCCAGTTTTTGTTAGCTTTTCCACGTGGCGGACAATACGTGTTGGTTATCGAAGCTGCTGTTGTCGATACGGAAGGGAATGTTTGGAAAACTGGACCCAAGTCTACTTTAACTGTTAAAGTTCCTGAAGAAGCTAAATTAGCACCCATTACTATGCCTGGAATGGCAGGAAGTGCAAATGTGTACGTACTGTTTATTATCTAAGTTACTGGTATAAAAATTTAGTAAATTGTTTTATTTTCAGAATATTGATGACTGAGGACAGTTTGTTTATTCGACCCACCCAAAAGAAAATAATTTAATCAGTTTTTTAAGTAATTAATGATAATGTAATATAAGACTGAATTTAATGCTATAATCTTTATAAATCCTTTTTTTGTCTTAAAGTACAATAAGTATCTGTTCATTTGGGGTACTTTGTGTATATAACATACAGTGCGTCATATAAAAAATAATTTTATTTTGTCTTTACGTAATTCTTTGCCATCTACACTACATATCGTGCACATTTAAAGAAAATACTTTTGCTAATATATTGTGTAATAAAATTTTAAGACTTCATCGTGACTCACTTTCTCTCATAAACTTTTTTTCCTCAACGTATTATATTATCACAGATAAAACGTAAAAATGTGTTCCCTATAGGGATACTTTTAACTTTTTTCTTACATCTTTCGCAAGTTTATATTAGTTTAAACAAAATCTAATAAACTACACGACTTTAGCGAAAGATAAGGAAACGTATACGATTATCCAAATGAAAAATAGTCCTAATAAAACAATTAGTGCTGTACATTTGGGCTTATGCCAGGTGGTGTCACTTAAGTCGGGGGGTGGGTACCTTCTGCGTGCCGCTTGGCATACTTCTTGTCTGCATGAGGGCCCGGGGGATGAATTTGCCATGCTGATTATTTTTACTATTCCCAGTTCGTGGGCTGTTTGTTCTCCATCGGTTTGGTAGGTAAAGTTATCCATCTGAAAATAATTACTATGCAAGTAGTATCATGGTAATTATTGAAATTTTGATTTAATATTAATAATTTCAAAAGGTTTTAATTCAAAAAGTTTTTCTGCTATTGCTTTTCTTGTATTTGATATTTTTTTACAGTTATTTACTTTTTTGCAGATTGTGTTTTTAACTATAATCACTACAAAGTTCAAACTGCTGGTAAACTACATTTACATCGTGTACGGAAACATAATTTATTTTATTTTCGTATTTTTTTCCTTATACCGTCAGCACGTTCACCTTGATTTTTCGTTGCATAATTGTGTAATTATATATATTATACAAGACAATCAACATCAAATTAAATACGAGTATAATGAACAAAAAAATACGCTGTTTTGGTGTTTTAGCAAAAAGAAGGCAATTTTCGACGTTTTTTTTTTTTTTTCAATTTTGTATTAAAAATATTTTACAAAATAAATACATACTTATTGTATGCTATACAACAATTTTTTTAATTTCGACAGCGACAGCCTACTTATAAACTGGAAAAGTATATTTTTTGACGATTTGAAAACTAATTAGCTACGATAATTAATTAACTTAAACTTACTTGCATTGCTTAAAAGGTGTTGTATGTAGTAGATACGTTTAGAAAGCAGTCACAATGACGTTCTGTTGCGGAATTTTTCGTGTTTTGCATTAATTATTGTATTATGCACGTATTTATGTTAACTAAAGTCTAACTCACAAGAAAATTGTGATAAGACAATCTTTCGGTTTGCGGTTTAAGACTTTGCGTTACTATACAGTACAAATAAAACCAACAAAAGAAAATATCCTCAATAACAGATAAGAATCCACACAAAAGCAAACTTATTTTTGATTTTTTATCCATTTCTATTATTTATATATTTAAATTATGTACGATATGTATTTTATTAACGAACTAAGTTTGGGTTTAAACTGTGTGATTTGTTTAAATTAGAATTCGTTTTCAATTATTAAATATTTTTTTTATAAAACTAGAAAATATTTACGTAGCTGAGTGATATTGTATTTCATAGTTTATTTCTGTTGTATGTAGATTATCTGAAGAGGGTTAAAAGGTCATCAACGTTTAATTGAAAATTAGGATTATTCTACTAAAAATTGTTTACCACATGTAACTATATTTGAAATTATCAAGCTATTGTTTTCGAATTCCGAAAATTGAAAGTAGCACTTATTTTGAAAATGATAATTGTTCTGTTTCAAGTGCCTTCAAGATTGCAGAAAAGAATTTAAAAAATAAATAAATAAAACTGCAATAAAAACTTTTTAAACAAAAGCATTAAACTTACACAAAAGAAAATTAAAAGTTAAATTGCCACTTGTTTGATAATACAAGTATTTACTTTGGTAATGAATATTCAAGTACATATTCGGAAAAAAATTATCAGTATATTAATAAAAACAACTAAAAGTTTAAAAGTTTTTCAGTATTTTTAAAAACAATTCAGTAAAATTTTTATCGAATCTAATATTATACTATTTCTTGTTGGTTTAATAATTAATTAGGTAATCATAACAACGCAAAACACTTACGTTTTTTGCTGATTATGATTTTTTTAAATTATTCTTAAGCAGTTTTGTAACTTTGAGATCATTAGAATAAATCATCACTCATAAATTTATTATTGTGTTAAAAATTTTACTGTTGAAATAAGTTAAAGAAGTGCAACATAAAGGCACTTATTTAAAACTACTTACATGTAGTTCATGCAATATCGTTGCAGCATGAACTTTAAAAGTAGGACGGTAATCGTTTGTACCGTTCACTTTTTTGCGATTCTTTTTAAATAACACTAATAGCTACTTGTGCACTTTTGGGACACAAAACTATTTACTTATTAGTTATTGTGACCTATGTACATATAACTTATCAGAAGTAAGTGTTTGGTCCGTTCACTACATATACTACACACTTTTAGTGACATTGAAACAATCACTGACGATTTATTGAAACGAAGGTGAAACAGGTTTACGTTGTAAATGTTATTATAATTTATAAAGTTCTTTTGCAACAAATTATGGAAATTAATTGTCTGTAACACTATTATAATTTATATATCTGTATATCAAGCCCGAAATATATAATTTTAGTTTCCGTTTGAATACTGAAAAGTTTATCACTGTATGCATACGTTTAGAAAAATTATTATAAATACATATAACATAATTAATTTTAAAACTTTTTTCCAGTGGCGTACTGTTGAAACTTTGAACATTAATTTAAAAACATAAATTGTTTATTCAAATTTTTATATTTAATTGACCAATGAGATTTAAACAAAAATAAGATAAACAGTTCAGAACTAGAGCCAGAATCAATTGTAGGAGTAAAACTCTACATAAAATACAAATTCTTCGGTCTACATAAACACTTCTAACTTTAAGACCAAAACTGATACTATAATGTCCTTAATTTATGGTAAGACAAGACCAATAAGTATCTAAGAAATAAAAGTTAGGATACGCCAGTGGTATTTTTTATCGTCAAACTTTTGGGAAAAGATTATCGTCTAATTTTTTTAACAGAAAGATTAAAAAGAATTTCTTTAGTTATGAATGCAGTTAGGGAAAGATCTATTTTTGGTTTAACTAAAATTTCTTTAAGCAGTTTTTGAAAAAAATAAGTTAAAAAAAGGATAATTGTACTTTTAATGATATACAATATTTTATTTTAGTGCAGTAAGTACTTACATGATATTAAAAGTTAATAATTCCATATCTAAATTTGACGTACTATAAATCACTAATATATTATGCACATAATTAATAATAAATAAATTAGTATTAATGACAATTAAAATGACAGCACTGATTGATAAAAAATTGATTTTATTTATTTTCTTGCTGTTGCTGAAAAATGAATATAAAAATGAGTTTCTTTTTATTTCTATATTGTAAGCATTAAATAGAAGCATTAGACAAAAGAGTCAAATTTTTTTTATCAAATTAAATATTTAAATAAATTTATCATTTCTGATTAGTATTAGACCCATAATACATCCACTTAGGTAATAAGGGTAGTTTCATTAATTTCTTTCTATTTTCTAACCCTGCCTAAACAACTTGGGATTTCTATCCATATATGCATTCATCATACCTGAAATTAATAAAACTAATAAAGTGTACTTTCTCTTTGTTTTTAATTTTCACGTATTTTTTCTGTTCTCTTAAATCTTTGGGTTGAAAAATTTAAAGCTCTGCAGAAAAAATTAACTAGAAACAGTTTTATTATACATACTAATAACGTCATTCTTGATGCCCTCCGATTCCTTTTCCAGCTTATTTTTGAAGGGATCAATGATTGCTTTTATAGCGGCTTTTTTGGTTTTTGGCCCAAGCCCAGCATTACCTCTAGAATGCCCTTTTCTAAATTCACCATGTAAAGACCTTTTCTCTGGATATTCGTCTTCATATACTTTATAATTCCTTTTAAAATCTGACAAATTGTAAGAAACAGTAGATATCGCAATTATACGTATAAAATTAGATCTATCGATGCTTAGTTGGAATTCATTCTAGATTTTAGTTGTAAAATTACAAAAGAGCCACAGTTTGGAAAATTTCTCAGTTTTATAAATATGTATGGAAAGTTATTCAAAAAAAAATTGAGTTACCTATGTACTTGAAAAATAGAATTTATTTGGTAGATACTACTTTTTTAGATGTAACATATAATTAATGATTTCAAACTACTCACCCTCTTCAGCCCCAAGTTCTAAAGATATTAGCAAACATATTATGAGACATATATTTCCGCTGAACTAGAAAAGAAATTTAAAATATTTTTCTATTTAAAATATTTATGAAAATTAGAATACAAGTACGAAATTAAATAACTTACTCTGAACATTTTTCTTTTTTGGACTACAACAGATGGACAAACGAAATAATTCACTTCATTTTATACTTCAGTTCAATATAAATTTAATAATAAGTATCCCTATTTTTTAATCTATTGTTATATTACCTTCAAGTAACTAATAGTAAAAATTCGTTACAGCATATTGTCTGAATGATTTACTAGACGAATTGAGATGCCATAAATATATCACAATTGAAAAAACTATTTTATAACCGTTGCTAACATGTTTAGTATATTAACGTAATTAAAATTAGTTAAATTAAAAGGAAAACTTAGTTTTATTTTTCTCTTGAAGTAATAGCCGGTTAAATTTTCTCAAAAATATAAAATATTTATTTCTATTGCAACAGTTTGAACTTGCAACATAGAATTTATATTATATCATTAATTAAAAGAAAAACATTGAAAAAACATTCAATTGTATATTTTTTATGCAATAATATTTTGTATATATTTAAATTATACGTTAAAAATAAAGAACAATGGTTATGAAGTAAGTGTAAAATTGTATTAGAAATTACACTCCTACATTTCAATTTATTCTGCTACTAATATTTAAACTTTACGTAACAAAATGAACGTTTAATTTAAATTCTCAATTCTTTTAAAGGTATGGCTACAAACAAAACTAATATAAAAATAATGTTTTATGGTTCTTACACTAATTTCAGTACCGAATTTTTTGTAAGTACCTAGTTTTTTTGTAAGTACCTAGTTTTTTTGTATCAGTTATGAAGTTGGAATTTTAATATAAAAGTAACGTTTTCATTTTTTTAAATATTTTTTTTTATAAATCTGAATGGTTTTGAAATTGTTCAATAGTACAGAATTAATTGTAAGCTTTATTATACGTACTTTAATCAATTCCAGAGACAGTTTTTAATTCTTGGAATAATTTCATCTGTAGCAGCTACTTGTGATGATACATTCTGTTTGTATCAGAAATTGTGGGACCCATTTTTTTATCCCGAAGCTCAAAAAGAAGCTATTGATATTGAACACAATAGTTTGGGTACTTGTGTATTATATATGCTTTCTTTTATTCGTTAAAAAAAAGTAATAATTTACAGAAATAATTGTTAATTTCAATTTAAAAAGAAATTTAACTGATACTATATACAATTATTAACTTATTTTTTTTTTTAGATGTAAATGATCAGAGCTCACAAAAAATATTATCTGCCACCATTTCAAATGGTCAACCATGTGAAAAAGCCAGAAATAATCAAAAAGAGCAAATTAATATAATCACAAGTAAAGTTATAAACAATAATGGACAATTATATCTTAATGATCTTATTAATGAATCGAAAGACAACGTTGACAGTGACAGTAAAACTAATTTTAATGAAAATGAATAACATTATTTATAATTTTGTTATTTTTCACTGAAAATCAGAAAAGATAAACACGTTTTATAAGTATTTATTGCCTAAAATATATAATTTCGTATTTATTTTCGCAATAATTATACTTTAAGGGTACGTAGGTATTGTTTTTAACCCAATTACTAATTAATTATTTTACATTCAATCAAATACTCTTTATTTTCATTTTCTTTTATTTAATTATAATCCCACCTGCTATTACATTAAATTAATGGGGTTCAATAACCTTTGAGATTTAAAGAATGAAAAAGCACGTGGCTTTCGTAGTACTACGTAGTAAAGAATGAATGAAATAGTAATTAATTTCATTCATAAAAAAGTTGGAAAACGCGCTGCAGCGACGTAAGGTCGAAAATCGTTTGCACTGGTGGCGGCGGTGGATTGTTATTGTCACAACTTCACCCTATTCTTACTTTTTTGACCATTTTAACGCTTAAACTTAGTTTTATGTTAAACTTTTGATTAAAGGGCTACGAAATGTATACAAAACGAAAATTTAAAACATTCTTTAGCTTTTAGAAGCAGTCCAAATGTCCGAAATACACTCAAAATATCCTAAACATCGCGACAAAAAATTGTCTGCACTTACAGTACCTGGAAAATCATAATTTAAAACAACCTGTATTTTGATTAGTTTACATTGTTCAATGTAGCAATGGCTTTTTTATGTTATTTTGAGTATGTAATCAGTTAATTAAATCAAAATTTGGAGTTGTCATTCGTTTAAAACTGCATAAATAACGAAAATTTGTGGCATATACCCTCTTGGGCATATCTCCTCGGTTAAACTCTGAATTCTTTTCGAGAACTCAAGAGCTAAGCTGTTTTATGAACTATTCTAAGTATCATTTTATAAAAAAAGTTAAAATAGTGACAATATAATTGTATATAATTAATTAATACATTAATTTTCCTGACGGTAAAGTACATTACAGTTGCGTATATGCAACCAACAGCTTTTATCCACTTTAGTTAAACTGGTTGTCTATAAGTCAGGTAAAAATAGAGGTTATTGACTTAGTACCGGTACTTTAACGTTATGTGAGTGTTTTATTCGTTAATTACTTGTTAATTGTGTATTAAATTAATAAAATTGGTAAGAGAAATGTTCCATTTGCACATCTTTTGTGTAATATTCTTTTATTTTAACTTAGAATGTTGAAAATTATACCAAAAGGTCACTGTCCCCTTAAAAAATTTATTTTCCTTATTAATACATAAAATATAAAAGTACAAATACATATCAATATTTGTACCCAACATGGTAATATCACATTCTTATTTTTCGATTTTAGAACTTGTTTTGCTTGCTTTCAAAATACCGATTCTTCTTAGATGTCTAACAATAAATGGAGTTGCTGCAAGTGTTATAGTTATTCGTGCAGGCGCAAAAACTTTATGCACAGCATATGCAATTACAAATGTACCAGCATTGTTTGCAATTTCTGCCAGTTTTCCATCTTGGCTTACTCCAAGGGCAGACAGAAGTTTTAAAACATCAACACCACTGCAACAAAATTATTTTTTCATAATCAATTAATACGTAAGGTAATTAATTTACCTTGATACTAGTAAATACATTAAACCCAGAGACAGTAATGATATTGAAACGTGAAAAACTATTACTGTTGTGCCATATTCAGCAAGAGCTTTTTTCAGCTTTGCTGCATTTGTTTGTTTTGGTTCATTCGAATTGCTACCAGTACTTTGATGTCGTATCAGCCAAGTTTGCAAGGATATAATCCCGTTTTTAAAATTATTCCGTTGTGTACAGGTATCAAGTAAGCAAAATTTTTTAATTTCATATCTGTCAAACGATGTATTTTGAAAATTATGCCTAATAGCGATGCAGCTGATATTTCTTAAGTATATTCCATTTAAGTAACGACTCTTCAAAAACTTAATTATATTTAATCTCGATAAACATTTAGAACCCTAAAAGAGCCGGTATTTTAGCAAAACATAGTTTAGTTGTTAACCTAAGTCATCTTATACCATTTTAAATTCCATAAACCAAAATAAAAAAATCTTGTTAAAGCTAATATGTAATACTTAATCACAAATATTAATAACTAACGTCATATTAATCTACACGATCCACGGATCATTAATTTATTACAACTCAATTTTGATGACTTGACTTGCTAACCTCAAAGTTCGAAAATTTGATTTTTTTTAGGAGAATTAACTAAGTAAAAAATGCGCGGAGTTCAAACCATAAATGGGGATTGATATGAGTACAATTGGGAGTATTGGGACGCATTAGGGGTAAAATTTATTTGTTATGGGTGAGGGTGTAGTGGGCGGAGTTAAGGGAACGTAATTGAGGCGAGGCAACGTCGCAATAAAAACATCTCCCACAAATGTTAAAATTATTAATTAAAAAAATACTGTTTATATACAAGAAATTGTTATATTTGATCAGATAACTTTTGAACTTTGTTGCAAAACATTATTATATGCTTTTTACGTGATATTTGTTACAGAATTTTGAATTTGTGGTGCTTTGAAGCAAGTCAAAGTTTTTTTTAATGGTCAGAGCGTGGTACATGGACGATGATACTTCAGCCGATCAACGGTTGGAGCATCATCGAAATCCTCCCCAGTTTGTTAATCTGGATGAACTATTTCAACTCACAGGAGTAGAGTACTTCCCAGTAAGTTATTCTGTGTGCCAAAAGTATTTGAAAATTAATTAAGAGTCGTTTTTTCAGATTTCCATCAACTCATACAAAACTGATGGTAAACTAGAAGAATTAAAGAAAAAGAGGGGATACTCTTATGAAGATGAAATCTGTTGCTCAAGAGATACTCTGCCAAACTATGAAGAAAAATTAAAAACTTTTTTCAAAGAACATTTGCACACTGATGAAGAAATCCGTTTTGTACTGGAAGGATCAGGCTATTTTGATGTAAGGGACAAACAGGATGAATGGATTAGAGTTGAAGTAACACCAGGAGACCTTCTGATTATCCCAGCAGGAATATATCATAGATTTACATTGGATGAAAAGGTTTTTTGATCTTTATTTGCACAAGGTAAATATATTATCTAATAACTACTTTTTTCACATTAGAATTACATTAAGGCCAAAAGGCTATTTGTGGGGGAGCCAGTGTGGACCCCGTATAATAGGCCATCAGATGATATGCCTTGCAGAAAAGAATATTTGAAGAGAATGCAAATTACCGTATAAAAAAATGTGAAATGGCGAAGTTAACAGCCGTTTTTCTTTCTAATTGTGCATGTTAGTTAAACGGATGGTCTGTAGTTGAGATGTTATTAAAGTTTCTTTTATCCAAAATATCACTTTTAAACTTTTTGATTGTTTTTTTTTGTCAATACCAGGAAATATAATCTTTAAACTGATAGCTTTTGATGAAGTATTAACGGTGATAGGGTCTATACAAAAACATCACTTCAGATAAGTTTATTATTTATTGGAAACAAAATATATCATACAAAAATTACAAATATAACCATTTCGTTATAAATTTATATCCTTAAAAAAGTTAAAATAAATAGGTTTATTCTATTAAAACACTTCGCAGCTTTCTTTAGCTACAAATATAGTAGTAAATCATTGCAATAAATACATTATTATGCTCGGGAATTCCGCTTATACATTTGCATGTTTGAAGAGTGTACATGCCTATCTCATTTTTAAATTGAACTTATTTAAAGTGTAACAAATGCTCTCTTCTGCTACCCCTGCCCTTAATATTCTATAAACCCCTACTTCTGATAAATCAACAATTGTTGAAGAACTTTCTTTACAATTTGGTTCATTTTTGCTCAATGTACCACCATCAAACACACATGCAATGCTCCCCCACAGCTCCTTGAATTCTGTTATCCTTACGGGACTTGGTTGTCCACTCATATTTGCACTTGTAAGGGCAACAGGAGTTCCTAACAATTCAGCTACTTCTCTAATGAATGTACTGTTCGGTATTCGAATGCCAACTTTTCCATCCATATGTAATGAATTATCTAAGTTTGTATTGCTGTTAACTCTCAGTAACAATGTTACTGGGCCTGGTAACAGTGATTTTAGCAAATCTTCTGGTAAATGATGAACTTCAGCACATTTTTTAATGTCTGGGATTTTTGATAGGCAAATTGCCAATGGCTTTAACTTATTACGATCCTTTATTTTATATAATTCTTCGATTGCAAAAGGGTCCGTGGCAGAGCAAGCTAAACCATACACTGTGTCAGTTGGTACAGCAATGACTTGGCCAGATTTTAACATATTTGCTGCTGTATTAGCTGTCCCTGGGTTGTTTACAGACAATTTTAATGCCATTCTTTCGTTTAAGTTAACTGCTGAGTCAACAGAATAATAGCCCTTTGTGGAAATAACACTAACTGAAAGTGAACTAATTAGTTATTCAGGTTTTATTTTCTGGTTTGTTAAGTTTACCAAAAGTTTTTGACAAGTGTGGTAATGAACAACGTTTTAAAAACATTATAAACGTCAGGGTTACAAAAATATTCACATTGTATTAACACATTACGTATGTATTTTTATAAAACTTCTTTCTAAGCACATTTTAATCACCATTTTTTTATCATTTCACAATTTGAAGTTAAATATCGTCTTGTTTTGAAAATTGTCCTAACCTATCATAGTCTTCTTCTTTTTGCTGTCCATTTGACGTGGCCTTTGAAGCGTAGATCAGATATTTAACCAGGCACAAGGTTAACAACAAAAAAATTTAAATAATTTCATATTTTTGTTTAGAATCTCTGCGTTTTGAAATGTGCTGCAATTTTTGTTACTCATCATCGTTTTGCTATTTAAATGTGGACTGTAAACTCTTAATTTTAGTAAAGATTTCGAGTATTTTACCCAGATTTAGATCTGCCGAAGTTTTAAAACGTTTTGACGATTTCGATAGACAAAGGAGAAATTTATTTTATATTTTAAATCCCTTTATTACTTTTGCGGCTAATAAAAATAATAAAAGTTCCGTTTTAATCTAAGATTTTCAACTATGAAAATAGAACAACTTTTATAAGAACAATAGAACCGAATAATTATGTGTTTAATTAAATTTATTTGGTAATTAGTTGCGATGAAGAAACAGGTCCAAAGTTCTGAGTTGCGCTCATCATGCCTAAAACTGCGTATTTTCTTCAAGTGAAAATTATTGTGAAATTGTCGAATTCTGAAGTATTTAGTATTTAACAAACACTTAAAATCACGAAAATTATTTTGTCAGTTTTGTTATGTAGTTGTTTTTTTGCCAATTAAATAAACAACTTGAAAAAATTGATATGCCAAAAAAAAACTGCAATTTATTGTATGTAATTGATTAGAATCGCTCAAAATTGAACTGCTAGAGGCAAGATACAAAAAAAAAACTTTTACACGTAGATAGGTACTTGTTATTTGAGATATATTTAACGAATAAACTAATCATTTTATGTTTTTACGTAATTTTAAATGAAATCTTGACGCAATGAAGTACACCCCAAAAAGCATCGAGGGTGACTAACACGGCAGGATTACTACGTGCAAGTGCAAGCGACCTTAACCGAATGCATGATTTTGATTGGCTGTTTTGGCGGCGACCTTTATTATGCCCGCGTAGACAAGGTCGAACTCATTCACTTGTCCTGTTTGGGAATCTCCTTCATACCTATGTATGTAAATACATTAGGCGCCACCTTTTTTAAATTTATTTATTATTTAAATTCAATTTTCATTAAAATTTAACCCAAATAATAAATATATAACATTAAATTACAAACACTATTTTATTGTACCTTAGATTTATATTTGTTAAATATAAATTTAAACTGCAATAAAATACTGATATTCTATAAGGATCCTATAATATAAAAGATTATCCAAATTATGTGCCCATCATTGGTAATTTTATTTTTAAAAATACGAGAGAAAGATATCGATTAAATTAATATCATTTTTAAATGATTGATTCGCCGAAAACAGAAAAACAGTTAAACATCGCGTTTTTCAATTATTTAAAAAATAATTCTTTATTTCGATGGAACACCCTGTATAATTTTTTTTCTGTTACAACTTCGAATTTTAAATAAAAAATTATAATAAATTTTCTGTTAGAATTAAAATTGAATCAAAACTTAAACAATCTAATAAAATCACAATTTATTCGCAAAATAATTTAAAGAAAACGAAAGTACAATAAAAGGGACGATAATTTCATAATAGAAGAACCTTGTGATTTTTTCTAAATCTAAATTGTTTTAGTTTTGATTCCATAACTAAAAAAACTTATAGAAACTGTTATTTAAAATTTGAAGTTGTAACAGAAGAAAATATAATCGTACTGGACGTTCCATTGAAAAAAAAAAAAATCGTAAAAAGCGATTGTATTTTTGTTTTTAGAAAAATAATTTTAAAACTTTATAAATTTAAAATGACTTGGCTAAAAATGTAATTGATTTAGCTTATAAACCATGGTGGTAAGAAAAGTGACTAATAACCAATAAGTTATGATGCAGTTACTGGATTAGGAATCAGTTAACGCAGAAAAAATCAAAAGTATGATGAGATGATACACTGACATTTTACTAAAACTATTTTAATTTTAGAAAGAACAAAGAACAATTTCGTTTTTTGGCTGTTATAGTATCAATATTTAGAATAATTATTGTCCATTTGGAGCATATTGAAGGAGGTTTGATTGATTGGTGATTAATTAATAAAACAGACCATCTAATAGATTATTTTGAAACAGAAATCTTATCCGCGTCTCTATCCTCCTGTTTATGCCACTAGCATATCTCTAATGCTGGCCCTTCATGTTTCAGGTGTCCTATCGTTGTTCTATCCAAACTTTTTACTATTCTTTTTATACCAGAAACGTCTTACTTCTATTTTTTTGACAACAAACAACGAAAGATTTTTCTGAGTGATTATATTTATTATGTGCATAACGGATTACACAAAACTACATTAAAAATTAAAAAAATTATACAAGTTTATGATTGTCTTGCGTTAATATGAATAGCAAATACGCCATCGTCTTCGGATCTGAGAAGTTCTATATAAGCTGTACCATCACTGTTCACGGTCACAGATTTTCCAGTACATCTTCCGTTTTGTAATTTTCCGCTTATAACATCACAATAGACTCCAGCTGGAAGGCACGTCTGTAAGGTCCTCCTCAAGTCACCTTCGTTCGTAAAAGCTATGAATCCTGCATTTCCACGACAGAAAGAGATTTGGTTGTTACCATCGGACCACCATTCTTGGACTTTTGTACCCTCTGTGGCGTTCTTGAATCCTACCATGTTGTAAATTTGACGCCATCTGTGCTCACACACCCACCCATTTCCACAAGAATTGTCATCGTTGATCGAGGGGGATATTAAGTCTCCGTTACTGTTTTTAGGAGGTCCTGAATGAAAAAAAATACTTTTGCAATATTTTTTTTTTTGTCAGCAAAATCCTTAAATGATGATTTCCAATTTGAACTACCAGTTTATTTTAATGAATATTATCCCAAAAATTAAATTAATTACAATAATAACAATTAAATATCCCTAAGGCAAAAAAGGTGATGTTTCTGGATGATTAGATAATTATCGTAAATTAAACAATTACAATATTTTTGAAGACACTCAAAAACAACACTTACTTGCGATACAAATACATATCGCAACTTTAGAGTATGGAGTGTTCTAAAAATTAACTGCGAATATTTACGACATTTGAAAAGGTTTTCGTATTGCTTCCCCAGGATCAAAATTTCACACAGTAGTGGTACAAAAAATTATAAAACCTTCAAGTAAAAACTGGAAAAATACCTTGATCACTGTCGTCGAAGTAGAAACTAGACATAACTCTCGTGGCTCCATAAGGATAGGCCAACATAAATGCTATTGCCATTTTGTATTGTTTTGCCATTTTGTACGTTAAAATATTGGCACCTCCAGCACCATGTCCTCTTTGATTATCGTGATTATCGACGAAAACGAAAGCGTTTAATCCGGGTAGAAATCCCCATCCTTCGCCCCAATTATTCAAGTATGTCAGCTTGTTGTTTCCCCTAAACACACTTCCTATCTCAGCACTGAATTTAAATTCTGTAACCGTTCCCAAGTCTGTATATTCCGTACATTTGATTGCTTCGCCTCCTAGCAAAATAAAAAGAAAATCAGGCGTTTCTTAATTTTTGAAGATAGTTTTACCAAGTTACCTAAATCTATTACTTCTTGAAATATGAAAGGCCTCGAATTTGCGCTAAATCCATGATCAGTATTAAGATTCTTGATGGAATTGTAAATTTTTCTTAAATCGGAAGGTGTCATGTGTTTGGATGCATCAAATCGGAACCCAGCAACACCATAGTCGACGAGTTTATTCAAATATTCTAAGATTTTTCCAGAAACATAGCTGTTTGACTATATTAAAAATGAAAAGGGAAGTATGAGGTCAATGAATATACGCCAAAAACGAACTTTCTCTCTGGCAATTTTCAGGAGAATTTAGACAAATAATTTTGCTGTAGAATAAAAAAGATACCTAATAGAAGTTCAATTATTACCTGGTCCAAATCTTTTAATCCACTAAGTTCACAATTTCTGACATTGTATGCGTCATTATAATTGTTAATGCTGCAAGTTGAATGGAAATGTTCGGAGGTGTATGGTACAGCGGGGTAATATTTACTGCTAGTGGTTGCTCTGCTGCCACCGGTTCCAACAGCGTTTGAATGTTCACCACTCATATGATTAATGACTGCATCAACATAAATCCTAATGAACAACAAATTATTATTTTTTATTTTTTGGTAGCCCTTTGACAAATTTCTTTGTTAATACTTACCTTACACCAACATTGTTGCATCTTCTTACCATGTTACGGAATTGTTCTTCATTGCCTGATCTGGTAATTAAATTATAACTGATGGGTTGATATCTTTCCCACCAAGGGCGATCTGCCGAACCCGTTACTACCACGTTTTCATTTGGAGGTGAAACCTAATAATATTAAAAAAAAAACAATTATTTTCAAATTCCTTTTTCGGAATTAATCTTAATTAAGTAATTGTTAGGTACCTGAACTCCACCATATCCATTGGGAGCTAAAAATCGTTCACATTCATCAGCAATGTCGTCCCACTTCCATTCGAAAAGATGCACAATTGTATTTCTGTTTGGGACCCAATGTGTGTCCCATTGGGCTTCACTGTAGCTAATTAAAATAGCACACAAGACAAAAAGAATTCCCCTCATCTTCTATAACAAACGCGCAAACGACTGTCGTAGATTGAGGAACATTTGGTTCTATCCTTTATTTATATGTACCAATTTATCATGTAATTTTTTTTTTTCAAAATTAATCACTTTTGATAACACTTTCAATTTGTTGTTTTGTATTTACAAGCGAGCAAAGATAAGTAACACAATTACAGGAAGTAGAGATGAATTAAAAAATGTGTGTCGTTTCTCACTTAAACCTGATCATTAAGAGTATAATTATAAAAAATTTGAGCGCTGCAGCACGGTATTAATTCGTAAAAAAATTATAAATTATTTATTTTAAAAGTATGTAAATCTTTGTTGTAGTTGTTTTTTTTCTGAAAAACTTGGCCTTTATCTGCAATAAAAATTATTGAGGGGTCAATTTTGGAGGAGTAATTAGAAAATTTTGTAAAATGTATCTTACAATTTTTTTTGTGGTATTGTCAATTTAAAAATTTGAAGAAATTATGGTGAATTCTTAACACTTCAAAGAATAAGATCCCGTTGGAAAAAATTGTTAAAGTTCATTTTTGAACGAATGAAGCTATTGTCATTAATATTAATTAATATAATTAATTTTACAAAAACCGAACAATTAGTACTTAGATAAACTTTTATTCTTAATCATAAATTGTCATCTTTTTAACAACAGTATCTTACAGGACCGCTTTAAAAATATAAGTAATTTATTTTTCGACACGTTAAAATGATAAGTAACTTTAAGATAAATCAATAACAAATTTAAAAATAAAGAATTATTAATCTTGAAATGATCAAATAAAGATTTTCGTTTTTTTTTTCTATTGAAATTAACGTTTGTTAATCTTTATTTTTCATTTAAACTTATTAACAAAAATAATTAACTATTCGTTGTACGTAAGGCACTGTAACTTGTACCAAATTATCAAAAACTTCTAAGGTTACAAAAAAATACTTCACGTGTATGAAAACGCGCATATAAAAATATTGTTCCTTTTATGAACAACTCTTTTTTACAAAGTATCTTTTTTTATTTTTTCAAAGCAACTCAAATCTGGAGCCGTTAATTTGGCGTCTTTTAAATAATCACACCGTAATGCTTGATTAGCTATATTAGCTATTATGCGCTCCTCAGGGTTGTACGTGAACGGTTTCTACGTAAAAAATACCGAATATTAATTAATTAAAATTCATCATCACGTCAACTTAAACTTATAAATTTTTCAGCTTCGTCACTCAAATTAGAAACAGTTGATTTAATACTTTTTTGAGGCCACATTGGAAATGTGGACTTATTATCAGGAAGCTTGCTGATCCCCGGCCATCTATTTTCGTCGGGAGTACCCAAAGCTTTAAAGATTTTATAAAGCTGATCAATCTCCGAGTCGCCAGGGAACACTGCTCATCTAGTAAGCTAAAATTTTGAACATTAATGCAACCGATTCTATAATTAAAAATTATGTATGTAATTAATACCATTTCTGCCATAATACACCCAATACTCCAAATATCGACTCCTGTACAGTAAATTATAGATCCTAAAAAAAGCTCAGGAGCTTTATAAAATAAAGTTACAACTTCATGAGTATAAGTTCTGACAGGCAATGAAAAAGACCGAGATAATCCAAAATCGGCCAATTTAATGTGTCCTTCTTTATCTATTTGTCAGTTGGTACAGCAATGACTTGGCCAGATTTTAGCAAATTTGCTGCTGTATTAGCTGTCCCTGGGTTGTTTACAGACAATTTTAATGCCATTCTTTCGTTTAGGTTAACTGCTCAGTCAACAGAATAATAGCCCTTTGTGGAAATAACACTAATTGAAAGAGAACTAATTAATTATTCAGGTTTTCTTTTCTGGTTTGTGAAGTTTACCAAAATTTTTTGACAAGTGTGGTAATGAACAACGTTTTAAAAACATTATAAACGTCAGGGTTACAAAAATATTCACATTGTATTAACACATTACGTATGTATTTTTATAAAACTTCTTTCTAAGCACATTTTAATCACCATTTTTTTATCATTTCACAATTTGAAGTTAAATATCGTCTTGTTTTGAAAATTGTCCTAACCTATCATAGTCTTCTTCTTTTTGCTGTCCATCTGACGTGGCCTTTGAAGCGTAGATCAGATATTTAACCAGGCACAAGGTTAACAACAAAAATTTTTTAAATAATTTCATATTTTTGTTTAGAATCTCTGCGTTTTGAAATAAGTGTTGCAAATTTTGTTACTTATCATCATTTTGCTATTTAAATGTGGACTGTAAACTCTTAATTTTAGTTAAGATTTCGAGTATTTTACCCAGATTTAGATCTGCCGAAGTTTTAAAACGTTTTGACGATTTTGATAGCCAAAGGAGAAATTTATTTTGTATTTTAAATCTCTTTATTATTTTTGCGGCTACTAAAAATAATAAAAGTTCCGTTTTAATCTAAGATTTTCAACTATGAAAATAGAACAACTATTATAAGAACAGTAGAACCGAATAATTATGTGTTTAATTAAATTTATTTGGTAATTAGTTGCGATGAAGAAACAGGTCCAAAGTTCTAAGTTGCGCTTATCATGCCTAAAACTGCGTATTTTTTTTTAAGTGGTGAAAATTATTGTGAAATTGTCGAATTCTGAAGTATTTAGTATTTAACAAACACTTAAAATCACGAAAATTATTTTGTCAGTTTTGTCACGTAGATGTTTTTTTGCCAATTAAATAAACAACTTGAAAACAATTGATGCCAAAAAAAAAAAAACTTCATAGTTTATTATAATTGATTAGAATCGCTCAAAATTGAACTGCTAGAGGCAAGATACAAAAAAAAAAACTTTTACACGTAGATAGGTACTTGTTATTTGAGATATATTTAACGAATAAACTAATCATTTTATGTTTTTACGTAATTTTAAATGAAATCTTGACGCAATGAAGTACACCCCAAAAAGCATCGAGGGTGACTAACACGGCAGGATTACTACGTGCAAGTGCAAGCGACCTTAACCGAATGCATGATTTTGATTGGCTGTTTTGGCGGCGACCTTTATTATGCCCGCGTAGACAAGGTCGAACTCATTCACCTGTCCTGTTTGGGAATCTCCTGCATATGTATGTAAATACATTAGGCGCCACCTTTTTTAAATTTATTTATTATTTAAATTCAATTTTCATTAAAATTTAACCCAAATAATAAATATATAACATTAAATTACAAACACTATTTTATTGTACCTTAGATTTATATTTGTTAAATATAAATTTAAATTGCAATAAAATACTGATATTCTATAAGGATCCTATAATATAAAAGATTATCCAAATTATGTGCCCATCATTGGTAATTTTATTTTTAAAAATACGAGAGAAAGATATCGATTAAATTAATAGCATTTTTAAATGATTGATTCGCCGAAAACAGAAAAACAGTTAAACATCGCGTTTTTCAATTATTTAAAAAATAATTCTTTATTTCGATGGAACACCCTGTATAATTTTTTTTCTGTTACAACTTCGAATTTTAAATAAAAAATTATAATAAATTTTCTGTTAGAATTAAAATTGAATCAAAACTTAAACAATCTAATAAAATCACAATTTATTCGCAAAATAATTTAAAGAAAACGAAAGTACAATAAAAGGGACGATAATTTCATAATAGAAGAACCTTGTGATTTTTTCTAAATCTAAATTGTTTTAGTTTTGATTCCATAACTAAAAAAACTTATAGAAACTGTTATTTAAAATTTGAAGTTGTAACAGAAGAAAATATAATCGTACTGGACGTTCCATTGAAAAAAAAAAATCGTAAAAAGCGATTGTATTTTTGTTTTTAGAAAAATAATTTTAAAACTTTATAAATTTAAAATGACTTGGCTAAAATTGTAATTGATTTAGCTTATAAACCATGGTGGTAAGAAAAGTGACTAATAACCAATAAGTTATGATGCAGTTACTGGATTAGGAATCAGTTAACGCAGAAAAAATCAAAAGTATGATGAGATGATACACTGACATTTTACTAAAACTATTCTAATTTTTGAAAGAACAAAGAACAATTTCGTTTTTTGGCTGTTATAGTATCAATATTTAGAATAATTATTGTCCATTTGGAACATATTGAAGGAGGTTTGATTGATTGGTGATTAATTAATAAAACAGACCATCTAATAGATTATTTTGAAACAGAAATCTTATCCGCGTCTCTATCCTCCTGTTTATGCCACTAGCATATCTCTAATGCTGGCCCTACATGTTTCAGGTGTCCTATCGTTGTTCTATCCAAACTTTTTACTATTCTTTTTATACCAGAAACGTCTTACTTCTATTTTTTTGACAACAAACAACGAAAGATATTTCTGAATGGTTATATTTATTTTGTACATAACGGATTACTCAAAATTACATTAAAAATAAAAAAATGATACAAGTTTATGATTGTCTTGCGTTAATATGAATAGCAAATACGCCATCGTCTTCGGATCTGAGAAGTTCTATATAAGCTGTACCATCACTGTTCACGGTCACAGATTTTCCAGTACATCTTCCGTTTTGTAATTTTCCGCTTATAACATCACAATAGACTCCAGCTGGAAGGCACGTCTGTAAGGTCCTCCTCAAGTCACCTTCGTTCGTAAAAGCTATGAATCCTGCATTTCCACGACAGAAGGAGATTTGGTTGTTACCATCGGACCACCATTCTTGGACTTTTGTACCCTCTGTGGCGTTCTTGAATCCTACCATGTTGTAAATTTGACGCCATCTGTGCTCACACACCCACCCATTTCCACAAGTATCGTCATCGTTGATCGAAGGGGATATTAAGTCTCCGTTACTGTTTTTAGGAGGTCCTGAATTAAAAAAAATACTTTTGAAATATTTTTTTTGTCAGCAAAATCCTTAAATGATGATTTTCAATTTGAACTACCAGTTTATTTTAATGAATATTATCCCAAAAATTAAATTAATTACAATAATAACAATTAAATATCCCTATCAAGGACCTCATTTAAGCTTTGATAAATAAACAGATAAATAATATTTACTTGAAAAAGGCAAAAAAGGTGATGTTTCTGGATGATTAGATAATTATCGTAAATTAAACAATTACAATATTTTTGAAGACACTCAAAAACAACACTTACTTGCGATACAAATACATATCGCAACTTTAGAGTATGGAGTGTTCTAAAAATTAGCTGCGATTATTTACGACATTTGAAGAGGTTTTTGTATTGCCTCCCAAGGATAAAAATTTCATACAGTGGTGGTACAAAAAATTATAAAACTTTCAAGTAAAAACTGGAAAAATACCTTGATCACTGTCGTCGAAGTAGAAACTAGACATAACTCTTGTGGCTCCATAAGGATAGGCCAACATAAATGCTATTGCCATTTTGTATTGTTTTGCCATTTTGTATGTTAAAATATTGGCACCTCCAGCACCATGTCCTCTTTGATTATCGTGATTATCGACGAAAACGAAAGCGTTTAATCCGGGTAGAAATCCCCATCCTTCGCCCCAATTACTCAAATATGTCAGCTTGTCGTTTCCCCTAAACACACGTCCTATCTCAGCACTGAATCTAAATTCTGTAACCGTTCCCAAGTCTGTATATTCCGTACATTTGATTGCTTCGCCTCCTAGCAAAATAAAAAGAAAATCAGGCGTTTCTTAATTTTTGAAGATAGTTTTACCAAGTTACCTAAATCTATTACTTCTTGAAATATGAAAGGCCTCGAATTTGCGCTAAATCCATGATCAGTATTAAGATTCTTGATGGAATTGTAAATTTTTCTTAAATCGGAAGGTGTCATGTGTTTGGATGCATCAAATCGGAACCCAGCAACACCATAGTCGACGAGTTTATTCAAATATTCTAAGATTTTTCCAGAAACATAGCTGTTTGACTATATTAAAAATGAGAAGGGAAGTATGAGGTCAATGAATATACGCCAAAAAAGAACTTTCTCTCTGGCAATTTTCAGGAGAGTTTAGACAAATAATTTTGCTGTAGAATAAAAAAGATACCTAATAGAAGTTCAATTATTACCTGGTCCAAATCTTTTAATCCACTAAGTTCACAATTTCTGACATTGTATGCGTCATTATAATTGTTAATGCTGCAAGTTGAATGGAAATGTTCGGAGGTGTATGGTACAGCGGGGTAATATTTACTGCTAGTGGTTGCTCTGCTGCCACCGGTTCCAACAGCGTTTGAATGTTCACCACTCATATGATTAATGACTGCATCAACATAAATCCTAATGAACAACAAATTATTATTTTTTATTTTTTGGTAGCCCTTTGACAAATTTCTTTGTTAATACTTACCTTACACCAACATTGTTGCATCTTCTTACCATGTTACGGAATTGTTCTTCATTGCCTGATCTGGTAATTAAATTATAACTGATGGGTTGATATCTTTCCCACCAAGGGCGATCTGCCGAACCCGTTACTACCACGTTTTCATTTGGAGGTGAAACCTAATAATATTAAAAAAAAAAACAATTATTTTCAAATTCCTTTTTCGGAATTAATCTTAATTAAGTAATTGTTAGGTACCTGAACTCCACCATATCCATTGGGAGCTAAAAATCGTTCACATTCATCAGCAATGTCGTCCCACTTCCATTCGAAAAGATGCACAATTGTATTTCTGTTTGGGACCCAATGTGTGTCCCATTGGGCTTCACTGTAGCTAATTAAAATAGCACACAAGACAAAAAGAATTCCCCTCATCTTTTATAACAAACGCGCAAACGAGTGTCGTAGATTGAGGAACATTTGGTCTATCCTTTATTTATATGTACCAATTTATCTAGTATTTTTTTTTTTTCAATATTCATCACTTTTGATAACTCTTTCAATTTGTTGTTTTGTATTTACAAGCGAGCAAAGATCTTTTCAATTTTCGATAAGACGGCTCTTTTGATTCTAGTGGTTTGTTTTTGTGATTTTGTATCAAAATCAAAAAAACTTTTACGTTTTGAGAGTACACTTATTAAAAGTGTTACAGAAATAATCATAAGCAAATGTTTTGTTTATGAACCAGATTACGATAACAATTTTTATTTTAATAAAAAGTAGGAAATAATGTTGACGTTATGTAGTTTTGAAAAATAGTCATACTTATATTAGATCAAACTTGCAAATGATAAATACAGATAATAATCTAATCTAGTTGAAAAAATTACTAGTAAGGGAGATAATTAGAGATTAATCCCACCCTGTTAACACAAAATGTACATTCTGATAGTGATTATTAAGTATAATTAACACAATTGCAGGAAGTAGAGATGAATTAAATAATGTGTGTCATTTCTCACTTAAACCTGATCATTAAGAGTATAATTATAAAAAATTTGACCGCTGCAGCACGGTATTAATTCGTAAAAAATTTATAAATTATTTATTTTAAAAGTAAACGTAGATCTTTGTTGTAGTTTTTTTTTTCTGAAAAACTTGGCCTTTATCTGCAATAAAAATTATTGAGTGGTCAATTTTGGAGGAGTAATTAGAAAATTTTGTAAAATGTATCTCTTACAATTTTTTTTTGTGGTATTAATTTAAAAATTTGAAGAAATTATGGTGAATTCTTAACACTTCAGACTATAAGATTCCGTTGGAAAAAAATTGTTAAAGTTCATTTTTGAACGAATGAAACTTTTGTTATTAATATTAATTAATATAATTAATTTTACAAAAACCGAACAATTATCGTTTTAGATAAAATAAAACAAAAATTAGTACTTAGATAAACTTTTATTTTTAATCATAAATTTCATCTTTTTAACAACAGTATCTTACAGGACCGCTTTAAAAATATAAGTAATTTATTTTTCGACACGTTAAAATGATAAGTAACTTTAAGATAACTCAATAACACATTTAAAAATAAAGAGTTATTAATCTTGAAATTATCAAATAAAGGTTTTCGTTTTTTTTTTCTATTGAAATTAACGTTTGTTAATCTTTATTTTTCATTTAAACTTATTAACAAAAATAATTAACTATTCGTTGTACGTAAAGCACTGTAACTTGTACCAAATTATCAAAAAATTCTAAGGTTACAAAAAAATACTTCACGTGTATGAAAACGCGCATATAAAAATATTGTTCCTTTTATGAACAACTCTTTTTTACAAAGTATCTTTTTTTATTTTTTCAAAGCAACTCAAATCCGGAGCTGTTAATTTGGCGTCTTTTAAATAATCACACCGTAATGCTTGATTAGCTGTTATGCGCTCCTCAGGGTTGTACGTGAGAAGTATCTACGTAAAAAATACCGAATATTAATTAATTAAAATTCATCATCACGTCAACTTACACTTATAAATTTTTCAGCTTCGTCACTCAAATTAGAAACAGTTGATTTAATACTTTTTTGAGGCCACATTGGAAATGTGGACTTATAATCAGGAAGCTTGCTGATCCCCGGCCATCTATTTTCGTCGGGAGTACCCAAAGCTTTAAAGATTTTATAAAGCTGATCAATCTCCGAGTCGCCAGGGAACACTGCTCGTCTAGTAAGCTAAAAGTTTGAACATTAATGCAACCGATTCTATAATTAAAAATTATGTGTGTAATTAATACCATTTCTGCCATAATACACCCAATACTCCAAATATCGACTCCTGTACAGTAAATTTTAGCTCCTAATAAGAGCTCAGGAGCTCTATACCATAAAGTTACAACTTCGTGGGTATAAGTTCTGACAGGCAATGAAAAAGACCGAGATAATCCAAAATCGGCCAATTTAATGTGTCCTTCTTTATCTAGCAACAAATTTTGTGGTTTCAAATCACGATGCAAAATAGTGTGCGAATGTAGGTACGCTATTCCATCCAATATTTGCCTTACGTAATTCTAAAAGTTCGAAAATAAATTGTAGCGAGTTTTGGAATAATGTGGAATATCTCAAATTACCTTCAAAAGTTCTTCTGGCAATGTCTGTTTCAATCTATCGAGATAATGTTTTAGGTCTATGTCCAAATATTCAAAAACTAAGTACAGTTTGACATCAGTATAAATAACGCCCAGTAAATCAACTATACAAGAATGGCGAATGCCTTTTAGTAAACTTATTTCTCTGATTGCAGTCGATGGTACGCCCTCAGAATCCCCACGATTCTGAAATCTGTTTTTATATTTTACTTAATTGCTACTGCCCGATAAAATTATCATTTAAAATTTCCACAATTTTCTGCTTTTTGCCGTTCAAGAGTACAAAAAAAAAATCAAAAATTATCGAAAATAATTTTTATCTTTTGGATGACCGGACCTATTCGAATGAAATTTACACCAGATATAGATTGTAATATTATATACATCTGGAATATATTTCATTTTAATCGGTAGAACCATTGTAAAGATAAAATTATTTTTCGAAAATTAAAGTTGCAAAACTAGTTAAAGTTTTGAAAATGTTCATCTAAAGCAATACTAATTAAATTTATACCGATTACAGATATTATTAGAAGCGATTTGTAAAAAAATACAAATGAAATATGATGATAGACATACGACAAAAATAATTTTTTTAAACAAGTAGCGAAATCTTTACAAATGATATATGCAACTTTATATACACCGATGCATATGTATTGCATAAAAATTTACAATAACTTCATGATTTTCGAAAATAATTTTTATTTTTTGAACGACTGGACCGATTCGAGTGAAATTTATAGTAAAAATAGATATTGTCACAAGGCATTTACGAAAAAAATATCAATGCGTTATATTGACAGGAACACGGAAAAAAAATTTCTTTAGTCTCCAAAAAAATTGTTTTGTGAATTGTACCTAAATAAAATGAGTGAATTAACATCAAATTATTTTAACATATTTTTAAAAATAATATAGTTTTAAAACGTTTACAAACATTATACATATAAAAATGCTACTCAAAATTAAAAAAAAAAATTTAAACGAGAATAACAGTGAATATTTGTTTCTTTACCTTATTTAAATAATTTAAATACCCTCATAAAGTTAAATGCTTACCAAAATGGAAAATTCCTTTTTGTGAAGAAATCAGGCAAAGAAATAAGCTGAATCATGTGGTGCTACGTTTATTTATACCGTAAAAACCACACAATTCCGCTCACATCCAAACCAAAACCTAATAATACAAATGGTGCAGCATGAAACTAAATATAAAAATCATTTCACAACGATAAATAGACATTTAACTGAAGTCAATTAAGGCAACTAATCAATTACTATAACGTTGTAAAAACACGTAGTTTTTGAATACTAATACTACATTATAACTTTTAATTTTTTAACTTATCATTGGATAATTACTTCTAAAAACTATTAACGATCTCTTTCATTGAAATGTACTCACTTTTCTAACTTAATCTTCTTTAAAGCCACAAACTTCCCTGTGATCTTGTTTTTGGCTTTGTACACAACCCCGTACGTTCCTTCCCCAGCTTTTTCGAGTTTAATGAATTGTTCCAGTTTATCCATTTTTATTTGAGAAATTTATCCACACTCACCATAACCAAAATTGTGTTTAGCGGGAAAATTTGTTGAAAGTCGATTTTCTCTAACGGGCGCCATTATTGTTTACGAAATTGACGCCTGCGCCCTTAATTACAGGTTTGTTTAGTCAATAAAAAATAATGCTACGTTGTCATGTAAGGGTGTTATAAAGTGAGATGCTTTAAAAGCCTGCACAGAGAATTTTTCGACTTCTACGTGAGAGGGCGCTAAAGTTACTAACTCAATTAACAAAATTAATAATTTTCGTATTAAAACTATAATTAAAAAAACATTAAGATAGTACTGAGACAGTTCTGTAATTAAAAAAAAAATAATAATGAGAGAGATTATGATATGTAAATATTTTAAAGAGACTCGTCTCTGAAATATTACAACAAACGTTTCTGTTAAGTGTTAAAATGTATTATACGGCAACGTAGCATTTTGTGTCCTTCATTTTTAATTTGTGTGGCGAACGATAGTGGCTTCTGTTTAATTTTTGTGCTTTTACGATAAAAATAGTGAAAAATAATTTGTAATTCTACGAAATAGTTATTAAGTGACAAGTTTCACATTTGTACGTACAAATTAATCAAGATTTACTAATTGCAAGGTACATTTTCTTGGTTACGTTTGTTGTGTTTGATGCTACGCCATTTGTCGGCGTCCAATGATAATTAACAATTTACTTGAATTTCTTCAGGCAAAAACTAGTAAAATGGTTACCGAACAGTTTTCGTTGTGTTGGGATAACTTCCACAAGAACATGAGTCAAGGAATGCAATCATTACTTGAAAACGAAGATTTAGTTGATGTTACTCTTGCTGTCGAGGGCAAATATCTTAAAGCCCATAAGATGGTACTCTCAGTGTGTAGCCCGTATTTTCGAGAACTGTTTCAAAGTAATCCTTGCAAACATCCAATAGTGTTCATGAAAGATGTGAGCTATTTAGCACTAAGTGATCTACTCCAGTTCATGTATCAAGGGGAAGTACAAGTCGCACAAGAAAACCTAACTACATTCATCAAAACTGCAGAGTCCCTTCAAATCAAGGGTCTTACAGGCGATAGTGTAAGTAATTATATTATTTGTTTATCGGCGCGTGAGTTATTTTTAAATTTATCGTTCTGTTTTGATTTTGTTCTTTTGTTTATAATCTGTGAGTAATTCTTGTTTCAATTGTTAAAATATAGTCAAACCTTTACTGCAACCAATTGTGCACGCTCGTTAAACTGGTTGCCTACATGCATAAACTAGGAGCTTTTCGCAGCTTTTCAAATTTTTTAAAGTAATTTTTATTCCACAGTATTAAATTTTAAACTTTTTGTTTACTTTTCCTACTACTAATATAAGAATAAGGAGACTACTGACAAAAAGTAGTCTTTAAAATGATACCTCAATAATTAGTTTTTGTGAAATATTAAGGGAGATAACCCGTTTGTGTTGATTTTATAAATTTGTAATTATTGCACTCATTGTCAAACGAATTTCAAAGTGATAATTCTGTCTCTAGAATCAAAGTGAGACGGATATAGATATAGAGCCAGAGAAGCCTCCCGACACTACGCCTAAAAAATACCGAGAGCAAGCCGAGACCTCGAAACCCGCCTTAGTCACAAACGCCCAAAGGCCAAAAAAGCCTTATCTTGGTCCTGCTTCCAAACGTCCAAAATTACAAACTAGTCTCATATCAGAATCGGGAACGTCTTCTGTTTTAACCAAGTCTGAAGTGTCAACTGGAGGACCAACGACACAGGAAATAATACAGTTTAAGATGGAACCATACGAACAAGGCAACTTAGAGACTGTAGAAAACCAGGAAGAGACGTACGGAAGCGAAACGTTAGACGACTCGGCTCAAGGTGTAGACGATTCTGAAGACTTTTCGTTGATGGAAACTGGCGACGATGAACCACATCCAGGAACCAGCGGAGACGGCGCGGGAGATGGACAAGGTATGTGAAATATATTTTTTTAATTATTTATGCGTACCAGCAGTGTACACAATACAAATGTGTGTTTTACCTTTTCATTCATATTCGTATGCGAAAATATGTACTGACTTAAAAAATATTATTAGGATTTTATGAGTAAATTACTTAATAGTTTACGAGGTGTTTCGTGTTTTTACAAAAATAATAATAATTATAAATTTTTTTTAAGATTAGTCAATAAATAAAATATTAGAATATTTAGGTGTTAAATCATTAAAAACAAATTTATTTTGAAGATCTTGCGTCTTTTTGAGACATGGAATTCGTAAAGACTAACGATAATGTTATTGTTTTTAAAAATACTATTACTTTTATTGTTTTATCAAAATCGATGTGCGAAATATTCGCAGTGGCGCCCTAGTGTAAAAATATATATATATTTACCCCAATTTTAAGTATAAAAAAGAGAAAGAGAAAACACTTTACACGAAGTAGGTAGAATTAGAAGTCAGTGACAAAATGATAAACTGAAATTTGATGGAATAGTTTTCATTTGCCTTAAAAGTATGGGATTCAGTCTATTTTCTTAACTTGGTTTTCACATTGACATAATTATTCTTATACATATAAGAGAAATATTTAAAAGTTGTTTGCATAATTAAGCAAGTTTTGAATTTTTGAAGGGACAAGAAATGACTAAAAATTTCAATGTTCTTTAAAGGCATTACTATAATGAAAACGTTCCACTGGACAAAAAGCAGGTAGGTCTTTTTACTTGATAAACGTTTACATTGCTGGTGCGCACTTATTAGTTTGATTATGAAACCTCAAACTTTTTTTTTCATTTGATAATAGAATTATTAAATTTTAGTAAAATTGCAATAAAATGTCGAGTGGGTTTATCGATGTTTTGAGTTTTCATAATTGTATCTTTGCAAATTTTGCATTAATAAGAATCTGGAATATGCAGATTTCAAATTTCGAAGAGAGATAATTATTTATTTAATTTGATTGTCTATTAGCGTCAAATGCTAAAATGTTTCGGTTATGCGGGCTTAAATGTCTATTAAAGTTCGCTTTTTGTATGCTATTTGTGTAGATTAATATGACATGATTAAACATACTTTACACGAAAGTAAAATTCAAACGTCGTTGGTTTAAAATAGGTTTCTTTGAAAATTTCAATTAAATTATTAAGAACATAGGAGGCATTCAAAATTAATATTTATTAGAAACCTGTTTTGACCTTCTTAAGAAAAATTCTGTTTGTTATTTATGGATTGATTTTAAGATTATCTACTTTTTGTGCTTGTGTTTAGTGATACTGTGTTAATTGTTTTAAAAAAACGCTCTAAAGAGGATAAGTATATATGACATAGAGGTAAAATAAATTGTACTCACATTTTATACTTGATTTTTAATTATATTTTTGCAGGTTGCATTTTTGGATATCGAGAAAATATATGTTAAAAGTAGATTTTGTTATCAGAACTCTTTGTTGCAAAATTTATGCAATGTTTTCATTTATTATGAACCAAATGTAGTCTATGAATATTATCAAACAATATTACTTACGTATATTTAATATTTAATTCATCTGACTGCTAATACTTTTCGTGTGTTGGATTATGTAAATGTAATGGTGCCAAATTTAAAGTGTTATGAAATGATTAATATAATTTATGTGAAAGTGATTTTTCTGAAGTTACAGAAAATATTTTTTAAATTTAGTGGTTTTGTTGGGTCGTAAGTGTTGATGTAATAATGTGAATGGAAATTATCAAGTGTTTTAAGTGCACATTTGTGGAAATCCTCAAGAGTCACGTCTCCCAACTTCTAAAGAGTGCAAATAAATTTATTTTCTCACAAATTTTCAAAATCTATTAAGAACTTTTTTGATCAAGATAATATAATAAAGTTTAGATATTTAACATTTGTTTCATTTATATAAAAAAATACCTCTTAAGTCCAAAAAAAATTATGTATTTATATTGTAATTTAGCGTCTGCAAGCAATTCTTACCAAATCCGGGTCCACCATGAAAGATTAAGCTTAATTATTTCTGTAGACAATTATGTGGTAGTGGAAGTGTCAAGTTCAATGTATTGATATGGCTACTTTTATTGATAGATGAAAAGTCAGACGAAAAAGCATTTTTCCGTAAGCGTTGGTGTAAAGCGATAGATGCTGATGGATTTACATACCATCATAACTCGTCCAAGAACAATGGGCAAATACGGTAAGTTTGTGTTTCTTTCTTAAATTTTTTTTTTTATAAATCAATGTGCATTTGAAAAGCTGGTATTGTAATCACAGTTTTTACATAGTTACGCTTTTTCAGAACATATTCTATTTACTATTTTGTAGATATTTGGTTTGTTCTGAGTACAAAAGGTTGGTATGTCGGGCTAGGGCAATTTTACCAGCTCATGGTAATATTGATGATCTTGTTGTGACGAGGGCTCATAATCACCCCCCGAATAAATATAGCGTCGATATTATTAGAAGTCGTTTCGTTAACACTTTGAAACGTCTGATTCGTTCAACACCAGGATTGGCCCTTCGGGACGTTTATATAATAGCCAAGGAATTGTGAGTAGTAAATTATATTAATTGATTTGTCTAACAAAAGTCTTAAAATTATAGAGACTCGGAAGGTTCGGAAGTATGCCCGTTTCATAAAATTGCCAATTCTATGAGGAGGTGGAAAAATACGTCCACGAAAGATGATAGTAATCAGGAAAGTGTTTTTTTCGTTAACGAAGATATAAATAAATTGGAAGTAAGCCAATAAGAGGGGTTTGTAATTGTCGAATCAATAATATTATTATCATCCAGTTATTAATTAAGGGTGAAATAGTGTCTAATTTATTGCTATTTATTCTTGCTTCTTTCCTTTTATTGAAAAATTGTTGATATGTAACCGTCTTATATTTAATAAAAAATGTATTTAGTGTTTTCGTAGTATTTACTATTTTAAAACTAAACTTTTTAACTTTAAAACATAACAAAAAATAATATCTCTTTTTATTTAAAAATTCCTACACATACTTTTAATGGCGTTAAACGTATAATTCTGCAGAAATAAATAAAGTTACGGTATGATTCGCAATTCGTTGATAAGTTACTTTAATACAAGTTTGTTGCTGAGTTAACGTCGGAAGACTTAAAGTGTTTATTGTTTTATTAGATGTGAAGTTTTCTATTGAGACCGGTGAAAAGAAACCTAAAAAGCGGATGAATGCAAGAATGCGCTTTGTTGTTGATGGTTTTGTCTATCATAATAACGTTATTGCCGGTACTCCTCCATTAAGGTAAATATTAATCAACTAAAATATTAATTCATATCAACTCGAATACGGATACATTAATTGACAAATCAAACAATTTTTCACTTTTAAGACAAATGTTTTTTAGGTATTTAGGATGTGCAGAGTTCAAAAAGTCGGGATGTAGAGCCAGGGCAAGTATCCCAGTAGGGGGTACTTTGGATCAGTTGAAGGTAACGAAGCCTCATAATCATCCTCCTGATATTAATGCCGAAGAAAGATATGAATTCGTTAGAGAATTAAAAACTGCCGTTCGATCTATGCCAAATGTAACACTTAAGAAAGTTTACGAGACCATTGCAGAAATGTAAGTGAAGATTTTTATTTCTTTAACAGTTTGCAGTTTTTACTAAATTTTAGATATCCGAGCGGCGCCGAAGAAATTCCGTTTAAATCTATAAGCTCGTCGTTGCATCGATGGCGTTGCAATCCCCATTTATAAAGTAGGGAACTTTGTATACGTTCACTTTGGATAATATTTATTCATAAAAACTTAACGTATTATTATTAATAATTTATATATCACGTTTTAGATTTAATCTCATGTTTGGGAATTGCTTTTATAGGACTTTTATGAATATGGTTTTATTAAATTAGTACCTATGTTAATTTAGTATTCAATAAACGAATGGAAAATGGTTTCTTTTATACTGATCTCTTACTTACTTATTTCAATATTTATAAATTAATTTCAATTAGAAAGGAAGGAAGTAAAATGTTATGCTTTCGTCTTTCGAAGCGAAGCTTCTACAGGCGCGTGCTCTATCTAACTCGGGCCCTTTTTGGAAATTTCGTCGACAAAATGTTGAGCCAAATCTCAATAGTTTTACCTACCTAGAAGCTTTGCTTCTCCTGTCTCAAAAGACACACGCCTCATTTTATTTATTTTTCATTTTTGGTAGATGAATCGTATCCGCTCAATCGCCGGAAAACGAGAAACAAAAGTGAGAAGTTCGTTGTGAACGGCTTCACCTATTACAACAGTGTAGTTCGTTTAACTCCACCGACAAGGTAAATAATTTACCTGTATTGAGTTTTTCAGAATATTTTTTCGTTTTTTCAATATTTATACTTTGTTAATTTACGGTAGGTACCTGATATGTTCTAAATATACGAGGAGTGGTTGTCGTGGAAGGGCCATTATGCCATTACACGGAACCACTGCCGATTTAAGAATAACTCAGTTGCACAATCATCCCCCAGATGACACGGCGGACGATAAAGACAAGTTCTTCCAAGAACTTAAACGCCTTGTCTTATGTTCACCTCCTGATTGTAACCATAAGGAGTTATACGACACTGTTATTTCTTTGTAAGTATTAACCCATAAAATAAATAAATTAAGTATTTGTCAGTTTATTGTGTGTTCGTAGGTATCCTAAAATTATTAATCACGTTACTTTTAAATCGATTAGAAGCACGATGAGGAGATGGATAAGAGAAACGAATGCTGAAACGAAATCAAAGAGATTTTAATTTATTAAATAATTTGTTTGTTATATCTGTATTAGTACACAATTTGTTTTAACATTAAACTACGTTTTTAATTCAAGTGTGGGTGTTTTATTTCTTTCGAAAATACAATTTATAGAAAGCGCTACAGTACCTAATTGTAAGTTAACTTAATTAACGTTATTGTCATTTAACAACTGACATTTTGCTATTACTTTAAACAGATAATCCTGCTGCTTATACAATTAAAAGTAGCAAAGTGTATTGCATAAAAGACTCTTCAGAATCGGATTTTATCAAGACAGACGGAGGGCATTCAGCTACTAAAAGGAAACAGGATATGCCAAGATATATAGTGGATGGATTTGTGTTTCATGAGAATATTAAAAAAGGAAGTCCTCCTATGACGTACGTAAAAAGATGAAATTTTAGAGAAAAAATGAATGTAAAGGTTACTTAATCGTTTTGTTTTAACTTTTTATTTTTAAACTTCAGCTATTTAAGATGTTTGGAGTACAAGCGCTTAGGCTGTCATGCAAGAGCAATAATTCCCCATGATGGAACCATTCAAGATATAAAAATAAACAAACTGCACAATCATCCACCGGATTTTGCTGCCGAAGAAAAAATAGTGTTTTTAAGAGAGTTGAAGGAAGTCATGCTTAAAAATCCTGCAATTACTGCTAGAGAAGTGTACACAACTTTAAGTGAAATGTGTGTTATATCTCGTCCGTTTATATATTATATTGTATTTATATTTTATTTATTTTAGGTATCCAAATGCTGCCAGGGAAACCCCTTTTACTTTAGTTAGACATAAATTAAACAGATGGCGTAGGTCCGTTACATCTGATACATCATAACTTTGTAAAGTAGTGAACAATAAATAATTTATATTAATAACGTATTTTATTGAATGTTTGTGGTATGTTTAATAGTTAATTTTAGAATGACAATTTGTCAATTTATTGAACCATTGGAAAAAGGTTTTGTTAATATGTATTTATATATATCCTTTTCCGTAATCTTATCGCCTGTTTGTCCGTAGGATTGTTTCGGTTTATAATCCACGATGACGGAAAAGAAGCCCTCGTGTTACACTACAATTTATATAATTTTATTTCGGAAACTAAAGGCAAAAAAGTGTGGGCTTGTACTAACACCAATTGTCCGGCAAGATGCTACATTAAAAATGGTCAAGTGGTTTCGAAAATCGGCATACATCAACATTCTTCCCCTTACAAATACATTAACAATCAAGTGAAGAAGAAAAAGACTTTTGTTAAGGCCATCGTGTGATCTGTTTATTTTTGTTATGTAATTGACAATATTTGATTGTTATATTTATTTTTCTTTTTGTGCTCATTACTTTTATCATCTACTAATCATTTGTAACGCCATAAATTTCTAGTTTGTATTGAATATTTTTTAGTATTTTCAAATAAATATTGTAAATACAAATTTCTCTTTTATTTATATACTGTTCATACACGGTTTAAATTAAAAACGTTTAAAGACTTGGAACATTAAAAAATTTATAAAGAAGTTAATTGTGAATCCACAAAAGTAACAAAGGTGACTAACGGTAAGAGGAAACGTTATTTAATGACGGCATCGATGAAGATTGACTTTTTTTAATCTTTTTGAAGACGTCTTTTGAGTCATATATCTATTTTCTTGTACGTTTAGGTGTTTTTGTTAGTGTGTTGTATCTGTTTTTGTGACCATTTGTGATTAAACCTTATTTCTTGCCATGTAACAGCTCAGGAATGTATATTTCGTCTTTAAAATGTCCAAGGATTCTTATAATCTCCCAAGCTTTTTTCATTAAACAGGATTTCAGTCTTTTTTGCGCTATTCATTGCCAACACTTCACGTTTTTAGTACAAAAAGGCATCAGTTTTGCCGTGCTTACGCGTCGTGGAAATATTCGTTAAAATTTAATAAATAATTAGGAATGACGACCAAGCACATAAGTAAATATGTTTATTTTCATTCAGGTTTGTTGTATTATCTTCATGGTATGAGAAAACCGAAATTGATCTATCGTGGAAACGATTTCAATTGTGAAAGGCACCAGAACAATCGGACGTTTTGGAGATGTTCGTATTACCAAAAAACGAAATGCCGAAGTAGATTGACGACCATCAATGGGACCAATTTTTTGCAGGAAAACAGGGTCGGTCATAATCATCGGTCCTCTATTAATTATGACGCGATAAAAAAGAAAACGATAACAATTACTCCGACGTCTGATTACTATCCGTTTGGTCCAGTTTATTTTAAAGATGATATTGCCCATGATTTTGAATTTTGTAGTGTTTAAGAGACACTACAATTTTAATATATTAAAAAAAATCCTTCTTGCAGAGTTTTGTAGAAAAACACTACCAAAATTAGTTGATTAGTTCAACACTGCAAATTAATTTTTATTGAAAAAGTTACTTTAACTGTAAAGTACTTTTGTTAACCAAATATTTTGTACATACACAATTGTTCAATAAATAAATATTTTTATTCTACAGCTATTTTCTTTTTTAAAACTATCGTTTAAAAAAATCACACTCCCTGAACTGTTGTTTATATTCAGGTATTTTGTACTTCGAACTGGGGAAGAAACACCCAAAACTGGTTTTCGAGGGTTACGAGTACATTTTTATAGCAAGAAGTGATAATAGGACATACTGGAGGTGTAATCAATTTCGTACTTTTAAGTGCAAAAGTCGTCTAGCTACTTATGGGAGAACCGTTCATCCAAACGACAAACCTCATAGTCATTTACCTACCTCCAAACCTAATAATTTAATCTTAAAATCTCAAGTTGTTAATGTAGTTAGAACCTAAGTTGTATTCCTCTTATCAATAAATATTACACATTTAAAAAAAACTTTGATTAAAGTTCATATTAATTGATTTATTTGAAGGTAAGTATTTAAATAACAAAATGTTACATTAGGGTTTTTATGAACACCCCGTTACTTTGAATGACTGTTGGTCGTCCAAGAATTCTTTAATTAGAAGAGAGGTGGACTTATAGATTTTTTTTTGTTTAGGCATCTTGTACTTCAAATTAGGAAAGAAACACCCCACAATTGTATTTGAGGGTTACGATTTCTTGTTGGAGAGCAGAAGCGATTTTAAGACGTGGTGGAGATGTAACCACCACATAAGATCAAAGTGCAGAAGTAGACTAGTCACTTTTGGAAGAAACGTCAAAGTTAATAGCGCTGTACATAATCACCCCCCAAAGTCTTCAAATCCAGAAATTATTAATTTAAGGTCTCAAGTTGTAAACATAATTAGAGATGATAAAAAAGTTAAAAAGAATAATTAATTAGTGTTAAGCTGCCATGTAATTACTGAATAAACTTTTACTGACGATGACTGCATTTATTATTTTTATAACTAAAATGGCAAACTCCGCAACTTGCGAGAGTTTGTTCATTTGTAACGTGTTGCTTTGAAGTCTACCAGGTATTGTGGGGTCTTAAAAAATTATTTATTTACGTGTTTCTAATCTAACTCTTATCAATTTTTTTATATTCAGGTGTTTTGTTCTTCGAGCAAGGGACGAAAAATCCGAAATTAAACTTCGAAGGTTACCAGTACCTTTGTGAAAAACGTAATGCAACAAGGACTTTTTGGAGGTGCACCACTTACGTCAAGAGTAAATGTAAGGCGCGAATTATGACCTACGGAAGGACATTGAAAAGAAACAGGCATTCACATAATCATTCACCACCAGTGAAGGAAAACAAATCTAATAATTTGCACTCCAAATTAGTTAATGTTGTAAGACTGAAATGAATTAAAATTAATGTAATGCTTAATGGAAAATAATAAAAAGGTGATAACTAGAAGAAGGCTAATCCAAATGGTGCATTCTTCAAAGACGGTTTTGTGTTTTAAAATTTATTCAAGTTGGAGTAAATTTTTGTCAGTAAATCTCTGGAAATGTAATCATTAATAGCATTGAAATATGTTATATTTGATACATAATAAATGGTTATACTTTGCTGGTTGTTTTATTACTGGTAAAGAATCAAAATTTTCTTATATCGTACATTACCTAACTTAAAAATCACGGTGATAAATTTGGTGTGATTTTTCCGTTAAAGTAATTCCATTGTGTGAGCAACACAGTAAGTTTCAAAGATATTTTTTTTATTTTTAATAAACCAAAAAAAGTTTTGTGTGCTTTGGCAAAACTCCTTAAATTATTTTTTGTATGTAGTTAATGATTTTTTGCCATCTACTTCAAATTATTTTATATTTAGTAGAGTATAAGATTGTTTGCATAGAACGTTTTAATCTTTCATACTGTTTCATATTCAGGTATATTGTACATCGATCAGGGGAAGAAATATCCGAAAATAATATTCGAAGACCACGAATTCACGTACCATCACATGAACAATAGCAGAACTTACTGGAGATGCTGTCAATATCCGAAGAGTAAATGCAAATCGCGACTTACAACGTTCGAGAGGACGGTTCGTTACAACGGCGTGCCCCATAATCATCACATGTTTCCCATTAAAACGGATATTTCACGTTTGAGAATGCAAAAAGTGAACGTAATGAGAGTACAAAGCAAATTCGAAAATGGTACACTCAAATTTCAAACCGCAATTTGAATTTGTAGGATAAGAACTGTATTCAATTTAAGTTTATTTTGTTTTGTGTATGTTTTACGGATCTCTGCCCATATATGAATGTAATTAATTTAAGAAATTCTTATGTAAAAATATATCCTTAATTGTGCTCGTGTTTTTGATGTCTATTCCAATCGTGAATTTTTTGGGAACTTTGATTCTCGTAGATATTATTGTATTTCTAAAATCTTTGTCACGAGAAAAAAGACACTGAAAATCGGACTCATAAGCAGGAATAAATCGAAAGATTTGCCTTTACAAAGTAGGTTATCATTAAATAGAGCGTCGCAGTGTATTTTGTCTAACGTGTATAATTTTTTCAGAGATTGTGACCTTTATTCAAGGACCGCGACAGTTCCCGCAACTGTTGGTAAAAAACTACAAATACATTAAGCACAGGAGTAGCCAAAAAGTGACGTATTGGAAGTGCCACTTGTACGATGCGGGGACATGTAAAGCGAGGTGTACCGTAGGATTTGACCAGACCATATATTTCTCGGGAATTCACACGCATCGGCCGGATATGAGCCACAAGCAAGCGCACATTTTAAGTCATGAACTTGTAACAGTTGTTAGAGACAAAACGTTCAGTATTAAATATGATGATATTAAAGTATAGCCAAAATGTAAATAATTAATAAATAATCAATTATAAATACCCTAAATTGTTGTTTTTTAATTCCTCGGTAGAATAACTTCCCGTTCGGGGCAGGAGTGTTTGTGTTTGTTTTATTTTTTTACTTAGTTTTTAATTTCGGAAATTCAACATCTAGTACCAAAATTTTAAATTTTTTTGTGAGTTTGAATGATCCTTTTTTGTACGTTAATTTATATCCTTTTTATTTATTTTTATCGAAATAAAAGTCGGTTTCTTTACTAATGTAGATTTCTCACAAATTCACTGTTATTAGACTGTTATTAGACGTGCAGTGAAAAAATGTGATAAAGAAGACGATGATTTCCACTACTTAATTTTTTTTTAAATTTTTACACAGTATGTGAATGCCTTAATTAATAATTGGTGAATTGTTATACCTGTTTAACTTTAATTATTAATAAAAAGGCATGTTCTGTTGATTGAATAAATTATTCAAATTGATATTACTTATTTAATGAAAATTTAAATCTCGATATTAATTTTTTGTTTAATTTCTGTTTCAGTTGCTATATTTTCTATGACGAGACGAGGTCGAAGATGTTTGGTTTACGAGAATTACATTTTTTACGCGAATCATCAGAAGAGCAATCGGATATTTTGGGTTTGTTCGGACTATTATAAAATTAAGTGCAGAGCTCGATGTGTTTCGGACGTCAGTGGATTAATTATACGATACAAATCCAACCACAGTCATCCGCCACATACCGACAGAATTAAAGAAAAAGTAAGAGGCAACGTTTTAAAAGATATCGCCCTAAGAGAAGATTATCCCGACTACCAAATGGTTAAAGTGGACGTCAACTAACGTGTTAACTTCATTTATATTATATACAAATCCTTAATTTGTCTTTTAATTTTCGTTCCCAAAATTTTTAATTTAGTGCATTGTATTTTAGATTTAATTTTACATGAAATAAAACTTTAAGTTGATTACTGCGTTTTTTATAAAATAATTTTATAGTTAAAGTGTATTGTTTATAAAGAGTTGTGACTTAATGAAAGTTTTAATTGCAGATTTTTACTTCATTCAAAATTCAAGAGGCAAAGACTGTTTAGTGTACGAGAATTATTTGTATTTAATGAACAGAAAAACGGTCAATGGTAAAAAGATTTTCTGGTTGTGCTCCGATTATCCGAAGAACAAGTGCAAAAGTAGGTGTGTAACGAGCGACGATAAGATGGTCAAACCCCCGATTATGCCCCACAATCACCCAAAACATTTCAATAAAATCGAATACATCAAAAGACACGCATATTTCTCAAATTCGATTTTAAAGCAAAATACAGTGTCTCAAGTTACAAACTCTACCAACTGATATAAACGCGAAAAAGTGGTAATGTATAAAGTGCCATTTGATTGAGTGGGTTTTGTGACCTCAAATGAAAAGTAATGTACAAAAAAATATTTATTACTATTTTAAATAATGTCCCAGAGTTTGATCTAATAAAATTAATCCATTATAGTTTCTTTCATTAATTAAAATATTTAGTGAAAGATGAGAAACTTTAAATTAATAATTAATTAAATAAATTACTTTTGCTTTACTTGTTTATACTGTTATAGTATTCCTCTTCAAGATCATACAAGTCAGCAGCCATGTCATCCCTGAGAGACATCAATTTCTGGTCACATTCTGCCTGTTTTGTCCTGTTAGTAAAGTATTTTTAAAGTATTTAATTTATGTGTTCTTTAAAGTCTTACCTAAACAGCTTAGAGTTTTGAGTGATAGCCTCGTTTACTGAAGGGAAATCGTTTAATATGAGGTACTGTTTGATGTCAGAAACTAATTTCATTAGGGATTCACCAGCTCTCACAATATTTGCTGCTCGGACATGCATTTCATAGGTGTCTTGCTCACAACGAGTCATGCGTGAAAGTTGTGTATCGTGTTCTCCTTTAGCTAATTTTACAATTTCTACAAAATAGAACGTTTAAATAAATAATACTTTAGTAGAAAAAAGAAATTAACAAACTTACTAACCTTCAAAATTTTCTAACATACTTTTCACGTCATCTTTTAATCTCGTACGATACGATTTTAATAGGGCTTCTTTACTTTGGGGAAGAGTTCTGTTCATAGACATTGGTAGTTATTTAAAATAGGCAAATAAGTGTATAAAGCAGATTAAATTAACTAATTTTAATTAATTTTGACATTTAGATTGAGGTTATATTTGTATGGTTATGCTGTTATCTTCTTCTTGTTCGACATTCAAGTTAAAAGGACCATTTAACCAGAAACTACAGTATACCTTCAACGACAATTCAAATATGATTCAAATCAAATTACAATGCAATATGATTAATAAAAGTATGTTAGATAACTAATTTAATGGTTTCTTAATTAATTAATCAATTTTTTTATCATAAATCATCCAAAAATAAATAATTTAAATTATTTTGGAACACTTTGGCAACATTGGAACTACAAACAGTTATTTTTTTGTTTGTATGTGTAGCTGTAGTCGTATTCGTATGCTTATGTGCGATATAATTGATTCAGACGAACCAGTGCAAAAGTGGGTTAAAATATTTTTGTGAATAAAATAACAGTGTTTAATTAAATCAGAACTGGTCGGATTAAAAGGTACGGAATTTAATTTTTAATTTAATATAATTTTGAGTTTTTGTTACTTCCAAGATAGTAGTTAATGATTGTTTTTAAGTAATTACTGCATACCACACCCAAGATTGTGTGTATTTAGCTCTGCATACTTGAATTTTATTAGTAAACTTTCTTTAAAAAGGTGTAAATTTTCAAATAGAGTGATGTATTATCTCAGAAATGTTATATTTTGCAATAATTTTGAGGAGAAAATAAAATACATGACCCCTAAAACATATTTACTGTTAATTGTTATTAGTGATTAATTAGCAACAAAAATTAGTTTAAAAGTTGTTAGTTTGTAATATTGCAGTAAAATGCCACTAAATATTGATTATATTAGTCCATCAGGTAAATCAATACTGGAATTCTTCGCCTAAATTCGTAATTTTTATCTAATACATATACAGACATACTCATATGGGTATGGAAGGTATTATGTCATACCTATATTCGTACATCCACTCCCAATGATTGGAATAATAACGTTTTAAGAGTCAAACACTTGTATTTTTAGTAGATATTAATTGCTTTCCTTGAAATTAAGTATGAAATTTTTTTATTTACCTATAAATCAAATATTTAACTGTTTTGCATCTAAAAAATTCTTTTCTTTTAAATTTTGATTAAAACATTGATTTGTTTATTATGTTAGATAAGAAAAAAGCGTAGATAAAATCATGGAGCAGATTCCACCCCCGAAGGAAATAAAAATTTTGGAAACAGCAGAAGACATCCAGGAAAGGCGTCAACAGGTTTTGACTCGTTATGACAATTTCAAAGCTGATGCAAGAGCCAAGAGAGAGAAACTCGAAGATTCTCGCAGATTTCAGTATTTCAAAAGAGACGCAGACGAATTAGAGTCATGGATTTTGGAAAAACTTCAAGCAGCCAGCGATGAGAGCTACAAAGATCCTACCAATTTGCAGGTAAAACACTGTTTTACAAACCTACAAAGTAGGTAGACAGAGTACCTATTGAACTTTCTATTTTGCGTATAATAACTTTTTAAAATTAATAAATATAATATTGTAGATAAATAAAAGCTAATCTTACAATATTATATTAATACCAACAAAATTAAATTAATGTAATTGATAAAGATAATGATTATTGTAGACAGTAATAATTTATTGAGTTACTCATTTAATTTAATTAATAAATGACCTTTTAAATAAACTTTGAAATTGTCTTCTAAGTCAAGGTAATTTCAATAAATTCTTGAGCAGAGTTAAATTGTTTTGAGTTGAAAATTGGTGCTTAAACTTAAGGTATTTTTGTAGATCTACAAAACACATGATGCTTCAGTTTACATGGTATGTTGTATTAAGTTGGTCTAGAGGCTTGATATAACTTTTTGCGACATTAATTTCGTGCTTTTAAATTCTGTTGTGTCATTAATTGAACGCTAAAATCGTAATTAACTAAAACATTTTGATATTTTCATAGTTAATCCTTTTTTTTTTATTAAAATTTGCAAAATCAACCTAAAAGAGATTCCTCTTTATTATTGTTTATTCCTTTAATATCACAATAACTAGTATTGATTGCAAACATTTAATTTATGAGTAACCATCATATTAATAGTTTTATAAATGAAGAATATACCAATTTTCGTATTATGTACATATTAACAAAAAATTTGTGAGTTTATTGTTTTTATACGTTTAACTGTGTTTTTTATTGCCTATTGTGTTCGATATTTCAAAACTGCGTTTTTTATAGTTATTCTTGTTTTTATTTTAATTTTATTTTAGGCAAAAATTCAAAAACATCAAGCATTTGAAGCTGAAGTATCAGCCCACAGCAATGCGATCGTTGTACTGGACAGAACCGGCCAAGACATGATTAATCACAATCATTTTCAATCAGAAATCATCAGAAAACGTTTGGGTATGTGGTAGTTCAAAAGAAAATTTCAAATAGTGATCCAAATGAGACGAAAATAATTTTTTAGAGGAACTTCACCGGCTATGGGAGCAACTATTGTCAAAATTGGCAGAGAAAGGGATGAAACTCCAGCAAGCTTTGGTTCTCGTCCAATTCTTAAGACAATGCGACGAAGTGATGTTCTGGATTAACGATAAGGGTGCGTTTTTGAATACCGAAGAGTTTGGCCACGACCTCGAACATGTCGAAGTTTTACAACGTAAATTCGACGAATTTCAAAAAGACATGAACTCTCAAGAGTATCGTGTCACCGAAGTTAATGAGATGGCTGAGAAACTTCTTCTCGACGGTCATCCCGATCGTGACACCATCATTACACGAAAAGACGTAAGTTTAAGAAAATATTTCCGGTCTAACATCATTTTTAATTGTAATTCCGTAGGAATTAAATGCTGCCTGGCAACGTTTGAAGCAAATGGCAGTTATGCGTCAAGAGAAGCTGTTTGGAGCACACGAAATACAAAGATTTAACAGGGATGCTGACGAAACTGTTGCATGGATTGCAGAAAAGGACGTCGTTCTGTCTTCCGATGACTACGGAAGAGATTTAGCGAGCGTACAAACACTACAAAGAAAACATGAAGGTAAATACACAGGCAATCAAAATTAATTATTGAGATACCATTTTAAAAATTCTGTTTTTCAAAATATGTAGGAGTTGAAAGGGATTTGGCTGCTCTAGAAGACAAAGTTTCGACATTGGGACAGGAAGCCGACAGGTTGTGTGGCATCCATCCCGATCATGCGCAGCAAATTCAGGCTAAACGGGCGGAGATTGAAGCCTATTGGGAAAGATTGACAGCCAAAGCGAAGGTATGATTTTAACAAACGCTTTTGGGAAATTGGTAATTTAATTTCATTTGTGTTTCGTCTTTCTTTTTAATAAAAACAACAGGAAAGGCGAGAAAAATTAGACGAGTCTTATTTCTTGCACCGTTTTCTTGCCGATTTCCGTGACTTAGTCTCGTGGATTAATGACATGAAAGCAATAATTTCTGCCGACGAATTGGCCAAAGACGTCGCAGGGGCCGAAGCGTTGCTTGAACGTCATCAGGAACACAAAGGAGAGATTGACGCACGCGAAGACAGTTTTGCAGCTACCACAGAAGCTGGAAAACAACTACTTGACAAGGGACATTATGCTGCTGATGAAATCAAAGACAAACTGTCTCAATTGGCATCAGATAAGAATTCTCTTTTAGGTAATGATAATAACGCATTTATGTATTCTGTAAAAGTACTAAAACCCAAAAATTATCTTTTTTATAGCTCTTTGGGAGGAAAGGCGAATTCTGTACGAACAATGCATGGACTTGCAGCTCTTCTATCGTGACACCGAACAAGCAGACACTTGGATGGCGAAACAGGAAGCTTTTTTGTCGAACGAAGACCTCGGCGACTCGTTAGATTCAGTCGAAGATCTCATCAAGAAACACGAAGACTTTGAAAAGTCTTTGGCGGCACAGGAAGAAAAAATCAAGGCTTTAGACGAGTTTGCAACAAAACTGATCGATGGTGAACACTATGCAGCTGATGATGTTGCACAACGTAGAGCAATGGTATTCGTATTTTAATGTACTTTTGTTGGTTTTTTTCGTTGATCGTAAATATTTTTTAAAGTTGTTGGAACGTCGTTCAGCTCTGAAGGAAAAATCTGCTCAACGTCGTGCTATTTTGGAAGACGCGTACAAGTTGCAACAATTCGAAAGAGACTGCGATGAAACCAAGGGATGGATAAATGAAAAACTAAAATTCGCCACCGACGAAAGCTATTTGGACCCCACAAATTTGGGCGGCAAAGTACAGAAACACCAGAATTTCGAACAAGAATTAAACGCTAACAAAATTCGCATGGAAGAAATCACGTCAACGGGACAGGAACTTATCGAGGCTCGTCATTATGCTTCTCGTAAGTTTGTAATGTTGACGAATTAAATCAGATGATTAATTGGTTTTTTTAGCTCAAATTCAGAGTCGTATGGAAGAAATTGTAAATCTTTGGGAAACGTTGGTCCAAGCAACCGACAAAAAAGGATCAAAACTACAGGAAGCAAGTCAACAGCAACAATTCAATCGCACCGTTGAAGACATTGAACTTTGGTTGTCGGAAATTGAGGGTCAGCTCATGTCTGAAGATTATGGAAAGGTATTTATAAATTATTAATAATTACATATTTTCTTGTTACGTAAAAAAATTTCTTGCAAGGATTTGACATCAGTGCAAAACCTTCAAAAGAAACATGCTCTCTTGGAGGCCGATGTCGGTTCACATCAAGACAGAATCGAGGCAATTAAAGCTGCTGCACAACAATTTATTGAACGGGGTCACTTCGATGCGGACAACATCGGGTCGAAACAAAAGGCCCTTTGCGATCGATACACAGCTTTGCAAACGCCGATGGCAATAAGGAAACAGCGCCTTTTGGATTCCCTACAAGTTCAACAATTATTTAGAGACATCGAAGACGAGGAGTCGTGGATTAGAGAGAAGGAACCGGTTGCTGCAAGTACTAACAGAGGTAAGATTAAATTAGTTAATTGATTATTTACTTGTACAAAAAAAATCTGTTTTCAGGTCGTGACTTAATTGGAGTTCAAAATTTAATAAAGAAACATCAGGCCGTTCTGGCGGAAGTAAACAATCACGATAGTCGTATTACTGCCGTCGTTGAAGCTGGTAAACAGATGATGGAAGATGAACACTTTGCTAGCGACGAAATTAGAAATCGAGTGAACGCGTTACAAGATCACTGGAATCATCTTAAAGATAAGGCCAATCAGGTATTTATTTATATCTAGAAATGAATCTAGGTACATATTAAAATTCTAAATTTTAATTCTGTTAGCGAAAACAAGACTTGGAAGATTCCCTTCAAGCCCATCAATATTATGCAGATGCAAATGAAGCCGAGTCGTGGATGAGAGAAAAAGAACCGATTGTTAGCAATATGGATTATGGTAAAGATGAAGATTCATCAGAAGCTCTATTAAAAAAACATGAAGCACTCATGAGCGATCTTTTGGCCTTTGGAAACACTATTGAAGCATTGAAACAACAAGCTGAAGCATGCAGAGTAAGTTTTCGTTTTATTTAAAACTATATATCGTCCTGGAATGTTGTAAAACATTTTCTAACTTTTTAGAACATTTTAGTTTACTTTCAAACATCTAAATAATTTTTTTAACATTAAATTCGTTTCATAATTGTTTATTTTTTAGCAACAAGAACCTCCAGTCGTAGACGTAACTGGTAAAGAAGCAGTTGTAGCACTTTATGATTATACAGAGAAGTCACCTCGAGAGGTTTCGATGAAAAAGGGCGATTTGCTAACTCTTTTAAACTCTAATAACAAGGTTAGTTATATTTTTTATTTTAGTTTTGCCAGTGTGTACTTTTTGTATTACAATTTTTCTGTTTTTATAATTAATTTGTCTTGTAAATAAAAAAAAAAAAATGTTACATAAAGGATTGGTGGAAAGTGGAAGTAAATGACCGTCAAGGCTTTGTACCAGCAGCTTATGTAAAGAAAGTAGAGGCCGGATTGACCGCTTCCCAACAAAATTTGGTCGACAACAATTCAATTCCGGCCCGTCAAGCCCAAATTAACGCCCAATACGATCACCTTTTGGATTTGGCACGCGAACGCCAGAAGAAACTCAACGAAACTGTTAAAGCTTACGTTCTTGTACGTGAAGCAGCAGAATTATCAAATTGGATCAAAGACAAGGTATTCCGTTGTCTTATTTATTCAAACGTTTATCAAAGACAACGTTTTGTCATTCCTTTAGGAAATGCACGCTCAAGTACAAGATGTCGGTGAAGATCTGGAACAAGTAGAAGTGATGCAGAAGAAATTCGATGATTTCCAGGCCGATCTTAAAGCTAATGAAGTTCGTTTGGCCGAAATGAATGAAATTGCCATGCAACTTGTTTCTCTAGGGCAAACCGAGGCCGCGCTTAAGATCCAAACTCAAATCGAAGTAAAATATCAATTAAAATGTTTTGACTAAAAGAAAATAATATGTAATATTTTTTCAGGATCTTAACAATAAATGGAGTTCCTTGCAACAGCTGACGTCGGAAAGGGCGACCCAGTTGGGTTCTGCCCACGAAGTACAACGATTCCATCGTGATGTAGACGAAACTAAAGATTGGATTCAAGAAAAGGACGAAGCTCTTAATAACGACGACTTGGGTAAAGATTTGAGAAGTGTGCAGGCTCTTCAGCGAAAACATGAAGGGCTCGAAAGGGATTTGGCTGCTTTAGGCGATAAGGTATATAAAATATATACCCGTATAGTTAATTGTATTAATGTTAATATTGTGTACATTTAATAGATTAAACAGTTGGATGAAATTGCCAATCGTTTGATGCAAACTCATCCGGAATCTGCAGAACAAACTTACGTGAAACAGACGGAGATTAACGAGCTGTGGACGCAGCTCACGGCAAAAGCCACAAGTCGCAAAGAAAAATTACTGGACGCATATGATTTACAAAGATTCTTGAGCGATCATCGCGATTTGCTCGCATGGATCAATTCTATGTTAGGTTTGGTCAGTTCTGAAGAGCTTGCTAACGATGTAACTGGAGCAGAAGCTTTAATTGAGAGACATCAGGTTAGTTATTGCTTTTTCTTTTAATTAATTATTGAATTAAAGTCTGATGAAATACCTCCTTGGTATTTTATTTTAATATAACAGCAGATGAATAATTTTATTTGACGATTTTGTCATCATTAAATAATATATTCAACATTACTAACTATTTTTAATTGTCATCATTTCAAGAATACAACGTAGTTACAAACGAATGAACTTTTTTACTTTTTATTAACAAAAGGATTGAATTTTTTGTAATCTTTTACTTGTTTTTACTATAGAACTACAAGGCTGAAATAGATGCACGTTATGGAATTCCACAGGTACTGCATGATAGCAGTGCTAATTAAAACTTGATAAACTAATAAATTTTTAAATAACGACAAGTCTTTGTTGTACTCTACTAACAACTAAACAAAGCACATGCTATGGCACAAAAAATAATACATATTGCAATAGGTTTTATACACTTTTAGTGGTTGTCAAGTGTGCAATGTATAGTTAGCTTTATTTTTTTACATAAGGTTAGATAAAAATGCAATTTTTCCAAAAAGAATAATTTAATTTAATAAATATAAAAATAACGAAGGTCGAAATAATAAATAAAGAGACATATAATGTGGAAATATGCATAATATTATCGTAATGATAATTGTGTGTATTAAACGTCTATTTATTGACAATTAATAAATTTTATTTTATTAGAACGAGTATAAATATCGTTTAATTTTTGAAATTGACAAGTTTTTTATTTCTGACGTGTAGGTATCATTTGGAAGTTCCTTATGAAGCTGAGTTGTTACCAGTTTTGAGATTTACACGTTTTGACTAATATTTTTATAGCAAAGCACTGCTTCTTCGTGATGTATTACAATTTGTTGTGTTAGTTATTTCATCTTATTTCAGTATCAAATTATTAATGTTTAATTGTTTGTTTGATTTAGGAACACCGAACCGAAATCGATGCCAGAGCAGGAACGTTCCATACTTTGGAACAATTTGGACAACAGTTACTTTCATCTAATCATTACGCAAGTCCAGAAATACAGGAGAAATTGGAACAGTTGAACAAAGCTCGAGAAGAACTCGAAAGGTACTTGTATAGTTTTTTTTTTTTACAAATTTTGGAAATATTTAGTTTTTTATTGCAGAGCTTGGATTGAACGTCGTGTACAACTGGACCAAAATTTGGACTTGAATTTGTTTTATCGCGACTGCGAACAAGCTGAAAACTGGATGTCAGACAGAGAAGCATTTTTGGCATCTGAAGAAGTCGATTCCAAGGGCGACAACGTAGAAGCCCTTATCAAAAAACACGAAGATTTCGACAAAGCCATCAATGCACACGTAAGTTTATAATATTTTTTTATTTGTCTCTTTTTTTTTAAATGTTATTCTTTACTTTAGGAAGAAAAAATTGCTGCTTTGCAAACTTTGGCCGATCAGTTAATATCGAACGGTCATTACGCTTCTGGAGAGATCGATAACAAACGTAATCAAGTATTGGACCGTTGGCGTCACCTGAAAGACGCCCTCATTGAAAAAAGGTCGAAATTGGGAGAAAGTCAAACCCTTCAGCAATTTTCAAGAGATGCTGATGAAATCGAAAATTGGATCGCAGAAAAATTGCAACTAGCAACCGAAGAAAGTTACAAGGTAATAAATTGCTTTATTTCTAACAAATACATAAGCAAAAAAGCATCGATTTTTGTTTAGGATCCTGCTAATATTCAATCAAAACATCAAAAACATCAAGCGTTTGAAGCTGAACTTGCGGCAAACGCTGACCGTATTCAATCAGTGCTCGCAAACGGCGAGAACTTGATCGATAAGCGCCAGTGCGCAGGATCGGAAGAAGCTGTACGTAAACGTTTGGAATCGATTGCAGAACAATGGGAATTCCTGACGCAAAAAACAACCGAAAAATCCATGAAATTGAAAGAAGCAAACAAACAACGCACCTACATCGCTGCCGTCAAAGATTTGGACTTTTGGCTGGGCGAAGTCGAAAGCTTATTGACCAGCGAAGACGCGGGAAAAGACTTGGCATCGGTGCAAAACTTGATGAAGAAACACCATCTCGTCGAAGCCGACATTGATGCGCACGAAGATCGTATCAAAGACATGAACGATCAAGCGGATTCTCTGATCGAAAGTGGCCAATTCGACACTGCAAGCATTCAAGAGAAACGACAATCGATCAACGAACGTTACGAACGAATTAAGAACTTGGCAGCGCATAGACAAGCTCGATTGAACGAAGCCAACACTTTACATCAGTTCTTCAGAGATATTGCAGACGAGGAGTCCTGGATAAAGTGAGTTACTAACACTTTGTAAACATTGGTGCACTTTTTTTATTTATTTTATTTTTCTTAAGGGAAAAGAAACTTCTGGTCGGTTCTGACGACTACGGTCGTGATTTGACAGGAGTTCAGAACTTGAAAAAGAAACATAAACGTCTCGAAGCCGAACTTGCATCCCACGAACCGGCTATTCAAGCTGTTCAAGAAGCAGGCGAAAAATTAATGGATGTGTCGAATTTGGGCGTGCCTGAAATCGAACAAAGACTTAAAGCATTGAACCAAGCTTGGGCTGAATTGAAGCAATTGGCTGCAACTAGAGGCCAAAAATTGGACGAATCGCTAACTTACCAACAGTTCTTAGCCAAAGTTGAAGAAGAAGAGGCTTGGATTAGCGAGAAGCAACAGTTATTGGGCGTCGAAGATTATGGAGATACAATGGCAGCTGTACAAGGTAAAAATTTATGCAAAATATGTAGGTAATTATTAACTAAAAAAATTTAAATAACGATTGCAGGCCTTTTGAAGAAACATGACGCCTTCGAGACTGATTTCCAGGCACACAGTGAACGTTGTAAGGACATAACTGAAGCGGGAAAGAAGTTGATCGCTGATGGCAATCATCACGCTGATAGCATTGAGCAGCGTTGCCAACAATTGCAGGGTAAACTGGATAATTTGGCCGCTTTGGCAGCTAGGCGCAAGGCCAAACTGGTAGACAATTCTGCCTACTTGCAGTTTATGTGGAAGGCGGACGTCGTCGAAAGCTGGATTGCAGACAAAGAAAGCCATGTGAAGAATGAAGAGTTTGGCAGAGATTTGTCAAGTGTACAAACTCTTTTGACTAAACAAGAAACGTTCGATGCGGGTAATTTTTTTATTGTTTAAAAAAACTGTTCGAAATTTATAAAATATTTATTTTACAAACAGGTCTTACTGCTTTTGAACACGAAGGTATCCAAAACATAACTGCCCTTAAAGATCAGTTAATTGCTGCCAAACATGATCAGAGTAATGCAATTTTACAAAGGCATGCCGACGTTATTGCCAGGTAAATAAATTTTGTAGCTCAACTTTCATAAGCCAAAGTCTAAAATTCTGATTTTTTAATTTAGATGGCAGAAATTGCTTGCCGATTCTGATGCCCGTAAGCAGCGGCTTTTGCGTATGCAAGAGCAATTCAGGCAAATCGAAGAGCTTTTCCTTACTTTCGCTAAAAAAGCTTCTGCTTTTAATTCCTGGTTCGAGAATGCTGAAGAAGATTTGACAGATCCAGTTCGTTGCAATTCTATTGAAGAAATCAAAGCATTAAGAGAGGCTCATGCCCAATTTCAGGTAATAAATACTTACTAGTTCGAATGAAACGTAATTTACTTTTGGTTTTCTTTTTTTGTAGGCTTCTTTGTCGAGTGCCCAGGCCGATTTTGAAGCACTTGCTACTCTTGACCAGAAGATCAAGAGTTTCAACGTGGGTCCGAATCCGTACACTTGGTTTAATATGGAGGCTCTCGAGGAGACGTGGCGTAATCTGCAGAAGATTATAGCCGAACGAGACGTTGAATTGACGAAAGAAGCACAGCGTCAAGAAGAGAACGACAAATTGCGGAAAGATTTTGCCAAACACGCTAATGCTTTCCACCAATGGCTTACAGAGACTCGGTAAGAATTATTTAAGCAAAAAAAGTAAATAATACTGTCTTTAAAAAACAATTTTTGTGTCTTATTTTATTGCAAAGTACTTTGGAATGTAAAAAAAAGTTAATACATAAAATTATATTTTCAGTTACAAGATTCTCGGTTGGGATGGGTAATTATTGTTTGAAATGCGTTGGTTCTATCTAACAGCTTTTTATATAAACGTATTCCTCACTAACTTACTTAATATTTCATTTTTTGTATTGAGGAAATAACACAAGTCGATGTAATTTACTCATAATTAAACCAAATACAAATTAGCAATCGCAATTGCTTCATTAATTTGTATGTTACTAATTTTGAATGTTTTGCTTATTATTAGTATTGTATTAATTTTATTCAGTTTTAATTATTTCATAGGCTTCCGACCACTGATTTAAAGTAATTATATTTCTAGTATTAAAATTAATTTTTTTTTCTATCTGTAGAACTTCGATGATGGAAGGTTCAGGTTCTTTAGAACAACAGTTGGAGGCTACGAAGCGTAAAGCAGCTGAGGTGAGGGCACGTCGTTCAGATTTGAAGAAAATCGAAGATCTCGGGGCTGTTCTTGAGGAACATCTTATCCTGGACAACCGTTACACCGAACATTCGACCGTAGGACTCGCGCAACAGTGGGATCAACTCGACCAGTTGGGCATGAGAATGCAACACAACCTCGAACAACAGATACAGGCGCGCAATCAATCGGGTAAGATGGAAATTATTTAATTTTAATTTATTTGTAAGAACGTAATAAAATTAATTTTTTGGTAGGTGTCAGCGAAGATGCCTTGAAAGAATTCTCCATGATGTTCAAGCACTTTGACAAGGAGAAATCTGGTAAATTAAACCATCAAGAGTTCAAGTCTTGTCTACGTGCGCTTGGGTACGATTTGCCGATGGTGGAGGAAGGACAACCAGATCCTGAGTTTGACGCTATACTTGGTAATTAATTTTTTTTTCTTTAAAGTTCGCAATACTTGTGTAATTTTGTAAATTATTTATTTTGCAGACGTAGTGGATCCTAATCGGGACGGTTACGTATCATTGCAAGAGTACATGGCGTTCATGATAAGTAAAGAGACCGAGAATGTGCAAAGTTCCGAAGAAATAGAGAAGGCGTTCAGGGCCATAACGGCCGGAGATCGTCCCTATGTCACCAAGGAAGAGTTATATGCCGTAAGTTTCTTATTTTTGATTTATAGTCAAATAATAAAGGTATAATAATGAATTTCTGAAATTTTGCCAGCAATCGTTTAGACCACAAAAATAGGAATCTTTAGGGCTACTTTTTCATGTTTCTAGTTACCATTTTTTAATCTGTATTATAATTATTTCTAGAATCTCACGAAAGAGATGGCAGATTATTGTGTAGCTCGTATGAAACCGTACGTCGAACCGAAAACTGAGAGACCTATTGCAGGTGCTCTCGATTACATGGAATTTACAAGGACTCTCTTCCAGAATTAATCTTATTTATTTTTTTCCCATTTTTAGGTATATATCCACTTCATATTATTTATGTTGTATTTAAATGTATCGCATTTTCTTCATATTAAAATTTCTACGTAACCGTTTCGCTGCACTGAATATCATATGGTATTATTTTTTAACTTCTTCGTAGGTGTCAGGCAGTTATTATCATTAAGGAAAAAAAATAATAAAAAAAAGAACTTATATAAATTGTAGTAATGTAATTAAAAGAAAATTTATATCCAATATGCTTGCTTACTTTTGCTTGCAGGTGTTGATGTGTTCGAATACAAAAAAAATAGCTAATTGGTTACTGTAGTAGACATATTATTGCCTTCATGTGTTTATTGAAGATGCAATAAAATATTTAATTATCGTTTTGTTATTATTTTATTTAGTACGAAAAGCACAGTACAATTTTACTTGATAATAATTTTGAATTATACGTGAAAGATTTTAAAAGTTTCGTTTCCGTTGAAAAGTTTTTAAACAATTCTGAAAAATAAATTTGTATGGAGCCAATCTGTCTTCATGTACGTATAGTTGGTTGCAGTAGTTCATGTGCAAATGAGGAAAATGTAGTTCATAAATAATAATGTATTCTATGCCTTATTAATTCCTTACTATAGGTTTTAATTAATATATAATTTTATTATAATTATAATCGACTTAGTAGTAATATTTAAAAAATTATCCTATTTTAAATGTATATAGATAGACTTACCGCCAAGGCACTGTAGACACTACTGAACTTTATAATGCATCTATGGTTTTACGATGTTTGAAGATGGCCTCGTTTTTTGGTTATCTCAATGTCAGTTTGAGTCGTTTTGAACATTATTTTTAATTTTAATAAAGAGTGATTATAATAACTTAAATTAAACTCTTCTAAATTAAAGCTGACACCTTTACGGCCATGTCTTTCGGTTTTGGCAGCTCTGGTCAGTCTGCATTTGGTAGTGCAACAAATAAACGTAAGTGCCTTTTTTCACTTTATACATCATTTTAATTTTTAATTGTGTTTTTTCTTATTTTTAACGTTTTCAAAAGTAATTACAAGCCTTTTGGGGTTGCTTAATTACTTTTTAACTAATTATAAAGCGACTTATTATTTTTTTATTGTAAATACGTAACATTTCAATAATTAACAAATATTTAAACAAGACTTTTTTTAAGTACAAAATATAAATTTTAATCCTATAATACGCATGCTAGTTAATAAGTTTTACAAAACAGCACTACAGATTTGATCTTCAATCATTCCAGCAACATCATATCCCTTATTGTCTTGATTTCTTGGTTTAATTGAGTACAGCTCATTAATGTTATGTCTTAGTTGAAATGATTTCTTCCTCTGCCTTATCCACATATAAATCATGATAAATGTAAATGTAATCAGAACAGGAATGATAACTGATAAGAATATTGAGAGTGTATCCTGAGAAGAAACTTTTGGAAATAATTCATTATTTGATCCATTCGGTGACATTTGGATTGGATTAATACGTTTTTTCAAATTATTTATTTGATCTGCAATATAATTAATGGTTGTTTCTTCAGAAACTGTAGGTTTTGATGTTGTAGATGTTATATTTTCCTTTATCATATTAATAAGGCTAGTTGTAGATTGCTGTTCGGTATTAGCAATTTCTGCATTTTCAAAATTAGTTAAATTAATAAATGGGGTACTAGTCGTTAATACAGTGTCATTAAACTTATTTGTGGTGTTCTGTATTAAGTCAGTCATTGTAGTACTGATATAATCGTTTGTTGAAGCAGTAATATCAGTGCTAGCGAAATTTTCTAAATCACTGTCTAATATTGTTCGGTTTTCTCCGGGCAATAAGTTTTCCATGGTAAGAAAGCTATCGTTTTCATTTGTATCATCTTTGTTATTGTTTCCAAAGTCAAAAAAATTAAATGTAGCCAACGCATTTTTTGTAGAAGCAATGTTTTTGAAAAGTGATGAATTTAATTTAATTGGAAACCGAAATTCTGGCATGTGATTCTAAAAAGAATTAAATTCGTTTTGTTTTAATATTTAAAAAATAAAAAACGATACGTACCTTAGCTGGAGTTGAAGTCATATTTTTTGTTCTTGTTCTAATTTCGAGTAGGTACTTAGTTTACTTTGAATTTTTAATGAATAAATTGAAATAATTTTCAACACAGATAATTCATTGTTTTGCTAAATTTTTGTTTAGTATTAGAAAAATGTGGAGAAAATGAAAAATTACACTCTCACAAAATCGTTAACGTTCAATAAAATACAAGGGACATGTGTAGATTATAATGTGACCTTTGCAGTTTTTATAATTTTTTTTTTGAATTCGTATATATAGTTGTTTCTCATTTTTTAATTGACTTTCTGAAATGTAAGAAACTTGATAGTAGTTATTTATATGTAAATACATATACTTGCTATTTCATTTAAATATATAAATACAACTACCAATTTCAAAAAATTTCAAATAAAATCCAAACAAGTAAATACAATTATTAATTTTAGCTACAGCATTTGCCGCCCCCTTATCTTTTGGTCCACCAGCCACTACAACCGCTTCCGCTGGATTCGGTAGTTTTGGATCAACTTTCGGAGCACCTGCTCAGCAACTGCCAAATTTTGGCAGTACATTCGGCCAACAGACTGCAACTCCAGCTTTTGGGCAAGCAAGTGTCACCCCCGCGTTCGGTCAGTCAAGCATCACTCCCGCATTTGGACAACAAAGCGCTACTCCTTCATTTGGACAACAAGCAGCGGCTCCCGTATTTGGACAACAGCAGGTCGCAGCCCCAGCTTTTGGTCAACAGAGTGCAACTCCTGCTTTTGGCCAGCAAACTGCAACTGCTGGTTTCGGTCAACCAAGTGCAACTCCTTCTTTTGGCCAGCCGAGTGCCGCACCAGCGTTCGGACAGCAAAGCACTACTCCAGCTTTCGGAAGCACTTTTGGACAGACGGCAACAGCTGCTCCCGCTTTTGGCCAAGCTGCAAGTGCGACGCCCGCATTTGGAAGCACCTTTGGGGCTGCAGCTACTTCTGCTACACCTGCTTTTGGGACAAGTTTTGGAACTCCTGCTACTACAGCTTCAAGTCTTTTTGGGTCGTTACAAACTAATAAACCGTCCTTCTTCGGTGCCCCAGCAACATCAACAACTCCTTCGCTTTTTGGAAGTACAACCACTACTGCAGGTAATTTTTGGTAAATTTTCTGTAATTATTTGTGTGGAACATTCATTTTGATTTTAGGAGGATTATTCGGTAGTACTTCGGCTCCCACAGGAGGTCTTTTTGGTACAACTACAACCACCCAAGCTCCAAGTTTATTTGGGTCGACTGTTACTTCAACCCCGAGTCTTTTCGGCGCCTCATCGGCCGCGCCCCCGTTGTTTGGTTCTGCTACTCAACCGGCTGGTGGAGGACTTTTTGGCACTGCTACCACGACACAACCGTCTCTTTTTGGATCCGCCACAGCACCCCAGTTTAACCTTGGATCAGGTACGAAGTATTTTCATAATTTAAACCAGAATAAATTTATTTTTTAATCATATTTTTATGTTTAGGTGCAACGGCCACAGCTACCACCACGAGCACTGGCTTCAGCTTTTTCGGGACAACAGCTACAACAGCTCCAAGTTTGTTTGGCGGTCTTGGAACGACCACAACCACACAATCAGGTTTTGGAGGATTCGGAAGCACCTTTACTGGTTTTGGAGGCACAACTTCGACTGCTGCTCCTTTTGGAACTACAGCATTTGGTCAAAAAACACTCACTGCTCCAGGTAATAGAAATAAATAAAAAGAACCGAAGCCATTTGCACAAGTTTATGAATATTATTGGAAAATAATTTAATGTTTTTAGCACAAGCTGCAGCTCCAGTGGATAAGAATCAACAGGTGCTAGCGTCTATATACGCGATAAACGTGTTCGGCGATGAGAGGGACAACGTGTTAAAAAAATGGAACATGTTGCAAGCTTGTTGGGGCACGGGGAAAGGATACTACAGCCAGTTTCAGCCCCCTATAGAGTACGACACTTCGAATCAGTTCTACAGGTTTAAAGCAGTCGGTTATACTGTCATTCCTAATGCAGAAAACTCGGAAGGGCTCGTCAAATTAACGTTTAATAAAAAGGAATCAGAGTTAAGGTAAATTTTTTAAGCCTACGTAACAAAGAAATTGCAAATTAGTTTTAATTTCAGGAATCAAAAAGAGGTTCTTATTAAAGGACTATCAGGAATATTAGGGAATAAACCGAATTTGACGGTTGAAATAGAAACAATAAAAGATTTAGACGGTAATCAAACGGATGTGACAATAATAGTTTCTGAGAAAGGTGCAACTGGTCAAACGCGAAAAATTCCAGCCAGTGATTTGTCGTCTTTTCTGAATCAACCCATGAACAAACAGCAGTTAACCAATGTGGGCGTTGTCCACATTTTTCCGTATGTAACCCCGACAAAAACGCAGATAGAAGAGTATTTAAAAAATCCCGGGCATGGTACGTTATTAAACAGGGTGTAAATAATTTTTATTAACTATTATATTACAGGAGTTGATCCGACAATGTGGCAGATGGCTCAGATTGACAACCCGAATCCAAACAAGTATCTGCCCACGGTGATAAACGGCTTTACAGACCTGAAGAGACGAATGTTGACCCAAGAATACGAAACGGGTTTGCATCGTGCCTTTTTGGCAAAAGTAATTCGTGAAATTAAAGATGTTAAGAACAAACATACTGCGTCTTTAGCTCAGTTCGCCGAAATGAAACAGAAATTTTTGGCTTTGCAACATAGAACTCTTAGGGTGAGTATTAAACGGTGTTGAAAAAATGTGTTGGTCTTTAATTTTTTTTGTTTTTTTTTGTTTAAACAGATACTGGTGAAACAAGAATGTACCAGAAAAGTTGGAATGGCTCTGCAGCCTGAAGAAGAGATGCTGAGGGCTAGACTGGAAGCCATGCACGCTCAGTTGAGCATCCCCAACCAATATAGGGTAAGTTTCTTTTGAAATTCTGGTTAGTGTTTAGGTAGATGGTTTTTTATGACCAAATGTTTTGATTCAAACATTTTTTTAATGATTACGTTCGCCGGTAGTGACGAAAAAAGAATAAAAAGTTTAAAACTTTTCGGGCAAACGTTTGCAACTACAGGGTTGTTTGTTTGTTTGTTATTGCAGGGACTTCTGAACGAGCTTTTGTCTTATGTTAAATTGACTGGTGGTTTTGTTATTCCGAGGGAAAATTACCGAATTGATAGTTCAGCGCTTGACGATATAAAACAGTTTCTTAAAATGCAACAGAATGGTATAACTCAATTAGTTAACATAATTAATTCCGATGCGGACGCTCTTAAAATAATTAATGAAGGATTAAAAGAATTGTCGAAATATCAGCCTAGAATTTAACACGTTATACATTTGCATGTTAATTTGTTACTGAATTAAAATTAAAAAAAGGAAAAAACTAACACGTAATTTAAACTGTTAGAGTGAGTACATAATCTGTACTTTTTTTATACTTAAATGAATGCTTACTTTTTTTAAAATAATTATTTTATAAGTAACCAAACATACAAATTAGACGTTTAAAAATTTACGCATAATTTAAAGCTACGTACGTACATATTTAAATAAATTTTTACTGTTTCATTTCGTACTTTTTTTTTTATTTCCAAAAGAATCGTAAAATAATACTTTTATCTTAAATCGTTGGGTTAATGACCAAAATAACTAGTATTTTTGACTTTTAAAAAAAGATTACCATTTTTCAATCGTTCTAATAAAAATTTTGCTATTTCAAATTTTGACATTTTGGGTTAGTCTGGAGACGTTTTTTTAAAATTATGAATACTAATAATGAATTTTTATTAATTTTGGACTGAATTTTACTTCAACTTGCTGAAAATAAACGAGTTTATTTGTCCCAATTTTACCGCTGATTAATTCAAATTTTGTGTATATAGCGTCCTCTTACGACTAACAGCCAAACTAGGAAAGTTTAGTAGCTGTGCGTAAAGACAACTGTAGTAGTGGTTATTTTTGGGTAGTAATAGTCTCTTGTTCAGCAATTACCTACTAGATGGCAGGTCGATTCAATTTTTTTGATAATTTTTGAGATTTTATTTTTTTTTAAATTACAAATAATGAAAACAATTAATTCGTTGAGATTCTTTAAACATCAAATAATGCACTAGGTCAATTTTCGTGTACCTACTTACTACTTTAATGATAAAAATAACACGTATTTATCTACATTCAAAAATTAAAAAAATGCTCGAATTTAAAGGTTTATTTAAAATTTTGGATTTTGAAAATCGGATTTTTCAGATTATTTGCGTCTAGAAACATGAACTATACTTGTATCTTTGACTAATAGAACTCGTTATTGTATAAATTTAAAACCACATAAATATTTCAAAAAAAAAAAAAAAATATATATTAAGGGATTTCAAAAAAAAATTATAATTTTGATTTAAAACTGCGAATGGATTTTCTAAAAATAAAAGACTAACAAAAACTTAAATTAATTTCGTAAACATATTTTATTTAAAATAAATAAATACAAACTCTGAAAACACGTAAATAATAAAATTCATAATGCAATAACTGTACATTATATAATAAAAAATGAACACAAAAATAAGTACATACAATAAATACTTAGTTATAAATATTAATAACATAATTCAGTGTCTGGTGCTAATACTTAAATCTAAGGGTAAATCTATGTCCATATCGCCCTCTTTTAAGTCGTAAGGTTTATAAATTTCTCTCTTCGTGGCGTACGACGTCAGCATATTCCACGAGACTGCGTTAAAGTTCGTGCAAATCATTTTTTCATACGAAATGCACTCTTTCTCTTCTTCTGATATGCAGCAACTTTTGCAATTGCTGTTATCAATTACTGTCGTTTCGTTTATAATTGGTGATAGACGTTGATCAGGTTTTATAATAGGTGGTAACTCATTATTACGTTCGTTTGCGACTATTACGCTCACGTTTCTCGATTCGTGTTCCTTGGATAATAAATGTTTTTCCTCGTTGACGAAATGTTTGTACGTTTTGACGTGTTTTCGTAAGCTACTGGGGTCCGTGTACCTCTTGGGGCACCCGGCTACCTTGCACTTGTAGGGTTTCTCGACCTGGTGGGTTCTGGTATGTTTGAATCGGTCACTCGAATTTGAATACGCTTTATTGCATCCTGGAACCGGACAAATGTACGGTTTTTCCCCGCTGTGAGAACGAACGTGGATTTTTAGGTTTTCGGCTCTGGAAAACGACTTTTCGCATTGGGTACATTTGTGCGGTTTTTCGTTAGTATGAGTACGGACGTGAACCAACATTTTGTATCTGTAACAACAACAAAAAAATAAGAAAAAAAATTTTTAGTTATCATTGCTATTTTTTTTAATCGTATTAATGTCTTCTCTAAAACTAGTATAAATTTTATTCGAATTAGTTTAGATAATCAAAAGATAAAAATTATTTTCAAAAGTTTTTTACTCTTAATTGGTTTAATAGGGACTAAAAGTCGTTTATTAAACTGTTTATTTAAAATGTTATTCTTTGTACGTAAATGTAATTTTTAACGAGTTTTTTTTTACTTAACATTCCTCTCTTATCTCTAAACCAAGAACTGGCTAGAATCGTTATGTTCGTAAACAATATCCTTGAAGTCAGTCAAGGATAACGAATGTCATTGTGATAGACGAGAGACGAGTGTGTCGAACAAAATAACTTTATATTTAAAAATTCAGTTTAAGTAAAAATTCTGTGTTAGATGGGTTAAAATCGTATGGGGTATTTTGTGTTGATAAATTTACTTAAAAGACATAAAAAGTGTTTATTCGCGTAGAACTTTCTTTTATGGAATTTTGTTGTTGTTATCGGCTCCTTTGGGGGTTTGGGGGGGTAAGTTTATCGTTGATTGATTGGTATTATTATTTCTTTATTCTAAGTTTTTCTGTTTTAAAGTGTTTAATTTAGTTAGAATTGCACTCAACAAAATTTGGTTAATATGCTCATGTTTTTATTGCAAATATTTGTTCCTAACGAGTAAGTTTCATGCTATTTTGTACTCAGGGTCGGACCCAGAGGTAAAATAAAATAAAAAGTAATGCTAAAAAAATAAGACATTCTAAAAAAATTGTAGGAAAGAATTTTGAAGGAATAAGTATTATGCTTACGGTCTATTAAGCAATAAATATGCTGCAAGGATTAATTCAAATGTCTAGTTTCAAAAACAAAATTTTTTTTGAATATTTGTTTGAACATTACGCATAAAGCGCACGTTATCTAAAGCCTAAACTATAACATAAAAAAATTAAAGTATTAAAATAATACGCTCTATGTGCATTATTTAAATAATATTGAAAAAGCGCCATTTTTCTCGAAAATAGCCATTTATTGCTGGTCAAACATAATATTGTTGTTAATTTTATTCACACCAATAAAATACAGATCATGTGAATTATAGAAATAGTTTTCTTATTTGAAAATAGTCTTATGTGGTTTTTGTCTAAATTCGGAGTCGATTTTCTTAGCTTGTTGTTACTTCTTCTGGTATTTTATAAAATAATGTTTAATCTTCATTCACTTAAAGTAACTTTTTGTTGTACATTTAATAAGAGGGTTGTAGAAAGCCCTTGCAGGCACCAGTTCATCACGAACGGGATTTTGAATTCGGTACAATTTGCGTTTTGAAAAAGAGTGGTCACTCACCAAATGTTAAAACTAATAAATATTTGGCTTTCAAACAGAAAAAAAAAATTATTTCCTTTGGACTAGCCACATATTTATTTTAAACGTTTAATTACTTATAAATTTTTTTAAATAGGAATTAATTTTATTGAAAAGATAAACTTTTTATCTTTGTGTTCATGTTCAAGTCGTTCAGAAATTATTATTTTTTAATTAATTAAATTAAATGATTTACACAATCAGACATAAGTCTTTTAACATATATAAACACTTAATCCAATTTGTTTGATATATAATTTTTTTTAAAATTAATATTTTATATGCTAATACGTAAGCATTTAAATCCAGATAAAATATTCGTAATACTGAACATATGGCATCTAATTGAGGAACGTTTGAGGGAGGTAGATTGGTTAATTTTATAAAAATATAAGTAGAGAAAAGTACCTCGCGTTGAATCCTTTATTATTTCTGGTACATCCTTCCCAGCGACAGTAAAAAAGACCTCCAGGACCGCTGGCTGCGTGCACACGGCTGACGTGGCTGGCGAGCAAGTCCAGCGATTCAAATCCCAATCCACAATTAATCCAGTGACAACAGCAGTCCGATTTTGAACTATTTGGTGATCTAATTGTTTTCAATTCTTTGTACGGCACTTCTACACTGCATACAGAATTTTCACTATCACTCTGCAACAACAACAAAAAAAAAACTGATGTCATTTTATTATAAATTGACAATTAATTAATTATTTGGTATTTCAAAAATTTTGATGTAAAGTTTTCTAAATTGTTTTAATAAAAATGCAAAGTTATAACAAAAATTATGCATCTGGACGTCCCGTGTCACCCCCATATCCCCAGGAAATATTGCAGGAAATAATAAAGGCGTTTCGTTTAGTAGACGCAGACGATTCGGGAAAAATAACAACCGAAGAATTGAAAGTTGCATTAAAAAATGCACAGGGAAAACACTTTTCTGAAAAGTGTTGTAAACTCATGATTGGGTTGTTCGATCGTGATAAAAATGGTACAATTGATGTTAATGAGTTCCAAGAATTATACGTTTATATAAATCAATGGTTGGCAATATTTTATGCTTATGATAAGGACCGTTCTGGGTACATTGAGGAGCCAGAACTTGCCCTGGCGTTACACCAAATGGGTTACAGATTCACGCGTCAGTTCACCAAACTTTTGGTGGATGTTACAGACACTGTTAACAGAAAAGGGATTTCTATTGACCAATTTATAATAATTTGTGTACAAATATTACGTTTTACCGATGCTTTTCGTGTACGAGATAAACATATGAAGGGGATCATAACGATTGATTTTGAAGATTTTTTGAAAGTGTTTTTTGAATTGTCTCTATAAAAACACGCCACCAATTATGTACATATTTAAATGAGGTGATATCAGACATTTATATTTTATATTGTGAAATATAAATTTAATTTTTTATTTTAATATATGTAATTAATAACGTGCCATTATTTCGAGTCCGTTCCACGAAAAAAAGAGGTTTAAATATTAAAACCTTGAACTTTTTGCTGTCTTTAAAAAATTTTGAAAAATGACAACTTCAAAAAATTAAATACGTGAATATCAATTTAATTCAATAACCATCGACAAATTAGCTCAAATTAATGAATTTAAAATCACCACTACTAAATATCTCTCGATATTTCATTATTAATAGATATTCAAAAAATTAGTAAAAATTATGTAAAACGTAATTTTATATAAAAAAAGGTACTTAATATATTTCATAATTTTGCTATTAATATTTCATAATAAATTGATTTTCAAAAACTATTTTTCAAAAAAAGAAAAAAAATAATGACTTACCTGCGGACTTGTGGGTGGTAGAGGCATAACTGAGTCCTTGTCAATGTCTAAACGGTCCAATCCAGGGAAAAAATGCGGTACGAAATGGTTTGGGGGGTAACTATTATGGGGGTAATAGTAATAATGCAACGGATTACCCTCCAGCAATCTGTGATTGTAGTAAAACATTGTTATTGTTGTAGAGATCGTTTCCGTAAAAAAATAAAAAATCAACTTTGCAGTTGTTACTGCTAGAGCTGTTGAAACGAAAATATTGACTGCACAATGAACATTGGGCGTTAAATATTATACATTTTAAGATTTGCGGTATCATAAAGTGCTCGTTTGACACAGACTTTACAAGTATTAAATGATTTATTTGACGTACTGATAACACAGTTGATACTATTAGGATGGATTTGTATGCAAAAAAAACAAGTTAAACATCATGGATGTTAAATTAATTTAACCCACAGGGACCTTACCATTAGTAGGTAAATATAAAATTTCGAAGCTTTTCGCCAAAACTATTATAGGGTGGTTTATTTTACCCTCTAAAATGAAAGAAGTTAATAAATTTGTTGTTTTTAATCACCCTCATAAATAACTACTAAATTTTCGATAATTTATGCACAGTTTACCCCTTTTAATTTTCAAAAAAAAAGAAAAAAGTATCTGTTGACAAGTTTGTTATGCTGATCAAGAATGTTTTTGGGCTTTTAAATTTTCAAAAAATCTTGTATTTGTCTTCAATGTGTATGTGTACCAACGCGATAACGACATCGTTAGTACTTGTATTGTTGTGTTTAAGAAATCTTGCGACCATGTACCTACTGTTTGTTTATGTTAAGATGAGATTAAGGAACGACAGACGAGGAATTGTTTATATTTCTATTAGCGTACCTGTAGTAGGTTATATGGTGTAGGCGTGGACGTGTGCATTTACACGAACCCACACCTACTACCGCATAACCTATGCATAGTTCGTTATCTAATCTAAAAATAACAAATACAACATGCAGCCAATATTAAAATAAATCAACGATACAACTACTAATATGATGCCATTATCGCGTTGGTACACATACACATTGAAGACAAATGCAAGACATTTTTGAAAATTTAGAAAAACATATGTACCTATTCTTGATCACCATGATGAATTCTACAACATAGTTTTTTCTCAAGAAAATCGAAAGGAGGTAAGCTGTCGTTCATATGTAATTGTGTTGCAAAATCAGTTCAATAAGGCAGATGCTACAAGCATACAAACTTGCACTGTTTTTGATGGCATACGAATGCGTTTTATGATATTTCGAGCGCACACATTTCCGTCAATGGGAGGCAACATCGGCTGAAAGTAGCAGAAAGAAAGTCGTTTAAAAGTCACCAGAATCCGGTAAAATCCAGTTGTGACATTTTTTCAGACTGAGGGGCCACGATAAGAGATAAGAGAAAAATTAACTTGACCTCGTAACTGGATATAACCAGTTCTCCCTTATCACTCGACTTTTGAATCCAATTGCTTCAATATTATTTATTATCATTTGTTTTAATCGTAGACATGTACGCCAGCACAACGTACTAATGCATACGTGTCTGTGTGTGCTTATTAATTACATTTAATATGAAACAATGTGTATCTTGCATGACTTTTTTTTTTTTTGTTTATTTTGTAACATCATGATGATACCAGTCATTAAATTTTAATCTGGTAAATATGTACACACGTGTATAACATGTACATTAATATAAAATAACAAAAAAAAAATATTACTCCAACACGAATAATATTTATCACTTAATTTGCGTATTATTACATTTTCTAGACGTTAAAAATGCTGTACTAATTTCATTACATGAACATCAATTTGTGTGTTTTCATAGCAGCACAATTTATGTATGGTGAGAGTAACGTTAAATTAATTTATTATTAGCTCTTTTCTTTTCAAATATTTAACTCATTAATTAAATCCGGATGCTTCTTTTATTTGCCATTGCACATAAGAAGATATTAGTGAGGTGTGGTAAATACAAACTTTATACCTAAACATAATCAGTATTGATCAACTTTGAAGTGCAAGTTCTCTTTAATTATAATTTAATTACAGGAAATGATATCGACGACATTTCGAACTTTTTTCGTTTTTTTTATTGTTATGAAAAATTTTGAGTCAATACTCAGCATTGGTTTTCACTAATTAGGTACAAATAATGTTTTCCCCTGATAAGTACCTAATTATCTAAAATTATCTAATTATCGAAAAAATTTCTTTTATAAATTTCTAAAAAAAATTCTCTATACTACGCCCTTTTTATTCATTGTCTGATACGTTAGGCAGATAAGAATTTTTTTTATCTGGATATACGTAAGAAACAAGTCAAACGATAACTTAAAAAAATCGCAAAATTAACGCAACTTGAGAAATAAGTTGATAAAATATTTTGAAATAAAACGTAGGTTTTTTTTGCTAATCTATGGATATAGGTACTCCAGTGGAATGATAGGCACTTAATCAAAGGAAATGCTTCAAAAGAATATTTCCGTGCTTGATTTTCTTAATAATGTCTAAATTTTCAAATTTTTTTTTGTATTCGTCTTCAGTGTGTATGAGTATTAACGCGATAATGACATCATTTAGTACTTGTATGATTATGTTTAATTAATCTTGCTACCGTAGATACTGTTTATGTTAAGATGAGATTAAGGAATGACAGACGAGGAATTAATTGTTTATATTTATACTAGCGTACATACGTAGGTTATATGGTGTAGGCGTGGACGTGTGCATTTACACGAACCCACACCTACTACCGCATAACCTATGCATAGTTCGTTATCTAATCTAAAAATAACAAATACAACATGCAGCCAATATTAAAATAAATCAACAGAACAACTATGTACTAATATGATGCCATTATCGCGTTGGTATACATACACATTGAAGACAAATACAAGACATTTTCGAAAATTTTGAAGCTTCTTGGTTAGCATGACAAACTGTACGACATACTTTTTTTTCAAGAAAATCGAAAATTGTGCATAATTACCGTATGTAATAAAATATCTATCAAAAAGAAACTTTTAAACAATAAGTGTAAAATTTTCAATATTCAAAATACCTGAGTAAATATGTTATAGAAGACTAACTCACTCTTTTTCACGTAGTCCGTGTTACGATATAAAATTTGTTACCATTTAAATATCTTATCTTTTTTATATAAATAATACATAATGTTTTATTAAAAATAAAAAGAAAATGGTCACATATTCTGGGCAGATTCCTCTATACTTTTATGTTTTTTTATTTAATTACATAAATTTGGAGTGTGTTTTTATTAACTTACAATTTTTGTTTAAAAACTAACAAAATCAAATTTGTTAATAAGCAATAGTGAAAAGTATATTTTTATAAAAATTCATTAGTTTAGCTGATATTTTATTTCCAAGAAAAATTATCTCTGTGACATAGTTTTGAATTTTCTTATAAAATAATTTTTGTTTGTTATCATCTCGTTTATGTTCTTTCTAGTCTAAAAAAGATACCGGAAGTAACAACAACAACTATTGATTATATCATTTATGTACATATTACACTATTTATTAATAAAAGTTACTATCAGTAATTAAGTGTACACATATATAAATTTCGCATAAATATATGTACTTATATATTCGGTCCAAAGTTTTCTATACGAGATCCAAACCGTGTCAGAAATGATTTTGTTAAAACTGATTATTATTTATTACAAAATCAGTAGTTAACAGCAATTGACATAAGTGCAAATAAGTTAAATAGATAAATAATCATTAGTTAGCTTTTTAGAAGAAAAAAATTATATTATAGCAATAATTGGATTCAAGTTAAGGCGCATAATAAGTTTAATAAACAGAAAATGATGTTGATAAACGGTCCAAATCTGGTTTATACGGATCTTTTGTCGTCAAGACCTTTGCACTTTTGTAATGACGACTGCAGAAAATCCGCGGGAGGTCGAGATATTATTATTGTTACGTTAAACAACAATTTTAAATAATAATTTCACAATTTTAACTTATTATAAGTACCTACACTCAACACTTTTACGAAAGTAAACAAAATTACAATTATATGTATTAAAAAATATTCCTAATTGTTAACTTTAGACAGTCTCTGAGGATGGCACCTTGAGTGTCGAAACCGTATTATGTTTCTAAAAGTTTTTGCGGAATTTAGGATTTTTAATATTTATCCTGATAAGTGGTTTAAAATACGATAGATAATTTTAAATTCTTTAAGAAATTTGCTTGTGATTTTTTGTAGTTTGTAGGTCGTAGATACTGTTATGATCGATGGTGATCGATTATGAAATTTGCTATTGGTTTTCAAGAATCAATGCGGTAATCAATGTTTCACTTCTATCACGCAGATCAATCAGTAGTAGCCAACATTTTTACATTAGATAAAATTCAGTTCGTATCAGTCATCAAAGTTATTTATCACAATTTTGAAACCATTTTTAAATTTAATGACAAAAAATATAAAATTATGAAAAAGGGCATATACACCCGCGTATGTACCTGATCAGTAAATTTTTTATACATACATTAAATAACTACAAATATTTATTTATCATCCATGATAGATCAATCAATAATTTGAGAGATTGAGCAAAAAAATGTACTTTTATTTAGTATTTTCGATCATTGAAGATAAAGATGACGCCTTACACACCTTTTTGAAAAAGTTTTTGAGTTTTTAATTAGTAACATTTATTATCATTTGTTAAAGATAAGACAAAAGAATCATTGTTTATATATAAAAATCACAAACTATTAAGCATTAATTAATTTTTTTGTTATCAATAATTATGTTATTAAACATACCACTTGAATTAATATCCCCTTAATAACGTAAAGTAACGAAATAATTGTATAAAAATCACAGCACGACGAACATTATTTGTTCACAGGGTTACCTACTGCTCGTATCAGATTATTTTTTAGTACTGGGTAGCTTGGGTAGCTTGGGTACCTTCTCTAATGTCCCCTTCGACGTTCGACCACAGTGGTGTTAAGTTTTTCATTTAAAATTATAAAAAACACATGTTATCCAGCAGACCAGACGAATTAAAAAGTTGCAAATGGTTAAAGACCGTCTGTGGACTCTTTTTGTCGTTTGTATCGCTATTAAAATGGACCCCATACAAAGAACACGACCTTGCCAGTGTCAGTGTTACATTAATATCGCTTTCTTTCTTTAGCCAACGTGTTTTTTATATGGCCCATGGGTCGGCTTGTGTCGATGATGAATTCAATTAATGCCCCCAGCAACGAAACTTGCTCCTCCCTGTGCCTTTAAACCAATGACCCACCAAAAGTTGTTTTATTTTTCTATATTCTAACCCCAATCTCGAACCCGATCCAGCTGCAGGTCCCCTCGAATATTTTTCAGTACCCAAATTGAACAAATGCAAAAAAGTTATTGTCTGAGGGAAAATTTCAAAAGGACCCAAATAAAGTGCAAATAAAACATCAAATTTTGAAATCGATTCAACCCCTTTACATGTAGAAAGTAGAAACGATAGATAACGTTTAAAAAAAATATTTTATTTCTATTTAATATAAATAAAATTCAGACGTATGTATATCTATGTATATACAAAACCTTAATTAAAGTAACAATTTACAAAAAAATAATTCATAATTAATTTGCTTAAGATATCAACATTTTTCCCTCCAAAATTTTAACTAGGAGGAATCCATCCCCCAAATCTTTTTTCTAATTCTTTAGCTACTGCTAGACATAATCTGTCTTGGTAAGGAGCTGCCATCACCTAAACGAAAAAAAAAAAAGTATTTTTTTTTTTGGAAAAGTTGAGTAATTTTTAGTTTAGTTTACCAAACCAAAAAAAATTTTTTTTTCACTTACTTGGAAACCAACTGGCAATCCCTTTTTATTGAGACCTGTAGGTACATGAGTCGCTGGCAGACCAAAAATGTTACTGATCATTAAGTACAAATATCCTCGTCCTTTTACCAAAGCTTGCCCACTTCTAAAGGCAGCAGAAGGATATGAAGGGATGAATATTACACCATTTGTACTGAGCTCTTTCTGGAATTGAAAATTAAATTGTTTTAATAATACAAATTGAACTTAGACATAAGAAGTATATCTAGCGAGCAGAAGCGGCTTAAGGACGATTTAAAATATTTTGTTTGAATCCTTAAAAAAAATTTGCACTTACTGTAATTTCTTGCTTAAGTTTAGCAGCTTTTTTGGCGAATTCTTGTATTTTGTCCTTTGACATGAATCCTTCCTTGCATCTCGCCAGTTGGAAAACAGACCCACTAAGTGTCAGATCAGACATTAACACCACCGATTTTAACACTTCCAGCCAAGGGTTTTGTTCCTTCTAATTATATTAAATAAAATAATACAATGAAACCACTTTTCGAAAAAAGTTTTTTGAAATTTCGTCACTTTTACTTACATCTTTGTCGTCTGGATGTTTTAAAAGATTCGGTGCATTTTCGCTAGCTTCGATTATAAGGGAGAGTCCCATTTCAAAAATTTCTTCTAATCCATCAAATCTCTTTGGACGTGCATTTACTCCATAAGTTTCCTCAAAGTGCTTTGCGGACTTATCGATTGCCTCACTGATTTCCTTGGATGTGGACGGATATAACCAAGAGTTACTTACAGATTTAATGGAAAATATTTTAAGACTTGATAGGTCAACCTATTAAATAAATTAAATTAAATCCATAATGGAATAATGGAAAGAATGTTTGTTGTCTCCAATTTTTTTTTTTATAAACAATAAGTAAATTGTTTTTAAATGTAACTAAGTTTTTTACCCTTTCGTTCAACTTAAGGGCTGACGGGTCGTCGCATAAAATAGTGGTCATCAGAGGCAAGTCTTCGGCATATCTGGTCATAGGTCCAATAACTAAATATTCTGAAAAATTTTCTTTGCCCGGTGAATGTGGAAAATGTCCTTCGGTCGGTATGACTCCTACAATATTAAATAATGCAACTAAAAGTGAATGTTAGTGAAAGCTCAAAAAAAAAAAACATAATTCGAGATCATTTATTTTAAGTACGATTTCAAAAAATAAATCTCAAAATTGGTGACAATATTTAAAGTTGTTTATAATTGTTATATATTTTGAAAATCTTACTTGGGGTTGGTTTATGTCCAAAAATTCCATTAAACAGGGCTGGCAGTCTAATCGACCCTGCAATGTCTGATCCAATTCCTATAACAGATGCTCCAGCCCCTAAGAGAGCACCCTGTAATAAATATAAATAAAATTTTCTATTTCATCTGAGACACTCTGTATATCGTTCTACTTTTTAAAATCTATTTTTAAAATAAAGGTATTTTTTAATATTACATTTGAGTTGATAAGAATTTAGTAAACTCGTATTAGTTTTTAACTAATTTAATTTTAAAGTAAAAATTAAAATAAAACATTTTATTTGTATCAAAAAAGATAACGTTTTTTAAAACTTTTGTAGTTTGTCGACGTATTTTGAGTTGCATATGTTTAGGAAATTTTCTGCCTATAAAATTGTCCTGTGCCTTGAGGAACCCATTAAATAGTTATCATAAGTTTGGAATTATAAAAACGTAATTAACTCCTATCAGACTTGTTCATATCTGTTCTAAATTATGATCAACAACAACAACAACAACAAAAAAAAAGTTTTGACGAAACTTAAAAATTGTTTCGCATTACAGCATCCTCATCAATAGTACAAATACATAGGTACTAAATCCCAAAGTCTTTAGGTCGAAATTTGTAAATTGAAACTGTAGTTGTGTTAACTATTATTATTATTATTATTAATGTAAATAATGTGTTGTGAACTCATTAAAGATTGTTTACCTCTCCTCCAGATGATCCTGCTGACGAGTAGGCAGGATTATAAGGATTCTTGGTCACCCCATTGATGTGGTTGCTGGCTTCCCAACCGAAACATAGTTCTGGTGTACTGGATACAAGAAGAGGAATGGCACCAGCAATTTGCAACTTTGTCACAGCTTTACCATCAGCATCTGCTTTTCTACCCTTAAACCGAAGGGAACCTACGCTGTAGCTTAGTCCTGAAACAAACCAGGGACCAGGGGTAAGTTTTCCAATTTATTTTAAAATCCAATTTTTTGTAAGTTACTTTAAAAAAGTTGAATATTACGTAGCAAAGAAAAATTAAGGTGTCTCAAAATTCCAAAGGCGAAGAAGTAATGTCTTTTAATAGTTTTGCTAACAAATTTATTTGAATATTTTATACATTCAGTGCATGATTAGGTACGTTTTTTATATTTGCTACTATTTGTTAGGTGACAAAGCGATTTTCGAATTAAAGAAATATGAACAACTAAAAAGTCATTTATATTAATCGAATCCGGTTTCGAAAAATTATTTATTTATTGAAGGAAAACTACCACCAATCAAACATTTCAATAAAGGTATTTAAGTTGTACAATCTGCAATTTTAATTGCAAATTTTATGTTTTTTTTTTTTTTGTAACAATCAGGCACATTTTAATTAGTTTAGATGCACGCTCTGCAATTATCGAGTGCCTCATTAATAGTGCAATTCGGTTTTGTGCGTCTATAAGTGCATATAATAACCTTAAGTGTGTATTAATTTTCATTGTCAATGTGAATGTCAATTCACGTAGCAAATTTAATTGCATCATTGATGTAATTCACAGTCAAATAAAATTAAGTGAAACGTGGACACCTATTCAAATCACTTACGTATAACGCATTTAAAAACCCAAGTTTTATTTCGAATTTTTGAAAATTCAACAGTTTTTAATATAAGAAATAAGTGCCATAAAAAAATAGTGTATATTAATAATATAAAAGGGAGATAAGGGGGCCACATTATGAGATATGAAGGAGGGTAGAAGAAGAAGAAGAAGTTTTGGGTGTAATGACTAAAAAAAAAAAATAAAATAATTTTGGATTGACTTGATTATCGTTCTTTTTGTTTTCTAACTCATTAGCAATTCAAATATCCAAATTTTGGTTTTTTTTTATACACTGAATTTAAACTCAAAACTCTGGGTCAATTATGAGTATAAAAGGTCAATCAAACAGGAAAAAAACAGGTAGGTACTTATTTCGATCAAGAATATTTCTATTTATTTCCTACCTACCTTTCAAAGAGCAGCTTTCTTTCACTGTAACTGGGACTCCTAGTAAAGGCCTTTTTCTTTTGAGTTCTTCTTCTGTTAAAGTCGTGTCTGTTAACATCTTATCGATGGCTTTCGCGTCTTCTATGGCACCTTGGAATCTGTCCTCCACAATGGCATTTAATATTGGATTTACTTCTTTTATTCTTTTAATATACGACAGCACAACTTTTTCACTAGTAATCTGAATTATAAATAAAGATTATAAAATTAAAAGCTTCTGGTTAATTGTATTTACTATTAATTTTGGGCTCAGGGATTTTGGATTAGGCAAATATGAAGTACACTAAATAATTTGAAAACTCAATTATTTGGTTCAAAAAATGAAGCTTTTAGCAGCAAAAAAAATTTGTTGTTGTATCATACGTACTCTTCTTTTCCTTATCATCTCCGCTAATTTAGTGGCACTTGCTTTGAGCAGGTCATCCTCAATCGGAGGTAACGTTTTCCAGGTGAATATCTCTTTCAGCCAAAAGAATGGCGTTGATATCCAGTCCAAAATGACCATAATTATCCAAACAATTATAACAGGTGGTTCCATCCCGACCACTCTGGAACAATACAAGAAAGACTTTAATATTACTAAAGTTGACACGACCAAAAGGACAATTATTTAATTAATTTCTAATTTGTCGCTAATCTTCAAATTAATTCTGGTAATGCTTTCACTCTTCGTCGTCCTTCATGTTAGGGAACTTAATGATTCATTAAGTGTAGGCAGGAATTCGTTTAATTAATAGCCAGTTTGGAATATTTTAATATTTTTGAATAGCTTTTAAGTTAGAAATAAATTAAGAAATCCGTACAAAAAAAGTTATTGTTCCACAACTATTTTTAATGTTTATATTATGCAATAAGTTATGCCATTACTATTATTGCTCAAGACAAGTTTGCATATTACTTTTACTGTTATTGTTATTTCAGTTACAATAAAAAAATATAATTGTTTTTATGGACAATACAAAGTTTAATTAAAAAAAAAAAAATAATAAAATGCGAAATTTGATGGCATTTAATAATACAGATAATAGAGTCATCAAAAGAAAGTAAACTCCGAATCGTAATGGAAAGAAAATTATAATAATTAATTATTTAAATTAGGTACTCAGTTTATTGTTGCGAGTATTTTACATAAAATTGTCATTAAAAAAATAGAAAATATTTTGGAACAATGTTAGCATTTAGTTGTCTTGTTCTTGATCATTGTCGATCTTAATAAATTTTTCAAAATTTTGCTTTTATTTTGAATTCCAATAAAATTCATTGCTCTTAGATCTGATACATTTTGCATTTTTGTCTTTGTTACCTATGATATAATTTTCGTGACTATAATTTTTTTTTTTTTAATCAAAAGGACGATAGTAGCAAACAGTGCGTAGCTTCAACAGATTTTTTTTTACTTTATTTTATTGATACATAGAGGTAATATTTTGCAAAGATGTGACATTTGCCTTTATTGTTTTGCGTCATCTTCACTTGCATAAAAATACTAAAACTTGATTCAAATTAGGAATCCAAGGATTTCAACCCAGAGTATAAATTAATTAACTTATTGTGAGATCATAATAGTTATCTTGAAAGATCACTTGCAAGAAAAAACAACATTTCTTTGATACTTTTTTTTACAAAATAAAAAATTACGTCTAAGGATAATACACTTACAAAATGTAGTAATAAGTTGAGAACGAACGATCGATTAAATTGATCGATATAAAACTACCGAAAACTTATACGTATTAGTATTAGACTTTTGTAGAGCAGTAAGATTATTTTTAGTTTGCTATTTTATTTTTTTGGGGGTCTAGAAATAGATCTACACCTAATATCAGTAAATCTGAGTAATCCAGAGGCTTGAAAGTTTAATTAACGTAGATATAGAATGAAATTTCATTTCGACATTTAATTTTTGTTTTCTCATTACTTCGAGTGCTTGATTAAGAAAGTGAAACACTCGTTGCAGCCTTAGATAGAATCTGCACGAGGTTGCAAATGCAGAATGCATTAGGTAATTTGCCATGCATATCGTTAAACGAATCATGTTACGAATAAATTAAATTGTTTTTCGTTTTATTAGAAATAAAATATCGTTTGGAGTTTGTACATTACGTTAAATTTTGTGTAATTTGAAAAGAATTTGGCTAATTCTTAAAAAAAAAAAATAAATAAATTTTTAATACTGTCATATTTTCTTCCTGAGAATATCTAACTGTATAATGTGTACTATGAATAAAAGTGAATCGATTTTTTTTGTCGAATTTTCCAAATTATGCAGAAACGTTTGTAAGTTCAAGTGTATGGACTTTGGAGCATTCTCATTTAAATTAATTTTTAACGATTAAAGACAACCTTGAATAAAACCATTGGTAAGCATACAAATTAATTAAATAAATTCCTAAAATTGTTATAAATTTTTTGTGATCATTATTATCAACTCAAAAGTGTGAGTTAGAATTATGTTTGTGACATAATTATTTTTTTATGTTTATTTATGTTAACCATGACATCACCTACAATATATTGACCATTTCCTCGAAAAATTTTTAGTTTTTGCCTATTACAGTTGAACGATAGACTCATAGACTTCATTAATTATAATTTAAAACTATAGTACGATATTGAATCATTTTTTTACAAATTAGGTTACTTACTTAATAGGGTCATTTTATTAAAATTATTGACGAAAATACAAAAAAGGTTCCAGGAAGTGCATAAGAATATAAAATTTTTTATTGTTTTTTTTTTTATTATGGATTTAATTAATTCTTGTTGTACGTTGTACTTCACGGTCATGGTTTGCTATAGAAATTTCTTCCTGGTTCAGCTGTGGTCGTTGGTTTTTGAACGTTTCGGTACTCATGCTGTCAGCTTCACAATTCATTCATTCGGTTTCATCTGAAGAAGCTGAAAGTATGAGCAGCAAAACTGTGGTACCAAGAAGAAAATTGGCCAGAGTTTTTATTTTTTTTTTTTACGATGTCTAAACAACAAAATATTTAGTAACTTTTTTGTTTCAAAAAAGAAAAATGTTTTGAAATTGGATTGTATTTCCCATTGCACTTCCTGTAAATTAAATCAAACCAATTGAAAACACAATGAGAAAGTACCTATCGTATGGTTAGGGTAATTACCTGCCTACATAGTTATTTTAAATAATGCTTCTAAACAGATAAGCAAATAAATACTAGAAGGGAGAGGCGCGGTTTAGTTACGCTTTCCTTTTCAAACAAGGGAAAGTGCTACTGATGCTGTAACGCAATTCATTTCATTTCATTTCATTTCCTAAATGTTACTGCGAATTCCTGCCTCGAAATATGATTCTGCAACTAGACCGGGGCCTTTGATGTTATTGGTCTACAAGAGATTTTTCACTTTTCATTCAATAAATTATGTCAGCGGAAAAGTCGGTCATTAGACGTAACATTTTCGCTATTAAAACTAGTTTTAAAGGTTGTTTAGGTGGTATTTATTGGTCGTCTGTAACGTAGGCTTTAAAACACGCACAATAATTCCATAAAAAGACTACCAACGAGACACCTCTTTTAGTTAGTGTTGGAAAAAATGAACTCAAGAATTTTTTCACTGTACGAGGAGCTGTTGATAAATATCTGACCTACCATCACAATATTTTAAAACAAAATTTAATTTATTCTAAACCCTTGAAAAAAATTTTCTTTATCTTGGTCTGCAAACCTCAACTCCTCAACCTCAATGGTACATACGACTTCATTACTTGTCGAAAATCTTTAGCCCATCGAATGGTTTTTGAAAATTTGGGAATTAGTGGTAGTCTGACCATGGTAAATCTGGAGAGTAGGGTTGGTGGAGGGTGGTCAACCAATTTAAAACCAATGAAGGTGGTGCACAAATTTTGGAAACTTTTCCACATCGTTTTTCTACAATTCTTTTGGGTAAATTAGTAGGTAATTCACTATAATATTCTCCCATAGATAACTGTTCTACCTTGTTCTAAGAAATCTAACAAAATTACCTAATGTCTGTCCCAGAAAACTGAAGAAAGGACTTTGCCAACCAATTTTTGCACATGGGTCGTGGAATTGGTTGACCACCCCCACCCTTCCTATTATCCCGTAATACTATTTATTCCCAAATTTTCAAAAAATATGTGCCATTGAGGTTGATGGGTGGTTTGCAGACCACGATAAAGAATTTTTTTCAAGGGTTTAGAATTTCTATGCACAAAAACAAGTGCTATGCACCAGAACAAGTGCTATGCACCAAAACAAGTGCTATGCACCAAAACAAGTGCTATGCACCAAAACAAATGCTATGTACCAAAACAATTTCTATGCACCAAAACAAGTGCTGCTTGTTGTGAACCCCTTGTCGATCTTTTTGTTTTGATACTTAAGACGTTTCTGTTTTTCTTTAATTTTTCAATATGGTGGCTGACAACCGCCATATTCGTAAAATCTGTACACCATTTGCTTTATGTTTTTGCCAGAGGCTTTCCTTGAGTGTTATATACTTCGTTCACTGTGTAGGTAATTAACAATCATTCACTAATTAGCCATAGAATACTTTATGAACAATGTGCTCAATGTGTCTTAAATGAGTCAGATATTTATTAATAACTCCTCGTATATTCAGACCAGATGGTCTTTAGTTGACTTGAGATAGTTATGGTATGTTATGTTGGATAATGTGTGAAACTGAAACTGAGACTTAAAACTAAAGAATGTTCAATGGTCTCACTTTTAATTTTTTTTTTTCGATTCTAAAATGTCTTCTTAATTTTTTTTTTACAAATTTCTGAAAACTATTATTGTAGTTTTTGGTCAAAAGCCTTGTAAAAGATGAATGTCCAAATTTGTCAATTTAACTAGTGTCAGCTTATTTAAAACATATTAGAGAAGCTAAAGCTCGTTGTCATGATCATCATTACCACGGTCATCGTGCAAAAATGCTCATGTAGAACCGTAAACTGTTAATAGTTGCTCCTAAAGATGCATTCCTCCTTGAGATAGAACCTTAACACACATTGTTCCAGGAAATAAATATTTTGAATGTGTTTTATAAAGATTTTGTGACAGTTTTCTCAATAACTTTGTTTTACATTGAGAATGTTCAAGTATACGACCATAAATTAGATGATTATCACATCACAATATTATTTTAATAAGAATAAGTAATTATAGAAATTGTAAAATTACGTAGGTCCTTCGTTTATGTAGATGAGAAATAACATTGAAAATTTTGCGTTGTCATCATTATTTTTACTGAGCAGTTTTCGAAATTGTATCTATAATATTCTGCTAAAAGGTCTTTTACTTAATTATTATCTACTAATAGTAGTAATCCTAAAAATTTTGTGTTATTTCCTGGTTAAATTAACATTTGGTATATGGGTATCGTGGGAAATATATAAATAAATAATTTTTTTTTGGTAACATTATGTAAGAAGTGTGATAGAGTTTATTTTCATTTGTTGACCTGCTTATGAACACCTATTATAAATAACGGAAAATTTTTTTCGTTTCGTAAATCACGTATTATTTGTATCAGTGTGTTGGTTGTTGATTTAAATTTCTTTTGGAATATAAATTTTTTTGTAAAGCAACTGGCAATTTTGTTGCTAATGCGTTTTATTTGTAGTCCAGAGGCAACAGAAGTTTACACATAGATAATAAGTAAGTACATCCAATTTCACGAAATGCTTTTAAAGTTATTATAATGAGAGAAATTAAGGACAGGTACCTACCTAGTTATTTTTTTATTCAACTAATTACCTAAATAATGGATTTAAGTACAATGTACATATGTATACTAATACATTGTTAATGCATTAAAAATGTTGCTGTAGTGTGTTTTTATTGAGTCCTTAACATTGGAGTTAAGCATGCAAATTTGAGTTCAGTTGTAATTAAATTTAAAAATATTTTGGTTATCATCAAATCGCAATTTTATCTTGTAAATATTTATAAGTATCAGGCACTTTATTTGCTAAATTAATTTGCGTACAATATGAAAATACTTTTAAATTTATTAAAAATAAAGGTATTCACATATTTGTAAAATAATAATAAAAACTTCAGGCATTAATTAATGAGAAAAATATGCAAAAACTGACAAAGAAAGGTTTTTGTTTAACATATCGTAAACTATTTTCGTTTGTTTAATTTTCTTGACAATGAGTAAAGCAGCAAGAACATTTACCAAATTTTACAATTGTATTTGAAGGACAATGATGAATTCATTAGTGTGCAGTAAAGGGACATTAAATTTTTTTAATTAATTCAAAATACCATTCGTATGTGAGGAAATAATTGTTTTTGCTGGAAGACAAAAATAAAACAGTTTTAATGCACAAACTATGTTAAGTTTGTTCTTTGACATAATTGACATTTTTTTGCATAAATTCAGCAGGTTTTTTACGATTCGTCAATACTATTGATTAGCATTGACATCAATCAATATTAAAACCAGATTTTGAGATATTATTAAGACAAAACAAAAATTATGCAATTATATAGGTACAAAGGACAAAGAGGGAGAATTTAAATAAGATGATCGACATATGTGAGAAAGAGGTAAAAGATAATTTATTACAGTTCAATCATTCAGTCCATGGTTTTATTTGATAGAGACGCGTGACCGTGTCTTTTGAATAAATAATTGATTTTATATTATTTTGGAACTTGAAATTGTGTGAATTTGTCCTATTAACGATCCTTGTACATTGTATTTCAATTAATTGAAACGGTGAGTGTTTAATTTATATTTATTATATCTAAAGGAGAACGAGTCTTAACCTCACATTTTAATAAATTTATTTTAATGTCAGGACTATTAAAAAAACCTACATTGAAGTTCTTTTATTCACAGAATTTGATTATTTTTTTATTTAAAAGAAATCCTTCAGAAACAATTTTGGAGAAATGTTTTAAAAAAAAAATGTTTGGAATTGAAATTTGATAATACATAATCATACTTAAACATCGATATCAAAGCTTTAAAGCTGGCTCGTATTGGTAGGCAATGGCAAACCATCTGGGTAGACACTATGATGGGCTGCATTACAATAGATATTACAATAAATATAAGCAACTAAGTAATATTGTCAAAATATGTTATCAATTTGAATGTGATATAACGTTTGCTTTCATTATGATGATAATACTTTGCAATCAGTGTAAAAACAGAATAAACAAATTAAATTTTTAAATGACGATGGTAGTAGTACTATTATGTCAACAGACGCCAGTATTTACCGAGTTGAAATAATTACAGTATGTATAAGTGTGTACGCAATATTTTCTTTTAAATACTTGATACTTTTTAGCCTTGTCTCATTTTTATCTTGAATGTTAAAAAGCAATTAATGAATCTTTTTTTTTGTAGACAATTTTGGAGATTAATTAGGAAAAAAATCTGCTTTATGTGATAAAAAAATAAAATAAAATTACCTTCAGAATATTAACAAAAAAAAAATTGAATAGTTTTATGCATAAAAGATTGCCCTGATTCATTATAGTGTTAAATAAGTTTAAATGTAATTGGTATTATTGATGTTTATACTTGAGACATAATTACTACATTTTAAAGTAATTATTGACAAGGTTGATACATTATTATTAATTATATGTAAATATGGATTAAAGTAAACGCATCAATTTTAAAATTGAGATCAGTATTTTTTACAATGCTTTATTTTTTATCACAATAATGCCTGCATAACAGTTAATTTAGACAAAGTTTATCAATAGATACTTTTTTGCATAATAGATAATTTAAAAAAAAGTACCTATAATCTTTTTTTATTTAATTTACAGAAAATAGTTCAAAGAACTTTTTTTTATTAAGGTCATTTTAAATATGTGTACATTTTAGTCTTATAGTTTGTATTAATAAATAATTTGACAATTTTTACAGAACAATAGATAACTTCAAAGATCAAGTAGAAAAAAGTGAATGAAAAATTTTCTTAATGAAACTATTTCATTTTTTAATATCATAAAGCAAATAACCCCATATTATATTTCCATCAACATTGTTATAATTTATTTATATACATCAAAATTTTTATTAATTTCTTTTTTGTTTGTTCAATAACCCAAGAAATATTTTTCTTTTTCTTCTGATTAGAAATTGTCATTATTGTTCGATTCCATTCTTTGTTACTTACTTTTTATTATCATTTACTGCGATAGTGAATTTGTGTGGAAATGGTTTTTCACTCGTCGGGAAAACGCTTTTTTTCGCACTTTACCGATCGTAGAAGCGGCGAGCTTGCGCGTTTTCGCGAAGCGGCGCTATCGATTTCTTGGGCGACACTGTAAAGTTTATATCAAAGATTCGTAGCGAACACGGAATGATAGTGAAATAAATAGGTAGGTGCATACGTGTTTGTGGGATACTTATATATGTACATAATGTGCGCTTCCCGCCGCTTTTCCTTTCGAATAGAGTGGATCCTATACGATCCTACCTATCACAATACTACGTTACGATTTTGCTAGCGAAAAAGAGAGGAAGAAGGAATTTAAAATCGTCGTCATTGGTCCTTGTTAATCAAATTTTAATTGAATTGTTAAAATCTTTTTTATTGATTGAGACTTATTTTGAAATTGTTTCGCTGAAGGTTTGATTTTATTATCTGTACTACAGCAAAGAACAAAGTCGATACAACAAATAAAATTTCAAGATTTTTTTAAACAAATATCTTTGCTATCTATATAGACGAACAGTTAAAAAGAAATCAAGTTCTAAACACCACAAACAAATGCTATGCACCACAAACAAGTTACGTGCATCAAAACAAGTGCTATGCACCAAAACAATTTCTATGCACCAAAACAAGTGCTATGCACCAAAACAAGTGCTATGCACCAAAGCAAGTGCTATGTACCAAAACAATTTCTATGCACCAAAACAAGTGCTGCTTGTTGTTAACCCCTTGTCGATCTTTTCGTTTTGATATTTAAGGCGTTTCTGTTTTTCTTTAATTTTTCAATATGGTGGCTGACAACCGCCATATTCGTAAAATCTGTACACCATTTGCTTTATGTTTTTGTCAGAGGCTTTCCTTGAGTGTTATATACTTCGTTCACTGTGTAGGTAATTATCAATCATTCACTAATTAGCCATAGCCATTTTTTCTGTATTGTATAATTTTGCGTTCCCATCTGGTAGGTAAACGATGTTGATGTAAAAACGAGAATAAATTTTTGTGGTTCTGTTTGATTATACAATTTTATAAGTTACCAAACTGCGGAAGGTCTATGATCTAAAGTGATTGATGAAGTGTGAAATATCGCACTTGTTTTGTATGAAGTGAAATTATTGACAGATTTAATTTTTCATTATTTAGTCAAATAAACGAATATTGAGCTTTACAGTGTGGACAAAAGTGCCACTAATTAATTTTCCATTTTTTTTTTATAAAATTCTTTGTAGGGGTGAAATAATCTTTTTAGCATTAAAAGGGAATAATACTCTAAGTGGGCATTTACCCTTGAGTTACCCTACGTTACCTAATCAACAATTTTGGTGTCTACTACATATATGAAAGAAAACTAAAAAATTTGTTTCCTCGTTAAATGCCCTTTAAATTTTGTTACTTTATTCGTCTGTAACTACGTTGCATACACAATCACAATAGTTAATCTTCGTACTTTATTTTCTCACATAATTGAACTTAATATGCCACTTGATACGCCATTTAGATTTTTCTTTGCATTTTATGGGAAATTATAATCCATATCAGTATGTAAAACATACCCTTTCATGACGCAACGATATTAGTAACAATTTGCTGCATAATTCTTTGTCTTCATCATTAAAAAAGAAAATTTGAAAATGAACACAATGGAATGGAAAAATCTTTTACTATATACATAGATGCTGTTTAGTAGTGATTTAATATTCTATCGTAAAAACATTGTAACTATCTGTAATTTGGACTTTTTTTAGTTATTTAACGTTTAAATTTTATCGTAAAAAAAAAACAAAAACAAAAACCCCTCTCAGATTTAACCCTGTCGATTTATTACTTAAATAAACAAATTATGAATCTTATATGTACTTACATTTTGTTGTTAAAAAGTATCTTTCTTTTGGGATGCATAATCAATTTTTTTATTACAAATTATTGGAAGCTGTTTCAGATCACTATTAGTATGTTTAAAAAGGCACTCACAATCAGTACTAAATCCTATAACAAACTGTTAATAAATTGATCAAGTATTGCTAATCCATTGATAAATATTGTTTATAAATGTGACTCCTTCGTTGATCTACTTTAGAAAAGGTTATCAAAGAAATAAATAGTTAGTTAGATATTATTTTGTATATTGTCTATCTAATATAATATCTAGAAGTAATACATATGTATACAGGAACATGTTAATTATCTTCTTAAAGCTCAAAATTTGATAACGATTTTATTGTTTCCTGAAAAGTTTCGGATATATTTTTTAATAACTTTTATTATGGAATGTTTCGACCGTCAATTTCGGCCATCATCATGCTAACAACTAATAACAAATAACAACACAACAATATAAGATTATTGATGTTATTAGCTACATAATCAAAGATACATATATTGATTAACTGTTGTTGGTTATTGGCAATATTTACTTTTATTGACTATAATGATATTTTTAATTGTAATTAACAAAAAGGGGGCGCGAACATGCATAAGATATTATAAATTTGTTGAAAGTTACATAATTATAGAAAAATAATAACAATTTTTAATTTCTTTATCAGTAAATTAAAAATAGATAAGAAAGAGTTGAAGAAACAAATTTTCGACGTAATAAACTGATTTATTTTCAAATTACATAATTACGTCAGACTAAATTGATTAAAAGTTTTGTTATTGTTAGTATCTTACTGTGTTACCAGCAGATGTCGGAATATATTTTATTTGGAGCTTTAAAATTCGTTAAATATTTCATAATTTTGCCAGCAGTTGTCGACACACGTTCCTTTTAATACTTTTAATATTATATATTAATTTATTAATTATTACTTTTTTTTCTAATATATCGGTTGTGGTTAACAATAACACTTGCAGATGTCCAGACATTCTGTGTTTTATTGATTTATTTACAAATTGGTTAATGATCGATATTGATAAATACCAATAATGATAATTGATTGTATAAATCGTGAATAAATGTCGAATTTTGTTTTTTTCGGTTGCAAAGGGTTAGTGTGGACCTAAATATCCCTCCCTTTCGTAGAAATTACTATAAAAACTTTAATTTTATTCTTTTAAAAGTTAGGGGTACTTTTTTATTCTGAGCAATTTTTTTTTTAAATTCTGACTCAGGACTAAAACGACTAATGCATATAAACAAACAATTTATTATATTATATAATAATATAGTACACAAATTAATTCTAATATCAGTAGTAATAAATAACAACAAATTAGTAAACAAATTCAATTTAAACCAAGTCCCAGTCACACTGGATCTTTTGTATCGAAGGGAGGAGGCCTCCAGCCTCCAAAATGAGCCTCGATAGCTTGAGCAACTGCAATAGTTAATCTGTCATTGTTTGGAGCTGCAACCACCTGAAATAATGGTTAATTTTTGAAAAATTTCTAAAAACTAAAAAGTGACCATTTGAAAATTTTTGTATTGAGATAAAACTACTATTTGGTGTTTACTGACCTGTACCCCAATAGGAATGTTCTCTTCATTTAGCCCTACGGTACAGCTGGTCGCTGGGAATCCCAGGGCGTTGAATATAGTCATGTAACTGGCATCGAACAGTCGGGCTAAAATTCCCCAGTGATAATGCGCCGTCCCTGTATAACAAGGGTAAATCAATACGCCATTATCCCCTAAAGTTGTTACCAATTGGTGACGGAGATTTTCGAGATCTTTCTTGTAACCTTTGGTGTAGAACATTTTGATTGCGCATCTTAAAAGCGAATAGCAAATCGAATAGAACGAATATGGCGACAAGCACAGCCAGTATAGGAAAAATTCCGAAATGGCGCCTTTTTCGTTTTCTTTGAAAAAATGATCGATGTTTTCTATTTCTAATAGCGTTATGTAGCCTAATTCGGACGAGTATCTCATCTTTGGTATATGCGCCTGGAAAACAAACGACTGCGTTGGAATTTCGAAAATAAATGAATCAATTAATAAAAAAATTGACGATTAAACAACTGAAAACAAAAAAAAAATGAACAACTGATAAACAGTTGACGGTTAAATTAATAAGTTCATTTGTTAGTTAATTTGCCATCTTCGATTTGGGTAACTAATAATTTAAACTGAGGAATATTTTGAATTCTGATTTTTATTTTTTATCAAAAGTTTTGTTAGAAATCAAATTAAAATCGAAGAAGAGTTGTTGTAGTTCAATTTTGTAGATACCTTTTCAGTTTTACATAAATGCTTTTCGTTTAAGAATTCCACCACTTTCTTAACCGAAGTCACTGTATTTCGACACACCCTGTTGGTAAGAATTGACCCATGATCATCGAGCATAAAATAAACTTTCAGATCCGATACGTTGATCTGAAAAATATTTAAGAACCAGATCATACATATACAAACCCATTAATATTAATTTCTAATTGAATCTGTAATAATCAACGGGGGGGGGGGGGGTTTACTTGATTTTACTTACCTGTTCTTCGAATCCAAGATGATCTTTCATCTCTTCGTTCATGAGTACTTTGAACATTAAGGGCAAATCGGAAGCGTACCTAGTTAATGGTCCAACCGCAAAAAATCGCCTCCATACACCCATGTCATCGCAAGATGGGTAATGTCCATCGATCGCTATGGCATATGGGGACGGTTTATGACCCCAAATTCCACAGAATAAAGGGGGCAGTCTCAGAGATCCACAGATATCAGAACCTAATCCGAGTAACGAGGCACCCGAAGCTATAAGAGCTGCCTAAAAATATTTGGGTTGTTTTATAACAAAATTTTAGTCTAAAATTATTATTGTAAAACGCAAATGAAATTTGTGTAGCAAAAAGTCTGAAAATTAATTATACAAAGAGAAAGTATTTGTTCTATCTGATTGAAGTAAATACAATAACTAATTAATATAAATAATTATGCAAATATAAAAACAAATGAGCTTATAACGTAGCATTTGTTTAAGTGAAACAGAAGAACCTTCAGTTATTTGCAATGAATTATTATTATTATAATTAATTAGTTCGAGTACGAGTATGCAGTTGGTATTTCTTGTAATTATTATGTATTACCTATATATTATACGTAAAAAGATAGTAAAAAGCAACTGAAGACTTTTGAAAGTAGGTACTAGGTACACATTTTGTTTTTTATTTAGTGTAGCTTTTACTAGTTTTCGTTAAAAGCTGCTAAAATATTTAATAAATTTACCTCGCCACCTGAAGATCCGCCGCAGGTCCTTCTAGTATCATAAGGATTTTTCGATCGTCCTGTGACCTTATTGAACGTTTCCCAATTCATGCAAAGTTCAGGTGTATTAGAGACCAAAATTGGAATTGCCCCAGCGTTTCGACATTTCTCGACAACGACAGCATCGCTCGTCGCTTTGGGTCTTTCGGGAAACACTTGACCTGCTGCATTGCTGCATCCTTTCACTGCCAGGCTCTCTTTCACCGTCAACGGGAGGCCAAGCAAAGGATATCGAACTTGCAGCTCCTTTTCACTGAACGTGCCGCTCGCGATGAGTTTGTCAGCTTCTTTAGCTTCCTCCAACGCCTTTTCGAAACGATCTTCTACCACTACGTTAATTATGGGGTTTACGGCTTTAACGCGACGTATGTAAGTTCGTATCACTTCTTCGGAGGACAACTTTAACGAAATAATTTCCGAATTTATTAAATAATTATTGCCAGCAATTACAGTTACAATTGAAGTTCAATTACGTATAAATATTATACAGGGTGACCCAAATTCAGTGGCTTATTAGACGTTTATGGAAAACTAATGAAAAAATCGTGTTGTACTTATGGCATATGGTCTATATTTTAAAAATATTTTTAATCTTGTAGCACTATACTTTTTGGCTTAAAATTTAATGTTTTATTTGAATTTAAAATTAAAACAGTTATTACCGGAAATGATACAAAATTGAAAATATTTTGAAAATGTAGACCATGTGTCGTAAGTATTCAGAATTTTGGATTTATTTTATTACAATATTGAAAACTCAACAGATTTTTGGAAAATGTTAAATTTTCTTACGAGGAATTTCCGGTTTTCGTCCTTAGTTAGGAGAGTATATTGATCCTGTTCTAATGTAGGGACAAACTTAAACGTAAGATGGGAACACTATAAACATTTTGGAAATATTCTTATTTTGAAACGGTTAGCAGATGGAGTGACGTTTATTTTATGGAATCCTTAAGAAGGATACACAATTAAAAGTTTATAAAAATCATTAAAATAGTAACAAATGCAATAATTTTGAGTAACAAACGAACTTTTGTCTATTGTCTAATATTTCATATATTATTTTATTTATATTTTAATATATTCATAATTTTCGTCACGTAGTTTTGTTAAATTCGTGTAGGTATAAACAGATGTTTCTTCGAACTAATAAATCAGAATCAGAATAATTAATTAATAATACTATCTATTAATTATACACCGTCATTCTGACTTTTTTTGGATTAGGTATTTTTAACTTTACATTGAAAAATGAAAAATTACAATCTTCGGTTCTACGCAAGTTTTTTATAATGATTATTTATTTATTGTATGTATCTACTTGATGTGTTTATAATTTTAATTTTTAAATAATCAAGATTTGCTCATTGGGTCAAAAAAAAAAAATCCAGAGGAATTGGATCGTTTGTTCTATCCATAGCATTTTCGAAAACAACAAATCAGTTTAAGTGTAAGATTTTAATTATGTGGCAAATGAATTACTAATTAACGAAATTTTTGATGTTAAGAATAATTTGAAACACAATAACAAGTAATCGTTTTATTTTCTCAAAATTTGAACAAATGAGATAAACTTCTTTGGAATTTTAAAAAACGTACCTTTTTTCGTCTAATTTTTTCTGCTAATTCTTCGGCTGTGCATAACAGTATGTCGTCGTTAATTGGGGGAATGCGCTCAACCTTTTGGGGATGATGAACAATAAACGACACAAATTTTGCTATATATCCAATAAATCGCGTAAAAACAGCTACAATAAGTATGGTTATCCCTCTTGTAACCCCCATCTCCTGAAAAATAAAACAGAAAAAAATTGCACACAAAGTTCTATTAATTAAATTAATTTAAGTTTAGAAACTTTTAAAAGTATTTCAAGTTTCTATATGAACTTTAACAAATAGTTTTGCAAATTAATTAGCTACTCAAGTATACGTATATTGAAAAAATTTGGTTGGACAGGTACCGTTCCTTAATTTTTTGAATTTTAATTTTTGCAATTTTTATGAAAATTTAATACACCTAAACTTGACGGATAAACTATTCTTTTCTCATTTCTAACAGCGGACAAACTTTGTTCTATTAGTGCCATCAGCTACTTACTAATAAAAAATATCACGTGTTTTTTTTTTATTAACATTTCAAAAAGGCTAACACGTGAAAAAAAAGGACGTTTTTGAAATGAATCACTTGCTTGTCTTCTCAACCTGTACAAAATATTTATAGATTTTAATTCGTTATCGTAGCCTTGGGGCAGTTTTTAATTTTTTAATTAGATTAATTAGAACTGCAAAAGCATCAATACTATAAAGTATAAATGACTCTAAATACATTATAAAATATGTATATTAATAATATAATAATAATTTGGTACCTGTAAATGTGTCCTTTGGTTAGTCTTTAAGAAATTAATTTCGATAATAAAATTAAGTACCTAACAAAAACAAATTTGATCATGTTCTAAAACCTATCCTTATATTATTTTTTAATCTACAGACTTATATGCACTATTTTTTCATTTGTTAAATAGAAATTGGGTAGAAATGTCTTTATAACTATCACAGGGGTATAAAAGGGTCCCAAAAATGAGGGTAAAGTCTTGTATACTAAATAATGTGGCGTACAAATAATTATTGATTTATTTAAAAAAAAGATAATTATGTATTTTATGGTATTTGAACCTTTCTAATGTTTGTTTAATTCATACACATTTACTTACTATTATAATATTTATAGAAATAACGAAAATACGACCGATTTAGTTCATTTTGATCGAAACAACATGTACCGATGTTACAACAAATAACAACACATTGTTATTACAATACACTGTTTGAATATATGTAACTGATAAAACGGTTTCGATCGTTCACCAGGAGAGTCCACAAGTCAATCGATAAGAACGATTTTCACTGTGACCGCGTACTGTTGGTACAGCCTTGATACTAGACCACAGCACAGTGTCTTATTGTTGGTGAAAAGTTAGTTTTAATATAAAAGTATCTGACACTATGTACTAACTACGTAACTAACTGTAGGAATAGACAGATACCAGTCGTTCAACTGGGCAAACTAACGCTTATCGTGGACGTGAACGTGGACGCAGCTGTCCAATGGGTTTATCGGCGAAAGTGTCTGTCTGATTGTTTACTTCTTATTTTCCTTTCAATTTAACAATAAACAGCTCAGGAGGGAATGAACCAACGAACGAATCCTCAACTTCTTTGATACCATTAAAAAAAAAAAAGACCAATTTCTGTTTTGTAGATCATAAATATATTTTTAATTATGGAATTATGTTATAGTACATGTAATTATGTAGGCCAAAGTAGAAGACTCCTTAAAAATGGGATTAATTAACACAAAGTTTTGCATAGCTCGAGTTCTGGTAGCCAAAGAATTTGTGAGATAACAAAAAATTCTTATTAACATAAATTTTCTTCTAGGGTTATTCATTAAATAGGGGTGAGGGAGGGGGTTGCTTATAGTGACGAGATGCGACAAGGTTAGGGGGAGTCTAAGGAAATACGACGTTCACAGTTTATTAATTTTATTTTAATTTTTTCTTGTTAGTTCTTAATTTTTTTTTTAAATTATTCATCTGCATGCTATTTTTAATCAATTTAATAATTTAATTAATTAACATCATATTTTGAGGCTACATTTTACGTGGGTTTCTAACAGAATGTTTATCCATACCTGAGGAGTTCGTATAGAAAGTTGTGACAAAATCAGTCCTGACACCTGACCTGAATTTAAATACAGATGTGATGATGATGATGATGGTTTAAAAAAATACTACTTAGTAAATTCATCTTTCTTTCTAGACTACTTTTTCAAACGTTTCGACTTCTTCCTGATTGTATCTTCAGTCACAGTTGTCATCATACAAAATTACTCAAAAATAGTTTAAAACCAATTTTGAATAATTGTTTTAAAAAACTGTTAGGTATCTATACAGTGTGATTCATAAAGAATAGCAGTGTCTACGATTGAGCTTAAATGGTGGATATACAGGGCGTTCAAAGTTGACATTTCATTCTGAAATCTCTTATTAATTAAAAAAAATGTTGGTAATTATTTAGAAGTGGGGCTCCAGACAAAACTGGCCCCAAAAAAATTTTCACCCCTTGGAGACCATTTTAATACATCAAAATAGTTCATTTACGGTGGGGGAAGACATTTTCAATAATTGTTTATAAACAAAAACATTTTTATAAACAAAAAATTTAAAGTTTTAGAAATTACCAAATTAAGAGAAAATTAAAATAGAAGGTAGTTATTGAGAAAATTGCTCCAAAAACTTTCTTGTATTGCACTAAAAAACTTTTTAGTGCATCAAATGCATTCTAGAGGTGGGGGAGATATATTTTTCACAAAAAAAACGTCGTAATAATTCCCTGTGTCTTGAAATAGGTTATGGTAGAGGGTGGGTGTGTTTATATATACATACCCCACACCCCAAAATTTTAATTTAATAATTAATTTGGTATTTGGTTAGGTTAGGGTACGGGATGTAGGGTATGTGTATGTAAACACACCCACCCTCTACCATAATTTATTTCAAGACACATTGAATTATTACGACGTTTTTTTAAATATTTTTTATAAAAAATATATCCCCCACTTCTAAAATTTTCTCAATTTTCTCAATAACTACCTTCTATTTTAATTTTCTCTTAATTTGGTAATTTCTAAAACTTTAATTTTTTTGTTTATAACAATGTTTTTGTTTATAAACAATTATTGAAAATGTCTTCCCCCACCGTAAATGAACTATTTTGATGTATTAAAATGGTCTCCAAGGGGTGAAAATTTTTTTGGGGCCAGTTTTGTCTGGAGCCCCACTTCTAAATAATTACCAAAAAATGTGAAAATTAGTAGTTGTAGGTTTTTTGGCATGAAAATTACGAATTTGTAACCTATTTTGACGTTGCTCATGCTTTATGAATCACCCTGTGTATTTTTAAATGATGTCAGTCTTCATGTAAGCGTTTTACAAAAATATTTTTAAATTTCAAAATGCAATATAAGTGGCGTTGTTGATTATGACGTAAGCTACATGCAATATCGTTTTAGATTTTCTTTGTCAAAAGAAATTAATTTGCCTTTAAGAAATACTATTTCGTTTCTAGATGTGAGCGTTCTGAATAAAAAAGGCTTGAGATAAGAAATAGCGTCCTCGAGATATTGTACGTCCATTGATAGTAAAAAATGTGATGATGTCAGACGAAAGACGTTTCAACTCAAATAAGGCACGATTAAAAATCAGTATAAGTTATAAATGTGTTGTGGTTAGTGCCGGATTTGTGAAATTTTTGAAAATATCAAAAACATTCCAAATTCTAAGAAGTAATAAAATGCACGAAGTAGTTTTTTAATTGCTATGGTGGTCTCATGGATGCGTGATTTTAAAATATGGTGATTCTAGTTTTTGCCCATAACATATCTAAATTAAAAATATTATTTATTATATCGTCAAGTATCTTAAAAACCACAGAAAAGTCTTTATTCGTTAATTAATACATTTGTATTTATTATATGCATATTATGCAACTGGTAAATTAAGTGACCATTATTAGAAGAACGTAATAAAAATGAAAAAAAATTGTACTTCATTTTTTATTGCTAATTAACCAAAGTAAAAATGTTAATTTGCAATAAAATCCGTCGACTTTTTTTTGTAATCATATTAAATAATATGCAAAATACATTTTTATGTTTATGGTTAAGTAAAAAAAATATGAAATGTTGATTACAACTTTTTTACTTTGTTTTAGATCAATACAAATGGGAGTAGGATCTAAAGTCGTGCCACATTTAAAGAAAATGCACCTCCTGTATAAGGTAGGATAAAAAATCTTTTAATTTTTTTAATTTTGGGGTAATAATCGGGTAAAATGCTTTCCAACCCTCAGAGTTCACCTTTGTGGCATTTTAGTTTCTGTGCTACAGATTATTATGAAAGTGGATATCAAAAAACTTCATATTTTATTTTTGAAATCGTTTTCTCAAACTTTTTATTTATTATTCTGAGTGAATGCAATTTAAAAGTAAGTTAAGTAATATGTTTATACATATTTTAAAAGTTGTTTACAATATATGTATATATATCGAAAAATCTTGTTCAATGAAATCTTCAATTTTTTAATTAAGTATAACTCAAGACTATTTTAAACTTTCTTTAAACTGGTCAATTTCAAAAATTATTAAAATTTCTTTCAAAGATTTTTTTAATAGTTGCTGTTTATGGTGCATTTTTATTACTGCAATTTTATGGTTATTAACATCTAAGTGTATTTTAATGGTATCTAATATTACAGAAGATGTAACACGATAATAAGCAATCTTTTTAATTAGCAGCTATTTTTCTAATTATTTAAAAAGTAGGTATTTTGTTTGCTTTGCTGCAGAAGTATAATATTTATCTGTATTGAATTGCTTTAGTTATTTGCAATGACAATGACTATTAGATACTCTGAATTTTTCAAAAATTATAGCCTTTGTTAATGAGAAAAACGTCTCTCTTCAATGTAATTATTTATCTTTGTTCAAGTGTATTTTTAATCATAATAATAAATAACAGATAATTATCTAATTACCTCAGCTCCTTTGGAGCATCTGATCCCATTCAATATTAACATATATACTGAAGTATCAGAATTTTGTTTCGATTTGTTTAAATATTTACATACTTCGTTAAGTATTCTTGCAGTTGAAAAAAAAAAAAAAAAAAGATGCCAAGAAATTTTCTGTAAATTATGAAGCTTAGGTCGTTCATAGTCAGATAGTTATGCAACGTATGTAAGGTCAAGTTTTCCAATTATGTATATTATCATTGCGTTTCAATAGAATGCATGTTAACAAATCAAAAATCAAAAGCAGGTACTTGTGCATTATTTATTATGCAATCCCTTTAATTTATGTGTACACTTACACTGACCTTGTCTTAAAATCAGAATTATATTCCACTACGAAATCTCGTAAACTTAAAGTTTTGATTTATTTTTTAATTGGGAGCTTTGAGATGAGTTAATTAGTGTGTAGTAAGTACATTTTTTGTAGTCTCGCAACAGCGTTACAATAATATTTTGAAATTGAAAATTTCATTTCGGTTGTGGAAGTCTAGACGACCTGAAATGAAATTGAATTTTTAGTTCTAACAGAATAAAAAAAATAAAAAAAAGTCTTTAGAAGTCTAAAACTAAAAAAAAATAATAATATTAAATGAAAGAAATTTTTGTTTATAGAAGTTTTAATTTATACAGGGTGTTTCAGAGAATAGTGTTAGGAAGAATTGGTGAGTCATCCATTTTTGCACGGATATACTTTGAATTTGATTTCCTTTTAGTCAATCAAATTATCTAATGCCTAATAGAATCCTTATTTTCACCTACAAAGTTTAATTTAAATCCTTTATTTTGCCATTTGGGGTTAACTCCCTCACCTTTTCCATATTTTCGACTATTTGTCCCTCGTTTTAATCTTGTAATCTCATGGTTTGTTACAAACCACCCTGTATAGTTGTGATTTTTCTTATTTTGGACAGGTAATCATAACGATTTACAGGACACGTTTTGCATAAAATTAGGTGGTTTTATGATATAAATATTCTGTGTGTATATCAATTTCAAGGCTGATGAGGAAATTAAATTCATTTCACGAAATTGAAACAATGAGAAATCATTGTGCTTTTTTTTAAAATCTTCTTTAATAATTTTCCATCTTCATTTTTTGTCTCTTTAATAAACTTTGATCCACATACCTATCTGTACATGTGTATTATAAGTCTGATAAAAATATTTATTTACATGGTATGCAATTTATTTTGATAAAATTTATGAGTACAGATACATATGTGTGTATACTAAAAGAACTTTATTGATGCAGGTTCATTTTATGTTGATTCCAAAATTTTTAAATTCTGTTGCTGCTAAATGACAACTTTTGATTTTAATTAAATAATGAATAAATGCTCTATGTTCAGTTCATCTGTAATTTCAAAGGTCACACACAGACGCTATTTTGATCAATAGAACCATTTTCTCATCTGCAGATGCTTAAAAGTGATTTTCTCACGAGAAATAAAATTTAGATGCTGTTGCTATTAAAAACTTCTGCGGAATGAAAATATAATATTTCCCACCTACCCCACCTTAATTACTCTGTAGCTAATTAACTTTTAAGTGATTGATACTTTTTCAGTAATAAATTGCTAACTTCTAGTCCAATTGTGGGTAATTTTTAAAGTACTTAGATACAATTAGTTAAATATTTTGTTTTGCGTTAATTAAACTGCTGTAATTTCGATCTGGTGACATTTGCATACTCACCTCGTCGAGGAAGATGTCCAGCAGTCCATCGGAAATTGTTAGAATCATTTTTTTCCTTATCAACTGCACATTAACACTATCAATAATAATTAGTTGTGAACTGTTCGATGTAGGTAGTCGATAGTTATTGTTTATAATTTTACGTTATTTCATTATTGTTTTAAAGTTATGGAGCGTTTTTCAAGTGAGCACGTCAGTTTGAAATGAGCCGGTCATTGACTAGGTACATGACTTTCTCTTCGTTGTTTTTGGTTTTAAAACGTCTGCAGAGGGATTTCGATCTGACAACTTGGTATAATGGCACGCACTTGATGGCCGTGAATTTAATCAGTGCGTTTCGATGTCCCCAAGTTTAATCACTTAAAAGTAGCACAATAGAACAATATACATAAACAAATTAATTAATGCAAGTGCAAGGTGCAAGTCAAAACAGTCGCTTTTTATGACGGTTAGATAATTAAATCTAATCTAATTTTTTGATAAACTTTGAACGCGAAAATCAATTAGAAATAAATCGTTTCTGGAGTAACAAAGTTTGAACTCGCTTCCAGAGATATATGTATCATACGGTGTATATACAATATGGCGTCATAATAGCCGCCATCTTACAATTAAGCTTTTATAAAATATCTTGTGAACATTCTCTGGGTCGTTTTGGTTGATAAAACTAAATTTCTAACCATTCAAATGTGTAGAATTCGATCATTTATTGATAATTGGTCAATTTCAATATGGCGGCTGCGGCGTCACTTGTTTTGTGACGCCATTTTGAATTAACGATGCAAAAGAAATTATTTGGTTCTCCTTGATTGAACGGTTGAACGTGTTTTTCTTTCTACGACAAAAATTACCGTAGAATTGAAAACATCATTAGGATTGTACTTAACGGCATAATTAACAGATTTTCTTAATTACCATAATTACGTTCTTTAAATTTATACTATTATTCAAGTACCTAAGTAGGTGTACAGGGTTTGCTCATCGAAATCTACGTTCCCTATTGAATTAAGGGTAGATCGAACGTACCCTGTCGTCAAAATTAATAAATAGTTGTAAAAATTTAGTTAAAAGTTCACTACATTTTGCATTTTTGGCGTACCACAAGCATAAATAATTAAAAAATGGATAAAACGAAATTTTTTCCAAATATCTGGTGAATGTAGAGTAAAAAATTAGACGTCTGTGTCACAAGAATTGTTATGTTGTGATATTTTAGGGATGAGCTTTTTTTGAAATTTGGTATTCAGTAAAGGTTGTATGAAGATTACTACATTTTACAAAAATTCTATTCAAGAAACTAAATGTGAATTGTATTCACGCGACAATTGGCAATGAAATGATGTAATTCGCAAAAAAATTATGTCATACACGAGCGCGTTGAAAAACGCCATGAGAAATTCTGATCCACGTGGCTAAAGACATAAACAGATACAAAAAAATTAAGCAATTTATTTTAATTTTATTTATGAAAGATTATTATGCAGATAAATCTAGTAAGATCAATTGACTTAATCAATAAAATTTTATTTTAAATCAAAAGCACTTGATCATTAATTAGCAATTAAAAGACATACGTAGGGGGTTGAAGGGCAAAGTTACGCCTGAGAGGTCAATTTTTCCACCCTCATACGAAAGATAACGAAGTTGGGGATTTGCGCATAAAGTTTTTCGTTATAAAATGGAAAATATAGAGAGCTGCGAAAGGATCGGGAACAACGAGATGGCCATCGATTGTCCTCTTTTCAAAGTGTTCCTTCACCACAGCTATTCCCGATGAAGCCAGGAGTCAATGGATAATGTGCGACACATATGTGCCGGGGCTGCGAGAGGAAGGGGGAGGGAGCGTGGAGGATGGGGCGAGTATCGACCGCTGACGCTGCGGCGGAAGGAGAGCGGAACGACGGGGGTGCGGATTGGGGGTTGTGGGAACGAACGAACGAACGGGGGAGGACGAAGGGATCGGGAAGATGAGGAGGAGGAGGAGGATGAGGATGAGGAGGAGAAAGGGACAGGGAGAGAGAGAGCTGACCGCCCACAGCGTCGTGGCGCCGCGACTTGTTGGATTCCAACACCCTTCTCGTGTCGCACCAGATTATTACTGTTTGTCGAAGAGACGTTTATCGAAGCCGTATATAAGCCGGTCGGTTTGCTCTTTTCGCTGGAATGCCGCGTCGCGACGCAAAAAGACGCCACGGAAAATTAAAGCTACTACTGCGTAGCGTAGGATATGCTTTTCGTCACCGTTTTCAACTCGAATCGACCAACAGGGGTCGGACGCTTCACTTAAAGATGAAACACACGGCTCCTGTTCCTGTATTTTTTCTCGCCATTTCTTTTTTTTTTCTAAAAGTCGATTGATTTTTTTGTCCATATTTTTTCTCTTTCGTAAATACTTGACTTATTCAACTTTTTAAATTCTCCCGAAATATATTTCTTTTCCCTTACATTAAAAAACGAAATATTTTTTTGTTTTTAATTGTACGTATTGAAGAAATGTTTTTTTTTAGGGTAAATTGAAAGTTTTTACGTATTATTTACCCCATACACAACAATAATTAACTATTATTTTTTATTCAATAGTAAAATGAGGTAAATATCTTCTATTAATTAAAAAAAAAAAACATAATTAGCTTTTTATGTAACACATTTTTTCTTGTAAATATTTAAATAATAACGCGTACGTTTTCCTTCATTCCACTCATACACAATTAGTTGCATATCTTCAAGGAAACAATTTCTCTATCGACCTAGTACATACGTAGCTGCTCTCATCATTAATAACACGCTGTTAGGAACACGTTTTTGCGCTGGGGGTGTAACTCAGTGGTAGAGTGTCTGCTTCGCATGCTGAAAGTCCTGGGTTCAAATCCCAGCTCCTCCAAACACTTTTTTTAAATCAAAACTACAATTTTTTTTGTAGAGAAATTACTCATTACAAAACGAGTTACTTCAAATTAAATTGTTAATTAATTTTTGTTAAATAGTCTGCATTTTGTATCGTGTACCTACCACGTACTATGAGTGGTGTAGCATATTTAATAAACAACTGCCTTTTTCAAAATTACGTTAGGTACTAATGGTGCAAAAATAAAAAAAAAACATCGCTAATCAAATAAAAAACACCAACATTGTGTTGGCCTGAAGCCATCCCTGTTGGAATTGGTAACATCCTCTGTAATTTAACCTGTGATAGCGGCACGTTCGAATCACACGGTTCCCTCTATATCACCTCTTCGCCCAACCCCCCCTCCCGCCACCCCCGACAAACCAACAGCCCGCCGCCGTTTCCATTCCAGCAGCTTATCTCTCGTTACTCTCACTGTGGAAGCTGTGGACTTTATAAGCAACGTTGTCGTCTATGTTCCTTTTGTCCTAGATCAGTGTTTAACAGGGTGGCGTCCATCTTGTCATCCAAAGATGACGCAACATCATAAATCCAAGAAAAATCAACTAAGCTCCAAAAGAAGAAGTTAAAGATACGAATCATTATCTTTCTGTGGTATGTGGAATGTGGAATGTGGATGGCAATTAACAGGGTGCCAAAAAGCAAAAGTTCCAATTACAGAAAAATTGGAACTGTCAAAAGCTTCAAGACTTGTAGATCGTAGATCTTTACCCAGTTTTTCTTTGGACGTCATCAACATTAACCCAATCTTCAGTTTTATTTGTAGAGGAGAATTGGAAATAGATTGAGGAGTATCTTCAGATCGAGAAGAAATAAAGTGATTTTGAGTAAAAAAAAGTTCGAAAGGTGTGGCAACGTCGCGTACATGTTGCTTCTTCGTTATCCTTAGTCCTCGTTCTCCTCTTTCTGCTGTTGCGTGTTCCGTCCTACTCACTCACTCCAATCCAGATAACATTTCTTCATTTACTACCGTCGTCGTTGTCGACGCCGACGTCGGCGTCGTTCCGGTGCTGCCTTTGCCGGTAGTACTGACTCTGAATCAATACACGCGCGGATTTCGGTCGCATTCGGCTGGATCCGTTACGTAATATCAAAGCTTCAGAACAATCACCAGGCTTCCACGATTGTCACCCTTGCATTAACCCCTCGTGCATTCAAACTTGCCGGGGTCATTAATGAACATTGAGCTATCGAGAGACGCCGAAGGGACTCTGCTTAAGGAACAGGCGAAGCGGGGAGGCGAGGAGCGAAACGGGAAGAGAGGAGACGGAAGAAAAAGTAAATTGTCGCTCCTCACAACCAGCAATTGAACCATCACTTCTAGAACTCTTTGGATTTAACAGAAATATATAGCGTGAACTTTTAAGAAATTAATTTTTGTCTGGGGTTGTTTTTCGACTGAACAGCATGATTTAGAGATGTCCATAATGGCTTTTTAGATTTAGAGCCTGATTCCGTTACATTTATGTATTTCGAGAAGATTGGAGTTATCGACTTCCAATAGAAATAACTATTTGAAGTTTGGAAAGGAATATAGCTTACCCCTGATGAAATGTATTAGAATATAGGTTTTTATGATATCTACGAAATTGTGAATTTTCTGGAACGTGCTGTTTAGAGTCCTCAAGTTCATCATCTGAACGAAAGAAAAGTCCCTCATTCCAATAATTTGATTAAATATATTGATCAGCTTTGGACATTGCTTTGGAATCACTTGAAACAACTAAAACCTGACATTGACATCAATAGAGAACTTTGAGGTAATGGTTTTTGAAGAGTTCTACTACATAGAGTACCAAGGTTGAATACTTTTGGACTTGAAGCTTTGGAGAGGAGAGGAGCTCCATAAGTGGATGGAATCAGGAGAGGAACTCGTATTTGACATTGACAGCAGTAGGAAATTTTTAAAGAAATTCGTTGAAATGTTGTTCAGTTTGAGAGTTTCAAGATGGTGTTTTGGATGTGGAAGTTTCTTGTAGAATGATGGTGGTTTTGTGGTGAGATTTCTGGAATATCACCTGCTTTGAAACATTGGACTGAAAAGAGCATTAAGGTTAAATGCTTTTGAACTTAGAGCTTTTTTAATCTTCCAAAGTGGGCAGGAACCAGAAGATTTGTTTGAATGAATAGAGGAACTCTTATTTGACATTGACGTCAGCAGGAAGCTCATTGAAATGTTGCTGGATTTGGAAGTTTCATGGTTGGTTCCATGTAGAGCAGCGGCTTTTTTATGAGAAATGTATTTCCTGAAAATTTCGTGTCCAAAGTGAAGTGTTTAGGTTGGTTTGGATTGCACACAATTGGTATGACGTCTGTATAAACTTGTCGACCTCCAGTGCTATCGGAAATCGATGTATATCGCAGAAATAAACGCACGAAGCGTGGCATATCATATACAACACTCGTGTTACGTTGCTGCATGTATCGTGCAAACAGGGGAATCTAATTATCTAACAGTTCAGGTAATAAGCGAATTATTGCTTTTACCCATACGTTCTTGCACATAAACATATGTACGTGTGTGTGTGTGTGTGTGTGTATGAAGATGTGGACATGGATAATTTTACCAAACATGAAATGTTGTCGCTCTTTCTCCTGTTCACACACAACCATATACCTACGTCTGCTGTCGCTAATTATTGATTTTAGACTAAACTGCTTTGATGCGTACAACATGGTTTATGGATAATGGGCAGCAAATTCACTATTGCCGTACAAAGTACGACAGCGGAAACATACACCGAGAAAGATATCGTACCATCAACATGCAAACAAATTAATAGCAATTTATTAATTCACCATTAAATCGTAGACTCACTGTTCAATATATCCAACTGTTCAACAATATAGGTACTCACAAAGTTTCTGGTAAATTGCCATAAATCGTTAGAAATCCCAGTTTTATTCTAACAGAAATACCTCATACTGTCTATTTTCAAATTGGAATTGACGTTCTAGGTTTTACTGTAACAGAATGAACTTCCACTGCCTTTTTTCCCAAAACCTCCTTGGTTTCTGTAGTGTCTATGGGTTTAGGATCTAGGAAATGTTCGAATGATCTTGTGCCCAGATGTTGGTTAATAAAAGATCTCTAGAAATCTATCTGTCTTTGGAAATTTCAAAGTGGGATTGACGCTCTAGGTTTTACTGTAACAGAATGAATTTCCACTGCCTTTTTTCCCAAAACCTCCTTGGTTTCTGTAGTGTCTATGGGTTTAGGATTTAGGAAATGTTTGAATGATCTTGTGCCCAGATGTTGGTTCATGGAATATCTCTAGAAATCTATCTGTAGTTTGATAATTTCAAATTGGAATTGAAGTCTTCTTAGTTTTAACAGTGTATAGTTGTTTAGGATTTTAAAAATATATCAATGATGTTATGCCCAGATGTAGACTAGAAATTCATCTTTCTTTTGGAAATTTCAAATTGGTATTGATTTATTATCTGATGATCTCATGTATTCCACTATGAAGAAGAAACTCTTGCATTTGTTTCGATATTCTCCAATCGGGATGCTCAGATTTTAAGAATTGGTAAGGAATAAGGTTCAGTTTTGATACAGTTGGTATCAATGTCTTTTTCCCTTCGGTTTGATCGTCCGTTTAACGTTCTCGATGCATTAAACGAAGGGTATTTGTGTTGGTATGCAGGCGTCCATCGGAATGCTCTTTTACCGTGCGGCGAGCTAATAATACCAGTTCATACATCGCCAGTGTTCGCAAGTAGAAAATGGAATCTACTTACGTACAAGTTATTCTCAAGCGTAAACAAAACGTACGACAGACATGAGCCATAGTAGTATATTTCTGACCTTGCTAAACCGGTCCCAGACTCTATCGATGATGGTGGTGATGATGGTTGTGGCAGTGGTGGCGAAACCAAAGGACTTCTAACCATTAAATGGCTCTGGTACAACATTCAACAATTGCACCTGCACTCATCTTCCTTTTATTCACTCTTTTCCAAAATTGTTTTGGCTGGTCATGGATTTTTTGGGCAGATTTGAATTTCTGGTCAATAATATATCATGAGTTTCTGCTTTCAAAGTGTCAGGGAGTGTATAGAAGATTGTTCTGTCCATAATTAATGGGATTTAAGATCCAAGTACCTTTTGGACATTCTGGTCTGATGGTCTTACAAAGGGATGAGGCCAAATGGAGCCCATCAATCTTTTCATGGTACATATCAAAATTTAGCCATTGGACCAAATTATATATTGGTGATCGTAAGGTGGTGGCAAATTTGGAATTATGATCTTTTGATTTCTACATTGAGCAGAAACGTTGGAATCCTGGATGGTGGAATTACAGAAGAGACAAAATAATAATTTAAGTAACATTCCATTCAACTGGAATGAATATACGACGTAGTTACGATTTCAGGAAATGTTTTATTCCGATTTCTGATGCTAAAACTTGACTATTATAACTGTAGATGACTTTATTTAATGGGAGAGAGAAACGTCGAAGTGCGTGGACGGAATTGTGGGAAACGTTCTTATATGTGCAGTTGTGTTGTTCCCGTTAAAACTGTTGGTGCTGGAGCTGGGATCGTTTGGTCGAAGACGTCGTCGATTGAAAAATTAAGCTGCTAAAGGAGCCAGATCGTCGCAGATTTATGGACATGTTCGTTCACTTTATGTGCACCGAACAAGACCTTAAAAGCTCTGGTGCGTGAAAACAGCCGTTTCCCACAAAGATTTATGCTATTCTTATTTTTTTCTATTAACGACGAATTGACCCAACCAATAAACCGACCCATCGATGGACGTGGTCACATCATATTCTTGACCTGCTAATAATTTTACTTCGGGGTGATACTAATTATAATTTAACTAACTTTTAAATCTTGTCTACTAATGACTCGTACCTAGGAAGGTAACTGCTTCTGAAGAGATGTGTTACTTTATTTTTTAAAGATTTCTCGTCAGTGGTCAATAACTATGTTTCTAATTAACCATAGAGTTTCTGTAATTTTTTAAATCATCATACCATAAACCCTTACAATTATAGTGGAGGTGCTGGGCAAATAAGTTTTTCTATCACACTTCAGTGTTTAGTATTATGGTTATGATATGTAAGGTTAATTAATTAATCTAACATAATTAATTATTAATAATTCTTTTCGTTTAATATTTTAATATTAGAATAACTCAATAAAAGTTAATCTATAGTTATACAATAGCCAACAACTACTGCTGAAAATAACTTCAATTACGTCACGTTTCGACCGTCAAGTTAAGCCATCATCAGATTAACATGGACGGTTATATGTTGACTAATATTTTTTTGTCATAATTAATGTTGAGTATTAAATGTTGGCATGATAAAGACGGTAGAAACGTTGTGTCTTTTTTGAAACTGTTTGGCAAAAATCTTCTCGATAAGTAAGTAAGGCAAAACGTTGACTGCGTCTTCGAATGTAGAGTGTGACCTAAAATCGACGGTCAACGTTACGGCCTTAATAAATTGCTATCATTTTCGTTTGTGAGCACGAGAATTTGCGAGAAAGAAAGGTTTACTGCCAAGCGACCAGTCCCTTTGTTGATTTTGCCCGCGCGGGCGGGGCGTGGTCGCGTCTAGTTAATTACTACTGACCCTTATTTGTGCCTCGTCTTCTTTTGGATTCTCTTCCAGAATTTCTCGGCAATAGTAATTATTTGATTCGATTTGGAGAGTGTTCTCAATAACCAACCGATTCCTCGAATGGCTTTTTTTATTGGCACAAAGCACTCATTATCTACGATATTTCGTTTTTGTTACGTACCTGCCATTCTTTGTATTTCGAGTTTTGGTTTTAGATTATGGCAGATATAAAAAATAAACTGGATGAACTCCCAATGGCAATTTTCCTAAAACCCTTGTGGTTTTTGTAGTGTTTATTGGTTTGGGATCCAGGAATGAATGAATGATTGATCTTATGCCCAGATGTTGCTACATAACAGATCTCTAGAAATCTATCTGTCGTTTGGAAATTTCAAATTGGAATTGACGTTCTAGGTTTTACTGTAACAGAATGAACTTCCACTGTCTTTTTTCCCAAAACCTCCTTGGTTTCTCTAGTGTTAATGGGTTTAGGATCTAGAAAATGTTTGAATGATTTTGTGCCCAGATGTTGGTACATAGAAGATCTCTAGAAATCTATCTGTCTTTTGGAAATTTCAAATTGGAATTGACGTTCTAGGTTTTACTGTAACAGAATGAACTTCCACTGTCTTTTTTCCCAAAACCTCCTTGGTTTCTCTAGTGTTAATGGGTTTAGGATCTAGAAAATGTTTGAATGATTTTGTGCCCAGTTGTTGGTACATAGAAGATCTCTAGAAATCTATCTGTCTTTTGGAAATTTCAAATTGGAATTGACGTTCTAGGTTTTACTGTAACAGAATGAACTTTCACTGCCTTTTTTCCCAAAACCTCCTTGGTTTCTCTAGTGTTAATGGGTTTAGGATCTAGGAAATGTTTGAATGATCTTATGCCCAGATGTTGGTTCATAAAAGTTCTCTAGAAATCTATCTGTCTTTTAAAAATTTCAAATTGGAATTGAAGTTCTAGGTTTTACTGTAACATAATGAACTTCCACTGCCTTTTCTCCCAAAACCTCCTTGGTTTCTCTAGTGTCTATGGGTTTAGGATTTAGGAAATGTTTGAATGATCTTGTGCCCAGATGTTGGTTCATGGAATATCTCTAGAAATCTATCTGTCGTTTGATAATTTCAAATTGGAATTGACGCTCTAGGTTTTACTGTAACAGAATGAACTTCCACTACCTTTTTTCCCAAAACCTCCTTGGTTTCTGTAGTGTCTATGGGTTTAGGATCTAGGAAATGTTCGAATGATCTTGTGCCCAGATGTTGGTACATAGAAGATCTCTAGAAATCTATCTGTCTTTTGGAAATTTCAAATTGGAATTGGCGCTTTAGGCTTTACTGTAACACGTAAAACCATTCTGTCAACAATTTCTTGTATTTTGAGTTTTGGTTTTAGACGATGGCAGATACAAAAACTAAAATGGCATTTATTATGGTCTTTTCTCATCGCTGCAGTCTTGTGGTGCGTGAAAGAATTCGTCATCTCGAAGGATAATAACAGGCACGTCAGACACTTTCATACCTGACTCCTAATACCTCGCAATTACCTTGCGAAATTATCATAATTTTAAGACGTGTGCTTACTGCTGAGGGGCTCATCTTAACTTACCTTTCCTTTTCACATATTGACGGTGACGAAAGGATAAGTAACAGAGTACCTATACTAAACTGACCTTTGGTCGACTATGACCATCTTATATGATCGTCTACAAACGTGCACGCAAAATATGGTCCTTCGAGCCGGATCAATGATCCTACAGCGGTGATTTCACTATTAAATCATGAACCAAAAGCGAATTAAGTGAATTTAAAGCTATCATCCGGCTCGAAGGACCATATGAATGTTTTTTTTTAAAAAAAATTTATTTTTAAGAATTTAGTGGTAGATAGAATTAGTAGGTAATTTTTAGGTATAGAAAGGTCGTTGTTTACATCCGTCCATCCTATCGGGAGGTCCTTCGTCGTTGTTATTTTCTAACTTTTCTATCCAAAGTTGCCTTCGCAACGAGAGAATGTTGGCCCTGGTCCAATTCGCGAACCTTCACTGCTTGTATTTGTAAATAGTATAAAATGAGAATAAACGATTTCGGCTAAAGAATCACATTGCGTCACTGGTTCAGCCTTCAAATTAATTTACATGTGCTAAACTAAAACTTAAAGCGATAGCACTCTTACTTTTGCAATAATTGTTGCTTTTGTTGTTAATTTAGAAAATTACTTAGGAAGATCTTTACAATTGTGACACTTAATTTCAATTCAAAAGTATATTATTGTGTGTAAATTATTCTTCTGTTTTATTTTTGCATTTCAATAGAAGTCATCTTCTGTTCTATGGTCGTATTACTATTACAAGATCACGATTTGCAAAAGCATGTTGTTGTACCTACTACCTATTGCCTCACTGACGCAGCCTATTATTCAATGGTTTCGACAATTTGACTTTACCGTTCGTTTGAAAGTTTCTGTTATGAAATACGACTGTAGTGTTTCCTAAGCGGTTTTGTCGTGTAGAACATCACATCGGATTCCAATTACCAACATCTGATACCATGATACGAAATTGGCATGGTTGGATTTATTTTTACAATTTTTTTTTTTAATTTTATTTGACCAAAATTGTTAGAAAAAAGAGCCCTATTTAATTTTAGTAGAAGTTAACGACTTTAAATTAAAGAGCCTGTATCAGGTACCTACTTATTTATAGACGTACGGCGTGCCACGGTGTTATATACGTTTTTGGGGTGGAAAAAGTAGACGAGGGTGGTGGTCGTCTTCGGCTTGGCGATATGCAAATGTAATAAACGTAAAAGCCAGGGTTAAATCCTGCAATCAAGCGCATGCTTTGAATAAAGAATTTGGGTTAGGTGTTCGTTGCTACGGCCCTGATATCCGCGTCTATTCGCTCCGTTTTCCACTCAGGCAGCATTAAATTTTTATTAGATGGTTCTATTTTCCGAAACACGTTCTGACGCCCCAGAAAGACAAAAAAAAACCTCTACACATCGGACAAGCAATTCAAAAGTTAAAAAACTTAATATTAGGGGTTGCTAAAGAAATAAACGAATACCTTGAAAAAAATACTTGAAGTTTTTGGGGATTTCCTCAGTGGCGTAAAGTACCTGCACCCCTGTAGACTGCATAGAGAAGCTCAGCCATCTAATGCGAGCAAGAATCTGGATCCCTATACCCAAGATGTAAAAAATTATAAATAAAATTTACCCTCAAGGCGAGGAGGGGTAATAGAGGCCCCAGACCAAATAATTCACGGATGGGGAGAGGGCTTAGATTTTGTATTATGTCAGTAAAGAACCAATAAGTGACAGATTGAAATTAGAAGGAAGATCAAAGAAGAAAGGAATGATTCAGTTTACGATACAGTAAATTTTTGAGGTGTGAGGAGGGTCGTATTTTTTTCACTGGTCACTCTGGGCAAGTGCTCAGGGCTCCTCGATTACTGGGGCGCCTCCTAATAGTTCCTCTAACCACTAAATCGTTTGTTTTTTTGAACGATTACAACAGATAGTTGCAGACTGATCAAAGTGATTCTGTCGTAGTTATAGGAGCCCCATGGTCCTCAAGGGCCCCTAGAAGGTCAAATACAACCCTGGGTGTGAAGATTTAGCAGGAGGGAGCTTAAGATTTTGTGTTACGTCAGCAAAGAACCAAGAAATAGTAACAGATTGAAACTGTAAAAAGATCAAAGAAGAAAGGAATGATTCAGTTTACAATAAAGTAGATATTTTGGAGATGTGAACAGGGCCGTCTTTTGTATTTGGCCATCCTGGTCATTTGCCCAAGGTAACTTGATTAATGGGGCATCGTGGTTCCCTCAAGATTACCAACCCCTAAGTACTATATGTATTTGTTTCTTAAACGATTACGACAGATAGTTGCATACTGATCAAAGTGGTTCTGTCGTAGTTATAGGAGCCCCATCATCTTCAAGGGTCCCTAATGGGTCAAAGACAACCCTGGGTGTGTTATATCTATGGAATTAAATGCCTTCTGTTTAATATCTATGTACGTATGTATGTATGTACATCTGTGAATTGTTGGAGCTTTGAGCTTTGAGCTTGTACAAACAGGCACTGTTGCCAGATGTACGTTCTGTGTCTGAGCGAGTGGGATTATTGAGTGCTTTATCTCAAAACCGTTGTTTCCGTGGATAATAGGAACGCAATGAACGCGATTTATTACGTCGATGAAGCGGGTGTTGCGAGTCCTGATTTCCACCAACATTCGAGACAATGCCTCTGAACGCTCTTGGTACTTTAATGATAGATACTGTTTGTTGACGTAAACGACGCCCACGGCACCGGAAGCGAAAGCCTAACGACGACGGAGATGCGATGCGCCGCGACGCCGAGTGACATAACTTTACCAGCCCATTACCGATGCCAATTATTATTACGCATTTTAAGCAAATAAAATACCTAGATACAGTTTTGTTTGGATTTTATCGAGGGTTAGGAATGGTCTTTATCCACCCTGTAGCAGTACACAAAAAAGAATTAATTACATATATGTACCTATTTTTAATACCACCAGAAAAATTAATGTGCACCACTGGTAAAAGCGATGAGGAATAAGAGAGAAGGTGAATGCTGAAGAACTGCAGTGGAATGCAAGATATTGTACCGGTTGTCGTGTCGATTTGTGTGCAACTTTTGATTAAAAGAACAAAAGAAGTGCTGCACATGTGTGCAGACAAATATTCGCATAGGTATACGTACATGGGTACGTATCGTACGTATGTACCTACCTGAGCGACGACACACAAGTGTACGCGTATGCAGAAGTAGCAGTCAAACTCAGCCGTTGGTTGAGTGAGGTTTTTTGCAGAGGGAGAAGCTACTCGGTGAACACACGACCGCAAACCTGTTTGCAAATTTTTTAACATGCAGAAAATTCACCGAAAACTGTTGCCTTTTGTGTTGTTTCTGCGACCGTAAACTTGTAAGCGAGAGCCATTGTTTCAAATATCTTCGGCCTGATGAATATTTGATTGGTTGGTGGTTTACTTAGGTAGATATTATAAAAATAAAGAAGTTAGGGTAACTTGAAATAAACGGCAACACTGTAGAACCTCGATAATTAATCAACGATAACATTAATGTCTCTATACTTAGTTTAATGAAACGTTGGTCAGACAGGGAGATCATTTGAAGCAGGGATCAAAGAACATTACAATACCACGACTTTGGACTTTGTTATTAAAAACTCCATGACTTTTCTGTTTTCTTTTTCCCAAAAACTATGTCATATCGGATTTCAGGGGTGGACTCAGTAAGGAAGAGTATCGATAAGCTTATGAAATCGGCCATAAATTAAGAGAAAAACAACATAAGACCCTTTTCAAATAAGAAAATTATTTCTATAATCCTCATAATCTGTATTTTATTACTAATAATGAAATTAATACCAATTTTGTATTTCATAAGCAATAAATATCCTGCAAGGATTAGTTCAAATGGCTATTTTCAAGAAAAGTAGTCATTTTTGAATATTTGTTTGAACATTACACATAAAGCACATTTTTTGCAATTTTTTGTTAAATTCTTAAATTTTCTAGAGTCTAAACTATAACATAAAAAAATAGAAGTGCTAAAAGAATGTGCTCTGTGTGTTTTATTTAAAAAATATTGAAAAAAACGCCATTTTTATCGAAAATTGCATTTATTGCTGGTCAAACATAATATTGGTGTTAATTTTCTTCACACCAATAAAATACAGATCATGTGAATTATAGAAATAGTTTTCTTATTTGAAAATGGTCTTATGTGGTCCTTGTCTAAATTCGGAGCCGATTTTCTTAGCTTGTTGTTACTTTTTATCTTATTTTATAAAATAATGTTTAATGTTCATTCACTTAAAGTAACTTTTTGTTGTACATTTAACAAGAGGGTTGTAGAAAGCTCCTGCAGGTACCAGTTCGACACGAACGAGATTTTGAATTCGGTACAATTTTCGTTTTGAAAAAGAGTGGTCACTCACCAATAGGTTTATAGCTTAAGTTTCTATGGTACTCATAGAGCTCCTCCTTGCAGAAAATCCTAATTATGGTCCTGTAGGAAACAGAGACTGTGGCTCTATGGCAAATTAAATCCAAAAGAAAAACCACAACACTTAGAAAAGTGGAGTGGTTTCTTGGGGGTTATTAGTCCAGTATAAGACGAAGTGGACTGAGACCATCCCTGAAATTTCCAGCTAATCTCGAGCTCACAACGACCCAAAATATTTCTGATGGTGATCATTGAGCTCTTATTTCTCAAAGATATGATCATTTTGTGTGTGTACTGAGCTCTTTGAGCACTTTTTATGATACATTGTGGTTTTCGATGTCGTTCATTAGTGCCTTCAAAAATATTGGTTTATCAACAAATTGGATTTTTAAAAACATAAAATTCCACCCTGTCCCTTCAGGCCCAGTCCGACCCTGCTTACTTCTTTTTGTTTTTAATTATTGTCTGCGAATGTAAATTAATTTGTCAGGTAACTGAAGAATGGCGCCGCCACTGTTTTTGAGATTCCGCAGTTATTGGTTCGGCCTTTATAATATGCAATAAGTTCATTTTAAGTATCTTTAACTCTCGAGATACAAGTTGATTTTTTACCTTTATAACGGACCACACTCGATGCTGACAATAAGGAACTTGCCGTAAAATACGTACGCGAATAAGCCGAGCGCTGCCATTAAGCAAACTTTAAACTCGACCGTTTCTCGCTTGAAGTGTGCAAGCGTTAACATAAATAATTACGAATGTCGACGTGGTCGTCTACAAAGACGAAGGATAAATTTATTTAGCCAAATCGGACAAAAGACCCAAAAAAAATCTGCAAAGTTTTCAGAAGATTTTAACAGAAATCAGACATTTGAAGCCATTATACGTAAATACAGCAAGTTACTTCCAGGGGGTTGTATACCTATATGAAATGAATAATTGAAAAAAATTAGTGAGGTAAATGTACAAGGGATAATTATGTACCTATAACTACCTGGCTTCGGTTAGATTAAAGTTGAGAAATGTTAGAGGGATGAAAGAAAATTCTATACATTAATTTGGAACTTTTTCACACGATGGATGATGGCAATTTTTTAAGTACCATTTTGGCTGTGCAAAGGACATCCATCAGCATCAGCGGGTACATCATAAACGTCTCAAACCCATAACATTTTTGGTAGTCTCCAAGAAACCAAAACATTCCTTTCTAGCAATCTTTTGAAACCAATGGATCCCTTTACAAACTTTATCCAATGTAAACTCCTTGAACTGTTTGTTCATGGGCAAGGGATCCACAGTTCATATTTCTATCGGTATCCATAGAAGTATCAGCCTTGCATTGAAAATACAAAGGAATCTAATCATTTGTAATTTGACCTGATCCTTAAAGCTCACTGTTCCATCTTTGTCTTCGATTCTATTTTATATTTTTTTTGGATGTAGAATTCGAAAGTACGATTGCAACAAAAATATTTTGAGAATGGCGTTGTCCAAAACCGACTTCATACATTGGTCACTTCCAATATCTCAACACAATGAATGGTAAGATTCCTAGAGATGCCATATGATGTTGGCAGAAGTACCAGTGGATTTGGGATTGAAAATGGGTTCGTTTATCTTAAATATGCCATAAATTTGATATTTGGTTGTTTGAAGATTAACATGCCTAAATTGTGCCACCCACAAAATCAATCAAGGAAGCACCCAGGATTTACTTAAAGTTCAAGTCCTCCAATCTCGTCCCTTCGACTGGCAAATAACTCTTTTGAGTATTTAATCTTGTGGTACTTATGGAAAAGCTTTGAAACTGAAGTCTAGGATTGATTTTGATCAAATTACCACCACTTTCTACATGAACAAATTTAACGCTTCTCCTCCAGTTTACAAACTTTTGGTGAATTAATTGCTTGATTACCATCATATTCGATAATAATTAAGCTGACATTATTGCGAAGTTTACGAGACCCGTAATAACCGCAGGTACTTTTAGGTAGTTAAATAAAACAGTGAGTAGTTGTGGGTGGGTGGGTTTCGAGTTAAAGGAGGTCGAGTCGTGTTCTATTTTATTTTAAAATTTCTTCTTCTTTTCTGTTATAGTTCGTCAAAGACATGAGCTGTGTTACGTTCTTTTTCACACCCCTAATATTTCTTAACTTTTACTTTACCAAAGCTAGGGATACTTAATCACATACTCCTTCTCAACAAAGGGCTCGTTATTTTTATGACTCTATGGGGTAGTTGCAGGATAATCAGTAAAAAAGTACGTAATCCTTTTACTTATTTCAACGAAAAATTAATTACTAGGCAGGTAACAAGAAACGTTGTTCTACAACCCCAACTGCGACTTCGTATTAACACACATAGATATACAATTATCTAGCATGACTTATCTATGTATTAGTCGAGTGGGTAAACATTTTTGTGGTTTTTTTTCCCACTAAAGTCAACAGTAGATATGTGTAACGCTTTTAATATTTTTATGTCGTAATCAATCGTTAGGTATAGGATGTATTTCACCATTGGATATTTTCGGCTTGCGTACCTAGATAATAATGTGAAAAATAAGTGGTAGTCCCCCCTAACAAATATTCCCGGGAGAAATGACAGTGCAACACCTGTCAATACACCTGTTACCTCTTTAAAGCAACCGAAAATGCGACGAATGACTGATTTCACGTGGGTATCGAACAGAATAAAAGGAAAATGAAGCAAATTACTCGCATACTCATAATACGATAATGATACACTATTAAGTACATGTGTTCGATAAAAAAAAAATAAGAGAAACTCGTAAGGGTGGATTTTATAAATTAACCACAATTTTTCTTAGATATAGGTAATAACTGGTTAAAAAAAGTTATTGCTCTAAATTAATTGTAATAGATCTTCGTCTAAGATTTTTCAATCGAATCTAGATCAAGGGTAATCATCCCTTTTTTTGTTTCATATTCATTAAAAAGCACCAATGTATGCACCAAAAAGGGAGGTCATCTCTTTACGTGGACTACTATAGTTTATACAGTTGTAGTTGGTAAGACCAAAAAGGATTTGTTTCCTAAAATGGTTTTTGTAGCCCTAAATTCACACCCTAGTATGTATACATCCCTTATGATTATCGATTATCACGTAATTACTAATAATAATATTCAGGGGTGTTTTGAGTGTTATTGGAATACTTTTTAGGCCATCAGGTACGACAACGTGAAGAAAGTGGGTCAATTTGGTGTCGTTATGCTGAAGGGTGGGATTATAAATATTTAATTGTGCCAAAATGAATTTTTTTCGTTTTTAAAGATGACGAATCGAATAATCGATTATTATTTTTTTTTTTTGTGAAAATATTGAGGGTTGTTTTGAGTGTTACTGGAATTTCTTTTCGGACATCAGGTGCGACAACGTGAAGAAAATATGTGTCAATTTGGCGTCGTTATGTGGAAGGGGGGTGGATAATACATAATTGTGGCAGCCAGCACTGTGAAAATGAAACGATCAGTGGTAATATCTAGAAACAAATATTTAGCCCGAAAGCCAGTTCGGGTCGGGTTGAAATGTGTATGTGTAAATGGCTGGCGTTGTGGTGGTGTGGGTGCGTAGTAAATTGGACGTGAAGGGTCGGGGGTGACACATAATCAATATCGGCTCTGTGGACACTTGGCTCTCTGATACGACTCTCACCCTTGCCCTTCCACATTGCCGTCCGCGTTCATACGAGAGAACAACATTCATGTACTCCTGGTAACCACTCGGACATGTTAAATAAGCTCTTCTCCGCTGACGGACATTTATACTCGAATCGACTCGACTCGACTCGACTCGACTCGACCTCCTTTATCTCGAAACCCACCCACCCACAACTACTCACCGTTTTATTAACTACCTAAAAGTACCTACGGTTATTATGGGTCTCGTAAACTTCGTAATAATGTCAGCTTAATTATTATCGAATATGATGGTAATCAAGCAATTAATTCACCAAAAGTTTGTAAACTGGAGGAGAAGCGTTAAATTTGTTCATGTAGAAAGTGGTGGTAATTTGATCAAAATCAATCCTACACTTCAGTTTCAAAGCTTTTCCATAAGTACCACAAGCTTAAATACTCAAAAGTGTTATTTGCCAGTCGAAGGGACGTGATTGGAGGACTTGAACTTTGAGTAAATCCTGGGTGCTTCCTTGATTGATTTTGTAGGTGGCACAATTTGGGCATGTTAATCTTCAAACAACCAAATTTCAAATTTATGGCATATTTAAGATAAACGAACCCATTTTCAATCCCAAATCCACTGGTACTTCTGCCAGCATCATATGGCATCTCTAGGAATCTTACCATTCATTGTGTTGAGATATTGGAAGTGACCAATGTATGAAGTCGGTTTTGGACAACGCCATTCTCAAAATATTTTTGTTGCAATCGTACTTTCGAATTCTACATCCAAAAAAAATATAAAATAGATTCGAAGACAAAGATGGAACAGTGCTGAGCTTTAAGGATCAGGTCAAATTACAAATGATTAGATTCCTTTCTATTTTTAATGCAAGTCTTGAACTTCTATGGATACTGATAGAAATATGAACTGTGGATCCCTTGCCCATGAACAAACAGTTCAAGAAGTTAACATTAGATGAAGTTTGTAAAGGGATCTATTAGTTTCAAAAGATTGCTAGAAAGGAATGTTTTGGGTTCTTGGAGACTACCAAAAATGTTATGGGTTTGAGACGTTTATGATGTACCCGCTGATGCTGATGGATGTCCTTTGCAAAGCTAAAATGGTACTTAAAAAATTCCCATCATCCATCGTGTGAAAAAGTTCCAAATTAATGTATAGAATTTTGGATCACCCTGTAGTTGTAAAGACATTTGTCTCGGTAACGGGATCAGGTCGAGCTTTCGGTAAACTTCTTGAGGTGGCAGCTTTTGGAGTGGAGGAAAGAGAGTGAGGTTGATGACGGGCGCTTGCGCGAACGGGTTCGGATAGGTAGACAGACGTACATGAATACGGTAGCAGGTCCCTGAAGATAGACGGGAGAACTGGAGCGTAATACTCAATAACCTTAACTTGCTTTGTCTTCGTTCTCGTTCCTCCTCCTCCTGCTCCTCATCCGTGTTCTTGTTGGTCTTGCGGCAAAGGCGAAACTGAAACACCGACCGAAGAGTTACGGCGACGAGGTTACATTTAATGGTCGGAGTGCATTACTAAAACAACTTGCCCTCACTCTACTGCTCACACGATATGTTTCGACGCGGATTTACATCGGTGCGCGGGTTCAGAGTCGCACAGTGGAACAAAATTTGGAACGTTCGAAACGAGGGAAAATGAAAGTGATCAGATTTTAGGAATTCCATAAAATACAACTCCAAAAATTGGTACAGTAACGTGATGTCTTGGTTTTGATACATTTAGATCAGGATCTGGTCCATACTTTTTCTATGGGGTGAAAAATCATTAATAAAATTGATCATGAGGATGGTAAAAGAAAGAGTTGGATCACAACTTTTGAGGAATGTCCTTATAGTTTTTCATCGATAATAAGCAATCAAGAAGAACTCGAGGAGGAGGAGGAGGAGAAAAAGAAACTGGATTTGAACGCAAACATTTTAGCAAAATAAACATTACAGTCACTTCATCTTCTCTTCTTGTTTATCCTACATCAACCACTGGTACTGGTAACCATCCAGTTATTACGAATTAGACGTTTCGCCATGATCAAGTTGATGACATCTTCAGTGGTTCTAATTTTGATCCACTTAGATCTAGATCTGATCCATAATTTTTCTGGGGGATAAAAAACCAATACGATTAATAGTCAGGATCGTAACTTTTAAGGGATGTCATTACAGTTTTTTTTTTTAGAGAATGCACCAAATGAAAGGATTGAGAAACACCCTCGAGTTGAAGTTACTTAGTAGGGGTGGAAATCATCTTAAATAAAAAATAACTCAAAGGTTTTATCTAGAAGGGTTGTTTACGGAATTCGGTTGTTTCATGTGACAAAATCGAGATGTACTCGTGGGATTTGGGGTTTAATTTTTTTCGGTGAGTTCCACTGTGTGCTGGCGTTAGTCTTCTCATCGGGCGGGCGTGGGAAGGTACGACCGGAACGACGAAGAACTCACGGAGGGAATTGTTGGATTTGAGGATGATACGTGGCGGATCGTTAACTAGATGGAGAATCTACGTGATGAATTTCAATTGAATTTGTTTCGCAAAACTCACTCTGCTGAATGGTCTTTACACTCAACGACGTTCCGACGTAAAACTGGGTCGCAATATTTCAAATGACTAAAAGACATAACACAAACAAACGCTTTGTAAAACAATGAAAATCTGCCCTTTTTTTATCGACCAAAATCACGCAATGTCTCCAATTACTTTGATTACCATTAATTTTTTGGAATTACTCCAGAACTATTTATGGTAAATGTTAGGGGGTTGGAGAATGTCCAAGGACTTAGTCATAAAAAGTGGTGGTCGAAAACTGGTGGCATAGGGGGTGGAGGTGAAGTTGATATATTTGATAAATGGGCTTATGATGGGACCGTCGGTGGGAGAAAGGGGGTAGGGAATGGATAAGGTTTAGTAAGGTCCAAGGATTTCATCTGCCGTTATAAAATGGGGGTTCGAAAAGCTGTGACGCTGAGGGTGGATATAAAAATTGATATAATTGTTAACCTATAAATGGGCTTATAAATCTGTATTATGAAGGTAAATATTCATTGTTGAGTGTCATATAAGTGACCAGGAAAAGCGAATGAGGTGGGTAGATGGGGGTGGAGGTGGTGGTGGGTGCTGAAAGCGCGTCAAACTTTATTTAAATCGTGTGATTTTATTTTTTCACTATCCACCCCCCGCTCCACCTCTTTTTATCTCTTTTGGGTGAAGTCCTTGGATCTTCCCCTACCTTTTCCACCCCTCGTTATCCCCCCCACCCGCCGACCGATGGTCCCACTATAAGCCCATTTATATGTTACCAACTTTACTTACACCCCCCCCCCCCCCACGTCAGCACTTTCCAATCCCCAATTTTCATCATTGGGGATGAAGTCCTTGGACTGTCCTTACCCCCTCCACCTACCCTCCCCCTCCGTCCGATGGTCCCTCATGTACATATAACATCTCGTCATGTTTTTGGCCTTGCTTTCGTAAATGTTTTATATATGTAATAGATTTAAGTTTTTAAAATAAATAATTTTTTTTTATTAACGTCAAAGCTGTTCTGGATATGAGGGTGTTTATTTATAATTATTATAATTACCAATGATTTCTAGTCAAAATTTCTTTTCCAGGTTAACATTTTCATCAGCCTATTCCACGTCCATGAATATCTACCATATGAAGGGGTAAGTAAATTATTATTATTTTACTTTAGGGATGTGAATAATATTTTTATCACCTCTATAACTGCAAAGCCTATTCATATAAATATAAATCGAACCATAAAAATAATGGTGAATGTTCATGGCATCCAAATTACCTATTGGTTGGTATGGCAAAAAGTATTTTCATAATTTTTTTTTTAAAGAATATTTCAAATTAAAAACACAATACATAAATTAAACAATAGGTATAATTGTGCGTAGTATTCAAATTGATTCTAAACCACCCCCTCGTCGAATCACGTTTTATGATCCACTTTAGAGCGACGTATATAAGATATTCTCATGGACCCACCCATGAATCATATCTGGATGGTTCGAAACCTTTAGCGCTTTATTTATTTGTGATAGTGTACGAGTGAAAAGAATAATACGATTTATAAGTGACGAAATCTCGTATGTACGTTAGGGGCTTTATTCGCCCTTACCCTCTGTCGACTGTTGAGACGAAGACCCTCAAGGCATCGCAACTCGCTCGTTTCATAACAATAATAACACACCCCTGGCCATGGGTCTTCGATACACGAACACTTATTATATGCATGTGTTCTGATGGAAACGGTTGCACTACCATCGTGTAAAGTTTATTCGATTTCGTTGTATTCATCGTCTAAAAAGGGAGAAAGTAAAAGTCTGTTTGTTGCATTCGGGGAAGAAATATAAAAAGACGAACCTGGGGGAGGATTTATTATTTTTTTTTAAATAATCAAAACACCAAAAATTCACAAAATGTTTTGGAATCTACATACTCCAAAGTACCACCCTCAGTTAGAGACATCTTGGGGGTGGAAAGTTGTCTTAGATTTCCAAACATTTTTTGGATTTTTAGTGTTTTTATTTTACTTTGTCCCACAGTAGGTATTGTAACTTGTAACTAGCTATAAAATGTTATCACAGTTGGAGTGATAACGTGGAATTGCGGTTACACATCCTGTATTTTATTATACAATTAAAATTAAAATAATGCATTCAGATTAGGATTAATACATTATACATGTAAGGGTAACCGGTTGACAAATGTTTTCGGTGGTAAATAAATATTTAAACGTTAGGTACTAAATCCATATTACAAACAGGAAACGGCGTTGTTTGAGAACGCGGTTTTAAGTCAAATTAACTCCTATCATTCCCTAATTTCCCAGCCAATTCCGATTGTACCATAAAGTTATAAATATGCATGGAAAGAAGGAAGTGAAGTAAAACCTCAATTCATCCACTTCATAGGTACGAAACTATAGACCAATACAACATTTACATATTTAAGTAGAAAAGTTTCATTAGAAAAAAAAAAAGAAAACAGAAAATGACATTACAGAATATTTTGACTTTAAAATCTTGGTCTTTATTTGATTTTTGATAATACCCATGAGAAACTAAATCCATTTTTTGGTAATTATTTAGAAGTGGGGCTCCAGACAAAACTGGCCCCCAAAAAATTTTCACCCCTTGGAGACCATTTTAATACATCAAAATAGTTCATTTACGGTGGGGGAAGACATTTTCAATAATTGTTTATAAACAAAAACATTGTTATAAACAAAAAATTTAAAGTTTTAGAAATTACCAAATTAAGAGAAAATTAAAATAGAAGGTAGTTATTGAGAAAATTGCTCCAAAAACTTTCTTGTATTGCACTAAAAAACTTTTTAGTGCATCAAATGCATTCTAGAGGTGGGGGAGATATATTTTTCACAAAAAAAACGTCGTAATAATTCCCTGTGTCTTGAAATAGGTTATGGTAGAGGGTGGGTGTGTTTATATATACATACCCCACACCCCAAAATTTTAATTTAATAATTAATTTGGTATTTGGTTAGGTTAGGGCACGGGATGTAGGGTATGTGTATGTAAACACACCCACCCTCTACCATAACCTATTTCAAGACACATTGAATTATTACGACGTTTTTTTAAATATTTTTTATAAAAAATATATCCCCCACTTCTAAAATTTTCTCAATTTTCTCAATAACTACCTTCTATTTTAATTTTCTCTTAATTTGGTAATTTCTAAAACTTTAAATTTTTTGTTTATAACAATGTTTTTGTTTATAAACAATTATTGAAAATGTCTTCCCCCACCGTAAATGAACTATTTTGATGTATTAAAATGGTCTCCAAGGGGTGAAAATTTTTTTGGGGCCAGTTTTGTCTGGAGCCCCACTTCTAAATAATTACCCATTTTTTGATACGACTCATTTGAAACTATCAAAAAATCGTAAATGTCTTTTTATCTTGTCAGGCAGTATGTTAAATGTGGAATTATGCACATATCTGGGACTGAGTGAGTGTATTATTGTTATTGACAGTCATAAAAGCATGTTAACATTCCAGTTGTAGCGCCGAAGGAGCTGAATGAACTATGCAAATCGACGCTATAAACTTTATATTACATATATACGTTTTCATTGATCAAAAAAAAAATTATGTAATTGTGTCTATATTATCAGACATACTTTTTCAAAAAATTATAATACATAATTTCCAAAAAGAAAACTAGTCGTGGAAAAATAGGCTCCTCCACTAAATGAGTATTATGGTGTTGTGTGTTGATATTAAAAACATTTAATGTTGCTGTGATTCAGCGGTTATTAATGCAAAATGTGAGCATATAAACAACAAAAAGGTCCGTTCTTTTGAGCCAGATAAAATACCAAAACATATACGAATATATCTTTTCTAAATATAGTTCAGGGTTATATATTCTCGTTGAATATTTTTTTTTTCACATTCCAATCCGTCCAGCGAGTTAGGTACAATAGAAAACCTGTGCATGCATTTTGTTGTGGTTTCTAATCAAACACTTTTAATCACGAACGCGAACACGAATAGAACTAAGTACATAACTAAATAATAACAATAAAAGTAGTGCAATGTGACTTATTAAACTAGGTAAGGGTTGACCATGACTTTTGCAAAATAGTTACGTACCTAGTTGGTAGTAGAGTATGTAGTATTTATAGAAAGTCTATTACGTAATAATTGTATCCAATAATATTGTATAAGAAAATGTGTCACATTACTGCAATTCTGGAAGCAAACAAGTTTCTATTTAATCGTTTGCGCAAAAATGCATGCATGTGGTTATGAGTGCAACCACTTCAATATCTACAGCTAGTTTCAAATGTGCAAACCAAAGGTAAAAATAAATTAGAATAATTCCCAAAACAGTATGGAGATATTTAAGAGTAGATTTCACATTAAAGCAGTTGTTGTTTATTATCTTCAAAGTTTCGTCGACTCAAAAGCTTAATTTCTTCCAATTTTGGACGAAGAACTGCTGACGTTGTCATCCCTGATGAGAGTCTAGGAAGCTTTGAAGACGATTTATCAGCTGGTGACCAAAAAAAGCTCGAGAACCATAAAGCTTGAATCAATAACAACATTGAAATTGGGCTTGGAATTCCAAACCAATAATTCAAATTGCGGTTCAATGTAAAGTAGGATTTGGTCAAAAATAAATACGAGATTTGGAGAATGTGATATTTTGGGTCTTTAATGTTTCGTCGACTCGTTTGGACGACATCTTCAGAATTTTTGGAAGAACAATTCCTGAGATTATTGAGTATTGGAAACTTTGAAGACGCTTTGACATCTGACGGCCAAAAAGTTCGAATTAGTTAACACTCTTTATTAATAGAATTAAATTAGGCTTTGAATAATCCCAAAGATACAATTTAGATCGTGATTCAGTGTAAAGTAGCATTTGCTCAACACTTGATTTGGAACTAGGTTAATTTTGAGTAGGTACTTTCATTTATAATTTCATACAGCATATTATTTTGACTTAGGAATTTAGGATCCCAATATTTTGGATCTTCAAAGTTTCGTAGACTCCTTTGGACGAGACCTTTATCCAGAATTGGAAAACTAATATCTGAGATTGTTCTTACGAGTCTTTGAAACTTTAATGACGCTTTAATAACGTTTGATGGCCAAAAAGCTCGAGAACCATCAAGCTCTAATCAATTAACACTATTTAATAATACCATTGAAATTAGACTTTGAGTTCCAAATCTACAAATTAAGATAGTGGTTCAACATGAAGTGGAATTTGGTCAAAATGCAACATCCAATTTGGAACTGGGTTAATTTAGAGTACTTAAATTTATTTTATTGAATAACATAAAATCATACTGTTGGTTAGGCAAAATTGGGATCTTTATACTTCAAATAATTATTACACCAACTCTTAAGGGATAGGTCATTTGGATTTTCGATTTCCAGGGACGTACTTTTAGTTACCATTTCATATATCGTGTTGACTCAGGAATTTAAGATGCCAATATAATATTTTGAGTCTTCAACGTTTCGTAGATTCGTTTTCTTCAGAAGTTTACCTTCATCTATCTTGGAATAACAATTCTAAGATTATTCTTTGAGTTTTGGAAATTTTGAAGACGCTTTGACTTCATCCATCCTGGAAACTTTGAAGATGGTTCAATATCTGATTAGCAAAAAAAATTTTATGTAGAATTGTTGACTTAGAAGTTTAGGACCCCAATGTGAAATTTTGATCTTCACATCCCGAAAATTCATATAATTAAGATTCTGATAATTTGGATAAAGTTACCGAAATTTTTACTAAATGGACTTACTCTTCTACCTGTATTTATAATTACGAATGTGAAACGAACTGTATTTATGCCTGTATGTACACTGCAGTCGCTGTAGTTAGATTGTGAAACGAGTTAGGTATATCAGCACGTCCGTTCCGGCGTTCTAAAGTGGAGCATATTGCAAATGATACTTTGGATACACATCTCACTAAAAATAGCGACTGTTCCAGTATTTCACTATTAATCACGTAAACAATTTGAAATCGACGTCCTCATTACAAGCCGAATCGGAACCGAAAATTACTATGTATATTCTACTTTTAGAACGACCTTCGTACGATTCCTCAAGATATCTCCAAAATTGTATCGTGCAAAGTACCTATGACATGGCCACAAGAATTTCCAGTATCGATTCAGATATCAGAAATCGTATATTTGATCGATTTCAATTTCCCAGACTTATTATTGAAGTAGGAATTACTGAAGGGGTTAAAAAAAATTAAAGTATCATTTCGTGCTTTCCGATAATCATCAAAATCAACTGAGCAGTTGTATTTTTTTTTTTGACATTTCATGCACAGAAGACAAAGAATCAGAACAATTTGATGTTTTCTAGAACACTGTCACATATTTGTCATGTTTACGTGAATGTATAAAAATGCAAATTGTGAACGACATTTCGCGTCTCATCGCGTCTTCTAACATTCATACAAACTAAGCTAAAATTAAATCGAATCTTTTGCCATGTGTTAGTCAGCGGAAGATAAAATTGTCACCACTGACTTGTTATTTCAACACATGTTTTCTTATTGGTTTCATTTTGTATTATTGTACTATGGATAAAATAATTTTAATATTTTGTAGGCTTAACATTAATTATAATCTGGTATTGCACTCAAAAATTTAGTCATTATTTTGGTCTTGGAGACCATTACTTCAACTTTGATTTTGGTCTTACGCCTATGCAATTTTTGTTGAGTTAAATCTAAAGACTTAGTTTTGACCTCGGTCTTAAATCTAATTAAATCCAACTAAAGACTTGGTTGTAGCCTCAATCACGTACCTATCGTAGATTTTTTCTTTGGCTTGCATATAAAGACTTAGTTTTACCCTTGACCTCGTAGTCTTATTTTTGTCGCTGGCTTGTAAATAAAAACTTGGTTTTTGTCTTGAATCTACACTTTTGTGGTTAGCTTGCATCTTAAGACTTAGCTATGGCTTCAGTCCTAAACCCAAATCTTTGTCGTTGGCTGCCATTTAAAGATTTGTTTATATTTTTCGTCTTAAATCTCAATTTATGTCGTTGACTTGCACTTAAAGACTTAGTTATGGCTTCAGTCCTAAACCCAAATCTTTGTCGTTGGCTGCCATTTAAAGATTTGTTTATATTTTTTGTCTTAAATCTCAACTTATGTCGTTGACTTGCACTTTAAGACGTAGTTATGGCCTCAGTCTTAAATCCAATTCTTTGTCGTTGGCTTGTATTTAAAGACCTGTTTATAATTTCTATCTTGAATCTGTATTTTGGCTTCAGTGTTACATTTAAATATTTGTCGTTGGGTTTCATCTATAGAATTTGTTTTGGTCTTGATGTCGTATCGTTATTTTTGTCGGTGGCTTGCACTTGAAGACCTGGTTTTAGCTTTCGTCCAGTATCTACATTTTTGTCGTTAGCTTGCACCTAAAGACTTCGATATGGCCTCGGTCTTAGATCTAAATTTTTGTCGTTTGGTTTCGTTTAAAGATTTGGTTTTGGTCTTGATGTAGTATCCTTATTTTTGTCGTTAGCTTGCACCTTAAGACTTAGTTATGGCTTCAGTCCTAAACCCAAATCTTTGTCGTTGGCTGCCATTTAAAGATTTGTTTATATTTTTCGTCTTAAATCTCAATTTATGTCGTTGACTTGCACTTAAAGACTTAGTTATGGCCTCAGTCTTAAATCCAACTCCTTGTCGTTGGCTTGCATTTAAAGATTTGTTTATAGTTTCTGTCTTGAATTTCAATTTTTGTTGTTGACGTGCACTTAAAGACTTAGTTTTGGCCTTGGTCTCATAGCTTTGATGTCGTGTTCTAGGTTTTGTCGTTGGCTCGCGTCTACAGATTTAGTTTTGGCTTCGGTCTTGAATACAAATTTTTATTCTCTTTCATTCTCAAGACTTTCTGGTTTCGTTCTTCAATCCAAAATTAACTGGAATACCTACGTCAGTCCATAAAGTTTTGACGAGAGAAAATAATTCTCTGAGATGTCCACAAAATACATATTTTACCATAATGCTTGAGTTGTGCGCAAGGCGCTCCTGGAATTCTATTTTTGTGTAGGTATCGCAAAATCGAGGACCTCGTTCACATATACACAACGATTTATTTTTAGTGTAATGCACGTATAAACTTGAGCATTTCCTGTAATAGCTGACAAACAATTCTTTAACTACGTAACGAGAAATGCGTTTTGCCAAGTGCTTATTTGCGTACCCTCCGAAACGGTTATGCCTTCCATTGTTATAACTTACTGCGTTGACCTTTATGCATAAACAGACGGCGCCATCATTGCCAACCTGTCAAGGTAAATTGAAATTTATGTGCAAATTTCTTTAATCAATTTACAAATTAATGCGTCTCTGCAAAAGAAACACTGAGAACCTTATTTAAAAAATGTGATAAATTCAATCGAAAAATTTCCAACATCAAAGACCCCCACGAGCAGATAGGGGTGGTGTCTGTCTGAAGAAAAATAAATTTTTAGTTATAAATCTTTGGAAAGTCTGATAATTTGCCTCGAATAGGAAGCAACAGGGCCATTTATTTGAAATGATAAATCTTGGGAAAATACAAATGGTAATTTTTATCTTATTTCTTCTTGACGAAAGTTCTTTCTGAATTATTTCTTCAAGAATTACAACCAAGTTTAGTAGATCTTCCTGTGGATCCACAACCAAGATGTAGCTTTAGAATTGGGTAGAGCCTTTAAAAGTGTTAATCTTGGTCTTGGTCTCTTTTAAGATTACGTGTTTCTAATTTTTTTCCCACTCGATGGATGGTGATGATAATCGTCAAAATCAATTCGGTAGTTGTTCCTTACGTTCTGTACACATACACAATACACATAGTCAGTCTTTTCTAATGACATGTTGAATTTAAATGGGGTAACAATTAGGGGCGGAACCCTAATAGCATCCCCTTTGTGCAGCCGTTCGCCTGTAGAACTCGATCGACGATTTTCCATCACATGTACGTTATGTATATTCCGACCTTCTTCATTTCACAGCCAACATGATTCAACAACAGAGGCATACATTGATTATTTTCACTTATCGTGAAACATACATACATGCAATGACGTAATGTCGATGGACAGGGGTGGGCGAAGACCACCCTAGAAAAATTAGCAATATACTATTTTCATGTTGGTCATAATTAATACTTCCTATTAGCTGATCAACTTAGTCAGTTGCCCACCCTAGAAAAACACCCCCATGCCACGTCAATGACAATGGCTTTCTTGAGATCTCGAGGCACTTGAAATTTCTTCAACATTTCTAAAAAAAATGGCTCATTTTTGGTCTTGATACCATTTGGGTCAATATATGTAGGTACATGAAAAAAACCATATTGGTTTCGTTAACCAGTTGGTTAATACAGTTGCTGTCATTGTTATATGCTGGTGATTTCCCCGTGCTCGGTTTCGCTGATATTGCAAGTATGTTTGCTGGGGTAGCTTACGCTGGGGTGTATTTTTCGGCGTATTACAACAGGGGTGTTGGCGACCCTGCATCCTACATCATCTGTTCGTCACTTACAGTGGACAGCTGGCGATGGACGTCGCGTGGTATTTCCGACTCGCGACTACGGTGACGCATTTGAGGTCAAATATTGTTCCCACTTCTTTCGCCCCACGTTACAAAGGGGGTACGTTCGGATACATATACTACAGGGGGCACATTAAACCAAACAAGTCAGTCCGATCAAAATCCAAATTAAATTTTTTGTAGGCATCTACGTAAGGACTTTGACAGAAAAGGGGTTGGAAAAGCTAATACAGTCAAAAACGGTTATAACGACATCGAAGGGAACACTAATTTTTGGTCGTAATAACCGATGATGTTGTCGGGGTACAAAATAATCTTTTATTTAGTATTATTGAATGTGTAGGTACATATAAATCCATAGATATTAATAGGATTAATATATTCACGTATGAAATATGTTTTGGTGCGTCTTGTGTACATTTAAGTAACAAACCAACTGAAGAGATATGAGATAGTGGACTTTGATTATACTGCATTCTCGTGTATATTATTCCTGATGAGAATTGACTCGAAACTTTTTTGTTTACCTTTGCTATCTTAATTGCCATTGATCATTATATTGTACTTGATCATTATACTGTCCCAGTTGTGGACACTGTTACCTATTCAAATTGTTAATAAGACTACTGGTCGTTGTAACAGATATAATTCTCCCAAGATATTAGTTAAATGTGGTCGCTTAATGAGGTACGTCGTAATAAGCAATGTCTTATAAGGCGATCATATAGCGTTCAACTGGGATCTATGATTTTGGTTCATATAACAGGTATGTCGTTTTAAGCGATGTCGTTGTAAGCGATTTTGACTATAATTGCAAATAGTTTTTACTTTCATTTTACTCGAAAAAAGTGACTAAATTGTTGGTTTAATTTGGTTTTTACCAGAGATACAACTGTAACCATAATCAGTTAAAAAATATTTCTGCCATTGTAAAAGAGAAAAGAATTGATTTGGCAATACGATTAGAGCATGATACTTTCTATTCATTTGATATTCAATTAGATCGCAACGTTATTAGAGAGACAAGTCAGAGTTGCCAAAAATATTATCAAGCCATTATCTCGAGACCATGGTCAGACATTACCCCAAAAGACCACCTAGGAAGTGTCACAACTTCGGTATTACGAAAACGGTTGTTTGTGTTAACTTTGCATTGAGCAATCAACGGTAATCAAGTCGTTTTGATCGATGGGAAGGAAGCTTTCTTTAGTTTCACAATTGATATAGCGGATTCGACCTGACGACGACGACGGTTTATGTAAAAAAAAATAAAAGGAAGAGGGAAATGCGGAAGAAAAACAAAACGTTTTACGTAACCAATAATTATTTATTTATTTATTTATTAAAAGGGATACACATAGTGAGAACACTTTTAAAGCTTATGGATTTTATGAGGTCGAGAAAGGATTTAAACTTAGTTAAATAATTCTTTGTCTTTGAGTAGGCACGTAACCAGAAGGGGAGACTCATGAGGTTGAATCTTCAAGAATTTGGAATTATACCTAGTACATTAATAAACATAATCATTCACAATATGGTGTTTTTGAGCTTCTAAATTTTCAAAAATATTTTTACATAATTACTCATAATCCTCATACTCCTTATTCTTCGTGTAGGAACGTTTCTGATTGTGAGTCTCCTTGACTCATTGGACATTAGTCGGTTTATCCTACAAAGGAACTGATACAGATACTACCATTTAATGGTACGTTTTATAAATTCAGTTGTACAGTAATTGCGTCTGGTAAAAGTACATTGACATGAGACAATTACTGTTATCGTATGATGATAAAATCGACGTCTCAGACTGAAAACGTGTCGACCAGCAGAAGTTAGAGAGGAGAAAGATTTAGAAAGCTTTTTAGTTAGCCAGGAATTTATGTACAATCATTCGTATATACTTATTCATGTACTTTCTAATGATGTTTTGTTAAATTTTATCGACTGATAGGTACCTACATGAATTATTTGTACTTGCAATACGTTCTAACATCATTTATTTCATGACTGAGGAAATAAAAGAGGAAAGCTCCATTTGAAATTGTGTACTTATAAAGGGTTTCTCGCACAATCAGGTGGTCTGACCATTTGGCCTCTAAAGGTCACATTTTTTTGTTGATTTGTTTGAGAAAAGTTCTTTGTAAGATTTTGATCTTCGATAAAGTCAAAAGGTCACTCCAAATGCCTGCTCATTTTCCAACCCCTACCTATTTAATATTAATTTGCCAACGACGCTCGACGCCACTGGAATTATGATTTCGACCTTCAGACAAGGGAACTTAATTTCTAAATAAATCGTAAATCGTTGGGAATGGTACGACTGGGCGGTGGAATAAATGGATTAATAATGGATTAGTTCGCGTGACAAGTGGTGGCAGCGCCTTCTCTGTTTTCCATGTAAACGTACAGTTACACGTACCTTTAATCACATACACAGACAATAGTACGTACTATTGGAAAATTAGACGCCGACGTAGGCGTCTGTCGTTGGCGCAGCCGACGTCCATCGTCCTATTACCACCTACGTATGGATTTGTAAAAATGGTGACCACAATCACGTCTTTTTCCACCAGATAACAAATTCCAAATCATCACTGATCTGAGAGGGTGAAAATGGTGCAGGGCGTCGCGACGACAACGTTGGCGCCTTCTTGCGCCTTTTCGTCACCTTTTCTTAAGTTATCGGACATTTCTATCGGTCAACTTTTCCAACAAACATCTCATACCTTTCCCTGCCCTTAAACCACCTTCCCTTCTTTTATTTATGATGCCATGCTCGTAGCTTGGCCCAAATAATTTGTGGGGTTGTGTATTATTTAAACTGGCGTGACTCGACTTAATCGTGACGAAAAGTTCGAACCCAAATTCAAATCAACCAACTTAATTTTCCCCCAAATTCTCTTTTAAATATAGAAAAGTATTAAATATTAGTTTTTGTTGTTGCTATTTGCTATATCTAAAAATTATTTTATTGACAAATAAATATTTAATAGTTGAAAGTTACATTATGTTTGAGGGTAAAAGTAAAGTTTAAGTAGCTCAAAATATAGGTTACCACAATATTTAATTCGGGATAGCAAACGATGTCCAGTACTTCTACATCTTGAGATAATAAAATGCCCTTTGATACAGAAGAGGTTTCGACCCCAATCGATACAACATTCGCAAACCGGATATGGGAAAATTCAGCCACGAGTATCAAGGGTAGAAAATTGAAATCGTATTCGGAAAAACAGGAAGAGGGTTGAAGTTCAAAGTTGATGATGTTGCATGTATTTTTACCACCTAGGTACCCTATTCGTGTTATTTTTGAACTGCAAATAAATAATTAATTAATACCTAAATTCGATTGAATATAAGGTGGTGGTAATGCAGTTGGTCGAATGAAGATTAAATAATTCCGTGGTCTTTGGTGCGTTTTACCATCCGCCCTTTCCAAGCAACTCGTGGAGGGATTGCCCTGTCGGTTAGCGTGACCTGAAGCCCGTATCCGCCCTTCTGTCTCCAGCTTACCGGTTAATTAAAGGTCACGTGGCTTTATCGTGGCATAAAATGCTGCTATATTAGTGTTTTCACGTTTAGAAATTGGAAAGGTGCGATAATGCAAATTAGTCCAACTTTGGATTTAATTAAGTCATTCCTGTTCAAATTAATTGACTACAGAACAGATACAGTTGACTCTGTTGCCAGATCTTCGTGTACGATAAAATGTGAGAAATTTTTAAAATAATGAAATTTTTGATTTTTCAAAAATTAACCCCAACCTATAGATAACACAGTTCTCGGAACTAGATCAGCTCCAATCTGTTGAGATTTCTTCTTCTCCATACTTCACTTATCTCGTCTTTTCTGTATTCAAATTTTTCGTGGTCATTCCTAAGGAATTGGTACCTATAAAGGTAAAATTTTATCCTTATTGAATTACTAATGGTACTAGGATTAAATTTGGACTCCTATCCTAGTGTTTTTTGGTCTGATCAGTTTTCTGTGGAACTGAATGCCCTAAACCAAGATTGTGGAACTCTAGAACCGATTTTGCCAATTACCATTTTCATGGAAAGCCCATGTACCATTGTTTTCATGCCATTGTTGTTGTTGTTGGTGGAATCGAATTCAAGGAGTCGTCAAAACTATCGTCTTCTTCTGGACTATTTGTTTCTCAACTACAGACTGAAGAGAATTATATAAACGTAAATAGTAAAACCAGTAAAACCGATGGATATATAGGTAGGTATGTGTATGGTAAAGGAATGCGTTCGTCCTATGTTAAACAAGACCATCGTTTCTATAACAATGCCAACACACAAGGGTATAAATAGCTTAATAGGACGTAATTACGGCTTATCGTGAGAAGAGTGCGAAAGAACAAAGCGACCATTGTTTGCCGATTCGAAAATGAAATCCAACTAATTTAGTCGCAATTGTTTCCAACAAAATCACATTTAACTTAATACGTTTTAGGAAGAGAACTATAACACCACGAGAACGTATGTGTGTGTGTCAAGTAACGTTTATCGCACTTCCCACGGGATGGTCGACATGTATAAGACATTAAAATTTTTAACAATCCATAAACCGTAACGTAATTTGCTCGGAGGGCGTTCCGCATTCCTTGCTACAACAACGCTGGAATCGAAGAGATCCACTTTACCATTCAAAATCTTCAATTTTTACAATCGTTTTTGAAACAGCTCCTCTATAAATTTTCTACTAAATCGTCAGAAAAAGGATTGACGATGACACCTCATCCTTCCACCATGTTCATTTTTTGTCACCACTGGAACCCAGGCTGAATCATCGCCAGATTCAGATCAAACTGATAATGTGAGTGATTGATCTTGTTCAACATTTAAATTCACAGGTGGTTGATGAAGAACTGCTGAACCACAAATTCATAATCTTTTTGAAATCCATAAGCAGCAGCAGTTTGAGTCTTTAGACCCAGTTTAATCAGAACTGAAGACCAAATGACGGTTGCAAAGTTGATAGGAAACGTAAATTCAATTGAAACAAAACCAGGAGTTGAGTGGTCATTCAAATGGTGCATCTCATACTTACGCCACCCCATTTAACTCGATCCCTCCATTAAGTCCATTTTCCATCACCACTGAAATCCATGAGAAATCATCGCCAGATCCTGGTCAAATTGATAATTATATTGAAGAACTTATCGATCTTGTTCAGCATCTAAATTCACAGGTGGTTTGTGCTGGCATTGAAGAACTACTGAATCAGAATTGATAAATCTATGAACAACAGATAAATAGTCATGCAAATGATGCATCTCAGACTTATGCCACCCCATTTAACTCTATTCCTCCACGTAGTCATTTTTTTTTCACCACTGCAGTCTATGAGGAATCAACATCAAATCCTGGTCAAGTTAATGATGTGATAGAATAAGTGATCCATCTTGCTTGACATTATAGGTTGTTATTGAACAGAAGACCAAACGATGATCGCAAATTTGACAAAAGATCTTGGTTCAATTGAAACAGAATCGGAGTTGAGTATAATCCTTCAAATTGGGTTCCAACTGGCAACTATGGTAATACAAGAATGTCCAGACTTACATCACCTCATTTAACTCGATTCCTTCACTGTGTCCATTTTTCTTCACCACCAGGCGGAATCAGAGCCAGATTCTGTTCATCATTGATGATGTGATTGAAGAAGTGATCAATCTTGTTCGACGTTATGGGTTGTTGTTGTTGATGGAGTTCAAGAACAACTTTGGAATCATACATTTACTAATTGATGAGCTTACAGAAATGCATGAGGAAGAACAATTTGAGTCTTTAGACCAAATTCAATCAGAGCAGAAGACCAAAAAGTGGTTGCAAAGATCTTGGTTCAATTGAAATAAAACCAGGAGTTGAGTGGGCTTTCCAATGATGCATCGCCACTTTAATTTGTGGTTAATTGGATTTATTCGACAACCACAGTGACTTGCAGTTGTCTTCGCCTTCCCAGTTTGACCCGAACACGATGGGTGGCACTTGGTTGAGTGTTTTCGCTTTCAAACGACACAGACACATCTCATATATTTTGTATAGGAATTGTGAGGTAGTTACAGTAATTTTTGAGTTTCGGCTTTAGTTTTCTTTTCTTTGGAGGCATGTAGGTACTTTTGTACTATTAATTACGCAATTATTTTTACGGTTGGCCGGCCAATGGCGGCCGTTATGTACACGTTGCCAGACAGTTTCCGATCGTGTGTAATTGCAATGCGTTTAGTAAGTAGCGTCTTTTACTGTGAGAAGAACAAATTGAACAAAGAGGTCATTGTTTTCCATTCGTGTAACAGAATCCAACTAATTCACGCTCCTCTTGTTCACAGTGTGAATCTTAAATCGACACAAAGACATTCGTACCGAAATAAAACCAGAATGAGAATGGGTGATTTCGGTCTCGTTGGCGTTTATTTTAAAACACTTCCACTTCACACACCCACAGTGTCACATAGTTCAACATCTGTGGCATTGAAGACAAAGCGACCAATGGGATGTTTGACGGTTGCGGCGCCGCTTCCTTCCGGTAAACCCTTACCGCAACCTTCCGACCCTTGGAGTGTTTTAGAAACGCACAAACACACACACGCATGTATCTACACAATGTTTTCACACACACACACACACGTGAGTGTTCACAAAAGCTTTCTCTTTCACCTCCTCCGTGAGACCGAGACACTTTTGATCGTGACTGTTCCCGGAAATTATAATTATAAAATATATTTTGATAATCAATTTTTTTAAAAAATTGTATACATATGTAGAAAGAAGTTAGTAACTACATATTTAGTATTTAGTAGGTGTTTGTGGATGTATTGTGAGATAATAAACAGCCAGTGGCTAATAAGTACTCTGAACAAAAGAGTGGAACTTATTTTCCACTTTTGTAGTTCGCAAAGACGAAGTAGAGATATGAAAGGGAAACTTTCTCCCTAATTGATCGCCCAATTTACTGTACGACATACGAAACTTGTGGAGCCTTTTGTTCCCGCGGTTCCTCATATCGTTTTATGACTCATTTTTCAATAAAAGTACTCTCAGTGAATGGAGCTCGTTTTTTGACGCTCGTGTCCGTGAGATAATCTTTCCGATGGGGCACAATAACAATAGTTATTTAGAATATCGCTCGAAGGGGCGTTATGCGTGCAAGAAGGGGTAAAATGGATGGCACGTGAACATCCATTCGATCATTTCGAATCTGTTCCTATCATGTTTTGCAACACACTAAAAAAAAACATTTTTTTGGCTTACTAATACCAGGAAGTATGTTGGGATATTAAAATGGTAATTTCTTGGAAAATTGGCCTGCCTCTGCCACCATTTGCTTCTGTTTCTGCCTCTAATATGTCTCTAAATAACCCTTTGGGTTACATATCGAGTTAGTCATCATTTTTTTTGTGATGAAGATGAAAATTAATACAAATAATACAAAACGAAGATTGGAAAAATCATTGAATTATTATTTTTTGCATAAAAAAATCCTTAAAGATCGAAAATCAATAAAAAAAAATCGATGGACAGCTGTATTTATTAAATTGCAGGTTCTTTTATGTAACGATTATACGGGCATATGAAAAGAGGTGACACTTCTTGAAATTGGCGAGAAAGTGCGTTGAGTATCGAGGCAGTTTTAAAGATGGCAGTCAAATCGTTTTGAACGGTTTTCATCGGCCTTATTAACGATAATCAACGGTCTACGTCCGTTTACTTAAAACGAAGTGGAAGCATGAAGGGAACAAAGGGCCCTGTTTCGACGCAACCAACTTGGAAATGGGGATTCACTTAGTGGCGAAGTTAAAGTTAGCTGGCAGCCAGTCAGCAAGCAACAAATATAATAGGGGTTGAAAATGCAGCGAGCGTGACAGGGGCGCGGAAGTACAGCAGTCGTCTAATAGGGAGACGATCTCCAAATCACGAATAACAATGTAAAGAAAATTATATTGTAATATTGGGGAAAATGTTTCGCAGAATTTTTAATCTGATTCGTTTATCAACGAGGGTGCGTTTACCTCCTCATGGAAAAAAATTACTCAATTTATCTATTCATCGAAAAGTATCAAATATATGTACCTACAACGAAAAACTTATTTGTTTTATAGAATTTTATAAGGGATGAAATTTGACTTGCGTCCCTGTCGCCATTTCTTTAAAAAGCTATCGGCTCTCCCTAATCCTGATGTATTAAAAATCATAAATCCGCTTCTGAAAATAGAGGGGTGAAAATGCAACGACAGCGACTAACCACCTTACAATTCTCCCTTTATGTCGTATTGTTGTCTCGCATATGTGCGCCCTTCATTTGCTAACAGCAGAGCCGCATATCAGTATTATCGATTATCTCTGTTTGTATAAAGCCCTCTCGCTCGCTCATTAACCCAAGCCCGTAACTAACTGATTTAATAATGAATTTTACTAATGCCAGAAATCGATCTCAACACGCACTTTTTACATATAAATATGTCAGTTTACAGGGTGGTAGAGACAGATGGTCACAGGCAGATTGCACCCACAATATATACAAGAGTTAGTGGAGGTTTCAATAATGTCGATTTGTCTAAACATATTCAGAACGATAAAAAGGGGTTGTTAACTAAATTTTTTGAAACAGATCAGCTTTTATTATATCTAGAATAATTGAGTAGCAAATGATAGATATAAGGAATTGCAGTGGAAATAATTTTTTAATACAGAAAGTGGTTCTTGAAGTATGTACAATTTTTTTTTTTCGTGTTGTCTTATGTAATCGATTTCACTTCAAGTTTTGTGACACGTTTGTTTTACAACGTAAATATTCAGAATCGGTAACGACCATACGTATGTAGGTGTCTTGAAACAATAGCGGTGAAAGTGTTCGTATGTTCACATCAGACTTAATCAGAAAAAAAATTCAGAAGACAATCTTTTTTCAAACTGTCACCTCCATGCAATACAAAATACATCACACCACGTGTGTAACCGGTGACAATAATTATTAATTTTCACGCCTTTTTCTGTAAATTATTGTTATTTTGTACGATTTTATTGTTAAGTTAGTAATAGGCGTCGAGGACGTCTATGTGGCGTCACGTCGAGTGCGTCAGTTTTCTTGTCATTTCTAATAATACCCTCTAACAGTCAGAGTGTGCATAAGTCTCTTCTTGGAGTAAAATTAGACATCGATTTAGTTAGATGTGGCAGAGGGGAATACATGGGAGCTAACCCTAGTTAACAGACTGAAATCCTAATCGATGCTAATAATACATCCCCACATTATTCGTTCTAAATAAAGTACAGAAACTCGACAGATTGACTGTTCTTTTAACGAAATATTTTTGGGGTACGAATCAGAATTTAAATTTTCCATTTTTTTCCTTGTCTTCAGCCAACAATAGTTACGCCACTGTTATAATCTATAAATTTCTTTAATTATTAAAAAGATTGTGTTTGAATCCTGCATTAATATCCTTTATATTAAATAAACTAAGAGCAATTTTCAACCCCAGTGTGTGCTGTCGTTTAAACAGAATCAGACCATAAATTGCTGGCTCGTTAATTTTTCTTTTAGCGACCAAACTTAAACCTTTAATAAGTAAATTATATTATGGGGGCTCTTAATTTGTCTCAATGATTTTAATTGATCAAATTGTGGACATTAGATTCCATGAGCATTAACTAATAATAAATCGAGTTCAAATGTATTTCATATCTTCTTAATACGATATAATGGAGTGTCTGATTAGGCGTCAGTTGATTAATTAAACCAATAGTCTAATAAACTTATTAATGCGTCATCCTAATCCTTTATTGTATAGAAAATAGGGCAGTAGAATAATGACTTTTCTTCATTAATTCAAAATTATTTTTCTTTTTGTTGCTCATTCGAGATGTTAAGTGTTTCTTTCTCAGTGACTTTGATAAGGACGAATTCGTCATTAGCATGAGGTCGGTTCGAAACAACAACGATCTAACACGATCGACAGAATTAATATTACGATTCAGTGTTATTATTAACGAGGAGCCATGTTGGCGGATGTTGTTTATTGCTCAGGATTTTTACATTATTGTAATAAATTCGGTGGTTTATTAAAGAAAAGTTATCCAAAATCTCGCTGTGCAACCATAAACTACTGTTTGAACAGTGCATTTGAACGAGATTTGTCCTGAGCTTTACAAAAAGGGGTGAGTTATTGAGACAATGGGTTTCCTTTGTTCTGATTTTTATTCTGCATGACCGTTATTATTGTGTTTTTAGTTAATTTTGACATGAAAAATAAATTGCCTTTAATTAGTTTATTAAATTGTGAAATTACGTCTAAATCACAACTAATTTTTAACAAATTTTTGATATTTAGGCCTTGAGAAAATTTAAAAAAAAAAAGATATAAAATCAAGTCGATTTGTTTTGTTTTTGGCTAATACAATAATTTTTGTAGGGCTAAACTAATATGACTTTAATATTTAATTTTCACAAAAATTATTCTACAGTTCTCTTATTTTCTACATTTAAGTCTTCTTCAACAAAAAAAATAATTTAAAATTGTGTAAATTAGGCCTAAATAAAGTCCTTAAAGTTGAACTTGTCACCGCTGTTGGGATTTGCTTTATAAGTATATATAGCGCGCTCGCGACAACTTGCTTTCGGTAATATACGGTCACTTGACGTAAGTTGTCTCAACTCAGATGAACTGCTGATGGCGCCTAGGTGGGTCAGATGGGTTGAGGCATCCGAAAAAGTGGCTGGCGGCCTGGCTCTTATATTTACCACGCATTCCGTGTTTCCTTGTCCTTCACCATCACCGACAACGTCGAAATGTCTTGGCTTACAGCCCCGTTAAATCGGGGGTGCAAGTTCGGACATCTCGGCGCTTTCAGTGACGGTTAAGGACATGGGTTTGAAACGCGGGATGTTTTGTACTTTTTGGAATTGGTATTAAATTGTTTTGTTGTTTATAAAAATTTACATTTTTTATGACTTCTACTTAAGTATGGTTTGTGTGTTAAAAATTTTTGACTAAAGTTTCATTGGTTTTGAGTGGCACTGTGTTGCAAATAAAATTTCCGGTTATCGAATGAGCAAGCTGTTAGATTGAAAATTGACAAAGGGTTGCGTAACGAAAAAAAGAGCTTCGCTCCTGTTGTTCTGCGTACTTACGTACGCATTTATGTAGTGCGTACTATAAATGAAATGCACGGCCCACTGGAAATCAGCCCCGCTCGACCCTTTTGGAAAACAATTAGCGGGGTCCCCATAACTTATTTACATCTGCTCACCACCACTCTGATAGTGTAGTGCGCTTTGGCGGCTCCCGTTGGATTCAACATGGCACCCCACGATTAAACGCTCGTTTGCGACTGTGTTTACACATCGGAACGTTCGACATTGCGCCTAGGCTTCGTCGACGCGCTAATTTACGAAATAAATTAAACTTTATTAGTGGTTCGCAGAAGATTTTTAAAGAGTCATTAGCCGGATGATACGCGCGCGCGTCCCCGCCACCGTGAGGGTAGCTGATGGTTAATTGCTGAAAGATTGCCAGTAAAAAAATTGAAAGAAGACTTTCAACAGCCCTCATTGTGTTTACCTATCACTAATTAAAAAGAAATGCAAATAATGAGTCGGTTGGCTTCAGGGGTTTGGAGGGACAAGGGGATGTAATTTTCTTTATGAGGATTGGGGGATATGAAAATGTTTGACTAAAAAAGTTTTTTTAATGTTTTATTTAAGATTTTCAAAAAAGAAGCAAGAGTTTTATTAGATATTTTGTAATGTGACCCTCTGTAATGTTAACACCCCATCCTTATTTCTTTTACCATTAATATTTCACGAAGAAATTTTGTTACTAAATTGTTTTACCTTGATTTGTTGTTCTCATATGCCATTTTTAAGACACCCTGTATAAATAAGGATCATATAATTTTATTAACAAATTTCTTGGCTTTATTTCAGTTTTAAATTTTTAATTTTAATATGGCCTAATATTTTAAATGGTTAGTATAATTACTGTAAAATTCTACAAAAGCACGTCACAAAAGAGATAATTATGTTTCTTATCTGTTGTTCGAGAACATCGAGCAGAATGTCGTGGCAAAGTCAAATACGATCTCACAAAATAATACATGTTATTTTGCTAGAAACATTAGTCGTTTCAAACGAGTTGAACAGAGACAATGTTTAAATGTTGTGTAAATGGAAAACGAATTAATATTCAATTTATTTAAACAATTAAAGTGCGTAATGACGTTCAGAAGGGTGCAAATAAGAAGTTTGATTAGTGAGATAAAATTTGGGGACATTAGAAATAGCTAAATTTTTAAAATAGGTAAGATAAGGTTAAGTCACTTATTTATTTTCAGTAAAAAATATTTTTAGACTTTTTTCCATAAGCTTTTTGAAAGCTGACGCGTTTATAACAAAGGACTTTAGAATTAGAGCTTTCTATTGATAATTTTTTTTTAATTTGGCGTGTGTCAAGTAAAGCTTGAGTTTGATTTTACTTTCCTAAAAAGCTCAATAAACACAAAATCGTATAATTTGTCTATTGTTGAACATTAAATATATTTTTGTGTTTACTGGTTGAATATAGGTACTTCATACAATCTTGCAGGCAGTTGATTACATGATAGTTACATTGAAAAGGCGTTCGTTTTGGGAATAAAACCGAAATAGGCAAAAACACAATTTTTATTTCGCTTTAGTCAATAAACTTTTAGTACACATTTGAATAAATTAAGTGAAATGGGCCAAAGTACGTTAGAAATGTCTATACTTATTGGTCATATTGCGTGCAAAACGCTAGATTTTACCAACATGTGTATTAAATGACATGCTGTGACAAGTAGAAGCAAACATTGTAAATTTTTTAATGCATTTCGAGGGTGCATGTTACATAATTCAAACATTTGTCCATGAAAAACTAATAACTCATTAACGTCATACACGTCACGAACTTTAATAATGGAACAATCACAAAACGATCTGAAATCTTTGAGAATTGTGTGGATTTATCAAAATAATAATAATCAACTTTCTTATTTTCTTTGCAGTTTACTTTGAGTACACATCAAGACCTACCCAAATGGACATCTACCCTCAACATCTTCAATGACCCACTGCTACAATATGGTAAGTCGTATTAGAAAACTTAAGACGTGTCTATCATGTATGGAACTCTCCTGTAAAACAGTTTTCAACACCAAGATCCAAGATTCCAATTCCCTTTTTGTTGAATATAATACGGTTGACTGTGTAGATGATATTCAGGATGTCGATTCATCTGTTTCGACTTTTTAGCAAAGGCACACGCTTATGTATCCAGATGAATAAACATTCAACGATATATTTATAGCGATACAAATTTGTAAAGCGCACCAACACACCCAGACTTCTATTTTTGACTCGAATTCTTAAAATATTCGTTTCTTGTCACTTCCACCAAGTATCGATATAATAGTGAGTAAGTAAACCGAAACTTCTGCGATCGCATTTCTTCAAAGAATACTCCATCCAACACATGCTCTAAACTCTATATTTATTTTGAGCATCTGTGGATCATAGTATTTTTTATAACATGGTTGAAATTTCTAGACATAACTGAAGAGTTCAATGGGATCAATAAGTAAATCACAGCGAAATAAAATAAAGTTTATGGTTTATCAGTTAGCATCGTTATTGAAGGCCAGAGCGTTAACGTGCAACGTCATATAAGGGAGTCCTCGTAGGAAACTGTTTTAATCTTATCGTGTGAAAAATTTTTTGATCGCGGATTCTTGTAAAAGATGATCAGAAGAGTATTTGTGCAAATTTTCAGCATTGACAAACAATTGTTACTGTTTTTCTTTTAACTTTAAGTTTTGCAGAACGTGTTGTTTGACCTATTGACGCTTACGTAGCCAAAACCGTGACAGATACAAAAAAAGTATAAAGACCTTTTGGTAGATAAGTAAATTTTCTACAAAAAAGTCCCGAACAGCACCTATGTACCTTTTATAGGTAAAGAAATACAGCGTTTCAAAGACGCGCTTTAACGTGTAATGTACCGGCTTAGTGCCCATTTAGTGCTGTTTTTTTTTTTACCTGTAAAAGTTAGAGGGTTGCTGTCAGGAACTTTTTTATATAAAATTTAATTATCTACCAAAAGGTTTTTATACTTTTTTTCGTATCTATCACGGTTTTGGCTACGTAAGCGTCGAAAGATCGAAATACACGTTTTGCAAAACTTAAAACGCTAAATAAAAAGTAGCAACAATTATTTGCCAGCTTAAAAATTTCAACAAATGCTCCTCTGACCTTCCTCTACAAGAATCCGCGATCAAAAAAATCTCTTGGCTATTAATTTAAAACAGTCCCTTACAAGGACCTCCGTAGGTATATTACGCAACAAATCAGCACTCTGGCCTTCTTTAAGTTTGATATGAATCACAATTTTCTTCATTCATTTTGTCCCTTGTTTAATTAATTGTAGAGAATACGAAATAAAAATCAATTTTTTTATTGTATTCTACGAATAACTCAATTAAAAAACTACCCTCCCGCAGATTACTACCTGTTCTTGTTTCTAAATAGGTAATTGAGCCTTTTGTGGTTACATTGCAAAAATAACAAAAAATTAGTGATGAAATCCTTTTTCATATGTGATGTCATTCGTAATGGGTACAAAAAGGAATTATTGTTGCAAAATATAGCAATCCTTTTGCGGCATATTTATGTACAGACGTCCTTTTGGTAGTTGTAAGTTTATGGTAATTTTCTTTTCATTTCTCTAAATGGAAGTACCTAGTTGAGAGGCTCGGGTCGCATCTAAGCAAACCTGTTAAACGACAATTTGTTTTCATCTAAATTGGTAAAGAAATGATAATGGGAAACATATGCTTGTTCCGACCATTTCAGTACAATGTTTAAACTTTATGAATAATTTTAAAAATTATTATTTTTTTTTAATTTCACATTCAATTTCAAATCAAATACTTACAATTAGTACCTACGTATTTAAATAAATGCAGGGAAGGTTTTTTGGCCTTGGTGTTGTTTGTTCCGTCTCACGTCTCACGTCTCTCGTCTTCGGTCTTACGTACCTATACCTACAACCTCTTTTCACATTTTCTTTGTTTCAACGTCCGTCTGTCTGTATATCTGTCTGTCTGTCTGTAACACCTTTTTGTTTTGTCCTCTCCGCATCAACAACACATCGTGTATCAACGTTGTGATGTGCATATTAATTGAGGGTGGCTAAAAACAAAAGCGAGCAGGTTTGTTCGCTGGGCTTTTTGCTTTCAAAACGACGTTTCGACCATTTTTGTAACCAACTGTCAAGGCCAAGACCGCTTTTATCTCGCATACAAAATATTCAATAATTTCCATAATTGAGGGACAGTCCAACAATCAGATCAGGTTGTTCACTTGAACACGAAAAAATGTATAAAATTTGAAACCAAAAGAATTGAACATATGTATGTATATGTATAGATAGTCAATTTCGAGGAAAAATTAATGAAAATATTTTCAAAAATAATCGATTTTATCTTGTACGTTGTGAGAACTGAGGTGAATGATTAATTTTCAACCCCATCGACCTCTCCAAGAGACGTACGTAAATACGTGACCAAAATTTGATGGTAAACAGTTCAGTTTGGGCCAGTATTGTGCTAAATGTTGTTTGTAGCTTTATTCTGAAAACATATGTAAATTCATCAAGGTTATAATAAGCTAATAAACTATTTGCCTTTTTTGACGTCATCGTTGGACACAATTTTACGTAGGTACGTATCCAACCAGTGAACTAAAGCACTGATACATAAATAATACAATGAAACCCATGTATAGGTAGGTGTTTAGATCATGTACCTACTTACCTGCTGGTAATTTCTAGATGTCTTTTTTTGTATTACTTTGGCAGTCAACCGAGTATCAACAATGGCAAAACAGGTTGAAATTTTCCACATTCCGGTTCGATATTCGAAGAAATATTCCTATATACCTACCTACTGGACACACGTACAAGATACAATCTGTAAATTATTATTATAAACTTGAACAAGACGCTGGTGTCAAAGAAAACAATTATCTTAAGACCAAGACTATATAACAGTTGGTCTTGATTTTTGATTATTGGTCTTAAAATATCGATGTTCAATGAATTGAATCAGTAAGCCTTTGGTGGTGTTGTAGGAGGTACTAAAGAGCTCAAACCTCAACACCAAAACTAAGGAAGGCAAAAGCATCTGAAGTACTTTTTGGTAATAGATCAAGTAACTTCTTCAGGAAATGAACCTCATTGTTGGCATAACTCATCCCTGAAGAAAAGTGCTTTAAAAGTTTCTGCCTTTGGGGTTTGACTTTGGGGTTTGACATTTTTAATACATTTTTTTCTTGATCCTAAAGTCTAAATTATTTTAAATTACAATCAACGTAACGCCTTAAGGTCAAAAAAGAAGATGTAGTCAGCAAGTTTTTTTAGTTTTTAACGACCTCTGTTTCACCCTGGTTGCTGAACTTTTTTAGGGATTCAAATATGTAACTGACCAAGTCATATAAATGCCAAGTGAATTTTTACTAATCATGTGGCTAAATTTAATATCGTACATTATACATCTTTGAATCCCTGAAGAAGCCCGACAACTAGGACGTCGTTTTTTTTTTCTTTGCTTCATCTTCAAATCGTGAAATTGGTCTATTGATTCAAGTTTGGTTTTTTTTTGGCCTTGTACCAACAGACAAAGTTTTGGTCTCTTGTATCTGTGGATAGATAAAGGTCTTGTTTTTGGTGTCATTTAGTAAAATTAAAATTCGAATTGTTGTCTTTGCCTTTGTCATGTTGTTTTCGATGATACGGCATTGGTCTCATAAAAGAGTGACAATGTCGTTTTGTTTGTCGTGAACTTGGAAGTAAATTTTTTCCCGTGGACGGACGTGTGAACTTTTTTCGAGCGCACGTGCTAATTAATTCATTCCGTGAATGAATGAATGAACGAATGACTAGATACCGGAAGACAAACCGGTACTTTTTGCATGATGAGCGCGTCAAAATGCACTCTCTTATCGTTTGACAAATTGCTCACGGTAGAAGTGGAAGAAGTGGAAGAAATCCATCCGCGGGTAAGAAGCAAGAAAACTCGTGCTCGTCGATAGATAAGACTAGAGAATAATACGTGAAGGTACTCACTAAGTTTAAAATGTGAGAAAAAGCGTTAAAAATCGCCCCGAGGAAATAACAGTCTCTTCATTAAAAAAAAATGTACCTATGTATATATAGAAACAGAAGAAGAAGGCGATACTTATAAATGAATTACATGGAAGCAGAGCAGTTCGTTAGCATAAAGCGATAGTCACACACCGCGTGTCAATATTTCCTGTTGAACGTCTTCACGGGTCTTTGACCAGCGCATTTAAAAAAGGACAATCAACGAAAGAAGCCGTCGAGAAAGCGAGAAAGACGACCAACCGAACTACGAGTTGTTTAACTGCTCTCGAAGACGTTCCAAGCGTGACTTGTTCTCTCCGGAGAATGTAAATGCATGGAAACTTATATTGTTGTTGTACATAAGTTGCCAAGTGCCGTAAATACGTGAACGCCTATGATTACCAACTTTATAATTGCCCGAGCCAGGCCTTACCAACAACCTCTTCTATGGGTATTCCACACCTAAGTTACAGCCGTCCCAGTCGCACAACACCAGCGACCGACCGACCACTTCAGTCGTTGGTTGTTCGTTGTGTTTTTCTTGTTTAGTTCGCACTGGTGCTTATTGGCACGGACGACTGACAGAGAAAATTAGCAAGAACATAAGCTCTAACATTTGCTATCTATGGTAATACCAACACCATTTGATACGGCAAGGACCATAGTCTTTTGATTCGTCTTGGAGGGATAACGATAGGTACCATTTGGGTTACGTCTTTTAAATTCTTCTCCAGCCTTTGACTCACTTCTGCTCACATTGGACTCATTCTGCTCAGTATCATGATCCCTGTAAAACGGCGCGTGATTCGGATTCTGCCTTTTCGATTCCGAAGATTAAAGTTCTATGCAACTTTTCATCAGTTGTGAGAAGCAATTAATGAGATTTAGATCCGCTCGTTCGCCCGCAACGGCAAAGCCAGTTAATCGTTGAGTTGTGCCGTTTGCGTGTGTATTATATCAACAGGGAGAGAGAGAAGAAGGAAAACATTTCATGCCGAATGACAACGGCGACAAAAGCACTACTACGGCATCGAACGAACAACGGAAACAACGAAATGCACCAGCGCACTTTCCTGATCCGCAGTTCTTCTCTTTTGGAAGAACTCCATGTGAAATCCTAAACGATCTACGTGATGATGTCTTTACTTTTCCCTTGATTCCTCATCACCTTTGATGACTACAGATACAGATTCAGGGTAGAAGTTGATCAGGGTTGGTGTGAACTTCAACACTTGGTGTAGCAGAAAATTATTTCAAATTCGTTCATTTTCCACACTATGGTGGAAGTTGTGACGTTTAATATACACCAGATTTTGAGTAGTTGTGAATCATTTTAGTTGTTGGTTCATGGTAGAGCAACTTTCTTCCATTAAAAGTTAGGAATTCTTCATCCGAAACTTCAATGAGTTAGTTTCCTTTCACGAATTGAAACTTTCTGAATCTTTATAAGCAAATGAGTCTGTAAAGAAGCGGATATCTTCTCCCATTGCGTTTAGAATTATGATTCCTCCATCCTGTAGTGCAAGTAGTAATCCTGGTTCCATAGAAACTGGGGTTTCCTAAAGGCTTTCTATGTTAAAGAGTCTATAGATCTTTGGTTTGAGAGTTAGGTAGGGATTCTTCATCATAAAGTTGGAAGATTGACTTGCTCTATACGAATTTGAAGTTCCTGAATCTTTAAATGCAAATGAGTCTGTAAATAAGCGGAGATCTTCTATTCTATACTGCAAGTAGTGACACTGATTCCATAGAAGTAGGAATTTTCTAAAGCCCTTCTATACTAAGGAGTCTTGCATATAAAAATTCAGGTCAATTGCTATAAAGCAAGTCACTCTTTGAACTTTAGGATGAATAATTCCTTACTCTCAATGTAACAGAATCAATCCATCCAACTATGAACCAAAGATCCAACAGTGATCCTGGTTCCATGGAAACTGGGATTTCCTAAAGACTTTCTATGTCAAGGAGTCTATGGATCTTTGGTTTGAGAGTTAGGTAGGGATTTTTCGTCATAAAGTTCGAAGATTGACTTGCTCTATACGAATTTGAAGTTCCTGAATCTTTAAATGCAAATGAGTCTGTAAATAAGCGGAGATCTTCTATTCTATACTGCAAGTAGTGACACTTATTCCATAGAAGTAGGAATTTTCTAAAGCCCTTCTATACTAAGGAGTCTTGCATATAAAAATTCAGGTCAATTGCTATAAAGCAAGTCACTCTTTGAACTTTAGGATGAATAATTCCTTACTCTCAATGTAACAGAATCAATCCATCCAACTATGAACCAAAGATCCAACAGTGATCCTGGTTCCATGGAAACTGGGATTTCCTAAAGACTTTCTATGTCAAGGAGTCTATGGATCTTTGGTTTGAGAGTTAGGTAGGGATTTTTCGTCATAAAGTTCGAAGATTGACTTGCTCTATACGAATTTGAAGTTCCTGAATCTTTAAATGCAAATGAGTCTGTAAATAAGCGGAGATCTTCTATTCTATACTGCAAGTAGTGACACTTATTCCATAGAAGTAGGAATTTTCTAAAGCCCTTCTATACTAAGGAGTCTTGCATATAAAAATTCAGGTCAATTGCTATAAAGCAAGTCACTCTTTGAACTTTAGGATGAATAATTCCTTACTCTCAATGTAACAGAATCAATCCATCCAACTATGAACCAAAGATCCAACAGTGATCCTGGTTCCATGGAAACTGGGATTTCCTAAAGACTTTCTATGTCAAGGAGTCTATGGATCTTTGGTTTGAGAGTTAGGTAGGGATTTTTCGTCATAAAGTTCGAAGATTGACTTGCTCTATACGAATTTGAAGTTCCTGAATCTTTAAATGCAAATGAGTCTGTAAATAAGCGGAGATCTTCTATTCTATACTGCAAGTAGTGACACTTATTCCATAGAAGTAGGAATTTTCTAAAGCCCTTCTATACTAAGGAGTCTTGCATATAAAAATTCAGGTCAATTGCTATAAAGCAAGTCACTCTTTGAACTTTAGGATGAATAATTCCTTACTCTCAATGTAACAGAATCAATCCATCCAACTATGAACCAAAGATCCAACAGTGATCCTGGTTCCATGGAAACTGGGATTTCCTAAAGACTTTCTATGTCAAGGAGTCTATGGATCTTTGGTTTGAGAGTTAGGTAGGGATTTTTCGTCATAAAGTTCGAAGATTGACTTGCTCTATACGAATTTGAAGTTCCTGAATCTTTAAATGCAAATGAGTCTGTAAATAAGCGGAGATCTTCTATTCTATACTGCAAGTAGTGACACTTATTCCATAGAAGTAGGAATTTTCTAAAGCCCTTCTATACTAAGGAGTCTTGCATATAAAAATTCAGGTCAATTGCTATAAAGCAAGTCACTCTTTGAACTTTAGGATGAATAATTCCTTACTCTCAATGTAACAGAATCAATCCATCCAACTATGAACCAAAGATCCAACAGTGATCCTGGTTCCATGGAAACTGGGATTTCCTAAAGACTTTCTATGTCAAGGAGTCTATGGATCTTTGGTTTGAGAGTTAGGTAGGGATTTTTCGTCATAAAGTTCGAAGATTGACTTGCTCTATACGAATTTGAAGTTCCTGAATCTTTAAATGCAAATGAGTCTGTAAATAAGCGGAGATCTTCTATTCTATACTGCAAGTAGTGACACTTATTCCATAGAAGTAGGAATTTTCTAAAGCCCTTCTATACTAAGGAGTCTTGCATATAAAAATTCAGGTCAATTGCTATAAAGCAAGTCACTCTTTGAACTTTAGGATGAATAATTCCTTACTCTCAATGTAACAGAATCAATCCATCCAACTATGAACCAAAGATCCAACAGTGATCCTGGTTCCATGGAAACTGGGATTTCCTAAAGACTTTCTATGTCAAGGAGTCTATGGATCTTTGGTTTGAGAGTTAGGTAGGGATTTTTCGTCATAAAGTTCGAAGATTGACTTGCTCTATACGAATTTGAAGTTCCTGAATCTTTAAATGCAAATGAGTCTGTAAATAAGCGGAGATCTTCTATTCTATACTGCAAGTAGTGACACTTATTCCATAGAAGTAGGAATTTTCTAAAGCCCTTCTATACTAAGGAGTCTTGCATATAAAAATTCAGGTCAATTGCTATAAAGCAAGTCACTCTTTGAACTTTAGGATGAATAATTCCTTACTCTCAATGTAACAGAATCAATCCATCCAACTATGAACCAAAGATCCAACAGTGATCCTGGTTCCATGGAAACTGGGATTTCCTAAAGACTTTCTATGTCAAGGAGTCTATGGATCTTTGGTTTGAGAGTTAGGTAGGGATTTTTCGTCATAAAGTTCGAAGATTGACTTGCTCTATACGAATTTGAAGTTCCTGAATCTTTAAATGCAAATGAGTCTGTAAATAAGCGGAGATCTTCTATTCTATACTGCAAGTAGTGACACTTATTCCATAGAAGTAGGAATTTTCTAAAGCCCTTCTATACTAAGGAGTCTTGCATATAAAAATTCAGGTCAATTGCTATAAAGCAAGTCACTCTTTGAACTTTAGGATGAATAATTCCTTACTCTCAATGTAACAGAATCAATCCATCCAACTATGAACCAAAGATCCAACAGTGATCCTGGTTCCATGGAAACTGGGATTTCCTAAAGACTTTCTATGTCAAGGAGTCTATGGATCTTTGGTTTGAGAGTTAGGTAGGGATTTTTCGTCATAAAGTTCGAAGATTGACTTGCTCTATACGAATTTGAAGTTCCTGAATCTTTAAATGCAAATGAGTCTGTAAATAAGCGGAGATCTTCTATTCTATACTGCAAGTAGTGACACTTATTCCATAGAAGTAGGAATTTTCTAAAGCCCTTCTATACTAAGGAGTCTTGCATATAAAAATTCAGGTCAATTGCTATAAAGCAAGTCACTCTTTGAACTTTAGGATGAATAATTCCTTACTCTCAATGTAACAGAATCAATCCATCCAACTATGAACCAAAGATCCAACAGTGATCCTGGTTCCATGGAAACTGGGATTTCCTAAAGACTTTCTTTGTCAAGGAGTCTATAGGTCTTTGGTTTGAGAGTTAGGTAGGGATTCTTCGTCATAAAGTTCGAAGATTGACTTGCTCTTGACGAAATGGAAGATCCTGAATCTTTACATACAAATGAGTCATAAAGTCTTTTGGTATGACTGATTCACGAACTATTTATTTTGGATATGAATTAGAGAACTTCTTCTTTTGCGTTTAGAGTCAGAAATTCTCAATCCTTTGGAGCAAATAGTGATCCTCAGAAAATAAAATTTCCTGTAAAGTATTTTTAAGAGAAGGAATCTGTGGATCTTTTACTAATAATAGTTGGATTGATCGCTTCTGTTGCATTGAGAGTTTTGGTCTAAAGTTCAAAGAGTGACTTGCTCTATAGGAATTGGAACTTCCTGAATCTTTCTTTATAACCTAAGGAATCTGTATATTTTTTGGTATGACTGATCTACAATCTGTTTCATTTGGATTTTAATTGGTGGACTTCTTCTCTACTACGTTTAGACTTAGGAATTCTTTGTCCTGTAATGCGTAAGGAATCTGTAGAAGTTTAGTCCATGGTTGGGTGGATTGCTTGAGAGGAAGGAATTCTTTATTCTAACGTGCAAAGAATGACTTGCTCTGTAGGAATTGGAACTTTCTAACTCTTCCTATGCTAAGGAATCCATAAATCCTTTGGTGTGACTGTTCTACGAACTACTTCTTTTGGATTTTAATTGGCGAACTTCTACTGGGTTTAGAGTTTGGAGTTCCCCATCCCATAGTGCAAATAGTGAAGCTGGTTCCATAGAGACTTTCCATAATGTCTTATTATGCTAAGGAATCTGTGGAACTTTTGTTCGTGGCTGGATGGATTGCTTCTTTTGCACTGATAGTGCAAGTGATTCTGCATTTGGGAAAAGTGGAATTTCCTGAAGGAAGGCCAAATATTTGCGTGTGCATTTGGTCCTTTGCCGTTGCAAAGCGAAGTACGAAGTCGTCTATACGTGATTACCGCATTAGAGGAATGTCGTTGAAATTGCGCTTGCGTTAAAGCTATAAGTATTGCCGCACCGCCTGCTATTCTCCTGCCACCACTCCATGCCGCCACCGCAAAAGGCTTCGGGTATCCTTCTCGCCGAGAAGTTGACCCAATATCTTTCCCGCGTGCTCGGAATAAGAACAAGGATGCTGGCCTAATAAATAACAGGGAGACCCGGCTTACTCGCTGCGAAGGCGGTAAATTCTCGCGGAATAAAAGGCCTTATCCTCCTCCCGCTACTATTAACTGAGAATGGGGAATGAACGACAAATGTCCTCTCTCCTTGATAATTCCTTTGGTTTACGAGCTTGTTCGTTATCATACTCTATGGCTAAGGGCTCTCTATAGTTCGAATACCGTCATCGTTTTGTAAATTTACATTTTTATTAAATTTTTAACGAATATATTAGTGAGGGTGCGAATCGTTATTATTACCATCGGAATCTAATTGTTCATTTTAGAGTTAAGTAAAACTTTTTATGATGTTGTTTAATTCTGGTCTGAAACGAACGGTATGTTTGACCTACATAAAGTCTTTCGGAATTGTCATAGGTAGTGTAATGTACCAATATCGTAGGGGGACGTAAAGTAACGTCGTATTAGTTCTCATCTTTCACCTTGAATGATTCATCCCTGAAATTGGTTCTTTTCCTTTTGGAAAAGCTCCTTCCACACGTTCCTTCCGAATGTCGGTTTCAGTAAACACTCCACATTTCGGTGACGCCGGCGCCGCCCTTTCCCTTCACAATAATACACCACTGTGACCTTCTTAGCGCCTGGTTTTCGTAGGCAGCAGCAGCCGTTTAAGCGGCACGTTTTCCTCGACGCTCTCCAGTATCGGCGTCGACGTCGGCGTCGGCGTCGCTCTGGTCGATTTGTCGCCGAGTGACGTCGTTCTAAATCCAACCACGTGTACAATATTTCATCGTCACCCCCGACGTCGACGTCGTCGTCTTGGTGGCCCTCAGTCGCCCGCCTTCCACCACTGACACTAGTACTGTCAGCAGTCGCCCGGCGTCGCGATTGCACTATCCAGCAGGGAAAAAGGGAGAAGGCGAGAGGGCGAGCCGGTGATGAAGAAGAAGACGAAGAAGAGAAACAGCAAAGGGATAATGGTGGATAATAAATAAAAAAATATCCTTCTTTGCCCTGTGTCGACCAGATTGACTCGCGTTGCCCAGCAACAGGCTCGGCCGAGGGAGATCGATATGCGGAAGATATACGCTGACTTGAACAAAGGCGTCGCGACGCCACCGACGTCGACGACAACTGCGATGCTATTGCTGCTGCTATTACACACACACACATTATATACAGGGTGTTCTTCGTATTAATGATCGAACTTGATCAAATAAATCGATACTGTTGTTATTTTACTTTGAACTTTTGAAAATTCTGTTTTTAATTATCTCTGAATATTTGGGTTCACTTTTTAAGAACATCCTGTGAGGGTGGAAGTGGGAAATGTTAGAGCAAACGTTTGATGTTCGTAAATAGGTACTTGATGTGGCAGAAGGAGTCAAAAAAGGAAACAGGGTGAACTTCTGTACACCATAACATGCCTGCCTAATGGTTTCTCCTACGTAGAATCTGAAGTGGTTTTTATGTTCCATATAAAAACGAAGCTTTGGCACTTACGTGTACATAAAAGAGGAAAAAAAAAGGGAAATTTGACGCATTAAATAAAAGCTTATTAGCTTAATACAATTTATTGTTAAATTTGATTTTTTATTTTCCATAAACCTTGCAGCTTAGGCGAAAATTTTTTGTCTTTCTGAAGAAGAAGAGACATTGTTAGCTTCTTTTATTTTGACACTAGCTCGACTCGTGTACATGTTCGGCAATAAAATTATTTATTGCCTTCTGTATACGTTTTCCAAAGGTTAAATCACCGCGTTTTCTACGCTCCAAACGGAGTAAATCATATTGTTGCCCGTGGTACAAGTGGAGCGCCGCATCGCGTCGCGACGCGTCGTGCGCTTGCTGCTGGATCTCCCCGACGCCTTTTGAATAAGGCATCCTGCTCCTCCAGGAGTCGTTTCGGCTCAAATAATGTTTAGATGTTGCGAATTTCAATACGCGTTACTATGACAACGGCGCCGTGCCGCGCCGCACTACGATGCGGTAACGGAACCGACGACGTCGCACCCGCCACCGGTTTGAAGTCCAATGCTAATCAGTCGCTCTCAACACTGATACACAATATCATCAATCATAAATGATTTCGCGTTAAACGCGAATATTTCGACGCCGCATGACGCTAAAGCTTGACTCACATTTTTGAAGGAACCGAGCGGACACGGATGACGTATTCAGTTAAAGTCAGACGTGAATAGGGAGGACATGGGGTGAACATTTGGTGGAATAAATAGGGTGGGCCAAAATTTTGTTCCTTTTGGGTAGCAAGCTCATGAACTCGACTCAAGTTTTTGATTTCGAGATGTGAAGAGTCAAAAATTCTTAAATATAATTTTCGAATTTGTTCGAGTAGAGAAACACTCTTGATATTTAAATAATTTCGATAAATAATTCAAACTTTTTCAGTTCTCAGGAAACGTACAAAAATATGTCTGTTTGTATTTTTGTTCGCGAACGTTTTTTGTTCCAATGTGGGACCGCGTTTGGTTTTTGCTCACAACACCATCGATCGTAGTCTGTATATTTGTACACATGTGTTGTGGTATAACACCAGTATCAATCCACGACGTACTGGGACGATTGTGTACGTACTGCGGCAAACAATGCAATTAATATCTGTTTAGTTTCGTTGTGAAGTTATTAGCGCGTATCGCTGGAAAAGCGGCCAAAAACAACGCCGAAAATATATGTGTAGATGTACATAAATCGCCGCAGGAGATCGTTCCCGCAAAATGACTCGTAACACCTCCATGATAGGTTTGATTGAGGAGGTCGGCGGCTCCGCTATTAGTCAATCGATACCGTCGATCATTATCTATCGATCTTTCATGTTCGTCTTTCGTACACGAGAATGAACGAGAGATCAAAATCAAAATTTTGTAATAATTACCTACTTACTTACATATCGTATTTTTTTTTTAAATTCTTGTAAAAGAATCGTAAGGGTAAATTGTATTTTCAATTAAGTTAATTAATTTGTAAGGGGTTGATAATTGAACGAGGACCTTCGGGAGAACCCTAGCAAATGTGAAAAATTTACTTTTTACGAATAGTCTCCTTAGATTATGGAACGTGCTGAAAAAAGCTCAAAGCTCAACGCCAAAGCTTAAACAAAAACATTCGACGTCCTTTTTGGTGACAAAGGGACTACAGAGAGCTTTTCTCTTATGTTCAGTACTTTTAACGTTTTTATGTTTGGATTTCGAGTTTGAGCTTTTTAATGCGTTTTAAAACGGCAGTTCCAAAGTTTCCCGATCTTCCTGAATTTTTAAATTATGTTTTTTCCATTTGATACTTGGAATCGATACCATTGATCATTATCTATCGATCCTTGACGTTTGTCCTGCCCGAAAGAACGAGAGATCAAGACACACATTAAGTAAAATTTGTAGTATTTGCTAATTTCGTTTTGTAAATGCGAGCTTCTTTTTTTAAAATATTTGTAGAAAAATCCTATGGGTCAATTATACCTTCAATTTATAGGGATTGCTAATTGATTGCGAGCTTTGGAGAACTCTATGAAAGCAAATGAGAAATTTAGCCACAAGACTGAAAGCTCAGAGCCAAATTCTTCAAAGATTGAAGAGAACTTTACTCTTCAGTTCAGTACTTCAAACGTTTTTATCTAAGATTAGGAAAAATATAAGGTTTCCTTTTCGAGTTTGAGCTTTTTCGTTCGTTATACAACAGTTCCAAAGTTTACCAATTTTCCTGAATTTTTCAATTATGTTTTTTCCAATTGGTGTTTAGAATGAGACATCAGCACTTCAAATAAAATTTGTAGTATTTTTACAGATTCGATATTGTAAATGCGAGCTTTTTTTAAATCCTTGTGGGTAAATTGTACCTTCAACTACATGTGTACAATTTGTGTGTGTTGTTAACCCCATGAATAGATAAAACAAAGAATAAGCGAATATGAGAAATTTGTTTGTACAATTGTACAATGTGCTGGAAAGCTCAAAGCTCAACTCAAAAACTTAGACAAAAAAGTCACAGTTATCTTCTTCAAGTTCTGCAGAGGACTTTTCTCTTCAGTTCAGTACTTCAAACGTTTTTGTCCAAGTTTTAGATTTAGAGTTTGAGCTTTTCACTGTATTATACAACACACCAAAATTTTTTCAATCTTCCTGATTGTTTAAATTATGTTTCTCACTATTGATTTTTTAGAGCAAACGTTTTTTTTATTAAGACTTATTGGGTTTTTGGTTTGAGACAAAGTTTTTTCCAAATATTTAATTATCGTAACAATTTTAACGTTTTGTTTTCTTTGTACTTTCAGGGGATTCCTTGTACGACTTTTCGACATCTTCCATGGAGCTGATGGTATGAATGACTGGAAGGAATCGAGTCGAGGTCAACCATCATGCATCAGGCAAGTAGCTTTTGTTATATTATGAATGAATTTTTTTGCTTATCATCATGCCCTTTTATGCAGAATTAAAATTCTTTCTGACGCTTATGTAATGTGTTAATAATAAATCTCTGCAGGCATTTTTACGACGTAACAAGGTACTTATAGATAGATCGCTTTAGATAACACTGACTTCCTTTTATAATTGACAGTAAATTCTTTTTTTAAATTTGTCATCTCTAAAATGGAATAACTTTTAAATAAGATCAGCTCACGTCTGAGTTAACTCCAATGGTAACTCATCATTTTCAAAATTGCATTTTCCCATCGTGTACGAGCAGGGGCTCTAATCAAATAAAGTTGCATATATCGTTTAATTTGCTGATTCATCATTGATGGGGTACATTACATCAAGTGTCGATAATTTAGATCATTGGCGTAGACCGATTACGAGGACGTAAAAATTTTCCAAAACGACTCTACATTTTAGTTTATATTTTGAACAATGAATGTTCTGTTTCCGGTGCTTGAGGCGAATTTTTTTTTGTAACGGAAAAGATCAGGGAACTGCGGAGGCGGTAAAAGGTAAAGAATCGTTTCTCAAAGCGAGCCACTGAGATGACGAGGGTGGATGATTTGTAACCCCGGTCTAGTTAGAACTGTGGGAGGCCTTATATTCCCATCAACTTCGATCCCTCGTTTTCGGGATGCATATTAACCGAGGGTCATCCCGTACAGCGTCACTACTTTTTTTCTTTTGTGAGAATGAATTATAAATATGGATTGACTGGGGGATGCTGAAGTTTAGCCCGCATGTTTGATACATATTTTGTCTTTTTATTGTAGTATACCAACAACACAAAAAAAATCTCTTGGTCTCAAAACTCAAGCCAACTTTTACAGTTCATCCCCTTGCATTTCCCTTTTCTTTTAAACATCACATATTAGAAAAATCTTTATTTTCGTTTGACTTGAATTAGTTTGTCAGTTCCATATGGGTTGATTTATAGATAAAGGTAGATGAATATGTCAGCATAGGTAGTAGGTAGCAGACCAGACATCAATATTACACCATTAAATTACGTAACCTCTCGAAATTACATTACGGATGCATTTGGTGTGCCCCACAGCCCTTTGATTAGCTTAATGTACATACCTCTATATAGACGTATGTACCTGTATATTCCACAGGAGCTGGACAGGATGCTTTGTGTAAAGGCGAGCGGGAACATATTGTTTCGAAACTGTTTTATCAAGGGTAATTAATTAACCTCAAGTTGACCGTGTCAACAGTCAATATCTGTCAACAAAAACGTGATATGGTTTCTGATTTTAATAATAATTATAGTTGTTGAATAAACTAAATAAACTGATTACAATTAAGTTTGTTTTAACAAATTTTATAGTAGTGTAATTTATAATTATATGTACAGGCTGTCCCAGGAACACTGGTAGGATATATCAAGGACCAAGGATATTGTAGAGAGTCCTTAAAGACCTTTACCTTTTTTGTGTTTGGTCTTAAATTTGTATGGAACGTATTATTAATTATTATTATAGGAAATAATTTTTGATAACATTTTTTTTTATTTTTTAATTGTAATAAAGATTATTTGTTACAGAAGAAGCAGCAACCAGACAGAGGGATGGAAGAATCCAGGGTTGTTCCTCGTCTTTATCGCGGGGTGAGTACTTTGAAATTTCTAGAAGAAGGTGAATGCTTTATTGATTTCATTACATAGAGTAATTAAATACATTTAAGCAAAGTTTAACGTTAGTAAATTATTATTTTTATTAAATTTTAGTATTTTTTTCTTTTTTCTATTTCAATATCAATTTTAATATTATCAGTATTTAAATGTTTCTCACAATAAAACTTCATCTTCAAGAAAATTTATAATTAGCAATTTTCTCTTTGTTTTTATAATTTTAATATTTATTTATACAAACCACAAATACATCACATTACACAAATAACACATTTTTATGAAACACACTTCACTTTATTAATTTCCATATAGAATATTTTAATTGCATTGTTACACTAATAACACATTATTAACAAATTAAATCAATTATTTTCATTTTAAGTAGTTTATATTTTATGCAAGTGCGTGCACATAAATCAATGTCATTTTATAAAATATTTTCAAATTATAGAATTTATTTCATTTTTATAATACTTTAGAATAAATTAAATTTATTTATAATATTTATTATAGAGTAACTTAATTAAACTTTTTTAATTAAAGTATAACATTTTTTTGTTAATTTTTAATCTTCATTACCACTTCACCCTTTACATACATAACTCATTACACTTACCTTTGACATAAATTAATTTCTTTTTACTTTACAGATTCCAACGTGAGGGACTACTTCCTGGAGGACGGGATCATCACCACCGCTCGGGGTGATTCCGTCCGATAGGGAGTGATCCTTTTCGTTGGGGGTTGTCCTGGCCGCGGGGGCTGATCCTGTCCAGGACAGGAAAATCCCCGGCGGGTAGGATTACCACCAATGGAAGGGATTATTTCCCAAAGGTCATTTTTTATGACCATTGGGAAATAATTCCGTACCATTGGGGGTAATCGCACTTGCTGGGAATTTTCCTGTTATGGGTGGGATGGGATCATCCCCCCCACCAGTGACCAGACAACCCTCTACGAAGGGGACCACACTCCTCATCGGACGAAATCACCTCCGGAACAGGGGGGGGGGCGGGAACCCCCCCGGGAACGGGGAAGGGCGGGACACCCCCCGCACCGCACCGTGAAATATATAACATGTAAGAGGAGGGATGTAAATAAAATATATATATATTATATACGTGTTTTATTGAAAAAATAAAAAGTGCACAAAAAATTTTTTCAAGCCGCTTCGGTCCCGCTCCGAAATTCCCCAGAGTCGCGACGACTCCGGGGTGACCCCCACACTCAAGCCCCGGAATACCGGTATTCCGGGGCTTGCCCACCTCACTGCCCCGAAGACACGTGTCTCCGGGGTTGCACGTTTCGGCGTCCCCCGAAGTCCCTGAGCCTACGCCACTTCGAAATGAACAGAAGACTCACCACTACGAAGTAACAAAAGGAAAATTGTTTCCTTTTGTCACTTCGGAGTGGCAAAGTCTTCGCCATTCCGTAGTCGCGGAAGCCCCATGCTACCGAAGTACCATAAGACTTCGGGGGTGTCGCGGTTCCCGAACGCGCACGCGACCAATAGCCTCCAGTCCTGTTGTCCTGGTGGTGGGTCCTGGTGTTGATGGAGGGTCCTGGTGTTGGTGGAGGGTTTCGTTGATACAGGGGGAGGGTTGTTGGTTCATGTGGTTCTGGTGGAACGTCCTGGTTGGTCCTGGTCGATTCCAGTTGTAGGTACTGGTTGGGGACGGTAGTTGGTAATGGGGTCTTTGGTTAGGTACCATTTATCCACCCTCTTAATGATTGGAAAGACCTGAAAAAAATTAAATCTACAAATCATTTATAATACAAGAGCTGCAATGAGATTTACTACATAATTAAGAAGAATAAAAGGAATTAACTTAAAAAAAATTACGTATTTCATTACAAAATATTATTTACCTATTTACAGTTTTCTAAAAATTTTTAGTTGCACAAGAAGTTATTATAAATCAAATAATTTTTTTAAAAATATCCAAAAATTTGCAGAAGTAAATTAAAAGTGGTATACTAATAGTGATGTGTGATTTTTATTAGTGAAAAAGTGGTGAACATTTTTGAAATTGAAAGTAAGTATAAAAAATCTACATTTATTTAAATTTAATAATAAGTTAATTATTTTTACGTAAGTGTTGTTTGAATAAAATAATTTTAAAATTAAATATTAAGTTTTTAATATTAACTTCCGGTACAACAGGAAATATAAGTACAGGGCATTTCAAGTTTAACTAATCAAACTTGAAATCTGAAAAATGTATTAGGATAAAAAATAATCTATTATTATATTTAATGTCAATTAAAATTTATAATTTAACAAAAAAGGTGTACAAAAAATCGATTTGACTTTTGCTGTTATTTATTTATCTTTTGTACAATTAATCAAATTGGATTTAAATTAAAAATAAATTCAAAGAAATGGTTAGCAAATTTCTTAATGTTCAATCAAATTAAAATGAATTTGGCAATTTAAGCAATAAATAAAATAAAATTACACCGTAAAACCTATATTGCCAGCTACATGTACAGAGATATGTAATTTGTCTTGGTCGGTTTAGTGCTGTTATTTTACTAATAACGGCTGTGTAAAGATACTCACTTACCTTCTGTGTAGGTAGGTACGTTATTATTATAACATATGGTTTGTTCACGTTTACAGACAAATAAAAATAGCAAAAGACACATTATACTTATTGTTATTACATACCTAACTTGCAAACAAAACGAGTAATTTACTTTAAACTGAGAATTGTTATTTACAAACGTATGTGTAAATAAATTGAGGCTGTTAAATTTTGAAAAAGTAAATTTAGATCCTGAATCCTTTTAAATATTTCATTTCTCGAGTTGAAAAAAAATTCTGTATTACTTAAATGATTTCAGAAAAGTCAAATCGTTTGGTATATACAGAGTATTTGAAATTTTACAGCAAAGCTGGGCAAATGAAATTGAAAAAAATAGTTTACTTTCGAAGAAAACTTTTAAAAATTAGCTGTACACATTTTTCAGACACGCCACTAAAATAATTTAAATTGGTGACTTACCCTCTTATTCCTTGTAGACTTCGTTGAAGCTGATTGAAGGTAGGTAGGTAAGATTGAAGATTGATCAGGTACATAATGTGATGATGTTCTTCATCTGGAAATGACCCTCCACTGTAACAAAAAAGATTGCTAAATTAAATAAATTTTATAACCATGACTTTGTTGAGAATTACATAAATATTTGTTTTGCTATGTAGCTTTCTGTGCTTACTGATAATAAAATAACGAGGTGTCTGAAATTTTAAAACAAAACTGGTACTTTAAAATTAATAAAACAGTTTGTACATTCGAAGAAAAGTTTAAAATTTAGCTGTGCACTTTTCTTAGACACCCAGTACATGTAATTTAAATTGGTGACTTACCCCTGTATTTCTTGAAGACTTCTTTGATTAAGGTTGAGAATTGATGTAATGATTTTCTTCATCTTCTTGCTACATATAACCCTCCACTGTAACAAAGAAATAACGAGGTTATAATATAATGATACTGAAACAATTTAAAAAAATGATATTTTAAAATCGTTCTTAAAAATTAACTTTTTATTAATACTATTAAAAAATTTAAGGTACCCAGATTAAATAATATATCTAAAATAAAATTGTGTAGAAATAACTTTTATTCGATTTATAATGTTTAATCGTATATTTTAAAATCCTTATAACACCCTGTATATATAGATTTTTTTTGCAGTGGTCGGCAAAGTTTGAATTCACTGATAATAATTTTCTAACATGGAAATTCGAGCAATTAGTCGACTTACCTACCTACCTACATACTACATATCGTTTTATTTTTTACACCTACTGAAAATGACGATCAAATTACATTACAAAAGCTTCAATAATTTCGTTGTATAATTATTTTCATTTTGTACGTCGGCGTTTAATCTGTTTTTTTATTTTATTTTTTCGACTCATTACCTTTTATACAACTTACGAAATACTTTTATGATAAACGAAAAGATAAACTACTGTTAAAGATACTATCAACATATTGAATAATAAATTGTTACCTGTACGCAAAATGAATTTGCAAAAAAATAGTTTTACGTAATATACAATTATACGTAGTGACTCAGTTTATATTAATGAACACTAAAGTGTGCAAAAAATTATATTAAAAATATTGAAAATTCTTTCTTGAACGTCTAAAAGTCTGGATGCTCTTTTGTAAGTTAGAGACAGTGGTACAGAAAGAAAGGTTTCCTGTAAAATTGTTTTACTCTTAAATTGAGAATCTCTTGAAGCCTAGTTATTTCTTGTTCTTGTTAGCTTAACAAGCCTCCAGATTATGCCAGACAGTAATCGGAGGATTGGGTAAGGTTACATTAAATTGACATAGAGTAAAATCTAAATATGTGCAGCAGTTCTTGTTTGGTGTTTAATTGACAAGAAATATTGCTCTTACTAAGAGAAATTCTTGTCTTGTCTTGTTTACCAATTTCCATTATGTTCTTATTGCGAGAACTAGACAATAACAAGAAAAAAAAAAGCACAAGAAAAACAAAAGATAAAAACAAGACAACAAGTCGAGAACAAGAAAACAAGACAAGAACAAGAACAAAAAAGACAAGAACAAGAACAAAAAAGACAAGAACAAGAAAACAAGATGAGAACAAGAATATACATGACAACAACAATAAGTAAGACAAGAAAAAGAACCCCAAAAAGACAGGAACAAGAAAACAAGACGAAAATAAGATGAGAACAAGAATATATTAGACAACAACAACAAGTAAGACAAGAATAAGAACAAAAAAGACAAGAACAAGAAAGAACAAGAACAAAAAAGACAAGAACAAGAAAACAAGACGAAAACAAGATGAGAACAAGAATATACATGACAACAACAATAAGTAAGACAAGAAAAAGAACCCCAAAAAGACAGGAACAAGAAAACAAGACGAAAATAAGATGAGAACAAGAATATATTAGACAACAACAACAAGTAAGACAAGAATAAGAACAAAAAAGACAAGAACAAGAAAGAACAAGAACAAATAAGACAACAACAATAAGTAAGACAAGAAAAGGAACAAAAAAGACAAGAACAAGAAAACAAGATGAGAACAAGAATATACATGACAACAACAACAAGTAAGACAAGAAAAAGAAAAAGAAAACAAGATAAGACAACAACATCAAGTAAGACAAGAGCAAGACAAGAACAAAAATAAATAAGACAAGAACACGATAAACAAGCCAAGAACAAGAAAAAAATAATACAATAACAAGAGAAATCAAGACAAGAACAATAAGTTGGTCAAAAAAATAGTTATTTTTGGGTAAGTCCTATTCTCATGTATTTATCTAATCACTACTTAAATATAGGTAATGGTTGTTTTACGAGACTACTCAGGGTTACACTTTCGTCTCATTAACCCCTTGTTACACGGTTACCACCTCAGACCTTATCATGATGGGTTTCTTTTCGGTTGAATGTACCTGCAGTGAACAAGTAACATCTTTCGTCGATTATCATTAAAGACGGGTGTTCGGGTTGTTCGAAGTGTCATAATCATGTATCGGTCGGATCGAAGCATTTACGTAGCTGAATGCCCGACAACGACCAATAATAATAACAACCGAACCGTCTGCGTGATAGCAGTAGGTAACTCCTCACTTTTCCAGCAGGTGCCCATCACCTGGTGCACATTATCATCATCACCAGGCCCACCACACAACGTAACAGCTCTTCGCACTCTTTACATTTCATATTGGAATTTCGGCATTTTCTCTTCGTGATAGAGGACGATCCTTGACCATCAAAAATTTACGAAAGTTCAGAAGCTATTTTACTTCTTGTCTCGTTATTTCTTGGGGACTCCTCCATCGACTTTTATCTGGCGTCATCGTAAAACTTGGGTTAAATTTGGATGAGACTGATATTTTTTGAAGTTATATTCTGCTTAAGTTTAATCAAAATTGATTCAAAACAGACAGACAGACAGTCAAGGCATAATTCTGATTTTATTTATGTAAATGGAGTAGGTATCTAGTTTCTTGTAACACGCCCGGTATTTTGTAAAATGTTGTGGACGATCGAGAAAAATGGTAACAGCGGGCCCAGGTGATTCTTTCAGCGATGGACAGACAGACAGACATACATCGACAGACGGACCGCTGGCTGGACGTTCGGATGGAAGGACGAGCGGCCTGTGACACGGATCCATCCTTGCGCACATCTGCTGGAAGACCATCGCGCGTTCGAAGAAGCAGTTTTCGACATTTGTTCGCCGGAACTGCTGCTTTTTGTAGCAGTTGGTATTACTGTCAGTAAAGCTGCTTCCACACAGACACACAACGGCTACTGGGACGGTGCGATGGGACGCTCGATAATAACGACGTATACGTTGGTTTTTTTTATCGTGTCATAATAAGGATACGATACGGACTGTTAAATTGGCATTTAAAGACCTGACATGCTGCCCAATGACCACCCTATACTGTTACATAGATAATGTTAACACTGGTTGGGTTGTCTCTATCGAACTGTCGAATATTAAATGAATTAAATGTTTATATAAGCATCTGAAGATGGCCGTGCAGGAAGAAACATTTAATTGTTAAAGTACACATAAAGTTACTTTAAGGGTTAATTATTATATGACAACAAAAAGCTGATCCCTTCAACTGATTTTCCAAATTTACTGGATCCTTAAAAAAAACAAACAAAGAATTTGTTGCAACCCCCCATTTTACCACCCGGGGGTTGATAGAAGCTCATCTAGTTACTAATAAAATTCGTTTGCTGCAAGGATCTTACTCCGGCTATAGGCGTCGCGACGCGAGGTAAGTTGGAGCGCGCGCCTGATGATAAAAAAAAAACCTGGTCTATTAAATCGCGCGCGCATTCCACGGTGTAAATGTATGAAAAGCAAGAAGGTGAATAAGAGGCTTAATCGAGTTATAACGATCGGCGTAGCGGTGCTAATGAAGTGTGCAGCCTGCTCACTTCTACTACTGCTCTACGCCACCTGTCGCTCAGCTGCAGCTAAAAGGTATCGACGAACCGCACACTGCACTCAGCTCCATACGTGTACAATATCTACAGAGGACTCAGTACATACATATGTATTTATGTATATGTCTATATACAGGGTGACTTATTATTTACTTCTTATTTTTTGCAACTTCAATATTTTACAATTCTAAAAAAAAACTTAATTAAGTGTCTTCCATTTTATTAATTTTTTAATTAGTTGCCAAAGAATACAACTGACACATATCTGAACTCCTGATGATTTCGAAGTATTAAGTAAAGTTCTCATAAAATGTACGTACACCAACTTAGACAAACCATTACATTAAAGTAATGAGATTATGTCCAACTGAGGCATCACGAGTATGCCAACTGAGGCATCACAATTGTCCCAACTGAGGCATTACAAGTAGGTATATCCATGGACGTATGCCAACTGAGACGGAGAATTACTTTAATGTAGTGAGATCATGTCCAACTGAGGCATTGCAAGTATGCCAACTGAGGCGGTTTCTACCTGACTCCCGTATACCTGAGCACTTCCACTTTAAGAGCTACCCAGTTCATACGACTGCCTCAGTTGGTAGTACCTCTTGGCAATAAAATCGTCTCAGTTGGTAGTGTTCTAACGAAGACTCCCTCAGTTGGTAGGTACATAGCATTAAACCATAAAATATTCTTTTTTAATTATACAATTGAACTTTACGTATCATTATTTAAAAATAAATTTAATTGCTAATAACAATTACTTCATTATTTCAGCTACGTTTCGGCCCTTTATTGAGTCTTCGTCAGGCATCATGATATGAATTATATAATTAACAATCCCATTTTGCACAGACGTAAAGCCAAAATTAAAAGTTATTCGATTTGTTAACAGATAACTGCAATATGGTACCTACTGTTAATTATGTAATTCATATTTTAATACCTGAAGACTCAATAAAAAGTCGAAACGTAACAGAAATAATTGTGTAATTGTTATTAACACTTTTTATTGAAAATTTTTTGTCAATAATAAATGATCGCCCTGTAGGTGCACTAATAAAACAAATTGAGCTTTTCGAAAGCACGAGGCCTGATATCCAGCACCTGGTTGTCGATTATCTGGTCAATTTTGGGGATGCGCCATGTAGGTAACAACTGACCTACCTGATCTCACCATAACGGAAGATATTTATGTATATGTATGTACACTGAACCACGAAAAATGTTTCAAGCCTATTTGTTATGTTGTCAAAAAAGTTCTGCTTTTAAGGCAGCCCAACATGTTTATCAAATAAATATGTACTACATTATTTATTATGTGTAACAAAAATGCTGACAATTTTAATTTTTGATGAAAGGAAGAAGAAAAACTTTCACTTAGAAATTAATTATTTGAAATTTATTTGAAAGTAGGTATTTTATAGTTTTATAAATCGTAGTTATTCATAGTTTAAGTATGAATGTCTATTTGATAGAGACAACCTGTCTGTACTTTAGCATTTGCATTCATACATATTTATGTTAGAATTACCGTTGCAAAAATTTAATATTCAACAACAATAACACTTACCGATATGATGTCCAAACGCTTGCAAAATTCTTCTGTTTTCAACCAGGGTCAACTACCCTTTTAAAGACGGTTTTTTTTTTCTCGAATTTCTTTTGGTCACGTCTGAAAATTACAAAAAAAAAACCAATCAGTTACCCTTATGTGCAATGTTAATTAAATTTTTATACGTGTACATAGTCAAATCTTAATTATGTAAAATGATTTTCCATTTTCCAAAAGCAATATTCATGAGATGTAGGCAGATACTCTTTAGTGTTATTAATCATGCAAATTTTTTTTTTTGTTGTTTAAGTAGAAAAGGCGCTTCTGATAATCGTGTAGGTACTTATGTACGATTATATTCACGTGACTCGTACAAATAATGTGGTAATTAGATAATCCCTGTATGCGTTTCTAATTGTGTAACCACATCCATATATAATACACAGTAATTCTTCCCATGCATTATTTATCAACTCACCACCAGCATAGCGGTTATTTTATTAAAAGCAACACAAAAATTTTAACACGAGTAAATAATTTCATTATCGTTAATTTTTAAAATATTTTTGTTTAAATAATATTCAAATTCCAAAAAAAAAAAACGTTTAAAACTTGGCTTATCGTTGGAAGTTTTTTGTAAATTTTCTTGCTGACCTACCTATAGAATATCTATTACATGTACATATTATTTATTATAAATTTACTAAAGAAAATCTTCCTCAGACTTGTATATTAGTGTTCTTTCTAATCACTAGAATAAAACAAACAGGAACTGCATGCACACGTCGTCGTACACCAGTGTCACTGTTCACGGTTCCGCTAAACGGATATTTGTCCTATAAACGGAAACCGCAAACCAAAAACGACCACGGTTTTACGAAAAGAACAGAACTTGCTGTTCTCAAACACCTGATGTAATTAATAATAAACTGCAACCTGTGAAACTATGTAAACGAACGTGGAATCCATACCAGAAGCACTCAAAAAAAAAAAATAGCAAAAGAAAAAAAAAACCACCCCTATGTTACTGAATTATTCTGAATGTTATATAGAATCTGATGATGGTACCATGGTTTTTTTGAGTAAATCTTGAAATAATAAGGATATGTATGTCTATACAGAGTGATTAATAAAGAATATATACAAAAGTCGATGGTTCCGGAGATACAGGGTGTTCAAAGTTGACATTTCAGTCCCCAAAGTTCTTATTAATTGACTAAAACTAACGTCCTTTAGTTGCAAACGTCAAAATAGGTTTCAAATTCGTAATTTTCATGCCAATTTTCACATTTATACTACGAAAACTTTCTTAATGACTGAAAAATTTCAGAAAACTTTGAACTCCCTGCATCTCCTCGGAAACCAGCAACATTTATGAATCATCACCTTATATATTATCATGCATAGAAATTTATTCCAAAAAGAATTAAAGAATTCGTCGACAGAGTTATTAATTTGCGACTGTGTAGAAGTGAAAATTAATTTAAGCAAATAAATAAATAATTACGCTAATTCGTGTGTTTCGCGTGTTAAAAAAAAAGTGCGCTAATAAATTCAATACTATTAATAATGACAAGTTGCAATTCGCATGCAAATGTATACAGTGGTGGTCGCATGTTGTCAGAATAAGATATTAATGGAATTAACTTACGTATACGTACGAATGTGTTAATATGCTAGTTCAACGCTAAAGAATTATTATTTGAACGTCAACAACTTACTAATTGTTTCGTTCGAAGATTAATGTTTCGGAAAATGAGAACAGTAGAACCATAAATTTGTTGCTACTTACTTAAAATTTACTTATGTACTCAATCTACCCATCTAACTCAAGTCAGTGTGGAAAGGATTAAGAAGGATAATAGAATTATTAATAGAATTATGGAAACATAAGCCTGTTTATCTATGGGCATCCTCATAAACGTACTCTCCTATAAGCATAGTTCCCTCTAAGCTGCGCGGCCGCCCACTAACTTTTTGAAAGTTGCACAGCCATTTTTCTATTTTGCGCACAATTTTTTTAATCGTTTTATGAAATAATTGTAACTAAAAAAGACAAAAATCCAAATTTCACAAAAGAAATGTTGAAATATATTGAAATTTGTCTTGACATTTAAAAAAGATTAATGATGATGATAATACGTCCAAATGTTACAAGAGGGTTGTAAAAATCTCATGCAGGTATCAGCTACCCACAGCCTAACAGGAACGGAATTCTGAATTCTGCAAAAAATTTTGTTATGGGAGAGAGCGGTCAGTTACCAGATGTTAAACCATAAATATTGAACAAAGTTTAAAGTATATTACCCTATAAACGTTCTAAAAAAAGAATATTTCTTAAGGCTCCCCTACAATGTTAAAGAGCATTGGTTTTTTGTATGCATCCCAAGTTTTGTAGTTTGATTCAAAAGTGCAAATATTGAAGAATTAAGGTAAACTGTTGCAAAATTTGTTGAATTTCTGTATTATTGTTACATAAATACATACCACAGTATATTATTATTACTATTATAGTTGTATTTATAAAACATAAACATAGAAGGGAGCACTATTTGTGAAACTGCATTTTAAAAATGAAAAAAACAAAAAATAAAAAAACAGAAAGTTTCACTAAAATTTATTTGAGAACTTCGACAAATTTGCTTCGACCCAAACGAAGTCATTTAAAGAGGAATACAGAAATTTGTAGAGGTTATCGAATAAATTTTAGTGAAAATTCCTGTTTTTTATTTTCTATTTTTTCGTTGTTGTAAAAATAAATTTTAAAACATAAATTTTATAATAGCTCGCCCTAATTAGGCACATATCTGCATATGAGCATTATTTATTTTAGATAAAAATGTCTAAACGAAAATTAAAATATTACGAAAATATTGACAAGATTAGACAATAATGAAGAAATCCTTTTCCTATTCATGTATTAATTAAAATACTTCAAAAAATAATTATTAAAAAAACTATGGCACGGACCACTTTCTCACTTGCACACTTATATACGTTTCGAAAATTTTTGCTACTATACAATTTTGTACCGCGCAGTCAACATAAAAATTAGAGCCTATAAGTATAGTCTTTAAAAGTCGTTGGGATGGAAGAAATCTCGAAACGTTTCATCTAAATGGACGTACATTTTGACTTATGGACAGGGCCATCTCTCTGGCCCTTGGGCACATTGAGTTTGGAGCCCTTTTAGAAAACCAGGAAAAAAATGGGACGAAATACGTGAAAATGACTATAAAAATTTTATGGTCAAGAAAAAGAAAAGATGGAACTGCTAATAGAACATGAGTCTGTCTTAAAGACTTGTTTCAGAATTATTAAGAACTGCAGTTTTTCTGTTTAAGTGTTTGAGGAAATAGTCGTGAAGGTTCAAAAAGTGCACGTAAAAATATGCCTGTAACTTATGACAAAACGACCCGGTTTATGACTAGTGCAAGGTACGTTATGATATGAATTAACTGACAAACGTAAAATATAAATAAACAAATGTTATAAGGTGACCATCGCTTTTTGCCTTGGAAAAAAAAGAGCGATTGTTGTTGGTAATGAAATTCAATGGACGTACATAGTTAGGAGGTAAAAGTTGCAAACAAATCTAATGCCGCATGCCCAGAGAACATACGTACACGAATGTTATTAGTTAAATGTGTATGTGGATAGAAAATTCCTTACATATTATTTTAAATAATTCACAGGTAAAATGTAAAAAATATACATACAAACGTGGAACTCACACCTATCTAAAAATAACAAATACAACATGCACCCAATATTAAAATTAATCAACAACACAACTACTAATGATGTCATTGGTTAGCTGTTGGTATACATACACACTGAAGACAAATACAAGACAATTTTGAAAATTTAAAAGCTCAAAAACATATACATACATATATGCATTCTTGATGAGCATGACGAACAATACAATAAACTTTCAAGAATTTCAAAGAAATTAATGTTAATAATTACCAAAAATTCTACACTTCCTTAATGTATATATCTATGAAATATGAATAAATAATGGATATATTGAATAAGTTTGGTATGTAGATAATAGATAATAGATAATAGTCGTTGGGTTCAATCTGAGAAATGTTAGTTTAATTGTTACGAATACATAGTTGAATAGAAAATGCCAAGGTGCCCTTATAAGGCGTTTTATAAGTTACTTCAGCGACCGCAAGGTAAATATTTACAAGGAAAAGTAAAAGTAGGTGCTCGCGAATGCTTAATAATGAGGACAACATTTATTAATACCGATCGCATCTAGGTGATGGCAGTTATTCTTATATTGCGCGCACAAATTCACTCTAGCGAATTTTGCTTTTGCTTTTGCTTTTGCTTTTGCTTCCTTACTTGTTGCAACACTTGCTTGTGTTTTACTATAGATAATCACACGATTGGAAAAATACCTACAGATATTTCAGTTCGTTACGATATTTTCATGAGTTACGAACGACCATTTCCGCGTTTTCAGCATCCGGCAAGGTCGTGCTTTATTCTTTTTGAAATTAAACAACTAAGTTGCAATAAAAGGAAATACGTACATACATAAATCTCCAGGAAGCAACAATTTAAATACAATTTTTTTTGAGAAAAAACTACCTTAAAATACGTAATTTCGTTTTATTAAAAACTTTTTCTTGATTTTTGGATTTTCTTAGTTTTCCCTTTCAGAAAGACAAGTCAACTTATTTGAACGCCTTGTATCACCAGTTTAAAGATAGCCCGTTTTTATGAAACACTCCGTATATTTAAAAAACTTAGTTAATATCATGTAGGTACTTAAATTAAAGATTATCTCAACTTTTCGCCAATAAGAGTAACAAATAACACACTAAAAAATTATGTACCATTTACATGTTAATTAGTGCTAAAAAGTATGTCGGATCTATCAGTTAATACTCTTCAAATAAACAACGCGAATTTAAGGATGGAAATTTTTTGACAATAATTATATAAACAACAATAACTAGATGCTTTACAAAAATTATCTAAAGTTACTTACCATTTCGAAGACAACATCTTCTTAAACAATTGGTAAGTAATTGAATCCCATTAACTGCAGCTTCATGAACAATCCCTTGAAATAATCCAATAAATCCTGCAAAGAAAGAGAAAACAGCTTGAGAAAACTAAATAATCTAAATTTTATCCTTATTTATCCTTTTCCAACTACATTTATAATATTTAGCAATATATTGAATCCTAAATTACTCTACGAAAGTCAATCAAACCAAAAAAAAATGTCTTACCAATTAATCCAAACTTTCAAATTTTATCACAGCAATCAAACTCATTCTTTGCCTCTTCTAAACAATATTAGCTCACTTGTAATTGTTTAAATATATTAAAAATTTCTTCATTTTCCTTTGCACAACATTTAAATATTGACTTCTCTGTTCAACTCGTTGAAAACAACTAATTTAAAAGGCTAATACAAACTCTAACGTGTCGAAGTTATTTTGTGAGATCGTATGGGAATTTGACTTTGCCACGACATTCTGCTCGACGTTCTCGAAAAACAGATAACATAAAAACATTTATCTCTTTGTGATGTATTTTTGGTGGAAATTTGTACATAATATGTAGGTACCTATAATTGGATTAATGTAACAAAAATATACTGACCAACATTTACAAGTTTTCTGCACTTTATTACAAAAAATAATAAATGTCTTATTCTGCCTGAAAAACACAGAAAAGAATTTGACAATACGTAGGTATATCTAAACGTATTTCAGTATAAATATAACGAAAGAGAAAAAAACATATGTTCAAATTTTCTTAAAATCCTTTTGATATTCATTTGAAAATTGCATCCATATTTTTCTAGTGTCGTCTCTAAATTTATGCAATTTTCATAAAAATGCATATTAATTAATTATTATCCTAAATATTGTACAAATTTTTGAAAATTCCTTTAAGAATCAGACTCTTGATTTATTTTTCCAGAACGTTTCAGCTTCCGCAATTTGTAAAAAGAGAAACGTTATAAATAAACGTTCCAGATCGCAATTAGTAATTTCGCATTGAACGGTTAAGTGTCCCGAAATGTTCCTAACCTCCTGTACACGTACACACACAAATATACTGAATGCCCTCGTCTGAAAGCCCAAGTCGTTCCAGAAATGTCAACGCCAACAACGATATTCAACGATAAATGAGATCTGATAGTTTCACTGCAGCGTACATACGTTTGTGTGTATTTTAAAACGAAAACGTTTAAATATATTAGTTCGCTAGTTCTTGGCGCCACATTCTGGAAACGACTGTAATAACTGTTACTGCATTCAGGTCTGCTTTACGTTTCCAAGGAAATCCGTTTTCGTATCGATTTCGATCGACAAAGATATAAATTAAAATGACGGTCTCATATGAAGGAAAGGGTGCTGTGTTTCACTTAGTTTCACCCAAAAAAAGTATTGGGTTGAAACGAAGACTCTAAAGTAACATCTAATGTATTGACAAGAAGTTAAAATCAGGATCGGACAAAGAGAAGCATGAACTAAAATCAGGACCTCATAACTTACAAAATTACTGCTTCAGCCACTCGAGTATAGGGTTGAAGATAACATTCTAAAATCTGAATAACCGAAGAAAAGAATTTGGTGATCTAAGGTACCGAAAAATGCAATTAATTAGTCTTTCATCTACTGCAGAGTAGGGTTGAAGTGAAGATTCTAAAATGTGTACAACTGATGATGAAAGACATATACTTCACCCACAAAAATAGATTAATATCAAGAACTCATAAGATACAAAGTTAGTGTTTCACCCACTTGAGTATAGAGTTGAAGTTAAGTTAGAAAAATGTGTATAAAGCCATCAGGACCTCATAAAACAATTTCATTATAACAAAAAATGGAAAACACACCTATAGCAGCGTCTAGTTTTGTGAATATTTAAACAATTGCGCAACAAATAATCTACGTGTACTACGATTTAAAAGAAACTTTGGACAAAATTTGCGTAGGCGTCAATTTTATTGTTAATGTTCCCTGCTGGGCTGTCATTAATTTGCGCGACCTACGCAAGCTTCCTGATTAGACGCGGAAGGTAAAGTTGCTCGGATTAGCAATAACATCCCATTGTCATTTCTCATAGAAAAACGGCCCCACCGACTGACTTTGTTAAACATCAATACTACCGCCGCGTCGTTAATATTGCAACAAATAGGTGTGTGTGTGTGTGCACAATATTTACCCATAAGTGACCTAGATATCGAATCAAATATCTACAATATGTCCCACAATTATCATATTATCTACTAAAAGGTTAAAGAAAATTAAACCGAATGTCAAAAGTCATTTTAAAGTGATTAAGGGTGACGACGTTCTCAAAAAAAAAATATATATATATATTTAAATCAAAAAATTGTTTATTGTCGAAAGTCCTAAGTATTTGATAGATAATCAGTAACGATTAGACGATCAATTGTAAATCACACCGTTAACTGCAATATGCATACATGTATGTATTACCAACCTAGAAGAAACCGCAAATAAGAGTATAAAAAAGTACCCCATATCTTTCCTAGGTTATTACTAGTAATTAGCAGCCAGAGGCTAAATACGTATCGTATTTGTTTGTATGTATAAATAAGTACACGCTCACCATGCCCTAGAAAAACATTGAATTACGAGATATAGGAAATAACTTCTAGTATCGCGCCTCGCAAAAGTGCCTTTTTCTTTTGTTTTAAAAATCCAAAGCCAATCACTTTTAACGGTGAATGTTGCTCCTTTTAACTAACTTTCTAATATCATACATTGAACGTGGTCTTTAATAATTTCTCAATGATTCTCTAATTTTTATTGTTTTCTACCTTTTACTTCAATCCTTATTTATCATCTCTATCTCTCACTCCAAAATAAACAATTAACTAACTGAAAAGCAATGCATCTGAATTTGCAAAATGTTACTAAAACGTACCTACTAAAATATAAATCAATAAGAACAAAACATCCCGCGTTTCAAACCCATGTCCTTAACCGTCACTGAAAGCGCCGAGATGTCCGAACTTGCACCCCCGATTTAACGGGGCTGTAAGCCAAGACATTTCGACGTTGTCGGTGATGGTGGAGGACAAGGAAACACGGAATGCGTGGTAAATATAAGAGCCAGGCCGCCAGCCACTTTTTCGGATGTCTCAACCCATCTGACCCACCTAGGCGCCATCAGCAGTTCATCTGAGTTGAGACAACTTACGTCAAGTGACCGTATAGTTACCGAAAGCAAGTTGTCGCGAGCGCGCTATATATACTTATAAAGCAAATCCCAACAGCGGTGACAAGTTCAACTTTAAGGACTTTATTTAGGCCTAATTTACATAATTTTAAATTATTTTTTTTGTTGAAGAAGATTTAAATGTAGAAAATAAGAGAACTGTAGAATAATTTTTTCGAAAAATAAACACTAAAGTTAGTTTTGCCTTTACAAAAAATATTCAATTAAAATTTGTCTTAAACCACTGAAATTTCAAACTCGACTTTAATTTTCAAATCGTTATAAGGTCGAAATTTTGATTTAAGTTTATTATTATGCATATTTAGATAGATAATCTACACAGATGTGTAGACATTTACTATTCAAAATAAAACTAATGAAAACTACTACGATAAACCTCATAGGGATCAAATAAAATGTAATCTATTGTTCTAATAACTCACCATTTAAAATAAATCCAGAGGAAAAATTTTAATGAAAAACTATCAAAAACGGCACAATACACCGAACAATACAACCGGCCAACACCCACTAAAATTATGACAGAAATAATAATAAATTTCCTTCGATCGTGTTCGATCGTGTCCACGGACGACATTGACGAATTCTTGCCGAGAAGTTTTTATATCATTTTTATCTTTTTCAGAATAAAATTTAATTATACAGGGTCTAACAGAGAAGAAGTACGAAATTCATTTAAAATTTAAAATAGAATAAATCTGAAGGAAACGTTTCAATTTGATAGAGAAAAATTTTAGAGAGGTAACTAAAAATCATCCCCTAAAATTACAGCGTTCAGTTTTCGCATTCTATTTCTAGTTAATATTTGCTGAAACTTCTAGAAAGACTTAATATTATTCTTTAATCATTAAATTGAATCTTAGGTATGTATTAATTATCTATTTAATAGATCGCTGATTATGTTAATGCAAAACAAATTATGTCACAGTGAAGATAAACAACAAGCACATTCAGTGTGCAAACGAGTGTGTCATATCACTTCCCATTATGACGATACCATTAGAAGGACTCTTGTAGGCGTTTGCCCATTGTTTACATGATTAATATTATTGTTATTATGAAATTTTTCACTCTATTGTTCATAGATGTAAACAGGAACAAGCGCTAATCCTATGGCTGCTATTCTTTCCATTAAATTAACTGGAAATTTTATAATAATTGCTTACTCATTACATTAGCAATACAAAGGGTTAAGTTAGGTTAGGGTAGGTCCTCTTTAGGTGCTAATTTTAGTAAATGACGTTCTTATTAGCATCAAACTGATTTTTTTTGGGGTAAACTAAAAATCTTCCTGACGTAGGTACTTACGTTATGTCTCGTGTTAATATCAGCGTAAAGGATTTGTAAAACCCCTAAAATGTGATGTACAAGTGAATTAACGCACGACCCCTCTCTATTCGGTTGTTTTATTAAGAGTTGGTTCTCTCCTGAGACGCCCCTTAATTCGCGTCACCGTCAGGATATCCAGCAAGCCGTTTCGAGAGTCCTGGAAGTGGTGGGCGAGCGCGAGAGAGCGGCGCGACGCGATACGACGCCAGAGGACGCTACGACGAGCAGCAATTTATGTACATTTTTGCAGATTGAAACGAGCTTCTGCGTTACAAAGCGGAAATGGGGTGAAAAATAAACGTGACGTTTGTGATGTCGCTTTTAGTCGACGGTATATTGGTACGAAAGGAGATCCAATGCGATATAAAGGGTGTTTTCAAAATATGTACATATACGTACAGGATTTAAAAAATAAATTCTTCATTTCGATGAGTTATGAGGGTGTTAGAGGCAAAGGCAGAAGGATATAACATTTATAAGGATTCCACAGAATTATAAAAATAACTTGGACTTACCCTTCCACGAAGAAAACTTTACAGACTCAGCTTTCTCTGCAGCACCAGGATGGAACAACAAAAGCAGATGAATATCTGCAATTAAAAAAGGAAAAGAACTTAAAATGTTGGAAGAGAACTGTAAAGTTTGAACGAGCACATAAAAGTTTCTAAGTAAGAGTTGTATAATCAATAGGTATTACGTATTAAGTAAGTTTAAAGTTGAAGTTGCTAATACATCTTTCTAAGTCTAAAGCTATGTACAATATCAATAAGAAAATAGAAAAGGAAAAGAATCAACCCCTAACCAGAAATGCCTGATTCCTGGTTCTCTGAAGGAATTAAAGGGAAGATACTTCCCCTAAATAGAAACCTTTGTGCGCTTTTAACAGGATCCTAAATGGGGACATCCTTCTTTGAGGATATTTGAACTTTGAAGTTCCTAATAAATCTACCAAAACTTGACATTACAGCATCAATTACGAAGTAGAAATTCCAATTCTTCTCTTAAGTGTTTACAATTTTACCAAGGAATTAAAGTGATGGTTCTCCAATGAGTCAAAGGAAAAGAATCAACCCCTAACCAGAAATTCCTGATTCTTGGTACTCAAAAGGAATTAAAGGGAAGTTCCTACCACTAACTCGAAATCCTTGCGCGCTTCTAATAGAATCTTAAATGAGGACATCCTTCTTTGAGGATATTTGAACTTTGAAGTTGCTAATAAATCTTCCAAAACTTGACATTACAGCATCAATTACGAAGTAGAAATTCCAATTCTTCTCTTGAGTATTTACAATTTTACCAATGCTATTGAAGTGATGATTCTAACCTAACCTAACCTAACCATGAATTCCTGATTGCTGGTTTTTCGAAGGAATTAAAGGAGAAGTCCGACCCTTAACAGGAGCAAATCGAACTTTAAGGACTTTTAACCTGTAAAATGTATTTGGCCCACCAAAATGGTTCTTCCTCTGCCCGATGTTGCCCACAATCGCACAAAACATTGTAACATGATGCATCAACACGTGTTAAAAGTGGGCGTCAGTCTTCTTAGTAGAAACGATACAACGTGGGGCCAAGTCAACAACATCCGGTAGGTAATGTTGTTGCTACGTTTAACGATATGCGCTATAAACAGTAGTTAACCGGCCCACTGTAACTACCTCAGTTTCTAATTATTGTCCCCGAGTTTCGGTCGTTTGTCTTAATTAAAGTAGGCGACGAATGCAAGAAAACATCTTTATTGTTCTACTGCCGAAAGTCCACGTCGTCGAACGACGTCTCGTAATTGCTGACGTGGAGGACACGGGCGGAACATGTGGGCCGATCGTATGGGATCGTCTCTCGATGTGCAGTCATAAAATGCAAATATTTTCAAAGTAGCTCACAAAAATTATAATTAACTTAATTAAACATTTGTCTAGACAAAACTAATAAACTAACAATTCAATGGTGGAACAGAATAATCTCAATGAATAGAAAAGTTTTGCAAAACATTTAAATTCGAGACTGCTAATTAAAACGAAACGACGTAGTCAATCTTGCAAGTTTTTGAACATCCACACCACCGCACAGTAACACGTTAAGAAAAGGGATGAAGTTGAAATGGAGAAAATGAGATGATAGGGGAGAATGAGGAGGAGATGGGTGAATACATTCAGCTATTGGCCCGATTCTGGTACAGGTTCTCACGTAATAGGGTCTCAAACGAGCTTGTGCTTGGGCACGCACATCCACTGATTTATTGCACCCTCACCTGAGCTCTTTCAGCTAATACTTACTTCAATGATTTCCAGCCTGCTTTGCCTTACATACATACATAGTTACCCTGACGCGAAAGGACCCTGTTACAATTAGGATCGATTTTCAAAGGTGAAGGATAATGTCATAGAAACTCCTGTAAGGACCAAAATGACAATTGGAACCTTCCTTGTACTTGTACATGACAAAAATAAATTCTAAAGCAAACAAATACAGAGTACAAGTACCTACAGTCTGTTTTTTATGTGGATGAATAAATATTTAAATATTGACTCGGATAAAACAAATAATAAATTAAAAATTGAGGCTAATTGGAAGTCTAAACGTGATCAATGTGGAATGTAGGGGGAGAGAAACTGCAACCAGCCAAAATAGTGCAACAGAATAAAAATTGGTTGATAAAAGTGAAAACTTATATACCCTATATAGATTGCAATGTATTCGTGTCAACGTGCAGTGTAGTGTTGGAGCGGTATCGGTGGCCGTTCCAACACCACCACTTTTATTTCCTCCTAAAAATCGTCTAAACAAGTCTTCATTTCAAGAACTTCTAATGGCTTTCAGGATAAGTCGTAAACCATCACGTCCACCAATGTAAGATATTTTTTCTCCCCATTGCAGCAAGGGGTTGTAAATTCTGAGGTTAAGATGTAATGAAGACATTCATTTCTTGCTGTAAGTCCAAATTTGGGCATTAAAGCTTTAGTAAGAGTCAACTTTCTCTAACTCATACCTACGAGATGTCTCTTCAACCAAATCCTTCGATGCATTTATTGTTCTTAAACGTACACAATCAGTGCAATATTTATTTTACCTCTTCATTGAGCAATAATTATAACGGTACAAATTGTCTGTCTATAGGATATGTACTTAATTAGTTTCTACAGTCAACGAATGTTTGTTCAAGACGAGACTTTCTCGTATTTTTGGTACCTATCTACATACACCTACACTTAAAACGACCATGACCGGATTAAGCAAAACAAACCACAAACTACTTATTGCACATACAAAAGTATATAATGTATAATATTTACATAAACACGCATTTACTCTTCATGTTTTGTTCAAGTAGGTACCTACCTACCAAACGCTCAGATCTTTGGCTATTTCTAAATCCACTCCAGTCCTTCGAAAAATTAAGTACCTATCGTCTGCCCAACTTTTTAAGTTGTGTACATAACTGGGTCTAAATGGTGAGAAAATCGACATCTAGGCGATTCAACAAAAGAATTTTGAAAAAATCGTAGTTTTCCCTTGATCCTAATCACTATCACTGATTAGTTGTTCGATCGATCATTTTTGAATGTTTACTATACTACGTAGAATAAAAAGAGATTCAATTTATTTTAACTGTTATTTCAAGAGAGCAAACAAACTAGAGAGGAGGAGGCAAAGGTGGTCAAACCGCATGCCTACGTTATGGTATCGATGATTTATGATATTGATCGTGTCATCGATCAATGGCATCTCTATTCGACGCTTGTTTTTCGTAACGATCTTCATGTTGTTGTTGCTGTTATTGTTCTTCGGCAGCACGAATACGTCGAATATCTACATTATTGCTCTCGTTTAATTTACAAAAATCCTGTTATAGCGGAACAGCTATGAAATTAATGTAACTGTTTTATCGTCAGCATAATTGTTTTTCTGGTCGCTAATAGATTATCGAGAATTTAAAGCTAATTAACGCTTATTAGAGAAACTGTGGCGTGATGGCTCACCATAATACATACGTACATATTTCTTCTTTCATATTGCAAAAAAGCCAGAGATAGCGGATAAGAGAAAGGTTTTACATTATTTCTCAAAGTACCAATCTATAGATTTATTTGTTCATGTTCTTGTCGATTATTTGCATGTTTCTTAACCAATAAATAGCGTTAAAGTTTACAGAAGAGATGGGGTCGTAAGCGTCGCGACGCGCGCCGTCGTTGTTGCCGGTGTGCGAGATAAAATATTATCGTCTTTGGAATAACAGTTTTCGTCTTTTACCTTTTAATTCAGCCTTCTGCGCTTTCCAGAACAACAGCTAATTCATGCACAACTGGCGGAAATTTAAGGGATTTCGGGGTAGCGACGTCGCCGTCGTCTCTCGCGTCTATCCGTTCCCCGTTTTCTTCCGTCATTCTCTCCCTTGAACCTTTACCGAATCGTGCCACACCAAATTAATTTGGCTGTTCATCTTGCTCCCGTAGAAAACATCTTTACCGACCGTCTCTCAGCATCTCGCTCCCTCAAAATCCTGTTCTATCATCCCCTGGCGCCTTCCATCTCATATAAGTCCCTTTCCTTTACGGTAGGGGACTACTAACAGCGTCTCATTTATTCGAGGAGAATGTGTTGGGAAAATGACCTTTTCTAAACTGATAGAAAAACGGTTTCTTTATTCATGTACCTACGTCTCACGCAATACAAAAATACTTTCTGAGAAAAATATATAGAAATGCTAATGTTTCCAAAACATATTGCCTTTTTCCTACATCTCAACAAATTCCTTCTTTACTGCCTGGATCCCACATAAATCCTTCAAGGATTATTCCAAGATAACGTTCGAAACTACACGGTTTTTTCTCTTTTTTTTTGTAATTGATATTTTATTTAACATTAATTATTTTAAAGATTTTCTGATACATTTTAACCCCCAATCAAATTAGCACTCGATGATACATTTCTGCGATCAATTTTTTCAATTAGGAACCAGACACGACCCACTGCTGGTCTCCCCCTGAGAGTGCATTTGTACGATAATTGTAATTATTTACTTGCAGCCTAATTAAATTTTCGTCTCCCAAGAAAAACCTTTTACTTGATTACCCGTACAATCACTTGACTCCAACCAAGTGGAAATATGATCATTATCACGACTGGGATTTAACAACCATCCTCACAAATTAGATTATTTAATCTTAGGGCAAAAACGCACAATATAGGAAGAGAAAACGTATTGCAACTCCTAATTTAATGCCTAATGAAAGGATTTTCAATATACAGAGTCTAATCGAAAAGTTATGGAATCAGAAAATCCCAAATACAGTGGTTAATACCTGCCCTATTAATTAGGATTTCCCTAATGAACTTTTTGTATTCTATTTGGTGTGTAATAAAACTTATTAAGTAGAAATCCATGACTCATAATAAAAACGAATAAATGACTAAATAAAAAATAAATTTGAATGACAATAGCTATTAGGCTGCACCTAAAACAGAGATCAAATTCGATATTTTATTCCTCAACTTTGCCACAATGATTCCAAGTAAGATTATTATTAGATACGAATTAGTGAAATGCTATTTGAATTTCCATTCACGTCTGACTTACGATTAGTGACTGTAATAGAATCTAAACAAGCTAATACAATGTAAAATACAAGTGACCATTGTGTCCAATTAAAGGAATCAATGTGAGATATCAACCTGATATAAATAGTTTCCATTGAATACAGAATGTTAGAGATGTGAATCTTTTTTGTAATTACATAATAAGTAAGAAGATACAATTAGCTTAAATTACCAATAAAATGATTATATAAAAAAAAAAATCAAAAGAAAAAGTAGAAGAGGATACACACAGACTCGTCTTTGTGGAGCAGAGGAAATATACTTTGATGATTAAGATGATGAAAGAGTGGAAAATTTTACCACACGTTATTATGGCTCACTAAATTAACCACGATGGCATTTTCAGAAATAATAAACGACTTCCTACGACTCTATTTAGTCAATTGTAGTAATTTTTAAAAGATGTGAAATATCTCTGTTACCCCCAAAATGATGTGGTGAAATTTAGTATTAACCACAACAAGCATAAATAACAGAAAGTTCCTCCCCAAAACCACAAATGACAAATTCACTCGTGGTCACATATTTCGGATGCTTCCTATGCATTCGTTATCAAATTATCGTAAGATAAAGGGCTTAATGTAGGGTCAGGGCAAGAAAGTTTCAAATGTTTTACTCTACTTTCTATAAAATTTCCATTTCTTTGTTCGTGACTTGTTTGAGTTGTCCAAAATGTATTGTGGGTGAATCCAAAAAGTCACAAGGCATTTTGGTAAATGTTTTCATTAATTATGCCTACTGAACTTCCACAAAGAATTGAGTTACACAGATATGAAGGTAAATTGCTAAAACAGCTTTCGTTCTTCACTCATTATTCCATGGAATACCCTCAAGTATTAATAATAAGAAGAAGTTGAAATGGAAGCAAAGTCGAAATTATTATTAGAAAATGTATAATAAAGTATTTCTAAACAGAGCCCAAGAGCCAGATTATTTTCGATCTCTATTTATAATGGGGCCTATATTTAGTCAATCTTTTTATGGATCACTCAAATATTGCGCGCTGGTAACGCAACAAGCTGTCCGAGACAGTTGTTTACATTTTCTGTGTTTAAGTTTTAAATCAGTCCTGACTGGAAACACACGACTTTTACAAAAGAAATCGTTCTAATAGTCGACAAACATTTTTCTCAGTCACCTTTATACTACTAGAAACTACACACGTGACAAATCACGTGAACGTTTTGTTAATTAACACTTAACAGTGTCACATCGTTAATTGGAACTTTAATTTGTAATCTTACCAACACTTTTAATTGCACGTTTAGTAGGGACAACAGTCGATTTACGATTCTTTAAAAATAAATATCAAAAAAATATTACGACGCCTCTCCAGTGACTTACTTTAATGGAATTTTTTATTCGAAATATGTAGTTTCTGTTACCTAACCATATTTGAAATTAATTTATCGGACTTCTATAAAAGGCTTTAAGCTCAATAACAATAAGAAAAAAAAATACTTATTTAATCATTTTTTATACAATGAACCCGCTTCGGCTGTAAAATAACCAACAAGGTCTTCATTATTGGAGGAAACTTGTCTTTGCATGATGAAATTTCAGCCGAATCGTTTCTAGGTGGTCCGTCCACCCGCACAATCGTGGGTGGTTGCGGGAGAATTATCGTGAAAAATTCGACGACCACGAAAAATTAATTAAAAAAAAAAATTATTTCGTTACACATAAATTAACACGCAATTAATTTAAAAAAAAAAAAAAAAGAAACCACTGAGTTAAGGGTTGTCTCATATAAATTTTTAAACAGTGAAAAACTCGTCTAAATCGGAAATAGAGTTTTATCTCATCATGCAAACGATTATAGGGTTGCAGGGGTGTCTTAAAAAAACTCATTGTCCACCCCAGAAAAATAAGCAGTAAACTGTTTTCAGACTTGTCATTTATCACTTATCATCCCTAATGCTGATAAAGTTGAATTCTGGCTTACATTTATTCAAGAAGAATAATCTACATCAAAACTATCTAAAACTTGTCAAATAAAGGGGTAAATTTTTTAAATAATACATTTCGGGGGGGTTGTTGTTTTAATAATCCGCTTAGAAATTTACCCCTCGTTTTCATACATAATACCTAACGGCGTGGGCGAGTATGGGTAGTATATACCGTTACCTACACGTTCACCAAATTTCGAACCGTGAAATAAACCAAACCCCATAGTGCGTGGGCTTGAAATTTCGTTTTCATCTGAAGAGATAACTAAATATCATCCCTCGCGTCTATTTTAATACATAAAACGTTTGTAGGTGGTTACAAAAAGCCACGCGAATTTGCAGTTCTCTTGTTAAGTCGTTTGCGTCAGTATTGTGGGTAAATGGGGGAGGAAGTGCTAGGCGTCGTGACGCTTGCGTCACTAATAACAATTTACAGTCAAGTTGTCATTAGAGAATAAGTAATAATTTTATGAAGCATAAAAATTATGTAATGTGTAGTCAGTATAATATAATTGGTGTTTTATTGGAAAGTATAGGTAGGTACTTGAAAGAATAAGTTGCCCTGTAAGATAAATGTTATTGTTACGGATCTGGAAAAGACAGTTCGGAGCCGCGGCAAGAGAGGAAAAGTAATTAGCGATGAGTCAAGGAAACTCGAGTGGGAGCTGTATAAATATCAACCAACCCTTTAGACAAGACAAGGCAAGGAGGGGAAATTTATCGTTTTCTAGGGAAGAGCAGAGAACAAGTTACAATTAAATTAAAAGCTTTTTGAGGGATAACGCCGCAACGGCGTAAAAAACAAATGTTTCGGGGATTCGTCGTCGGGAGACGGGACCGGAAGATGTTAGTGAGTTTAGTGCGCAGAAAAAAGTCGAAACAGGAAGCAGCATAAATTGTGTAGCAATAATTGCGAGAAGATCTTAACTGCCACCCCTTCGAGTGGAAAACTAAATTATTTGCCATCTCACAAAATAAACAGAACAATAGAAATATCAAGTCTCCAACAAACACACAAATACATTCTTCCACAGATACATTTAAGGGTTCTAGAACGTAAAAAGGGTAAATATTTTCTGAAATTAGTAAAGACCAAGACCAAAAAGATGATCGCAACTGCAAGACAAGTCATTATGGTAAAGAAAGGAGTAGGTAAATTGGAAAAGCTTTTGTCCAATATCCATTTACATGTAATCAACATACGAGCCTTGAATTTACAAAAATGAGACGACAACTTAAGTAATATAAAATTAAAAGAATAAGAACCGATAACTAAAGTCGTCATGGAAAATGGGATGATGGGTCATTTGTTGGAACGCAAGCTGCTGACGACAAAAGCCCAGCTTAGAACCTGAACTGAGTACCTACGTTTAATGGTATGTGGTCGTCTTCATTCTCTCGTCGCCACAATATACAGGGTGATTAATAAAAAATTGGAGCAAAGGTAACAAAAGATATACGACCCGATCCAGACACAAGCACAAACGATTGTTAAAGAGATACAGGGTGTTTAGTGTAAAAAATTAAATGTCAGAAGAGACCAAAAATGGTTTAGAAAAAAAAAGTCGTGACTTTTGTTTCCTATTTTTGAACTCGTGGTCACTTTTTGAGATCATACACGTCATTTTGACCTGTGAATCACCCTGTACCCGTGAAGACCCAACTCGATTTGAAAACAAACATTCATTCGTTTGCGTCTGCACATACATGTGTAAAATATAAACTGGTCTTTCGAGATTATGGCCGTGCGATCGGTCTCGACACAGAGAGACCGCAAGCATCGTCACCGCATCATCGACAGACATTACATACTTCTTATCCAGTTGGAATAAATGTTTATTAGCGGTTATAAGTCGATCTATGATATTCACTTGTAAAGACGCAACAAACACCATCACCGTCGAGTGAGTGAGGCACAAGAAGCCGACAGACGTGGCGAACGACGCACAGTGTTTCAAAAATTGATTAACTCATCTCACGAATCGATAAAAATTTTTGGGAATCAATGAGAGTAAAGTTTTTTAAAGATGTGTGAAAGAAGGGTTATTCTGGTCAGTTTCTGGGTGACATTGGTCAAAGTCAAAAAAGTACCTACAGTAGCTAGTAATTTTCCTGAAGAGTTTAGAAGAAGCCCCCAGTGATCCTATAAGTATCCTGAGTCTTTCGTACAATTCTTGGGTAATTTTTAAATATTTACAAAAGTTCTTTTTCGAATGTTGGTAACACTGTGTGCAGCCGGGATGGTGGTGATTTATTGTGAAACATTCATCGGAGCCAATGAACTAGCCGATCAGATTTTAACGCGCGCTAGTGTAGAATAAATAGGCTCGTCGGTTGGGATCTTCTTCTATTTGTGTCTCACTCAGGCAACTGGTCCATGAATGTAAGGACGACGGGTTTTCTCCTTTTTTTTCTCTCTCTATTTCTTCTCTGGTTGCCCCGGTACCCGGTTGCCTGCCTCCTCGTACAAAGGTTGCCCACATGCCCACCGCTTTGTCCCTGGGACTTCCAACCACACACACGTTCAAACAAAACCATAATGTTTACCTACATACAAGAACCCACAATGCCAACTAAATCGGTAGGTATACACCCATGCCATCCTTCATGGTCGGAGGTTACAGGTCAAACATCGTGTTTACTTCACCAATCATGTCCCATCAATGTTCTATGAAACACGTTCCAATTGTGGTCATCCCAAAATCAATGGTCTTTAAAATATAACAAAGGTAGATAGTGATGGGGCAAATAGGTGGATTTTTTTTTGGTTCTACCATGATAAGGAAGATTTATAGATCATCCTGGGACATTGGGATGTTCAAAAGTTTTCCTTAGGAAGGACAATGGCCAAGTATATATCGTTTCCCATGGATGAAGAAGACCAGCACCAAAGGATTCTGGTATAAAATTTGGATTTGAAAAAACCAATTGGCAATAATTTGTTCGTGTACCTATTACATAGTAAATGATGTGGATATTGTGTGTCAAGTGGCATCAGGTCCTTTATCAAACGTGTACAAGACACATTGATTTATGTGGCATTTAAAAGTCACTCCGGCGCAAATCGGTGAAGGCTGACAGGAGCAATGACGTACGAATGTAAATCAGTTACTTAATTTAAATTTGCAACCTTATTTTATTTATACAAAAAGTGCATCGAGACGTACGCATTTTGAAAAACCATTTAACTGTGTGAATTCTTGACCTTTGCACTTATCGTCCACCAAAAAAGTTTTCTTTGGATACTTGCTGGACTACTGGAACTACCCAAATGAATACCAAGAAGTTTTATTAGAAAATTTGCATGACATTTAATTTATATTATGTAAGTGTATGTATGTATGTATGTATGTTCGAAGACCTACGCAAAAGAAGAACCAAAAACATAGTATAATTCGAAAGTTTAGTAAAATTACGTGATGTAACGCAACTTACGGAATGTAAAATTATCTGCTAATAATTGTTATTATTATAACCTTTGTTTGTGTCTTAGTCTAGTGTTTTTTTATTCTTTCCTTTCTCTATTTGAATGTGCGTACACCTTGGACCTGATTTTTAACTAACTAATCGCAAACGATTGCATTGTGACCGAATAGTTTTAGCCGACACATTCGGTAAAGTGCAATAGAGAGACGCGAGAGAAAAGCAATGTAAAGCTACAACGACCCAGTTACTTCAATAATTCAAAAAGTATGTCGAGGCAACCTATTACAGTTGCACGCAGAAATCTAGACTTTCGTCAAATTGCGTTTGTTGTCCCACCTCTAATACCCTTGCTTTATTTATTTATAGTAGCACAAGGTATTATCCATCAGCATCACCATAAATACCTAACACATCAACAATAATTATTAAACATTTAGTCGTCCAAACAAATCTTCATTTCTGCAACGATAACCAAAAGAGTGACGAACTCACCACCCTTATAGAAGGATTAGGGCTGAAAAGTTTTATATGTGACACGATTCCACCCCTAGCCTGCTAATAAATATCGTATTATGACCAACACACTTCAATTCTGGGTCAAATTTTTCTTTTCCTTTTGGGAATTAATTTAGCGTGGAAAGACGTATTTAATAATTCTTCCGGTTCGTTGTAGAGGTCAACGAAACAAAAGTTCGCACGCCAACCCAAATACCCAAATGACCGATGATATATGTGAACACGCACGTTTTATGCACCTTCACTTGGAACAATTTATATAAGTCAATTTAGCTACTTACAATTGGCCGGCCATTAGGCAGACAGCTTCATTAACTCAGTTAATTACTCGAGTTTACATAGAGACATGAATCCTCGGAGAAAGTCGAAAGAATTGAGAAGAGAGCTGGGCTGGTCCTCGCTACCATAAACTGATTAATATCAATTTCATTTCACCTGCTCGATTAGCAATGTTTTTTTACAAAAAAAAAAAACAAAAACCGCGACCATTGATATATGGCGTCGTGGTCTGTTGGGACAGCACAATTATACAGTGAAATTTATGTAGGATAAACAAACAGGGGAATATGCAAACTCCTCCTATTCGTTGGTTCACATTACTGTCTTGTGAGTTTCAAAAATAAATACCTTTAAAAGTATAATTTGTCTTTGAGAACAGTAAGTGTTTTTAGTTGCCCGCTTGTATGATATGACTGGTGGCAGTCATAAGTCATTAATTGTCGTCCACTACGTACAATAAAAAGATGCAATCAGTATCGTGACTGCCACATGTGACTGAGACTTGTGGTCGTGTCTAGCCACTTTCAACTGTAGATGTCACTTGCAACTCGTCTTGTGGCCGCGTCTAGCCACTTGTAACCGTGACTTCTACGTGTGAGTGCAACTTGTGGCTATGTGTAACTCTTTACAACCATAACTGCCACGTGTATCCATGACTGTTACTTGTGGCAGCGACTTGTGGCGGCGTCTATCCACATGCAACGGTAGGTGCCACTTGTGGTTTGTCTTGTGGCCCCGTCTAGTCACTTATAGCCGTGGCTTTTACGTGGGAGTGTAACTTGTGGCTATGTATAACTCCTTGCAACCACAGCTGCCACTTGTATCTATGACTGTGAATTGTGACTACAGATTGGAAGGGTCTAGCCACTTGCAGCGGTGGTTGCCGCTTGTGACTCGCCTTGTGGCCGTGTCAAGCCACTTGTAACCGAGTTTCCTACGGGTGAGTGCAATTTGTAGCCATGTGTAACTCTTTCCAACCACAACAGCCACTTCTATCTATGACTGTTACTTGTGGCCGCGCCTAGTCACTCGTAACGGTGGGCGCCACTTGTGACTGCGGCTTGTGGCCACGCCTAGCCACTTGTAACAGTGGTTCTCGCTTGTGACTCACCTTGTGGCCGTGTCCAGCCACTTGTAACCGAGTTTCCTACGTGTGAGTCCAATTTGTAGCCATGTATAACTCTTTCCAACCACAACAGTCACTTATATCTATGAGTGTTACTTGTGGCCGCGCCTAGTCACTCGTAACGGTGGGCGCCACTTGTGACTGCGGCTTGTGGCCACGCCTAGCCACTTGTAACAGTGGTTCTCGCTTGTGACTCACCTTGTGGCCGTGTCCAGCCACTTGTAACCGAGTTTCCTACGTGTGAGTCCAATTTGTAGCCATGTATAACTCTTTCCAACCACAACAGTCACTTGTATCTATGAGTGTTACTTGTGGCCGCGCCTAGTCACTCGTAACGGTGGGCGCCACTTGTGACTGCGGCTTGTGGCCACGCCTAGCCACTTGTAACAGTGGTTCTCGCTTGTGACTCACCTTGTGGCCGTGTCCAGCCACTTGTAACCGAGTTTCCTACGTGTGAATGCAATTTGCTGCAATGTATAACTCTTTCCAACCACAACAGCCACTTGTATCTATGAGTGTTACTTGTGGCCGCGTCTAGTCACTTGCAACGGTGGTCGCCACTTATGACTTGACCAGTGGCATTATAATATTTTACGTCTATAAGTTAAAGACAGGTCGTTCGTGATGAACAAAAGTTTAGCCACACCTGGTGGTGTAAGTAGAAACATGTTAAAGTACGATCATTATCAATGACTATAATTTGAATTTTGCAATCGGTTATAAGTGTTTGCAAAAACTACTGTTCACTAACTAGGTGTTATTTGCTCGGCGAACCGTGAAAATTCAAGTGAGAGGCGATTCAATTTTTCTTTAGTTATTTATTAAAAGAAAATTGTACATTACATGGCAAACCGCTAACCTATCGATACCCTCTTGTGGCGCAACAATTTCATTCACTTCAACTTTATCTTTACTCCGATCTGAAATTAATATGTACTTTCAAGTTACAGGCTGTACCTACTCAGTTCGTTTCCTGAATATTTTGTATCGGGACATTCCCTTCGACAGTTTCATTAAAGGCCGTCTTTTGCAATTTTCTGAACATAAATATCAAAAAAATTTCCTAAAAACAAAGCTGTAGATATATACAGAAGTACTAGAGAGGGTACAGATAATTGAGAACTCATTCCAGAAATTGTCCAGGAAGTGAATCCAAGTAGAGTCAAATCCTAGGATCTCACCTGGGCTCTGGAAGTCGTTGATTGTTATCATAAGTCACAAATCTGTGTGTTGTACTGAAGAATGTTACCCATCCTCTTACATGTATGCAAATGTGTACGAGAAACTATTGAATGAATTGTGTAACTAAATTTAAGAAGTTAATAGCAAGCAAGGCTCTTGATAGAGCGTGTAGCTTTGTTTTAAACGGTAACGAGTAATCCGTGACATCAATACATTGGTAATGTAATTTTTAACAATGATGATCGTCGACAAAATCAACTTTGTTAAAACTGACCCACTTTGTTGAAATGATCGTAAGCAAAATCGTACAACGTCCGGAAGATTCTTTTGATCATCAGTCAATTTTTAGTTAAAAGACAATCTCATGATGTTTTACATGTAGAGTACGCACGCTCTTACTATAATAAATTTTCCATGGGCAATGAACTTTGTAAATTAAAATGTAAATTCCAACTTTAGAGACATTGAACAAGTAAATGGTGTTAAGCCATTATTTTAATAATCATTCGAGTTGTTTTAATGCACTGGTTTGCTTTGATTAGCTACTTGTAGCCATAAAGTCAACAATAACAGCAATATATTTAAAAGTGCTGGCTGAAAATTTATGCAGAAAGATCATATCGGTCGTTCCTCTTGGCCAATCGTCGGAAAACCACCCAAGTTTAATTCCTTGTACCAGTTTTATTTCTTTTAAAGCGCCTCTCATGTTGTGCGTGAATTATTTTACACCTCAACTTCAGAATAACCATTCCAATCGTTCACACGTTACAGCAAGTCTTTTCTGCCTTTTATTTTGTACCATGATGGGAAGGTATTCGGTCTTGTGGCTGAGTTTGCCAACATCCGTTTAACAAAAGTGGGTTTGGTTGCGAAGAACACCCGTATCTAATCACTGATCATAAATGATAGAACTGCGTTACCTGTTATGATTTATAGTTTGCTTGTTTCGGGAGCTGCCTCTTGACTTACCTTCCTGCATCACGCTCAACTTCTTGCGGCACTAGCAGGTATGCGTGTGTCAGGCCATATACGACTTGTGTCGTATTATGCAAGAATCTTTTTTTTCTAACCGCTAGATGACAGACAACGACAGCTTGCAGCGACTTGGCGTTCTTCGATACACACCACGACTTCTCGTAGATATTTATCTATTCGAATTCGAGTATAGTCGACGTATTATGAATTGACGAGGTTACTCGAGAACCAATACTACTGGTCGTTACTTATTAGGGGTTGAAATGAAGCCTCGTATTGTGGTTTTGAGAAAATTTCGTTGCCAATTCAAAATGTAACTATGATACAATACTTTTTGTTGTTATATCCAGTCGTTGAATCCCCCAAGACATAAATATTAACATAGTTACGTGTTAGAAATGATGTTGTATTCAAAACACCACTCTGCATTTGACACTTGGGGTAAAAACTATTTAAGTTAAGCTGCTGTAGGCAAGACGCCAGAATACTATGTGCAAATAGAGGGTGGGTACCAATTCTGCTTGACACAAAAGATTTGACTACAAGTTAAAGTCAGATAAAGGGGTCGAGGTAATAATAAAATATACCTAAATAAATAATTAGTATAAACAAACGAAAGAATGATCTACAAATAAATATGTAGAAGAAAGGCGAGTATCATAACGGCGTGACCGTAGAGAGGCAGCAGCAAAAAGTGGAAAAGTAGGTATCAATTAATAAATTTCTACATTATACTAATTATCGTAGGTAGGTATTTACGTACGTACATGGGTATAATGTGGTTCTCTAATGAAGAGGTTCAAGTGGTAAAAACGATTAGCGGTCAACGTAACATTTACACTAGTTATTGTGGCGAATTGGTCCGCTGCCATTTGGTACACAAGAAGCTAACGGAGCTTATTGAACGGGTCATGTAGAACAACTTTAACGTATCACGCCAAATTAAACAAATGCGAAGAGGTAACCATAGAATTGCCATTGCCATTGCCATGAAACTAAATATGTATTCATTTTTAAGTAAATAACTTATAACTATGTACCATTGACCGCAACTATAATAATAATACAAATTTCTTATGACCATTAAAATTAGAGGTGTGAAACTAGAAGAATTATCAAAGGTATACGTTTAGGGCACGGCTCTTTAAGGGTGGAAATGTTTAGGTTATGATTCTTCTCTACATCCACACTCCAAATAAATTCCCATTCCTCACCCAAAGGGATGTCATCATAAAAAGTATCTCATCGATCAGATTTCGATGGGTCATTAAGTTAATTTGTACAATTAGAGAGTTAATTTAATACTTTGACCTTCACTAGACGACTAGCCCTACGATGACCACAAGGTTTATGTGTTTATGTACGCACACAGATGATTATTGGAGTAGAAAGTCCATTAACCGACCCGGTTAAATCCTTTTTGAACTGCTCATCGTGGAAAGGGATAGAGTCCACTGTAGCTTCATTTAAACGTGCACAGTTACCTATCTATCCGGATCGTTATAATTAATTTACAACCTTTCAGCAAGATTGTTTTTGTTCTTCTTCTCCTCTTTCATTCCTTTATCGAATGAGAAATCTATTATCTGACATTGCAGACAACATTCGTTTTGGTTCTTGTTCTAAATTCGATGGCGAATAATGTGAACGATACTGCGGATATATGCGACCATCAGCAGCAAAACGGAAACATCTATTCATCCATTACTAGAGAAAGTAACGAAACGTTTTCCTATTCTTCTTTTTTTTTTTTTAATAGAGGAAACGCTCTGTCCAACAATCGGGATGTTCACACAACTGGGTGTGAATATGCAAAATTTAATGGCTGTTATTAGAATCGCAAAACGGTTTGCTCTCAATTCCGAAAGCGGGAACTAATTGAGATGTTCGTCGATGTGGCTTTTGTCTGCCACTGATAACATTAACAGTATGTTTTGACACAAATTCCGTAACCAGAATGTATGCCTGCTGTGTAGAGTACATTTAATAGAAACAAAAATTGGATTCTGAAATTTTGGACTTTGATCATTTTGATTTTCCCTTGTTCTGGGCTCTATCTCAATGACTTTGGTATCACGGTTTCCTCCTTGATGGGTTCCTAATAACTTCAAGACAATACTCATGTAATTTTGTAACTCTAACACAAAAATCACCATTTCGCAATATCAACGTGTTTCAGGACATCAGTAATGTTAACACCATCATGGGTTTGGGTCAATACTTGACGCTATTCCAGTCTTTGGTCTTTAGGTTTATAACATTTTAGAAGATCTGAATTCCAAGTTTCAAAGGATAGAATGGTCTCCCCCTCAGTGACTTTAAATCAATCTTCTCATCTCCTTGGTCGGTACTAATTTTCAACTTTATCGTCATGTCATTTTGTAATTTTAACATGGAAATCCTAATTTCTAAATAGGAATTTTTTTTGGCATCAGCAATATTAACACCACCATGGGTTTTGGTGAAGATTTGACGCCACCTCATTGTCTGGTCGTTAAGTTTAGAACATTTTAGAATATTTGAATTACAAATTTCTGAGGATAGAATTGACTCTCCCTCAATGGTTGTGAATTATCCTCTCCATCCCCTTGGTGGATACTAATTTTCAACACTATCGTCATGTCATTTTGTAAGTCTAGCATGGAAATCCCAATTTCTAAATACAAATGTCTTTTTTGGCATCAGAAAATTAACACCACCATGGGTTTTGGTGAAGATTTGTCGTCACTTCATTGTTTGGTCGTTTGATTTGCAACATCTTAGAAGATCTGAATTCCAAATTTCAAAGGATAGAATGGGTTCTCCCTCAATGATTTTAAATCATCCTCTCAATTGTCTTGGTAGGTGCTAATTTTTGACACTATCGTCATGTAATTTTATAAGTCTGACATAAAAATCCCAATGCTAACACCATCGTGGGTTTTTGTCAAGAGGGTTTGGTCGTTTGGACAGAAGATCTCTATTACAAATTTCAAAGAATAGGAAGTGATCACCAATTTTGATCTTACGATTCCATCAATAATTTGTTCGAAAATCTTTTGATGGAGTTACTTACAGGACGATAATAAGAGAAAGATTTTCATAAAACGTTGAATGAACGTCCCAAACTTATCGATGGATTCAGAAAGGAGAAGAAGATGTTCCTCACTACTAGACGTGGAATAACAGAGAAAAAAAAAAATAATAGACGGTTGCATTTCCATCGATGTCAATGATTCTCGCTCGCGTTCAGGTATCGATAGTCGACGATATCGACTTGATATCGTTCGGTGAGTGCTTACGAGCCGAGTTGCTGGAGGAACGAGCCAACATGGACAGGGGCAACGGTGGTGTTGACTCATGTAAGAGAGCGAGTATTTGTGTCTAATGACTGGGCGCGTTCACAATTCTAAGCACGTAAATCTGAGAGACAATAACGCGGAGTCTGAAACTGGGCGGGCGACCAGCAGCGCGGCAGCATCAACACAAATACACACACACACATACAAATACAACGAAAGGCAACCGCTCGGGCATAAAAAGGTAACAAATTTCTACTTATCTCCTTCACGCCGACTATTTACAACTCTTTCCGTCTTTATTCGTTCGTCTGATCTATCCCGTTCCTCCGAATTGAGGAGAGATGCGCTGCAGATGAAGAGATTAAGGTGCGCGTGGACCAGAAACTTTACCATTCATGTTTGGCGTGTGACAATCTGTTCTAAGGCGGTCCAAGCCAACCTCTATTCCACTCATCTATTAATTACGTTATACTTAGTTAGATTTGTTACGATTCTGTTCGAAATTAACATCGAAACTTTCTGGTCTGGACGTTACCGTGTCGTGGTCCATGACTGCAATCTAAATAAAGAGGACGAGAGACAGAGGCGAGGCGAGGCGACCGAGAGTTACACAGTTAAGGGCGTCCAGGATCAATATGGAGGAGTTGAAAAGGACGAGATAAGGAGCGAAAGGGAGTGCGACTGTAGTGTAACAGGAGCGAGTGGGCTAGATGCACCCAACTTTGGCAACAACCGACTCAGTTGCTTCGTAATCATCGTATAACTCTGGCCTGTTGTTTCTCAATTCAATATTAGACTGCGGATAAGAGGCAAACAATTTAATCTTTGTGTGATGAATATAATTGTCATGAAAAAGGATAACAATAACGATGAGCAACATTCTGCTAAAAATGTCAGCTGAAGCAGATGCAGCATAATCTGCTAAGATTCTGGGAAATTCCCTATTTATAATATTTTCATAAGGTGAAGATTTCTTATGTACAGTTATTGTTCCACCCAAATTTACAAAGGCCTCAAGTCGAAAACTCTTTGGAATTTCAAAAAGTTATTCTAGGAACTTTTTATAGATCGTCTTCTAATTATAAAAAACTGCAACTAAATAGAAGTGTAGCTGAACTTTTTTCGAAGCCAATAACGATCATAAATTAAGTACATCAAATTTGCAACTAAAAATATTTACCTCAGAGGTCCATATTGCCTTTTTAATGATCCTACGAGTTATTTCAATGAATCTACATGACAACAGTGAAAAATTAATTATGTAGTTATTTTGCATGTGACTTATTTGGCATAAGGAAAATATTTAGAAAGGTTTTCTAAAGGTGATGGAAAAAATTGACGACCCTAATTTAGACAAGCTTTTCTCATATTTAGGGCATTTGATGAACTGCACGTCCAAAGAATAAAAATAATTTCAAATATTTCCAATACACAACATTTTAATATGTACTTATCAAAAATACATAAAACCGTAACTAATATTGATTTTCCATCAAAACAATAATACGCCCACCCCTATAGAAGATAATGTTCATGATAAACAAAACAATTATGATAAAACTACTAATCGATATTAACATACATTGATGCACAAATCAATCAATCCTTTAATTATTTTTTTGTAATTAACCCTATTAACTAAAATTTTAGCAAGAAATAAAAATAAATAATTGGGTACAAAAATTAAAACAAAAAGGATTAAATTAGCGGCTTTATAACTTTAAGTAAATATATGATAATAGCTGTGTCAGATGGTTGCATGGTTATTCTGTCTCTGGAAAATCCCGAGGCGAATTTCACAGGGTAAAGAGGGAAGAAAAGCGCATCCACATATACTAAAGTTGGAAAACAAACAACTACGACTGAGAACGTCCTTGTTATTCGTCTGGGGTATAAACCTGACGAAAAACAACTTATGACGACGATACGATTCAGGATAAGGATAACAGAGAGGCAGATATCTACGAGGGCTCTTGGAAAAATATAATTGCGATGTCACTCTGAAGGGAATCCCCCAGATCTTAAGATTGTCAAATGTTTAACAAAAGAAATTATAATTGCTACAGCCGAAAAATTAGCTATTGTTGGAAATATTTGACCCAGTGTCAGGATTCAGAAAAATCAATAACGTACCTACCTGTCATAAATTTGCAAAAATCAAATATTTTGTGTGAGTGTCTGTTGGGCACGCGTTTAAAATGAATGATCAACACCAACAACACGGCGCACCGGTCAAAATGTGTGAAGGTGGCATTGAAAGGAGTGAAACGAGCAGGTGATACAGGAGGCTATGATAGGTGTCTACTGCGGCTTGTAATCAGCCGTCAGTCTCGATTTGCCGCCAAGCGACAACTCGCTCATCGTTGAGACTTGATGATTGCTGGTGGGCGAAGAAGAGTGACCACACTTGAGACCAAATATTTCAACATTGATGTACCTATTAAATTTCACTTGACCACACGAAATTTCAATAATTACAAAGGGGTTGTGGAAGATTTAATAATTTTTTTCGCTCTATGTTTAATTGTCATTGTCCTCGTTCGTAATCCATTGAGAGAAAGTTTTTTTCGAATGGTCCTCGAATAATTAAGTGTCTAAAAGAGAACTAATAAAAGTATCTCTCAATCTCGATCTTATTCCTATTAAAACGACAATATGCCTACGCAACTGGAAATGGTTAGATAATTTGTTTACAGAGATGAATAACCTTTTGGTTGCTCACTTGAAAACAGTACGAACAAAAGTACGTAAGCAATTTAAATTCTTCTTTCTCTATGTATATGTACATTAATTCGTTTGTGTGAAAGCGTCCACAGAACTTGTACTAAATTATCTAACAACAACCAAAAGTTGGGAGACCCACGTATATCATAATATGTACTGACAAAAACAGAAAACTTTTGAACTAAAAATTCTTTAGTGGATTGAGGGAGGTTTTCGATTCTTAATTTCTTTAAACCTACTTGTTCCTTCCTTGACCTTATATTTCTTTGCGCGTCATTTAGACAGGCACAAAGGATATTTTACCTGTTCTTTATGTTCCCGTTACGCGGTCGTATCGAGATATATAAACTGCATGGCTCGAAAAATATTTAATAATGGACTGCAACCGGCCACAAAAAAAAGGAGGAAACACTAAGAAAGGCCAAGCAAAAAAAAAAAAAAAAAACATCCAGACAATCTTTAAAGCCTGTTGTCCTTATTATGAACGCTGCCAAGGGTGGAGGAAGGGATCGGAATATTATCCTACTTTTAGAATACTTTTTCCCATACGTTGTTTGTTTGATGATCTACCGAAAAGGTCGTGTTATAAATTCACGTCTTTTGAGACACCAGAAAAAAAAAATAACAGGCCACAAAATGGGTAACCGCTTTGTTTCGTGTGGTTTCTGGAAGTTTTCTGTGACCTTCCACCTACCAAAACATCTTGGGGTGGGCAACGTTAACATGACCAACATATTTTACAGGAGTAAAATGGAGATTGCAACAAAAAACAAGGTCATTCAAAGATAGAATCAAGGAACATATAAGCCAAAACGTCTTCCAAATACCAAAGTATTAAGCAAAAAAAAATGTGTAGGAGAAACAAACAAGTTTTTTATAAGCTGCAAACTTGTGAAATTATTTTATATCGTTGCCTTTTTTGGGTCCCTGAACTCGTAACCCGCCTGGATTAATAAGTGATAACAAAAAATGTAATCGATAACAAACATCTTTAGTTCGTTGTATCTAGTTGCGTACGCGTTAGGGGCGCGTACATTAGGGGTTAACAACCGATGACCTACATATATGAACCCTAATAGAAAAGAGAATCTCAATTCTCTTGGGGTTGAGCACACACTGTCGCACAAGTAAATTAACCCTATTTTGAAAAATTTCATCTGAGGTCTTAAATCAAATTAGAAATGGAGAGATAACGGTAAGAGAGGGTTATAAAAAATTTTCCCTTTAGAAAATTTGATTTTTACAAAAATAAATAGCAATCAGGTGATTGCATTCTGATACGATTATTACAAAGTCTTTGGCATGACGAAGTATGTTAATTATGTCTTTAAGCGATATGGCACTTATTAGCAACTAGTTACTCACCATGTTCGCCCTCCTTTATGGGATGCCTGTAAAAGACGAAACGTTTATTAATTTTCTTTAATTCTTTTCGAATTTAATTGAAATAACTCAAAAATAATTTAAGATAGGGTGGAACGAAATGGCATTTTCTTAGACCATACCATTGATGTAAGAATTACGAATGAGGTTCGAGTTATCCAATATCTATGGTAGGCATATATATATATATATATATACATACTGAGTGTCCCTTCAGAAGGTCACATAGAAAAGAATGGTCAAAGAAGAAAGGTGTCTGAAGAAATAATTTTAACTGAACATCGGCATGTAAACCGGCCCTATACAGACAAAAATAAACCAAAATCGAACGCCGGGGGGTGAGGGGGGAGGGACTGGGGGGCTTTGATTCGACATAATTCGAGATGTGTTGTATGTATATGTGTATATGAGAAGCGGAGGTCTGACAGGGTTGCAGACATATGGGAGAGAGGGGGCGTTTTCTTGACCTTATACTCTGTGTTCAGGCTTAACAGTGTTCTTCTCTCTGTTTATCATCGTTTAAAAGTGAGTGGACTGAATAAGAAAAAACTTGAATACAACAGATGAGAACCACGCACACACACACACACACACCTTGTTGCTTATTCACCTATACACATGCCCCAAGATGTCCATTCATGTTAAGAGACATTTAGAAGTTTGAATGCCACGAAAGCTTCTCAACTCATCTTTGTAAACAAATTTGTTTTCTCGAATTTAAATGGACCTGATGAACAAGGTGGACATCGATTCAGAAGATAATAAATTATGTACTACAAAGGGTAGGTATATTACGTATACACCTACGGTTAGATGGATTTATTATTTTACAATAGAACTAGATCTCTCTAAATCATACCACCGAAAGAAAGAGGAGGAATCGTTTCGAATCTGAATTCATTTACATTTCAATATTATCTGCAGATGGATTTGATTTTTTGTGTTTCTAAATACAAATAGGTAGGTACTTTACTTATTGTTAGTGGAAAGTGATAATATTATTAATTTCTAGTTAATTCGCGTGCTTAATTAATACGAAACAGTACCTATTAGTCATTTCGTTTCGTCGAGTCCACGACAAACTAATTCCTCATCTGTCTTTTCATCTAGCACCAACCATGGATGGAATGTGACTCATTAATTCTTTAGTTGGCCTTCATTATCATTACAAATTTTACAAACGACGCGATTATGTGTAAGGAATGTTAAGTTGCAAGAGGAAAATTATTCGCCATCAACACCAGACAGTTAGTGCTCTATACAGGGCGTTCCACAAATAATTCGCAAATATTTATGTATTTCCATCATCAGAGTTCCATATAGAGAAATACTGTGGAACTAATATTTATAAAGATATTCATATTCCTTTGTGCAGGGTGGACGACATTCTATAAAAAAAAAAAAACAACCGGATTTTGACAAAAAAACAGAAATATAAAATTTTCAAAGAATTTATCGAAACTCTTAGGCTCTATTTTGACAAAATCGGACTTATACAACACTAATTGACACCATAGACACTAAAAAGACCGAATAACAACTTGTTCCAAGGAAAATTTTACAAAAGATGAATCTTTTTTAGGAAATTTAGCAATGTATACCATTCTAATTAGGCCCTTAGTGACAGTCAAGTCTAGATTTGAGCTAGATTTTACCGAAAAATATCGAATTTTTACAAATTAATGAAATTAACCTTTTTCAAGAAATTATCGAATTTAGCGAAACTCTTGCGCTCGATTTCGACACAAGCGGTCACTTACAACTCTAATTGACCCATTGGACACGAATTAGTGAGCAATTCAAATATCTCTTGTAGGAGAATGTCGCAGTATTGTAACGCTTTTGTGTGGGTAGGTAGGTAAATGTTGTATTGTTTTTTACTTAATTACTGCTTGAACTGATGTGACGTTAAGAGATTGTTATATTAATGACGCTTATAAAAATATACAGGGCGTTTCATTTAAAAAAAATCACACGAATTGAGTTTCACTAATAAAATGCAACAACTCCACGTTCTCGTAATCGACAAAAATTTCGTAAATATCTAGTTTAACTCGATGGGAAACCAGAGAAAAGAACGAACAATACGAGAACAAGAACAAACGACCAGAAGACTAACACAGCAGTTGCTGACGGTGCCAGATGCGGCCTCGGTCGCTGGGGTCTAAGGACCTGGAGTATCTTCTCCATACTGGGCACCAGCACCAGCACCAGTATCGGTACTGGTACTGGCACTGGCACTGGCACTGGCATTGACACCGCCACCACCAGCAGCTATAACTAACGGTCATCAGCTTTGCTTTGGTCACGAAATGCGTTATCTTCATGTGAAATCTACATTTACTTTTGTAACATTCCTCCAAACTATAACAATTTCAAACTCTCGGCTCTCGATGGATATACATACGTAGGTATACGTACAATGTGGTACTGTAGATAGGTACTCTTGTTTGCAATGTGCAACATGAATCTGCAAGGTACACTAACAGAAACGATATGATATGATGCACGTTTACCGGGTTTTGCAACAGAAACAAGTTAGGTTCGTACAGATTTATGTAATAGTATGTGCACATGACATGTATCTTGAGAAAGAAGCAGAGGAATTGTTGATAATGTCATTCCAGAAAATAGGATGTTCTGGGGAAGAATTTAAAGTTAGTTTCTTTGGTTAAAGACTGACAGACCACTTCCAACTGAAGATGATGATGGTATACTTTTGGTATTGAATGAACCCAAAGTCACAATCTCCTTCATGGTAACACACAACTTCTGATCCTTTCAAATCCTAATCCAAGTACAAGTGACAAGATTTTCGTGACATTCACAGAGACTTCAACTGCACCACGTTAACAGTTATTATTATTATAAGTATCAAAGTGTGGACACCCATACGAAGGCTGTGTATGTATATTTGTTGGTACGCAGATCGACATGTTTGTATGTATCTTCCGTACATATGGTTATGTCTCGTCTCCAAGGCGCAACAGACAAGCAGAGGCCGGCATTTTTTCCAGAAAGTGTAATTGTTCTTGCTGCATTCTTGTGGGCAACAAATGAACCACTTCTTCTGAATCATGCCCGACGACCGGCGACCATTTACAAAGGTTATTGACCAACTTGACGAAACAAATCCTGATTAATTAATTAGGGCAACACCGGACACCCCACGGTCTCAAAACATTTCTTCACCAGGCTATACGTGACTCACACGGTGCAGAGGTGCAATGTTGAAATCGGTTGAAACATTAAAAAGATATATTCCGTTACTTATTATTTTTCTGGGAGGGAAAACTGGGATGTCGTGGAATCCTTTGGAATATGGTTCCAGATTTTGAGTTTGCCTTTTGGTAGTTCTTCCGGGGCGTTGAAAATGGTGTTAGTTACTGTGACTTTGAATTTATGAATTGCAAACTTTAGTTGTTGCTCATTACTTACTTCCAACCAAGGACCCATAAGTAGCATTCTTGCAATAAAATAAGGATTCGTGCTTCTGAATACCTTTCAGGATTCCAAGACACAAAAAAAGTGCTCTTACAGGATATTTCAGATAGTTCTTTATTTTTCAAGAAGGATTCTCTCCAAAAATGCATGAAGTGGTTTGACTTAAGGGATTGAAAATTACGATACCTACTCCTGTTTACGGATTCTGATGGATCAGTTTAGACTCATGAGAGTCCTGTGAGTGGATCAGAGATAAAAGCAAGAGACCGTAAGCAAAGCAGGACAGTTTTTGATCACCAGTTCATTTCCGATCAATGTATAATGAGTGTCCTTGCAATGAAATAAGGATTTGTGCTTTTGAGCGCCTCTAAGGATTTCAAGAAACAGCAAAGTGCTGTGACAGACAATTTGAAATGGTTCCTTTATCTTTCAAAAAATTATTTTCACCATAAATTCAAGAAGTGACTCCCGTTTACCGGCACCGATGCGATGGGTCTGTTTAGACTCACGAGAATCGTATGAGTGGATGGGAGAGCAAAACAAGAGAGTGCAAGCAAAGCAAGGCGGTGCGGCGCGAGATCTCCTGGATGGATTCTTTTATTCTTTTCTCGTTCTCGTCGTCGAGAGTTCGATCGCTTTGCTCTCAGGTTTACTGTCTCGTGTCTGCTTTTGTTCTGACTTCCTCGTCTATCTAAAGCGCCGCGCGAACGGCGTCTCAGTCGCGGTACCGCTCAGCATCTCTGTCGCATAAACTGGTACAGGATCCGTTCTCACAGAGGTCGCTGACTTGCCGGCCATAGGCCAAGCAAAACAAAACAAACGACGAAAGTTCCTCGCGACGTCGTCGTCGTCGTCGTCGACGTCGCCGCTGTTGCTCCCGATGATGCCTTGTCTTCTACAGCGTAGGTATGTACAGATGTATGTATGTGTATCTACCATGAGAAGAGAAGGCTTCTTCATTTTTCTGTACCAAACTCCTTTTCTTCTTCGTCTTCATTCTGCTCATACTCGACTTCTCTCTTGTTCTTCTGCTTCGTTCTTATCCTGACTCGGTCGACCGATGGAATGTGTGTGTCGTTCGGATTCACTGTCAGGAGCGCGGAAAAGAGCAGCGCGCAGTGCACATTCACATTCACATACACACATACGTCGTGGATTGTCATTTTGAAACTGAGAGATTTACGGTCCCATTTGTTTCCACTAATAAATATACTCGCCAACTATGGGACTTTAGATACAGTAGCGAAAGTTTCGAATTCCCATAGATAGTAACATACGTTATTTCCTGAAAAGTTGTTGAAGCTGACTGACACCCATCGGGAAAATAGAAAACTCTAAACTAGTTTATACTTATCCATCTCTTGTACTCAACAATTCTACACCCTACGACATCCGGGAACGTCCCCTAAACTCGACAATCTAACACTTTTTTCCGTTTTAACTGACGTCCATCTAGATTTAGGATAGGTGCTTTTATATTTCGTAAACTAATTAATTACAATCCATTTTGTTTTGGACGGTTGGTCGAGCCAAAAATTGATTAAGTAACAAAAGCTGCGATTTGATAAAATCTCCTAAACGTTCTGGTTAAAAGTGCGTGCAAGCAAATATTATTTATTATATTTAGGTCGCATATTTATTATTCTAGTTCAAAAGACACACCTGGCTAAGTTCTATGACCTCTGCATTGTAGTCGCGAGAGCGTTTATAAGGTTATTATGTATTTCAAAACAAGGTTATTATTGATATTTTAATCCTTGAAGAAGTGCGGCGCTTGCGAACAAAAACGGGGACATTAAATGCCGCTCATGAACCAGGCGCCGCGCCGTCCTAACGACTGATTAATTTATCCTTATTCAACTACGAGATGAAATATTTTGAACGATTGCCACGATAAAGGATAAATGTAAACATCTGAAACTTATTTTGCAATTATGCACTCCCCCTTTTCCCCTTTGGCCTTCAATTTCTTTGCCTGGTTAAGGGAACAAAGCCTAAAGAGTCAGATCGTTTTGCAACCCCATACCCACGTACCTATCACTTAATGAATGCGTAAGTTAGTTGGCAACACTGTTTGAAATGCGGTTGGTTACGACAAGGGTAGACAGTGGCGACGCCGTTAACTAGGTACGACGACGCCGGAGAAAACAACGACGTCGTCGGTGGTTTTAAAGGCGACGCCGACGACGACGTGGTAGTAGCATCAGCGTCTTTGGTAGGTAGCTCTCAACTGATCCGATGGTGGCGAAATTTCCACCAATCAACTGGAAAGCGTCCTTTGGAAAAAGGTAGCAATTTTGAAGGAGGGGCGTCCATGATATATTTGAGGAATTAGGGGCGCTAGAGGACAGTCGTAGTCTTAGGGTCTTAAGCAAAGTCAGGATCGTTGGATTGTTAGAGATGGAGACAGAAGTGAAGACGATCCAGGGAAGATTCAGAGGATTCTAGAGAATTCAAAGATTGATTTAGCACGGAAGGATGGTCTAGTGATGATAACTAATGGACCAGGAATGCGAACATAATCCTTTCAAGAACTTTTTAAGGTTAGATTATTTTAAGAGAGACAATAAAGGAGCAGCTAATGCTGGAACACCGTGTATATTATGACAACTGTTTATCAGTTGTTAAGCTACCATTGCGGAGCAAGAAGGCAAAGAAGAAGAAGAATGAGAAGAAGGTAATGCAGGCCAGGCTTCTCAGTGACGACATCCTATAAATTGCGGACAATTACAGCCGTTGACATCTCTCCTCCGAAACAAACACACACACAAACACACGCACATAGGTACAGTTTACGTACACTCACATGCACATACGTACAACAAATACACAGACACGGTATAGTGGTCTCTTCGTCCGTGTAAACGGCAAACACTGACGACGGAAGACAAAGGCCGTTTGCAAATTGGCCGTTAACGGGAAATTGAAACCAGGACGTTTTCGAATGTTTCGAACCTGTATCTGAATACACGCATAGTAAATACTAGCGGGGTACATGTGCAGACATGTAGTTATACTGTTATTATAATGTTTTTCTCTATGTGATTGTCTCTGTGTATGTTTTTAAATGAACCGCGATCGCGTTCACACAATCATGACAACGCTTAACGGATTCAAAATGAAAAATTACACCTACTTCTGACAAAATACGTATCTACGTGAAGATTTGTAAACAATTACACACACACACACACACACACACACATCGGTAGATGTTTACAGAAAAAAAGTTTACCAAAAACAATATTATATTGTGAAAGTTTCGTCTGAGTAAAAATCATCTTCATCGGGGAACTTGCGATTGTGTCAGAACACTCCATTGTATCATTCGTCTTTGATGAGAAATGAGGAAGTATGGGTTTAAGTATCAGAACAATAAAAGGAATGAAAGTCTTCACTGGTGGCTGCAGAAGAAACGAGGAGGTATTAGAAAATGTAGCACAGCAAAGGGTGCGTGAGTCATGACTAGAGACTGCAGAAGGAATGAGGAGGTATCCGAAACAATAAGAGAACAAAACAACAAAAGGTGTAATGATGTTAACTTGTGGCTGCAGAAGGAATGAGGAGGTATTAGAAAAAGTAGTTGAACAATGGGCGCGAGAGCCTTTACAAGAGGACTGCAGAAGGAATGAGGAGGTGTCCGAACAAATAGGAGAACAAAGTTACAGAAGGTGTAAGGGTGTTGACTAGAGGCTGCAGAAGAAATGAGGAGGTATTCGAAACAATAAGAGAACAAAACAACAAAAGGTGTAAGGATGTTAACTTGTGGCTGCAGAAGGAATGAGGAGGTATTAGAAAAAGTAGTTGAACAATGGGCGCGAGAGCCTTTACAAGAGGACTGCAGAAGGAATGAGAAGGTGTCCGAACAAATAGGAGAACAAAGTTACAGAAGGTGTAAGGGTGTTGACTAGAGGCTGCAGAAGAAATGAGGAGATATTCGAAACAATAAGAGAAAAAAACAACAAAAGGTGTAAGGACGTTAACCTGTGGCTGCAGAAGGAATAAAGAAGTATTCGAAAAAAATAAGAGAACAAAACTACAGGAGGTGTAAGAGTATTTACTAGTGGCTGCAGAAGGGACGAAGAGGTATTGCAATAAACAGGAGTTGGAAAGGCGTGAGAATCTTGAAATATAAATATAAATATAAATTCTTAGTTATGAAATTTCAGTCGTTTTCAGAAAAGAAACTGAGTTTGCTGTTACATATGTCCATAGATGAGAATAATTCTCAAAACACTGAGCATTGCCGATAGTAGGTAACGTACGATCTCTCGGGATTGTATTGTGGGGCCATAAATAAAGTTTAAGTTGTATCACATATTAAGAAACCGATGTTTTACATATACACTCGAAGATATAATCCTGCAAATTACCCGGTTGAAATGGCCGATCGACATCGTAAAGCGCGGACAAACAGACCGATATTTAAATGAACAGTCAGTCGAATTTATGAACCATGTTCTTCATCTCTTTTTTATACCTGCTGCGCTTTCCATATTGGTACGTACCTACCGATACATTTTGAGAATGATCCTCAACATATACAGGACAAATCGAAAGTTTCATTTTAAAAACTGCGGTTTAAGAGATCAATATTTCTCACTAAAAAAAAAATTGTACCAAATACTTAACATACAGTGTTAATACATTTTTCTTTGTTTCGGCTAACTGATAGGCGTTAAGCACTTATTCAAATTACAAATTGAAAAAAACCAAGAAGAATGGAAGTTGATAATGTTCGCGCTTAAGTTATTAATTCCGTCAAATCATATTCAGGCAATTATATCATCGTTTTATATGCCAAACACAGGATGTATTTGGGAATAAATACATACTAATTGTAATGATATGGTTGTGTGTGCATGTATATGTATGTAAGTTTCTCCTGTATATGTATGCATGTATGGTAACATTACATTACATTATAAACCGGTTACATTTAGCCGCACACACTGTCCGCAGTCCGCATATTCCAACGTACATGTCGAGTTGTAGTCGTAAATGAGAAAATTATTTTTCTCCTCGATGAATACCGGTTTCATTTCGTTGCTCTAGCTCGGATATCGGATGAGATTTCTTGGATACCATGATACATATATATTCATAGAACTAGATGCCTAATATCATTCACCATATTGCCCAAGCCCACCACCTTTCTGTTTGAGTCTATTCAACAAGAGCAACCATCTTTATGGACAGCAGCCAATACTGTCCATCTACAGTTTCAACTTCAAGACTAATTTGGAAACTTTTGACTTTTTCTAAAGGTGATACTCTTACATAAACAGTCATGGTCTTGAGACCTCTTCCATATTTACCATCCACTTTAAATAGTCTTAGTTTTAGGCCAATGTCAAAATTACAAGACCATTGCTTTTTTGCTGATCAAAAGGTTTGGATTGTAGATTTACACCATCATGGCTTTTTCTAAAAATGGTAGATTGACACAATCAGTCATGGTCTTGAGACCTCCTCCATATTCACCATCCACTTTAAATACTCTTGGTTTTGGGCCAATGTCAAAATTAGAGGACCATTGCTTTTTTGTTGATTAAGAGCTTTAGATGGTAGACTTACACCATGATACTCATGGTCTTAGCGTCTCCTTCACATTTACCATCTACTTCATGTATTCTTCGCATTGGACCAAAATGAAAACTACCCAAGACCATTACCATTTTTGCTCATCAAGAGATTTTTTTGTCAAAATCAAATGGTTTTTGGAAAGACGTCTGGATTATTTCGACAGCAATTAATAACAATTTTTTCAGTTGCTGAAAGAAACAAGACTTTTTTTGCCAATAATATCTGTCATTTAGCGTCATCGAACTACCAAAGTGTTTCTTGTTACCTATTCTTGTACATAATAATCGCAAAATCAGGTTTTGCTGATTATTTATTCACTAATTATTCAAATTGTTTTAATGTTGTGACATTATGTCTGATGTAACTAACAACGGTCGAAATAATTTCTGTGAATCGTTTATTATGACAAACAATTGTGCTCAAAAATTCAACCGATCGCTTCACATTCATGGTCATCTGATGCCAGGACATCCGCACAAAAATCATTACTTTTTAAGGTCGCATAAAAATACAAAAAAAAAAACATGAACAATATAAATAAATCCTGAGCGTATCCACCAATTATTTTAGACATTGTTTTTGAAACCTCGAAAACATTTTGAATTGGGACCCGTTTTAATGAAAATTGAAGTATCAAAGACGAATTGCAGAAAATTTAACACAATTTTCTAAGATTTATCTCCATGTTAAGATTGTTTTCCATCTGGTCTTCTCCCCAAGGTACCTTTTGGACCATAGTGTATATAAAAGCTGCTTATTGTCATCTTCTCCTTATCCTCAACTACATAGTAAATACACGAACACATTAAACACATAACATATCCATGTAAGAGCAACAACGGGTAAGTTTTGATGACTACCCTTTTCCCATTTCAGAAGACGCGTGGGTGAAATGACATATAGACTCAGTCCCACATATTCTCGAATGAATCTCACATGATGCGTGATGGTACAAAACGGTAGCGTCCTGACACACGAGAGACCTCGAAGACCTTGGTTGGAAGAAGAAACGTGGCGTTTGTCCATCGTTGAGGATGGAGGCTAGTGATGCTGGTGACCTCAACGACGCATTGTGGTGCATTATGAGTACAATCGTAATTGCTGCTACACTAAGGATATGCTACCATCACATCCTGATATATGCATTTTGAAAATTATCCATTAATTCACAGGAAAACTTGTGCCTAGGGGCTTACCTACTCATGACCAGAGATGCCTTTTGTTGTACTCAACTAAAATGTCCACACAAAGTAAAAATACACTTTGGTACAGTGTCAAAATTTAATGGTTATGTATTTGGTTTACTGACATCGTTCAGTGTTTATTTATGTGGGAATTTTTAATAATCTTGCAAACAATAATCCTGTAATAGATTTTTTTCTTGAGTCGTAAATTATACAAGCACGAAAATTTTCAATGTGTGCATCCACCTACTACTTAGATTTAGATTTACAAAATATTAAAACCATCCTGCTGACAGTTTAATACGCAATTACATAAACATTTGAGAATATATTGCACTGCTATTCAGATTTAGCGCCGTAAATCATCCTATAAAGCTTTTTGACACCCAACACATGTTTTATACCGATGCGACATCTTAACACTGAATGCAAACTCAAGTGAACAGAACCGTAGGTACAATACAAAATGTTGGTTAACAAATCAGATAATTGTTTATTAATTTCGCAGGGTGTTCGAGTCAATGAACTACATAAAGAGAGATAAAGAAATTATTAGCATAGTTGTTGGGTTGCTACGTATGCCATCTAACCACTACGTTCCTGATACAAATCTGTTAGGAGCCAGGTGGCAGTTTCTTATCAGCATGGATCTAGTTGAATACCCTTTGAGGGGTGTTTGATAAGAAACAAGGAGGTAGTAAAAGAGTGAAAGTATTAACTGGTGACTGCAGAAACAAGGAGGAAGTATTAGAAAAAGTAGTAGAGGAAAGGGCGTAAAAGTTTTGACTAGGGGCTGCAGAAGAAATGAGGAGGTATTCGAAAAAAACTAGAGAAAGTGTAATAGTGTTAACTAGTGGCTGCAGAAGGAATGAAGAGTTATTGCAATAAATAGGAGCACACATGGCGTGAGTCTTCACTGGTGGGCTGCAGAAGAAATGAGGAGGTATTCGAAACAATAAGAGAACAAAACAACAAAAGGTGTAATGATGTTAACTTGTGGCTGCAGAAGGAATGAGGAGGAATTAGAAAAAGTAGTAGAGCAAAGGGTGTAAAAGTTTTGACTAGGGGCTGCAGAAGAAATGAGGAGGTATTCGAAAAAAACTAGAGAAAGTGTAATAGTGTTAACTAGTGGCTGCAGAAGGAATGAAGAGGTATTACAATAAATAGGAGCACAAAAGGCGTGAGTCTTCACTGGTGGGCTGCAGAAGAAATGAGGAGGTATTAAAAAATATTAGTGACTGCAGAAAGACCGAGGAGGTAGAGATTAGAACTAAAAGGAGAATAAAAAGCTTGATGGTGTTGACTGGTGTTTGCAGAAGATACCATGAGACGAGAGTAACGAAGCATCCAATAACTAAGAGGGTAAAAGAGACCAATGCAATTCATCCTGGACAAATTCTATGATCACCACGATAATTTTATGCCCCTGATGTTCATCTTTAAATACTTGACTCTGTACTGTTTCCTGTACGTAATTTATTTTTCGTCTGTCACAACTTTTGTATGCGTCGCCGTCAATAAACGCACTTTACAATATCAATGTTTAATGTCAACCACCTGTTGCATTCGTGTCTAGTTTTCTTTCAGTAAAACGTGTAGGTACCCGATCATAATTCAAAGCGACAGAGCAATTAGTTACGATATGAAACGTTTTGCAGAGAGCATCTTTATGACGACTGCCGACAAAACTTGAAAGAAACACGTTTACAGCGATTTATTAGCAATTCCTATTAATTATCGCAACAGGTAAGCTACGCCGATAGTAAATTACGAACATTGACAGCCCGGTCTTTTTCGTTCTCTTTCTCTCTTTTCCATTCCGTCTTGCTCGGTCACTTTTTGTTGTTATGTATTATTAATATGTATATTGTTACCAATGACATCGAATCAGATAAAATGTCTGTTGTGATCGCAAGTTTTATTGTTTTATTAAATATTCGACGCTAATCGGTTTCGGGTGTTATTTATAACGCTGACGTGACATTCTGTTTGATAATATTTTTATAGAAAGGACGCAGTTTTGATTCCATTCATAAGAAATTCATGCCCGAAGGCTCCTCAATAAATAAATCTGATCAGTGGTCACTCGTGAAAATATAATGGTCAAACTATAAAAGTTTGTTTTCCAGGTATGATGGGCGTAGTATTTTTTTGCTAAGGATTTTTTAGGTTTTAAAGTTGCCGGCAGCATTGGAAGACATCCTCAAAGTTCCTGCTAATTCGAAAACGTGGCCAAGAATGATTACCACATCAAAACTTTGGACAGCAAACCCCAACCGCCCTCAAGTGCTTTCTTCTTGGAAATCCAGGACCACCCCAAGAAAAATTACTTTCCTAGGAGTTCCCTTATCTACAGATCATTCCCAAGACAGAAATTCAATATGAGCACTTCTACATGTATTGAATAAATTTCTAATTGAGTCACTACTGCTATAAACCTGACCTATGAATCCTTTGTTGCAGAGTAAACTCACAAAATTCACTTGTCTGTTCCATTAGATAGTTTGGTAGGTGGTATTATTGGGTTAGGAACCGGGACAGGGAATGGTTGTGTCCATCCTATCGGGTTTTTGTTATTGTCATCTTCGGATGTCGACAGGCGCGAGCGCCTGTGCATCTGCACACTCGCCTCCGTTCAATACTTGTTTGTAGGTCACTGGTTGCGCTCTCCCAATTTAATGACTGCAACAAAACGCGATACCAACAGGGGCGCAGACACCACCAAAGGGCGTTCCGCGCGAAAAAGGAGAATCCGATATAACAGAAGAAAAAAAAACATCATAATTCGCAAATTTCCTTTTTCTTTTTTCTTTTACTTCTTAATGCAGATGAATATTCTTATTATTTGCATGTAAAGTAGTTTTTTTTTCTTGATATCTTAAGAATGCCCATAAATTCCAACTTCCTCTGGCTCTCTCAAGTCATAAATTACAGACGTGTCATTATTAGAAATGTTTGTCTATTCGTGAAAAAGCTCTTCAGCAAACAGATGGAGCAACGCCGATAAGAGCGTTAGATCGTTCTCATCCTCGTCGTCTTTCCTCCACCTCCACGATTTCCTTCACCGCCCTGCTTACACCGCCACTCCACCTTTGAAGTTATACGTAAATCTCCCGTCCGCAGGCGTCAGACTCCTGTTCCCCAGAAAATCGTCCTTCTCCGGCATTTGCCTGTTTAAGGACCTGCCCATCCCCGTTTGTTTATGTGATCCTGATACCGGAACACGGGAAGGGCGCCCTTGTTGACGTGTTTCACGGACAACTCAAGGATGAACCGCGAGAAGCGGAAGGAAATTACACGAGAATACGTAGGAAGTGGAAACGCGTCGAAAACTGAGAGCTACGACGAATGAGACGACACATATATACGTATATCCCCCTTTACGAATCCCAATTTTAGAAGAAAGAATGAAAAGACATAATCCAAGATTATTAATTTCCCAATAAGTTTACTGTTTCCACTTAGTTTAGATACCATACAGGGTGTTTTAATAAATAGTGTCAAGCTCTGAAATATTAAAAAATTATAAGAAACACACAACGTATAAATAAAATGTGAAGATATTAATTTATCGTTTAAGTTTAATGAGGAAAATGACAATATTTCGGAATGAGATGTAAGTGGTCACGTTCGATAAACAAAAATAATTCGATAAATTAGTAGGAACGGGTACAAATAATATCAAGGTTTTCCCGTTTAAATTTTCATGAAGGTTGGCAGTTGCTAGAAATAAACATGCGTTGATGCACAGAACCCTATGCACACAAAGTTTTTAGTAGGTACCTACCCACAATGTACGCGAATATTTGACGAAATCAAAAATATTCCAGAACCGTATTAAACTAAAGTCTGTATTAGTAAGTTCTTTCCACACATGAAAAACAAATTAATTTAACGAAAAATAAATAAACAAATATTTGTAATTTTCAGTTCAAACAAAATTTTGAAGTAGTACTGCCTTGTCCTTTTTAGTACACCATTAAGTTAAATGTAATGAATAAAACTATATTTTAATTAACGTAAATATAAACAAACACGTGAAGAAGTACCTACAGAATTTTAGGTTAACTTACAATAATTTCAATAACAAACAGGTTTACGCATCCGGCGTAGCTTTGTCCACGTCTCTGGCCATTAATTATTAATAACCATTTAACAGGATTTAAGCAGCAAGGTCGGATTTGACATAAACTATTTTGATACACGAAGTGCTTTGCATGGCACGTATATACATATACAGGTATATACACACACCTATATATCGTATTTTATACACAGAACCAGAGCCCATAATATACGCGAAGCGACGTGATTAGTTATATCAGGCGTGACTTGTAGGCCGGATACACAATCTGAAATTTCTGCAAGTGCAGCCAGACTAGTGGATATGCTAACGTTGTTGCTGGCTGCATCAAGGTATAATACTTGCTTATTCGTTTTCAAGAACGTGCTGCTATTCTTGCTATTCCGGGTCAAATGTTATTCGAAAAACGATAAACAATCCTCTATTAGTACTCTAAATGAATATACAAAGGGAGACGTTCTGGGCAAAAGGTTGCGAGACAGACAGAGAAGACGATAGGTCGCTAGTGAGACTGACAGCACAATAAATCGCGAGACGCACAAGACTAAAGGTTGCGAGACAGCCAGCATGATAAGTTGCGAGACGTTCAGAATGATAGGTCACTCGCGAGACATACAATACGAGAAATCGCGAGACGAATACAAAGTAAGGTCACGAGACGGACAGAACGATAGGTCGCTTGCGAAACGGACAGGACGGCAATGCAATCGATCGCGAGACGTACAAGACTAGAAGTTGCGAGACAGACAGAAGAAAAGTTGCGAGACGTTCAGAATGATAGGTCACTCGCGAGACATACAATACGAGAAATCGCGAGACGAATACAAAGTAAGGTCACGAGACGGACAGAATGATAGGTCGCTTGCGAAACGGACAGGACGGCAATGCAATCGATCGCGAGACGTACAAGACTAGAAGTTGCGAGACAGACAGAAGAAAAGTTGCGAGACGTTCAGAATGATAGGTCACTCGCGAGACATACAATACGAGAAATCGCGAAACGAATACAACGAAAGGTCACTTGCGAAACAGGCAGGACGGTAGGTCGCTTGCGAGACGGACTAGACGACAATGCAATCGATCGCGAGACGTACAAGACTACAGATTGCGAGACAGACAGAAGAAAAGTTGCGAGACGTTCAGAATGATAGGGCACTCGCGAGACATACAATACGAGAAATCGCGAGACGAATACAACGAAAGGTCACTTGCGAGACAGGCAGGACGGTAGGTCGCGAGATAGAGAGAACAATAGGTCGCTTGCGAGACGGACTGGGCGACAGTGCAATTGATCGCGAAATGTACAAGACTTCAGGTTGCGAGACAGACAACCACAAATGTTCACGAGACGGACAGGACGACAGGTCGCGAGGATAGGGTGAAACATTGCGACATGTTTAGAACGATAGGTCACTCGCGAGACTGGCAGGACGAACGGTTGATCATAAAACCCACAGTACGAGTAGTCTCGTGCGAGACGTACAGAAAGGTCGCTCGCAAGACGCTGAGTACAGGAAGTCACTTGCGGTGACGAACAGGACGACAAGTGGTTTGCAAGACGAATAGTACGTGTGGTCTCTTGCAATTCGGACAGGATGATAGGTCGCTTGCGAGACGGACACTACATTAGGTCAGTCGCAAGATGGCCAGCACGATTAGTCGCTCGCAATGCGCTGTGTGCGGGAGGTCGCGTGCGAGACAGGCAGGACGGTAGGTCGCGAGATAGAGAGAACAATAGGTCGCTTGCGAGACGGACTGGGCGACAGTGCAATTGATCGCGAAATGTACAAGACTTCAGGTTGCGAGACAGACAACCACAAATGTTCACGAGACGGACAGGACGACAGGTCGCGAGGATAGGGTGAAACATTGCGACATGTTTAGAACGATAGGTCACTCGCGAGACTGGCAGGACGAACGGTTGATCATAAAACCCACAGTACGAGTAGTCTCGTGCGAGACGTACAGAAAGGTCGCTCGCAAGACGCTGAGTACAGGAAGTCACTTGCGGTGACGAACAGGACGACAAGTGGTTTGCGAGACGAATAGTACGTGTGGTCTCTTGCAATTCGGACAGGATGATAGGTCGCTTGCGAGACGGACACTACATTAGGTCAGTCGCAAGATGGCCAGCACGATTAGTCGCTCGCAATGCGCTGTGTGCGGGAGGTCGCGTGCGAGACGAACAGGACGACAGGTCGCTTGCGAGACGAACAGTATGAGAGATCTCTTGCGATATGGCCAATACGAGACGTCGCTTGCGAGACGTACAATACAATTTTGAATGATTAATAATTGTATACAGGTCTATGAACCTGTGTACAGCAGATATGTCCGTCTACTTGTGACTGAATAAGAACTGATAAATGATCATTACGTCACACAATGTAATAGTAGGTAAGAACCATAATTTCGGTTGTGTAATAACGCGTGCAACTTACACCGAATTATTATGTAATTAATGAGTAGATTTCTTTCTAGATCAAACAACATAGCGTCGTGGTACTTACACGTTGCAAATGCTATTTCTGGCTGATGACATTTTGTGTATTATGTACATGTGTATATATATGTATGTACACGTGTACATGTGAGGCACTTTCGAATTTAATCGTTATAATATTGCCATTTCTACGACCGAGATCTTGTCTTTAGATTTTGACATAACAGCGCAACTCTTGAGACCGTTCTTCACGCATTTGTCAGTTGCTTTTGTAAATCACGTAACGAGGCCGCGGTTTGTTCATATGTCATCCTGGTTATTATTTACATATATCATCAAACGTTACGTAAAATAGAAAGAATCATTTTAAAAGAATTATTTGCAACTAATCCCTTCTCTTTCATAAAACGTTCCTCACTGTTATCTAACAATTATTACATTTAATAGTTGACAATTTTACATAGTGGTCAAAGGATGTACAGTAAGTTCATCAACAAGGGACATTCTTTTACGAACCCTTCTTAATAGACCATATCTTGCGTAAAATATTCCAAAAAAAAAATAACACCCTTGAGTGGATAGTTTGACACTTATTTTAGTCCAGGGTTAATTTTTAACCCTCTTTGATCTGTGACTAAAGTACATTTTCTTTTAGAGAACATAATCTAAGGTAGATCCTAACAGGAATTTAAATAGTTGATATAATGACTCATATTGCAAAGTAATAAATAAGTGTATGTGCAAGAGTTGAATCCGTGCCACCACACCGAGACCAATTTGGATTTGTTGGTTATATTTTGAAATACTTTGGCAAAATATTTTGTAATATAGCAGCACATTTTAATTGCTATGTCATCAGCTACTATGTACAACATTGATGTCAACAAAAATCATAATGCAATGGATAATATGGGGGCGAGGGTAGACACTGACCACCCTAGAAAAATAGGCAATGAAGATTGCTGAAATTAAACCCTAAAGGGGCACAATTGATTAAAAAAAAAAAATAGAAACGAATTGAAATATTTTACAAAAGTAATAGTGACATTGAAGAATAAATGAGGACAGAACGAGCAATCTCGAATGCAGAAATTGTTCCTCCTCATCAGTCTGGAGGTCACCTATTTCCTTTTTTGTTTTGCTTTCATTGGTTTCGTTTAATCCCTACGATCATGCAATTATTGTTTGTGAATCTCAATGTTGTTCGTATCTAGGTCTCTATGAGGTCGCCTCTTTTTTACCTGCATATGTAAATCCTATGTTCCTACACACACACACACACACATACATGTGTATGCAGTGTCCTTCTAAGTTAACCCATTGAAAAATCCACTGCTAATATTTGATTAAACAGTAAATTTGCTCACAATTAATTATACCACATCGAATGAATATCTGTTCAAAAGCTTCAAAGTTTTAATTAGCATGCATGCATAATGCATGTAATGCTTTTTTTTTGAACAACGAATTTTGTTTAAATTAAATAACAAAATTATTAACCGTCAATAAGTACCAGAAGCTGTAGATACTATTCAACATACTAAAAAGCTCAAAATACAAATCCAAAAAGTAGACTTTTTCACATAAACAGAAAGAGAATTTTCATGAACTTTTTGTTCTTGTCTTGTTTTTGTTGCAAGAAAAGAGAATTTCTCTGAGCAAAAGTAAAATTTCTTGTCAATTAATTAAAAAAAATTTAAATCTGCAGCTTATAAAAGAACAAACATACATAACGTGGTGTGCAAAGAATGAGTAAATGTAACAATGTTCACATATTCAGATTTTACGTTCTGTTAACCTAACCTAACTTATTGTTAGCACAATCCTCAGGCTGCTCTTTAGTAAAATGTAAGGATTGTTAAGCTGGAAAAAAACAAGAAATGACAAGATTCTTTTTAACAGGACAAGAATCAAAACAACAAGAAATTGACAAGACAAGAAATAGAACAATTTCTTGTTTATTAAGAGAAGACAAGGAATTAAGAAGCAGAACAAGAAGAAATCTTGCTTTGTGCATCAGTAATTTTCTTGAGTTTCTGACGAAGATATTATTTCATAAATGCATCTAAAGTTTAATATCTAAATTTTTGAGTTGGGTGTTGAGCTTTTTAGTACGTTTTCTAAGTCATCGTTAAGTTTTTGGGCTTTTGGACATCATTCATTACGATGTCTTGGCCTTAAAAACGTTTCGTAGATTCAAGAGTTTTTTTTCCAAGACTGATAGCTCAAATTCTACAAATTGACGGTACTTTGATGTCAAAGAGTAGTCAAAATTGAAAGCCCAAAAAATTAATTATACTAATAAATTAATTACCCTCATTATTATTGTTCAATTGGATTGTTTTAGAAATAGCTGCACAACCCATAAAGTTAGTAGGTACCTATTATCTCAATGTAGACTTTGCACATTCCTTTCCAATACCAACTGTTTATTAAATCACATAATATAAAACCATAAAGTCCGAGGTTAGTATTATGAATAAATATGTTAATTAAAATCGGAGCCTCGTGTTCAAAGTATAATCTTGTTAATGCCCATTGATTTATGTTAGTGGAAGGTGTGGTCAGCATGTTATCTAGTCGGCCATCTTGTTTACACACGTGTTGACAGTTGCAGACTGCCCACTTATTAAAACAATTTAATATTGTATACTTAGTTAACTGATAGTACGATACATAAGTAAATACCTAATCGTAAGTAGTATCCGCCTGTACGTACGGTAGCTTTGTTAATTAATTTTTTTTCCGTTCGGTGGGTGCAACAGCCTTCTGTTCTGTGCATATAAAACACACAATATGATTATTTATATGTATGGTATCTACTATACAGCTACAATCAGGATTAATTTATCCTTGTGTTTATTAAACGGTGTGGGAGGAGGTTGCGGATATGTCGTGGTATGTATATCTTACATACCAAGCAATTCCTGACGGTTTTCCATCTTGGAAACTCTAAACGCTTTTGGCGCCAAGTTTAAACTTACTTCACGCTTGGCTGCAGCAAATATTTCGATACAGTAGACTCGCGCTAGTGTGAACACAAAATAAATGGACGTAGATACTGTAAAATATACCAAATTGTGTAAATTGGAAGCAGTCATTCCTCTAAAACTAAGATATCTACTATCCTCCACCCTCTGCCCCTTTTTGTTCCTGTTTATGTGTCTAACATGTCCCTAACCGTCTCATTACTGTCCCTCTATGCTACCCCTCTTTTTCATTACCTACTTATAAAAAGTTTATTTCGAAACAAACTCCAACAATGTTAATGATTAAATGAGGGCGCATCCTATTTGTGACCGGAAGAAGATCTACAAAATGTAACACGTTTCAATAAATAATTTTCTGAATGTTCAAGCGATTATTGTGAATGAAGAATTATCGAGCAGAAATCTTCCGTTAGCTGGCAAATAATTCATTAACCTTTTGCCAGTGGGTGGCATGTTAAGGAAAGATTAAATGACCTGATCTTTGCCCATTGTTAATCTGTAATGGACACTGTGACAATAAACGCTGCTAATTATTTAAGCTTCGGATTTTTTACGGTGCGATCGAACAATAGCGATCGATAATGAAGACAAAAGGTCTAAATGGTTGAGGAAGTACCAAACGATGCGGTCAACAAAAACAAAAAACAAACTCTTTATCGCTTAACAATAAAGATAATAAAGACGTTAATATATAATCCCAACTTTTCAGCAATTGTTGCGTACTATAAATAAATAATTAGTAATCAATCAGGCCAAATGATTTTAGGATGAGACGAAAATCAGCTAATAACATAATCGTTTGGAGATTTGTGAACTTACTTAACAAAGCTCAAAGCTCACGAAAAAGAAATATTGAGATTGAGAAGATTTTTGTGTTAAACAAAAACTTTTTTAATTCAATTTTGCTTTATGCGTTTTGTTTAATAAAAACCTTCTTTTATATTTCTTTTGGTATATGAACTCATCTTGTTTTGGTGTTTTCATAAGGAAGCCTTGAACTAGAAAAATGTTTTCATTCACCCGTGGCGGCCTGACCTCAAAACGTATTGTTCAGAATAGCAATTAATGAAAAAAAAAAATGCATTTCTAGTAAATATGAAATGGGTCAGTAGATATTAAACAATAAAAAAATGTACAAACAGTTTCGAAATTACGTACATCTGGGTTTAATTGTGATGTAGCCAATTAATGTAACTAGGTAGGTACATATTAAGAAATTAGTTTAGCTTAACTAAATATTCCTAGAAATATACCATCAGTAGTTCATTTCAATTTTCAATAAAATAAATTAACATAATTGCACGAACTTGGTTGCTTTATTTCTCATCGTCAGGTCCTTTTGGTCACCGCCAAATTTTTGGCATTTGTACCCGAAACAATTAAGGACTGTTTGAAAATAATTAGTAAATTCGGACGCTACTGGGCCAGTTTTTTCATAATTAATTTGTAGCTTCTACAAATCTGCCATGCTAATTAATGTCTGCTAATGGGAAAGAAGAACAGATACACCATTGCCATGATAATTAATACAATACGATACATAATATGGTATTACAACAGAACACCTACCCATAAGAATACCTACCAAATATAACAGTCGAGCAGGTCAAGGTTGGTCAGTTATACAATAATAGTGGGAGAGTTGTCATTGACGAACTACGCTTGGAGCGAACATAGTTTAGATCGTGGATAGGAAGATGATGTAGGTATATCATGGGTCAAATGGGTTAAAATCCAAGTATACAGTAAACGACTTCATCCACAATTTTCCAGAAAAGAGGAAATTCAATTATTAATTTAAAACACTCCCAGGAACCTTCCCTTCGATCCTGACTGTGTCCATAATAGGTAAAGTCACGAAATTGAGGCACAATGGAATCTTGAGTGAGAAACGTGCAACAAAGAATTGAAATTATCAAAAATAAATAGAGGAGAAGATGAAAATGAAGAAATCTTCCATGAAAGAAGATGCAGTTATGTTTCCTGCTGCCAAATTTAAAGACTGGTTCCTGTTTCTGATGGGAGGTAGCTAATTCTTTAGAAGAATGAGTTTTCCCAAAAAAAATGCTTGGAAAAACCGATGGAAATTGCTCTTCCAACAAAAAATAACAGAAAACCAAGTTCAGATGATTGTGGCTCCTAATTTCTCAAATATCTCATTTTACAAATGTTAATTAATGAAGTTAATTTGGAGAAAACTTCCTAAGACCTCAAGAAAAACCTGTAGGATGTCATCTACCATCCACTGAAACATGTACATAATTGAAACATTCCGGTCTCCCAGTCGTTAGATTTATTCAGCATTATCAAAGGCATGCATCGCCAAGCAGGACCATCATCACAGCCTCCATCACCGTCACAATCATCTCATCACAGCCTGCGACCATCGTTACGTAATTCATCGTTGTTTGAGCTCACACGCGCGCTCAAAAAAAAATCTCGTGCACTTGTACGGTAGTGCACATGTAGGAATGTAAACCGCTGGGGTTGTTGCGAAACCAGTTAGCCGGTTGCTGGTGCAGAGCCGGTACAGATGCCGATGCCGGGTGTCGGTGTCGGTGTCTTCGTTTTGCTACTTGCTACGTTCAACACGACACAATTCCTGTCCCGAAGACTCGAGATCTTGAGAACAGCAAGCAGAGCAACCAACGACGACAAACAAACAGAAGGAACCGACGACCGGAGCGAAGCGGAGGAGTTCGCACTCAACAACCTCGAAACGCATTCAACTATATTCTTTTATAAGTACGTACAACAACCAACTGACCGTTTCCAAGTAATCCGCACACACATAGGTACGTACTTTTTACACGTTCGTGTTCATCATACTACAGAAGAAAATGAAAATTGTTTTTCCTTTTTTTTGGAATCTCTGTGGAAATGGATCTTATAAAATCGTCAATGGGCACCATTATTTTCGTGGCATCTTGGTTCTGATTTCTTACTACTGTCAAGAGAATCCCGATATGATCCATTAAGTTTCCAAAATCTCACTCAAATCCTTAATGCAGATGTTGGGAATTTAAGAAAATAAGACCAAGATGGACCCATGCTTGATGAAACGTCTAAGGCTAGAACTCAATGGTACATACATATGAACTTAAGTGCCAGAATAAGAAGAAATCCATCAACGAGAGGCCTCGTTGCCAAGTTTAATGGAGAAATACAGGATAAAGAGACCATGAAACTATTTGTTACTTGAGCAGAACTTATGGAAAAGGAAATGAGATAAGACTAAAATGTTTGCGTCTGAGTTTTAAGAATTACTACCCTTGGACGCTTCATTGGTTCATCGCTCTGGAGATTCTCCATCTACGAATAAAACGGAAGTGGAATCCTCAGCATTCTGTTGAGGATACCCCTCATGTGACAAAGTCTGAAGATGAAGTGATTCATTTATCGATTGTGTTGCAGTAAAATCGATAAAATCGTCTTGAGTTTTAAGAATTACCATCCTTAGACGACTCTTTGGTTCATCCCTCTAGAGTTTCTCCATCTACGAATAAAACAGAAGTGGAATCCTCAGGATTCTGTTGAGGATACCCCTCATGTGACAAAGTCTGAAGATGAAGTGATTCATTTATCGATTGTGTTGCAGTAAAATCGATAAAATCGTCTTGAGTTTTAAGAATTACCATCCTTAGACGACTCTTTGGTTCATCCCTCTAGAGTTTCTCCATCTACGAATAAAACAGAAGTGGAATCCTCAGGATTCTGTTGAGGATACCCCTCATGTGACAAAGTCTGAAGATGAAGTGATTCATTTATCGATTGTGTTGCAGTAAAATCGATAAAATCGTCTTGATTTTTAAGAATTACCATCCTCAGGCGACTCCTTGGTTTATACCTCTGGAGTTTCTCAATTTACGAATAAAGCAGAAGTGGAATCCTTAGGATTCTGCTGAGGATACCCCACATGTGACAAAGTCTGAAGATGAAGTGATTCAAAATCGATTGTTCTGCAGTAAAATCGATAAAATCGTCTTGAGTTTTAAGAATTACCATCCTTAGACGACTCTTTGGTCCATTCCTCTAGAGTTTCTCCATCTACGGATAAAACAGAAGTGGAATCCTCAGGATTCTGTTGAGGATACCCCTCATGAGACAAAGTCTAATCATGAAGTGATTCATAATCGATTGTTCTGCAGTAAAATCGATACTTTGTGATGGCTGTAGAAGGTGTGTATCATTTTAATTTTATTCCACAGTAGAAAACATTCATTTGTAACACTGGTGCTCGGTGTTCTCCTCTTGAATTATTCATCTTACGCATTATACAAATGAACAGCGTAAATCACGACGATACTGTTGTTGCTCTCTTTCTTGTCCATTTATTTAAGTCTAGATATGCGTGTATGTGTAGTTTGTCTGCAAGAAAGACGAAGGCGGACCCGTTATTACTTCCTACTTCTAACACTTGCTGGATGAACACGTTGCCACATCTTAATAACTGCATAAATACATTATACCTAGCCAGAGGTATTGTTGGAATTGAAAAACAAAACGCCACATTTCATCAACACCACTTTATATGCGCATTAGGCGAACGTGTATCTATAAATAAATAAAAGTTTATGGATATGTATGTATAAACAGTTATAGACAATCGATGATCATGATGATGACACTTTAAATGCCAATAATAAATTCAATCGTCGAAAGATCCGCCATCAATGGTTTAACAACAACATCAAATAAACGTAGATAGATTTAAAAAAATGATGAAGAACACTGCAATATGTAATACATAATTCAAAGAGTGCCACCCCTAACGAATTCGTAGTGATATTAAGGGGTGAGGATAGTCCTGCCAAGGACAAGAACTATCACATGCCTGATAGAGGCAAGTTTTCTGTCTAACAGTAATATTTAAGACAAGATGATCCTAGGATGTTGAAGGTTTCCTTTTGGAACATTTTAGATCATTGTCAAACAATCTGGAACATTCTAAATCATCCTCGAACATTCGAAACTACACATGTTGAAGAATGTTCTAGAAATATTCCGGCAAACTCTAGAACGTCCCGAAAAATTCTCACTGTCTCTTTATGAAATAGCAGAGACACTTTTGACTTGATTTAGTGGAAACACAACGGGTTGGGCAAGGATAAACGCATCTCATTTATGTAACCCATCGCGACAAATCTATTTTAATTTTGAGAGGAAGTGAAGGACTATTATTAATTGTGAGTGAGTCCTAAAGATCTCATGAGATTAAAGGACATCTCTTTGTTATCTTCCCAGAAGCGCAAGAGTACGGTTGATATATAGTGTAGTAACTACAAATACTATTAGAGAAACTTCACTTACCCATTAATCTGCGTTCTACATCTATACCAAGAATGAGACCATACTCCCATTTGGAGAATCTGAAACAAAGAATGTTGTTGGTTAGATCATTTTCAAAAAATCTGGAACATATTCTACATCATTCTAGAACAACTTGAAACATTCTAGATCATTTTCGAACTATCTGGAACTTTTAAGAAAATTCTGAAACAACATTCTGGAATACGTCATAATCACTGTTCCTTTCTGACCTACCAGGAAGCTAAGGGCTATCTACAATTGTGAGGAAAACTCTATCATTTTCCCAGAACATGGACAAAACTGTAGTATAAGACAACCAATGAAAATATTTGTTAAATTGGTCCATCAGTTATTTTCCAGAAAAATAACGCATCCTTTTTATAAAACACAATTTGCAACAAAATGGTCAAGAAGTAGACATGTTTCGCACGAATGTAACCAGTAGGTAAGTTACATATTATGAAAATGGTCGGCGATCTAATTTTATTTGGAGCACGGAATAAATATTTAGCCAAAGTCAAGAAGACAGACGTAAACTTATTTAATGGGTTAGTTCGATTTTACATCCGCTTTTACGTTTTAAAACAAGTAACGATTCCACATCTGGCGATGAGAGCCCATACTGAACCGCACATTGTAACAATCTAAAACCATCGGCATCTTTAAGTACAACAACCATTTGGCACCATTTACAAAATCGAAAAACACAAATAAAACACGACCTTCTACTTTTAACTACAGAATACTACCAGTAGGTACCAAACCGAGACTTTTTTTGACCAAAATTGGCACCCAGTCAAACAAAAGATTCTTTTTGAACCCATTGGTAAGAATGTTCCAAAGAGAAGTAAAACATGGGTTTTTTTTCTACTATTTTCAGTTGTTTATTATTGGACAATTACCTACCAAGCCCAGTTTTGGGACAATCACTAACCTAACCTAACTTTTAGTACCTGTAAATACCAGAAATATTTATCGCCACAGTTAGGAAATCAATGTCTGATTTTATTCCAACGTCAACCCTTAAAAAAATTGTAATCTGTATGTATTTTTTTGCAATAATGTTGAAAGTAATAGAAATCAGACTCGAAATATTATTTAATGTTGTATGTCCATGTTCTTGCCAATACTATGTTATTTTAACATGCAACAGATATAATATCTACAATATTAAATTGTTTGAAAATTGCAGGTTTTACGTAACACGTACGTAAACTTGTAGAGTTTCTGACCTTGCTCAACAAAATCAGACGTAAATTAGTTTAAAAAAAAAAGAGAGACATTTGCCTGATTTTAAAGTAAAATGATAGCAGTTAATGGAGAAGTCACCAGTTGACCATGAAAATTCAACAGACGACAGAAACAGATAATTTTCCTCATATACGATAACTGCATTTTTGTACTTATTTTAAAATTATTACCTACTAATTATGACATATTATATATTATGTAACTACTACCACAAAGAGAATACTAATAAATTAATTAGCATAATTATTGGAAATGTATTAATAACGTTGTCAACCAGTCGGTTTACCAATTAGATTTTGATTAAATATTAAAATTGTTAATATTAATAAATTTTGTTGATATATAAATACTATTTTCATTTTTTACACGTTACCATCGTTATATTAAAAAATAGTAATTGCTAATTACATTAATACTTCTTAGCGAATGTCAACTCTGATTATTATTTCTCGTCGCCCATTCTTTCGATGCTCGTCAATAATTATAAACATTTTCCATCATCTTAAGACAATACAGCATTAAAAGGTGAACATGTCTTGTTTATACATCTAATGAAATAATTAATCGACTTAATTATCTGATCAACTTGATGAAGAATAAAAATCATATACAGTGGAGGTTCCAAAGAGGGGAAATTGGGGAAATTCTCCAAGGGGTTTAATGTATACTGAAAAATTGTTATTGAGTATCATTTTCCCCTGCATCCACCCTTGAAAGACAGTTACGTTATCATCAGTCCCATAGAAAAGCCTAAACCATTGAGCTTTTAATTTATTTATATTATTAAATGCTATCATTCTTTGAAAATTGTATTACAATGAGTGTAAAATAAGCATTTTTATCGTTCACTTCTGATGGTGGGTGGTAATTGGTAAAAATTAGTTCCACCATACCTCCAATTACCGAATTAATGGCCCCTATATCCACTAATTATTTATTTAAACCACTCGAAAGGCTATACAATAATTATTTTAATGTCCTCCGGCAGCCATTCTTTTGATGTACAACACACAAACAGAGTGTACTTATTTTTAAGATCAAACGGAGGCAAAGCTCGGTTCTAATGGGAATAATAACCGTGAATCTTCCTCCTACAAGCTACTTATCTTTTAAAGAAGTAAAACCCACAAAACAACTTTGCATACAGTGATGACATCTAAGGATCATACTGCGTACATATGTAGAAAGTTTCTGTTCAAGATGAACAGGTCAACAGCCGAATAATTTTTCCTTTTGGTGTAAGTATACAATTATGACATTTCGAAACTATAAAATCAGTTTTAAATCGTTATCTAAAACTAAAAATATTCCTATAAACAGATTTTTAAGTCTAATGATTTCCAGAAGGAATCACCTAATCGAAATTAACTCAAACTCGAATAAAACAAATTAAAATATCTAATTCTTTGCTGTAAAGAGAAATTTTTCGGAATGGGAAAGAATTTTATGTAATACCTTCATAAAAGGACGTATCTAGTAGGTATCTGGTAACATGAAGATTAACATTTTTTGAAAAAAAAAACAAATAATAATAAAATTCCCACCAGTCCAACTGTTTTTTTATAGAAACAAATGCCTACAATCATCCCCTGGATTTTACAATTAAAGTGAATGACAAAATGCGACTATTTTTTGATTGATCACAACCACAATAAAAATACATAGATCAAAACGAAACCGTTGACTAAAATAAAACGTTAAATAGCGCCTGTGTGTCGATTAAACGGGGTATCGATAGGTACTTAAATAATAACCCCATGATCTACTTTACCGTAACGACGTAAATTATTTACATGTAAACTATTTTTAGTTTTATTCGGCTGTTAAGAAGTTTACGCATTGCGGAATCGGACTCCGAATTTTACATTCGAAATACTCAAAAATAACCGCTTGTTTTCCGACTTTGCCAAAGCGCCTTCAACTCCATTTTATTTCCTCGTCAGTGTATTTTCGTCCAAATGGGAATTTAAGAGTTAGGTCCCACCGTCCATTACATTATAAGTTTTTCAAATTTAAAAAAGGCCAATAACTTTCTCGTTGTCAACCCCCATATAAATTTGAAAAAATTGTGGTAGTCATTTACTTTACCACCCCATTACTACAGGGGGTTGAAGTGTTTGTCAGCTGTACAGATAGATAGATAGATATTCTAATTAGAATTACCAAACCCAAACGCAAATACCCTTCGAAAAATTTGTTCTATGGACAATTATTTCACTGTGCGGGTATGAGTTGAAAATATGGACTCGTTTCCTCTTGAAAACCCCCATAGAAATATTTATTTATTTTAGGAACTTTTTGTTGTTGCTGCGTGAGTTTTTTAAGTGAAGTCCGCGAGTGCATTTCGTCCATTCCGTTTGGAATCGTTCGCGTTCCATCGCTGAAGAATTCAGAGCCGCGTAAATTTACCGCTATCGTTAATCAATTGTCACTATTATGAGAGGAGATATCGTCAATGAGCGCCAACAATGTAACAGCAGCATCAGCAGCAGCCTCGTCTTCTTTTCTGGTCGTTGTGTTAACGCGCGCGGTGAAGAACCTGCGCTGAGCTGAGATGCGTGCACGCTGATCTTCGATCTTCTTTCTTGTTCTTCTATTCCTTCGGCAACAAAACTCAACGGTTGTTACCTTGAACGGTCATTCAGTCTTTGAATAGTTGAGATGAAATGAGACGAGAGTCACTCACTCATATGGGTTGGGAACTTGGGTCTTTTGTGCTTACTACGAACCAACAACTTAACAACAACAAATCAATGAACGATCATCGCTACCAATCATTAATCCAAAAAATGCTTATCATCACAAACTATCGTATAATTTTCTACTTGTAAGACTTGATTTCGTCGAGATCTTCAAAAGACCATACTTGATTCAGTTCGGTTCATAACCAAACCTAACCTGATCAATGACACTGAACAGGAGGTTAGTTTAGGTTAGGTTAGGTTAGGGGTTTAACCCCCTCATCTCGTACACTCTGCCGTTGTCTTACATTTTTCAATCGAAAGCTCTGACAACACAAATTGGTCCCAAGTTGGTTTTTAATCCCAAAGGAAAAGAAGGAGCTGCAGCTGCATCCCATAAAGCTCTTACTTGGCTCCGGAGCTTTTGATTCAAATATCAAAATAATGTCTTTTTTTGAAAATGTCCAATTCCTGGATAATTTCATTGATACTACCATCATCAATTACATCAAAATCAATATAGAGCCATCGAAGGAAGATGTTGAGTTCATAACCAAACCTAAACTGATACATAACACTGAGTGGGGGGTTAGGGGTTAGGTTAGGCTTGGATTTTACAACCCCCCTCTCGCCCCTTACTCTATGCCTGTTTGTGTTTTAGTAGTCTCACATCCCCCTACAATATTCCATCGAAAGCTCTGACAACACAAATTGGTCACACGTTAGTTTCTAATCCCAAAGTGAAAGAGGCTTCAGACCCATCAAGGAGCTGGATCAGCAGCTCATAAAGCTCTTACTTGACTCCGGAGCTTTTGATCTAATAATGATACTACCGTCATCGATTATGTTAAAATAAATATGGAACCATCGAAGGAGTGTTAATTAATTAATTAATTAATTTATTTAGTGAGCTTTACAATACGTAGAATAATTAAAAAACAAAAGAACCAATTCAGTGTTTTTGTATGTGCATGTTCGGTGGTGAGCTTTCACGGTAAGATGGTCTCATCTCGCAGTTTGTTTTTTTTAAATATAGTATCAAAAAGTCAGGCGACTGTTTCAACATGTTCGTGAAGTAATTAAGATCCGTCTGCGAAATCGTTTATTGTTTTAAAGATAATGCGCCATTGTGAACAATTAATGTTATTTTTGACCAATGAGCGTGTCGAATTAACAGTATTATTTCAAATTGTTCGCTTGCAAAAGCCCCATACATTCTCTTAAATATTACGTATCTAGTCCTAGGTGAGTCCCAACTGAGTACCTACATTTCTCGAACGAGTCGCAACCGAATCCTACGAGAATACCATTACATAAACGTATGATAAGTACAATTTTTGAAAAAAAAAAAAAACGTTGACGACCAAAATTATGTATTATTACAATTTAACGGTTTCGTGGTTTCTTAAGAGCAACGGCAAATTTTCTTCGCTTATTACACAAACATTTATTCATATGACCAGTCAGTCGTCAGGGGTCACGGTGGTAATTTGAATAAATCAAAGGAGCTCCTTTACCTGCAGTACCTTATCTGCAATTGATAACATTTATCAGTGGTCGACGCGACGCGTGTAATATGACACGAAACAATGCCCCACGATAGGAGCAAAAGGTCATTGCACACTCAACTGGGAACATTATTATACCTATCTGTCCACAAACCGATAATGATTAGGTTCTATAAACAATATCTACATTTTCTGCAAAAAAGGATTAATATATCAACTAATTGTAAGTTATTTTACATTTATTAATACTATTGGGTTTATTTGCCATTTGAAAAGAAGACATGACACCAAGCAATTAATCAGTGGAATAGGGACAAACTAATTGTGTTTTTCCGTCTTGCTTAACTTGTTAATGAAAAGTGTGTTGACGCTATTAGAAAAGTGAAACTTGACGAAAAGAATGTTCCAAGTTTACGTGCATGCTCATACGCCCAGACATACAAACAAGTCGAGGTATTGTTCTCGAACTTTCGTTCAAGAGATCACAATATGTTCTCGAAAGCAACAGGAAAATTCGTCGCCAGTAGCGAATCGCAAATATTACCAGACCTGCTACTGTTGAAACTTTTCCTCCGCAGTGCTGTTGCAACTGACTGACGCAGACCAAATTTTACTTTTAATTTTATTTATATATCGGTATTTACTGGTCCTGAAATAACTATGTTATGTATATTTAAAAATGCCCGTGCTGCTAAATCGACGCTTGTTTCTATAGTAGATACGATCTAAAGTGGCAAAATCCTCAATAAATTATTTGAGAGAGGTGCCACATCATTTGTCTCATTCTCACCTTTCATTGGCACTTTTTAGACACGCCCTTACTAAGTTACGAAGTACTTCACGAGTCGTACAAACAACGTAGAAAGAGATAACCGATTGCTGTAGCAAGTTAATGAGTGACTACTAGGCTATTTCTTTTTATTGCCCTTACTGTACTTTTAATGACGTGTGTCGAGGATTAAAAAAGGCGTTGTCTTTCTACTTTAGTAGTGGGGTAAAAGCAAAAGAAGAGGTGACAGTTTTACTAGGGACTTTGCCACTTTCAGTGGTCTCTACTATACATTTTTCGAAGGATAAAAATGTAAACCTAAAGTGAGCATTAAAGTTGCAAGTAGATTTTTATTGGCTTTAAAATGCACAAGAAAACTATTGAAGCGTTTAAATAAAATAGAGTTCTAAGAGTAATTAAATAGAAAAAAATTCTTTCGATAACTTGATGGAAATTTTAACAATAACTGTAACAACCATAGACTTAGGAAAAGTATAAATATAATCACATTGTACGAATGTGTACAAATATATGTACATTTGTAAGTACACTTACAAAGTAAGTTTAATATACACATGGTAAGAATTACTGAAGCTGCCAGAGCATTTAAACAGGGCCATCGCCAAAATCTATTTTTACAAAATTTGTTCTTTGAGCAGTAACGTCTAAAGAACACTAATTGCTATATGTACCAAAAATCGTTTAACTATCGTATGTTGATGAAAGGAATTGTCTTCTTCACCTCGTCATGTTAGATTAAATGTTCAATTGGTTCGAAGAATTTCTTCCATTGTTCATAATGGAATCAAACTTTTTTGTTACTATGTAAATAAATCTAATAAACTTTGTGAAAATTTCTAAAACTTTCCCTTCTAATGTAGGTATGTAGTATCCATGTTCATATGTGAAATCATCTAATTCTTTTTTTTAATTAAAGATCAGCACAATTCGGATGCTGTTGCAATAACTTTTTTATCTTCGTATTAGCAAAAACGATTGCATCACCGACAAATTTCTAACCATTGCATCAATTACATCAGAGGCGATTTGTTATATAGTCATTGTTCAATATGAAAATACATATATATATATATATATATATTGTTAATTCTTCTTATTGTAGAAAGTCGAAAGAGTTACTTTTGCAAGAATTATATTATTTTCAGTTAGATACTAACTTATGTAACGTGAAATTATAATTCAAAAGTAAGTAAAGAAACCTGATCTCATTGCATCTATACCATTATACCTATGTAGGTACGTATACCAGTTGATAGACAGATACCAATTGTACTTTCTCTGTCACCGATACGCCATCAAGCAATCGAACCGAATGTTTTAAATACTACTTTAACTACTCGGTTATTATATAATAGTAATTCAACTGCAGGTGGCGTTTCATTGTTTAAAACATTTTATAATTGCTATTATCCTTATCCATTTAATGTTATAAAATTATACACACTAAATCTTGCAAAACAACAATAGACAACTATTTGGCTATTCCAATTTGCAAAACACACGTTCGTTTACGTTTTGCAATCGGTTTCTTTTTCAACAGACGAAATCAATCATTCCTATCGTAACTTTCATTTTTATTATATCTATGAATAGTGAAACGTTTGACTATAATAGAAATTGCTTTTCTAAGAACATTGGGAGACTACTGGAACATCTATTTTTTTTTGCCATGGAGTCCCACGAATGTTAAGAGATCTATAGTATTGGATCTGTTATTGATCAAGATCTAGAAATGAGTTTATACCTTAGAATCGGAAGCGTTACGGAACTAGCGCTTCCACTTCCATATTCTTTCCCCACTCATCCTGCATAGAACGCATAGGGAAAGGGAACGAATGTCAATATTAAGTCATACAACTGCTGACGCTGTTCAGGGACTTCACGGAACCATATTATCTACCATGTTATTATGTGTAAACAAACTCCAAAAAGTTTTTCTTTCTATATTATTGTTGTGTAACTAGTTAAACGAAACATTTTAGATTTTACTTTTTTTTTATTTTGATAAATTTCTATTCATGACTTCTGTAAAGTACTCTTTGGATTTCTAATTCTATTTAATTTTAAATTTGGAACAATTCATAGTTTGGTAAAATAATCCATCACCAGTGAAGCTGAAATCATGAGATTCCCAGCATCCCAGCTCATTTAAAACCCCCTTTTTCATAATATTCATGTAATACATATAAAGACGCGGTCGTTATAGGTCTGTTTAGTAGACATACGTACATGCATATTTATATTTTTCCCTCGTAAACGTTTCGTCGTCAGGAACAGATGTGTGAGACACAAATTTTATCCGGCTCGAGGACCGTCTCCGAAGAAGCTGTTAACAATTAAATTAGCATGGGAGGGTTTCAAAAGCAACCATAAAAATGTAAACAGGCCGTAGAGGGTTAAACGCTAAAGAGGCATAAAGTAAATAAATGACTTAATAAGCCTTCTCAGATGCTGCACCACATTTAACTGTTCGGTTTAATTATGTGTTTCAAACAACACATTAAATTAGTTTCAAAAATTGTACCTACACGTACAATGTTTCGGGTCTTGGACCCACATCAGGCTAAATTGGTAATTTTATGAAACCCAAAAGAAGACACTCCTTCAATTTTTCATACTGATTTCTATTGTAAACTTTCTTTGATATTATAAAGGTGTCGTTATTAGTTAAAACCACAGAGATAAGTAACAAAAAACTGCGCCTTAGTAATTACCAATTACACGTTAAATTAGTTTATATCAAGTTCAAACTGTACAATGTCACCAGCAAATCGACTGCTTCCTGATATGAGTCATTTTGAATCATTCGAAATAATTTATGACGATTAGTAAAAGATAACGAATATGAATTACGATTTTGATAATATTTGGTGTTTCCTAAATCCTTAAAGGATAATTTTGGTCTTCGTTCCTAAATTTTTTAAAGATTGTTCTGGTTTGACGATAAACGACGGTGCTTTGATGCTATTTTCGAAGAGAACGAATAAATGCAACAATAAGATGATGATCGTCGTCAATAAACCCATGGAAAGATCTATTTGGTTTGACCATGTAGAAAGTGAAGGTCTTGAAAGTAAAACCAGTTACGAAATGGTGTGCGCGAGTAAATGAGTGAGTGTGAGTCGTGTGATAGATCGAAATCCATCCAGTTTTTGCCGAGCGAACTATCACTAGGTAAATTTTTTCCGCTCGCGGCTAAGAGGTGTCAACTTTCTCATTACCATTTTGCAATTCTTTTTCTCTATTTTGAAAGTGTAGCGGAAGTAACACACCTCGAGAAAGACAACAACGAGATACAGAACTGAAGACGAGAAGATCAACGGAAATCAGCAACCGACACGTCACTGAAAGAAATGTCTTTCCATAGAGCTGACAATATGAAAATCAAGTCCAACACGAATTATGATACATACATCCAATAATAATTGGAGACAAATGAAAGAAATTTTTGAAAATTGTTTTTTTTTTTTTTAATAAACAAAAACTAATTTTAAGTATCTATGGGATTGGTAGTAGATATCTATTTTTTAAACCGTTCGTCGCATATGTCTGATTTACTTCCGCCAACGACCGACGTACGAGTCCATATCCTGAGCTGCTAACGCCAGAGGAAGTGAAAAGATAAAATTCCTTTTTCGGATCGCACGTGTTACTATTAATAGAAACCACAGATGTAATTTTAACAACAAGTCAACCATGTAGGTACTATCTACTAAACTAGACGAAGTTAGCAACGAAAAGCACCCACTGTGTGTGTTGTTACAAGACTGAGAGGTTAAGCCTGAAATCGAGATAAGATAAAACGCCATTGTCTAGCTGCTATTTTTACTCTAACTCGCATTATCTAAAAAATGTAAGACATTTTTCATTGTCGACACACTCTAATATGCATAATAAAGTCTTTAAGTCAACTTTGCGTAGATTTGCGTCTTTGTGTCAACAAAATCCCGTTATTTTTAAACATACGTACTTCAACTCATTAAACAAAAATATTCATCTAACTAAAATAAGTGGCGAAGTTACAACTCATATCAATTATTTACAGTTTTCTAGATTGACCCATGATCCCAACTTTTTTGAGATTTTTTTTTCAAATTAATTATGGAAAAAGATATTGCAATTTAAAAACGCTTCTGTGAGTCTGAAATGAAATTTTGTATTAAAATATTGTGGCGACTAATTAATACCTCCTCGTACGTGGTACATTGCTGCCTATTTAAAACTAATCATAAACACATTCTCTTCTTTGTGGTTCGGCCCGTCATCAGACAAACGTCGCGGCGCGTCGCGTCTCGACGCGCCGCGTCCGTCGACAGGAGAGGATTATTATTTTTAACGTTGCTTGTTCGCGTTCCTGGTCGCTTAATTTTAAACGCCGCGTGTTAGAAGTTTACATTTTGAGCGACGACAAAACGGAGGTGGATAATTTTGTCTTTCCCTCGCATACATTTTATTATTATATCGGGACGAAAGGCTTTTTATATCGCAATCGCAGACGTTCACAACGCGAACACGTCAAATCCGACAAAGGAAAACGTTAATGGAAAATAATTTTAGAAAATCACTATCACAGCCACAGACTTGGAATTTTTTACACTAGCAATAACATTGTTGTGAATGACAGGAACAAAAGAATCAACAACCAAAAAAAAATTTCCAAAAACCATTAATTTTTCAATAACCAAAAAATCTACTACTGTCTTAACTAGTCCTGGGGGGTTGTTAGGAAATGGCAGGGATATTAGGCACCCCTATTCTACAAAACAAGTTGCCCACCCTTAGGTATCAAAACTGTAAACTTGCACCAGGTCATCTACTGGTTAACTGTCCACCCTAGGAAAACACCCTCTCTTAAAGCTTCCAGAAATCCTGCCCTTTGTATTTTAACATCTCCAGAGATATTCCCAAACCTTTGGTCTATAAGACCCCTAACCTTATCAAGAAAAATATATGAAGTATTACATTACCTACCTACGTATGTGCAAAATAAACTTCGTCTTGAACCCGACGACGCGCTATTAGAAATAGAATTGTTTGTTTCTTACTTATTGCCGGTATAAATTGTAAACCTATGTGTGGTGTCACCGATTCTACATATATTTAGATACCTTACACACACGTGCAATACACGATCCAAGGATTGCTACGATGGCATTCACCGAATAGAAACAGTTGACAAATGGTGCTCTATTCCGGTTCGCTTCTTGTTTACAAATTATTATTAAAACACAGCAAGTATTTAATTGAGCCCGAAACTGGTCAAAAACGAACGAATCGTTTGTTTTACGGTGACATGTGAACGACCCGAAAGAGGATCATCATCGATTATTTATGAGTCTTTAGATTAAGATGGCGGCATGACTCTAGTTGCCATGCGCGTTCGCTACTACCAGTTCTAAAGCATTCAGTTGCCTCTCAAAAAAGGGATGCTTTAGCTCGTTGCGCATCTGCTACAAAGCTCGTTTTACCCTCGTTCTGCAAGTTTTCAAAATTCAAATACATAATTTAACCCGATTTCAGCTGATATAGTTACTTCTATAGATAACTAACGTAACTAAATGAGTACGATATAGATACAATAGTGAAAGTAAACTTCCATCCCATCCAACAGATAATTAGTTGTGTCTTTGCTGAAAGTAGAAAGCCTTTTGAATGTTCTTATACATGATCTTGATTGACATATACATTTCTATTATACAGTAGCGACGAACTTCCTCCGAAAACTTTCTTCGAAACATTCAAAATGATCAGGGGAATACTTCCGTTTTGCAATAATTACCGTAAACAACGACGTAAAAGAAAACAACAATTGCTTCTAATCTTCCATACGATAAACAATGAATTTAGATCAATTTGAAACATTTCCATTCTTTTTCCTTGTGTCCTGAATTCCCAACAGAAATTGATTTATCTATGTACGTAATTCAAAATGTTAATTGATGTAACTAATGATAGAGATGTCAAAACATAGTCTACAACAATTCAAAATTAATTCTTCAGACACTCACAAGGACCTACCCACGTACAATGGTAAATGGATGTTGTTTATAATATATTTGAAACAGATTAATTTATTCGTAATTTTTTGGATTTGATTCTAAGAAAAGAAGAAGTAAAAATAAAACTGCCACCTCAAAGATAATATATTTACGTGTCTAACATTTATATAGGAAAAATTTCTTTGTTACATTACAATATATAGAACCACTGGTCTAATAAATTACCTAAATTAATGTGTTTGTTATACGTATGTAGACTACATACAAGTTTTCGTATAAATTCTGTGTGAGATCAAACCAGAAAGGTGGTGTATGTTTTATAATAAATGGCGTCTTGAGAAAAAAACGAAACGTGTTTACTGAGTTCGTTGTACAACGAAAAGGATCATCATCCTGATATTAAAAAAAAAAAAAAAGGAGAAGAAGTTCGTGTGTTGGTACTAATTGAACATTAATTAATTAAGACATGATAAGTATTGTGGTTGGCCTGTTCTTTAAATTCTTAAATAATAATAAACTTTTGTATAAATTTTGTCCTTATCATTTCAATTTAGATCCAATCCTGGTCTAATATACATTAGATAGGTACGTTGGTTAAGGTCGACGAAAATTTTATTCCAACCCGCCCCAGAAAACTGACCTATTTTAGTTAACCCGCTTTTCCAACGCCCTTCTCATGATGGCTTTCAGTTAATTAATTAGGAACAATATCGTGCGAGCAGTTCAACCAACTAACCGTTTCGACAAGGAGTGCCAGGAACCTGCGATGGTACGTTAAAATATGCCGGAAATAAATAACAACCCATCCCGAAATTATAATAATTTTATTTGCACGCGTTGTTATTTTTGTAACGAAACCAGTGCAACAAATTAACTTCCTGAATTAGATTCAAATTAAATAAATAATAATTGTATTTAGATACCTAATAATTTCAAGCAGATTTTATTGAAAACCTTCTTTCGTGTAGATCACCCTGTATATTGCGTTTAATAAGTATTTCTCTTTACGTATAGCCACATAGCCTCAACCAACCGTCTTGACGGAAGCGTCGTTCAAAGTGTGAATGCGTCCGCGACGTCGCCGTCGTCGAGCCGCCGACGTCCGTCGTCGCCCTCGACGTAGTGATTAAACGAGGCTGCAAACTGAAGACGTCTAATTTAAATTTGAAATCGAGCCTAAAAACAGGCGCGGAAGAGACGTTAAGGCGAAAAAGCGAGCGGTGCGAGACAGTAACGAGAACAACTTTACGAACGAGAGAGACAAAGAAAGATAGAAAGTAAATGGGGGTATATTCGAGACGTTAATAAATGGTCATAAGCTAAAATAAGTGAGTTTTGCGGTTGAAGACTCGACATTTGTTTAGATTTCTGACCAGAGTTCTGAGGACGTGGCGGAGAACAGGGACGCCGAGACGCTACAGCGACGCTGATTAAAAGAAGACTTGAATTGTTGACGTCAAAGCGTTGGCGATGACTTCGAATTAAACTTTTCATTTTCTTAAAAGAGTAACAAAACAGACGCAGAAGAAATAATCGTTTTCTTACGTATTTATAAAGACTCTATACCACTTTAAAAGTCTTCTTAATTCCCTAAATACTAAACACCAAATCGAAAGTAAAAATCACAACTTTAATTTATTCCCAAATTTGACATTGTATGTACCATTGAGGTTGATCGAGTGGCTTGCAGACCAGGACTAAGAATTTTTTCCAAGGGTTTAGAATTACTTAATGGACGCTGTGCTAAATGTGTAAAGCACTTATTTGCTCCAAAGCGGTACCGTCATATTACACCGCATTGTGTACGGGCGTCACATAACGGCATCGCTTTGAAGAAGACCAGAGCTTAGGCCTTAAAGGAGATTTAAAAAGATAATTTTGATGATGCAGGGGGCAATGTTAAAATAGTAACCCTTTATGTCTTTATCTAGAATACTGTCTATTGTTGGTTAATACATGTAATACTTTTGGACTGTGCCTCGTAAAATAATTCCTGCGTCACTTAGAACAATATGGTAGATTTAAAAGTGCAACTACATTTGTTTTCTCTTGTTATTCGTCATATTAACAAGTTACACCGATGAGTGCCCATTTTTCCGCCGCCTTCCGACTAATAGACATCATTTGGCCGCGACAAACATGACAAAACACAATCTATTTACGCCTGTCACTTTGAACTATGTAACGACATGGACATGACGACTTACTTATGTACCTACACATTGACGGGAAAAATTGTCGAAATTTTAACAGTTTTCCAACTGTTTTAACTAAACTAAATCAAAATTAATTATCTAACAAAACCAGACAAAAATCGAACCGAATTCGTATATTTACAACTAGGTAATTAAGAAATTAAAGTTTCAAAAACATACCAAAAAAAGTTCCTTGTTTATTCATTGAAACCTCGTCAGCGAAGTACCTGAAACAATTGTCAATTGTCAGTCAAATACAAAGAGTAAGCATAAAACAATGACGAATGTACTGGGTTTAGAGGTTAGGATCCCAACCTAACCTAACCTAACCTAACCTTACCTAACCTAACTTAACCTGACCTCCATCCCCTCCTGAAATATACATGTACCTCAACCTTTATCATTATTTCTATCCTCACAAAAACTTGGAAAAAAACAATAATAATGAATAAACAAACATTTATGTTGATAAGTGTACGCGTGTGTTGATAATGTGTTCGCTGCGTCGGTTAGTCCGTCGGTCGTAGCTGGCAGACGTCCGTCAAGCCGCAAATATCGCAAATGAAAAACTCGTCCGGAGGCTGTTTGTCTTTTAGCGTGTCACGTCGCGTGGCAGAAGTCTCACACACTCCCGTCCGCCGCATTAAATAATGCAAATTACTCTAACCGGCATGTGTTTTATTATATACTACACGTGATTGCAGTTTGCATAAATCACTATAGATATAATTAATTAATTTGTAAATCCGACTAATATCTACAGAATATGATGCAACACTGATCGAATATTGATCGACGTTTCCGCGATCGAGCAGCGAACACGGAATCGATCTATAAACTCGACAGGTAATTACAAAAAAAAACAAAAAAAATAAAACAGAAGAAGGCAGAAGACAGAAGAATATCGTGATGTGAAACATTTTAAATAAATGAAGACCGTAATTTATGTTGATAAACAAATGACGATCTAATAAATTTTGTTTTAACTTCTTTTAGGGTTAAAAGAATAATAAATTAATTAAATTTTGTTTTCATTAACTAAACACCCTATAATTATGTACCTACAATTTAAGTTAACTCAAGGAATAATCTTACTAAATATTAATTAAAGTTCAACTTTTTCTTCAAACATTTTTTTATTTTTGATTTCTATTGAAATTATTATTGATTGCGAGGTAACACATTGGTTTTAGATTAGATGTTGTATATTTGTCTGTCCAACGCAACGTGAGACAGTCAAACTATGCACTTTTGGCCAATTGCCTGTTTCAGTGCCTATTCACGTCTCTCCTTCCCCCCATTGGGAATGGGGAATGCAAAATTTATTATACAGATATAAATGCCCACGAAAAATTGCCAAAAAACCTTCGTCAGCCACACGTAAAACTGTTCGCAATTAATTAACACCTTGACAAGCCAACACCAGAACCGAATAAAGGTTTAATTATAAGTATATATTAACGTACACCCAGGAATTCGTCTATGGATACGTAATGGAATATTTCTATCAATAAGAATCGATCATTATTATTGATTTTAATGCGTACCAATTGAGGATTGAAATATTAAAGCGGTAAAGTTCAAGACGTCGACGTCGCCGTCGCGATGGTAGCTCCGTCTACGTCACCGGTGGCAAGACATCGGTATTACAAACCGACGACGACCTTCCATTTGTTACACTATTTATACTTGTGCGAATATTAAACGAGGCCGTTGATCTCCATTGTAGCAAAGTTTTTTTGGGGGACACGAAGTCAGACTGACGACGAGTCTCGCTCCTGGGCTGCTCTCGATCATCATCGGCGAGCGATGAAGCGACAAAGATCGCACACCGCAAGCAAATTCGAGGCGATTGGGAGGGCCCAATTTTCGCATCACTTCCTACGTGCAAAACTATTTGGGTCACCGTTTAATGCACGACAACAACATTCGTCTATCTGTGTTCTATAGGCGAGAACCATCAATCTGCACGAAATTACGACGATGTGTACGACCTGGTAGAGATCAGGCACCAAAATCTTGAAAAATCTCACCACAACTGAGTGTGAACTACTTTTTGGTGTCATGCCATTTTACTTAATGTAGAATTTAATTTTATATATTTTTGAAACTTTCATAGAGTGGAAGATCAAGGGGGGAGAAATTCGGGAACCCCTCTCACCCATAAGTGCTTCTACTGAGAAAACATACCCCATAAATTCTCAGCTCCATTCCAATCTATGTAAACAAATACACCAGGAATCAGGAGTCAACTTTTTTACCACTAACCTAATCATAATTTAGAGAAACATTAACCACCCCCATCCCCCAAGTATTCCTTCTAGACCCGCCCATGTTATCCTTTGGGAACTGTTTAAGTCGATTCTTCTTCTGCTTTGAGGCTGAATCCAGTTTTAAAGGCCTAAGCTCGAATCTTGGTAGAGTTCTTTGAGTCTTAGGTAAGCAAAAAAAAAACTGTTTTTACAAAAACCACCATCAGTCACTATCGTTGACGGCGATAGTACCGGAAAATCGCTTGTAACTAACCATCCCGAAGAAATACTCTATGAATCAGTGAAATCCTAACTGAAAACAATCCAACGAGTTCTATGGCAACATACAGACAGACAGACAACTACATATGTTCCAGTGATCTTGAATCGATCAATAACTTCGATCCCTTCGATTGAATCCTCGTGGACACGATTTATTTTTGCATGATTCTTTTTTTATAGGTACTTTAGAATAAAATTTGTAAATAGGAGCAATGTTCACAACAAAAACTGCAAAACTACAATAAAACTATTTTTAATTTCATAAATCCCTACGTAAAATTTGATAAAAAAGAACAACAAAAACAGTTTTTTGTCTTTCACTAATTATTATTTATAATGTGTAAATCTGTGTAACTAACTGTCTACGTTAGCTGTACGATCCTACTACCTACTTAATGTCAAGAAGTGGTTAAGTAAAGATTTGCATTGTATGAAAGCACACTTGAAAATCCTTGAGTGAAGCACTTGCATACAAGTCCTTAGACGGCAAGTAGGTACATTTATATAGGTATCTATCTAATGATATCGATATCTATTGATACACATACGTACTACTTATTACATACTTTATATTTATTGAAAGCTATTAATTGTTGGAATTATATTCGAATTCCAGCATACGTAATATCTATTAATTATTATTAATCACGTTACAAATGAATTACAGGTACATTATTATCTCTGATTAAATACTTAAAATTACAAATTACTTCCTTAATAGACATTATATTTACACTGAATGCTAAAACTAATCGGTAGATATAATTTGTATGTACGTAAACGAAAGAATTTGAACAATATCCTTTAACGAATTCCATTAGTGTAATTTTTTAAGTGTCTATATGAACACGTTTTCTAAAAATTTGGGAACGACAGCTCAACTGATTTCAAAAAATACCTAAACCTACTCTAGTAATTGTAATCTTATTTTGCCAAGTTCAAAGATTGTAAATATGTAAGCATTCCATAGATGCAATTTGCATTTACGTAAAAGAAAAAAGGAAAATGAGCATTATTCTGAAAGAAATTTCAGCCTATTTTTTACAGTATTGACATATTTTATGAAACTGTGAGGATTTTTGGACATAAATCTGTTCAATTGATCTCCAAAAAATACCACAAGTTCAAAGATTGTTTCAAAGATATTATTGAACATTGACACTAATTATTACATTAAGTATCAAGAATTGTGTCAAATGCCAAGTTCCAATCAAAATCCAAAGGATATTATTGAACTTGGACATTAACTGCTACATTAAGTACAAAATCATTTCTAAAGTTTTGAAAATTTCGAATTTCTCAACAGATTTTGAAAAAATTGCATATAAACTAGTTCACCAAAAGAAAGTGGTACTTAATTAATTTTCCAGTCGTTTTCCTTTCGGTCGTTTTACGTCAAAAATTAAGCATTTCACTTTACGTAATGAATTTTCAAAAACTAAAAATAGCAACACAAAGGTTAGTTTATCAGACAAATTTGATTAATTTCTATTTGAGTTTTCGACACGGCACGGCACGCACGCAACATTATTCACGTCGAACGATAACAAGTGCTAGAACAACGAACGAAACGGGAACAAAAGAATGTTCGATTCGTACGTACGTATGAGTACAGGAGTGAAAACTATCATTAGCACTCAGCCACTCACTCACTCGGCCTTTTCCTCCCGAATTGTTCGCGCGCTCAAGAATCTATGTATTTGATGAAATCTCAACGATCTGACAGAGCGCCATTATTTACATTATGGTCCGTTCTTTACATATATGGAAACACAGAAGTTAATGGCTGTTTTATCAGTTGTTGTAAAATCAACAGGTTTCTGAAGATGATTAATAGTTCGAAATGTGAATTGTTAAAAATATTATGAATAGGCTTTCATGCCTCGCCTGCCCTGCCTTCTTCACTTAGTTTCTCTCTGTCAACGGACAATGTGACACGCCACGTCATATTATTCTCTATGGTACATGCATATGGCCAAGTTCAAAAGTTCTAGCCAAATGCCAAGTTCCAATCGAAATCTAAAGGATATTATTGATCTTGGACATTAACTATTAAAAATCGTCTCAAATGCCAAGTTCCAATGGAAATCCAAAGGATATTATTGGACTTGGACACCAATTGATACATCAACTATCAAAAATCGTGCCAAATCCAAAGTTCCAAACATGGATATTGTTGAAATTGGACATTAATTACTACATTAAGTATCAATAATCGTGCCAAATCCAACGTTCCAAGTAAAATCCAAATGACATTATTGAACTTGGGCACTAATTGATGCATTAAGTACCAAAAATCTTGCCAAATCCAAAGTTCCAATCAAAATTCATAGAATATTATTGAACTTGGACAAAAAGTACTACATTAAGTATCAAAGATCATGCCAAATCGAAAGTTCCAAGTAAAATTCAAAGGATATTATAGATATTGGAGATTAATACTTAATGTAGTATTAAATATTGTGCCAAATCCAAAGTTCTAATCAAAATTCATAGAATATTATTGAACTTGGACAAAAATTACTACATTAAGTATCAAAAATTGTATCAAATTCCAAGTTCTAATCCAAATCCAAATAACATTATTGAACTTGAACACTAATTAATGCATTAAGTATCAAAAATCATGCCAAATCCAAAGTTCAAAGTAAAATTCAAAGAATATTATAGAACTTGGACACCAATTGATACATCAACTATCAAAAATCGTGCCAAATCCAAAGTTCCAAATATGGATATTGTTGAAATTGAACATTAATTACTACATTCAGTATCAATAATCGTGCAAAATCCAAAGTTCCAAACAAAATTCAATGGATACTATTGAAATTGGAGATTAATACTTAATGTAGTATCAAATATTGTGCCAAGTGCCAAGTTCCAATCAAAATCCAAATGACATAATTGAACTTGAACACTAATTAATGCATTAAGTATCCAAAATCATGCCAAATCCAAAGTTCCAAGTAAAATCCAAAGAATATTATAAAACTTGGAGACTAATTGATACATCAAGTATAAAAAATTGTATCAAATTCCAAGTTCTAATCCAAATCCAAATGACATTATTGAACTTGAACACTAATTAATGCATTAAGTATCCAAAATCATGCCAAATCCAAAGTTCCAATTAAAATCCAAAGAATATTATAGAACTTGGAGACTAATTGATACATTAAGTACCAAAAATCGTACCAAATCCAAAGTTTGAAACAAAATTCAATGGATACTATTGAAATTGGAGATTAATACCTAATGTAGTATCAAATATTGTGCCAAGTGCCAAGTTCCAATCAAAATCCAAAGAATATTTTTGAACTTGGTCACTAATTGATACATTAAGTACCAAAAATTCTGCCAAATCCAAAGTTCCAATCATCCAATGAGTCAATAATATTATTATCATTTTGTAATCCAAAAGATCTAAGATCTGTGGATTGAACTTAAAGTGAATTGGTAAGTTATGAGAAATTTGTAAAAATTTTGAACTTGGCACACATAATATCCAGTAAACACCTTTTTTTATTAAGCAAATATATTTTTTTTTTGACAATAAATAGCCTTTTCTCTACATATCTACTAACAATAACCTATTCATTTGGACATTATAAAAGGGGACCATAAAAAGCTACCCCACACAAAAACTTCAGTGAAGTTTTGACGAGAAAAGTTTAGATTGATTGCTTGTAGAGTTCCGACACGTGTATACGTGTGACGACGCATTTGGTTTAATTCACAATCTTGGCCCGTTTTTCTTTTCCATCATAACAAAAGAAAAAAAAAGACTTCGAATAATTTGGGTTAGGCAAGCAAGCTGGCGCACTTATTTAATCAGTTTACAATGTAAATACAGGCTTGTCAATGGTTCGATTCTGTTCACGTAAAAGCTTAAAAAATATTATTGGGGTTCTATCTAAGGGGAAAAAGTTGGTCACGCATCTCTATCTCTATATCGTGTTCTTATTAATTTTTACAAAATCCATAGATACAATACGTGTCTATTGATTATAGCAAATACAGTACACACACACACACACACACATATACAGTGTTACATATACCCACCACAGCTTTCATTTTGCAGATGTCATACTACACGGTAGAATGCTACAGTTTCACTAACACTTTCCTAGCCGATTTCTCGTAGATTTCTCCGACCATTGTGACCCTAAATCTACGACTGGTTAATAGAAAGAAAACCTTTCCGAAACTCGAACATGCAATAAACACATTTTCTATTGGTCTCGATAATTTGTTTCGTATCTTCGCCAACGATTACCTACTCCTTTTTAATTGCGTCCATTGTACAAAGTACTAGAGTGTGAAATTTTGAAATCGCAACAACAACAACAATTCTCTGAGATATATGCATACCAAATTCATTCCGAAAGAAAAAGTGTGCTCAAGTAAACCATTGTTCATTACGCATTTCTAATCGATCATTGCTTAGAAATTTAATCGATCGTTAATGAAAACTTCCCAAAAATGAAATGTATGCATGCATGTAGGTATTAGGGGGTGTTTTGTAAAATAGTTAAAACAGAAAGATTTCAACAATTTTTAATGAAATCAATTAATTTTTCGACAACTTTTTAAAAGGCGTTCATATTGCACCCTTATACTTGCTCATGTATCCATTCCCACAAAATATTTAGCAAAATTTGGACAAATACTAAACAATTAATAAAACAATTAATAACGGTTCCTAAAATCGGGACCCCTAGTAATGTACGTCTTCCTAAAATATATCTGAAATATTTTGGAACGTTCCAAATACGCGGTTCCGAATCTAGGGGTAATTATCCCTGCGGGGGTAAATCAGGCACTCCAAAGGGCTAACAGAGAGTCATGTCGTCGTCTCGCCACTTCTGTTTTCTCACAGCTCCTTGAGGAAGGTAATGGAAGAGATATTTGGTTGCAGGTATTGTTGGTTTTGATAACATATTAAGTCAGAGTAAAATCAGTTTTGATAATAGGTCATAGGGGTAGAAATATTGATAAGATTAGAAACTACTGTTCTAGATCATCTTCGAACATTCTACACTATTTCCAATACACCTGGAACATTCCACAACATTTAATAGAATCCTTTAAAACAATTCAGAACATTCTCTAAAAATCTGATATATTTTAAGTCATTGCCGAAAAATTTGGAACGTTCTGGAACGTTTTAAGTCATTCTCGAACATTTTAAATCTAATAGTTAATAAAAATTATTGTAAAGTATTTTCTGGCATTTTTGAATATTCTAGAACATCCTCAACAATCTCAAATAGAAAAATAAAAAAAATTCTGAGATATTTCAGAACAATTTGGAATGTTTAAAGACATTTTAAAACATCTTGCATATGTACAAACTCAATTTTTAGTTGGGGAAACATTTTCAAAAAAACAAATTTTACAAGGCATGGAACCCCAGGCAGTTGCCTAAATTGGATAATCCGGCCCTTATACAAAAAGACACTTATAAGTTAGGGCTAATTGACCCTTGAGATCCTCCAGCATCCATTGGATGCTATTTCTCTTATTTATGAACCTTCTTATAACCCAGTGCTCCCATAACCTGGGTTAAGTCATAAGTCATGACCCTGAACTGTTAACTATTTACCATTGTTTAACCCTTTAGTTTACAATTTAAGGGTGTGTTTCTATTCCCTTGCAGATTAAATTATGTCAAAAAAGCAAACTATTTTATTCGTCTGAGTGGTCCATTAAAATTATTTTTTCAGAGACGACTGACTCTATCGCGAAATCGCATCTTTCAATAGGAATTAATTTAGAGGTTCACCTCTTTATTTTTCACACACGTTTAATTTTTGGAACAATATTTTACCGATATAGGTACTCGTCGTCTCACAGTCCGTTACGATCGAGATCATTATCGCTACGAATCGCTAACCAGACGTAAAGGATTAAGTTAAGTTGCTTTAAGTAAGTCTTGGTGTGTTCTCGAATACGCAGGTCCGTATTTGTGAACGTGTATGCGTCAGTATGTCTCAATGAAACAGCCAGCAAGAATATATTTCCGTTCATCGTAGGTAGTTAGTTCTTTGACGTTCCAAACGATCTGGAATCTTCTACTGAAGACTCGAGCTCGTTTATGTAAAGCTACGTTTATACTAGAAGCAATTTTCTATTCTATCGCTTCTTAATAGGAAAAAAAGTATATGATGGTGGCTGCGGGGACGTAAAAAATTCAAATTTAGATTTTAAAAAAACAATTATGTAGTTGTTCCACTTAAAAAATTGAATAATGAGAGGTTAAATGAGCGTTAACCGCCTGTAGTGTGGACGTGTCTTTAAGTCAAACGCGACGTTTCGACACGGACGAGGAGGTCGACGGTGATCTTCTTAATTTAAACAAATCACGTCGCGTGAAATGCAAACTGGCAACTGTTACTACTGCAGCAGGACGACAAGTTGGATCGAAGGAAGAAGAAGAAACAACAACAACAGAAACAACATAGAAAACAAGAACGGAAGGTCTTGAGTGCACGCGACCGAATTGTTACACTTTTACGTGGGGCTTCGTCGCAACGCAGCGCAGGGCCCCCCCGTCATAGAGCTCTGAGCCCACAGTCACAGGTGAACGGATGACTTTGCTCTTAACGGCATCGCGATTCTATTCCTCATAACGGACAATCGGATACTAAGTACCGTAAGGCATGGTACATCCTCTACATGTCTATCTACCGACTAGATTACACTTGTTGGTATAAAACTAACATTGTCTGAAAACTAATGAATTGGGTGGAGTAGTAAAAAATGGGAATGTTGGAGCAGTCACAATCAATTATAAAAATTGTGATGGTAAAAGAATAAAGTAACTAAGAAGAGACCATTGAGGACAAGTGTTTTGCCTATTTGGGTTGTGGGTGTAAAACATATGATTTTATTTGATACAAATGAATGAAGTAGTAAAAAATGGGGATGTTGGAACAGTCACAGTCATATTACAAAAAGTAGAAAATGGAGACTGTGATGGTAAATGAATAAAATAACTAAAAAGAGATCCACCCCAATTACCACTAGATTTTTAAACCACTGAGGACACGCACTTTGCCCCCTTGGGTTGTGTGGTCGATTTTATTTAAAACCAACGAATTAAGTAGTAAAAATTGGGGATGATGGCACAGTCGGTCGGACAAATTTTTAAGAACCTCCAGTTATGAGCGAAACAAGAAAAAAGTGTCTTCTGTAAAGTGGTTTAAAAGTGCACTTATTGGTAATTATAGTGGGTCTCTTTTGATTTTTTTACTCTTTAAGATTATATTAGATCATGATCTACAAAATATTGAAAATAATTTTAAAATTCACAACACAACGTACAGAAAAAGAGTATCTAGAAATTTGCGATAAGTTGGGGAAATTCCGGCATGAGAACAATGCCTTCGGTAGCGATTGTATTGTTTTGTATTAAATTAATTCAGTGGTGAAGTAATAAACCTTTGTGGACTTTGTATTGCTTATAGAAAAATAACTAACAGGTTTCTGTTAAGATTATAAAACGGTTTTTCCGTTCGTTAGATCGAATTAAAAAAAAACACGGAATCCGCGATAAAATCAATTGTTCGATAAATTAATTTCTTACATTTTTTATGACTTCCATATTACCACATAAACGTATAGTAAGTACACATATGTTATGGTGAGGTAATACTTAACGAGTAGATGATCGATGGTTACAAGTTTTCTGGATTATTTTTATCCATAATATTGATTTATTATAGATATGTTAAATTTATACATAATTTTGGTTATTAATTAGGCATAATTAAAAGAAGACTTTTCTAGATGGCTTTAAGTTCATAAAAAAGGCACTTTAGTTTATCCAGAATTTTCCAATTTTCCCGACAATTTTTCTGATTTTTCTTTCACCAAAAACACCAATCAAACTGTTTTTGTTTAGTGTAGCTCAATAATTCTATCTATAATTAATTTCAAATACCTACTAAAATTTTTAAAATTTAAACAGAAGGTAGAGAAAGCATAATAATAATTGCAAACGTTTTATAGCCACGGAAATCGAGGAAAAAAATAATTCAGTAATAAACAAATACATATTGCAATTGCACTATTATGCAACATGTACTTGAATTTTAGCGTTCAAAGTCAAATAGTCGTAAAAGTGACGAAAATAAGCGACCACTTAATACTAATTTCCCATGAAACGATTTGGAAAACAATGAACAATGCACATAAACATACCAATGGGCCAATACAACAGAAATAATACAACAAAACGAAAGGAGAAATGGAAAGAACACTTTTGTAATAATTATTCTAAAATTTGTTTAATTTCAATTATTATCAAGGATTTTTTGTAAATTAACAATATGCAGATCTCCGCTTAAACTAATTTGTAAATATTATAAATAATATTATATTCATGTATAATTATGATTTCGCATATTAAAAAAAAAAATGTTTTTTTTTTATTCAAACCAAGTTTCGATTAATTTTTTTGTGATCCTATCAATTTTATCTGCAATTTAATTTACTGCTTCCGGTCGTCATTAAATACATTCACGATGACTGACATATTTATCTGAATGCAAAAATGACAGACACGAAAACAACTTTTCATAATCATAAATATGGATAATATTGTACCTACTAAAAAAATCCACATATTCACACATGCGTACAACGATTATCACGTTTATGTGATAAGATTACATTATCTCACTAAAGCTCATAAAAAATAAAGCTCCAATGTACCTACCTACCAAAAATACAGTTTTATGGATTATTTTATCAACTGATACGTAGAGAGCACGAACGAATTAAATTAGGGGAACAGATGATATTTATATATTTATTTATAAGTTAATTTCAACAAATATTCTATTTTTTATCTACTACAAATTTTTGAAATATTCAAAAATAATGTGGTCAACCTTGAGCAACGATATAGATTTTGTCTGTACTCTGTAGTAGAACTTAATTGTAATTCGTGTGTCGTGTGTTTTCAAATAAACGAGAATTTTCACCTGAGTTGAGCAACTTGCAATTAACTTCTAAATTCTTTCTCAATTTCCTAATTAAAAGTGTCCGGCTACCTTGTTGTTGTACGTACGTGCTCATGACATTATTACACGGTTGTTACGATCTTATGTAGGAACGTAATAAAGAAAAAAAAAACAATCCATTAAACAATTAAACGAACAGACCTTGATAAGAATCCTAAATTGAATGGGAAAATGGGCGTTAAAACGACGATAAAGTTGAATTATGTATGGGGAACATCTAAAGAGTCAAGTAATAAATTATTCTCACACATTTGTTAGATTTTTAAACGTCTCCATTGATTCATATAATTTATTATTGGGTTAGAAGTTATTACAAAACATAAGCCATAAAAATTAGGGGGTTTCAAACCCATTGGCATGAGACGTTCTGTGTCTCCTCCTCGTGGAACCCTACTTTTATACAACTAGCTTCCCCCTTCCCCATTATCACCCCATCCTACTCTCTCAACGTCTCAACGCCCTCACACTGTACTTGATAGACATGCGCCTTAACTCTTTCCCATCGATCTACATTTCTACATCTCCTTATGACCTTCTTCGCTCCTTTTTTAGTCTGTAACACACCTCAAAAGGTGTCTGATCTCTTTTCTTCCTTTTTGTTTTCAATATGGCCTTAAATGTCATAGAGTTAGTATCTACGAAAATTGGTTGCCAAAAAACTTAAGAGATCCAAATTCTCCAACTCTGCTTAGATGTTTCATATTTCTTCAAGGTTTATGGAATTGGTTTGTACTTTAAGAGATTTTTGACCGGATTTTCGTTCCAATGAGGATAATACTAAGACAGCAGACGGAATGGCATAACGTTCAAAGTTGTTTGTTTTATGCAATGACGCGACGTCGACGGTGGCAACAACAAGAAATTTAAGAAACCGTGGAAATAAAAGCCGACAAATGCGCAATTGTTCGAGCGAGTAGAGGAACATGAACGAGGCTATCTCATTGACATACTTTTTTCGCGGTCGCACTTTTTAAAAAATATCCTCATATTCTAGACTTTCTTTGTTGCCAGTCCTGTCTTTCTTTGTTAGAATATTTTACTCTACTACCATATACGTACCCACGTCACCGAATCATAAGGCACCTACTTACTCATTTACTCGAATATAATCTCACTTAACTTAATACAATGTTGCTAATAAATAAATCGTTCATTTCCAGTAAGTCCTTCAACATTTTCAACCCCCTTACACTTATCTCCATTTAAGTTTAAATTGTTACCAACTTGTAAATTTTAGTGTATGTTGGCACCAGTTGTTCTTTGCGCTAGTTCTTCTCGTTGCAGTCTATCAAAGACACAATTTGAAGTGCAGTTTGCGTAACGGATACAAGCGTGACATAGGGAACAAATATATATAATCTCAATGGGACTTATTGTTAAATAAGTTACGTCGATCATGATCTATTATTAGATGAGGCTGTACTCAGCTAATGAGATCACTGATTGGTAAACAACGTTATGCCACGATATCTTCATTCTTATTAACACTTACGTACGTGTTGCAATGCTGCCACTACGACTGACTGATTGTGAGAAATTTCGAATAAGTACAACAACTTTCAACAAGTTTCTTTACCTGAAAGTCGAAAATCCTGATGATGGACTCTCTAAAGTCTTTGAGGATTTTAAAATAATTCCTTAATTCATCTTTACCTATTTGTCGTTTAACGTAGTATTTTATAATGATTTTTTTTAAAAACTGACTCGCTAACTGATTCTTGATTAGATCTTACGAAAATTAGAACGAACCTTTTGCTGTGTCGACATTTTAAGATCGCGAAAGCACCTCATTCGTTTCTCAATCAACATGTCATTTCAATAAACGATAACTGAGAAATAATCGCAGAAAAATTACAACTTTCTAAAGTACTGCAGTTGTCTAACCAGCGCCGTTTGCCTGGCCTTTTTTTAATCTATTAACTTAAGATTCAGTCATCCGTTATTTCCATACAGTCTTATTCACGTCGTTGTCTAAATGGAATAAAAATCAGGTGATTTTATCAGGAAACAGCCAACAAACTTACCAGTTCAAATATTTTATATTATATATAAGACCTACCATACATGAGCAATACAAAAAATTTTTTTAAGGGAATTCACCCTCCCCAAATTATTCGACTTTTTCCAATTTGATTCACGATTCGATTCTTCATATAAATTCAACTCAGAAAATAGGAAATCGAGGCCTTATTTCGTTATTAACACGTTGGATTAATTTTTTTGTTAAACTACCATCAGGGTCAAATGGTTGGTCGTATTCCTGACCAAAAGGCAATAGTTTCAAGGCGATTAAGTATTAATAAGTTAAGCATGACAATTTTGTCATCCAAACAAGGATAACTAACCATCAAAGAAAGGAAACGCAATTGTGTGCGGTCGATTTCCTAGTTGCTAATGATACGATAAGTTCTTGTGCCAATATAATTAATTAGAGAAAAAATAATACAAATACGATGCTAACAAGGATTTCTAATCCATTTGCGTTGTTTGCAATGTTAATTTAAATTTTAAAACAAAGTTGTAAGTTAAGGAAAAATATTTTGTCAGAAAAAGAACATTTCGACATCATTTTTGTGCCAAATAAATACACCACAATGATGTAAGATGTAAACAATTTGTCAACTGATGCTGTCTGATGATCATTGTGGACCATCCGATCATAAAATTACAGAAACGACATATTTTATAGGCTTTTTATGTACGTACACTTTAATTTTACAACTTGGTCATTGTCATAACACTCACAGTGAGTGATAAATCACAAAGCTTCGAGTTTGTTAGTGAACACTAATTTGATCGACTCAAAACGTTATCATCAACGTCATTATTATAAAAAGTCGAAGATCAAAATCTTCCCAAAGCACACCCAAAAAAATATGTTTTCTAAACAAAATTTTTTTGTAAATCATTGGAGCGCAATGGTTTTAATAAATAATAAATAAAAAAATGAGTATTGAAGGAACGTGAAAAGATGTGGTTGAAAATTAACATGAAAATACGTCACACTGAGGGATGAATCTTGGCGATAAATATTCCAGAAATGTAGGAGAGTTTGTCATCTTCGGATGTCACCACACCTTCATAAAAGCGTGGGATTGAAATGCGTCTAGACAGTCTAACACTTTGAATTTGTAAGCGTCTTAACAAACATCGTGTTTTACTCCTTTTGTTGTAAATACGTCAAAGATTTATGCAATATCTGCAGTATTACAAGTGAATTGAAACACAAATCTATGTAGAAGCAGCCAAAGTTTCAAAAAACTTTACAACAGTATGAAATGAGCATTAGAATTAAAAAAATTATGTGGTCAAATATGAAGCAACCGAGTTCAAAATGTGTAAACCATTAACTGAATGCGTTGCATAAATCAAATGCGTTGTTCTAAAGAAGGAGACGTGTTAACACCTTGTAATTTCCAGTTAAAGATGACGACAAAGCGTGTAATATTCAAAGCAAGGATAACAGAAGGCAGAATGACAAAAGAGGGTGATGATGATGGTAGTAGTATGGTGCGTTTATAAATAGAAAGAATTAGTCCTTCGGACCCCCTTAAAAGGTCACTTATTTAATAATTTCAAAACACACAGCAACGTCGTACTTGTTGATCGTCTACAATTATTATTACTTGCTGACTTGCTGTTATACTGTCGTGGTAAATTGGTGTAATATACACAATCTAACACGCATGTGTTTGTAAAAAAGGACTTCAATGTGTACAGAATATGGTAAACAGACACACTCGCCTAATTGGACAATAACAATTCAAAACGAAAGTTGTCTCGAAAGATTATGACACATTGGACGCAAGATTGTGTAATGAAATAAAAAATATGAAGAACTTCAAAAAAAATATATTCCAGATATTGCTATAAAACCTTGAAATCCTTTAAAATACATCCCTTGAGGGTTGACACCCTTTTACCAACAGCTTTTCTACGACACGAAGCCTCCCTGGTCGGCGGAATCCGCAGAGTCCTTAGGAATGCGTCTGTAATCTTCTTTGGAATCTCCTGATGCTGGGAGGACTGTAAAGGAGTTTCGTCAAGAAATCAGCCACCTTGGAACAGATTCGAAACCTCCATCAGCATCATCAAAGAAGTATGCACGCCTTCTGGAATTCACCCACTAGAGAGCCTTAGGCAGATTCCGGAGGGTCCTTAAGGATACCTGCATAATCTTCTTTTGGATCTCATGGTTGTAGGAGGATTTTGCTTTTAGAAGACGAAAAATTATTTGCTGGAACCAAGGGAGTTTGAAGAATGGCCGCAAGAGATTTCTCTGTAGACGAGAAAAGCCATCTTGAGAAGGCTTATCTCTGCTCCTAACTCAGCTCAAAGATGCTACCACAATGGAATCCTAAATATCGTCAAAAAAGACCATCTGAAATTCCTTTAGGCGAATTCTGGAAGGTCCTTCAGGACAAGTGCGTAATCTTCTTCGAGGTCCCATGATTGTGGGAGGATTTCTCTTTTGGAAATGGAAAAGTCTACTGAATTCAAGTCAGGACGGTAAAGAAGTTGGAGAATCGTCGCGATCGTCGAGACGCTATTTTGCCTTACAAAAAGCTCGAATGTAGAAGAGAAAATCCATCTTCAGAAGGTCCTTAAGGATACATGTGTAAGATTCTTTGGGGTCTCATGGTTGTTGGAGGATTTTACTTTTATAAATCGAAAAATTGTCTATTGAGTCAAAGTCAGAACTGTAAGGGTGTTGAAGAGTCGTCGCAAGAGGATCGAATGAAGACGAGAAAAACCATCTTCAGAAACTTCTTTGTGGTCTTATGGTAATAGGAAGATTTGCACTTTGGAAATTGAAAAAAGTCAAGACTGTAAGGGTGTTGAAGAATCGTACGCAGAAGTAAAAGCCACCTTCGCCAGACTCTTCTCTATTCCCAAAAGGAAAATCATCCCTCAAATGACACCACCAGAGGACCCTAAGCACCGTCAAATAAGCATGCACTCCTACCCTTAAGGACTCTGTGGAATTCGCATACCAGGGAACCTTTGAACCACTGACATCAGTGAGTCGACGTTTAAGGGATGTAATTTAAAGTTTTTCCGAAATTTTTAATACAAATCTTGATCTTTATCTAAGAGAAACAGTCAACACGTAAAACATTAAAAAGAAGTCTGAATCTTAACAGTTTTCGACATCACCCTGTATATATTCCTTATTATTAAAAAAATTGAGTCTAAAATGTTAACACGTATTTAGATACGAACAGAGATAATTCGCTGAAACGAACGAATTTTTTGTCAAAGTCAATCGTTGCAGAGGTTTCCTTTCGGCGCGGTGGCGGTGTCACAAAAGTAACCTTTTGCAGCCCTTAAAACAATGCGAACTCTTTCTCTCTGTCTCTCCCGTTCCTCCTTACTCATTTCCTCGTCGTCTTTTTCACACCCTCGCCGTCGGTCCATCTTTCTCTCTCGCGCAATTGAAAAATCGATCGGCAAAGAGGACGACTGTGCAAAAGAGGGTGTACGCGCGAACGAAACGGTGGGACAAAGGGTAAAAAATGACGCGGAGAATTTTCGACATCAACCGACATCTCTCCACGGTCGCTGTCGATCTATCTGCAGCTGCTGTTCAGCTCAGTGAGAGCCGCAACCGTTTCGTTTGTTCCATCCATTACGACTATCGACCACCCTCCTCGGCTTGCTCAGTTAATTCCACTGAACTCCAACAAAACAAAGAGAGACCACAAAGTGTTATTTGTAACATATCAACCCTCATTCAGTAAATAAACAACCCTCTCGATGCTCTATGGAAAGAAGAAACAAATGAGAAAATCTTTATGGATTTTAAAAATTTTTCTATCCATGAGATTTTTAGGGACGAATAATTTAATAAGAATGAATAAGTTTTTGTAAAGTTGTTGGGGAGAAATTCAAAAAATTGAGAGAGACCAAAAAATTGAGGCCCAGATATGGGAGTTAAAAGTGAAAGTATTTTTTTTCTGGAAAATGTTAGGTACAACATCCTGGAATATCTAAAGGGGATGAAGCGGTTGGTAATCTATTTCGAGTTAAAGTTCAGTGGTTAATTCGGCAGTGGGAAAGCAAAAAGCGTCCGAAAAACTCGTCCTCGAAGCGTAACAAAGCCGACCGACGCGTCGGGACGCCCGTCGCTCGTCAGTCAGAGAAAAATCCGTACCAGGCGAGGGCTGGAAAAATTCCGTCCGACCCCCACTTCTAGCCACCGGCAACAATAAAACCAAACGAATGCGGAGATATGGCCCAATTTTCGGTGAATGTCAACCGCAACAATAAGAGCGAACTTTATGCGCTTTGATGCAACAATTAAACAAAACAAATGAATGAGGATAGGGTCAAATCGTTTAAATGATACTTTTTTAGTTATAACTCAAAAATTATTTAGAAAAAAGATCTCTATAATGGGTCAGGATGTAGTCCGAATGGGCAAGAAAACATTTCGAAATTTAAGACACATAAGTGATACAAAAAAAATGCAAAGGAATCCTCAAATAAGAACCGAATGTAAATATCTACGTAAGGGGATCGCCTGAAGACATCCAGAATCTTTAGGGGTTTCTGATCCACCTGACTACTCGAAGGATAAATCAATACCAACTTGTTTTCACCCATACAGTAACGGTTGGTCTCTCGAATAATAATATCGAACTGACAGGATGTCTACGTTTGTGTGTGTGTATTTGTATGCGGCATCGGGACGGCGTCTACGGCGTCGCGACGCGATACTGTAGACGTCGATGACGTCAACGACAACGAGCTTTTGCAGACGCTGACGTTTATTTCGATTAAATAAATTAAATGAAAATAAACGATAAGGTACGTATTAAATATTTAATATCAGGATTATTAAACAATTGAGTGAAAATTTAAATCTTCCTTGGTTTGATTTTGGTTATTATTGTAATTATTTGGTAACTATTAGAGTTATATCTTATTAAGTTATTATATAAATACAACGACCTCGACAAAAAAAAAATCCTTAAAGCTCGTTAGAACAAATCAAGTTCCGTCAAAAAATTCTTGTGGTTTAAGTGTTAATATTCTCACCTAGATTGAGGCGGCTCATTGCTTTGTGATGTACGTAAGTTGTTAGATGACTAATTAAATCGAAAAGAGCAATTTTGGTAATTAAATTTTATCAGTTTTTCCAGGAAAAGAGACGACAACATCCATTATATATTTTTTTTATCAAAAACATAGTAAAAAAAACTTTATTATTTGTTATAATTTTTAACCTCAAAAATGTAGTTTAGGTCTCAATTTTGGTCTTACTACCGCAAAAATAGAAAATCGTTTTTTTGAAAATTTCAAGATAAATAGTAGTCAAACAGTGCCAAATTTGGAGAATAGGGTGGGTGCGGGTGGTCAACCAAAATTTAAGAGAATTAACCCATTTTTGTTCCAGAAAACTGAAGCAAGAACATTACCAAGCTTTTTTATATACAGGGTGTCTCACGATAATCACCCATATTGAAATATCTTATTACTTACTTATTTAAACGACAGGTGACCAGAATTAGCTAATTACACTACGTAAATATGTAGTGTAATCCATTTAACAGATTCGCGTCTTCTAATTCCACATTTATTATGCAAATGAGTAAGAATTTAATAATTAAGTGGCTTAAAGGAACATAATTGGTGGTGTAAAGGGTACGCTAATTGTACACCTTGGATTCCGTTTTGTAACATGCCACTCATGCGGCAGCGGTGACCTTTTCAAAAAACAATCATGCAACATGTCAACACAATTGAACAAGTACACGCGTAATTAATAAATGTAGGAAGTGCAATCTTATAAATAATAACATTAATAATAATGGCAACAACAATAATAAATAAATAATTAGTTAACAACAATAACGGTCGTCGGTTGACTTTTGTTACTATATACAAGGAGAAATTTGTGACGTGACACAATTTTAATCGAAAAAAATAAAAAGATCGAGGCTTGTAGAATTTTTCAAAATACTTTTGACATAATTACATTTAATAGGTACTGGTTTATTAATTAAAAGTATAATATTACTTACAAGTGGCACGCAGGACGAACCCGATTTATTTACAACCGCAATGACAAATTCATTCGAACCAAATTTGTTTGTTAAATCATAAAACTGATAATTTAATGTCCCCCGAAAACTACATAAACGTCAACGGATTAAGTTGTAATGCGAATTAAGAGAGTTGTAAAACGCCATGATCATATAAGTAAGAGAGAGAGAGGAAGCCGCTTGCTAAATGAATCAGCGCCGTCATCGTCAGCCTCCTCAATTCCTCAACGTACCACCGACCGCTCGTCGAAGAAAAGGAGTTGGAAGGAATTTTTCGCAGCATCTGCTCAACATCAACCTGAGTGAGATGTTCGTTTCAGACAAGACAAATTTATCGTTTAATAAATTTTTTTTTAAAACGAGACGACCATTTTTATATGATGAAAAAATTATTTATTGCTAATATGTAGTATTTTATATCAATTAGGTCACTAATAAAGGAATCTAAAATGTTGATATATGATCATCTAAAGATACCAGTGGCGGATCCAAGGGGAGGCGATAAGGGCCAAATCTTTTGTCAAATATTTATTAATTTTAACATCTGGTGAGTGACCACTCTTTTTCAAAACGCAAATTGTACCGAATTCAAAATCCCGTTCGTGATGAACTGGTGCCTGCAAGGGCTTTCTACAACCCTCTTGTTTAATGTACAACAAAAAGTTACTTTAAGTGAATGAACATTAAACATTATTTTATAAAATACCAGAAGGAGTAACAACAAGCTAAGAAAATCGGCTTCGAATTTAGACAAGAACCACATAAGACCATTTTCAAGTAAAAAAACTATTTCTATAATTCACATGATTAGTACTTAATTGGTATGAAGAAAATTAACAACAATATTATGTTTGACCAGCAATAAATGGCTATTTTCGAGAAAAATGGCGTTTTTTTAATATTTTCTAAATAATACACAAAGTAGGTACATTTTTTAGCACTTTTTTATGTCTTAGTTTAGGCTCTAGAAAATTTAAGAATTAAACAAAAAAATTGCAAAAAAAAGCGCTTTATGTGTAATGTTCAAACAAATACATATTCAAAAATCGCTACTTTTCCTGAAATAGGCATATGAACTAATCCTTGCAGGATATTTATTGCTTATGAAATACAACATTGGTGTTAATTTCATTCATAGCATTAAAGTTCAGATTATGTTAATTATAGAAATAATTTCCTTATTTGAAAAGGGCCTTATGTAGTTTTTCTTTTAATTTGTGGCCGATTTCTTTAGCTTATTCATATGGTTACTCTTACTTTCTTTTTTACAAAAAGATATTTTTTCTTATTATATCTATTACTTATTATTTTATTTTACCACCGCCCCCATAAAGAAGACTTCTGGATCCGTCCCTGAGTCCATAAGGACTCCAAGAAGGATCCTAATAGATACTTTTAAAAATCTTGGGAAAAAATAATTTCCTTGTTTGAAAAGGACCTTATGTTGTTTTTTTTTTTTTTAATTTGTGGTCAATTTCCTTCGCTTATCGATACTCTTCCTTTCTTTTTTAGAAAAATATTATTTTTTATCAAACAGTAAACACATGTAGGTATTCTTTCAAAAATTTATCCTACATTTATTTTTATTGCATTTTTCTTTTAACATTATTATTATTATTAGATAGATAATAAATATTATTATTTTATTTTACCATCACCCCCTCCCCCCTAATGAAGACTTCTGGATCTGTTACTCTTTCTTTTTCGAAATCCTACAGGTACCAACTTCAAAAATTCCTAGTTCCTAAAGCTCTTTTTTTGTAAAGAACACAAAAACATTTGCTACGTGTAAAAAGTATTGAAACTAAGCAATTTTTTGATTTCTAATTAATAATCAGTAATAAAATTATTATCTAAATGAAATGTACCTCCCATGAAAATACAAGAATATTTCTGTAATGATAACAAATGTGTGCCATCGTTTTCAATAAACTCTTATCATATAAAAGGATATAATAAATAAGTAATAACAAGTGACCCAAAGGTATTAAACATTGATCCAGTCGATTCCTTATAAGTACAAAGACGTTACTATTTTATTGTAAAACATTGCAACAACTGTCCCTGCCTGTCACATGCTACTTAAAGCTACGTCATTCACCTTTGACACGAAATGTTAACTAGGTACTGCAGTCATATAAAAATTATGACTGTATGTACATATAAAATATGAGTATTGCAACTGCAATTAAATAAATACCATATCCAAATCCAATGCCCTTTGACCCAAAAAATTATCTAAAATTTCCATCTAGGTACATTGTAAAAATTTAAACGAGGTGGTTACTAATGAAATTGAAAGATTAATATTTTTCTTTAGTGGTTACAAAGAAGATTTCACCCTATTGAGACTAGAAGGAATCACCCCAATTCCTTTTCAACCCCTTCAGACTACACTATTGAATGGAACTTTAAATAAAAGTTAACTTTTCCCAAAAACAATGTTCAGCTTTCAGGAAAAAGGCTTCTTCAAGGCTAAAAAAGGACTATTTGTAATTTCTGATTTCATGCCTAGCCTGAAGAAGCCTTTATCCCTCAAATACTTACAACTCATACATATTAAAAATTATAAAATTGTATTTAAACAAGATAACATACCCTTCTGGTGGGTTAACAGGATAATCGCGAAGAAAATCTGCGTGAGCTGTTTGCCACTTTCCATCATGGCAGTCCAGAGTCAGTCAAACGAAGCCTCGACTCATCGTTAGAATTGCCTTATCAGTCCTTGCTCGAGGAAATCAAAAGAACAAAACCACCCGCACCACGAGTAATTAGGGACACAAAAACAACTGATAAAAACAAAATATATATCGAAATTTGCAGCAGCAAAATTGTACCGATTGTCTTTTTACAGTTTTTTGGCAACGGCAATAAAACACTCTCACTATTGTCGGTAAAGAACTTGACAGACACCTATCAATCTACTTCGTTATGGTAACGTGACCATGAACCGCGAATGAAAAGGTCCTTAAATGATTACGTAATTGGAGAGGAATCAGAAAGGAGTGGGGCATGCGCGATGCTACAAGACTCTTATCTCTTACTTATGTGTAAACATGTTTGTTATAAGGAGATTTAAATTAAGGACTTTATTTTACGAGAATCGTATCTACAGAATTAAATTTTATAAAGAAGAAAATATAGATACTTAATTAAAATTAACGATTAATTAAAATTTAGAAAATTTCCACAGACAAAGATATCAATTACAAAAAAAAAAATAAGGAATTGAAACTGGCCTTATAAAAAAAAATCTATAATTATGCACAATAGTTTACCCCTTTTCTTAAAAAAAAGTATGTTGTAGAGTTCGTCATGCTGATCAAGAATACATACTTATTCTAAATTTTCAAAAATGTATTGAATTTGTCTTCAATGTGTATGTGTACCAACGTGATAATGACATCATTAATACTTGTATTGTTGTATTTAATTAATCTTGCGACCATGTATGCACTGTTTATGTTAAGATGAGATTAAGGAATGACAGACAAGGAATTAATTGTTTATATTTATACTAGCGTACGTACGTAGGTTATATGGTGTAGGCGTGGACGTGTGCATTTACACGAACCCACACCTACTACCGCATAACCTACGATTCGTTATATAATCTTATAATAACAAATACAACATGCACTCAATATTAAAATAAATCAACAACACAACTACTAATTATGCCATTATCGCGTTGGTATACATACTCATTGAAGACAAATACAAGAGGTTTTTGAAAAATTAGAAAATGAACGTCTCATTTGTGCATAATTACAAAAAATTCAATTAAAAATATCGTTTGTAAACCAAATGCTTCTGTTTAATAACCAGCTGTAAATTTTGTCGTGTGTAAAAAATGCTGACTGCAAATTTTAATGAATTTTTAAACAAGGAAGTTTAAATAATAATAGTCTGTATGATAACTTCCGTTAAAAACCAAAAACATGATAAACTTTAGGTTAGAATTGAAATACCTACCTATGAAATTATTTTTAAAATTTTCATAATTTAAATTTTCACAATTAAAATGCATAGTGGCCTTAAATGCGTTAGTTGTGCATCTTATTACTCATAGATACAAAACAATATTGTTATCAAAGTCGTAAAAGTAAACCACTTTGCAATGTATGTATGTAATTCTAATAAATTAGCATCCAGCATCTCCTGTCTATCAATTGGGAGATTGGAATTAAATATTTAAATGAGTCCTCAACTGATAAATTTTATTGCCTGCCGATAGTCAATAAATTATGTTTAATTTGATTTTATGTAGTAAAATATTGTTTTTACGAAGATGATCTTTTAATTAGCACAAAGGCCAATGAAATAATCCTTTAACTTTACTGAATTATTACGCGATGTATTATAATAATTGCATCATCGTTGGCGATACTTACTGGAAATTTTTAATTAGTGAAGGAATGAGCACAAAATTTAATTTGAATCATTGTTTGTTATCCATCATGAGAATGTATCTAATAATAAATAAACTAGATAAAAAAAATTATTTACGCAAAAGGATTATATTTACTAAAATATTTATTAACAGAAATAGGAAGAAGTCAAGTCCGGGAAATAAGGTGGATACAAAAATAATCCTATAGAGAGATGATAAAGTGTACAAAAACATTCTTGGCAATCGTGTTACTCATGTACGTATCTATACGTGAAGTAGTCAAGCTCTGTGGTTATAAATGTGTTGGATTTTTCCTCGGTTTGTGCCAAATCCAATAATTGTGTTCCACACAACGAATTTGTTTAAATGCCACACGTTTGTCGTTAGAATTGTACACGTTTCTTGTCGTTATTTAAACGAGCCGTTAATTGAAAGCGAAAGGTTTAATTTTTCAACAACGTGATACAACTACCCTGTCAAAATATATAAAATAAACAAATTGGGCGTCTCTCATTTGTGAAAATTTTTAAGCATTAGGCTTTAAAGAAAGAAAATATAAGTAAAAGGTGCAAAAAAGGTCATGTCTTTGACGAACTATAACAGAATAGAAGAAGAAATAGAATAGAACTTTCAGCAGCAATTTAAACTATTTTAGAAATCAAATTGAAAGTGATTTTGTTCATTTTGGTTGCCATAATATTCATAATTATTTAAATTAAAAAATATAATAAAATCGTATAATTATTTATTCTTTAATTTAAATTATGTAATAATTATGAATATTATTGCAACAGAAATAATTTTGCGACAAATAGGAGAATAGTTTTTAGCTTTTATCAAGAATACGAAATAAAATCATCTTTAATTGGGTTTTTAAAAATAGTCTAAATTACTACCAAAAGTTCAACATTCAACAGCAAATCACCCTTAAATTCCCAGAACATAATCAGGATTATTCATTAGTACAAATTCTTCGAATAAAGACATAATTAACCCTCCCATCAGCGTCACACTGTACGCTTATTTCATTGTATCCCTTTTTCACGACACCAAGAAAATACCCATACCCATATATCGAAAAGACCATTGGTATTCCAGTTTTAATTTAATATACAACCATCAACCCCCTTTGACATAATATGTAACATAAAAAAGTATTTAATATAAAAGATTCTACATTTTATGATCATCTATCTGTATGTGTGTGATTCATCATACAGAAAGATATGTATAACGCATAATAAGAAGACACAACAAAATTTTACTTCATAAAATGTTATCTACCAAGTATTATACTACTCAGAAATATTTTGCATGTCAAAGGTCGACTCGTTTATGTCCCAACATTTTTTTAATTCTTAATGTTAATCATAAGTAGAACACACACATTGAGTCGATACAGAATCAATTGGAAACAAATATTTAGTTCCTTTTAATCTTCGTTCAGTGCATTTTAATTTGAGATTATTTTACAAAACGTATTTTTAATTAGTAGATACATATAATAATACCTAATTATGTAATTAATTAAAAATAGTAAGTATATATCTTATGTTTGCTTCAAGAATTGTGACTCTGATAATGGAATCTCTCTGGGTTCTTAAAGTAGGTACTTATCTAGTACTTTTGTTACAGAAAAATTTTAAATTTCGAATTTATTTATTTGAATTTATATTTTTTAACTTTTTTTTATAGAATAGATTTTTCAATTTTTCTTGGTCATACTTATGTACCTGTTATATAAAATTTTTTTTTGTTTTACTGCATTGTTTTTAAACATTCTGTGATAAAATTGCAGTCATTGTTTAAAAAAATGATAACAAAAATATTTTTTTTTAACTTGGCCAGACCAAGTTTGTTGTATTAGAAGAAAAGTTCAAATTCAGTGTTCTCCTTCTGGAGAGGAGAATTACCAAATTGGCTCAGGGTTTTTTTAATAGATAATGACAATGAAACTGCTAACATTAGAACAAATTATAAAATGTAATTGACGACATGTTTGTTATCAGACACTTAAGCTTTTTGTGTGTCAAAAAATATTTGTCATTATAGAAATGGCGTTCTAGTGAAATGCCACATAATGTAGTTTAAATCACGTAATTGCAGCTAATTATAAGTAGGTAGGTAGGTATGTACTTACTGTATGTTGTATGTACCTAACAACGAAAAGGTACGTACGTATGCATAAACATATAAAACTTAATTTGCATTATCTAGAAAAAGAAGCTTATTGTCAAGGTCAAGTACTAATCGAATATGACTTGATAACGTACTTGGCTTACAATAATTATTGTATCTATGTACTTACTTCAAAAATTCCTGTGCTCTAATTACCATAATTTTAATAATTACTTACTACCAATCAAAATTATTAAATAAATAAATAAACATATGTAATTATTTCTCTACTTTTTACCCTAAATGACAATTCTTCACTGTTTTATTTGAAATCATTAGAAGCTTTCAAAATTTGCAGAGCTTTTGTCGCAGTAAAGCTGTGACCTTTTGCTTAACGTCGATAATTCTGAACTTCGACCTACGAGGGTAGTTTGCACAAAAACCGTGGGAAGATACCTCAGTTCTGTGGGGGCACAAACGAATTATATTGCCAAACATAAAGAATTTTCGTTCACCACATACTTTTAAAAAAATAACATTTTATCAATTTTAATTAATTAATTATCTCACATTCCTAATCTCCATTAAAAGTTCATACAATGTACAAAATTTCAGTTCTGTTACGAATAATTCGCCATAAACATTTACAGAGAAGGACGTTTGTTTGTCGCCAGAACCTTTAACACCAATTGCTCATTCTAATTCTGATCTCAATTATGAAATTAAAACACTTCCTGCCATTCATCAAAATAGCTGCCCATTACTGTCTCTTTTTCATGATCTGCTTCTTTTTGTCGGCTATTCAATAAAACATGTAAACTAATAAACAAAACAATTCCAGTAAAATAGGCCATTTCCATAAAAAAAAATCTCGTTTTGTTTTTCTACGTATCACATAATGAACAACATTTCATAAGTATGCACTAAATTTTTAAAAACAATAGATAAAATGAATTGAGTGAAGAGTTCATCAAATGAGAAAACATCATACGGAGCTTTCTTATGTATTTAGAGACAGAATCAGACGAAAAAAAGGACAGAGGGAAACATAAAGACTAAAAATATGGGTAAGCATTATTTGTACAATAGCTTACCCCCTTTGGATTTTTTTTTGAAAAAAAAGTATGTTGTAAAATTTGTCATGCTGATAAAGAATACATAACTAGTCTAAGTTTTCAAAAATGGCTTGTATTTGTCTTCAATGTGTATGTGTACCATCGCGATAATGGCATCATCATTTAGTGCTTGTATTGTTGTGTTTAATTAATCTTTCGACCATGTACTTACTGTTTATGTTAAGATGAGATTAAGGAACGACTGACGAGGAATTGTTTATATTTATACTAGCGTACTACGAGTAGGTTATATGGTGTAGACGTAGACGGACGTGTGCATTTACACGAACCCACACCTACTACCGCATAACCTATGCATAGTTCGTTATCTAATCGAAAAATAACAAATACAACATGCACCCAATATTAAAGTAAATCAACGACACAACTACTAATGATGTCATTATCACGTTAGTACACATACATATTGAAGACAACTACAAGACTTTTTTAAAAATTTGGGGGTAACTTATTGTCCATAATTACCCATTATTTGTGGTAAAGTTGAATTAAGTAGAATGAAAACGATATACAAAATGTCGCCTATGTCAATTTTAATCTTTATGTCACACATTTTTGAGCTTTTATTATCGATTAGGTACAACTTTATCGGTTTAAAAGCAAAAGTAAACGGTCATAAAGCTGTTAATGAAGAAATGATCGATGGAATATTTTGTGTATACACTTTGTATCCACATACCAACACATGCAATGCAATTTAGTGTTTTATATGAATGTGTGGGGGCACATAAAATAATGAAAAAAATAGTTATCAGCATTATCGTCTATCAAGGTCACTGTGGGATTTGTACAACGTCGAAGATTTGCATTAAAACACTACGAAATGACACGAATGTTGTTAATGTTAATACAAAATACGCAAAATATTTTCGAAGAATCGTTGCCAATGTAATTTTGTCGAGTGTCGAGTATCAAGAACATGTTCGTTCGTTCACTGTTTAACATTTCCTTTGACGTACATACATTTGTACATACACCAATAATTAAATATATAGCAGGTATATAGGTAAAATATGCTAATTAATGATAATTTACAATAGATAGAAAAACTGATTATTTCTGGAAATACGTAAATAGGTACGTACGAAACAAATCTATAACTGCAACAGACATTAGAATTTTGTTAGTTATGGTCGATATCGATACGCACTACAGTCAATACCGGTTATATCGACCAAAATTATAGACCCCGCTTCAACACTATATGATCACCGTATAAAAATAACCGCTTTTTACGACATTGCTTATTACGACGTACCTCATTAAGCGACCACATTTAACTAATATCTTGGGAGAATTATATCTGTTACAACGACCAGCAGTCTTATTAAAAATTTGAGTAGGCTATACAGTATCCACATCTGGGACAGTATAATGATCAAGTACAATACAATGATCAATGGCAATTAAGATAGCGAAGGTAAACAAAAACGTTTCGAGTCAATTCTCATCAGGAACAAAATACACGTGCATGCAGTATCATCAAAGTCCACTATCTCATATCTCTTCAGTTGGTTTGTTACTTAAACGTACACAAGACGCACCAAAACATATTTCATACATGATTATATTAATTCTATTGATATCTATGGATTTATATGTACATTCACATTCAATAAAACTAAATAAAAGATTATTTTGTACCCCGACAACATCATCGGTTATTACGACTATTGGTTTTAACGACCAAAAATTAGTGGTTCCTTCGACGTTGTTATCACCGGTTTCGACTGTATTTCCAAACAGAAACCCTGTGATTTGCTAATATATTTCGAATACATTAATATGATTTTCTCGATATTTCACTGTTGATGAATATACATATTTCGGAAAAAACTATGAAGTAATGTACAAATTAAAACTTTTTTACAATAACAGAAACTATTACGAGACTGAAGTCACGTTTCGTCTAAATATAAAACGACAAATGATACAAAGAACTTTATTTTTCCTAAAAAGCAACATTGTTTACGTATTTTGTTAATGTGTTATAATGAATCGACACGTGTGTATTTTTAATTATATGAATTTAATTTTGTTGGTGTAATTAAGAAATACATAATTTGTAAACACAAAATTACCTATTACAATATTGATAAGTATCTGGCCTACCATAGACATAAAACGCTTCATTATTTCTCGAAAATCTAATTCCCATCAAATATTTTTCGAAAATTTGAAATACTCTATTATACTTAGACACAATGATAGATTAAGTTCGATAAAAGATTTAAATCAATAGAAATCATATTACGAGAAAATATACCTATGGGAAAATCAAACTACTTTGTAGGTAAATAAAATAATATATAAAAAAAAAAACAAATTTTGATAGTTTTCCATAGATAAGCAATACCTATTAGAAGGTTGCGTTTGTAAATCGGGAACAAATGGCTGTTAGAGGGTGGAATTTGTAATGGCTGTTAGTGGAATAGATTAGATGAGAATGACAGTTTCATTAGAAAAAAACAAATTCCATGTCTAAACGACTAAAGTAAACAGGGTAAGGAGAATGAAAAGGAAAATACATTCGGCCATGACACGGTTATATCGTCGTGTCTGAGTGGAGTATTGATTTAATATCTTCTAAAATATTTATGTATGTTAACGTGGCCTGTTTAGTGTTTAGATACCTGTACATATATACCTATAGGTACTTGCACGTATGTTCAAGTCAGAAATGTTGTCAATCTAAAAATTTACATGAAAATTTAAAAATTTTATACTTTATTAACATTCTAACATTAAAAACTCCTTACAGGGATGAAAGCTAAGATCCTTTGTCAAGTATTTATTTATTAGTTTTATCATCTGGTGAGTGACCATTCTTTTTCAAAACGCAAATTGTTCCGAATTCAAAATCCCGTTCGTGATTAACTGGTGCCTGCAAGGGCTTTCTACAACCCTCTTGTTTAATGTACAACAAAAAGTTACTTTAAGTGAATGAACATTAAACATTATTTTATAAAATACCAGAAGGAGTAACAACAAGCTAAGAAAATCGGCTTCGAATTTAGACAAGAACCACATAAGACTATTTTCAAATAAGAAAACTATTTCTATAATTTACATGATCTGTACTTTGTTGGTATGAAGAAAATTAACACTAATGTTATATTTCACCAGCAATAAATGGCTATTTTCGAGAAAAATGGCGTTTTTTTATTATTTTCTAAATAATACACAAAGTAGGTACATTTTTTAGCACTTTTTTATGTATTAGTTTAGGCTCTAGAAAATTTAAGAATTTAACAAAAAAATTGCAAAAAAATGCGCTTTATGTGTAATGTTCAAACAAATACATATTCAAAAATCGCTACTTTTCCTGAAATAGGCATATGAACTAATCCTTGCAGGATATTTATTGCTTATGAAATACAACATTGGTGTTAATTTCATTCTTAGCAATAAAATACTGATTATGTGGATTATAGAAATAATTTCCTTATTTGAAAAGGGCCTTATGTAGTTTTTGTTTTAATTTGTGGCCGATTTCTTTAGCTTATTCATATGGTTACTCTTACTTTCTTTTTTACAAAAAGATATTTTTTCTTATTATATCTATCTATTACTTATTATTTTATTTTACCACCGCCCCCCTACAGAAGACTTCTGGATCCGTCCCTGAGTCCATAAGGACTCCAAGAAGGATCCTATTAGATACTTTTAAAAATCTTGGGAAAAAATATCTGAATTCTTCTTAAAGTATGTATTACATACATTATATCCATTATGAAAGATACAATAATTTGTTTTCAAAAGGACATTAGTTATAATCATTTTTTATCTGTTTTTGATGTCTATGGCAAAGAAGCATTGTACTAATATTGTTCGAAATGTTTAGGTACCTACGTAATGTATAAAATTCTTGAGCAACAGACAAACACGTTTTATTGCTCACAATTTTATCGTCGTCTATTTAGAGTCTTCGCTAATGAACCACCTTCGATAATGTCAAATAACAACATCGAAAGTGTAAATATGGTACCTATAGCGTGTCTTATCACTTTATTGAGTTCTTGACCTGACACTGACCTTCAAAACCGAATGGACACACCAGTAATTACACAAAGATTTATAAAATTACGAGACAGTGGTCATTTACCCAAAATTTACCCACAAACATAATACAAAACCTGCTTATAGAACAAGAAACAGGATTAAATAATGATTAGCTATAGGTATTTATTGTCGAAATAATATTTAATAGTAAAAACAAGTTTTGTATAAGGAATAGGTATTTTAAATAAAGGAATAAAATTGTTTTTGTGCAAGAAAATTATCCAAGTTTTCACAAAATTTCATTTTTATAAAACATTATAGGTAGTTAAATCAGAAAAGAAAAACTGTAGAACTGATTAATAAATAAATTGATTTTGCCGGAAATTATGTATTGACGTCATTTATAAGCAACTTTATCGATTAATGTGAACGAATGATAACCAGAAACGTAGAAAGAACGAGAATCTACAACTGATACAAATTTTATATTGTGTTTATTAAAATAAGTACGTTTATAAAATATTAACGCGGTGTTAATAATTTGTTGCAAAAATTAAAACCTAAAAATCACAAACGATCAATATCTGCTTACTAACAGATAAATAATTGAAAATTGTTGTTGCTGAAATTTAATTGAAATTCTATTTTTTTTATTATCTTCATTTATAGTAAGCGATTAGGTACGATGGATGCACATACAATTAGGCAATTTAAATTTTTAATTATGACTGCTACTTTTTTGATATCCTTAAGTAGGTAGCTCGACAAAGGCCTAATCTACGTTTGCGGCATGGTCACAACATGTAAACAGTGATAACCTAAAAACCGATATTGTGTCGGTAAATTTGTAATGCCGTTATCGTCAATCTTAAAATAGAACGACGAATTAAAAGCTAAAAATGCGAATTTTAAAACACAAAACTTTAGACACTGACGTGAGGGTGGCACGATTGTTTTAAGTTGACCTCTTCGTCTGCGCGAAAACTTAATAAATAGGGCAACGAAAAGCGCCAGTGCATACGAAAAATTCAATGACAACTTTACCTTAAAATTAATTGGCTCGCAACAACAGTTTTGGAAATTAAATAAACAGTGAAAAAGTGGGTTAAGGTTTTGTCCTGAATACATTAACAAAAGTGGTCTATTATTATTATTATTATTAATAACTGCATTGCTAAATACTTTGTTATTAATTGAAACACTTCATATTTATTTTAAAACAAAATAAAAAATATGAATAACACTGTACTATCTGAGTTTTTTTTTTTTTTTTTTGTTTTTACGATAACATATTTGCCAAAAATCACTTCCTTATTATGACAAGGTGACTGATCTTTTTTTTGTAGTTGTGTTTAAGTAGAACGAGATAAGAAATTTCATGCAAAATTTCTGTATAACTTAATTTAGTGCAACTACAATTCTTTTTTTCGTTTTTTGAATAGATACAAAGCTTTCAATCAAATTTGGTATCCCTGTTTTAGTCGATATCTTATAACCACTAATATTTTTATGGTTGCTTATGTTGTTGTTGATATTGATAAAAAACAAACAAACATTAAAAACATCATAAATGAAAAAATTGTACTTATCATCATTATAGAACGAAGTAATTGTAAACAAATTAGAAAATCATTTATATTTACTAGGTACCTAATAACAATTAGGTGTGTTTTGGATTTCATTTTATTATATTGATGTCACAAACTTGGACAAACATATTTTTGACTTCATAGTCATAAACGATAAGCCTACAATTTGAATGAATAATATCAAAAACTGATAATATTTTTGCAACCTATTGTAGGTACACAAATCTGAGCACGCTTCATGTTATGTTTATATAAGAGAATGTATGTAATGTTAAGGAAGTAAATCGATGTATTACATTGTATATTGTTTTAGGATTAATAGTTTTAATAACATTATAAATACAAGTATAACAACATGTTTTTCATATAAACATCAGATAAGTATTAGATAAAACGTACATGTATACATTTAGTAATATGCAATAACAAAAACCAAAACTTATTCTTACCTATATGTACATTATACGTTGGACAAACTAGTTAAGAGCTGAAGGTAAGAGTCAAAGAACATTTACTTAAATGTAGGTAATGTTAGACATAAGTTCAGTACTTACGTACCTCAGAATTTTGAGTTAAAATTAAACCAAAATTTATGTTTGAATAGAAAAACGATATTTTTTTTTTTGATAGAAATAGGAAAAAAAATGTAATTTGCAACATATTTTCTTTTTTTATTTATCGTACTTAGTATTCCAATGAGTCGCATATACGGATTTCCTTATCAGTATAGACCAAGGATATACCACGTAGACAAATTTCAACTGAACTTGGAAAAAAGATTTAAGTACCTACCATAGAAGGAATTCTACAAAAATAAATATTATTTTGTATTATCTGATAACAACTAGATAAGTACCTACCTACATATTTTATTGCTTTAATATTTTCCTGGCTCATAGATCGTTTAATACCACTGATAACAACTGCAACATTGTATGTATTAAACTATTTTGCAGCTATTACAATTAGATAGAAATAATAAACTGCAAAAAATGAGAAAGCTTTCATATACATAGGTATCAGTTAAGCATTAATTTTTTTTTGAAGAAAGTTCAGAATTAAAATTATCAAAAAAAAAAAAAATGGAACTAAATCTTTACAAAAAGTCTCTCATTCCCGTTACACTTGTTCATATCATGTTTGACTGTGTAATTAGAGTTACTGTTTCTCACTGATGAGGTTTTTGTTTGTTCTTAGATCAAATTAATTAACCGATAAATGATTTTTAAACATCAGGAGAAAGAGCGAGTGAACAAAAAGTTTGAAAGTTGAATAAACAATTATTACGAAGCATAGCTCAGGGTAACAGGAGCATTAAAACTACATTTGAATGAGAAATTTAAAAAAAACTTTAACTGTAGTACTTACTTATTTGTACCTAAGTATTTTTTTGAAAGGAGAAACCAAATTTCTCGAAATATCTAAAATTTGTAGGTACCTATTTGTTGTTATTATGTGTAGGTATGTATTTTCTATAGTAAAAAGGAATAGATATTAGAACCTCGAGTTCAAAACGTTCTATATACTGATTCTATGACTAATTTTAATTGAAAATCAAGTAAATATTAAATTAGTCATCGATATAGATTCATTTAACATTGCAATCAGTCACACTGTGGTTAGATTTCTTTCCTCTACACAAACTTATGCACTTTGAAATTAAATAACAATAACTTTCAGACTTTCTCATTCGTAGGTAATTATTCAACAAATTTAAAGTCGTCATCAGTTCAATAAATTGTTAATTTTGCCCTTTTTTTCATCAAGAGTAGATATGTCTTATTTCTAGCTTTTTCCTTATTAATTTCTCTATCGTTTTCTGTAACCCTTATTCTAATACCTCCTCGTTTTTATGCTTATTATTTAACGAATCTCTTCAATTACGGCGCCTGTTACTTTAGTTCCTGTTGGCGAAAACACACGCTCGATTAAGATCGAAACTTATCGTTAGCGCGGAATACTTTTCGTTTGCGTTTGCCAATTTTACAATTGGCGGCGGGCGCCGATCTACCGCGTCGTTCCTTTCTTCGTTCGTCCTTTAAAAAGAAACGATTCGAAACAGAACGTGAACCGTACGAACGAGGAGCCTGATCCGAGCGAGTCTGCTGTGCTTATTACTTACTCACAGAGCACACAAGACCAGAGTCGGGCTTGACTTCTTTTCGTACTCTCTATCTCTCTCTCTCTCTCGCTCTCCATAGTTAGTTAGTTTTCCACCCATGAAGGTAAGATTTATTCCGAAAGAGTAGGGATCGAAATAAATATTTCAGAGCCAGAATAGGCGACGGGCGGTGCGGCAACGACGACGACGACGGCGGAGCGTCGTTGTCGATGGCGCTGGCGTCCACCGCCGCTCACTCGCTGCCGCATATCTGCAGTACGACATGGTGATTTGTTGTCTGTGGCATTCAACCTGTCTTGTCACCGAGTGCGATACAGCCGCGGCTCGGAGCATTCCGAACGCGCTCTCGGGCTCCGTCGACGTAACTTCAATTACTCCGACTAATTATTAACCAACGCTAAACGGTAAACATACGCTCCGCTACACTATGACACGCAATTATTGTATAGGTTCGTTTGTCTGAACAGCGACATCGAAACGGACAAAGTATTTGGGCTTGGGCTTGGGCTTGGGCTTGGGCTTGGATTTGGGCACTTCACATCGCCAATAAATATACAGGGTGTCACGAATAATCTAGGGATCCTCATTAACTCTAACTCCCCCCATTATAATATTTATATTTTTCCCTTTGGGGTAAGAGTACAGCCTCTTGGATTCCTAAGAAGTCTGGGCCCTCCCGCCATGCAGGGTCTCCGAGGGTGCACCTTACCCTCACGTATTTCAATTCAATGCTTCTCATTTTCACCTCATTCTCCACACACAGACTCATAAACTTATCAGTGAGTTCTCAATGTTGATCAAACGATTTTAATCATCTTCTTGGGCCCTCAACATAGTTGAATCCCTCTACCATGCGGGGTCTCCGAGGATGTACCTTACTCAACACTGATGGGGTGTCATGTATTTCAATTCAATGCTACTCATCTTCACCTCATTCTTCATACAGTCTCATAAAATCATCACAGTGAGTTCTCAATATTGATCTAACGATTTTAGTACTTAATCATTTGCTCAATTGATGAGTTAAATGTGTGAGGCTCATTCAAATCACCGGATGCATTCACAATACAGATAAAAGAGGGGTTTCGTGCTCATCTTATATGTGTGCATTTAAAGTTTCTTTTGCAGTGAACCTCATAAACCACGAACACGAACGTTTTATAAGTATTTTATGATTCAAACATTCTTCCCTTTTATAAATAGACATCTTAAAAGCAAACATTTCATTGAATCCGACAAATAACCAAGGGTATATCATGCACTTTGATATACAAATTCATGGGTTAGCATTGAAGTGATTCAGAGAATGCATCATCGTCAAGAATTGATATAGGAAGATCGTTCACCCAATTTCTTCTTATTAGATCTATGATGTCTATTGAGCCACCCCAATCGAATATGTTTTTTGATACGTGTTTTTAATTATAAGTAAATAAACATAAATAAACAAGTATGTTCGTGATACAGTAGCCCTGACCGTGTTCGTAACAATAAAAAAAAAAAACGCAAACTTTAACCATGCATTATTAAAGTATCTACAACGACCACGGGGAGGTTTTCTAATAACACCACCGTACCGGTTGGCTGCACGCAACTCTGCCTTTTTGTCTTCATTGGCAACTACCAACAAAGCAAACGAAAATACTACTACTACCAGCAATTGAAATATCGCCACATTAGATATGTAATTACATTAAACAAATGAAACCATCTGTAAAGCTTTTTGTAAATTGAATGCTCACGGACATGGTCATCAATAAATCAAGCTCGGTCTCATTAAACCGTACACACACGTATAATATTTTAACATACAACAACACCAACAACAAATAATAATCCTTTCTATCTATAACTAATGCAATACTAAACAAATAGGTTACTGTCGAAAATAAATGTGATTTATACTGGAAAACGACTCTGTTATATGAAAACAGATGCATTTTGTGACGACAGTTAAAAAAAAAAAAAAACCTTCTGATGTTGTTAGCAATGGCATTTATTAAACGTGAAAAATTGCTATTTTGTAAAGTATTTACTTTATACACGACATTTAACCCCCATAAGTGTTTTTTTAAAAGGCATTATACCAAAAGATAGTTCCCTCTAAGCAGCGCGGCCGCGCACTAACCTTTTGAAAGTTGCACAGCCATTTTTGTATTTTGCGCACAAATTTTTTAATCATTTTGTTGTTCGTGAACAAAAAAAAATAAAAGTCCGATAATACACCAACAAAAAAAAGTTTAATTTTGAGTCACACACAAACATAAGTTACTATCGTAAGTTACTATCGTAAGTTACTATCGTAAGTTACTATCGTAAGTTACTATCGTAAGTTACTATCGTAAGTTACTATCGTAAGTTACTATCGTAAGTTACTATCGTAAGTTACTATCGTAAGTTACTATCGTAAGTTACTATCGTAAGTTACTATCGTAAGTTACTATCGTAAGTTACTAACGTAAGTTACTATCGTAAGTTACTATCGTAAGTTACTATCGTAAGTTACTAACGTAAGTTACTATCGTAAGTTACTAACGTAAGTTACTATCGTAAGTTACTAACGTAAGTTACTATCGTAAGTTACTATCGTAAGTTACTATCGTAAGTTACTATCGTAAGTTACTATCGTAAGTTACTATCGTAAGTTACTATCGTAAGTTACTATCGTAAGTTACTATCGTAAGTTACTATCGTAAGTTACTATCGTAAGTTACTATCGTAAGTTACTATCGTAAGTTACTATCGTAAGTTACTAACGTAAGTTACTATCGTAAGTTACTAACGTAAGTTACTATCGTAAGTTACTAACGTAAGTTACTATCGTAAGTTACTATCGTAAGTTACTATCGTAAGTTACTATCGTAAGTTACTATCGTAAGTTACTATCGTAAGTTACTATCGTAAGTTACTATCGTAAGTTACTATCGTAAGTTACTATCGTAAGTTACTATCGTAAGTTACTATCGTAAGTTACTATCGTAAGTTACTATCGTAAGTTACTAACGTAAGTTACTATCGTAAGTTACTATCGTAAGTTACTATCGTAAGTTACTATCGTAAGTTACTAACGTAAGTTACTATCGTAAGTTACTATCGTAAGTTACTATCGTAAGTTACTATCGTAAGTTACTATCGTAAGTTACTAACGTAAGTTACTATCGTAAGTTACTATCGTAAGTTACTATCGTAAGTTACTATCGTAAGTTACTAACGTAAGTTACTATCGTAAGTTACTATCGTAAGTTACTATCGTAAGTTACTATCGTAAGTTACTAACGTAAGTTACTATCGTAAGTTACTATCGTAAGTTACTATCGTAAGTTACTAACGTAAGTTACTATCGTAAGTTACTAACGTAAGTTACTATCGTAAGTTACTATCGTAAGTTACCATCGTAAGTTACTATCGTAAGTTACGATCGTAAGTTACCATCGTAAGTTACGATCGTAAGTTACTATCGTAAGTTACTATCGTAAGTTACTATCGTAAGTTACCATCGTAAGTTACCATCGTAAGTTACGATCGTAAGTTACTATCGTAAGTTACTATCGTAAGTTACTATCGTAAGTTACTATCGTAAGTTACTATCGTAAGTTACCATCGTAAGTTACGATCGTAAGTTACTATCGTAAGTTACTATCGTAAGTTACTATCGTAAGTTACTATCGTAAGTTACTATCGTAAGTTACTATCGTAAGTTACTATCGTAAGTTACTATCGTAAGTTACTATCGTAAGTTACTATCGTAAGTTACTATCGTAAGTTACTAACGTAAGTTACTATCGTAAGTTACTATCGTAAGTTACTATCGTAAGTTACTATCGTAAGTTACTATCGTAAGTTACTATCGTAAGTTACTATCGTAAGTTACTATCGTAAGTTACTATCGTAAGTTACTATCGTAAGTTACTATCGTAAGTTACTAACGTAAGTTACTATCGTAAGTTACTATCGTAAGTTACTATCGTAAGTTACTATCGTAAGTTACTATCGTAAGTTACTATCGTAAGTTACTATCGTAAGTTACTATCGTAAGTTACTATCGTAAGTTACTATCGTAAGTTACTATCGTAAGTTACTATCGTAAGTTACTATCGTAAGTTACTATCGTAAGTTACTATCGTAAGTTACTATCGTAAGTTACTATCGTAAGTTACTATCGTAAGTTACTATCGTAAGTTACTAACGTAAGTTACTATCGTAAGTTACTATCGTAAGTTACTATCGTAAGTTACTATCGTAAGTTACTATCGTAAGTTACTATCGTAAGTTACTATCGTAAGTTACTATCGTAAGTTACTATCGTAAGTTACTATCGTAAGTTACTATCGTAAGTTACTATCGTAAGTTACTATCGTAAGTTACTATCGTAAGTTACTATCGTAAGTTACTATCGTAAGTTACTAACGTAAGTTACTATCGTAAGTTACTATCGTAAGTTACTATCGTAAGTTACTATCGTAAGTTACTATCGTAAGTTACTATCGTAAGTTACTATCGTAAGTTACTATCGTAAGTTACTATCGTAAGTTACTATCGTAAGTTACTATCGTAAGTTACTATCGTAAGTTACTATAATATTTCTTAAGGCACCCCTACAACGTTAAAGAGCATTGATTTTTTGTATGCATCCCAAATTTTGTAGTTTGATTCAAAATTGCAAATATTGAAGAATTAAGGTAAACTGTTGCAAAATTTGTTGAATTTCTGTATTATTGTTACATAAATACATATCATAGTATATTATTATTACTATTATAGTTGTGTTTATAAAACATAAACATAGAAGAGAGCACTATTTGTGAAACTGCATTTTAAAAATGAAAAAAACAAAAAATAAAAAAACAGAAAGTTTCACTAAAATGTATTCGAGAACCTCGACAAATTTGCTTCGACCCAAACGAAGTCATTTAAAGAGGAATACAGAAATTTGTAGAGGTTATCGAATAGATTTTAGTGAAAGTTCCTGGTTTTTATTTTCTATTTTTTCGTTGTTATAAAAGTAAATATTAAAACATAAATTTTATAATAGCTCGCCCTAATTAGGCACATATCTGCATATGGGCATTATTTATTTTAGATAAAAATGTCTAAACGAAAATTAAACTATTACGAAAATATTGACAAGATTAAACAATAATGTAGAAATCCTTTTCCTATTCATGTATTAATTAAAATACTTCGAAAGTTATTATTAAAAAAACTATGGCACCGGACCACCCTCTCACTTGCACACTTATATACGTTTCGAAAATTTTTGCTACTATACAATTTTGTACCGCGCAGTCAACATAAAAATTAGAGGGAACATTGGCGTATACAGCCATTGATTGAGAATTTTTAGCTCAAGATTCAATGGGTTTTCAAGATTACAACCCTGTTAATAGCGAAAAAAAGATGTTGAGATCTTTCACTACAGGAGCGCATACGTTACTATTAAATTTTAGCCTATTGACGCTTCTGAGTCAACACACGTCGAAGATTACAACGCTTCGTCAAATAATAACGTCTCAGTCTCACTGTAACCCTTTTACGCTCATAAAATTGAGTGCTACATTATACAATAGGCCTTGAGGTGAGACTTGGAAATATACAACCCATATCTAGCTCATTATTTCACTCACAATTTCTTTGAATGGGTAACTATTGCTTCGATTTTAAAATATACTGTGCTATCCCTCTATGAGAAATACATTTAGAATATATTTTATGAAAGTAAATATTGCAGACCCCCATAAAAACGTCAATAATGGATAGAACTATTTTCGCAAAGAAACATAAAAGCAGCGCATGTTTATGTGTGGAATTATAAATTGCTTTTTGCCTTTTATAATTAAAATTGATTAGTCTTACACATTGAGATGGCTTCCAGTACTAATTTAATTAACCATTAGGCAATCGTTTGGTAATAAAAGCGTTACATGTAAGCTTCTGCATACATACATGTATGATGTTATGGTACTGACTATATTTATTCCCATTTATCTCTGGTCAGCAAATTTTATTGGTACTTGGTTCAAATTGTATATCTTTCCTGTTTCTGAACCTGTTTTAAAAAATAGCATTTCAAAAACAAATGAAGAAGTAAATTTTGAATTAACAACAAAATTAATAACTGCAGTATGTTAGGTCAGTTTTCACTTAAAGAAAAAGTATGTATGTGCATCACATATTGGATCCGCTTCAATATTGATAATGGGTAAGTACCAACTACCAACAACGTACTTTCTAACCGTTTAATTGCTGCAATAAATGTTACATCTCAGACTTACCGCCCGTTTTACTTGTATCTAAATTGTTTAAAAGACATGGAAAATTACTTATAATAGACACCTTTTGTTTGCCCATCACTATTAATAAAGCTAATGTATTCTGTATTGCGTTTCCATTCGTATTATGTACTTAACAGTAAAAAAACCTTGCTGAGACCTGATATAAAATAGGTAGAGTGTTTTCGGTTCAGTCTGTGTGATGGGGTTTTTATGAGTATGTCATAAATCTAAGCTGCAGCCTTCAATAGCTGTTTGGGTGAATTTAAGCTGCAGGTGGTCGATGTTATGTTCTGAGAATTGGGTGTGTGTGATTTTATGAGACTTACCCAAGTCTGGCGGCCTGATAATGATCTACATGTGATCTAACCAATATTTGTTGTGTATGAGAATATTTAAAACACCTGTTTACGAGCGAAATTACATTTACCCTCGAGGGTAATTGTGAAATCTTTGTGTAGATTTGTTGGGTGAATGTCTGAGTGTGATTACTAACTAGTCCATTTGTTTTTTTTTTTACATGTAGTCTTCCATTAAATAGTTTGCTGTTGAGATACCGTTCCACGAAAGGGCCTATAGTTTAGATAGAATCAGTTGGGTTTTGAGCACCCATTGCTCTTACTGTGAAGTTGCAGAGAGCGCTTACCCAATAGGTAGTCCTGCCAGTAGGTATATTGCGCTGGGTTGGCCTAAAAATGGAAGGGGTCAAGGGAAACTGTGTAGATGGCTGGGGTTTTGGGCTGAATCAGCCAGGAGGTCGAGAGAAGCTGCATAAATTGCTGGATGGGTCATTGCACTGGGTTAACTGAATGGGTCGAAGGACGCTGTGCAGAGATATCTGCAAGCGTATCTGCTCTGGGTTGACTAAATGACGTGAGGAGTTGAGGGAAGTTATTTAAACAACTGGGTGGGTCATTGAGATGGGCTGGGCGGATAAAGTAATTCGTCGAGGGAAGCTGTGCAAATTGCTGGAATCGTTATTGGTCTGGGTTGAATGAATGTACTTGGTGGTTTATTGGGCTGGGTTGACCGAATAAGGTAATTATATAAAGCTGTAAATACGGCTGGATGGGTTATTAGGCTGGGTTGACCGTATAAGGTGAGGGGCTGAGGGAAGTTGTTCAGAAGACTGGACGGGTTATTGGGCTGAGCTGACTGAGTAGGATAATGGGCCGAGGGAGGTAGTGCAGACAGTTGAAAAAGTTATTGAGCTGGGGTTGACTGAATGAAGCGAAGCTGTTTAAGCGACTGGGTGGGCTATTGCTCTGGGTTGATTAAATGAAGTGAGTGATTGATTGAAGCTGTCCAGGCGGCTGGGTGGTGTATTGGTATGGGTTGACTGAAAGAGGTAAGGAGTTGAGGGAAGTTGTGCAGACGACTGGGTGGGCTATCGCTCAGAGTTGACTGAATGGTGTGAGAGGAGCTCTGCAGACGACTGAGTGGGCTATTGCTCTGTGTTGACTGAAAGAGGTGAGTTGAGGGAAGCAGACGACTGAGTGGGCTATCGCTCTGAGTTGACTGAATGGTGTGAGGGGTTGAGGGAAGCTCTGCAGACGACTGAGTGGGCTATTGTTCTGGGTTCGCTGAATGAGGTGAGGGGTTAAGGGAAGCTGTGCAAACGACTGGGTGGATTACTGCTCTGGGTTGGCTGAAAGTGGTAAGGAGTTGGCGGAAGCTGTTCAGACGGCTGGGTGGGCTATAGCTCTGGGTTGACTGAATGAGGTGAGGGGTTGAAGGAATCTGTACAAACAGTTAGCACGAAAACAAAAAAGATGACCCTAGAGAAGCGATGATTAGGTATGGGAAAAACGATTTGTGTTTGGACAACCAGATGCTGAAGACCCAAACTAGGATTCACTGAATGTAGACTTCAGATGTATGTATAACAGCAACACACATACATACATACATACATTTTAGACGAAGTGTACGTTTTTTTTTTTATACGAAGTCGTTATGCCTACATTGTTCTCATCAAAGATTCCACTTAACGCCTTCTCGCTCTGGCTCACGTAGGTACTATTTTATCGGAGTTATTTTTCGTAATGTAAAGAGCGCAACACAGCAACGACAGGCAATCCGTTCGTTGAGTCGTGGCGCATACCGCGCCAGTCAAGAACACCAAGTGATCCACAATCCTCTCATAAAGTTGCGTGTTGTGTGAGTGTGGAGGGACGGGAGCCGATCCACCCACGGTTGTTCGCACCGATCTGGCAACGTCGCGCTCTATAACCGATATTGTGGCCGCACGGAATGGAGGAGAATGAGCTGCTCGGGTCAACTTCCCCTAATCCCCACCACCGTGACTACGTGCCGTTGTTTCTCCCACAGGCAGAAGACAGTTGAATGCTGTTAGCGGTAGAGTGTACTCGCGCGCCGATACGAATCGCCGATAGTGTGACATTCTCTCAAAGTTAGATATGAGACGTACTAGGTACTCGGTCGCGATTTGAGTGATCTTTAATAAAGTGTATATTGCTGCGAAATCTACTTCATTTATGAGTGCGGTCAAATGCTGGGATACACTTATAGGTAAATATTTTCGTGCAACACAAAAAAAAAATTGGGACGTGTTGTTCGTGAACGTAACAAGTTCCTTGTGGATACAAACTTGGAGAAAAAAAACTTTACAGGGTAATTACACAAATCTAGGGTAAAAAAGCGGTGTTTTAAAAAAAGTTCAAAAGTGTTAAAAAAATGTTTTTAAGTGCTAAAATTATACATATGGATTAATAATAACTTTTTGAGTGTGAATAAAGTGTTGCAAAAGTGTATTTTATAATTTTGTGTTGGGAAAACAAAAAAGTGGAGAAAAACCTACTGGCAAAAGTTTTAAATCTGAAGGCGCGATATTTTTTTTTTTTTTTAAAATTCTATCGAATAAATTGTAAAAATTCGTGTGACAACTCAAAATTTTGTTTTTATGCAAATAAAAATTGGCAAGTCTCATTATAAAATTGTTTAAAGAACTTTAAAATATGTTTAGATCGTCATAAAAGTCACAACACGTCCGTCAGTTTAAAAGCCAGCGGGAATAAATTAAATCTCGGCGCCTCCGAGTATGCAATGTGGTGAACACGCGTGTAATGCACACCGTAACTTTAAACAGCTGTTTGGCGGCAAAATTTTAAAATTAATCGAAAATTTCGAATTTGACTTTTTTAACAAATAATTACTGATTAAAAATAATTTTTACTTTTTTTTTTTAAATAATAGATACCCAAAAAACATATTTTTTTTCTATTAGTTAAAATATTGCAGTGTTTCAACGAATTTCAAAATAAAAAGTGTCTCAAAAAATATTTCGAGTGTTAAAGACAATTTTTAATTATGGTGTGCGGACCCAAACACGTGTCAGTGACTCGTACCTAGTGTTCTATTATTTTCTTTCGAAAAATCCACCTGGTGTCTGCCGGATTTTATTTAGAAAAAAAAAAAAAAAACATGTGTTTCGGAAGTAATTAGACCGTCCTGTTTCAGGGACTGGTCGCCAAGTGGCACCGCAGCTCAACAACAATTGTCAGTTGTGACCACAGTGTGGGGAGTCACCACGTCTAGCCAGTCAGGACCGCACGGTGGCTTCGCCAGCGGCTCACAACCCCCCACAGGTCCCTCTATTTATCAGAACAACCTGAAGCAGTCCCAACAAACCACGTTTCAAGGATACAGGCAAAGTGGCCCTGGGTAAGTCCTCGATACTTCTCAAATCACTACATAAATTTCGATTCCATTATCAGCAAATTCTAACGTCATATAATGGATATTATCAGGAGCACAGAAATTCTTGAACTGCGTAAAATTTGATTGTAAAGTGACTCTAATAAAGATCTAGGTACCTTTTTCTTCCCTAAGGCTTTGTTTAAAAGATCTTTTTTTTTTTTTTTTTTTGATCTCGTCTAAAGACGTTGCATTTTGAAACTAAAGCCCTAGACAACCATAAAACGTTTTGTCTGTAGGTATACTTAGGTGGTATATCATATCCTAAATCTTCGTTTATAAATACCACTGGGTTTTCGTAGAAGTGGTGCTATAAAATCGGGGCCCTTTTCGTACCGTTTCATGATTTATGGGCCCGACAGAAATCCTGTTTTTGAATACGTGACATTTTAAAAGAAAGCTGATATAGGTACACGAAAATCTGAGATAAAGAAATGGAATTTTAACCTGCAATTGTTGCTGTTGACGCCACAATCGTAGCTGCAAAAATGCACGATTTCTCTTATCTAAAAAAATAAAAAATTACGCAGCCCAAGTCAAAAACTAGCGATAAGTTTAAAAAATAAATAGCAACTGATTCTAACTCTTTAAACCTTTTTTTTTTTGTGACAAAATACTTTTAAATGCCCTGAACAATTACCCTGTACGTGCTAAAGAATTCGTGTTTATAATATGCAGTGTGACAAACAGAATTCCGTTTAGCCCTCTCCGCCCATGTTGGGTGCGTGTAATTCATAGTTGACAAAGTTTCCGTTGAAGTCAAAACCATCATCGGCCACGCTACGAATCCAGGTACTCAAACAAATAATAATATGTGTCCAATTAGGGTGGTTTTTGAGGGGTAACAAAGGTGACCTAGTGAGTGAGGAAACGGCGTTGTGTGCTACGCCTCGCTTCTGGCTAAGGCCAGTCAGTCGGGGTGCGAGAGGGAGAGGGTAGCGGTGGATATAAGCCCTTGTCGCTGTCGATTGTGTTGTAACGGGGTTGAAACGGCAGACAGAGGGTGTCAGAGAGAGAGAGAGATGAGACAATGCGCCGAAATGGCAGCCAGATGTCGGATGCTGGTCGTCTATATGGGTTTCTTGGCTTCACAGGAAGTCTCCACGATGAAATATTTTCGAGACGTGATTTTTAACCACCGCGTCTTCGGGTTCTCAAAGAATTTTTCCCATCTATTATCTACCTATGGGTGTATCAGGTACCTACGTCTAATCTGCAGAGGAAACGAAAAAAAAACAGAGTTGAGACAAAACGTTTATAAAAATTCTTTTGAGAGCACCTTGAATCTTCAATTTATTAATGGGCAAAATCACACCCATAGATATATTATGGGTACTTAGTATGTAATTTGTCTCTCATCCGGTGTGTCAAAGATTGAAATGCATCTTCATCATGAACAAAACCGATTAATTATGGTTAGTTACCGTGAGCTTTCGACAGTTGTGTCAAAATATGCAATTAACGCCTCGCGGAAAAGGAGGTGTTTGCTTGTATTTTACATTTTGTTTGTCCGACGACCATATTTCAAAATCGCCTGTTGTGGCATGTCTTGTAAACGTCCCGGGGCTAACCAGAACAACCAGTGGGTAGTATGGTAGTCGCAAGATGTAATTGTATTGTCATAAATCTCAGAACCGACCGATGGACGCTGGCTGCCATGGCCAGGTCGAACATCTTGTTCGTGTTCGGTATTCATCTTCGTCTGGCCTTTGGACGATAGAAAAAGACGAATTGTGTCGGTTCCACGTAGAAAATCGTCGTGTGACGTCTTTTCGTGGGCTTCTTTGCTCCGGCTGTCTACCTGAGCTGAGCTTGTTCTTCTTTGCTTTTCGAGAACGTTTCGGCTTTTTCAAAAGACCTAAATGTTCGGCCTTTCCGTCAAAACGGTCAGACGTGGTCGGTCGATTCATCGGTTCAACAATTCAGAATGCGACCATGGGCGGTGTGTTAAATAGGGGGCTGCACAATCCATTCTTATTCCATATCAATACCAAAGCAAAACCATTCAAACACATTCTATGGTTACTTTTTTTCAACAGTTTGTTATCACACTATTAACACGTTACTATAGAAGACATTTAAATCCAAAACAAGTATCATAAAAGTTACCCCTTATTTGCATCGTAACTACAATTGTGGGAATATCGAGTATTGGTTCCCGATTGATCCTTTTTTTTTTTTATAAGAGACCACGTTAATTCTCACGAAAACGTTTTTATATTATTCCTAAGCCCAACTTGAAAGTTCATTCTCTAGGGACGTTATGAGCAGAGACCAATCTGCCGATTGGCAGTTTTTTCCATTGTTAAAATCTGCGGCCCACTCGGTCTGCTTGTTATGCACCCATGACAACTACCACGACGCATTGTTCCCCATACTGCTGCATGTATACCACCACCGGTCGTCCGACCGAATTCCCGCTGCTAACGCACCCCACGACGACTTTGCCTTTATTATAAAAATTATTTTGTTATGAGTCTCTCTCTCGCTCTTTTCAAAGAAAGGGTTTGTTCCCATCGACAACTTTTATTTATTCTCATGCCGCGACCCCGCGTAATAACAGATATATTTTTAAAGAGACGGTTTCAGGAAGTGACCGGTTTTTTATATCTAACCCATACCCCATCTATCGGCTCTCTAACCGAACTTTTATTAAGGGTGAATTCGAACTGATACAGCGTAGACATTTTTTACTTTAGTTTATTTTAGTTCAATTACCGTCATTAGAGGTATTTTTTCAACTTTCACTTTGTCAAATCGCATTTTTTATTAAGTAACGAAAAAATTAATAAAACAAGGTACCTAATTAGTCGATTAATAGATAAGTGAAAACAATAAATTAAATAAATTATTTTTTAATTTAATATGTTTTTGAAAGTAGAAATAATTATATAATAATTGCATTGGCAATTAAAATTTGTGTAATTCTTTTTTGGTTTATAATGGGAAATTTAATAAATAGACAATTGAAAAAAATAAGTAAAATGAAGGTGTTTTTGTTACATATTAATTAATTAATTAATTAATTAATATATCACGCAGTACATAATTAGTAAATGTACTTCCCCCTCGCCCAACATATCTTCACCTTGGATTATTATTATCTATTGTTTACATGTTTTACACATATCCAATTACGCGTAACTTTCTAAACCTTCGCACAGCAAAAGTCATTACAATATTTTTTTTTTGTGTTAAAGGAAGATACTTAATTTGTAGACCAATAAATTAATTTTCCATTAAAAAAAGTATGAAAATTTCAATTTTTTGAAATTGTATCTACCTTCAATTATTAAAAAAAAAAAAAACATTGAGGTTGAAATTTAAGTGATTTATCCCATCTAATGGGTTCAGAGAATGTTCATGAACTGCATTCTTCGATGACTTGTGAACTTGCCTTCTAACTGTATATTAAACTTCAATTGACCTCATACTACTTCTTACATGCAGAAAGTAAATTCCGACCTAGTATTATTCATTAAATTCAACTAAATGCGACTTTCTTGGAATGAAACTCGATGAGCGTAACATGAGTGTAATTTAAATTTCTCATGACAAAACGAAAAACTTTATTCCAGTTTCATAAATATTAACAAATTTCGATTGCTGCTTCCAAAATACTTTTTTTTACTTTTTTTTTTACAACTAATGAACGGTTGAAAAATTTTTTTATTGTGGGAAAACCAACACTTACGTTTCGTCTTATATGTGTCCAACGATTCCTCAGGGTAGCAATAACAATTGCAGATGTTGTTATAAACTAGAAATGAAACCCTGAGGAAGACTTACGTATAAGGTGAAACGTACATGTCGGTTTTCCAACAATAAAAACCATTTCCACCCTTGACTGGCTCGATTTTTCTCTTAACTATAAATCAATTATTAGATAAAATAAATCTATTGTGATTTAAATTTATAGTGTTTCGGTTATAGGGTTAAACGGTGGCATTTAAATTTATGTTATTAGCACCTAACCGTTTAAATGCATCCCCTGACGACGACGAAGGGGATGCTGACTAAGAAAAATGTACCTAAATATTCCCTTTTTTTTTTTGTTACTCGTTCTACCGAGTGTTAGAAAATCTTAACGGTTTAAAAACGCATATTTCAAGCAGGTAGTAGAGCTTAGTTACATAGAAGAAAGAAATGCTGTCTGTCTGTCTGTCTGTGTGTATGTACATAATTTGAACAAGACATCCGTCTTGCCTATTATTATACGTGGGTATCTATGGGTATGTACCTAACTATGTATTTGTCGTTAGTTTGAAAGCGACCGGAAACAAGTTGGGGAACGATGACTTCTTTGTCAGTCAAGGTTGACAATTGAGACAAGTTTAGTGATAATGCCCTTTAGGAATTTTTCAGCCACTTAAATCTCAGTTATAAATACATGTACTGAGGTACCTACTCATCGAGGTGTTATACCTGACTCGTATATAATCTTCGACGTCACCTCGGAATCTGTTGCTTTTTCTATATCTATGTTTCTGTTTTGAATTTTTATTCAAAAAATCACAAACTATTTTTTTTAATGAAACGTTTGGATCAGATCCTGACGTTTCATCTGCAACTGCAGTTAACATCTTCAAAAGTCTTGACGACTGAAGATGTCAGCTGCAGTTGCTGACGAAACGTTTGGAGCAATCAGTTGATGTAAGAGTCCGAATCTTAGCTTCATTAACGAAGTGTATTCTATAGTTGCTTACCTACTAATTTTTACCCTAGGTGGTAGGTAGGGTACAATTGAACCAATACTTCAGGTAAACATGAGTATTTAAGAAAGTTTGTCCCATTTCGACTTTCAGTTTAATGCTCAAACAGGTCTGAAGAAGACTAAAAGTTTCGCGAATTGTTTGTTACACGATAATAAAGCAAGTGAAAAGTTTATTTATTTAAAAAAAAATAGTGAAACTTGAAAAAATTCGTTTAATATATATTTATAATATTTGTAGTTGTATTATAAAAAATCTAATTTGATTTGTTAGAAAAAAAGCAGAATCATAAATCAGAAAAAATAAAAATCAAAACGTTTCGCCTTATGATCCTGGCCTTTATCAACGAATTTTCACAATAATTTATTTCAAAAAATTGCATCAATTAGTTGTGATACTGTTGTGCCTTTGAGCCAAAGGTTTAATATGGGGAATGTCTGTAATAATTGCTAATTATTTTTTTAAAAAATCCATTGATGAAGCCCAGAATCATTACGCGAAACGATTGGATTATTTTGGAAGCAATAAATGTTAACTTTGTACCTGAAAAGTTTTAATTTTGATTCTAGAAACAACTTCATGGATAACATTGGCAAACTTTTCGAAAATACATTTATGTTATATTGTAATCCAAAAGTATTTCATGAATTTCTCAAAAAATTAGTAACTACTTATATGCATACAAGTCCATAATTAATATTTTCAACCTGTTTTGTGCACTAATGGGAAACAATAATGTACTTAGTAAGTACATAGGTACATTACATATAATAAAACTAATAATAATTAAAGTTGACACTGTTGGAGACCTTGGAGTTTGGTTTGAGAACAGTTTGTCATTCAAAAGTCACACAATAATGGAAATTGCGTAACATTTTTAATGATCCGATTTTATAATATCCATCAATAGATAAGTACTTACCTACTACCTATATGTTATGTTGATATTGTACCTACGCTTTAATTTATAACGAACACATTATGCTGCGCACTGTTGAGTTGTTACGTATCATATTGATGATGATGATGCATAGTGTACTTAGTTTAATGATAGACATCTTGAAAATGAGCTTTTCTATACACAAAATTGGTAAAAGCTACTAAAAAACTGCCCTCTATCACGATGGTGCTAAGAAAGTGCCGTTTGAACTACTAAATTTTCAAAAATGTCTTATATTTATCTACAATGTATATGTGTACCAACGCGATAATGACATCATTCATGAGTAGTTGTATTTGTTATTTTTAGATTAGATAACGAACTATGCATAGGTTATGCGGTAGTAGGTGTGTGTTCGTGTAAATGCACTCGTCCGTCCACGCCTATACCATATAACCTACGTAAGTAGTACGCTAGTATAAATATAAACAATCTCAACTTAACATAAACAGTAAGTACATGGTCGCAAGATTAATTAAACACAACAATAATACAAGTACTAATGGTGTCATTATCGCATTGTTACACATACACAATAAATAATTCATAATTTCGTTAGGTGTAAATTATTTATAATAACACGCAAACGTACGATATAACAAAAACCTATGTCAACATGTTTATATTACGTACAAAATAAAAAAAATTTTGGCGTCACTTTATGTTCAAGGAAATGACGTTAACAAAAAAATTAGTCTTGATAGATAGTTGCTATCAGTGTAAAATATTTTACTGATAGTATGTCATCGTTAAGGTAAACTAAATTATAAACTATAACAGGTCTCACGAAATTTTTTTTAATTTGTTTTAAGAATTTTTAGTACCTAGCTGTTTTCGAATTATTTGGGACGTACTGTACAGAAGAACAACAGACAATTAATTTACTTGCTTTAAAACAATTTTTCGTTTAAACAATATCCTAATACCTACGTTACATAAACATACGTACGTTAAAAGTTATTTTAATGACATCCACGTACGGTTACGCCATCAGTCAATAGGTACATAGTAATAATATTAATTATTCTTATATGTATAATTAAGTTTACGTAAAATCAATCAAATTTTACTTTTCTGTCACCACCAGTATTATATACAATACAGCAAAAATAGCTTAGTTTTCACCATTAGGAATGTAATACTTATGAGTATAGCAAAATACATGTAGGTATCTACATATTTTTTTACTAGAATAAACAATTACGCAAATAAACATTTAATTTCGTAAAAACAATGTCTCACCGCTAGTTGTTACTTCACAATTTATTGTTATTAGAAAATATACGACTTTTGCACAAAATAAACACAACGTTACGTTTGATATATTCAAAAAAGTTTCTATAAGTAATTATTAATTTATTATTTTTCAAAAACCTTTTGTCCTTTAAATGTTTTTTTAAAAATTTGGGAATAAATACTAGTCTGAGTCGCCTCTGAGGTTGAGGAATGGCTTGCAGACTACAATAAACAATTTTTATCAATATCTTCTCGTATATTGTTACCAAAATTTTTAAATCATAAAATTAGAAAATCTATGATTGGCTATCATACAGTGGTTAAGTTATAGAAAGTTTATTGTGTAACAAAGAAAGACAAAGTGTCATCGGTTAACAAAATTGATTTTTTTTTTTTATTGTATGAAAACTAACAATAAAGATAATTTAAGCTTGTAAAAAGCGGACCATTTATTTGTCTATCCATTTTTGGTCATATTATCTTTGATTTCTTTAGATTCAGTTAAAGTAGTTTCACGATTGCAGGTCAACAAATCGAAGAATCTGGCACACGAATATTTGCTTTTACCAACAACTTTTCTACCTAATTGTATGACCGTAGCAACATAGTTTCCGTTTATGTAATTGATTTTTAATAAATTCATTTTACAATATACAAAGTAATAAATTTCAAAACACTTTAAATAACTGTTATCATTTATAAAGTTTTTATACTTAGGTATATCTAATAATAAAAGAGCAATGTAGTGGTAAATTTTAAGAAGATTTTGCAAAAAATTTTTGGGAAAACAAAGTCACAAAGTTAAACTTCTACCCTGTCACTCCTTTACAAAGAAAAAAAAAAACATATCCAGTATTTTAGTTTTATGGCCGATTTCATTTGTTTCGTTCGATGGAACACTTTCACCCATAAACCACCGTGAATTGTTATTGTTGTTTGGACAACACCCTGTACACGAACGTGCCTATACATCAATAGCCATTCTAATTCGAATAAAATCGTTGGAACATTTCGCGCGCGCGTTCGCTTTTTCTTTTCATTCTGGCCGATCGGCGCTGATCGTCTTTGCGGACACGCTTTCTCGCATTCTCGCAACAACTATTTTGTATATGAGCTTTCGATGGGCGATATTCGATTGTTTGACGTTTCAAAAACAAATTGTTAAAGAAAAACAAAAAACAAAAAAGAAACAATATTTACCACCCCGGTGGTGTCAGTCACAGAAGAAGAAAAAATTGAACTTTACTGATATTTTTTTTAATCAAAATTGCTTCTTAATTTTACAGAAAACATTAAGTTTTTCTCAAACTTTTGTTCTTTAACTTTACTTTCAAGATTATTAAAACAACATACCGGACTTGAGATGGTCAGTCTACGACAAATTCAGAATTTTCCATTAACAAAAATTCCTTAATGACTTTAACAATTAACTAAAGCGTGTACAACGTAATTACAGATAAATTAATGTAAGAATTAAAAATATGTATGATACACAGATACTAATTAGATTTTAGTGGTAACTGCTGTAAAATTTTAGCACCTAACTAAATGTTAATTAATGTGTTCTATCCAAATGAAGAAAAATCTGTCGAATACAAACGTGAAATTATTACGATTTTTAATTGAGCTTAAAAATACACATTCTAATCTGATAAGATTACTGAAATTGTTCGCGTTATTGTACCTATGCTTTGTTTAGTGATCAGCGATAAAAAGTTGGTAATAATGCGATATGTACCTACCTATTTGTATGTGGAAACATACAGTACCATAAAATGTACTTAGTTACGTAAAAATACTGCCGGGAAATTACCTACCTATAGGTACATTTTTTTAATTTTCATAATCAATATAATACATTTTGCAGATTATAAAACCAACAAAACATTGAAAACAATTTCATTAAAGTTCAAAACGTTGGTTACGATAATACTAATTTAGTTGTTTTTTTTTTTGTTGCAGCGTAGGTAATTATGGTTCAAATGGTGGAATGAACGGTACTGAAGGTGGTTACGGTGGTGGAAACGCGTTATCAACGGCTGCGATGGTGGCTGCTGCAACAGCCACTGCAACAGCTACTGCGAGTGTGGTGGCTTTGCAAGAGAACGGCCAATTCAACGGGCAACAGTACCCGCAGGGCTACCAGCAGAGGATGATGCCGATGAACAACATGAACCCCATGTCGAACATGGGCGGCAACATGAACATCAACGGCATGCACGGCAACATGATGACGGGCATGCCGGGGAACCAGATGGGACCGAAGATGGGCATTCAAGGTCCAGGTCCCACAACCAACACCATGTACCCGCGCCGAATGACACCTTATCCCTCCCCCGCCATGCACATGACCCAAAAGAGGGCACAGCAATCGTACCCCACCCCCGGGCCAGGGCCTACCATAAACCCCAACTTCAACCCTAACGGACAGTACCCTAGTTATAACACGCGGCAGCCGACGTTCCAGACGCAGTACCCCACGCAACAAGCCTTGGGACCGTCGGCTACGTTCGGGCCTGGAAATATGGGACCCATTAGGAATAATAATAATACTTTAAGACAAGCCACCCCTCCCTACACAAGCCAGTCCCAGTATTTCCCCACAAATTCGATGAACCAATTCCACAGCGGAAACGGCGGACAGTACATGAACAACAGCACGCCACAGTACGGAAACACGAACCAATTCCAGCAGGACATGGGCATGAGGAACACCATGAACTACCAGCACAGTCCCATACCTGGCAACCCCACACCCCCCTTAACGCCAGCCAGTAGTATGCCGCCGTACATTAGCCCCAATCCGGATGTGAAACCTACCTTCAACGATATCAAACCCCCATTACCTGCACAAAGTAATTTCAACCGTAGATAAAACATCGATGGATACGTATTTCTAATCGAATTTTTTTCAGAAGATGACGAATTAAGGTTGACATTTCCTGTGAGGGACGGCATCATTCTGCCTCCGTTTAGGCTAGAACACAATCTAGCCGTTAGTAATCACGTGTTCCAATTGAAGCCTACGGTCCATCAAACTTTGATGTGGAGGTCCGACCTGGAGCTCCAACTCAAGTGTTTCCACCACGAAGACAGACAAATGAACACCAATTGGCCTGCATCTGTACAAGTTTCCGTCAATGCCACCCCCCTCGTTATAGATCGGGGAGAAAATAAGACTTCACATAAACCGCTTTACCTGAAGGAAGTTTGTCAACCGGGGAGAAACACAATACAAATCACCGTTGCAGCCTGTTGTTGTGTAAGTCGTCAGTCAGTGGAAACGCTAATGAAGAGCAAGCGGAATAATTGTGTGGTTTTCTGTTACAGTCGCACTTGTTCGTGCTGCAACTGGTGCACAGGCCTAGCGTCAGGTCCGTTCTGCAAGGTCTTCTACGGAAACGGTTGCTAACAGCCGACCATTGCATAGCGAAAATCAAACGAAACTTCAGCAATACCTCCGGTCCGAACCTTTCGGAAAGGGATCGGGACACCATAGAACAAACTGCACTGAAAGTTTCCCTTAAATGTCCCATAACGTTCAAAAGAATAACCCTTCCTGCTCGCGGTCACGAGTGTAAACATATACAATGTTTCGACCTGGAATCGTACCTCCAGCTGAACTGCGAGAGGGGATCTTGGAGGTGTCCAGTATGCAAGTAAGTTTAGAAAATTGTACACTCTTCTGAATGATGTTTCGTAACACAAAATTTTTTTTATAGTAAATCGGCCCAGTTGGAAGGTCTGGAAGTGGACCAATACATGTGGGGAATATTGAACAATAATATAGGCAATCCTGACGTCGAAGAAGTTACAATTGACAACTCCGCTAACTGGAAGACTGCTAAAAGTTTAAGCCCCAACATTAAAGTAAGTCCTGTCTTGTAAGAAGATAAAAGTATTCAACTAATTTTTGGTGTTCGTTTCAGATGGAAGACGAAGGTAACGATTCTTGTGGGGCTAAGAAACTTAATAAAGCCATGTCACCCGGTAGTATGACGATGCCTACAATGAACAATTGGGACATGCAAGCCATGTCTCCCTACATTCCTCCAGACATGAACAGTATAGCCAGTGGATCTATGATGAACGGTCCTACGTCGTACAACGGTTCAAGAACCAACCAGTTTGAGTTCGGTTCGAGTAACGGTGGTGGTAACGAATACGCAGGAGGAAACGGACCTCTTTCTCATCTAAGCGAATCGGTGAATTCCCTTGATCCATTAAACGCAATGGAAAAAAGCCTCAATGAACAAGTAAGAAAATAAATAAATTCCCATCGTATCATCACGTGTACATAACTCAAAAATTAATTGTTTCAGATGCCCCACACGCCTCACACTCCTCATACGCCGCATACCCCTCACACGCCAGGTGGAACCCCCGGTTCGGCGAACACCCCCGGAGGCGGAACGACGGGTCCTCCGAGTGTGCCCCCCGCCAATTCCGATAGCCATCTAAATTCGAGCGGAAACAACAGCAACGACAAGTGCGAATCGTCGGTGGCTGATATTCCTTCGGATTTGAACTTTGACCCAGCTGCTGTTATCGACGGGGAAGGCACCGGCCAAGAGACCCTCAATGTGAGTAACTCGTGAACTATTGATGATTGGGTTGTTGTCTAATGTCTGTCTTTTCGTTGTTTGGTTGCAGTTGTTACCTGACAGTGTGGATCCCATGGAGCTGCTCTCGTACTTGGATCCCCCCGACTTAAACACACCCCCGTCGAGTGGTAGCAGCACCGGGCCCACAAACGCATCAACAAACGATGACATACTGGCGCTGTTCGAATAAAAAGACGAGTTCCTGCTCTCATTAAAATGTGAAGTTAAAACAAAGTGTGATAGAACTGAATCATGTTTATTTATGGAAGAGGTCTAAATCAAATTATTTTTAATGTATTATTATTTGTACATACATAGTACATACATAACTACTATTTAAATGTGGCGAGTCGCCTGTTTCCTTGGTAACGCACGCGTGTAAGAGGCTTGTTCAGAAAGAGCCCGTTTTACGTTCTTCTTTTCCTTTTTTTTTTTTATTCGGCTTTTCGTAACCAACGAAACCGGCTTTATGTTTATAAAGGCCAGTTTAGGGTAGTATTACGTCGGCGTTCAATACCATCCGTTCCACAATTACCTGCTCAACGACACTGAAGCAACACCATGCGAAATTCTATACTCAACAAACAAAAAAATAAAATAAAACACTATAATTTCCGCAAACCGTTGATGTTTTCGTAGTTTCAAAAAAAAAAAAAAAATACGGTGGGGTGATATAAACAATCAAAATCGGAAATCAACATTCAGTAACATTTTCTACCTGCAAAAAAAAAATCAAAAACGGTTTTAAAATTCGCGATTTCAAAACAAAAAAAAGTAGATTTGATTCACGTTGAATTTTCAGTATCGGGTTTTAGTGGAACAACATGTAGGTTAGTTGTTGGAACCAAACACACTACTAGTTACTTAAATCTTAGAGGATCAAATTGTTGATCACCTTTGGTCTCAATGTATTATTGGCTTTGAAAGTATTAATGCTTTTCTCTCAATCCCGTGAACCCATGCGAGCGAAACACGTGTAACGATTTGGGCAAAGAACCTATAAAAACCATCACGACCTGATGATGGGTTTAAACAAGACTATCTAATATATTTTTTCCAAAAATTTTAGACATTTAAGCAATTTTATTTTAATATTTACTTCTGCATGTATTAATGCAGACGTACATACGTATGTTAATCGTTTAAAATTTAGTCGTTATTTTTTTTAATAATTACAAAATCATAAGAATACATTCCACGACTGATTATTCAAAATTACTTTTTTAAAAACGTGCGTCCACTGGGGGAAAGAAGAACATTCCATGCGCTTAGTGAGTTTAGTATTTTCCTTTTGACTAATGGTCGCAGATTAGCATTTTATGCGGCGAGTGGAATACTCTTTTTTCTATCGATGGTCGCACATAATATGTAGCGCCGAATTGTGTTGAGATATGGCGGAAATGTGCATCCTAAGGGGCGGTAACGGATTTCCTGTACTGTTCGGTACACTTCGACACCCTTCGGTTTTCAATACGCCCTGATACTCGCGGCGGTTGAATAAAATAAATAGAAAAATACTTGAAGTATAAAGTTTATGTTATAAGTTATTAAAGTCTTGCTTGATCCCATTATACTTCCTAACTTGTAGCTAAGAATTATAAACGTAGTTTTATTCTATTCTATTTGTAGATTTATAAAGATATAGCGAGTAACCTGCACAAAACGGTGCTTGCACATATACCAGTTAGCTATAAATGATTACAAAACTAAAATAAGAACTCTGCGACTGTGATACAAATATTATAATAAGTAATTTTTTAATATTATATTATTGGTGTGTCGTTGTATTGAATTGCAATTTTAGCATTGATGTTTGTGAAAAAAAAATACAAATAATGTATTAATTTATAGCCAGTTAGGATATGTGATAAAATACATAAAAGATAAATTGTAACGAGAGTCTCTTCTTTAATAATCCACTGATTGCATAGATCCTGATACAGATTTTTCGAAATCGTTCTCCTTTCGTTGTTAAATTGTGTGTAGTAATTTTCAACTAATACAGGAAATCGTTTTTCAGAAGTAAATAATGTAAATTTATTTTGAGTGGATTTTGTGTTGCGTATTGGGGGGATGCGATTGCTTATTTATAAATCTTTACACGTGTTTCTGCTGCGTTAGAATGGTGTCAGTTCGGTATGATAGATAGTTTGAAATGAGGGGGTCCAAGTTCCTAAAAAGTATTCTTTCTTTCTTTCATTAACGAGTCCGGTTCACGACATTGAAAATTTTATTTTTATTTTTGGTTTTTCTTTTTTAATGTCACAATTTTTAATCTCAGTCTAAAGATTTAGATGATTAATAATAGTTATAAATAACATTACATGTTATTAGCCAAAGTAGTGAAGTTATTAATTAGTTACTTGAAAGTTTGCGATTTCGATTTCGTAAATTGAAATTATTCGTCTCGTCGAAATTGCAATCTTCAGGTAAATTTGGCAATATAAAAGCCTGCCAATAATTTTTGTGCTGTTTAGCAAGTACAAAAACGTTAAACCCAATTAGTTCAAAGTGGATTTGTTTCATCTGCTAGAAGCTAGACCAATTATCCACATATCATTTACTTTACCTGTTTGCTGTTTTATTTTGAATCGAATTATTTCAATGTCAATTTTGGACCAATGATACAAATAATATTTATGTATTTTTTCTGTTTCATTATTTGTTTAAATGATAAAATAATACAACGTGTCAATTCTAAAATGTCCAGTTTGGATGAAAGCACCACCTTATTATTGGCAATTTTATTATTGTGTATAGTTATATTGATGTAGAATTAAATTATCATCTAGTGAAAACAGTGTAACATGACTTTTGCTAAATATTGTAAATATAATGTACATTAAATTAAGAAAATGTGTCTATACATAATTTAAATTTGTTCAAAATAATCGCCCTCCCCTTTCTTCTTTTAAGTTATTATTTTTCTTTGTGTTTATTTTTAGTACAAAGTAAATGATAGTTTCCTTTCGGTATTATCTAAATTTTAATTAAACCTACGTATATTTTAAAATTTATCTTTTTTTTTTTTTGTTATATTTTATTATCAGTGTCTGTGCAATGAAATAAAAATGTAGACTGATAGTTTTAATATTTACCCCATAAACTATTTTTGTTTTTATTTTCCTAAAAAAACACCCCACAACAACTTCAATTTACTCTCAATTAAAACGTGCATAATAATGAAGGTAAGTAAGTACAATTTCATCCTAATTAAAATCATTTGGCTTTTAAATTTTAATTTTTTATACAATTTACATGTAAAAATGTATACATTGTGACATCTACAGTCTAGTACCAGAACTGTTTACCAACTTTTTAGTTCGTGTATTTATATTTGTTCTGTAATTTATGTTTGCCTGTTACATGGCATTTGTCAAAAAGGCTTTGAACACGTTGTTATTTGCTCCTAATTAGCACATAACCGCAGCAACTGATTTTTTAATCAACGTACGAACGTTAAATCAATTAATTAATCCTAGCAATCAATGATTATTTTAAAAAAGTCTATCGTGTTGTCCACTGTCATTCTTGGGTAAGTAATTTTTACTGAGGTTATGTAAAAGCTAAACACAAAAAGAAATATTTTCAGCTTTTTTAAAAGAAATTCAGCTTTAGCAAACATAATGTCTGGTGAATGTTCGGCAAATAAAACAACAGGATCGTACGTACCAGGGACCCATTCGGTTGCATATGTTACAGTCCCAAATGAAGAGGTAGGCAAAAAATTGGCCCATGGCCTTGTATCAAATAAATTAGCAGCTTGTGTTAACCTAATACCGAAAGTAACATCGATCTACGAATGGGAAGGCAAAATTGAAGAGGATTCGGAAATACTATTGATGATAAAGACCAGGACTTCAAAAGTTCCTGAACTGACTGAGTATGTGAAGAAAAACCACCCCTACTCAGTTTGTGAAGTCATATCATTGCCCATAGCTAATGGAAACGAAGAATATTTGAAATGGATCGATGATATAGTTCCTGGCAATTAATTATAATAAATAATATGTTGTAATTTTTTTAATTTTTTTTAATACTTATAAATAAACTTGTACAATTTTGAATATTTGTTTCTATTTTCACGAAATATGCGCTCATTTTTTTATTACAAATACTGATGCAGCAATATTAATGAGTCATTATTTAAAAACAATAATAATAATGTTGATTTATTATCTGATATGAGTATAAATAGTTTATTTAACTAAAAACAATAAGTCTTCGTAATGTTGGCTGCCTAATGAGAAACTGTATTTTATTTTATTGCAAATTACGTATTTAAAACCGACCAAAAATTCCAGATTTTGGATTTTGCAATGACAAAATAAAATACACATATAGAGATAACATTGACCTTATTCTAGTATATCAACCGTAAATTTGTTATCAATTGTAATTTATTAATATGTTTCTTTTGGTAGGATGTCAGATATATTTCAGCAGCAATAAATGGCTATTTTCGAGAAAAATGGCGTTTTTTAAATAATACAAAGTACCTACATTCTTTTAGCACTTTTTTTATGCTATAGTTTAGGCTCTTAAATAATTTAAGAATTTAATTTTAGAATTTTTGTTTTAAATTGTGGCCAATTTCCTTAGTTTATCTTTTAGAAAAAGATTATTTTCTTAATAAACAGTAAGCTAACTAATTCCTTTAAAATTTTCTTCCCAGATTTTCTATAGAATGTCACTTTTTGTAGCGTCATTATTTATTAGTAATATTAAATATTATTATTTTATTTGACCATCGCCCAGGTAATGTTAAAACTGAAGGAGGAAAACCTTTGTGCCTGATCTAATCGTAAGCCAAAAAGTTTTAGTTTTTCTGCAAAGGCCAGACAACTAAACAACTTTCATTGATGAATTTAATGTGCGAATAATGAAAAATGAAAAAACCTAATTGCGTAGGTAGGTACCGTATGACGTTCGACTTTGATGGCGTTCTGGTCAGGGTGAAAAACAATACAAAACAAACAATTTTCATACAGATAATGCAATTTTCTGTATTATGATAGATAAATTAGATAGAGTGGGGCGAATGTTGTTGACCGTACAGGTGGGAAGTCACAAAGGACTAAAACTCCAACACTGTGATCAAACTCGTGTCAGATGGACATCGTCTGCTGAAGAGGTGACCATCGAACAAAATTGTTACCATCACATCTTTTACTAAAAGTTAAAAGCCGGGTGAGTACCTACCTACTATTTCCCTTTATACAATGTTATTTCGCTAATTAAAGTAGTTTATGCGAATGTAAACTTGTTTACAATGAGAATTATTGTACGCATCAACCTACTCATTAATTCGAACGTAAATAAAATTAAGAACAACGCTCTTGTACTCGAGCACTATTTCTACTTACTTCTTTTATCAAAGGACAAAAACTTTTTTCTACAATTTTGATATAATGTCTAAAAGTCTATTGTTTATAATTTCATTACGATTTTATTAAATTTGTTTTAAAAAAAAAGTAATTTTAAAATAAAGTTTGTCACCTTGAAGGAAAATGCAATAAACATTTGAAGTTTTTAAACAAGTTATTAATAGTTAATACTAGATTAAAATGCTACGTACGCGCTATGAATAATTATTAATTATGTATTACTTTCCATTACCTATAAGGCTATGATTTAATTATCCCAATAAAATATTAGATTACATGTTGCACTGCTTCTATAAGTATAAAAACGCGCACTGCATACGTTGTACTAATTTTTATGTAACACTGTGCATTCTGAATTAATTTTTTTTAACGTTATTTAATTGTACTAACTATTTAACTTTAGATATTATTCGATAAAAGCCATGGATAAGTAATTATTTCACGGTTGTTTTTGTTATTAATTTATTGTAAAACTTATTAAACGTTTTCCCGCCTAACGTAACGAGCGTGAAATTATTTTACAAATAAATAGACGAGAGAAAAAATTAAGCGTCTTGTTGTAGGTAACTCTAATAATAATTTTATCAATTTTGAAAATTAATTTAGGGAAAAATGGGACGTCTTTTATTATATAATCAAAAAACAAAATAATTTAGCTATAAACCGCTTTGTATAAATACAAGTTAAACCAGTTTAATAAAAATCATTGCGACCCGGATTTTCAAAAATTAAAAGCAGTTTTTGTACCAGAAAAAATGATTGTAAAACTTTCAACTTCTACCAAAAAATATTTATGTCCTGTTTTTCATAGATTCAAATTCGAAGTAAATAAAAACTTTTGCATTTAATTTTGGAAATAATTAATACTTCCACGATAATATAAAAATCATACGTAATATTTTGATATTTTTTTGAGTCCTATAGTTTTGTTTTGCATATTTTGAAATTCCCAGAATTAAAGTTAAAAGTAGTATAAAAAAAATATTGTTCATAAATATGGATTATAAAATTGTTATTCAATCACTACGAAATCTTATTAAAAAATTCATGTGGTAAATTAAGTCATCTTGTTATTAGAAACAAGAGAATTACATTACGTTATAGTAAAATGCTAAATAAAGCCGCAAAAAATAACATCCAAATATCTGACCTGTTAATTATTTTGATAAAAATCAATCTGTAATTAACTAAGGAGAAAATGTAATCCCCGATATCTCATTGCCAATAAAAAAATCAGTAGGTACATTTATAAAAAGATTATTTAAAATTCTTATTAAGTAGTCAATTTTGAATTTCCAAATCCTATTACGTAATCCAAAAGGATTAAAATAAAAAAAATATAATCTGATTACCTAACTACGTAATTGTTCATTAATTAAAAAAAATACTCTTTTAATGACCCAGAATTGAGATTAAGTGTAACCGAGGAAAATTTAAAAAATGTTTTGAACTTCAAACCTTATATACAGCCTATTAAAAATAAATGATAGATTTATCAAATATTAATTAATAACTAATAAAACTGCCAAAAAAACTCACCCTTTGTAGATGCTGATTGAGACATCTGTAACAAAAAAGAATTAAATTATTAAAAGAAAAAAAAAATACATGAAAATGTGTATCTATGTGCTAATAAATATTAAATGGACAAGAATAATTTTGAGTTTTCTGTATTTTTACATAAAAGTTACACTAGCAACAAATAGAATGTAATAGAAAGGAAGAAAACAAAAATCGAAGAGAATTTTTTAACTAAACTTAAAATAAATTATGTAATAATTTTTTGATACAAAAAGAACTACGTATGTAGAACCAAAAAGTGAAAATAATTAAGTGAAGTGAAAGTTCTACATAAACTTTTACCTGCAAGTGCTATTTCAAAGTGTGAATACCTAAATATTTTTGAAAAATAAAAAAGTGAGTTAGTAGTTTTATTTTAAACAAGGCTAACTCTACGTCAATTTTAATTCTTATTGACCCTATTTTCACGGTTAACTGGAGAATAATTTAATAATTAAATTAGTATGTTACAGTTACAAAATTGGCATAACTATGATACCACATTAAAAAACATGTAAACGTAAACTAACGAATGACTTTTTGTGTTTCCAAGTCTTTGGATTCTTCTTAAAAAATAAATATCATCATTATAGGTGTGATTACGAATTTTTAAACCCTATATGTACTTATATTTGCAGATTAACTAATTAGAAATTGACGAAATTTTGAATTAATAATGTTTGAATAAGGTTACCATGAAAACTTGTTCCATAAAGTTACTTTTTCGACATTATTTTTATTTATGCTTCACGAAATTCGAGGTTTGTCGTCGATTAAAGCTCGAAGGTTTTTGAACCTGAACTAATAATAAATTAAAAAAGAACATGTATTATTTATAACAATTAAAGGACCCTACATGTAAAAAAACATAGGTAACAAATGTGCAACATTATTGTTTAAAAAATTAACTATAAATTCATTTGTCTAATTAGTTTTGGTAGTATTTTTATTGATTTTATAATCCACCATAATAATTTTAGTAATAAGGAACTCTCTCATATTAGTGCTTTTATTACCATATAATTTACTTGCCATAGGTCATAAGGTCCCAGTTTTGCTATTGAATCGGAAATAGAGCAGCTTTAATTTGTATTAAAAGCTTTTATATTGTAATTAGAAAGTTTATTTTGTGCGTTACGTTACATCGCTAATATCGTAAATCAGATCCGGTGCGTGATCTACAAACCTTCATTGCTAATTTAATTTATTATTAACAGAACAAAAATCGTATTTGACACGAAGGTTCACTTTTAGAGGATATTAGCACTTATTTTCTGCTATTATTATATTACAAAGGATTAACATTCAATAAATCAAATATTAATTTTTACTAGTTGTTTTATAATTAATAAATTTAAAATTTCTTCAAGTACTAACAATATAAAAACATTTTTTTATACGTATTCTATACAAACATCCCAATAATCACACATAAACCACATATCCCTGATTAATTAATGAAAGTAAACCTTGCATTGTCCTTAATTAGAATTATGATTACCTGCTTATGATAAACTCTACAGAGAAAATTGTTATAAATTTTTTTTAGTCTTGTTCTAGTAATTCGCACAAAAAGTTATAGGTGTAAGGTTACCAACTTTGCCAATTAATAACTCAAAAGGAATTAAATTTCTAATTGCATAAACTACGTACATACGTATCAACTAGAATAATCACACAAAGTTTTTTAAAAGCAAATGGTATTGACACAAAATTATCCATGCAGTTAGAAATTGGCAAATTTTAATCAATTTCCATGCCTAATAAAGAGATTTATAGTAAGAGAAACATTATTATTGGAAGATTAAATATTAATAAAAAATTAAAGTTTATACTTCCTTTAGTGTAATAATTATATTGTTTAAAACTTTTCCTTAAATAAATTAGCATGCCACATACGTACATACTTTTTGTATGCCTTGTAAAAATTTCAATGTTAGACATTGACCTCTTTCTGAAGCAATGGTAGAGTACAAATCTGAATATTAAACAGGACTTTACAAAACTATACAAACAATGATAAATATTTAGAAAATGTACATGTTGATTCTATTTGTTTTAATTATAATTAATTTTTTTAAGTAATTTCAAAAAAGTTCGAAATCCTTTCGAGATGGCAGACAAATATGCTTACTTAGTCGAATTATTAATTTGAAAAGCATGTTTACTTATTTAATTTTTTGATACAATAATTTTCAATTTCCTCATAAAACTATCAGTCAATATTAAAAATATCTACCATTCGCACATATGGTCCTTCAATAAAAGTATACACGTTAAAAAAAAGCCAATTTTTTTGTGTATTCAGTCATTAACAATCAACTTTTGTATTCAGGAAAATAAAAATTTACACTTGCTTGTAAATTGACTATGTTTCGCTTTTAAAAAGTATTTGTATCACTACCTAGATAATCAAAAGTCCTTTCTTGTATTTTTCTGCATTGATAAAATCCTTCATGCAACTGTCAATGTCCTCGAATTAAATGTTTCAATGGCAACATCACGATAAAGTTCTTGGCTACCATCGACCTCTTTACAGGTTATGCAAATATCCCAAGAAATATTGCCCATCATGTCCTCGAAAACATTAATTATTTTTTATTGTTTAACGAAGATAAAATTCAGTAGCAAGAAGTTGTTTATTTTGCAAATATTTGACATATATATGGTCTGTAGCATATTTTTATAACAAAGTTACCGTTTTATAATTGATTCAGCATTCATTAAAGAAAAAAATATTTAATGTCTTTTTTATATTGATACAATTTTTATGTTGATGAACTCTTCTTATGGTGCGAACAAGAAAGAATTTTTTATACTTTAAGGATTTTGAACTTTATGTTAATTTAATTTAGCAATAACTACTGATTTTTTATTAAGTTGTGGGTTTTCTACAATTATACCTACGCAACTGATATATTAATAAATATTTTTTAAAGACCGACACTAGAGAGCTCTAAAATATTTTGCATATATATTTTCAATAATTTGATATTTGAAGTTAAAGTCATAATGTTGAAAAAATAATTTTGACAACAGGTACCATACTTTTTTTTAGAGGACCATGGGTTGCCTTACAACATTACCCCTCTTGACCAGTTTGTTACTGATGGCTTCCTGTACAAGAATAGGTCAATTACCAGGAAATATAGTACCAGAAAATTACAATTTGGAAATAATAACGAAATTGGCAGACGACGTAAATGACAGGTTCAGTTTTGAAGGGAAAGTTGTTATAAGGGCAAGTTTCACAATTTTGTAATTGCTCCCCATTGTAAATAAATTCTGTTTATGTTACAATTAAAAAATGTAAAATACGTGTAAGAACAACGCAAACTTTTGTAGGTAAGATGCGTGGAACCTACAGACAGAATAATCCTCAATGCTGTAGACTTAGAAATCATTGATAACAGCGTTACCATTGACGAAATTGGAACTGACAAAGAAATTAACGATGTGGAGGAATGGTGTATGTGCAATGAAAACGAAACGTTGAGTGTGTTGTTGGAAAGAGAATTAAGACCAAATCGTAGCTATGACATAACCATTCGATTTACTGGAAATATAACTGATGGATTGTCAGGATATTACAGAAGTAGTTACGTTGATAGCAGAACTAACGAAAGGAAATGGTTAGCTGTTACGCAATTTGAACCGACAGACGCCAGAAGGGCATTCCCTTGCTTTGACGAACCAAATATGAAAGCCACATTTGAAATAAGTATTGGGAGATTGGCAAAATACAGCTCCATCAGTAACATGCCCATTGAAAGAAGTGAACCCATGTGAGTGTGTGAATTTAAACAAATTTGGATTCGTTAGATATTGAATCCAATTCTTATTTTTTAGAAAAGAAAGAGAAGGTTGGTTTTGGGACAGATTCCAAAAGTCTGTACCAATGTCGACTTATATAGTAGCTTACATGGTTTCTGATTTCAATTCCACCCTTGCCCCAAGAATTCCTAACAGTGACGTCACATTTAGAATTTGGTCCAGAGAAGAAGCGATGAATCAAGTAAATAAAATAACTAACTAGCCAATCGTAAGACAACAAAACATTTAGGGGATGAATTTTTAGGTTGATTTTGCTACTGAGGTTGGCCCAAAAGCATTAGCCTATTACGAAGACTTCTTCAACCTCACGTACCCTCTTCCAAAACAAGACATGATAGCTGTTCCAGATTTTGGCGCTGGCGCCATGGAAAACTGGGGGTTGATAACCTACAGGGAATATTTGTTGCTCTTCAATCCGAATTCCTCGTCATTTTCGAATAAATTTTCAATTGCAAGCGTCGTCGCTCACGAATTGGCTCATCAGTGGTTCGGAAATTTGGTTACAATGAAGTGGTGGACAGATTTGTGGCTTAACGAGGGTTTTGCCACCTACATGGCATCCCTCGCAGTCCATCATCTGTACCCCAAATGGAACACTTTTGACGAAGAAACAGTATCCAACATGTTGTCAGTATTTTCTTTGGACTCTCTCAAAAATTCACATCCGGTATGTATGTAGTAGGTACTTCCTCACTGTTTAGTTTTGGAAAATAATCATCAAATTGCTTCGAAAGGTATCCGTTCCAATAGAAAACCCTAAAGACATTAAGGAAATATTTGACGCAATATCCTACGACAAAGGATCCCACCTATTGTTCATGATGGCCAACTTCTTGGGAGAAGAAACTTTCAGGAGGGGTGTCAGCAGTTATTTAGAGCAACACAAATACGGAAACGCTGAACAAGACGACCTGTGGCAATCATTGACTGTTGAGGCCCATAGAAATGGAGCACTTCCCGAAAACTTGACCGTCAAGACTATAATGGACACATGGACTCTTCAAACAGGATATCCGATAATAACAGTGAACAGGAATTACGACGACAACTCAGTTCAAATATCTCAAGTGAGTTATTAATGAGGGTGATTTCGTGTGGATTTGATTAATTAGGTTTTTTTAGGAACGGTATTATCGAGACTTGAATGCTACTAACAATAACGAATGTTGGTGGGTGCCATTGAGTTACACAGACCAAGACGAAAAGGATTTTGAAAATAGACGTCCTAAAGATTGGTTGTCTTGTCCAAAAAGTGTCAAAATAATCCCAGACATTTGCGACGAAGACGAATGGGTCATTTTCAACATAAGAGCGGCGGGGTTGTACAGGGTAAATTACGACGAACACAATTGGGATATGTTGGTATCTACATTGAACAGTGCCTCGTACACGGACATCCCCATTCTGAACAGGGTCCAGTTAATCGAAGATTCCGCGGACTTGGCTGCTACGAGCAAATTAAACTACAAAGTTTTCTTTGACATTCTTCGATATTTGGACAAAGAAACGGAATATCTCCCTTGGAGGGCAGCAACAGGAAACATTGGATTTTTGTACACCATGTTGCGGTACACGTCCAGTTTTCGATCCTTTAAGGTAATCATCACCGGCCTACAAATGCTGTTTTTACTAATTAAATAACAACTATCTTCAGGAATATATGAAACGCATAATGGAACCGGCATATAAAAGAATGGGTTCACTCAGAATCGACCCTGAAGACCAGGAAAGACTTGACAAAATAAGATACAAAACTCTGATCCTTTCACATGCTTGCAGGTACGAAACAGAAGCGTGCATAAACGAGGCTAAAACGATGTTCTCTGAATACATCAACAACCCTGACGTGAACTCGTAAGTTTAATAAAATTTAAAAAATTAACGCAGGGTGTTAAGGTCATTTACATATTTTTATTTATAGAATTCCTAATGATTTTCGTTCAACGATTTATTGTAACGCAATAAGGGAAGGGGGTGAGAAAGAGTGGACGTTCCTGTGGAACAAGTACAAAGAATCTGGCACAGCAAGCGAAAAGCAGTTAATTTTACAATCGTTGGGTTGCACCAATACGATCTGGTTGTTGCAAAGGTACTTGGAATGGACCCTTGACGAAAGCTCCGGTATAAGAAAACAAGACAGATCATCTGTATTTGGTTCTATTGCCAGAAACGACGTTGGATACCACATTGCTAAATCATTCTTTCAGAGTAACATCCGAAAGATTTATGAAGGGTAAGTAAAAACCATAGCTAATGTTTTTGAGCTCTTTTTGAAAATATCGTTTTTGTTTTTAGCTCCAAACCCAACACCAACACGTTATCACGTTATTTATCAGTTATCGCCAAACAAGTTGTAACTGAGAACGATTTAAATGAAGTAAGTATATATATATCTTTCAAATGGTTTATTAAACTTTTGACTTGGTTGGTGAAATAACCCCCCTAAAATCATCGTTGATGATGCTGTTAACAAAGAAATGAAACGTTAATATTCTTTTCAGCTTAAACAGTTCATAGACCACAACAGTGAAATATTTTCGGAACTGAGAATAGGCGTCCAACAGGCTCTGGAGTCTGCCGAAATTAACATTCAGTGGCAACAGTTACATCTTAACCATGTTAGAGAATTATTATAAATTGTAAAAGCCATCATATTTTATTTATTATTTGTACTTACAAATTTGTAATCGTATTATATATGTAATTACTGTCCAAAATGTACTTGGAAAATATATTAGTAAAAGCTTATATTTATTGATGTAAAACAGTTATAAAAATATATTTTTTGATGCCAAAATTTTTTCTTTTTCTATTTATAGTCATTTTGTTTTTTGTAATTATCAAAAAATTTAGATTTCAGTATTTTATTGATACAAGTTGAAGGTTTAACTGCATACTTGAATAATTTTATCAACTGCAACAAAAAAGAAGTTACCTATTGTCTGAAATCAGAATTTAGAAACGATTTTAAGAATATTAGCTACCTCATCAAACGTTTTTTTCTCTGCGTAAGCCATAAAAATAAAATACTATCGATTTCTAATCGTAATAAAAATTTTTACTTTCATAATTGAAGCATTTCAACAAATATTGTTTGAACAGAAATAATAGGCATAGTACCTGTTATTAAACTTTAAACGAATCGGGAATTAATACGTTGTTGATAAGGAAATAAGTTATTAGTGTTTCGTCAAGTCCTCCCTCTTCAGATGGGTAAAATTATAAATTAAAAATATACTCAACTTTTAATAAATAGTACGTAATATAATTATTAACTTTCTTAAAGTTATGGTGTACCTAACAACACTTTGCCTGATAACCGACTTATTCCTGATGAATTCCGGTACAAATGCTGGTCTTTTGCCAAAGAAAGTCATACCAGAAAATTACAATTTGGAAATTATAACGACTTTGACAGAAAAAGAAAATAACTCGTTCACGTTTGAAGGGAAAATTGTAATAACGGCAAGTTTTATTTTTTTTACTATAAAAAAATATTTTTACCAAGTTTACGTTGCCTATATATTATCAATAAAATCAGTTTCACACAGGTGAAATGCTTGGAACCGACAGATATAATAATTCTTAATGCTGTGGATTTAGCAATTAAAAACAATATCGTCATTGCCCAATACAAGGGTAACTCGTGCCCCATGTACATAAAGGGATGGTATTTAAATGAAGAAAATGAAACCCTCACCATCACACTAGACGTTCCTTTAAAGGTTGACGTTTCTTACGACATTACCATCCAATTTGTTGGAAATATCAATGACAACTACAGAGGATATTTTAGAATTAGGTACACTAATACGAAAGCAAATGAACCGAAATGGTTGGCTCTTACGCATTTTAAACCAACAGATGCCAGAAGGGCATTTCCGTGTTTTGATGAACCAATTTTTAAAGCCACTTTCGAAATAAGTATCGGGAGATCGGGAACATACTGCTCTGTATCTAACATGCCCCTTGAAAAAACCGAACCCATGTAAGATACTAAACAAATCATAACAATAAAAAAAAAAGGTTTCCTTCACCATCTTTTTTTTAAGCGAGGAAAAGAAGGGTTGGTTTTGGGATAGATTTCAAAAATCTGTACCAATATCAACGTACATGGTCGCTTATGCTGTAACTCAGTTTAAATTTGCTGTTGCTCCCAAAGCTCACAAAGATGATATCTCCTTCAGGGTTTGGTCCAGAGAAGAAGTCTTAGACCAGGTAAAATTAAACCACATCGATAGTAAATTTTTTCATATGTTATAATCTTCAGACCGAATTAGCAAGAGACATTGGGCCAAAAGCGTTAACATTCTTTGAAGAATCCCTTAATATTACGTTTCCTCTTTCAAAGCAAGATTTGATAGTTGTTCCAGATTTAAGATCAGATGCTGTAGAAAATTTGGGACTGATAACTTGTAAAGAAAACATGGTGTTTTTTGATCCCAAAATGTCTTCGTTTTTTGACAGAATGGCCGTTGTAAGTACCCTCGTTCACCAGTTGGCGCTCCAATGGTTCGGAAACATAGTTACTGTGGAATGGTGGACAGATTCGTGGCTGAATGAAGGTTTTTGTACTCTAATGTCGTCCGTGGCGATCCACAGTCTCTTCCCCGGATGGAAAGCGTACGAAGAAAAACGAATGAACAGTCGCCAGTTGATATTGTATTTCGATTCTCTTGAAAATTCAAATCCGGTAAGTGCTCATCTAGGAACTGCATATCATTGAATGGTTTACGTTAAAGGTGTCTGTACCTGTTACAACGTCCAACGAAATAAGTGAAATAACGGACACGATAATAAATAAAAAAGGACATTATCTTTTATTTATGATCGCCAATGTTTTGGGAGATGAAGCATTCAAAAGAGGAATGATCAATTATTTGGAACGATATAAATACGGTAATGCCAAAAAAGACGATCTTTGGCGATCACTGAACGCAGAAGCTGACACAAATACTGGATTTAATAAAGAAGGTTTGGACGTTAAAACCGTCATGGACACTTGGACGCTCCAAGCAGGATATCCGGTCGTGATGGTCAATAGAAGTTACGAAAACAACAGTGCACAAGTAACTCAGGTCGGTTTATGGACATTATATTTTTTAGAAATTCTTAGTTTTCCATCTTTAGAAACGGTTCTACTTGAATACATACATTTTAAATATCATTGACCATCAGTGTTGGTCGGTACCTTTGAGTTATACCAACCAAATCCAAAAGGATTATCAAAATACTCGTCCAAAAGAATGGCTCGACTGTTCGAATAATACGAAAATTATAAACAATATTGCTAATAAAAACGAATGGGTCATTTTCAATATAAGAGCGTCAAGTTTGTTCAGAGTAAATTATGACGAAAAAAATTGGGAAATGTTGATATCGACATTAAATAGCAGCTCATACACGACCATACCTGTTATCAACAGAGTCCAATTGATTGATGATTCCGCAACTTTAGCAGCTGCAGATCAATTGAGCTACAAAATTTTCTTTAAAATTTTAACCTATTTGGAAAAAGAAAGGTTCTATCTTCCATGGAAAACAGCAGTCGAAAAGATTCACTATATCTACCTGAGGTTACGTTATACTTCCAAATTTGGAGACTTTCAAGTGAGACAAGTTAAGAATTGTTTACTGGCAACTGAATTAAAAAATTGTAGAACTACATCAGGACCATATTACAACCCATGAAGAACAGAATGGGAAATCTAACAATCGAAGCAGGAAATGAGGAAAATATGAACAACGTAAAAATTAAACTGTTATTTCTTTCTCTAGCCTGCAAATACAAATTGGGAACGTGTGAGGAAGAAACGAAAAAAATGTTTAAAAAATTCATGAATAATCCCACCAAAAATCAGTAAGCAAAATTCTTCTTAAATATTGATAATATATGTATATTTCGTCTCCATTTTACAATAGAATTGCTAACGATTTACGTTCACTGGTTTATTGTTATGGGATAAAACAAGGCCAAGAAGAAGAATGGAACTTTTTATGGAAAAGATACAATGAGACGAATAGTGAAAGTGAAAAACAAGTAATTATAAAATCGTTGGGTTGTTCTACGAACGTTTGGCTCTTGCAGCGTTATTTGGAATGGACTCTTAAGGACGACAGTGGCATAAGGAAACAGGATCGAGTGGAAGTGTTCGCCGCAGTTGCCCAAAATGACGTAGGATTTACATTTGCCAAAACGTTCTTCGAATTTAGCATCGAAGAAATATATGAAGGGTAAAATAATATGATTAATTTTAAAAATAATAATAATTACTGCTCTGTTTAATTTCCATTAGGATGAAATCAAATACCAAATTAATATTAACTTATTTATCAACAATTGCAGAACAAATTACTGGAAGGAAAAATTATTTTGGAGTAAGAAATACTCAAAAGAAGCGCGGTATTTAAGTGGTAAAGTTAACAGCGAATTATTTTGTTTTTCTAGCTCAAACGAATCACATATTATTATCCAGAAATATTTTCTCAGTTACAATCTGATGTTGCAAGAGCTCTGGAAACTGCAGAAATTAACGTCGGATGGCAATACACACATCTCGATTTTTTCAGCCAATATTTTCTAAATGAATAAAACGTGCAAATGAATGTATTGTAGCCATAGCGAATTATTATTAAAACCAACAATAAAAAAGTGCGTTTTGTTTTACTACTTTAAGTAAAAGTAAATTATTTTTAACGTTTTATGATAATTTAGTTATTAAAAATTTTTTTTATCTTAATTACAACATTGCCTATGTGTATAGAAAAAATATTAAAACTTTTCGTTTGTTAAGAAAAACGATTAATTTATACGCTTCGACTGAAAAGCTTAAAAAGACCTAAAATGATTTATAATAGCAGTAGTTTCGACGAATCCATCCTCGTCAGATGGAGTCTTCTAAGGGATACTTTGCTCACCCGTAAGTAGTATAATTAACAATGAGATCTTTTTCGTTTTTCGTAGACGAAGATTAGAAAATAAACTTTTAAAATTAGAAAACATATTTTCCATTATTTTATTTCTTTCAAAGAGTTCTGGTTCACTGCATAACTTTAATCCTGTTGACCAGTTTGTTATTGATAACATCTGGTACAGGAGATGGGATTTTACCAGGAAACGTTGTACCAGAAAATTACAATTTGGAAATATTAACACGTTTGGAAGAAAATAACGATACCTTGTTAATGTTTGAGGGAAAACTCGTTATAACGGCAAGTTTTTACTGATTTACTAATAAATATTATGGAAGGAAAATGATCGTAAATAATGAAACTTCCAAATTTTATAAAACATTTAGGTACCTATTTAATTACCAAAAATATTTAGCCAACTAATTTAATTTAATTAATGACAATTTTTAAGAGAATTGAAAATTTTCTAATAAATAAAATTAATATTTACCTATAGGTAGTGCGAAATTTTCAAATTTGTGAATCCGTTTTTTCTATATTTGCAGGTAAAATGTGTGGAACCAACTGATACGATAGTTCTAAATGCTTTAAATTTAAAAATCCAAACTGTAACTATCGACACTAATAATGTAAAGGAGTGGAGTTTGAACAAGGAAGACGAAACTATGATTATACGTTTAAATAAACCCTTGATGAAACATTGTTTCTATAACCTCGTCATCCAGTACACTGGAAAAATTAACTTTTTTTTTTTAAAAGGGTACCTCGCAAATTATTATAATGACTGGAAAACGGGAAAACCAAAATGGTCAGCCATGACTCACTTTGAACCAACGGATGCCAGAAGAGTATTTCCTTCTTTTGATGAACCACATTTTAAAGCCACTTACGAAATAAGTATTGGGAGATCGGAAAAATACAACTCTTTAAGTAACATGCCCCTTAAAAGAACTGAACCCATGTAAACATTAAGAAATCCAAACAATTGGACCAGACATAAATTATTTTCTTTTTAGGAAAGAAATGACGGGTTGGTTTTGGGACAGATACCCAAAAACAGTCCGTATATCATCATACCTGGTGGCTTTCATTGTGTCTGATTATAAACCCACAGTCGCCCCTAAAGTCCCTACTAATAATGTCGCAGTCACAATTTGGTGCAGAGAAGAATTAATGAACTTTGTAAAGAAAAAACACCAACCTATATTTAAGGTGGCAGGACATCAAAGTCATACATAGTATTTTTTTTTCAGACTGATTTAGCAACAGATGTTGGCCCAAGATCGTTAGAATTTTTCGAAAAATACTTTAATATCAAATACCCACTTCCAAAACTAGACTTAGTAGGTGTACAGAAACTTTCCGCTGTTGCTATGGAAAATTGGGGTTTGATAACTTTTAAAGAGCAGTACCTACTGTTTAACCCCGAACCGTTGGTATATACATTAAGAACATACATTGCGAGAAGAATTTGCCATGAAATAGCTCACATGTGGTTTGGAAATTTGATTACAATGAAATGGTGGAATGATTTATGGCTTAAAGAAGGTCTTGCTACTTTCATGGAAGCCATTGCACTCCACCATATTTATCCTGAATGGAATGCACTTGAAGAAAGAACAACGACAAATTTAAAGTTGGTATTCATCTCTGATTCATTAAATACTTCACATCCGGCAAGTATTAGGTACATACATAATTATTTTCCATAGACTAAATATTGTCAATTAATATTAAAGGTATCTGTACCTGTTGAATCGCGTGAAGAAATAGATGCTATATATGACACGATATCGTACCAAAAAGGATCTTGTCTCGTGAATATGATGTTTAATTTTTTGGGAGAGGAAAAATTTAAAAAAGGAATTACCAATTATTTGGAAAAACACAAATACGGAAATGTCGAACAAGACGATCTGTTTATGTCTTTGACTTTTGAAAACGAATTATACATCAAACCTATAATGGACACTTGGACTCTCCAAGCAGGATATCCGGTTATAACGGTCAACAGAAGCTACGAAAAAAACTCAGCAACTGTAACTCAGGTCAGTTCATGATTTGCAGTAGGTTCAATTTCGAATCAGGTGAATTTTCACTTCACTTCACAGAAGCGGTTCTACTCGAATACAGAGTCTTTAGGTAGTAACGAATGTTGGTGGGTGCCACTCACTTTTACCAATCAACGTGAAAAAGACTTTGAAAATACGCGTCCAAAAGACTGGTTGTCCTGCCCAAAATGTGCCAAAATTATACCTAATATTGCTGGCAAAAACGAATGGGTCATATTCAATATAAAAGGGGCAAATTTGTACAGGGTTAATTATGACAAAACCAATTGGGATATGTTGATATCGACATTAAATAGCGACTCATATAAAGACATCCCCATTCTGAACAGGGTTCAGTTAATTGAAGATTCTGCAGCATTAGCAGCTGCAAACAAAATAAGTTACGCCTATTTTTTTAGACTATTAAAATATTTGTATAGAGAAATGGATTATCTTCCTTGGGAAGCTGTATCATCCAACGTTAATTCTTTCAATCACAAAATACGTTCTACGAAATTCTACGATAAATTTTTCGTAAGTTGTATTCAAATTATTATTAACCAATAACTTATGTAATAGTCATACGTTTCTGATTTTGGTATCAATAGAAATAAGTAGATATTTATACTCAAAAGTACACATTTTCAGAAATATATGCAATTTCTTTTAACACCAATAGTCGAAAAAATGAACAATCTAAACATCCAATCAGGTGAACCAGACAAAATGAAAAAAATAAAATTGAAAGCGACTGTTTTACAATTCGCATGCAATTTTCTTGTAGGAAATTGCCCACAAAATTCAAGAAGATCATTCACAGACTACATAACAAATTTTCAAAATAGTGGGTACGTACATAAATACATATAAGTATGACAAAACGGTCTTCGATTTATTTTATATTATAAGTATTATATATAATATATGTATTTCAAAATATCTTTCAGGATTTCAGGGGAATTACGTTCAGTAGTTTATTGTGGCGGAATTAAAGACGGCAGTAAAGAAGATTGGAACCTTTTGTGGAATAGGTACAAAGAATTGGAAATAAGCAGCGAGAAAATAGATATTTTAGAAGGGTTGGGGTGCACCAAGGACCCCTCGCTTTTGCAACGTTATTTAGAATTTACAATTGATGAAAATTCTGGTCTAGAACCGGAACACATTCCGATTGTGTTTCGTTCAATTGCCACAAACGACGAGGCATATAATATTGCTAAAGATTTTTTTCTAAGGAACGCCATGACTATATTCATATGGTAACAAAAAAAAAATTATTATTATTAGTTGAAATTATCTGATAACGTTAAATTAAATATCATCTCTTTATTGTCTTTCAGTCTAGAGTGGTATGAAGAGGAATTAATAATTATTATAACCATAATAAGTGAGTGTTTTATTGACACCGATGCCGATTATAATCAGGTGAAGTTATTATTTTTATATACATATTTCATAAATTTATGTGTTATTATTTTTCATTTCTAGTTCAAAAAAATTCTTAGTGAGAACTCTAAGATCCTTTCTAAAATAAATAATTCGGTGGATCGTGCTCTGGAAATTGCAAGAGTAAATCTCCAATGGAGAGAAACACATTCTGATACCATCGGACAATATTTCGAAAATTCATAAGTACATATATAATTATTATTACCATTAATTTTAAATAAAACTGTAAGTAGGTATTTTGTGTTTATTGCAATTTCTAACAATATGTATTTGTTTATTTTTGTGTTACTGTGACTTTTAAAAAAATATATACCACACTTAGGTAGGTACATAAAAATATTATTTTTTATAGCTCATTGTACGAAAATTAAAATACAATGCACCGTTTAAAAAAATAAGTAATCAGTTTTTAGCTTATTAACTATTATATCGTTACAATTTAATTTCAATGACAATTCTTTAAAAAGCATATATTAATTATAGCAACACTAACAACAAAACGTATTTTTATGACCTAAATATGATAAAATAACAATTTACAGTAAAAGCTCAAACAGTTTTTAATAAAAAAAACCAACGTAATTAAAAATGTTAGAGATTTTTACGTAATTATAAGCGAATTTTGATGCAGCGATGTACACCCCATAAGGCATCGCGGATGACTAACTCAGGAATGCAAGTGTGATTGTTTTTAATCGATCGGATGCATCTGATTGGACGATTCGCCGGCAGCGATCGTCATACACTTAAAAACTAGGTCAGACGGGTGCACCTGTAGGTACTGTTCAGGAATCTCCTGCAACCTTCAAGTACACGGTAGTTACATAACAAGGTTAGGCGCCACTTTGAAAAGGGCTTGGTAACGCGGTTTTTTCTCATTCTATTTACTTAAATGCAGTTTTTACCAAAATTTAGAAAATTTAACGGCGCTTAACTCCAATTACAAAAAGAAGTGTTAATTAATAAACTCAACTATAAAAAGTATCCTGTATTTATGTACAAGAATAAAGAAGTTTTTTAAATCTATCGTCCTCGATTATTACGAGCTCAAATTGATTTTAAAACTGCCACCCTCTAATACATACATAACAAATTCCAAATAGCATTTCAATTTTTCTTACTTCATTTCTTCGACCGAAATATTCTTTAATTTATGATTCCGAAATTTAATTTCAATTTTTTTTATAATACCCGTATATTTATTTAAATAGAAAAAGTGGTATATTTTAGATATCTTATTTACTTACATTTCTTTCATGAAATATAAACGGGACTAAACAACTAACTTTAAAATAAAATGTGCAAATGAATGTATTGTAGCCATACCGAATTACATATTATTAAAACCAACAATAAAAAAATGCGTTTTGTTTTACTACTTTAAGTAAAAGTAAATTATTTTTAATGTTTTATGACAATTTAGTTATTAAAAAATTTTTTTATCTTAATTACAACATTGCCAATGTATATTGAAAAAATTTTAAAACGTTTTGTTTGTTAAGAAAAACGATTAATTTATACGCTTCGACTGAAAAGCTTAAAAAGACCTATAGTGATTTATAATAGCAGTAGTTTCGACGAATCCATCCTCGTCAGATGGAGTCTTCTAAGGGATACTTTGCTGACCGGTAAGTAGTATAATTAACAATGAGATCTTTTTCGTTTTTCGTAGACGAAGATTAGAAAATAAACTTTTAAAATTAGAAAACATATTTTCCATTATTTTATTTCTTTCAAAGAGTTCTGGTTCACTGCATAACTTTAATCCTGTTGACCAGTTTGTTATTGATAACATCTGGTACAGGAGATGGGATTTTACCAGGAAACGTTGTACCAGAAAATTACAATTTGGAAATAATAACACGTTTGGAAGAAGATAACGATACCTTGTTAATGTTTGAGGGAAAACTCGTTATAACGGCAAGTTTTTACTGATTTACTAGTAAATATTATGGAAAGAAATTGATCGTAAATAATGAAACTTCCAAATTTTATAAAACATTTAGGTACCTATTTAATTACCAAAAATATTTAGCCAACTAATTTAATTTAATTAATGACAATTTTTAAGAGAATTGAAAATTTTCTAATAAATAAAATTAATATTTATAGGTAGTGCGAAATTTTCAAATTTGTGAATCCGTTTTTTCTATATTTGCAGGTAAAATGTGTGGAACCAACTGATACGATAGTTCTAAATGCTTTAAATTTAAAAATCCAAACTGTAACTATAGACACTAATAATGTAAAGGAGTGGAGTTTGAACAAGGAAGACGAAACTATGATTATACGTTTAAATAAACCCTTGATGAAACATTGTGTCTATAACCTCGTCATCCAGTACACTGGAATATTTAAATCATTTCCTTTTCAAGGGTACTACGCAAATTATGATAATGGCTGGGAAACGAGAACATCAAAATGGTCAGCCATGACTCACTTTGAACCAACGGATGCCAGAAGAGCATTTCCTTCATTTGATGAACCACGTTTTAAAGCCACTTACGAAATAAGTATTGGGAGATCGGAAAAATACCTCTCTTTAAGTAACATGCCCCTTAAAAGAACTGAACCCATGTAAACATTAAGAAATCCAAACAATTGGACCAGACAGAAATTATTTTCTTTTTAGGAAAGAAATGACGGGTTGGTTTTGGGACAGATACCCAAAAACAGTCCGAATGTCATCATACCTGGTGGCTTTCATTGTGTCTGATTATAAACCCACAGTCGCCCCTAAAGTCCCTACTAATAATGTCGCAGTCACAATTTGGTGCAGAGAAGAATTAACGAACTTTGTAAAGAAAAAACACCAACCTATATTTAAGGTGGCAGGACATCAAAGTCTTATACATAGTATTTTTTTTTCAGACTGATTTAGCAACAGATGTTGGCCCAAAATCGTTAGAATTTTTCGAAAAATACTTTAATATCAAATACCCACTTCCAAAACTAGACTTAGTAGGTCTAAAGAAGCTTTCACCTGGTGCTATGGAAAATTGGGGTTTGATAACTTTTCAAGAGCAGTACCTACTGTTTAACCCCGAACCGTTGGTATATACAACAAGAACATACAGTGCGAGAATAATTTGCCATGAAATAGCTCACATGTGGTTTGGAAATTTGATTACAATGAAATGGTGGAATGATTTATGGCTTAAAGAAGGTTTTGCTACTTTCATGGAAGGCATTGCACTTCACCATATTTATCCTGAATGGAATGCACTTGAAGAAAAAACAATGACAAATTTAAAATTGGTATTCACTTCTGATTCATTAAACACTTCACATCCGGCAAGTATTAGGTACATACATAATTATATTCCATAGACTAAATATTGTCATTTAATATTAAAGGTATCTGTACCTGTTAAATCGCGTTATGAAATAGATGCTATATATGACACGATATCGTACCAAAAAGGATCTTGTCTCGTGAATATGATGTTTAATTTTTTGGGAGAGGAAAAATTTAAAAAAGGAATTACCAATTATTTGGAAAAACACAAATACGGAAATGTCGAACAAGACGATCTGTTTATGTCTTTGACTTTTGAAAACGAATTATACATCAAACCTATAATGGACACTTGGACTCTCCAAGCAGGATATCCGGTTATAACGGTCAACAGAAGCTACGAAAAAAACTCAGCAACTGTAACTCAGGTCAGTTCATGATTTGCAGTAGGTTCAATTTCGAATCAGGTGAATTTTCACTTCACTTCACAGAAGCGGTTCTACTCGAATACAGAGTCTTTAGGTAGTAACGAATGTTGGTGGGTGCCACTCACTTTTACCAATCAACGTGAAAAAGATTTTGAAAATACGCGTCCAAAAGACTGGCTGTCCTGCCCAAAATGTGCCAAAATTATACCTAATATTGCTGGCAAAAACGAATGGGTCATATTCAATATAAAAGGGGCAAATTTGTACAGGGTAAATTATGACAAAACCAATTGGGATATGTTGATATCGACATTAAATAGCGACTCATATAAAGACATCCCCATTCTGAACAGGGTTCAGTTAATTGAAGATTCTGCAGCATTAGCAGCTGCAAACAAAATAAGTTACGCCTATTTTTTTAGACTATTAAAATATTTGTATAGAGAAATGGATTATCTTCCTTGGGAAGCTGTATCATCCAACGTTAATTCTTTCAATCACAAAATACGTCCTACTAAATTCCACGATAAATTTTTCGTAAGTTGTATTCAAATTATTATTAACCAATAACTTATGTAATAGTCATACGTTTCTGATTTTGGTATCAATAGAAATAAGTAGATATTTATACTCAAAAGTACACATTTTCAGAAATATATGCAATTTCTTTTAACACCAATAGTCGAAAAAATGAACAATCTAAACATCCAACCAGGTGAACCAGACGAAATGAAAAAAATAAAATTGAAAGCGACTGTTTTACGATTCGCATGCAATTTTCTTGTAGGAAATTGCCCACAAAATTCAAGAAGATCGTTCACAGACTACATAACAAATTTTCAAAATAGTGGGTACGTACATAAATACATATAAGTATGACAAAACGGTCTTCGATTTATTTTATATTATAAGTATTATATATAATATATGTATTTCAAAATATCTTTCAGGATTTCAGGGGAATTACGTTCAGTAGTTTATTGTGGCGGAATTAAAGACGGCAGTAAAGAAGATTGGAACCTTTTGTGGAATAGGTACAAAGAATTGGAAATAAGCAGCGAGAAAATAGATATTTTAGAAGGGTTGGGGTGCACCAAGGACCCCTCGCTTTTGCAACGTTATTTAGAATTTACAATTGATGAAAATTCTGGTCTAGAACCGGAACACATTCCGATTGTGTTTCGTTCAATTGCCACAAACGACGAGGCATATAATATTGCTAAAGATTTTTTTCTAAGGAACGCCATGACTATATTCATATGGTAACAAAAAAAAAATTATTATTATTAGTTGAAATTATCTGATAACGTTAAATTAAATATCATCTCTTTATTGTCTTTCAGTCTAGAGTGGTATGAAGAGGAATTAATAATTATTATAACCATAATAAGTGAGTGTTTTATTGACACCGATGCCGATTATAATCAGGTGAAGTTATTATTTTTATATACATATTTCATAAATTTATGTGTTATTATTTTTCATTTCTAGTTCAAAAAAATTCTTAGTGAGAACTCTAAGATCCTTTCTAAAATAAATAATTCTGTGGATCGTGCTCTGGAAATTGCAAGAGTAAATCTCCAATGGAGAGAAATACATTCTGATACCATCGGACAATATTTCGAAAATTCATAAGTACATATATAATTATTATTACCATTAATTTTTAATAAAACTGTAAGTAGGTATTTTGTGTTTATTGCAATTTCTAACAGTACTTGTTTATTTTTGTGTTACTGTGACTTTTAAAAAAATATATACCACACTTAGGTAGGTATGTACATAAAAATATTATTTTTTATAGCTCATTGTACAAAAATTAAAATACAATGCACCGTTTAAAAAAATATTTTAGCTTATTACCTATTATATCGTTACAATTTAGTTTCAATGACAATTCTTTAAAAAGCATATATTAATTATAGCAACATTAACAACAAAACGTATTTTTATGACCCAAATATGATAAAATAACAATTATTTAGGATTCATAGTAAAAGCTCAAACAGTTTTTAATAAAAAGAACAACGTAATTAAAAATGGTAGAGATTTTTACGTAATTATAAGCGAATTTTGATGCAGCGATGTACACCCTATAAGGCATCGCGGGTGACTAACTCAGGAATGCAAGTGTTATTGTTTTTAATCGATCGGATGCATCTGATTGGACGATTCGCCGGCAGCGATCGTCATACACTTAAAAACTAGGTCAGACGGGTGCACCTGTAGGTACTGTTCAGGAATCTCCTTCAACCTTCAAGTACACGGTAGTTACATAACAAGGTTAGGCGCCACTTTGAAAAGGGCTTGGTAACGCGGTTATTTCTCATTCTATTTACTTAGATGCAGTTTTTACCAAAATTTAGAAAATTTAACGGCGCTTAACTCCAATTACAAAAAGAACTGTTAATTAATAAACTCGACTATAAAAAGTCTCCTGTATTTATGTACAAGAATAAAGAAGTTTTTTAAATCTATCGTCCTCGATTATTACGAGCTCAAATTGATTTTAAAACTGCCACCCTCTAATACATACATAACAAACCCCAAATAGCGTTTCAATTTTTCTTATTTCATTTCTTCGAACGAAATATTCTTTAATTTATAATGAAATTTGAATTCAATTTTTTTTACAATACCCGTATATTTATTTAATTAGAAAAAGTGGTATATTTTAGATATCCTATTTACTTACATTTCTTTCATGAAATATAAACTGGACTAAACAACTAACTTTAGAATTGTTCACTATAAAAATTTAACAACTTTTCCAGTAATTTTGTTGCAACACATCGTACACTACATACACATAGGTTGAGAAAAATTTTCGACAAGAACTTACGAAAAAATATGTTATTATTACGTAAATTAGTTGAACCCATCCAAATTTGGACGGTGATCGATTGCATTTAAGAAACTACAATCAGGACGACAAGAAGACTAACAATTTAATAATATAACCTCATTTGCTTTTTGCGTACATGTCCGTACAAAAGAATATAGGCAACCCATCAACCGTCTGCAGCTGTTTTAAGACAAAACTGGAAATGTCAAAAATTAGCTACTTTTAATTACAAATACTGATTTAATTATATCATCCAGGAAGCTGAAATTAGGCGCATATGTTCGTTCGATACTTAAATTAAACGTTTAGTAGTCAAAAAATTCCAGAAACGTAAATTAAATGTCACAAAAGGAATTAATTAAGTTAATTAGTTTAACAAATTGTGATTTTTATATTGTAAAAATAGTAAATCTTTGTAATAAGTTAAAATATTGTAAAAAAAATTCTTTTTTGATAAATTGAGTGTTATAAAATTAATTGCATGATGTTCCTTAGTTTTACTCAATAAATATCTGCAAAATGTACTTAATTTCTAATTTGAGGTGGAATAAATTGGGAAATGAAAGAATGTGATGGATGTTTGAAATACTTTATTTAGGAATATATGTATGTACTTTTTGAAACAAATGTGATGAGCAACATATTATTATTCTTCACATAATTTGGGAACCTAATTTAGTTTTTCGCCAGTTAATTAAGGAATATGTTATACAACGTGAACTTAAACAAAAACTGAATTTATAGACAACATGTTGCATGTATTTTATGTATTTATGTAATGCACTTATGTTTGCGAACGATTTTTTTCCCGTTAAATAAAGCAACAACAAGAAGCATGTTAATTAATTACTATTACAGTTGAGTCTCGATCGTAACAACACAGTACAAGTTCTTCTTTCTCTGATTATTATCACATAGAATCACTAAATTTTGTACTTCTAAAAAAAGAAATACTTCTAATAGTCCAGGTATATAGATTTCTTTTTGTGTACTAAAATTTAACAGCAAATCGACTCTGCAATCATTTTTAAGACAAATAAATCATAACAGCTGTTGAGTCCAGGTATAAAAAACTACAAAAGAAACTCTAAGTTTTTTTTGTTTATAATTAAAATAAAAAGCAACTGAAACGGCTAATTTTCGAAATATAAGCAAAAAATGTTGTTTTTGGAGCCTAAAAAAGTACTCAGACTCAACAACTGTTTTGAATTACGCTTTTAAGATCCAACATACGATAGCATTGTCGGTTTGCTGTTAAATTTCAGTGCAGAACACTATATTTTTTTTTGTCTATATCCCCTGGACTATGAGCCTCTCGTTTCTAAGTAGCGATCGATCGATTGATTAATCATCTAGTATCCTATCGGTTATTTTTGAGTAGAACAGTAAATAAGGGGTGGAAGTTGAATTTGGCTTAAAACTAAGTACGTCTTCGAATTCTCGTCTGGTGATAAGGCGAACATTCTCGTCGTCACATTCCAGCCACAAATCGTCTTGTATTTGCCATTTTTCCAGCGCGTTCTTCTTCGTGCAATTATTTATAACGTTCTCAAAAACGTTCCTGTTCAACTTGATGCCGCAGCAGTCGATGCTCCTGCAGAACGAATTCTGGTTCTTTGACGGGATTAAACCGTTTTTCGTATCAATGATTGTACTGCTAAGCGTCCTGTTCTTCAGATATTTCAGAATATTGAGCGATTTCTCGCTGCTGCTGGCCGAAAGACTGCCTTTGGGCGCGTCCCTGGTGCAGCCCAGATAGTCCTCTGAATGGTCTGTTAGTCTGACGTATGATATGTAGTGTCCCGACGCCATGGTGCCGCCCAGGTGCATTATTACGCAGCAGAGATTGTAACGGTGCAGGGCAGGACCGTCTTCCATTCGACAGCATCTTTCACAGAAACATTCCAGTTCGAGTGGCGTTGGCAAGTAAGAGTTGACCTTTTGGATTCCTGCGAGTGAGGTCGTGAACCTTTTAAGCTGCAAGACCATGATGTTGGGCAGTTTCTCGAACGAAACTTCGCGACTGGCTTCGTTGTATCGTTTACATTTTTCACAGAGATATTTATTGGAATCGCACAGTTTTTCGTACGTGACGCACGCTTTCCTGTAGATCTCGCTGGGACTTGCGTCGAAGTCTTCGTTGGTATTAATCGGTACTGGGATGTCGTAGAAAGGTTCCTTTCGTTCTGTGACGCTCTCGCATTCTAAACATTTGGTCCTTCTCAGAGTTATGCCTTCGAAGTCTTCGGCGACAAAATTGTAGCCTATTTTTCGTCTCGAAATGTCAATCGGATCGCCCGCGATGGCGTTGCATTCCTCTTCGTCGGTTCGATCCTCGTTCTGCATGTCTTTTGCGTTTTTGTCTTTCTTCTTGTTGCTCTTCTTCCACGAACGACGCACGCCGAAGAACTTGCTGCTGGACGAAGACAAATTAGAAGACTCGGCTTCGTACAGGATCTCGGGATTGTGTTGTATGTGTTGCGCCAGTAAATCGCACGTTTCTCTGATGTTGTCGAGAAGATAAACGAGAAGTTCGTGTGCATCTTGCTGATGGTTACCTTCGAATATGTAGTTGGCTTCCCGGATAGCTTGGAGCAACGCAGATGGCTGATATGTGTCTGAGAGCTCTTTGACTTCGAGATTATGCATCATGACGAAAAGTTCGTGCAGTTTTTCGGTCACAACCTGAACTTTGAGTTTCGGAATGACATCGTTACTGCTACCGAGCGAGAGGAGATCTTTGCTGCTGGTACTGCGCGAACTGGGACCCGAAGACGAGCTTATGTTGCGTCCCAACGACGAACTTTTCGCTTTGTTGTGTGAATAACGAGCATCGATCAGAGCCAAGTCGCCAATAAGATGGTGGAGATTGTGTAGAAACGTCGGTGCAAAACGAAGAGTATAAATGACGCTGTTAAGGAAGCATGTATTGCCCATGTTGGATAACGTTGCCACGGGACATTCGAGTACGGCATCACCGGAGGAGCTTCTGTAGTTATCATTAGATCCCCGATATCCGTTTAACATGTCTTCGAAAAGTAGCTTCTTCGTTGGGACGACTTCGTGGTGCTCTGTGGAATGTCTGCGTTTTAGTTTCAACGAGAATCGTTTGTTTGTCTTGTCCGAAGGATTTTTTATGTTGTCCCCAGGGAGAAGACGTCTCGATGCCTTTTGATGAAAGGTAACTTGCTCATCCTCCAGAACTGTCATCTTCTATAGCATACCTACGAGAAATTTAAAACAATCACTGTCAATGTCACTGGTTGACGCGGCCGAGAATTATCAAGCTTCTTACATGTGTGTTACTATTATTAATCCTTTAACGTTCGCAACTGCTTACGGGATGATCTGGAACGTTCGTTGCGTTGCGACGCGACGTACTTTTTCTTAATCACCTGTTGGAAATTTTCCGTTCCAACAAACAAAAGTACATAAAATACGACCTTTAACACTTCGCGCAAAACTAAAATCACTGATAAATAAAACGGGCGAGTCTTAATAAATGTCACTGATTTTCGCACACGCCAAAAACATCTTTCACAACGGTCTTCATCTTGTTTTCACGGCTGTGTCTCTAGTCACATGACACCAAAGAGCGGCACCAACAAATTAGACGTTAATTTTATTTTAACGTGTTACTTTGTAAGATTTATTATCTTAAATTTCATAAGTGTTATGTAACTAATCAGCTATGTTTGTTTATTCTTATTAAAAAAAATTTAAACTAAAATTAAAACCATTGTTCTGCGTAATATTATCAAATAAATTGCCACGATTATTTTACGGAATTAATACTAGTACATCAAAAAAAATTTAGTTGTTTTAATTAATAAGTAATAATTTTACATAATAAAATTAATAACGAAAAATACGTAGGTATCTCCGCGCTAAATGATAGAAGTTTTCAAAGGTATTCGGCTGTGTCTACGAGGACGTTCAAAATTCAATTTTAAACAAAAAGTCGAAATACTTTAAAAGATCTTCCACTTGTATCATATTTTTCTGTTTGAATAATAACAATTTAATACAACAACTTCAAAAATTAGTTGTATGTACCTTGTAATTGGTACCATTTATCTACAAAGACGTCGTCTTTATACAAAAACTTTTAACATAATTACAAGGAATTACAATATAAAGAAATGTTAATAATTTTAAGTAATATAACTGCAGTATTTGATGAATGAACACCAAACTATTCTCAAATACACAATTTATTAATTAACAAATTTGTTGCAAACTAATAAATTGTTTTATTTGTTGTTAAATAATTTTTCCTTCATTTTCCATTTGAATGCCTAGTAATTATAATAAAGTAAAACTACATATCTATTTTGAGGAACATGAGTCATGAGATGAAAAAGATTACTTTTTCAATTAATAATTGGTTCAGTAATTAACTTATTGTTAATTAAATAAGAAATATGATTATAAAATTGCAAACAATATGAAACAAATCTAAATTCGTAAATTAAATAAACGAATATTGCATATATGTATATGTATGTATGTAACGTACACGGAGATTTTACGGCTTATTCTGTTGTTTCAAATTCAATTGTTTTTTTAAAGTGTTAAATTTTGTAAATTAAATACCGATAAACTTACTACTTTCGTAGTTTTTCTCTGGCTCACTAATGAAAGTCCTGGCACAAAACACACCGTTCACCAACGAAAGATCTACTCGAAGTAAACAAGTGACAATAATGTCCGAATTATCTCTAAAAGTCACCTTAACAAAATGGTTTCTTTCACAGATATCTTGATTATTATTTGTTAGTTTTTGCAGGTATTTAAAAAACACATGAAGAAATTATGTTCTACCAGGGTCGTACATGAAATATTGAGACACTTTCCCATATAAATTTTTTAAAAGTAAAAAAATATATAGTAAAAGCATTTGCTCTATCTTATATTCTAATTTAGACGTTTGAATCAAAATTTTAAAATAAAAAAGTCGAGATAATAGAAAAATAAAAAATAAAATACTTTTTTGCAACAAAGTATTTGCTTTTAAATCTTACATCTATACATTTACTCGTTCAACAAATATCTACGACAAAAATAGTATTTCAATAAATTACAAATAACATCGAAAATGCGAAACAAAACAAAAATAAAACAAAAACAATACTATATAGTAAAAAATAGGTACTGTATGTATCTTAAAAATAATCAGTAATTTTTATCGTGTTTATATGTATACTTTGGTATTGGTGCAACAAATGTTTATATGACATAGTGGTCGTTATGATCCTGAAGCCATTTTTCCACAGATCGATAATTGATCTTCATCCAATTAACGTTATTCTTGACTTTTTCCACAGCGTTATCAAACGCTTGGACCGATGCTCCCAAAGAATCCCAGTTTTCTTTTCGAAATTTAAGCAGCTCTTCCAGCTGGGATTCCGTATTCATAAATATCGTCAAATATTCCACCATCTTGCTAATAGTGTTAAATGCAGAACCATAACTAATAAAATTATTTAGAGTTAGTTAAAAACTCGTAAGTTGTGAAAGACAACATTACGAGATGCAAGCAACATAAATTTTTTTCATTAATAAGCCAAAATATGGTTTTCTAAAAAACAATTATAAATGGCACATAACTTCCTGTACACACATCGTATACTGCACACGAATTTTTAAACTTGAACCCGTGGCGCCGTCATACGATAAATGATGGAACTTAATCGGATATTCAAACATACAAAGGACGTACCAAAAGTTTTAATATAAAATACAAAGGACGTAAAAGAATTTTTAAAACGGAAATAAAGTTTCTATTTATGTTACTTGCTGTGGGTTAGTTACAACGATAATGAATCTATTTATACTGCTTTTAGTACATCAAAATATGTTTTTATTGTAGAATGAGATATATAAAAAAATAAAATAAAATAAAATGAATTTTTGTTTTGAATAAAAAAAAAAAAAAATGACGACTAATTATTTGCAAACGTTAAATGATAAGTGCAATCTGATATACTTACTACTCGTTAATTTGCTTCCAATTGGTCAATAAGAAATTGAATGCGATGCTGTGACCTATATAATTCGAGGCAACAGCTTTGAAAACGCGAGGGCCATCTTGTTTCCGGATACCAGAGTCATTCTTTACCATGTAATCGAGATATCTAAACAACAAAAAAAATATTCACCCAAAATAAACACACGTTGCGACTATTTTAGTACCTTGATAACAGCCAAGGTTTAGAGGCACAACCTAAGGCATTGAGGATGGTTTCTTTTTCCGATAACGAGGTTGTTGTAAGGTACTGTTCGTAAGCAAAGTTCCATTCTGGTTCAGATCCTTCCCGAATGGCGGTACAGAAAATGGTTTCTTGTGTGTTTGCTGTGATTCTAATAAATACCAAAAAATAATATTTTATTTAAGTCATCAAAAAATGTTTAATTACTCCTGAGATCCTTGTCCAGACATTAAGTTCCGGAATCGATGCCTGGCAGTGGCGACGCATCTTGTTTCCGGTCTTTTACAAGCCCACTTTATCACTGTCCTCCTTATCCTTTGAATCAAGTAAGGATGAGATGGGGAATCCTCGAAATCGACGTTATCAAACGCAAAAGAAAATATTGTTGATAAGAAAATCTGTAAAATAGTTAATTATGTTTTTGTGAGGAAAAAGAATGGTTTCTTTTAGTTACGTCAAAATCGCCAAAAGCTGGAGTGGAATACAACACATTGTACAGATACTCAAATTTCGAAAATGCGACATGCATGGGAAGGAACGTGATGTCCTTGTCTTCCAAACTGTGTTTTTTGATCAGTTTCAATGGTATGTCGTAGTCAAGAAGACCAGCCCTCGCCAAGTCCATGGAATCGCTAATTAATTGTGCTTTTATAATCGTTGGGAAAGACATTATGTTCTCTGTCAATGCCCTCCAGTTTTGTTCATCGTAATTGACAATATAATATCCTTAAACAACTATAGATAGAGAACAGGGGTAAATATTATATTACCCAAAATGTTTACCTGTCTGTTGTGGATTCACCAACCACCAACGGTTTGCTTCAATTTCAAAGTTCTTTCCTGTTTCCTTCTTCAACCATTGCTTCGGAGACGTGTCATCAAAGTTGGTCCGAAGATCAGTGGTGTAAGATAACGGTACCCACCACAAGGTATCGTCAGCAAAAGTTTTGTCGTACGAAAATCGTTTCTGTGTCAAAAAAAGATAGTATCATAAAAAAAAACTACCCCAAAACCACTTTACATTATGTTTCGTTTCAAACCTGGGACACGTCGACTCTTCTACCATTTCTAACAGCAGTGACGACCGGAAAGCCTGGCTGTACCGTCCAGGAATCCATGATTTCTTTTATGGACAGATCGTTATGAAGATTCTCATCTTCATGGGCTTGTTGGGTCAACACTTCCCATAGGTCATCCTGTTTTGCGTTGGAATAAGTAAAAGTGTGTAGATATTTAACAAGTCCAGCTTTGAAGGTCCTCTCGCCGAGGAAGTTGTTTATCATTCTGATAATGGAAGCCCCTACAGCAATCAGCAATATTAAAGGGTTGTTTCTTTATTTATTTTTTTATTATATGTAATTTGTGCCAACCTTTAGAGTAAGAGATTGGATCGAACATTTGTCTTATTTCGTCTGTAGAGTGGACTGAAAAGGTCAAAGGGTGTGTCGACTTTAAAGAATCGATTGCAAAGGCCTCGTGAACTTCTGTCATGATAAATTCATTTAAAATGTTCCAATCGGGATACACCTACCACATATATTCTTCAGATAATGTCACGGTAAAAAATATACGTGCACTTACAAAATTGACTCCGTAATATTTTAAGTAATTGGCAAAGCCCTCCTTCAGCCACAAATCGTCCCACCACTTGGGAGTGACGAGATTTCCGAACCACTGATGGGCCAACTCGTGGGCCATCACAGTGGACACGGTCCTTTTGTCTTCGACTGTAGATATTTTTTCATCGAATAACAGAACGGATTCTCTGAAACGAAAAAAATTATATAAAAATCTAATTCTTCTTGTAGAGTTCGTAGTCTATTACCTGAAGGTAATCAACCCCCAATTTTCCATGGCACTAAATCCAAAGTCAGGCACTGCAACCATATCGATTTTGGGCAAGGGATAATCGATGCCGAAATATCTCTCAAAGTACGTCAAAATCCTTGGTCCAATGTCCATGGCCATCCTCGTCTGTTCCAAAGCATCCCTTCTGCTCCAAATGGTGAACAACTTCTCCGACGAGTTAAATCGGAAGGGTTGCAGATCGCTTACGACGAAAGCGACCAGGTACGAAGACATCTGGGGTGTTTCTTTGAAATGATCCCAAATCCAGTCTTTCCTGTCGACTCTACAATCAGGGAGAGCTTCACAACTGATATCAAATGAATCAGGATTTAATCCAAACTCACATAACAACACTCTCACGTTTTGGCATGTTGGATAAGGAAGTCAAATTCGATGGCCTTGCGATACTGATGGTGTATTTTGCTTTGAACGATGGTTCGTCGAAACATGGGAAAGCCCTTCGGGCATCTGTTGGGGAAAATTGGGTGCTTGCTATCCATCTACAAAACGATGCTGGTGTTAAAATGTTTTTTTTTGAAAATCTTTGGAGTTATGGGATATTGTTGAGTTTATGGGATTCAAGGTTCAAGTCGAGAACTATAATTGCATTTAATTGAGTTGTTAATTATTAATTAATTAATGAAATGACCTCATAAAACTAAAAAAATGTTAAAACTGAAGTAAGAAGTTGGTCAAAAATTGTTACCTGACTTCTTTTGAGTTGGAATCAACGTAAGAACTCCTGTAGAATCCTTGCATATAATCATTGAGTTTTCCCTTGTAGGTGATCGCGATTTGATACTCATCTCCTTTATTCAAATTTTCAGCCAACGATATTACGTATTTTTGGGATTCGTTATCGTACTTCTGATCGTTTATTTCTACATTTTTGTCATCGCTTAAATGTTTAACACTTACGGAATGTTGATTTATTTCTATGTCATTAGTATTTAGTTGTATTTTGTTAGTAGACTCTGAAGCGTTCACAGTAATTTGTACTGCTCCGTTTGTTGTGAAATTTCCTTCTTCGAGGAACGGTATTATTTGAAGTCTAAAAATAAAAATATATAATTTTATCCTTTTATCAGGCAAAAGTAGGAAAGAAAGACTTCAAGAACAGTCTTAATAATAATTTTTGATGACTTTGTATCTGGTTTTCAAGGAAGAAAAGCTGAATTTTAGTAGCATCAGGACGTAAATCCTTCAATAAAAATATACTGCTTTCACGAAAATGATACAATGACCCACTTGCAGGCATTTTGTGCTCAAAAATTAACAAACGCAAAAAAAATATACAAGCCATTAAAATCAGTTTTAAGTGAAAAAAATAAATAAATTGGAGAAAGAATTTTCAAGACTAAAAAAAAAAATTAATTTCAGTCGTGGGCATAACAGTGCATATCAATCCATCTCATTCTATCTATTTTAAAGAGTGACCACATCGACTTCCTCAAGTTTATTATGAATAGAAAACGTAAACAAAACTGAAATTAGACTTTACGACTGCAAATGTACGGTGGAAAACCACCGACTCAAAACTATTTTAACGTTAAATTTTCTTTTATGCGTTTCTTGTTTCTTCCTCATGCCTTCCGCACTTTTTTTTAATTGAAAGTAGGCTACGAGAACGAGAGATTTGTTTTATTACTTCATTGCTTGTTCCAATTAAGTAGAATAAAAGTACTACACTCTTTTGCTTTGTTTAGAAACAAGAAACTATTATAATTAAAAAGTCTAAGGAGGACAATAATTAACCATGGAATCCATTAAATTTTGATAAAAAAAATCAATTATCTGTCCATGTGGGCTTTCCATGATTAACTTTTCCATCAATTACATAGAGAAATGATTTCTTGCAAGAACCCATCATGGGCAGGGCAAAAGAAAATGAAACAATTGTTATCTTTTACCTGTAATGCAGGGGTTGTATACTTCGAGGGAGTCTTACAGACACGTCTTTGATCACTGCTTTCCTTAAAGCTTCAGGGGAAGCTTCGTTTGGACAGTATGGCAGTAAAAAGTATGTCAATAAGGCTGCTAATGCTATGAGAATCATTGCAAACAATACTAAAAGGGCACACACTATTTTCGAAATAACTAAATCTCCTTTCGAAGTCCTATTAACCGTGTACTTCTTTTGATTGCTATTGTTTTCGAGTTCCGCTGTTGTAGGAACACCTGGAATAAACACAAAAATTATTTACTGATACCAACAACCCCTAATATCGATAATTATGAACTAAAGAAGAAAGCAGAAACAATTTTCATTTATATAAGTACATACTCAGTTCTTATCGGTCATTTCAATTGGAAAAAATCCGATTAGATTAAAAGTGTATTGGTCTATTTTCTAATAGAAAATAAAAATTTTTGCATTGGGTACATATTTCAACTCAAAAAAAAAAAAAATAAATAAAGGGATCATTTGGGAAATTTTTACCCTCTGTAAAAAAATATAGGTCAGACAGACAATCTGCGTTGATGGTAACCTTAAGTGACATTTGTATGACATTTTTGAACGCGAAGACATGCGACCTGATAAATTAATTACTGCGGCCTTCGTTGCGCCAACAAAATCTGATTGTCCACGACGACGATGGGGCCGATGTGGGCCGTTCTCACATCAGGTAAAAAAAGAACAACGGGGAACGACGAGGGAAAACCAATTAAGAAAATCGTCCTCAAAACGACCGAGCGATAAAAAGAAAAGTCAAATCGTTAAGGGTGCGGCCCGAGGGGTAGTTCTAAAAGTCTCTGGAAAATTATATGGACGCGTGATGGTCATTGGAAAAGAATTCTTGCTGAGTCAGACGATTAACGCATGAAAATTTTCCTTAAAGGAAATTTTTGTAACTTCTTAGAACTACCCCGCTACAAAAAATTAGATTAATATTTTTTTCTTTTATTACATACCCATTTTTTTAACATAACTCACAAAGTTTAAAACTTCTTCTTGAAACAACGACATTAAGTGCACGTTATTATACAAACTCGTTAAGTAAAATAATGAGTTATAGTTGTAAACATAATTATTTTCTAGCAAGGGTAGATAAAAACTGCTAGGTATACAAAAGTATGATTTTCTTTTCCTTATAAGTTCAATAAATTATTTATTTATGTATTAATAATAATTATTAGTTACACATAGGTACCATTATCAATAGAATTGTTATAGTTTATAGTTGTTACAATGTCTTTGTTGTACCAGAAAATAGTAATTAAATATAAATTGGTGTTTAAACGAGAAATATTTTCGTACAAACCATTTATTTATAATAATATAAAAAAGGTCAAGTAAAAGCAGTGGAATATTTTGCAACATGTCGGAAATGTGTTGTTTTTTGTATGACCCAAATTTTTTGGCGTCACTCGAAATTTTCTGCGAATTTTATTAAATAATAGATCGATCATTTTATTTATAATGTCTACGTAACGTGGTGTAATTATAACATTTTTAATGAATCCTAAGTCGAGTTTTGAAGACGATCCAAGACAAAACAAGACTTGTCTTTGACTCAGTGAATTAACGGTCTTCTTGAATGAAAGTTTCCGTCAAATAGCCAATTCATTTTCACGTCAAATAGAAGGATGTTGGCGTGAGAAATTATGTCACGAAACATGATAATTGTACATGCATTTTCGAAGGACAAAGGTGTAAATTTTCACAAATACTTTACAAAAATAGTAACAATTCAAAGAAAAATTTGAAATAGGGTCTCTGTTTGAGCTTTTTGACTGTACACACATAAATAATATATAACAATATTTAACAAATCTCTGAAGATTGAAATTACCAAAACTTTTATGTTTCTACCAAAAAAATAAAATATATTTATAAGGATTGTTTTTTTGTTTCAATTTACTGTAGCAAGTTCTTTTTGTATTTTATTTTACTTTCTGTATTAAGTTTTTTTCAGTCTGAAACATTTTTTATAAAAAAAAATTCCACTTATTTAGTGAAATGAAACACTCGATGAAGTAACAAAAGTCAAAAACGAGACACATGTTTCGTGTTAGTTTGAAAGACTTTAAGCAAATACCACAGTGACGAAAACCAAAAGAAAAGAAAAAAATGTAAAGAAAAACAGAAAAAGAAGTTGAATGTTTCATTTCGGTTAGGTACCCTGAGAATAGTAGCCGACCATTTTGCACTAATTAACGTCACACTAATTGGTGTAACAAATTTCTTCCGTCAACTCGCGGCTCTTTTCGAATTTTCAAATCACACTGACGAGTTCCATCCGTACGTCGAACACGATTGCAAGGAACTGGCTCACGACGCGTCGCGACGCTTTTTGCACTGGGCGAAACGCAACACGACGCCCGTTAACTCAGTACATATAATGTAAACAATTACTTCAACAGTAATGAAACCGGAAACTGAGGAAAAATACGAAAAAAATTGTTAATTGTTATAGTTTTATTATTAATTAATTTATTATGTTTGGGATTTTATGACCTTGCTTCTTAAAGGTTGATCTATATGGATTTGGATTTCATAAAGGTAACCGAATTGGCTTTATAAAAGGGTTTCTACTAAAAGGGGTTAAATTTTAACCCAGGGTTAACACATGTAAAAAAAAATAGTTCTATTTTTTTAGTTCCTTTTGGTTTAATTTAATCTTTATTTTACCTAAAATTAAATTACTATTTAGTAACATTAAGGATAATTGTTTAAAAATGGTAGTAAATAAAAATTTTGACCAATTTCTTCATCGTCAGTAACTCAGGGCCATATTTTTTTGACTAATAGTAAGTAATTTTGGACTATTTTAGTTTTTTAAGTTTTTTTTTTTGGATATAAGACGAGGTGAAGAAGATAAAAAATTACATTGAGTCATTACCCTTGTCCACCCCTTTGGGGTTCATCAATCACTTCTTGGCATGCATTAGTTTATGAATGAAGAAGCCAATAACCGAATGAATTGCAGTGAATATTTTGGCTGACCAGTAAAATAAAAATAATTAATTAATTAATACAATTTATTAGTTGTAGAGTACAGTATTTTAATGTAAATCATTATTGAAAATCGATTCATTCTGTTGCCAGGCCAAAAGGTTACACGATTAAAAAAATGAAAGCAATTAGTAACAAGCAAATTAGTCAATTTGGTGACTAAAACACCATTTACATATTATATTAGGTGTACGTTGAATGTCGTCAGTCAGTCTGGCTACCTATGAGATGACCTGTTACCTGTTATTGGTACAATTACGTCAGATTTGTGCCAATATTGGATATCAAAAAAGAAAAAAAACGTTTACGAAATCAGTACGACAAAAGGATCAAAAATTTGAATGAGTTTCTGCTAATAAATAATTAGTTTTCGTAAAAACAATGTGTGAGGTAATCGGTTGAATTAAAACACCTCAAAAACATGTGTTCGAGATCTAAAGATAACTTGAATAAGGATTATTTATACATAGTATAAACATGAATAATTTATGTACTTTCTCATAATATCTATGTGCTACAGCGGCATGTTTAGTACGCACGTTTGAGTAAGCAGCGTACGTACGTGCCAACATGAGCGCGGGAAATGACAAACGTGTCCAGGATTTTTATAACCAATTAAATCCAAAAATATATCTTTCGGCGCTTGAATAATGGACGACAGTTCGCGGTGCATCGGGTGGTCTGGTCCTTTGCCTTTTTCCGAACAGAAATTTCGTACGCGATAAATTTTCCTGAGCAACTTCCTGGTTCCTGGTTTCCAAAATTGAAAACACTTTTCGAACATTTCTAAACCATATTTGGAAGAATACATTTCAGGTCTCAAAATATTTCTAGTAATTATGCACAATAGCTTACCCCCATTCGTCTTGAGTTTCTAAATTTTCAAAAATTTCGTGTATTTGTCTTCAATTTGTATGTGTACCAACGCGATAATGGCATCATTTATGAGTAGTTGTGTTGTTGACTTATTTTAATATTGGGTGCATGTTGTATTTGTTATTTTAAGATTAGATAACGAACTATGCATAGGTTATGTGGTAGTAGGTGTGGGTTCGTGTAAATGCACGTCTACACCATATAACCTACTCGTAGTACGTTAGTATAAATATAAACAATTACTCGTCAACCGTTCCTTAATCTCATAAGATTAATTAAACACAACAATACAAGTGCTAGTAATGATGTCATTATCGCGTTGGTACACATACACATTGAAGACAAATTGTTGAAAATTATGCCATCATGGGAGAAAAAAACTGTGTCAAAATTTTTAGGAAAGCTATTGTAATTATTATTATTAATTCTAAAAAAAAATCTACACGTAGGTCGAACTTTTAATTAGGATGTTGATGTTAATTTTTGTTTAAATACGTCAATGGGTAGATAATAATTTTTGTAATAAAAATTGTGATTCAAACGATAAAAATACAGACTGTAAATAATTACCTTTTATAAGGTTTAAAAATGGCTTATGAATTAAACAGTAAGTATTTTTTTGCAAATGTGAGGATTATTTTCAAATTTAATTTCCAACATAGATAAAAAAGATAATTTATCTCGTAAATTGATAGACTAAAACAATTACCATTATTTATAATAATTTTATAACGCCATAAAGCATTATTTATTTAGATAGTTGATCTCATTCCACCTACAACATGAAAAATACGAAACTCAATTTAAATTTGCCTGTAACGTGTGGTGTAATTCTTTTTATACAAGGCCATTTTAATAAGTTTTTAAGTAAGAGTACACAAACATGGACCACTTTGAATAATTTTATGACATATACAGTAAACAGTAATTGCTAATTTGGTATTAAAATACAAAATGAATCATACAATACGTAGGTACGTAAGTAAAAATTAAAAAGTTGAAATTTTTATTTAAAATTATGTATTAACAAATAATCAAAAATTTAGAGGGGATCTACCAAAGTATCTTTAAATTGTTTAATTATTTTAATTTTGATTTAATAATCTGATTGTATAACATTAAGGTACATATCATGTTTTACATGTTCATTGATAAAATTCATGGTTTCAAAGAATAATTCACAATCAAAAAATAGTTTGGACCAAATAAAAATTTGTTGTTATTTCTTGTTGCACTGTTTCTTGTAAAAATATTTTGTTTACATTAATTGCAGCATAATTTCGGTTTCTATTTGTTTAACTGGTCTTTAATTACAATATTTTGTCTTAATAAAGTGCGAACCATCAATTCATTCTACTGTTTAATTGATAAGGGTAATGAACTCCTTATTGTAATATTTAATAAATAGTTTAGTTCACTTTCGCAATTGTGTAGAGCTTATCGTTATTATAATCATTAACAAATAAAATGTTCACATGTGTTTTATTTATTGTTTTAAACTCCTGTACTACATAAAAATTAAACGTTCATTCATTTAATTCAAAACCAGATTGTAAAAAAAATATTAAAATATAACACGATCAAAAAAGGCAACTTAAAAAAAACTTTTAGCAATACCGTTTCACATTACTCATTTGACATTTTATTTTAATGAATGGAATAAAAATAAATTAACATATTCGATGCCAATGCAGTTCTATAATTAATTATTGTAATAAAAAAGGGAATGCTAATATTAACTGTTCGAAGGTTGTCTAATATGAATTTTACATTAACATTAACACCCACTAGTTCATTTCCCAAGCTCAACAAATTCAAAAATTGCTCTGCGGAAATAAAACTGAATTTAATGATTACATAAATCATCAATGAATCAACAAGTGTCAACTGTATCAAGGATTCGAAATTAATTTTTGTATTTGCAATTAATTAATTTTAGTATGTACCCAATTTTTATTAATTTTAATATGTACCCAATTTTTATTAATTTTGGTAACTTTTTATGAGTTCCATTTTACCAATGTTTACACTGACCAAAATTATTTAACTTAATTATATTTATATTTATGTAATAATATTACACGATAACCTTTTTATGCATCTTACAAGAATCATTATCACTGATGCTATTAAAACTTACTTGAGTAATCCAGATGATTCTTTTTGGCCACCATTTTTACAAGTTCAAAAGTCACCCACTATCACACACAAAATACTCAATAAAAAAGTAAGTAAAACTCGAAATTCAAAAAAAAAACCTCAATGGTAGTGATGATAATTGATAGATAATCCGGCGTCTTGTCACGAAGAACTTGACAAGCACACTTACATCACTGTCCATTCACTGGTAGGTATTTACTAACCGATTACCATCTCGTTCTTAACGCCTACCCATTTTCCAATTCATTTGTACCATTTTGTGACCAATCGTAAACATTAAGTACGAACTCAAGAAATAAAAGTGTTGACCAACAACCAAAAATTATTTTTTGGTTACAATTATTTAAAAAAATTTGATTTTTTTAATCAAAGTACCTTCAAGGTACTTGCGTTTGCCTCCACTCGAGTAAACTTACTGATTAAACCACAACTACATGTATTGTGTACACTTTACGTACATACACAAGTAGTGGCTTATCTAGAAACTTGTATTTCACCTGACTAAGTAAAACCCAACGCATACCATTGACGAATAATAAAAATAAAGTACCATACACATGTATTTTGGTACCATGAGCGTTACGTCAACATTCTTAGTGGTAGGGTCCTGACTGGAGGATGACATCATCCCTGTGTTGACACTATTATACATACACATTTGAATTATGTATATCGACGTGTTGGGCGTTAATTTATTGTTGACTTAAGTCGTTGTCTATTGCATGGGAACTTCATAATACCATTAATTGGTTGTTTGGGTCGTTAAGTACGACACAACATATGCTAGAAAGTTTGAGGTCAGTATTCTAATGAGATCAGTTATGAGGGTGGGAAATGGGAAATCCCATATGTAGTACCATAACCCCGATTATGTTGGTACCTACCAGGCAAGTGGTTTTTTATATGTCATTAATGGGGTCTAATTTAATTTTGTATGTATTCGAAATATGGATGAGTTAACTGTCCAAATTGCTTCCGTATCCGTCATAGAAAAAAACTAACTGTCGAAGGATAATAAATCGTACTTTAACCCAATTAACTAACCTTTTTCTCGACTGTATCAAACAGGAGCTGATTGTAAGGTGGGCGAGGCACTCGTGGCTCCATTTGGAAAGTGTTTTAATGTTTTAGGTGATGTCAGAAGCAAAAGCGTTTCTTAACTATTGACTTCTTCACAAGTCGAAACAAGAAATGCACTTGCAATTAAATTGAGACTTCTTGAGTAGAATTCAAAATATTTTATTTGGTAGAATTTTCCTTCGACTGCTTTGACTCATCTCGTTAGTTCTTATGTTTGATTTGATGTAATATATTCAAAATGTCATTTCTATTTTCGTAATTTTTTCGAAAGAAAGTCACACAATGAGTCAGAATACGTGATTGGACTTCATATTGTAATATTTGCAATTTATGGTGAATGTCAAAATCTGAATCATAGCATAGCACGTCCTTGTTGCGTTTTAAATTTAGAAAAGGTCATGGAAAGGTCCACTTGTTGTCCTTTAGTAATAAAGACTGGACTATCATTCTTAAATAGGTAGATGACCATAAAAGAAGCTCCTTCTTAGGAGTGCAATTCTCATGTACCCTTTGGAGGAAGCTTTTAAAGAACCGCCGTTACCGTTCGACCTTTTGCAGTTTTCAGTTGTCTCAGACAAATAATAAAACGTGGATCCCCCCATCATTCTGTCTAAATAAGGTCAGCTAACTGGGTCATTCGGCAACCCAATTGTTAAGACGATTATTAAAAATGACATTTTTACCATTTTAATTAAAACAGTTGGCAATTAAAATTAAGAAAACACAGTTTACAAAACAGCTACTTAAATACATGCATTTAGTTCCTTGTGATAATAGATAATAAATGAATTAATTATTTAATTATTTTTTTTTTAACAGTAGGTACCTACTAGTAGTTAATTATTAGTTTAAGCCAGCTTTTGATATTATATTTAGAAAGAGCCCGATGCATATCTATTTCTGGTTTTTAACTAGTCGGCATTCAGTCGCTTTAAACTATAATTATTTACAAGCTAATTAAGTATGCAGAAAATTTACATTTTGTGCATGCGGGTGACGCGATCATAATTATCAGTTCACTGTTAAATTATGCAAGTGCGTGTATGTCTTTTTATGTTTTTACACGAAAACTGAGAAAAGTAATAGCACAGGTTTCACTTAAAAAAAAAAAAAACAATTATAACACCAATAGAGTCAGAAACAGGAATATAGGGTGGAAGAGAAAGACCTAGATTCGATCACTAAATTATTCGAAATCAATTTTTGATTTTTATGTCCAGTGACCTCATAATTTTTGTATAATAAAGTTGGGTCATCCTTCAACTCCTTTTTTAGTCACTGCAGCTGAGGTCACTTCCGTTGCAGGTATATGCATGACCAATTAAGTATTTATATAGGCATCGCAATTAGTAAGGGCAATTATTTAGTTCAGAATTCATAACCATAAACAATAAACAAATTAATTGAGTGGATACAAAGTAATTTTTACTGTTACTCTTTATTTTAAACAAATTTTCATACTATGAAAACGATGTAAAAATTAGTTGTTCTCTTATTGAGTTTAATTTTAATTAAAAAGGAAAACATTTCATACAAGATTATTATCTTAATTATTAGTTCCTGTTTTACGTAATTTTTATATATTATAAAAAATCGTTTAAATCAGAAGATAAAATGTTAATTTATTAATCATTAATCGTAGCAGTAATTAATGCAACAAATAATTATATACCGCATCAGTTTTATTGTGCACTAATTACAACTTTACTTTATTAACATTACACACTGTTACATATTTTTTCTTTCGTTGATATCTTTTTATTGAAATTAACATTCAAAAGAATGTACAAAACATGCAACGTTTTGCCTTGAGAATGGATTACTTACTTAAATAAGAATAGCAACAATAGCATATTTACTCGCAGTTGTACAAATATTTGCAAAATTTTAAATAAAAATTTAAAATTCATTTAGTGTCTTTTTTTGAAAAAATAAAAACATTAACAGTAAATAAAATCAAAACATTCTTCTGCAAAAAAATAATATTATTTCAAAAGGCGGAACTTCAGGGGAGGTCTGCACCCTGCACCCTCTCACCCTCTGCGTAATATTTTATCCTTCAGACTGCCTGTCTACAATGACCTTTTCTAGTAATATGAAACCTTGTGTCTGAAATGATACGCGAAGGTGAGGTGAAACTTCCTTTAGATTGTTTACATGAACCAGATTCATTTTTCCTTCCTCCAATTTGCAGAATAATATTTTTAAAAGCACAAGCATCTAACTGACACATGTGATGTAATATTCGCAAAAATAAAATGATTAAAAACTAAGTACATGTGTATGTTAAAAGGTATTGTGAAACCTGAACCCACATTAACATGGTTTACTTTTTTATAAGATAAAAAACGATGCATTAAAAATTTTCAAAAACATCCCCAAGGGCGAAGGAGAGTCATTTGCATTTAAAAAATAAATAAATAAATTGTGTGTCAAATATATAAGATATAAAATACATATTTAACTTTAAAATATTTTAAAAAATAAGTAATTTAAACTATTTTAGTAGAAAGGAAATTTGTTATTATATTTTACTAAAATACAGACGAAAATTGTCATTCTGGACGTTCCGACCAATTAAGCTATTTCCATCTAGTTAGAATATAAATTAACTGTATTCCTATTGGATCTTCCAAATATACGAGACAGGAAACAGAAAGAAAAACCTGAGATGTTCCACCCTCGACCACTCATTTGTCATCTGTTTTTGCGCTAACAAGTATCAAAAGTGTGTTCAGTGAAATGGATAATTCAAAATTTACTTTTCCTACTCTAAATTACGATTTTACAGCAAAATTTTCTTGGATGAAACGAGATATTCGAAAAAATCTTCACAATTATCGTTATTGCAACACGTGTTTAGACTGGTTACCCTGTAATAATACGCGATTTGCAACGGAAGTGAATAAGAATTATAATAACTTAAAAGAACAAAATTATTTTGTGAAATCAAAATCGGAATCCAACAACAGCGCACATAAAATTTTTGATGATCTAGTATACAGCATCGATCCATATGAAAATCGATTTGAAAATAAACCACCAATTTGGAATACTTTCGTTGGGGATTTACAGTTGCAGAAAAAGAAAAGTTATGAAGAAGCAGAAGTAGTAACAGGTAAATGTATTTATTTTTTACTAATTTTTCTCTTAATTATTTATTGCTCTGCAGATAATAATAATTCATCTTGTTGCTCCTCTAAATCCAGAAAAGAACGCACTGCATTTACTAAGGAACAAATTTTGGAACTAGAGACAGAATTTGAAAATAAGAATTATTTAACACGTTTACGAAGATATGAAATCGCTACCGCCCTTAATCTTACAGAAAGACAGGTAAATAAAATTTAATTACTAAATACAATACGATTAAAAATAATATGTAATTAATAAGTCTCTTAAATTTTAGAACGTTTTATACATCGAAAATTCTAGAACCGTAAATAATTTGTATAAAATTTATTATAGTACAATAATTGTGCAATATTTTCAAATAATTAATAACATTTATTATTTAATTTCGAATTATTAAAGCCTTTAATTAATTTGTTGTCTCGTATTCTGCTATTACTAGTGTTCTAAAAGCGAAAGCTTAACGGGTTGCATAAATATTTGGCTCTACTTTGGCGCTTATTTTCTCCAAACTGAGATATTTTTCAATAAAAATTGAGATTGTAATTTATAATATATTCATTATTGTTTAAGATGATGTGCTTAAAATAGTGAAATTACGCTTAATTAAGGTTTGTAGTTAAAAAGAAAATACTTCTCGAATACTACTTGCAAAACACCGGTGATCGTCCTGTTGCATACGTCGTAAAAAATACTTAATTTATTTTTAATTAATTTTGATTATTGTATTATACTATAAGCCAAATACAATATTTCAGGTAAAAGTCTGGTTTCAAAACAGGAGGATGAAATCAAAAAGAGCAAAACTGCAATCAAAATGCAAAAATTGAAGAACTAAAGGAAAAATGATTTTGTTGTTTGAAAGTATTTGAATTTTTGTAATTATTTAATGTATTCCACAACAAATTTTGTTTTTATCTTTTTGTTTAAGTACATTTTATATCCTTATTATTATTTTAACTTATAAATAAAAAGCATACGTGTATTTACAAATGTTTTTATTAAAATCAAGTTTTTGAATAGTCATTACAATAAAATATGTTAATAATAATAAGTCTTAACACATTTTAAGATAATTAACACTTTTAAGTCTTGGCGACTCCTTTGGATTTCTTTTGTAGAGTTTGACTTCTCAGTTTAGGCTTGGAGTTACCAAAATTTTCTGCCATGTATTGTTCTAAAGCTAATTTTAACTTTTTTACGTCTTTTTTCTGAGTCTTTACTTTGGCTATTTTACTTTTAGCCTTTAAAATAGACGATTTGTTTTCATTCTTATTTATTTTTGTTTTAGTTTCAATATTTTCTATTGTATTTACAGCTTTGATTTTTCTTGGGCTGATTCTTAACGAGATTTTTTTATCATTTTTCTTAATTACAGGTGATTTATTTATCTTTTCATTAATTTTAACTTGTTTTACTTTGTTTGCAGACCTCGTTTTCAATTTACTTTCACTTTTAGGTGTCTTATTTGTATTTTCTTCAGTTTTAAGTTGTTCTTCTTTACTTGAAGTCTTTGTTTTCTTGTTTCCTTTCTTCTCCTGTGTAAGAGCCTCATTTTCATTTGCAGTTTTAGTTGGTCCTACTTTTTTCAGTGATTTCTTGTTCTCTGATTTTTTGTCGCCTTTAACATTTTTCTTTACTATTTCACTATCTGCGACATCCTTAACGTTTTTGGAGGTTTTCTGTTTCTTTTTTCCCAAAGTGGGCACATTTTGAGCCTCTAAGTTATAATCTATGCCAAATTCGGCAAGTTTATTTGTAACTTTTTTTATTTTATGAAGTCTTTCTTTGCATTTCTCTTCATATTCAGCTTCAGTTATCGTCCTATTTTTCTTTTTATTCATCTTGGCTCTGATCTTTTTCAGTGGAACATTTCTAAGTGTAATGGGTCTCCTCCTGAATATCTTCGACGGGGCTTCTGATGGAGTTAAAAATTTGGCTGCAAAGACGCAAAAAAACAGTTTTAAACATGCAATACAATGGCATTTTCAGAAAGCTCACCTATCATCCGCTTTTTAAACATTAAATAATTATCCATGGTTTCAGCTGCAATTTTGGCAACATCCTCTTCAGCAAAATGAATAAAAGCGTAGCCTTTGCTTTGTCCTGTCCTCATTGATCTGCACAACACGACTTTTAACACGTCCCCAAACTGAGAGAAATATTTTCGTAACTCATTTTCAAAAAATCCATGTGGCAAATGTTTTAACAGCACAATTCCTGTTCCTTTCATACGACGTTTGATCATTTTTTCCACTATTTTAATTCTTCCTGTCTGTAATAAGAGTTATTTTAATAACGAACATTAAGTTTAGGTTAGGATTTACCTTCAGTCCATGTTTAATTTTTGCTGCACGAACTGCGACTTTTTTCTGTTGCCTCTTCTTCAACGAAATAGTCTCCGACATTTTTAATCGTTACAATTACGTTTAAACGTTAATTAATTAATAAACACCGTTACAAATTGAGATTAAAAGTGCTAATAAATTGAGGTTAGGTTACTACCACACGTTTATTTTTTTTAGTCCCACTGATATACTATAGCTAATCTACAGAGTTTGCAGATTCATCAAAGTTAGATATTAAATAAATCGTAAAATAAAGAAACTAGCCTTATAAACCTTTGTAAAATCAAAATATACTCTAAAACTTGTTATTAATATTTAAAAAAAATGTAAAGTATTGGAAATTTTAAAATAATACTTAAAAAAAGTAGATGATCCTATTGACATTACTGTACTAACTTCGTGGTTGTTGCAAGGACGTTCTGTTTGTTGACCAACTTCAGACGTTTCATTTATGATTGATTAATTTGTAACTTGTTTGTTAAAGAAGTTAAACTTATTAAATTTGTGTAATTTGTCGAGTGTTCCATCAAATTATTAAGTGGTGTTGTAAATTTGAGTGCTAAAAAATGTGTGGTGGTTTTACTTGTTCCAAAAATGCCCTTATTTCACTAAACGTTCTCTACATAGTAAGTTACTGATATGCCAATAAAGATAATTATTACTTTAATAATTTCGTAGGTAGTAGCTTTTGTACTGACTGGAGTTGCTGTATATGGAAGAGCAGCATCTTTGGTTACCAATTTGCCAATTGTGGGAGGAATTCTGGCATGTGGAATAATATTGTTTCTAATTTCTTTGCTTGGTCTAGTTGGAGCTGTCAAACACCATCAAGTTCTGCTATTTTTCGTATCCTTAATTTGTAATAATACTACATAGTATTTGTATATTATTCCTTAATGTTTACTAGTACATGGTGATTCTGTTCCTTTTGTTCTTAATTCAGTTTTCTGTTGCTTGCGCCTGTTTGGGGGTTAATATGGAACAACAGCAGCAACTGGCAGAACAGGTCACTAGTTGAATGTTATAGTTGTCTTTTGTGACTCTTATTGTTAATATTTAGGGCTGGGGACGTGTTGATGACAATACAAAAACTAAAGTTCAACAAGTGTTCACTTGTTGTGGTTTTGATAAGGAAATTAAATCAAACAACACCAAAATGGGGCACCCAAGTTGTGAATTAGTTGAGGTAAAACGTTAATTAAAGGTATATTAATATTTATAACTAATTTGTGTATCTCCTGTAGCCAAAATGTTGCCCTGATCGTGACCACTTTCCCAAATGTGAATGCCCTTCATGTATGAGTAAATTGCAGAGTACAATTAATTATGCTTTCAAACTGTGTGGTTGGATTGGACTTTTCTTCAGCTTTACTGAGGTAAAATAATAATTTTGTGTATTTTAGTTTTTTAATTAATAATTAATAACCCTTTCCCTAATATTTGCAAATAGTGTTTGTGGATATGAAACGTTTATAATTTTTTTTTTATGTACCCGTCCTTAGATTTAATTGCTATTTTTTCTTCAAATAGCTAATTATATTATGCATTTATTGTATAAATTTCATTTGAATCGGTCGAGCCGTTCAAAAGTTAAAAATTAATTTCGAAATTCGATTTTTAAAATTGTTCATTTTTATGCAACTTATATGCACTGGCGTATATAAAGATGCATATGTCCGTTTATGTGAATTTTTAATTATTTTTTTCACTATTAAATAACTTAATATAGTAATATGAAAAAATTGCAGCAGAATTTTAAGAAAAATGGAATTTTTCGACCCGCTTTATTGTGGTTGTTATGGGACAAAACGTACGCATATTTATTTCTGGTAATTGCTCTGGGGGTTGGTAATGTGTTTCGTTAATTTCATTTCATTTTGGTACCAAAAAGAACCACGAAGTTCCAATAATTTTTAAATGTATGCTTTTAAAAAGGAACAGAGCCATTAAAACGACTCAAGTGTACCACTATCGTCTGTTGTAATGTAGTTATTTTTGGTGGTATTTTAACAATTTAGAACTCATTATTTCATTAGCTTTCATTGCCGTTTTGTATCAATTTTTGCGTTACTCAAGTAGTTATTATGTTATTAAAGTGTATGAAAATGAAGTTTAAAATTTCAATAAGAAAACGAATTCAAAATTGAACAAATTCTGCATCTTTTACTATTCTGATCTATTATTAATTAGTCTTTAAACTGTCCTACAACTAATTAGTATTCCTTATTCTTTAACATATTTTATTAATGATAGGTTAAAAATGTACTTGTATTTTATGGTGACTTTGCGATTTAATTGTCCTGTCTGTGCATGTTACAGTTTTTGGGTGTTTGGTTAACGGTTCGCTATCGTAACCAGAAAGACCCTAGAGCCAATCCGAGTGCTTTCCTCTAGTTTCTTCTCGTCTAATAAACTTGTGGTGGGTCTAACATTCATTTCATTCTAGTAACCAGCAACATATTTTAAACATTAACTCATTGTTTATTTGATAAACATTATACTGATTGGGGCATTAACGTCCTAAAATTGGCGAAAATATTAGGACTTACTGTTACTGAACATTTTTGAAATATCAAAGATTTATTCGAGGCTTGAGTCCCAAACAGTATAAGAAGCACATAATTTTTTTTGTTCTTAAATGCACTTGATTTTTTTTTTCGTTTTTTTCTTCTTTTTTAATTAGATTGTAGGGCTGATTATGACGAGGCATTATCGTAATTTAACAGATCCAAAGAAAGAGAAATTAGCGAGAGCTGTCTTTCCAAGCCATAATTTCACGTATTAGTCTAGTCGCTTTTATGATCCTCTCATTGACCAAAGAACAACGCAGTGATAAACACTATTATATACAATTAATTAATTTATTACCTTAGGACTGCTCTTTATATTATTATGTTTTATTATTATTTTTTTGTGTCTTACATATATATATAGGTACATAGCTTCGTATGTATCGTAACTGTCTGTATCTCTTTCATATACATAAATTATACGAGAATATTGTGATTTATGTGATAGTAGTAGATTGCCCTTGCATTCAAAATTAGAGAGAGATTTCAGAGGAAGTTGTTTGAAAGATATTTTTGTATATTTTGTTAATTTAGCACTAAACTAACGCTTTAAAATCTAATTAGAAGTACCGACGAGGAATTTTATTTCCGCAAAAATTTTATGTAGTATAGTCTCGATTTTTTTATCGGTGCTGTTATTTATTTTTTTATATCCTTAGTAAAAGAAAAAAGGAGCACGAATCAGATTTATTCGACCGGTGTGCTCACTAAAAGACGAATTAAAATAATAATCTTTTAAGGTCAGTAAAAAAGAATTTTCTGAACATTTATGTACCAAAGAGAAGAAAATTCTTTTTAAGGGTTTTTGAATTCAAACTTATTTATATATTAGCTCAAAAAAAAACCATCTACTGTTTATTATAAATTTTGTAATGTTGGTTTTAATCATTTAATTTACCTATAAATAATATTTGTACTTGGTAACAAAAAAGACTTTAGCACGTTAACAGAAATGGTTTTAGATAAAATAATAGTTTTGCAAGTCTTCTTATTGCTCAAAAAAACCTTCCTTAAGAACATGGCACTGTTGTCTATTTGTAATAATAAATTGTTTCTGTTGATGTGCAAAATGTAAGACGTATTACTGATAATAATTAAAATATATTGTGCAAATTTTATGTTGTAAATTCCGTTTATTTATAATTAATTAGTGGCGTATATGTAGAAACGAGGCTAAATAAATTAATAAATGAATACGTACATGTGTAATGTAGCTTGTAAATAAAAATAATAATAAAGTGTCTGACTGATAATGTTGTTTTTCTTTTGTTACTTTTTTTGCAAAATAAAAATAAAATTGTTTCTCAACTTACCAAAGAAGTGTGTGTTTCCCCATTAATAATTTTGAGTGTAATGTTGGACCTAAAATGGAAAAAATAAAGTGTTATTTAGTGATATGAATATCGAGTGTTTTATATAAAAAAAATAGATTTCAAAAACTTTTTAAAAGTATTTCTAGCAGGTAAGGCAATATTTCACCAAAAATAAATAATTGAGATTTAATTTGTTTAATGTTTTTATGTAAAAACTTTTTTAAGGAGTATATTTTCTGTAGCAATTGTGATAATTGTATTCAGAATTGAAAAAAATAAAATAATGTTACGTAATATTTATTTAAATAGTACTGTCAACTTATACCCAAAATACTCTCAAAATTCAAAAAATATTTTTATACTTTATCTAAATCTGAATCCCCCAATAATTACGTTTAAAATAGAAAGAAAAAAAAAAGTAAAATGTTATTAATTTAAAGAGATCTATCTACTATTTTACAATATTTTTTTTATCTTCCAAATTTTAAATAAAATGAATTGATTCTTTCGGTAGTGCAATTTTTGTAAAACATTTTAACACTTAAAATTATGTAATTCCCCCACAATAATTGAGTTACAAATAGAAACAAAAATAAAATTTTAGTGTTTTAAAGAACATTATCAACTTTATTCACGAAAAAAACACGAACCTAATACCTTGTAAATATGTTAAAAATTTAAATAAAGAAAAGTATTCGTATTAAATTTGATTTTTAGCACATTGTCAGATAATTAGTGGTAATTAATTACATATAATATAAATTAGTAACAGGTACGTTTGCCAATTAGAGGATGTGCGTGAAGTAATTAACACGCCTTTGTTTAACCATAATTGCGTGAAATTACGATTAATAGCAAATTGTTATAAGACAAAGAAGGAGGTCAAGTTCGAGCTGGTAATAAACAACCGTACAGATTTGATACGTACTAATTTAAGAAAATAATTAATTAATTTGATGGTGACTGATGAGTACAAATGTATTTATGCATCTGAAATGAGTTTTCCTTACTAACTTTTCCAGTGTCAAAAAAAAAAAAAAATTAGTGGCTGTAACTTGTACTCGCAATTGAAGTAAAACTTTTTAAAGTTTTCAAAAAAGTATTTCAAACGATAACTAAACTTTCTTTCTTCTTTTATATACGTTTATTAACTGTTGTATAAAACACTCGTTATAAAAAATTAATGTGACTTTATTAAAGTAGAGAATAAATTAAGAAACAAATTTACATACAAAATCGCATTCATTATAAATCATTGGTCAAAAACTCAACATGAGCTTCGTCTTTACCCCTATTTTCTACCTACCCCCTTGTGAAAAGGGACGTGGTAGGGAAAATGCTTGTACATTTTATTGCCTTCTTGAAGTTCATGCAGAGAATGATGATCGATGCCACTATTGAGACCATAAGCCTTTTGGTTTCCTCCAAATTTAGACGAACCGAATTGACCCTGTTCGGCTTTGTCCTTGTTGAGCAGTTCTTCCTTTTTGTAATTCGCTTGATGTCCTTTCTCGCCCGAATTGAATACGCCATTGTCATGACCTCCTTTGAAGGCAGCTCCAGCATTCTCACCGAAGGCACCCTTCTCGTTCTTGTGGAAGTAGTCCGATCCTTCGTCGTGTTCTTCGTCGTAGAATTCCTCTGTCTTACCTGACTCATCTTTGTGATGAGTTGTTTTAAATCCTTTGATTTTGTGACCCTTTTTGTGACCTGCTTTTCCCGACTTTTCGCCAGCATTCTTACCTACAAGAAGAATATAAGGAATTGTTTGCATTATGTGTGATCTCTTAGTTACCTTCTTGGTTAAAAGCTTTTCCTCCGTAGTACGCTTTTCCGTCTTCAATAGCTTTCTTTTCTCCTGCTTTCTGTTTTTCGTATCCGTCAGCTAACTGGGCGTTGTTGACGAATACTTTTCCCTTGTTGTAACCCCCCTGGCCCTCCTTGAATTCCTGACCGACCTGACCTCCAGCCTTTTCGAAAGTTCCTCCTCCAGCTTTCTTTCCTTCGTCCATGAAAGCTTTTTTGTCTACGACTTCCCCGCCGAATCCGCCCATGAGTCCTCCACCTCCGATCATGCCAGGATAACCCATGCCGATACCTCCTCCGCCCATGCCGATTCCACCACCTCCCATGCCCATTCCTCCCATTCCGATGGCACCTGCACCACCCATTCCCATGCCTCCAGCGCCTCCCATGAACGCACCAGGATAGTAGCCTCCACCAAAACCTCCTCCACCCATTCCTGCTGTGCTTATGTATCCCAGGGAGGCTTCTGGATGCAGTTCTCCGTGTGGAAAGTATCCCTCTGCTACTTCGTATTCGCTGACAGGAGCTTTCGATTCGGCTGTCTTCATCAGATCGGCCTGTTGAAACCTGTACCTGTACATGTTTTCTTCGTCGTCTTTTGTACCACTGGTCGTTGTGAAGATCAACAGGGTGAATGTCGTGAGGGTAACTAGATGACGTAACATTTTTAGATGTCGATTTTTTTTTTTTTTTTGAAAAAGCACAACACGAGAGACCGATCCGAACTGAGGTGTTAAAGCGGGGTGAAGGTATTTATAAGCGGTTTGTGATTTTTTGTTGGTTTAAAGTAAATAGCAATGCGATGGGGCAATAGTTGGAAGACTGACCTTAAAGACAGGTGAATTGATGATTGGTGTATTGTTGATTAGTCAACCTTGGCTCGGTTGGCTGATTTAATCCGGAAGTACAGATAAATTCTGTTAGACAATTAAAGGAGTTTATTAGGTTAAAGTTTAGACGCGTATTACCGCCCTCGACGTTTACGAATAATTACGCGCATTTTCTTCCGTCACAATTAAATTAAAAGAGTTTTTAATTGGTTTTTGAGAAACCTTGTTTTTCTTACCTCTAACGGAGATTTTGAGATTGAAATGGTATCAATATTTGAGAAAAAAAGGACCCAAATGTGAAACGCAGCATATGAAATCATCTGTTTAACTTACATAAGTTTAGCTAATAACTTATCTGAACAAATGGCTTTTGTTGTTTTAATTAATGAATTGTTTGGATTCTTTGTTATTAAATCAAAACATTTTTACTTTCGAAAGTGATTGTTTCAAATAATTGTGGTTTTCGAATTATGTCTGGTTATCTTTTATTTTGTTAATACTTTTACTTAAAATAATTAATTTTAAGTAAGTACTTAATTCGTCTGACATTGGAACGATTTGAATATCAAGAAATTTCATCCAAATTATGTAATAAACAATGTAAATGATTATTTATTGTATAAAATTAATATTAATGTCAAATTTTTACTAAAATTACAGGGTTTAATACGATGTTTCTAGTATGACTTTGTAGTATTTCAAAAAAATTTCGAGATATCCTACGAAAATTAATTTTAAAACTTCATCGAACATTATTAGAAAGAAAAATAAAAAAGAGGATTGATGATATAAAAATGAATCCAATTCAAATTACCTATACTAAATGACATTGTTTAGTTTGAATTACAAAATCAACACATTCAATCGCTAAGAGTTCCAGACTAATTAATTTATTGTCGTGGCCTTTGCTAAAAATCTTTCATTGTCTTTGTCTATTCGAAGTTATGAATGAATTTTGAAATGATTCGGAACATTGAATCAGACTTGCGTACAAAAAGCGTCTTTCTCTCGGCGTTTCCGGAATATTTTAATTAAAGCATAAAATGAAGGTCGCCATTAAATTTAATGAATTAAAATATAAGTACACATTTTTGTTTTTTATATAAATAAGAAAATAAAATTATGTAACACATATTATTTTAAATCGTAATTACTACACCCTGTATCCAGTTCCATTTTTTCCACAAGGGCACGAGCCCAGGACTCTCAGCCTGATGGGGCCCTCGAAATACTTTTATTGGTCATAAAATTGTTATAGTCATTTTCATGTCAGACTGCTCCAAACTTAATGTACCCAAGGGCCCCTGCTTAGTCAGTGACGGCCCTGAATTTAAGTAAAACATTTTATTTAATATATTTTCATAAAAATTTTCCATTTTGGAAAATTCTACTTTTTAATAAACTAAGGATGAAGAATGCTAACATTATCCTTCAGAAAATTAATTATTTTTGATTTCCTGTCGCATAATTTTCCCGTATGTGCAATTGGGCTTTTCCTTGCCAACAAGGATTTGAAGAGTGCTCCGGCCTTCCAGCAGCGGTCGATACTCCACTAACCAACAAGTCGCACCCTTAACTTTCCATGTAGTTTCCTCCTGAATCCTGCAAAAGTGCTTGTGTCTTTCGTTCTTCCACTCTAACAATCAATCGTTCAATGGATCACAACTGGTCAGAAGAAGAACTTGACGAGTAAGTTTATTTAGAAACACTGTCTACCACTCTTTTTTCCGTAATTATTTTTCTTTTTGGTTATATAAGTACCTAATAGGATTTTGGATCCACCTCTGCAGCATATCATCTGAACATAAAGTTCAATGTCTTTGAGGAAAATAAAACTTTTTTTGCTGACTTTGTCTTTGGTTATTAGAAATTGTTCTTATTGATAACAAATTTCGTTTTAATTTACTATATGTAATTAAGTATCTGTTATTGTTGATTTTGCTAAAAAAATTCTGAAGGATTCCATTGAAACTTAAAATTCTAATGATTTTGAATCTGCATTGAAAAAAATAATTAAAAAAGTATCAGTCCAATACTTTATAACAATACAAAAATAGTTTTTCTTCCTCGCAAATAATTTATGGTATATTCCTTAGTGAAGATCTATCAAAGGAAGTAAAATCAATTGTAATAAATTTTAAATTGATCTGATTGTCCACGCAAAAGCATTCATTATAATAATTTAAGTTTCGTTTACAATGTCAATATCAGAATTAACTCACAATGTCAAGACGAAACAAAAAATTATTTTTCCAATTAAAATTCTCGTACGTAATAAAATTCTTATTCCTTTCGAGAATTTAATACGAAGAGAAAAAAAAAAGGTTTGTAGTGGTACCTAAGTAATAATTTTTATTTTTGGAAAACTTATTACGATGCTCCTTAAAAATTGCATTAAAGATATATAAGTAGATTTCAATATTGAATTTGTAAGTAAAGGCAGTCGTAAAGATATTTTTGAAGGTTTCGCGAAGGTTATCGTGACAAAAAAAAGAACAACAAGAAACTTCCAGAGCAATTTTGCAAGTATTTATTTTTGTAACATAATAACAAATTCTTAACGCTTTCATAACTTTAATTGCCTAAGAAAGTGAATAAATTGAAAATTGTGTCTTGTTTTCAAAAAAAAAAACGTTAAAAAATCCAGAGATCTAGACCAATTTTGAGAAATCCTTTATTTACACTTATTTAGAAAATCATCAATTAGAATACAAAAAGAAAAAAAGAAAAACAGAAAATATAAAAGAGTTGTGAAAAACTTTTAAGATAACCAATAAGATTTTTCTTATTATGGAAATTAACCTTTGAAAGATACAAAAGTCCTTTTTTGTATCCTGAGTGTATAAAACTTTAAAAGTTATTTGGTTTTCATTGGTCACCCTGTATATTTTCTGGTCTCAATTTAACACTTGCATATTTCGAAATTATAAGTTCATTTACACCGCAAAAGTTCAGTGCTAAACGATCCGAATCAAAAAGGAGAAAATGTAACAAAGTCCTAGTTAGTCACACCGAAATTATTTATTGAACACACTTATAAAGCTTCAGAGACTTAGTTACAATTTTATAAGTAACATAGCAACGCAAATCTCGTGGAAAGTAATTTTTATTCTAATTGTAAGTGTACAATAAATAATTATTATTAACTCGATTAAGATGTCAGAAGACGAAAATGGGTTGAAAGACTGCAAGTAAGTTTTTAGAATGAAAAGAAAAAAATATATATAGGTAGGCTTTATGTTCCTTCTTTGCTTTTTTCTAATTTTTTAATTTTCCACAACGATCGTTTTTAAGTAAACTTTATCTATAAGCGGAAAATTCAATCAAATTCTGAGTAAGTTGTTCAAAGGTGAGTGATAAATAATAAAAATGAAGGTTAATGGAATAAGGTACTTAATACGACCTGTTTTCATCAAGTTTTAGCAATCATAGATAATTCGTTAATTAAGAACAATTAGAAATTATTATTAATTAACTAATACTGCACATACAGGTACATTTGTAAAAATAATTCTTCGTCTTTAATTTTCATTAACATCTGCATCAAATGAAAATGATTAACTAAATTATAAATAGAATTACATCTGGTAAAAGTACATAATAAGTTTTATTAAATTGGCTTGTAGGTACTTCTAGATGCAACACAGATTTTTTTCAGTATTTAAGTATGTGTTAATTATTTATGACGTAATTATAAACTTTTACAACAAATGATCTGTTTATAAACAACATTACTGAGCATATGTAAACTTGTTATCAGTCCCTTATCACTATAATTATTACTGCAGTGTCTCTCTAGTACACACCATACGTACATATTATAATTCTACACACTCGTGGTGGAGGTAATTTTATAAATAAGTTCAAGTGTGTTGGGAAATCTTTTCTATTTCTAAAATTGTCGCCAGTAAAAACAAAACGCCTTATTGTCGGTTAATGGTCATCAACTGCGGTCATAATTACGTTAATTTAAAGTTTGTCTAATGAGAAAGTGAAAAAGTGATTATCAGGTATCAATTTGTATGGGAAACATGCCGGAAAACACTAAAGTGATTATACTGGACGACGATCATGATAACTGGCATCATTACAGTGATTTCGAAGATATGAATGAAAGTGACGAAGTCATTCTAAGAAAGAAGAAACGTCTCTGTAGCAAACAGGACAATGGGAAATGCTTGTTACCTCATATACGGTACACAAAAAACTGAACGTAATTTTCATACATTAACTTAAATAAATTAAGTACTGAAAAAAAAAACTAGGGTTTGGAGTAACAAATTTTACCCAAATAGATCATAAAATTTTGTGAAACAAACAACAAATCAAATTTTTTTGTTTTCCAAAAAAAAATCCAATTAATTTACTCGGAAAATTCAATAAATATAACACAACTCAAAAAAGTTTGTGATGTTATTAATCACATATAAATAATAATTAAGTAATGGTAATTATTAATATAGATATCCAGATGGATCAGTCAAACTCAGAAACCCTAACATCGAGCTCATGGACCAAGACATCCTGTACCATTTGGCATTGGGCAGTGGTTCACATGATCTTGTCGAGATGTTTGGGGACATAAAGGTAGATAATTGGAAAATTTTTAATATTATTTAATGCTTATGTATTTCGAATAGAAGAAAATGAACTTTTACCACCACACCTTCACACCAGCAAGAACCTTGAAAGCAAAATCTATTAACAATACATATGTACTTTTGTACCTAGTGTCACTTACACAGGAAACGACTTCAACGGGATTTAAGTTTTTTTAGCTGAATTGTTGCATTACTACAAATAAATGCGCAATTTCCGCAATTATAATATAATAAGATTTAGCTGACAAATCAGTTACGAAATGAAAACAAACGCTTAAGTTTTAGAACTCAAATTTAGCTTTCCACGCTCTTTAATCTTCACCCTAAATCATCTTTTGGTTTGACCAATATACTGATGGATTGATTACTTTCTTGCATAAATTATTTTGTCGTAAATAATTTTATGTAAATTACTTTTACATGTTTTAAATTATCTGTATTTGCACATACACAAATTAATGTTTGTTTGGAAGTTACATAATATCCTACCAATTATTTCTAAATATTTATGGCATATGTAATATATTTTGTTGTGTGACATGTTATCTCGTTTGTATACAAATTAATAAAACTTTTACGTCGTTCATAAAAAAAAAAAAAATTATCGCCCCAAATTCTTCTCATTTTATTTATAAAAATAATTTAAACATATTTTTAAATACTGCTACTATTCTACCCCTAAGAATCAATTTGCAAATTAAATAGGCTTTCATACTAGGAACTCCACAAATAACTCTTTTAATCCTGAATCCTTCAGATCAAAGAATAAATAATTAAATTAATATTATGCTATAGTATAGACGTTTGATGTTTTTTCAGTTTGTTTGCATGGGTGGTACCCCAAAACGTATGGAACAATTTGCCTATTTTATAATGGAAGAAATAGGTCATAAGTTACCCACTGGGACTACATTGTTAGACATAAGTCAGTATTCATATCGTTACAGTATGTTCAAAGTTGGACCTGTACTAGCAGTTAGTGTAAGTGATTCCAATATTTGTGGGATTTATTTCCAATAAAATCCCAGGAACTACCCCAAAATTAACACGAATTCAAAAATAAAATTAAATAAATTAAAAGAAAGCCTCATTGCACGTCTTGAATTTGTTGAGTTGATATTTTTGCAACTGCTGCTATTTTTAGAAATGCTAACGTTTTCTAAAAATGTGTTTTTAGCACGGTATGGGAATACCATCGATAAGTATCTTACTTCATGAAGTTATTAAACTCATGTACCACTCAAGAGTCAAAGACCCGGTCTTCTTCAGAATCGGTACATGTGGGGGCATAGGCATCGAGGGTGGTACGGTTGTCATTTCTGAAGACACAGTTGATGCCTTAATGAATAATTATTACCAAGTGGTGAGGTCACAATTATAAAATGATTATAATAAACAAAGAAATTATTGGTCTGATTATTTTAGCCAATGCTTGGCAAAATCGTAAAAAGACCTGCAAAACTAGACAAAAAATTAGTGAGAGATCTAAGGGCAATGACAGATCCCGAAGATCCTTATCTCACAGTTACCGGAAAAACTATGTGCACTTCAGATTTTTACGAAGGTAAACATTCTAGACGTATTTTCTTCTTCTTCTTTGATTTTTAAAAATTTATAAAACGCACCCTGAAATTATTTAACAATCTTAAACAATATATTTAGAACAAGCAAGACTGGATGGAGCATTTTGCGAATATAGCGAACAAGAAAAACTCGATTATATGAATGTACTTCGCAGTTCTGGTGTAATCAACATCGAAATGGAGTCGATACCGTTTGCGGCCCTCACCCACCATGCGGGCATAAAGGCAGCCATTGTGTGCGTCGCACTCTTAGACAGATTAAAAGGAGACCAAGTAAGAAAACACAAAAAAAAAATAGACTAAAATAAGGATGCACAAAGTTTTATAAAAATCTTTGGGTCTCATCGTAGCATAGTTAGAAATTATTTAAAGATTTCCGATTTACAGGTGTTGGCACCCAAAGAAGTGCTTAATGAGTGGCAGATGAGGCCACAGAAATTGGTGGCAAAATACATAAAACGTTACCTCCAAATGAAAGGTAGGCTTTCCTTCGAAGGGCACGGGTCGATGGCTGTGAAAAGTCCTAGAAGATTCAAACTGGTTCAGCAGGAATCCGAAACGTTCGATTAAATTTGAGAACACACAAGCCCAAATAAATATTTATTACATAATTATATATAGGTATACAATACATAAGCTACTTATTCCACGTCTGTTATTTATTGTATGATATACAACATACATGTGGCACAATTAATTTATAAATCACCCTCAAAAAAAAATAATAATAATAAAAGATGCAGAGGTGTAGTTAAATGGCTGAGAGAACCAAGAAGTGGTAAAACGTCTCACTGATGGCTTAAAAAAGAAGTACCATTTTTTTGTTTATAGGTACTATTAAAATTTAGATTTATGATAATTTATTAGAAAAGTTCCTGCTACGGATTTGTTTAGCCTGACACTGACAAGTTCTTTTGGAATTTAAATAAAATAAATAAAAATATTACAAGGAACAAATACATTATCTATAGTATAAGCGCTATCTGTGAAAATAGCTATCTAAAAATAAAAAATGTTATTTTTGTTTTATTTCTATTGTTATTTTTTAATTAATCTTATCAACTTTAGTCGTTCGATTTGATGATGTAATTAAAAAAAGAAACTTTCACTTAATTTTTATTTTTTATAAGGATATCCTCGAGAGTAAAGAACCATATATATATATTAATTTGGCAAGAAAATTTATATCTTTTTTATTAATTGTTCCAAACAATCGATATGATTAACTTTCATAATAAGTTTATACATGATTTCATCTATAATTAATTATGAAAACAGGCGAAGCACAAAATAATTTCACTAGGGAGCTTCATGTGTAATAATCCGATTGAAACACTTTATCGATGACCTGCATTACCCACTCAAAAGGGTCGATTTATTTTTAGTTGAACTTATAAAACGTTTCTTGTACGACCAGGAATTTTATAGTCGACTATTCATAAAATAGTAAAATAGTAAAAAAAAATTGTCAACATTAAAAAAAAAAATATAAACCTTAATATAAAAACCAAGTATTATATTAGAATTTCATAACTAATTATGTAATGTACGTATATTATATATATAAAAAATCCTGGATAGATTAAAAGTAATATCTCGTATTCGTTTACTAATAAGATGACGTTTTAAAAATGTTATCACTACATATTATTAATTTATAACTTAGTTACTGGAATTCCTATTTTAATTATCTATCATTTTTCATTTATGTGCGGAAACATATTTACAAAAAAATCGAATATATAAGAAAACTTACAAACAGACATTTCCAAAAACGACAATCATGAAAGTGATTTTATTGATTATTCACTTAACAAAAATTAATTTTTTATTTATCGACCTACAATCTCTGCTCAAATAAATTTCAACTACTAAAAAGAGGAAAGTATTTGCAATTGCTTCTCGCATTCTGATATTTACGACAACAAATTAATTTATGTACAATAAATTAAACATATCAAGAACATAAAATATACTGCCATAAAAAAAAATTTGCTAATAGAAAATGTTGTTCAGGAAATCTAAATATTTTTCACACCTTGCAAAACCATGACATATTAAATTTTCAGTACAAAATTATTGCAAAAATTTAAAACATCTGTGTGTAATATTTATAACAATATAGTAATTGACAATATAAATTTCACTATATATGTATATGAACAACGAGAAACTATATGTTGTGTGTATTTAATTAATTGTTGTTAGTTGCAATAAAATAATGTTTAAACACTGTATTGTAACACCGTTTTGAATTACATAAATAAATGTTAGGAAACTTAAGAGCTTTTTTAGTATAAAACTCAATGTTAAATTGTTAATAACTGCAATTTCTTTGTTATATTAGTGTTAATGAAGTAACCATAAAACTTTTGCCCAAATTGTAAACATTTGCTCACCAAAATATTACACAATTGTACGTTATCTTCATTGAAACTAAACCACGGGGTTGTTTATTAAAAGCATTTATATATAGAGGGTGTCTATTAGTCAATATTTTCAATTTAATTAGTTTTATCAGTAATATTTTAATTAACCTCCATGAGGGTTTTATGTTTTATATTTATATTAGATTTATATGTACACTGGATTGGAACACTCTGTATATAAATTTTAAAAATGTACACCCACAAATTCATTTTCAATGAACCTCACGTATGAAGTATAATAATTAATTATTTATGTAATTGGATGCACATTTGGAAAATTAGGTTTTATTTTTGTACTCAAGGTTTTTATTTCTCTTTGTACAGTATTCATACACTATTTATTATACAGTTAATATAATTAAACTTACTGTGTGTATTTATAGATTAATTAATAATTATTATTACGAGTTGTAGTTTGTAGAAGTTATATAAAAGTTTGTATGATGTTAAAGCTTGAATATATACATAGTATAAAGCATGCATATTTTTATTTTAATTGTTAAGATGTGGTTCAGTTTATGAATTATTTATTTTTAAAAATATTCATGTAGATACTTTTGTTAAAAACGTATTTTTTTCTGAATGAAAATATTGATACTAATTGTGCTAAATTTTACTTTAATAGGACACGTTACCTACATAATAAATTTTGCTATAACATTACTTTACTTCGTTTTTTTTTTAGGTATGTCTATTTTGTCGTTCTGTAAACAACGGAAATAAGTTTATTTTGTAATAAAATTAAAAAAAAAAAAAGAGTTTCATCACACCCTATCTGGGTGTGTTTAAATGAGTCTTAATAGAATACGGTTTGAGATCAGCTCTATTTTCCATTATCATAAATAAAATTATTATTATTATTTATCGAATTGCAATATGAAAAATCCTTTTTTAGATTTAGATTTATGGAAAATTTATTTAGTGGAACGATGACTTATAGCAGACTTTATCATTCAAATTAACATATGTATTTATCTTCATAAAAATTACCATAAATATTATTAATAATTTCATTTACGATTGTATTTAATAACATGTAGGTACATTTTCATTTTAATTTGGCAAGCAACAAAATAAAAAAAGTTCAACTAGGTACAAAAGTTTTATTGTACCTTTTCATTTATTATAGTCGATATTAAGCAAAGTGATTTAAAGTCATAGTAAGTTTTTATGTAATTTTTTTGTGTATATTCTTAATCATATAACGTGATAAAAATTATCTCTCAATAAATATAAGTACATAAATACAATGGACACATTTTAAGATATTTAAAATTTTTAAAATACATTAAATTTTGTATTTATACTTTTGAAAATCCACAATAAAATTTCAATATTTATCGCTCCTCTATTGTATTACATATATATCCTTCACAAAAATGATGAATGACTTAACTAGGTATCAATAATCGTTACTGATATAATTTTCTCTTACCCACTAGTTCATATTATAGAACTGATAAGCGCAGTACTTATTAAAATAATTTTCGTAGAATAACGAACCACGTGATAATGCATTCGTATTTAGTTGCACAATTTCTGCAGTGCAAATTGTAGTGCAAGTAGAACACGAAACTCGCGTACCAATTTGTTAATAATAATTTATTCAATAAGGATGTCGAATGATAAAAGTGGCGGTGCTTCCATTTCCGATCCTAAAGTGAACGAAGAGATAAAACAACGTTGGTCACAGTACACTAAACTGCATGATAAGCACAAAAAAAAACAGAATGTGAATAATGGATTTCCTATAATTTTACAAAATGAAGACCTCATTAAGAACCAAACAATTGATCATCTGTACCATTTGGCTTTGGATACCAGCGAAGATCTCAGCAAAAGATTTGGGGATGTAAAGGTAAACGATACAAATGAACTAAAAAAATATTTGCGTCAATTATCTATAATTCTCTGAGTGTTGATTTCATCTATTTGTTAGTCTTATAACCAATAAAACACAAAGCAATTAACATTAACGAATGCTAATGATTTACTTTTGTACTCCAAGATTATCAAATTTGAATATTTAATTTAAATTCAATTTTAAAAACTAAATGGTGCTGCCGCTCCTTAACAACTAGTTGAACCAAGCATTCGCTTATATATTAGTAATATTGAGACCTCACGCGCGGCGTAATTCTCATCGAAACTCTAAGGTGGCGCCAATTGCTACATCTGCATTAATTACTTTAACCTTTTCTTGGACCCACTGCAGCGTTAGAGGGAGAACTTCAGTCATCAGGAGGGTCAATCCTGACCAACTTGATAGCAAGTGATGATTTTGGGATATGATTCTATGATTACATCCCGCTTACTTCCATCCTTAATCGCAACGGGGTGGTTGTAAAGACCTGATGCTACTCCTGATGGCTTTTTTATTTATTAATTGCAAACACAAATTTTGTTTTCAGGTTCACCATAATATTTACTTTTAATTATTTAAACTTGGCATTGGATTAATTTAATTTTAATTAATTGCATTTGTTTAATTATGATCTGATTGTTTCAACACAATTTAATTTTATTTAACAAAACATACAGTTATATCGTCAATTAATTATTCATTAGACTATAAAAGAAAGTTCACTGAATAATTAAGTAATTATAATTGTAATAGAAATATTTACTTCAATTTAAACTAATTTTATTATTTGTTAGTTTGTCTGCATGGGTGGAAAAGCAGTAAGAATGAAAAGTACTGCTGAAACCATAAAAGAAGAAATTGGTTTTGTAACACCAGCAGATCGTATAATTTTAGAAGACATGACCGCAGATTCCCACCGCTATAGTATGTATAAAGTGGGACCTGTGCTATGTGTAAACGTGAGTTAGGACATAATAATGCAATTCATTAATTGCACTTAATTATGGTTTAGGAAAATAATACATTTGTAGTAAAAATACAGTATTATTTAAAAGATTTTTCAATGTTAAACATTTTATTCTCATTCGAAATTAAATTACAGAATTTACTAGCACAATCTAGAAATTTTTAAAAAGCTAATTTTTTATTTCTGTAAATTCCTTGTAATATCTCGTACGAGTATTTAGAAAAAATTTTAACTATACCACCACCTTTTTAGAAATTTTTTTTGTCTAAATATTTAACCTCCATTCTAATTTAAATATTGCAAGATGCTATTTAGATTTTTTTAGCACGGAATGGGGGAACCTTCGTTAACGATCCTTTTACACGAAATGTTCAAACTTTTGTACTATGCTAAAGCACAAGACCCAATATTTTTCCGATTGGGAACTTCAGGTGGTTTAGGAGTGGATCCTGGAACGGTGGTTGTAGCCAAAAAGGCTGTAAATGGATTTTTACAAGAACATTATTCTTTGGTTAGTTGAACGAACACTCATCAAAAGAAAATTTTAAGGAACTGGATATTAAACCATGTTTTAGGCAATTTTGGGAAAACTAATTGAAAGACCTGCTGTTATACATCCTGATTTGGCTGATGATTTAATAGAAATCGCCAAAGAACTAAAATATCCAGTCACTCCAGGAGTAACAATGTCTGCTTTAGATTTTTACGAAGGTAGGACTCAAAAAAATTAATTAGATTTAATATCTAGGTATCAATTCAATTAAGTAGTTCATTTTTGTTTTCAAGTTTTTAAAACTTTTAGTTGTATTATTTTCATTCATTGTATTCGACTTATTAATTGTTTAATTAATCAATTACAAAGTACATTATGCACTCACCAATCAACAGGTATTTCAACCTTGTTTTTGGCACTGATTGTGCACTATTCACTCTGCTTTCTTCACTATTATCGAAATATTTAACACGATGTTCGTGTTTACGCGAACCGGTTAAACTAAACTCAATCTCGAAGGACGGAAACGAGATAGTGCCTTTCTCGTCTTTAATCTATTACGTAATAAGGCAAAAAAAAGATGATACCATTGTCCTTTATTGTTTTTTACATTACCACATGGCTATAAAACTAGGTTTGATATAGGGTCTGTTGGCATAATATTTCGAACATCAAAACAAAAATTAAAATAGGAGGGTGGAAATCTGTATTTTTTTTGGATGTAATTTGTTTAGGACAAGGGAGACGTGATGGGGCTTTTTGTGAATACACAGAAGAAGAAAAACTTGATTTTTTAAGAAAAGCACATTCGATAGGGGTGCGAAATATTGAAATGGAAGCTTCTGCTTTTGCTGCCCTTACTTATAAGGCTGGAATTAAGGCAGGAATTGTTAACGCCACTTTTCTGGATCGACTCAAAGAAGATCAAGTAAAAACAATGTTTATTATTTTTTTGAGCAACTTATTTTTTGTTTTCTTTATTAATTTAGGTAGGAACTGATCGAGAACAACTTAGCGAATGGGAAGGAAGACCCCAAAAAATAGTTGCACGATACATAAAAAAAAATTTAATAGGTCATCCATAAAGGACTAATTATTTAACAATTTTTTCAAATACATAATTAAAACAGCAGATCAACATTAAATAACAAGTTACACATTTGGTTTTTTTTTGTCTGGATTGCTTCGTTTTCTTTTGTTAAAATTATAAGAAGCGCAAAAACCTAGTCTGATGAAAAAAATAGAAGAACAAACAAAACTAATATTTTATACTAATAACTTTTTATAAATCTTAGAAACTACAATGATCACAGAATGAAATAGTATTATATTTACAACCTTACACGTCAATTACCTATTAAAAAAAAAATACAAAATTACAAAACAAAAACTTAAGTAATACGTTCATAAATTATGTATTAGTTTTTGTTTTCTTCTGTTGTCGGTCGTTTCCTGATGGACCTTTGAAGAACTAATTTTGTCAGTGAAATGTACGGTGACTCAAAAAGCATGGAAAACCAGAGCGACATGAAAAATGTGCCCAACCATGTACCACAAACATCAAACATCTACATAACAAAAACGAAACAAATTGTTTTTTAAACAAAACGTAAACCAACATTTTAAAGGCGCGTACAACTTGCGCCGCTGTCGCGCCGCGAACCGCTTAACATCAGAACGAGTCTCGGTACGTTACGTTCGTGGATATCAACGACGTTCATTAGTCGTTCGCTACTGTTACGTCACAGCGGCGCAACTCGCGGTTGAATAGCTGGCAAGTGCACAACGTCTTAATAAAACAAATGCGTAATAATTTAAATAAAATGAGGAAAAACAAAAGAAATGAAATGATTGCTTACCATTCCGGGAAAAGAAACGTGTTGAGTACCACCCGTAGTGGAATAGAACATAGTCATTACCGGGGGATTTATTAAATAAGCGCAATACGTTAATTTACTTAATGGAACCCATCCACGGAATGATAAAAATCTATCTATGATTCCTGAAAAAAAAAATTAAAAGTTGTTGCACTGATTTATTTGATTTTTAATTGTATTTACGTACCTCCGTTGTTTGTACAGCATGCAATAAACAACCAGGCCAAACCAACCCCCCAAAAGGTCCGTGAAAATCCCATAAAGAAGGCCGAGTATTCCACAGAAAGATTTCGTCCCCAAATCCCAAACATAATGTACAGGTTTATAGCGGGAAATACGATCCAGCAAATCACTTTAGCACTCTAAAAAATAAAAAAAATTAATAATAAATAAAAAAAAATAAATATTTATTACCTTGCTAATGTTGAGTTTCATGTCAAGTTTTATCACCAACAAGTAACCGGTCATAAAACCAACGATGTAAGGGCCAATCCTTTGCCATGGTAAATAATATATTGCGTCCAAACTTATCAGTTGCTCATCCATTCTATAAAAATAAAAAATTATTATTAAGAAGTTGTTTTAGGGGAATAATTAGCTTTATAATTATGAGCTTACGTGGGCACGTAACCAAACTGATAGGAAGCCACCCCGAGTGAAAACAACCCCGTAAACAAAAGGGCTATTGTAATTGTGGCTGCAAATTTGAAGTTGCTAAAATAAAAAAGAAAAACAATTAAAAAAAGTTAAGGAATAAAGAAAAAACGAAGCTTACACAGTGCAAATAATTAATATCAAAGTTGCAATGCAGAAGAACTGCATGTCTGCTGACAAATACCATGACCATGACAGACAAAGTTCGGAATTGGGGAACAAATTGTTGATATACAAGAGGTTCCTCCACCAATATTTTGGACACACTTCGTCCACTTTTTCACTAGCATACAATACAGAGTGTTTTCGTAACCATGTGTAAAGGACGTCAGCAGTAAGCAGGGCCACCATGTAAGGGGGTGTTAATCTAATAGAAATATTGAAGGTATGTACCTATGTGTATCTTATTAAAATTTATATAATAAAAATATTTACCTTAGAAATCTATTCATGACAAGACTTATGTACTCCAAGGCTTTAGCTGTAAAATTGAATGGTTTCTTTGACCCAAATATTCCTTTTTTACTTTTGAAAAAGAGATACGACAACAAAAATCCACTGTAAATACAAAAAAAAAAAAGAACAATTGCAAGTGAAAACAGAAAATAATCGTAATAAAAAAAGAACGCAAACAAAATTACCTCAAGAAGAAAAAACTATCGACACAATACGTGGAGTTATTGAAGGGTTGAGTTAGGAAATATTCTGATAATCTGAATCCGTCAGGAACGTTTTCGAAATAATCTATTTCGTAAAACATCGAATGAACCGCAATAACCCACAACATGGAGAACAACCTGAAACCATGAACCATCCCAACGGCATCGTAACCAGCTCTGGTTTTTACAAATGACTTCATGTTACTGTGAAGCGAAAAACATTTGCACAATTGTTCCAAAATGTGGGGTTTGTAAGGGGTTTGTTTTTCAATATCTGTAGTCGTTGGATGTCGAGGAATTACATTTTCATTGCCTATTGTGTACACCCCATTTGAAGTGCCTAAAATAAGTTTGAAATATATTCATATGTTTTCCTTATTAAAAGAAAACAATAATAAGAAGTTTCAAAAAAAAAAGTTAAAAAAGAGATTCCTAAACTTGTGACAAGATAAGAAGAATTTTTAATATTTAGTACAATAGTAAATTATTTAAATATTAATTAAAGTTTATGACCTATACAATTAGTAATTTTTTCGGTATGTAATTTAAAATTAAGTACCATTAGGTGCATTATTTTTAGAATCATTTAAATGATGTATTAACTCTGCTATTTTAATTAAAATTAATCAAAAGAAAGAAATCTTTTCGTATGTTATGTTCACTTTAAATCGAATGTAATCAAGTGATTTCCAAATATAATTATTTAGTATTTACGTTTGGATCAATTTCATTGAATATTTATAAGATAAACTTAATTATTCGTAAAAAAAAGGACAATAATGTAAGACCAGGACTACATTGTAAAAAAATTAAAAACAAAATATTTAAATATTGTTGACACTTTAAATTTTAGAAAAAAGTAAACAACAAAAAGTACCAATTGGTTGTCATAAAATGTTTTTAATCTGTAAAGCAACTTCTCGTGGAAAACCCACAATTAACGGGACATAAGTTCATTGTAGATAAATTTAACCTTGTCATAGGTAGGAACTTACCATTTTTTACAAAATTACTTTCCTCTTTTTTCTTTCGAAGCCTCGGCTGTATTACTTTTATGTCATATATTGTTCCCACAGTAATTAAGAGTAAAGTCAAAGAATAAATCGAACTGCAAGATAAATTTTTGTAACACTTTATACCAATACAATTTACGGTAATCTCACAGGAAAACTATTGTTTTTGGCAACATCAACCATTCGATATCGCTTTCCCAAACCGAATTTATCTCTTGTATTTCCATACTGACATTGTAAAAATTCTGGAAGTTGAAGTAACCCGAGTCCAGATATTCGCGCATTAAAATTCCTACTTCTTCTGAATCGCACGATTTCGGGATACAAAGTCCTAATTGTATTAATTTCTAATAGAAAAAAAATTATTTAATAATTACGTTTATAAAGTTTGACTATTGTACTAAAAAAAAAAAGTCCTCTAATTACCTCTAAGGGCATATGAGTATGTCTCTGTAAAATATTATTATGTACCATTCGAACCAGAACAAAATCCAATGGGTATGGGGGGTAATCGTAGGGTGTAGGGCCATAATGTTCAATTTTTTTGTGGTTAATTTCTAATGGTTTTTTGTTCATGATATTGGAACATTCCGTTTCGGAACCAACCCAGAGGTTGTTTCCCCAAAGAAAACTGGATTCAGGTTGACCACTTGCATCAAGAGCTGAAAAAAATTGTTTGATTGGATTAATAAAAGTGTAAAGTTGTAATATCATCGTTGGATTTTAATTGTTTATTAACTTTTTTACATGTAATTAGTACATAATTATTATATTTACATAATTGTTTTGAACTTGATTACCTTATGGATACAATTAAAAAATTAAATTGTTTTTTTTATTGTAAAATTGCAAGAAATATAATTGACCTTTTTATATGTACTTTTCTATATTTATCTTTAAAATACTTTAATAGGTGTTTTTCTTACATTTTCTTGTTTTTTTTCTTAATCATAAGACTGGTTTTCTACTTTGTACCTCTATAATTAACAATAATTAATTGTTAATAAAAGTATTATTGTTAATCTAAACGATTCCGTTATGGGAAAATGAATTAATTTAAATTTTTGAGTTATTTAAAAAAAAAAACAAAATGTCATTACCTAGATATGAGATCTAAAAGTACATATGTTTCCTTTTTTATTTCTAAAATTACAAAAAGAGCAAGATTTGTTGAAGTTAATCAACTATATATGAACTTTTAATTTTTGAGAGATTCGATGTCACACTTGGCAGCTTTTGTTTATAAAAAATTTCTATTAATTTGCCTTAATTTTGTTTATCCTTACTTTTGCAGAATTTTTCATTTTTTCTTTTCATTTTTATTTCAATTTATCTCTTGTTGATAGATACATTATTTAATTTTTTATAAAAGTAAATCTATCAGGACCAACGTTTTGTTAATAAATAATTATTGTTATTAAGCATCTGCCTTTTGTTTTTGACGTTACAAAAATACCAATTAGTGTACATTGAAAAAAATTCCATTTCGTTTTGAGTAGTGAACAAAAACAGAATAAAGAAAAAAACCTAAAACGTAAACTGGAAATAACTTATGTTAATTTTTTTGTCCAGATCCTAATGAAAGGGAAACCTTGACCAGTACCAGAATACCATGATGAAGAACAAAATAATGTAAGAAAAAAAAATGGAATAAAATGATCAGTGACCTATGCCAATCTGGCCATGGAAAATTTCGCGAGACTTCTCAAAAAACAACAACAGAAAAAATGTGGGACCAAAATATAGTAACAAATGAATTAAGAAAGTAAAAAGTCAATATTTTAAAAATTAAAAACACAACAGTTGTTAAATAAATAATAAATTATTAACAATTAAAACAATCTTTTTTATTTATTTTAACATACGATTGTATATTTAGGTAGATTAAATGTACATTAATAAAATCATATTAAAAAGTACAAAAATGTATAAATACTGTGGCATTCACTTATACAATTTATAATAACATTTAAATGTATTTTTGAATATATTTTAAAACAGTTTAATATCTTCGTTACAATCTTAAGGTCTATCAAAATGAAGTAATTAAAAAAAATTATCGCTGGACCTAATTATTGGAAAATCCAAATTGATAAAACAAAACAAATTTTTTCAATATTTTAATAGTTAAAAGTACATTTATTGTATGTGTACCTAAACAGTCAAAATCTGAAAGGTTTTTTTCTAATATTTTTTTATTTACACTGTTTTAAAAAATTTGAATATCCTTCGGAATAAAAATAAAAAAGTCTTTTACCTGTGCACATATTATATAATAATGGATTATGTAAATTTAACGTTTGCAAATAAACATCTTTATTGTTAGAAGTCAACATTGTCTTCAAATAGAATTCATCTCATATTTTAGGAAAACGAAAAACAAGTTTCTTAAAAAATTAAAAATAAATAAAGATATTTAGTTGCAAATTTTTTAAATTTATTATTACAAAATTTTTCGTTGATTTTAAATCAAAAAGTTATGGATAAAAAAATAAATAAAACATAGGTATGTATATACGTTTGTACAAATATTGTGGATTTATTTTTTCTTATTTTCAAAAAAAAAAAAAAGAGCTGTCAATCACTGAAGAAGACAAACAAATGTAAAATGTTATACGTTCATCCTTTGTATTTTTGTTAGTATATCTAATAATGTTTTGTTTAAAATGAACAAACAACTCACTATGTACTTTGTAATTTAAGAAATTAAAAAAATTTAAAGCGAATAATATTTTTTTTAAATGTATTTACTAAAAACATTCCGTTATTTTCCCAACACCTTACCAATAATTGCAGATGTAATTGTTAATTGGTTGTTTATGTTAAATTGACGTTAACAAAATGACGTGAATTCGTCAAATAGGTAGGTACATATATCGATATATCGTGTTATATTATATTGCATGTACGTAAGTACATATCTACATCGAAAATAATCGAAAAGGAAGAGCCACAATGGCCTTGTAAAGTAATTAAATTAAATGTTCTGTAGGCAGGTATGTAATTAATTTTTTATTAAGTACAAATATAATTGCCAAAATAGTCTTACCTGATTCATTAAGGAAGTAATAGAATATTTTTTATTATTATACCACTGAAATTTACATTAAAACCTTATTCAGATTTTACTCTTTATTTCCGCAATATATCAAATAAGTATTGTGTACCTGTATAAATCATTAGAACGAATTATTTTCAAATATAGAAAACACTAAGAAAAAGAAACACAACTTCTACAGGGTGGGCTATTAGTCAAAATGTCTACATTTATTTTCTTGGTGTTCAAAATTCAGTTTTTCTTAGACTCAAAGGTAATTCTTGAATGCAATAAAATTTTCAAATTGATGACACACTTTAGCAATGAATCCTTGAAGAAGACTTTCAAGTAATCGAAGGAGAAACAAACACCCCATACATACAATTTGTGGCTCTGTTATTAAAAATTATTCCATTAATGCTGAACGTCATCGTTTAAACATCAATCAAAAAGTACCTTGAGAAGATGCATATTAAAGAACAAAAAAAAAAAAAAAGAAAAGACTTGCCAAAAAGTTACTACATATCTACATACGTATATACGAACACTTGATTACCTTTGGAAGCACGAATAATTATTTATGACTAAAAAAATGCCTTCAAGGCTTTCAAAGGTTACGTTTGTAAAAGAAATTGATTTCGATTATGGGAATTCTGTCCTTACATTAAATAACGTAAACAATAACGATTCAAGGGTACAATAAACATGAAAAAAAGAACAAATTGTCCAGTTAAAATCCATACATCGTAAAAAATTATATTGTTTAACAGGCAAACATCTATAAAAACGTGTCACTAATCATCAAAGAACATAAGAAAAGGTCAACTCAAAGTAAAAAAAAAAACTAATTACTTAAAAATAATTATGAAAATCTTTATCTATTACATGATTCAGTAGGTACCCAATTTAACATAGTATTTACGTTGATCAAAGTAAAAGTGACATAAAACACGACAAAAAGAACACATCTTGATTTATAACATTGCTGCATTTGTTTAAGCAACTTAAATATTCATTAATATTTATAATGAAATAAAAAGTTTGGAATTTTCCAATGGAAATTTAAACACAAATTAAAATTTCTCTTTTTCATTTTTGTTTTATTGTAATTTTGATAATAAATCAAAGACAGGATGATGTAAATGTTTGATGGGTCAAGTTTAAATCTATTAAGTTAAAATGTCGAAGGTTTATGTTAAAAATTAATTAATGTCTATAACACCACTGAACCATTAGCTTTAATTAATAAAACTATGTCAATAGATAGTTAGTTCTACCTTAGTGAAACTAATTAAACATTTTCATTGGCAACCTTTGTTTAAATAATTTACTATTTTTTATAATCCTTCGTTAAAACACACGCAACGCTAAAAGGCGTGTTACCAAAAGGTTACAGTGCGTTGCAAAATTTTATTCCAGATAACAGAGTTAATTTACATAAAATATTATATTATAATTAAAAATAATAATATATGTACATATGTGTATTTTTATTTTTATCATGAAATATTGAAGAAAACATTAAAGAAATTTCCATTTAATTACAGATACGTCTTTTTTTTAGTATTTCCTCGTAAATTGAAAATGCGTTAATTTATGTTTCAAAAGAATTTAATCAGGAAAAGCAAGAATTAACTGCATCTTTAATTTCCAAGGATAATGGTAATTGCTGGAATGGTACCGTTAAGTTATTATACCAACAAAGAATTATCCTTGAAAATAAACAAAATAGTATATATGTAATAAACTATGTTATGTGTAATTTCTTTTTCTTTTTTTCTATAAATTACATAATTTGACTACAGCTTTATTACATAAACCAAACAAAAGCATCAATCAATTACATATTGTAAAAGTAAATAAACTAAACTAAAACAAATTCATAATTTTTAGTGCTCAATGTCTCACCTATATCCCCTATTTCTTGGTTTTTATTTGTGTTAAATATTATGTTATATGATTTCCGGAAAAAAAATTAAACGAATAAACAAAGTGTGCATATATAATTTCGTCAGGTTTTTGCAGAATATATTAATTCATAAATAGATACACTAATGACTTCCCAAATAATAGTATCTATCGACATATAATAGTCTTCCCAATGAGTAACATAAATAATTAATTAAAGATTGTATATTCTAAACAAACTTTGTTATTAAAATTAAAGTAATTCCTTTTGTTTGGAAAAACATATGCAAATGATAATTTATTATTAAAAAAGCAGCGTCAAGCCGAAGGTTGGTAACCTTAGCACAGTTCGAGTCCTAAACCTGTACAGTTTCTTTTTATTGGTGTTGCTTATTAATAAATAAAAAATTTACATATGTTGTATTTTTCCGAATAAATCAACTGAGTTCCGCGGTACACGATAATAAAATCAAATCACAGCTCATACAAAAGAAATAAAACAATAACTTTATGGTATATTTTTGATAGAAAAATCCTAAACTTTTTACAAAATGTAATTACTTTTTCAAATAAAATTACAAATTGATGAGTTAATGGTCTTAATGTTGTAGAAAATAATTATATGGGGCACAGTTTATGTGTAACTTTTCATTATAGCTGTAAGTTAAATTAAATACTTCAGTAATTGCCTAATTAGTCTAAATAAATTATAGAGAAAACGTCAAGGCTTGAAATACTAATTGAAAAAAAATTAAAGCCTTATTGGACTATAATGATTGCTATTAATTAGTAGATACTTCATAAATAATTACAATATTACATTTTGTCAAAAATTGCAAAATATTCTAGTATGGATTATTTTTTTTAAAGTTTTTTCACCTCAAACTTTGTAAGATCAATCAGGACTTTAATAAATCAATTAACGTATAAAATTGATGCTAATTTCGAGTTGTGCCAGTAAAAGTTTTGCATCTTTTAGATACATAGACTGACATAAGAAAGGTGATATTTAGTTATCATTTATTACACACGTGTTAATTACTTTGCTTACATAAATTCCCAAAACTAAAATAACTCAATTTTTTTAAAAACAAAAATATTGTGTTTATAAATACGAATAAAATTGATTAGGTCATTAATTACTTCGTTTCTTTGGATTTTACAAACTTTTTCATTTAAAATTATAAACTATTAAATATAGACTATGTCATAAAAATTTATTAATTCAAAAAAAAATTGCCACAAATATTTGTTATGATTGTTTCTGTCAAAAACATTAACAAAAATTATAAATTGTGATAAAAATATATTAAAAGTTCGAGGTCGCAATCACATTAAGGATTTTTATCGGCATATTTTATAATTTAGAGCATCTCTGATTGTGAGACAAAAAAATTTTTTATTTGTTGCTAACAAAGCAAATGTAGCATCCCAACGTCAGCAAAAAATATAAAAATATTTTTTTTTTTTATGGAATTAAATGAAAAGTAAAAACGAAATGTACTTAATTAAATAAAACATATACGTAGAAATAAACAGCATTTTTTTTTAGTGATAAGTGCTTAATTTTTAGTAAATAAATTATTTAAACAAATTTATTTCTTTATCGTTAGAAAAACTATAGGTATTTAATATTTCTGATGAAAAGTTGCAAAAATTATAACTTAATGTAAATACCAAAAATACCTATCCTACATTTTGTAATCCTACAAAATATTTTTGAAAATTTATATTCGAATTTTAAAATTTTACCTTTCAAAGCCCACACGTGCTTTTGTTCCACGGCATCCAGAAAAGTGCTTAAGTCCTTCGTACAGGACGTATTGTGCTCTTGGGTACTGGAAATCCACGAGATTCCGTACACTGGCGATTGTGCCCTCAGGAATTCATCAACGTCGTTCCCAACTACCCCAGCCACGCAGAAACACAATATGAAAAGTTTATACAAATTTTCACACATTTTTCCTATAAGTTTCGGTCACTATATTCCGGAAGACCAGGTGGGAACATCCGCACGACAAATTTTAAAATTCAAGGGTGAGTGTAGTAATCTAAATAAGACGTCGACACGCCCCTTCTGGGCTTAAGAAGGTACCGCATAGAGTAGAGGGGTTTTAAACGAAGTGGGGCTCAAGGACGCGAGCAATTTTTTTTTGTTTCTTCACACTTTGACTATGAAAATATCTTAACCAATTTGATAACAATAATTAATAAATTAAATAAAAATTTATTTCATATTTCACAGACACCCTGTACAGTACTCATAAGATCCTTTTTTTTTATAAGTATTAAACTTAATTTCTGGGTCAACGACAATTAATCCAATTAAGTTTAATATTAATTGTGAGTTTTGTCCATAAAATTAATTAAAATAAAAAAAAAATTATTAAACGCTTATGAAATTAAACAGGCACAAATGTGTCACTTGCACTTTATTTTTTTCGCGAAAGTGATAATTTTGAAGGTAAACTATGGAGGCACTTGACTCACATTTGAAAATATTTAAACGTTAGTCAAACGAACACAATTGAACACTACAAACGATAAAAAAAATATTTCCAAACATTTTGAGTAGTCATGGCATAAGGAAATTCGACCAAAGGATATTTAAAGTTGGCATTGGTTATCAAAAAGGTGCACTGACCCACTTTGAAATAAAATAGCAGAAAAAATATGTCTCAAATAATCAAATCGATGTCGATTTAATTTATGATATAATATTCATCACATAACATACTTAGTTAATTTAAAATTTAATCATTGGTCAGTTCTTTCAGTAGGTACTTTATAAATAACATCATAGCTAAAAAAAGGTTCCATAGTTCAATCAAAATTTTAATAGATCGAAGGAAAAACCAAAAAAGTAGTATTTAGATTCAACAAAAAAAAAAAAAAATAAAACATAAAAACAAAAAGGAGTCTCATTAATACTGTTAAAAAATGTTTTTTTGATTAATTATTATTATAAGGTTGATGTACACAGCAAGTAGAAATATGTTAATGACAACAGCAGGCAGCTCTAATAATTAAAAATGAATTTGCAAATTCACTGTCATTTTCATCGCCAGCCTTAATTAACTCAAACTTTCGTGTAACGTACAATGACCACGATACAATTATGATTTGATAATAATTCGTAATTCTTGTTTATAAATAGTTTTAAAATGCTACGTTCTCTATTATTTTTAATTAAATAATTATTCTAATCTTGAGTTTCCAGAAATTTGAGACCATAATTTTTATATAATAACTACATTTATTTTGTGTAAAACAAGGTTTCAATTTGTGAATTATATGTAATTAAATTTCAAATATTTTCATGGAAAAACATTTTTAGGACTTGACATATCGCATTGGATTGTATAGTTACTTTAGCAATTTTTTGGTCGTTGTACCAATTAAATAAATCCAATAGGTATCATTTTTGCAACGCCAATAATAATGATATATAAAAGTAAGCAATAAAAAAAAAAATTGCTCGTAGTCTTAATTGCTCAACCAAATCAATAGCAGGACACAGATGAAAAACAAAAGCTATTCCGTGTGTTTGACTCCAAACTCCAAAAATTACAAACGAACTTTTCTTCTTTTTTTTTAATATATGTGCAGGACTTCTTTTATGGTTAGAATAAGCACTTATCTTTGTCTAAAGTTTATTTAATAATTACACTCAATAGGTGTTGATAGATAGTAAACTTACATTGACGTATTATTGTAAAAATTAAATTTTTTTACGATCTTAATAAGTACAATTATGATTATGATTTTGCGTAACATTTTAACGATAAGTAAATTAACATATCAGTTTTAATAAACCACAATTTAGTCAAAATTAATTAATTTAGTTAAAATTAATAGCAATAATTACTATTAAAGACATATTTGATGCTAACATTTCATCCAGAGCCCTGTTCCTTCTATTCCTACCCAAATTGTCCTTTATAATAGTAAAACTCCCGTCAAAATTAATTGAGAGATTCTTCAGTTTTATCGTATTTCACCCCTATTCACTAGTTTTGATGTTATATTTTTGTGTGTATATTTAATAAAATAAATTAATCACAAAATCGAACAATTTCTTTTATAAATAAAATTACCTCATCAATGACTATGATTTGTAATTATTCATGTTCTATTTTTGCATACTTTCACGACACAAACTACTGCAGATACATTTTTTTGAATAGATAATTTAATGAACTTTGCCAATTAAAACAAAAAAAAAGGCTTTTTTAAAAATTTCCACTTGAATTTCTGACGTAAATACCCGCCGTTTTGATACACTGAACCTTCAAATTTTTCCGACAAAAATATTGACATTCTCAAAAAATGTTGAAACTTCGAAACTCATGTAATAACCATGTATTGTACCTAAATTGTATTCACCAACAATAAATGCAAAATATACAATTGTTTTTTTGAACTACATATTATTTTTAATTGCATTTATTAAAGTGCAATGTATAATAACCCAATTGACGTAAATTTAACCAGAAAAATAAAAAACAACAAACAGAAAAATTAAGAAAGAAAATTCCATTAATATTATAAATGTATTTGCGTATCACATGTTGTCTTAAAGCTGCTTTATGTAACTTTCTGCATTACTAGAAAAATTTCCTCGATGCAACAGGCAGCATTTCTTATGCTGAGACGACTGTTAGGCAGGTATGTAATTTATCTTCTAATATTTATGCAAATCAATTACACTTTTAATTATTTATAAACAACGATTCAGTAAAAAATAGTAATTAACCAACGCCAAGGAGTTCTAGAAGCAAGACATCAGTCAGAAACGACCTTTTTAAATGCAATATCAAATGTAAATACTCTGGTAAAACGTATAATTTTTTTAATCTATTTGAAAATGATTATAAAACGGTTTTTAAAGTTTAAATTATTATTAATTACCTTTACCTTAACTTTATTTCTAATTTTGGCTTTTTGAATATAGACAAGTTTGTGAACTTCCAATCCTCTGGGGTTAATTGACCGTCACTTTAAAAACTCAAATGGTTGTTGACTTCATTAACGTTTAAGCAATTAATTTGTCTTCCCCTCATTTTTAACAAAGCAAATAATTTTTTTACGGTTGTTACAAAAAACAAGTTTACTTAGGTATCGATGTAATACCCATAAACTTGGGGTTAATAAACTGCAATTAAGATCCATACAATAAGTTTTTTTTTTAAATGCAAGTTTGAAAATAATCATTCACAATTTCCTAGGAATAACTCGAAGATTTATACAAAAAAAAAACCGATTTTAAATTTGGAACTGCTTTTTTTTTGGCATTAACAAATTAGTTACGTACTTTTTTATTGCTTCTAAGTTATGGCAAAAGTTATTGAACAGAAATTGACCCCAGTGGAATTCCACGTATTTAATATTTTTTGATGAAATTTAATATCAAAAAAAAAAAATAACTAAACTGCTATTGCATTTTAAAATAACCTTAAATGAAATTATTCATTCATATAAATTTATTAGCCTATGACGTGTACGTCTTTGCGAATAACAAATTAAAAAGTTAATATAACTTTCTACAGTAGGTACATATATGTATGTTTATTGGTAAGTGCATGAATGTTAATTAATTTTTTTTTCGACTAATATGGTAAACTTATTGATATTATTTATGATGTGCTTGTAATGTTTAGTGAGTTAATAGGTAGCTTTTATAGCTGAAGTGTCAATGTACATATTTTATAAAACAAATAGGTATTCATAAATATTTTTCTTCTTAGTTAAGTGATTCGAACAGAATGAAAATTGTTTATCTAGAAGAACATATTTTCCTTTAAGAAGTAGTACTTTTTGTAATTTATTACAATCAATTTTTCTTGTGCAGCAAAACAGCAATACTCATTTTTGCAAGAAAAAAGGCTTTTATGTATCTACTTTAAATTATTTAATTACTTAATTTATTCTAATGTTAATCGACGACGTTTCTTTTAAACAGTTATTGCGAATGATTAATAATTGGTAATTAAAAATTACACTCAGTCACCTTGCTGTGATAATGGCTGTTATTATAATAAAAAAATCTCTTCATCCATGCATCTTTTGATTTACTTTATTGATAAAAAATTAAAATAACGTCAACAAACTGGTTATAATACGCATGTTATTAGGAAAATAGGTACCTACATCTTTTCTCACTTACGTCAAGTATAATTGTTCCTGACAGATATTAATTTTCCTTTTAAAACAACATCAATAACGAACATTTTTCAATTTTACATTTTATCCTAATCTTCAGATAATCGTTTCAAAAAAACCTTTAAAAATTAATAAAATTAGGCATTGTACGTGTACCTAATATGTATTTCCGGCTGTCAGAGACCATTTATCATTGGGTCATTTAATAAAAAATCATAATACACTTACGTATTTTTTTACCTACAAATTATTTCCGCATTTGTTGTTCCACTGATTTAAAATTTACTCATATTAACCCTGAAATTTCATGTCGAAACAGCTAATTGGTGCTAATCATAAATTAAATGCAATTCTCGTTTGTTTGAAAATCATTGAAATCGGCTAAATTAATGTTTTACCTCAACCTTCGCATATCTACATCTTTTTCGCCAGTTTCTTCGTGTTCGTCGAAAGTTAGCGACAGAAGTAAATATTTGATTTCATATTCCAGATTGACTGACTGAGTGTAAGTACATAAATAAAACAATACAATAAACCAATAGTTGAATACAAATTGTTTAACAAGTTTCTTTTGTAAACAAATATAAATTTTTGGACTAGACAAATAACTGGCATTTGATGTTCTCACACTGTCCCATGATAGACCTTAATGTTAGAATATTGTGGGTCATGTCATAAATTTATTTCAATAAAAAAATATATATTATTGAATAATTTGTAACTTTAATAATCAAATCGTTCTCTGTAACTTTTGATGAGGCCCTACGTGTTGTTTAATGTAAGAAAGTTTATAAATCATTAAAATAATAAAATATATTATAGGAATAGTAAAAAACAGATGACACTAAAATTTTCCATCGTATTGAAAACAGTAATGCAAATATATGGAAATAACTTTTGTTATTATTTTATTATTATCTCTATACTTACATAAGTAAGATTGAAGAATTTCGCAGAAGGTCACAAATTACATCAAAACCATTTGAAAAAAAAATTAATAATTCAAATAAAGGTTACATGAATATCGACAAAATCTCATCAATTTCCATAATAGGAAATGCGCATAACTAACTATAGTCAGGCGTATCAATTTTCAGGTGGATACCAAACAATATCCTAAAATAATTTCAAAAATAGACACGATGTTGACGTTGATAAAACGGAAACTATATTTCACTAGTAGTGTTTTCCTGTGTATTTGTATCTATAGTTATTAATTTACCCAAAAATAATTACACATGTATTTTTTTACCAAAAGCTAATTTAACAGTATTCTGCCGAAAGAAATTTGATTTTAGATGATATACTTGTATAATTACTCCATATAATTATTGATTCAAATCATTTTAAATCAATATAAACCTACAGCAAAATATAGAACGTTTTTAGTTGAGTGTTTGTCATTTAAGACTGTTTATTCCTTATTAGCGTTAATCACTGTTAAACCTTCTATATTTTAGTAAAAACAGCATCGAAATCGGTTAAGAAATAACCGAGTTACCCCTTTTTTAAAGTAACCCTGTCCTAAGTGGCGCCTACATTCGGCCTTCTCAAGGAGATTCCCAAAAGTACAGGTGCATCCGACTGACCTAGTTTTCAAGTACATCATAATGGCCGCACACGAATCGGCCAATCAGGTGCATGTACTCGGCTAAAATCAGCGAAACATGCATTCCACAATTAGTAACCCTCGATGCCTGGTGGGGTGTACATCGCTGCATCAAAATTTTGGTTATAATTACGTAAAAATATGTTTTTATTATTTTAGCTATCAAAATGAAGCTATTTTGTTAATAACAGATTATTTAAAACGTCAGAAAGCAGTAAATATGCGTTCAAAATATATTTTTAGGTTTATATTATAAAAATTTAGGGTATTTTACTGCAGATATGATAAAAGCTTTGTATTATTAATTACATAATTATAGCACATTAAAACCATAATTTCTAGTAAATTGTTAGTTATATGTAGTTGGGTATAATATTGTTTTATATTAAAATAAATTATTTTTTTATAATTAACTAAAGGGAAGTTTGAAAAACAAATAATGTACAGAAAATGGAAATTTTAAAACTGAAAGTTGTTAATCACTTACCATCTTTTAATCTTATGATTATCTGTTCTTGAACTGTTAGCATCATCTACAACAAGAGAGAAAAAACTTTAAATTATTCGTAATTGTAATACAAATAATTCTAAATTACATTTTTATACGCATTTATTATTCAGATATTTTTTTTTCGTTTATTATGAATTAAAAATTTGGTAATTATTTTAATGATTTTGTTATCTATCTTTAACGACGTCGAAATTAGTAACGGAAGTTTTTTTAAATATAATAAAAAATACGGTTTTCCAGGGGCTGCAACCAATTAACCAGGTTAGTTGGGCAGGTTGCATACGGTTCTTTTTATGGAAAATAAGGACTATAATTTACACCCGAAAAAAGCATGAATTTATTTAATTAATAAGAAATTATAGACTATATTTCAGAAATAAACGGTTCATCGAAAATCATTCCCTCAATACGAAGAGGATTTGCTTTACTCCCTTTTTTGGCAACCCCATTGGCAAACTGGTGAACATTAATTCTAAATTAGTATAGGAACTTATCAGTTGTTAGTAAAGAGTTCAATTTTTATTATTAATTAGCAAAAAAACTTTTTTCTTAATGGTACAACTATATCAATTTTTTAGTATAAAAAAAGCATTAAATAAATGAGTCGTGAACAAAATTACAATTTATTCGTTAACTTCTTAATAAATAAAATACAGAAGGAGGAGAGAATAGGAAGAGGTATGTAATAAATAAATACAGAACGCTGTACACTAATAGTAATAATTAATAAGTAATAATTTACAATAAATAATATTGTCAACCTTATATTGATATCACTTATGTAAGCAGTGATGTATTTTTGTTTGCACTTAATTTTATATCACATTAGTTGGCAATACAATGTAAATGTGTAAAAAAAGGATGTCTTTTTTAACTTAATGGGGTAAATATACGTACATAATTATAATACTGCAAAAGTCCGAAATAAACGTTAATGCATTATAAAAGTGGAAAACCAGGAGTTCTACCTACGTACAAGCTACACCGTCTTCTTGTTGAACACTATATGTATTTATTATTTACGCAGCGATTTGGCATTTGGGGGTGACGCACCATCTTTTCTGATATATTTTTGTTTCAAATAAATAAATTAATAACTTTCAAAAATCAAAATTCAATAATTTCATGAATCAAATAAAAACGTTTTTTTACTATTAAAAGACTTATGGATACATTAAGTAGTGGTATTTACTACGGTTATTAAAAAAAATATTCAAGTTTCTAATAAAATATAATGATTAATTATTAATACTTTCAATATTTCTTATTTGTGCGTAAGTGGGAAGAAAAATTTAACAAAAAGAAGATTCACCTAAACAATAATCACTGGGAAAATAGCTTTAAAACATGTATAAACAAAATACTACGTATTTTTACACTAAAACTCAAAAAATCAAAAATTTTAAAAGGGCTAAAATCAGCCTTTTATAATATATTTACCTCTAGTTTAGTTCAACGTGTTAATTCTTGTTTAAGATCCCAAAAATTATATTGAAATATTATATTAACACATAAAAAATTACAAAAGTTGTAAAGAAATTAAGATGAGAAAATAAGTTCATTTAGTTTTTCGAAAATTACTCGAAAACTATAAGTGATAAAGCAAATCTGAAAAAATATCCTTAAATAGGAGGAAATTTCCAATGAAAAGGTCTTAACTCCCGAAACTCTATCTCCATTGTTAATAATTTTAATCTAACGTTAAAAATAGGACTGCCAAAGTAGACGGAGTTCTCATAAAATTTACTTAATTATGTTAACAACAGCCTCATAAGTTGAAAAATGAAGTTATACAATTTTTTCTAACGGGACCTTATTCTTTGAAGTGTTAAGATACACCAAAATTTTTTAAAACTTTTAAATTGGTAATTAATAAAAATAATTTGTGTAAAGTGCTCACTTTTCAAGCAGCCCAATTTTTAACGTTAAATTAAAATTATTAATAATGGAAATAGAGTTTCAGGAGTTGAGACTTTTTTATTGGAAATTTCCTCCTCTTTAAGGATATTTTTCCAATTTGCGTTATCGTTTTCGAGTTACTTACAAAAAACTAAATACTTTTGTTTTCTTATCTTACTTTGTTTATAACTTTTCTAATTTTTTATATGATAATATAACATTTCAATACAGTTTCAGGATTTAAAAGAAGAATTAACACGTTTTTGAACTTGTTGACTAGACTAGGTACTCGTCTAGGCAAATATTCGTTCCTGTTGTTTTTTGCTTTAATAATTGTAAAGAAAATTAATCAGAGGTTTTTTCCCCAGAAAAGACAGGCACACTCGCAAAAATAACAAAGGCAATTCATTATTATTCATAATTGCCTATTAAATTTCTAGTACTTATAAAAAAATTTGGAAGCAGTGATAATAATAAATTTTGCGTCAACTTCAAAACATCCAGGTCCACTTTTCTTATATGTATAATATTATAATATCATTTTCGTTATAGGTTTTTCTATGTTATATTTTTCATTTCGTTTAATAGGAAGGGGTCAGCTCAGTTCTTCATCCCGAACAGACCCCTTGGCTGAGCAGTTTTTTATTTATTTTTTCTCTTTCTTCTTTAACTACGCTACTGCTGAGACGACGTCGCCACATCACACGGCTACCTCTTATCTTCCATAACCACTTGTTTGAATAGTTGCGCCCCCGTCGACATCTGAGACTTAACCTCGTGGTTTCCTAAAGCCGCAGTACCGTCTTTTGCAATAAACAATTGCAGACCGGAAGCTGAAAAAAATAGATTCAAAAAAGAAAATCTCAAAAAAAAAAAAAAAATCATTTAGTTACATTCTGCAGAATCGTCGGTTTGTTCGAGGTTCGTGTTCTTCAAAAGTTCTGCTATGAGATGATCCGGATTGACTCTGGTTCCTTCAACCCTTCCGGAAACAATCGTCAATTCGGGGTCTTGGTTTTGGGCCTTTTTTCGTCTCTCGAGGGCCGCTTTCGCCCTATCCAATGACCCAGTTTCCGACAGCACTAAACTGCCAGAGCTGTGATTTCTAAAATGAAAACAAAACGTTCTACGATAAAAATCGAGAACTTTTTTTTAAAAAAACTGTAACATTAAACAATATAATACGCAATATTTAAATTACAAAACAGCTCGTGTTTATGCGTGTAACATATATTTGACATGAATATTGGATGCTAAACATCACACTTAAATAAACGATTTAATATTTAATAAATCTAATCATAATTAACGAGAGTGGTTGATGTATGATAACTAGGGTTTTAAATCCTATTAAAATCCCAAAAATGTTCGTATGGTTATAATTAATAGGAATCAAAATTACGAATGGTACAAAAAAAGCTATAGTTAATTACGTACCTAATACTCTATTTCTACTGAACTAAATTAGCAGATCTATAAACACGTTCAAATGTATGTTTATATCCGACAATTGGATATGTATTTTTAACTGAAGAAAAAAAAAAACAAATATGCAACGAACATCGTAAACTGAAAGCACTTAAAAAAGTACTTTTCTAGATTCAAGTTAAAGTTCGTTGATGTATACAAAAAAAAAGGTAAAAAATCAACCACTCTTCAAAAACACTTATAAACTTAATAAAATTAAATGTGTGCAGACTTTAGAATGCGTGAGTGTCTAAAAAGACATGCAAAGTAACGAAAAATAAATTGGAAAATAGAAGAAAAAGCAAAAAAAAACATATATTATTTGGGTAATTTACATTACAAATAAATCCCTTTGATCGTATTATTCGTTTAAAAATTATTTATGGAAGAATTTTAGCATTGTAAGAAGCGTCAGAGTAGCAGAACAAAATTGGACGACAAATAATAATTAATTATTTATTGGACGAAAGAAACCTTTCGCGTACAGTGTCATTAATCGAAAGCTCGACTGTCGCCAGGGGAAGTACAGATAGATAATGGGGCAAAGACAGACAAAAACAGGCAATACATCAAAAAAATGTAGGAGATAAAGACACGACAGATTTTTTGAAGGCAAGACAGAGTCATGCTACGAATAATCACACACGAAGGGGGATAACCAACAACAACAACAACAACAACAGAAATAGACTAACTTAGTGATGCTGGGACGTCGAACTTGGGGATTTAGCGAACAATCAGACGACACAATAGGCGCCTCGTCTGGACTGTTGGCCACCGGGGCCAGCTTACCTCCGGAGCCTCCTTCTAATATCTTACGGTGAGATAAGCCTCTGAAAAAGCAATATAAAAGCCATAACTAGTGAACAATTCAATGTCACTTTTGATTTCGTTCAAATCGAACACACTAATATCTATCATACATGGATAGTGTTTGTTATTTTTTTTTAAGAGACATCGAGGGCTATACGAAATACCCATATCGTCTCGGAGTTACAATTTTTTTTATTTTTTTACTCACAACTTCGAAAAACATTAAAAAAACATGGGTTTTTTTCGGATAGCCCTTAAAGTCTTCTTGGTTTTGCCTGGAAATTTTTGAATGGAGGAAAAACTAATTGGGAATAGCAATTGAAAACTTTGTAATACAGGAAATTAAATATTACAAATCAATAATTAATAATCTAATTAAATAAAAGTAACAAACGTAATTACGACAAAAATGGGTGAAATGTTCTTATAAGGCACCGAATTGTTTCGAGAGAGGCCGTTGAGAATCTAATTGGTAAGTGAAAACCAAAAATGGACTTAAATTATTTTCGTTATTAGTATCGCAAAAAAGAACCCACCAGAAAATAAAGGAGCTTCCTGCTACCATAAAAAAAAAGATATAAGAGGGACTAAATACTATTTGCAAACAAAAAAATAAAAATAAAAGTAAAGATTACTGAGGAAGTTGGTTAATACGTACGTTGTCTGTAGGCCTTTTCGGTCTGAAAAATCGTGTTACTACGTATGTACAAAATTAGACAAAACAAAACGCGTGCAACTAAACAAAAAAGCAATTACAATAACAAAATGTAACCTATTTTCATTTTTTTTTTTAAACAAAACAATGACAGCAAATTTAAAAAACAAATGAAGAACAAAAAAAAAGGACTACAAAACCTAGATCAAGGAAAAACATTGGGAAAAAAGAATAATTTTTGAATTTACAATAGTTACATAAAAAGTCCCAGAAACCTTAAAAAAAGTGCTACTAGTCATTGGCTGCTATCTTAGAACAGTTAATGTATAAAAACAAATAAAGAACAAAAAAGAAGAACTACATACTCCCCTAAATTTCTTAAACTACTCTACTACGTCACACTTACCTCCCCCTGAAGCCATTAACGAGCTGCCCCTCGGCATGCGCAATCCTTGACCGAATAGAAGAAGTGGGAGAAGCAGTTCTAGTAGAAGGTTCACTTTGGGGAGAGAATTTTGAAATTGGAGACACGTTCGTTTTGACAACATTGTTACCAGCACCCTGTTGCACGGGCGTCGAATGGTTAGCAACTACACCCCCGTTACTTAAGTGTTTTCTCGCCCCTTTCGGAGTCACGTACGCGATCAAATTCTCCGATTTGTGCTTTAAATTTTGGAAAATACTCTCGCGTTTATTAGCCGTGGGACTGTGGTTGTGCATGTGCAGTGGTATTTCGAAATCACTTTTCGACCTCAAAACACCCCCTTGCTTATCGCTAAACCTGGCGCTATTCAAACTCAATCGATCGCAATCGTTTCCGTTATCAAATAAATGACTATCGGGAACTTCCTTGATGGGCGACATGCTTTTCACGCGCATTTCAACGGTCGTACACGAACAAGACTTTTGCAACTCGTTTGTTTTCGCTTTACTGAAACTATTCGAAAAAACGTCAGCGCTCGAAAACGTAACGTTCGCCGTTTTGTAAAGTTCGTCGTTGCTATCGAAATCCTTGCTACTGTCGGGGGTGTAATAGGGGTCGCTGTCGACTGAATTTTCCGTCAACGTAACATCGTTGTTATTGACTGTTACATCACCCTCGGGGGTGCTGTACAACTCGAAACCCGAATCCACAGAGAACGTTTTCTTTTTCCATATCGTTTGTCTTTGGATATAGAATATGGGAAATGAGGGGGAGGACGGGGAAAGGTTTGAAGATTTGTGGGACGCTAACCACTTGGGCATATGAAGGTTCCTAAATAACAAAAATAAAGATGGCATGCAAAAGGTGACTTTAACAAACATAAAAAGAAAGAATTGTACCTAGTAGGTACTTTATGTACACCAACAGAGTCATAAATTATAGAAGATAAAACCAAAAATGACACCCTGTACATTGTACAATTTTCAAATGTATCTAACGTTTTTATTATTATGTTTTTATTTATGCCAATAAAAGTATATTAATTAAGTACCCTAATGTTAATAGAGACGGAACACAAAAGTTAAATAAACCACCAGATTCTTTAAGGAATTTTAAGAAACATTTTCCTTTTCAATTTTTCGATCCGATGCTTAGTTACTGAGATATTAAACGTTAAAAAGTTGACCAATCCAAGCGATCTGCTTTCGCTGCACGCCAATCGCTGATAGCAAATGAAACACGTGACACGACCCCGCCTACACGTTCTAATTGGTCGCGCCGATGTTAGTACTTCTAGTAGAAGTAAACGAGAACGTGTTCGGATTGGTTCAATTTTAATTCCAAATATCTCAGCTATTACACACCGTATCGAAAAACCGAAAAGGAAAATGTTGCCCAGAATTACGCAGAGAATCTGCACGTCGTACTAGTTTTTCTCCTAAAAATTGTTGGAAGATGAAAAAAAAAGATCTAACCTTATATGTCCCGAGTCACCGGAGCTGGAGTGTCTGCTATGGGAGTGAATGCTACTGTAACCCGATGCTTTCGACATTTGGCTCGTATTGGACGAATTCCTGGAATGTCCCGGTTCGTTGAGACATTCCTCCGGTTCCTTAAGCGCCATAACGACGTCGCCACTGTTGTCGGTGGCGATACTAACGGGGACGCTGTTCTCAGACAGCGTCTGTCCGATCGTTAGTTCTGCAAAGGAAGCGAGCAAACAAATGTAAGAATTTTTCGCTTACACTGTTTGCTTACATGTCCAACGCCCCACGATTTATGTATGTACCTATTATTGGACAACTTGGGCAAACAATTTCACTACAGGCGCACATATTATTGCTGGAACGCCTCCAGATGTATTTGCAACGTACAAAAAGGGCGTTCAGGAACAAAAAAGAATTATTTTTTTGCTGGAAGACTAAAAAATTTACCTGAGGTAAGGAGCGGTGGACGTTTTTTGGGTAAACTTCCGAAACCGGAACTTGCGCTGGCTATAGAGCCGGCTAAAGAACCAGCGGAAAACTCGTCAGGAAGAACTGGGTCCGGTAAACATTCTTCGCTTGTGACAGGTTTATGTTTTAACGACGGAGATGGTCTGTAAACAACAGAAACGTTGTTAACAAACACCAAAAAAATGGACACCTACAATTATATATATATTTACACTTTGAACAGTACGTCGCCAGCGAGCATGTTCATTTTGATTGAGAATTTGAGCATAGAATTGTCCTGCCGCCTCCTGGTATCGTATCCTTCGAGCAGCGCTTTCCGGGATGTTTCGCCGGCTCCGGCGAACTCGGCCAGATTGAGATCGACGAAACCGAGCTTGGTGAACGACCTGCCGCCTTTGCACTCCTTCCGCACCGAGATCCTTAGCACGCAAGGCTCTAGGACCCCGGTCGAAGCCGGAGCCAGCATTTTGCACTGGAACGAAAACCGGGTGTTCCATTTCACCGTGTGATCCACCACTTCTTCCCTGTAACGAATTTTTTACTGTTGTTAAAACGACCAGAGAGGGTGGATTGGTTTCAGGAAGCGATATTTATTTATTAGGGGGTGTTAGCGATATTTTCTACAATTATTTAAAAAGATCGTTTTTAACAAATTGTCTCTGCCATCAGGAATTTATTCTAAAGCGAAGTTATAAAGTCAACGTTTACATTTATTAATTATGTCTCGTACTGCACTAAAAAGATAAAACAAGAGCAAAAGAGACCGTACTATCGGATGTTTGAAAGCTTCTGGTTGGTACATACAGGTTTTGAATATTCACTTTGCGTTCCTCAGGATTTTCCGCCCACAATCCCTTTTGTTTGCTTTTCATCCTTCAATTAATTCAAACACGAACCCGTTTTCGTCATGAACGATATTTTTTGCTATTATTAATATAACAGAATACACAGTGTTGGAAAAATATTACCTACTCTAAAACCCATTTTTGGCGATAATTATTTTGAAATATTCCAAACTCATCTGAAGAAATATTTTACGACTATTTCCCACTTTTCTTATTAGGGGAAGGATTTTCAACATGACAGTCCTAATTTTTTACAAATTCATCTTCAGGTACCTAAGTAACTTTGCCCTACATCTGAAGACGCCTCATTTTGTAGCCATCACTCATTTTATTAACTTGTCACTGATAAGTAATCTTTTTTTTTTCTGTCGTCGTCTACGAAACCGTTTTTGCAAAAAAATACTGTTGCACTTGATTAAATAATTAATTAAAACATAGGTACATTTAATTACTGATTTGATTTTATTTTTGTTAATTAAAAAAAACTATAGATTGTAAATATTTAAAGATTAAACTAACAATAAGTAAATCGACTTTTGTGTTTTGTGTGAAAATACAAATTTGTTGTGCAACTCGACAATTTCGGAGAAAATTTAGACATGTTCCTTTGAAAAACACAACAAGCAGAGCATAGGTATGTAACGTTTGTAGTGTAATTTAAAAGGTCATTGTCTCACTAAAAATAATAATTTTCTATTTAAATCCGACGTGACATTAAACACACTTGTGAACAAAAAGACACGTATTAGCTTGACTCGTTTAACCCTGTTAACAATTCATATGAATTTGTTCACTTTTTGGAAGAATTGAAACAAAAAATTTTTAAAGCATTTCTTATAAATTTTATTTAATTTATTTTTATCATATGTATAAAATTTATAATTTAGAACAGTTTGCGGTTCGATGCATTTAGTTTTCCACGAAAGTGAGTTCCAAGTAAAATCGGTAACACAAAATCATCTATTGTTTATAATTAGCAACTATAATAAATGTAATTCGAATAGACAGTCAGGGCAGATAAGCACATAACTAATTATCAACAACAGACATTTCTTGAAATAAAAACACACAACTGAACAATGATAGTTATTTTTCTCACATTAAAACTGCAAGTTATGGAAAACCGTTTTTCTTTAAAAAAAATTCTTTCGATCCATATCAAAGAAAATCAGCAAGAAATTTTGTCAAAATTCCACAACATTCAACTTATTATTCCAATGTATATGTGTACCAACGCGATAACGACATCATTAGTACTTGTATTGTTGTTGTTTTTAATTAATCTTGTACTTACTGTTTATGTTAAGATGAGATTAAGGATAAGGATTAATTGCAAAAAACTTCAATAACGTCAACACGAATAGAAGTTGCGAAAATCAATGCAATTAAGTTAATTGTATTTGGATTCTTCGAAAAATAAATTATAAAATGGTGATGTACCTACGCTGTCTGATTAATGTTTTTGCAATGTGACGTTCGTATCTATGTATTTCATTAAAAAAAAAAAAAAGCGCAAAATAACAACAAATAAGTAGTTAGGTACGCTCAGGTAAACATATAAATATCTACTTATAGTTATTCAGGTACATCCCACACTTCAACCTTCACCTTGTTCTGTCCTGAGTCAACGGATAAAATTAAAAATTAGAAGTTTAAGTTCACCAATCACAGATAGAAAAAATACAGACATTAAAGTGCGGTTTGTGTATGTACAAACATCATCTTTGTATTCTATTCTTTAACTACTGCCAAGGCCGAAATCAGGGTCAGAGGTTCCGCGTAAAAAGTGAGAATCCGCATTTATTAATTTTTTAAAGTTCATTAAAAAATACCTGTAAAAACAGCTCCAAAATTGGGCAACGTTTCTAATACTTACAACTAATGTTCCCTTATGACATTAGAGAACGGTCCTTTGGTATGGTCTACATACATAGATATACAGATTTGACAATTTTATTTAATGGTATTTTTATTGTTTAACCATCTAATTTAATAAATACAGACATAGCCTTATACAATAGGTATCTACATCCTTGATTTAATGATTCTATGTTAATTAAATTAGAATCACTCATTATCAATTGAATCAAATAGGTAGCTACTGCTTCATAGAGCGACGACAAAAAGAAAACACGACTAAATCAATTGGTAATAACTATGTAATCAAATTGTGGAAAACCAACAAGTTCTTGTAATAGACGTTACATACTATACAATATTAAAGAAAATTGGCATATATGTATAACATTTTACGTAGGAATTTAACAAAATAATATAAATAAATCTTTTAACCAAGCAAAAAGAAAATTGCATAAATAAAGGAACAAAAGGCCTAACACTCAAAAAAATAAGAAAAAAAAAAATATTAAAATTTAGCCCTTGGATTGGCAAATATTTAATAAACCGATGACAATAAATTCGTCGAAATTACCAAAACCAAAACAACTAATTTCGAGTATATTTGCGAGCCTTTTTGACAATAAGAGAGAAAATATTTCACAATCTTAGTTACACTTAAATCTCTCAAACATCTTCTCTATCCTCCTGATCACTACCGTAATAACTTTCATTTACAAAACGTTAACAAATCTGCCAGATTTGTTTGCATAAACATTGCAAGAGTAAATACCTCCTGGTGTAATACATACAGTACATGTCTAATTACTATGTATTCACGTAATTAGCTTAAAAGCTGTCATCGACAGACCCAAGTAAACCTGATTGATTACCTAATTAATGACTGATCTACACTTCGAGCAAAACATGCGTCTGCACAATTTATAGCTTATGATTAATTATTATTCAAGAAAGAAGTGCATGCAAACTAAGTACCTATCCAGTAAAATGAAAACCGAGAATTCAGAAACATTCAACGAATTCCCAAAACACAGTAGACAATGCACTTGACCAAAATCAAAGCGACAATTTCAAAAGAATTATAATACCTATAAGTATTTAATTCCAACCCTTTGAATATATTTGTTTAAATTAACTAACGATATGCTTAGATGCTTAGCCTAAGGAAAAAATAAGGGATGGAATTCATGTAGATACTTCTTAATAGCACTCCCTGTGGGTAAACAGTTTAACTCATGATATCAACGTTTGGCCTCCACACTTCACCAATAAATTCATGTATAGCCCCCATCAATCTTTCTATCTATCGTTCGTTCGTTATTATCAGGGTGAAATTTCCATGATGTAATCAAAAAATGAATAAGCGTTTTTTTCCCTAACGCTAACACTATTGGTCTTGTACCTATATGATTTATATATTTTTTCCTTTTAGTTTTTCTTGTAAAATCAGTATCACATTTTGTACCTGTTTCCTGCAAAATAAGAGCTTTTTTACAAATCGAAATTGAAATTTTCACGTATAGTCAAAAGCTCCAACTGAACCACTCATCTTCAAAAATATATATAGATATGCATACGTAATCGAATTTTCATGCAACTAAATAAAAAGGTTTTCGCGTGGAAAATCCGCTTGAATGGGCAAAACCAACCAAAATCTTCTTTTCAATGCAACTTTTAGTGCTTTACAAACGTACGTACGTACGTACGCCAATATCTACATGCGAAATAAAAGCTCCCGGTTAGACTTTATAGTACAACGAACCCTAACGCTTTTTTTAAAGCAATTAGTGTTATCCAATGTTTGAAACAGATTACAATTTAATTTTCCATTACGAACTGATTTCAGGACAAATAAGGCTAATCGGCGAAACAGGAATTATCTTCAATAGTTAAAGTGTGACATTTCTTTCTGAGTAGATGTCTTACAATAACATTAAAGATGAAATTATTAACTCACTACAGAAACGTATTATGTATTTATAAAACTAGTTGAGCCCGTCCAAATTTGAACGGTGGTGCATAGCACTTGAGAAATGATCATCAAGGCGTTCTTTTAATACCATAACATCAACGAATTTCTTTCTAAATCCACGTACATAACCTCAAAATAGAGTACAGGCAACCCACCTAGCATAACGTAACCGCCCATCCAGTCCGTACAATTGTTTCTTAAAAATCTTAAATTAACGACTTGTAATTACAAATTCTGATTAAACGATATCATTTTGGGTCTTCGATCCTCAACTTGGACATTTTAAATGTCGAAAAAATCCAGATTAATCTATTTTCGTACTAAGTAGATAATAAAAAACAATTTGACTTTTTACACAAAAACACGCTTTTTTCCATTTTCATTTGTTAATTCCCCTTAAACCAAACTGTACATGAAAACATACGTACATATGTACGTATAAATAAATACACTAGGAGACGATGCTCGTACGCTTTAATAGGAAGTCCTGTCCACTTCCGTTTAGCAATGTTTATAACAGCCGGAAACAGCAACTGTACATGTAGTAGAGGTATACACGTTTATTAAAAAAAGATGTGTCAACTTACAACTTGAAACCGAAACGTAGATATTTGCAATCAATAATTTACAATAACAAAGTAACACCCTGTATGTCAAGAAAATTCGGTAAGAAAAAAAGGAATTATCTTAAAAATAAAAATAGCCTTTCCGTGTGCCGTCTAATCATTAACCCTAAAATGCCAAACGCATCAATCTCGACGGACAATCTTTTGAAATAAACAAAAAGGTCAATTTAATCAATTAATAAATAGATAGAGGGTCTATAGAAGCACGCACGTGTAGAAGAAAGATTAAATTTGACACGCATAAAGGACAATTAGTTATACATTCGTATTTTATTAAGTCTACTAAGATTTTTTCAACATAGAGGGTCAAATTTTTAGAAGAAAAAATGAAATTTTATCTGTATAATCCCTACAGCTTTATTTTTCGCGTGGAAATTTGTCAAGGGTGGATTTAGTAATTATTATTGATAATCGTACTAAGAATCTCCACTAAAACCTACCCACGTTTCTGTCACGCGAAATAAACATGAAATGCGACACAAATAAAGAAACAATCAAAATCCACCCTCGTTTATTTACTGTTATATCGATTTTTTCCCTTAAGATTTCAATCATTTAATATGTCATATGTGTACCTACATACGATCAATACATAATGTAGTAATAAATTAGTCACCCTATATATCGACCTTTTTACTATTGATTGCGGTTGCATGTCACCAAAGGGTTTGTGTAAATTTATTTTTGAATTTATCCCTTTTTGACATGAAAGTTCATTTATATACGTATAACGTTTAGATTGTTTCATTGGTTCGTTTTAGAAAGTCCCCCTTCATTTATCTTTAATAGCGTGTGTTTAATTAATTATTCATTAGTCATCTAACCACCCGTTCTTACCCTAATCTAAATATATAAATTGCATAAGGGGTGGCATGTATAATAATTATATAAAAATTAAAAACAAAACACACAGAGTAATTGTTATAAGCTAAAATTTAAAAAATACTACAGAATTTAAATTAAGGAAAAAAATAGAGGATCTCAAAAAATACTTTTGAGTTCCTTTTTTTGTAATATGTAAGATTAATTTTAACAAAATCTTTAGCTGAATAAAAAAAAGTTTTTTATCAAAAAAAAATAATTCTGATGTAACTTTTCCTCGGAACGCCTACCTCACGACATGGATCATAACTAAGGTATTTTAACGAAAAACTCAAAAATAAAACTTGAGTTGAAAAAAAAAACTTCCGTTTCCTATAAAATTGTACTGCATAAATAATTTTCAATGCAGTATTGTCTATGGTTACACGTTACAAACTTACTAAAAATACATTGCCAAATAGGGCACAAAACCTCGATAAAAAGACTAGTAAAATTCTCTACATTAGACAAAAGTAAGTTCTGATTCATTACAAGACTTCGAGAAAGTTCCAAAGCGCCATATATTTCCACTGTTTAGAACTTAAATCGGAAACGAATAAATCTCTACATAATCTAAGAAGTAAATAAGGGAACAGATTATTGTAGGTACATATGTAAGTATATAAAGAAAATATATTTTCTAAATTACGTGAGGTTAAAAAGAAATTAATGAATGAGGTATGACAGACAAAAGAAACAAAAGGGTGAAAAGTACAAATTAAAGGGGATTTTACGACAAGGTATTGATAAGTAACTGGCCCATTCCGGGTGTCCATAGCCCAAAAAGTCCCTTGTGCAAAAATCAGCTGAAAAAGTTCTTAGTTCCAGTTTCCTAGTAGGACAAAGGTGGGATAATTCTGTTAGATTTCTTACTCACTGAGTTACTCACTAAATTACGTAAAGGAATTGTGGAAAAACGACGTGGAAAACTTGCCAAAAGTGTGCTTTACTTACTAGATAACGCCCCTGCCCAAAACTCGTTGGTTGTATCGCAAACAATTGATAAAATTAGTTCACCACCCACATCCGCCCTATCGTCCCGATTTGGCACCGTCAGTCGACTGTTTATTACCAAATTTTCAAAAAAAAAAAACATTTGAAGGACAAATAAATAAACAAATTAAATTTTGTTTTAAAATATTTTGGCGTTTTATATTATGATAAGCCACATACTTATCAATATCTCCCTTTTTTGGAATGTGGAGCGCTTACGATTAGTTACAAATAAGAAATGCAAGCAGGAAACGCTGGCTAATGATGATGCTGATGATAAAAGCGAACGTTTCCTTCCAAATTGGTCGTTTGTTTGTGTTCGTTTCGGTCGTTGCAATTAGATTAATTTCGGCTCTTCCATTAAATACATATATGAAATACCCACGCTTATTCCGAACGCAGGGAGCCTATTTTATGTGCGAATTTCAAATTACAAGGTTACCTACGTGCCAACGAACAAGGTTACATGTAAAATGGATTAAAATTTACTTAATACGCGTTTGATAGCATTCGGCACGTGTATTTGTTTATTACTTATTTAATAAAATCTATTTCTAATGCAAATGATCAACGCCAATTTTTTTTAAATTAATTAAATACCACCACATACATATCTATAAGTCACAATCATATCAAAAAATAAATAATAATGAATGAATTACCTACAGTGGAATAATTTTCACAAATGAGCTTCTAAATGTCTTCAATGTGTATGTGTACCAACGCGATAATGGCATCATATTAGTAGTTGTGTTGTTGATTTATTTAAAATATTTCTTAACCGTTTTCAATTGCAAAAATCATAGTCATATCGAACAACATCTGGTTTAGATCATTAACTTTCAAACTAAAACTATTCTTCCTCCTATTTATAGTATCACAACTTGTTTAAACTGCATATGCTCGTGCCTAATATCGTAATTTTCATTTTGGCATACCCAACACCGTTCTAATTTCAGCATTTCATTGCGTCCAGATACCCCATGACATTTTGTAGAACGAGTGTAATAATTAAAAATAGTTAATCCTAACTACATATGTACAACTACACATTATGGCCATCGTCATCAGCCTCTAACTAGTAAGTAATTGCCAATGTTACGTATGTATATTTTGAAAACATGAAAAAAATAATCTGTAACAATTACGAAGTACCACAAAGACAGCAGGTCATCGTAAAGAAAACTGGAATAATAATTTGTTTTTTGTAATGTCATCTTATTCTTCAGCAATGCTACCAAAATTAAATGGATTTTATTTTGTAAATACCACAAGATCATATCATAACTCGAAAAGTAGGGAATGTCGAAAATTTGACTCTCCAAAAGAGTGTCCGATTGAATAAGAGGAAAACCCCATTAAATTTTATTCTGCATTTTTCTTCATTTGAAATTTTGCAAACATTTTACTCCTTCCTAATCAGGTAAATGAATACTTTGGATAGATATGTTAACAAGTTTGAAAATCCAACAAAAAAAATTGGATTGTTAAATTGCCAATTGAATTGAATTGAATTTTGCAAAAGATACAACGTCTACTACTCAGGAGATGATGACTACTGAGAAAACTGAATTTTCCATAATTTAATAAAAGAACGTTGGCTCTACTTATTGCTAGGCAAAAGCTTATATGCCACATCCGTACTGAGAAACATATAATGCCTTTTTTAAATTGTTTTTGGAATTAAAGTACCTAAAATTTATAGTGATTTTCACAGATGGAGCTCCCTTGCTGCCTAAGTTGCTATATCAAACTACCTAGGTACCTATTTTCACACTATCGAGCATTTGTACTTTTTCAATTAAAAGTTATTCCTTAATAACTAACTTTTCTCAGACTTGCCAATTTTCCAAACTCATCGAGTTTCTCTGACAATTTGTACTTCCCTGACTTATCCTTGCCTTTCCAGCAAATGTATGGAAACCAAAAATTGTGTAGATAATTTAGTCTAATATCAAGTCAAAGAATACAAACTTACAAACTAAAGTAACAACATGAAAACATATGTATGTATTCGATTTCTGTAAAACGTCCCCTTGTCTGGTATATCATTAAATCCCACAAAATAGGTCACATTGTATAACACCACTTGTGCCAAGTGCAATTAGCGTCCTTTTTCTGAAACCACGTAATCTTACAAATTGATATGCAAGAATTTTATCTACCCGATGCACCCTAGTTTCTATTTTTATGCAGCATAATATATACCATTAATGTAAATAAATATGAGGTAGAATAAAAATCTAATACAACATTTTTCTATACTGCAACACAAATACAGAAGGATTCGTACGAAGATTCTGCAAGTGGAATCAGAAAATAAAAGCTATAACAGAAACAACTGAACACCTGTGTCTTTTGTACACTTTTGCAGAACATCAATAAACAGCAGAATTCGTGCGAAAGGTCTGCAAGTAGAATCAGAAAACAAAAGTCAAAAGAGAAACAACTGAACACCTGCGTCTTTTGTCTACTTTTGCTGAACATCAATAAACAGCAGAATTCGTGCGAAAGGTCTGCAAGTAGAACAAGAAAACAAAAGCCAAAAGAGAAACAACTGAACACCTGCGTCTTTTGTCTACTTTTGCTGAACATCAATAAACAGCAGAATTCGTGCGAAAGGTCTGCAAGTAGAACAAGAAAACAAAAGCCAAAAGAGAAACAACTGAACACCTGCGTCTTTTGTCTACTTTTGCAGAACATCAATAAACAGCAGAATTCGTGCGAAAGGTCTGCAAGTAGAACAAGAAAACAAAAGCCAAAAGAGAAACAACTGAACACCTATGTCTTTTGTCTATTTGCAGATGCTATAGACTGCATTCGTTACAGTATAGTAGAGGCTCAAGTGTTACCAAAATGTTGCATTATATGACAACTTGCGACTATGAATTCATAAAATATGACCTAAAAACTAAATGTTCATTAAGTAAACGTTACTTATGGCTACTTAATTACAACACAGATAATGCATAATAGATTACTACATTGCACATGCTTTGCTTGTTCAAATAGACGAAAAATTTCTGACGGTAATGGCGAAAACTTGTGGTTATACGTATAAATAATGGATGTGTTATTTAGTGAGTGCTGAAGGAAATGTATGATTTATTTAAAACGAGAATGAAAAACGAAAAATGTGGGTTACAAAAGCAGACAGTTATCGATCTTTTTCTACATCGATGACATTAACTGGATGCATGTGGAAAACAATAAAAGCAGAAGTTTTCGAATGAGCAAAATAAAAAAAAACGACGGTTTGCTACCATCATGTAAACTGAAGAACATGCGATCTTTAAACACTTTAATAACGTTGACATGAGTCTTTTAGAAGTATGTACATGTAGATTTCAATATACCAACTGGGTTATTAACAGACAATAATCGAAGAAAAAAATCTGTAAATCTGTTTTACACGCAAATGTCAAAATTTCTTCTATTTTGCTCTCAATTTCGGGAAATATAAAATCTAAATTCAAACAGAATTCTGAAAACCTATTTGGATTTACGTAAATTATGTTTAATATAATATTTTGCCAATTTTAAGGACAATGTTGGTTCAAAGTGATTAAGGTTGTTACATTGCTTATTTTGTTGTTGTTCGTATTTTTTGAGCACAATATTTACAAAAGAAATGAACGAATGCGTGAATAAAATATGTTAGCAACAACGTATCGCAAAAGGGATGACTAAGTAGGTTAACCCTCCAGGGAATCATATATTATCCCAAGCCCATTCCTAAAAGTCTGTATGACATTTCTTCGGTTTGATAAGTAGAGTTAACCTTCAGAAACGTAACCAAATTATTTTTGAGGGGTTAAAATATAATAAAAGTCACAATTCACTTCATCCCTCTCGAGGCTATATATGCTAAAAGTACGTCTTATGCGACGATTAACCCCTAATGAATTTTTATTAAAAATAAAAAAATAAATGAGGTACAAGTGCCCTTGTCTATCATGCACATTTTATTAATTTATTATTCAACAACCAGCAGCAAGTAGTTACTAAATAGTTACATCACAGCCCGCATTCCAGCACGACGACAAGTCTGCATGCACTAAATAGAAAGCAATTTCGAATAATTTAGATTCAAACGGGTGTTAACAAGGGTACAAGGCCTCGCAAGGACGATTCGCGACAAAACCTGAAGCCATTTACAATGGCCAGCAAATAACACTGCTGACCGAGCGTCTCTGAAGAAATAAATATTAACCAGGGACCCACGAGCGCCCAGATTTCCCAGGACTTTCCACCACCAGGACAATGCAAACAAGTCAGGGTTAGTTCGCGTAAAACTGGGTCGGGTCGGGCATTGGGGCACATGAAGACCTTAACACTATGCAATTATTGTCACAATCTACGAATACTAATAACGATTTGTAACACGCAGGTTCACCTTTATCGTGTGATTAAGTGACGATTAGTGAAATTAATCAAATTGTACCTTTTCCATGACCAATTAGAATTAACAATTCTAAAGTCACAATAATAACTGGATTTAAAATATCAATAATTTACCCCAATTTACTGATAAAAAAAAATAAATTGCTGTGTAATTAGGTAATCAAATGTCAAATCGTTTAAGGGAAAAAAATTATTTAATATTTTATAGGTCAGAATCTATTCGATTTTTTTATTATTGATTAAAGATAATGAGCTTTTCTCAAAATTAATTGTATAGACTTTGAAAATGTTCTTGAACCTAGAAAAAGAAAGGTCAAAGTCCATGAAAGGAAATCACTTATTTTTCTGTCGACAGTAACCTAACCTAACCTAACCATATTCAAACCACTTTTACTGTGGTAAAATTAATGTGATCGTCCTTATAGGCTTTCTTTCTGTTTTTTTTTTTTTTTTGAGAAGAAAAAAGTATTTTAACGTTTACAGCTTTCGGCCAATTTGGGCTGGTGCCAAAGTGATACAGAGAGATCGATGTGTTGTAATTCGTGTGTAGACAAAAAATATTGTAATTTGAAATTTATGGTTACAAAACTAATAATTTAGGAACGATTCAAATAAAAAAATTTAGTGAAGAGCTTAATATTGTACTAAAAATACAAAAAGTACAAATGAATTAAGTAATTTTGTGAATTAGTTATTGCATAAAAATTATTTCTTAGTAGTATTGTATAACCAACAGTCAAATGTACGTAATTTTTTACCATCTTAAGTTTAATTTAATAAATCACTTAGAAAAGTGATTTTGCAACACTATGCAACATCAATATAATGTTAAACAAATAAATAAAGGAATAAAGAAACAAAAAAAAAGTTTTGCAATTTAAAATTTGTTTAAAAAAATAATTGGATGTTACACGTAGTGATTTATCTCTTTTGAGGTTGCAGATTATGCAGACGAGTCATTGCTCTATAATAAAATATGTTAACTATTACATATTGCTGCATATCCTTATTAACTTTAATAGAAACCCAGTGGCGGATCATGATATGTTTGTCTTACGTTAATACACACAAAAAAAAAACTGTAAAATATTTCGATATATAATTGAGCAAGTTATTAACAATTTTGTGACCAAGATGAAATTGATATTAATTAGTTCTGAATATTTTATTCAATTAGTTATGTACCTGTATAGTCACTAAAATTTGTTTAAAATGAACAAACATTATTTTTTTTTTACTTTTTCGTCTAAAAAAAAAACATTAAAAACATTTTAAGGTTAATAAAGTACAAAAGCAACCATTTAGGTATTATTATTATTTTTTTCAATACATAATCTCGTGGTAAAATAAACAAATTACTTAATTATGTAAGTTTGAGATAAGATACTACGATTTTTATTTAACAGGGCAAGGTACACTAACTAGTACATACACCTCATTGTCAGCACAGATATTTGGATTATGTTCAAAAGCCACGAGAAACGCATATGTATTTTTACAAGTTTATTTTTAATTACTTATGACAAATTCACATCAAAACTGAAAAACAAAATTAACATTTATTGTCCGATTTTATTATTTAATTTGATGTACATAAGTACGTAAACAAATAATGAACTAAATTGTGTAAAAAGTTGTTCACCCCACATTGGATACAAGTAAATTCGTCCATAGTATCTGTTTGGAACTCTCTGACCAATCAGAATTTAGTTATGTAAGAAAACAGTGATGACACGACAAAAGCTTTTAATACTATATAAATATAATAGTAATTTGTACAGTAGGTACATACACAAAATCCTTTCAAGCAAATTATGTATTAAATGATACACAATTCACCACCCACAATAAATTGTGACCACACAGGAAAGTCATTGCCCTTAAAATACGTAACACAACGCGAAAATCAATTTGGCATCCAAGCAACACTATTTGTTTTTCGAAAAATATTTCTAAAATTAATAAATGACCTTCTACACATACCATTAAACTTACGTTATGTTAATAAAAAAAAATCAAATGACTATACAAAGTAAGTAACATAAAAATTAATGTTCGATAACATACTTATTCTTCATATATTATAAGGTCGATTTAAATTAAAGGAAAAGTAAGGCAGTGAAATGCTTAGAGGCAGAAACAGGGCTAAAAAGAAGTGGAGGGTAAGATTAAATTGTTTATAAATAATTAAGGATGTGAGACGACGTACATTTTAATTTTACATGGTTTAAAGTCAAAGAATGTTTTAGTGATAAAGAATTTAGTGTGTGTGTACTTAAACAATTGGGAGCAAAGTATTCGAGTTTAACGACCATATTTTTATGATCTACGTTTTAGATGTTGTAATATTCGTCCGTAAAAAAATCGAGAAGTACCTACATACTACTTTCATCAGTGCGTTTATTTTTGGTCCGTTGAAGCAACGTTTCGATGATCATAAATACATACATCGGTTTTAGTACAGCTGTGTATACTTAACATTTTCTTCCTTATTACAGGTAAAATTTCCTTTGTTCTATTTATAAAGATTTTTGAGAACGAGATGCTTTAAGAATTTTACTCTAATGAAGCTGCTTTTTAAAAGCAGATACCTATAAAACACTGATTTAAAAATAAAATAAACGAACCTTTACCCAAAAATTTACTACAAGTTAAAAATCAAAGCAAAAATGTTACGATAAACAAATAATATTATTTGCAGACGAATGTTATTTTACAACTGTTTGCTAATAAAATTTACATCAATTACTTATCTTCTCGATATTGGTATCTAATACTTTTTACTGTTAGTCAATTTTGGAGTAAAAAAAAATATTAAATCATTTTAATTACCTAATTATTACGTACACGATTTGTGTAACATTATTAGAAATAAAATCATACGATTTACTGCACAAATGTCAACTGGCTAAACCCGGTTTAAAGAAGTTAGTCTGGGTTAGTCTAGTTATTTATCCTGTTGGAACCATCCAGACAAATAGCCACACTTCTGGCTGAATAGATGTGTAATAAATATTAAAAGGTGTTTAGCGTCGTAAGATTAGATTAAATTAATTTAGTTATCTATTTTTATTAAACTTTATGAATAAATTAATTTTGCATAATTAACGTCAAAGGTCAAATCACAAACAAAGAACTAAATTATAACCAGTCTTCCTTAAAAAAAAAAAAAACGATTTCATTAAATTATAAAAACTTTACGAGGTCAAGATTAAGGCCAGAATAAAGTGTAATAATTTAATTTATTTGATTTACTTAACAGTTTCGACCTTGTTAACAATAATTTGTTCATAACATTAATGTCAAATCAATCCTTATCAATCCCTAATTTAATTTATATACCTACTGATGGTCTAAGTTAATAGTTCCCAATTGTTCCTATGGAAATATGTATAAGTACCTTTTTTAACAATATTTTTATAACCGTCTGTTGGCTTTAACCTAATAAATAATTTTTTTTCTCAAAAAGATTTTCTTGTTAAAATAAATATCGTTGTAGACGATGTTATGACATAAGCAGGACATTTAACAATAAATGCATAATTTAAAAACGAATTGGAAAATCGCTTGAAATAATTTTATGATCTTAGTAATACCCACTTCAACAATGAGTCATTTAATGTATTATGCCATTTTATATCACCATACAAAAAGGTGCATAAACAATACTATTTTAATGTATTTGGCGATATAAAGATAAAATAAACAAAATCAGGGTCAAATACAAGATTTTTAAAAATTTAGAGGCTCAAAAACACTAGCTGTTGTGTAAAATTACCATATTTTTCTAGGTTCTTCATTCAAAGAAACATGTAATCTGAAATCTTTCAGGAAACACTTTATGTATCTTTAACTACAAACCTTCTGTGCTACAAATCAACTTTAGTCTGTTTAATTTTCTTTGTCGACTAATCTTAAGAATTATTTCAACTGCACAGCACAGCTCAAGTCTTTTATACTTTCTGAAATCCATTATCACTTACATCTCTGTGGATTTACAGACAGAAACTTTGTTTGGTTTGTAACATCGTAAGTAATCTCACGAACAAAACAAAAAAAAAAGTAAAAATTGGTTTTACTTTTAATTAATTGCAAGTATGTATTTTGCGATTATTAAAGGATGTGGCTATTTATACATACAGTATGTATATGCAATTGGCTATTTATACATACAGTATGTATAAGAAATTGGCTATTTATACATACTGTATGTATAAGAAATTAAAAAAATAAAAAAACCGTCGTAATAATTCAATGTGTCTTGAAATAGGTTATGGTAGAGGGTGGGTGTGTTTGCATGTACATACCCCACACCCCAAAATTATAATTTAATAGTTAATTTGGTATTTGGTTAGGTTAGGGTACGGGGTGTGGGGTATGTGTATGTAAACACACCCACCCTCTACCATAACCTATTTCAAGACACATTGAATTATTACGACGGTTTTTTTATTTTTTTAATTTCTTATACATACAGTATGTATAAATAGCCAATTTCTTATACATACTGTATGTATAAATAGCCAATTGCATATACATACTGTATGTATAAATAGCCAATTGCATATACATACTGTATGTATAAATAGCCACATCCATTATTAAAAGCACAGTAAAAAAAAGAAATTAATTACTTTAATACAACGAACTTATTATGTATATCAGAATGCTATCTTAAAAAAATCTAGACCATAAAACACTTTATTTGCTCTTTTAATATCGTTTTGTCGGAAAACTTCTGATTCATTCTCTTATATGATTAAATACCGCGATAAACGACTTTATACGACATTTTATTATCTTTTCACAAACACAGGCTTTAAAATCATATTGTAAAAAATTAATAAATATCACACAAGTCTAAAAAAAATTATTATTTTCATTCCTTAGGCTGACATATACGTTAAGAGATTGTAAAAGATAAAAAACGTTACGATTTTATTACTAGATATGATATATTTTGGATATTTGTTTATAATATCTACAATTGCTTTTAGTTTACAACATTAACTCTCACCATACGTATCTATGTATTTGAGAATTTAAAAAATATTTCGAAAGTTAAAAACGATTATAGAAGTTATGTAGATCATACTGTACATAATAAATATATGCATATTTTCATACAGCATCTGCTGTTGTTTTTGAATTTTTTTTTTTGCGTGAAAGACATATACGATCGTTTGTCCTCAATTTAACAGAAAACAGACACTTCACAAGAATGCAAAAGCATTCACATATGACCATGTTACTTATGCACACAAACATTGCCATTTATAAAACAGACTTGCATTGTTTTATAAATTATTTATAAAAAAAAGAGTGGATTTAGGAATACATATGTAGCCACCCAGGCTGTTCTGGATAATCTACAATCTGCCTGACGAAATAATTATATGAAAATTAATGGAGTAATTATACCCTGAAGCCCTTTAATTAATTAAATACCCCTTGCAGCAATAATAAGTATAATGTATCAATAAAATTTTGGGAGAAAATAAAAAAACTTTTTGGTCAGATGCCACACATACACTCCTAATCTAACAACGAATCAGAGGAACAAGATGATAATTCCGTATTCGATAAAAAAAAAAACAAAAAAGAAAATTTATATTTTGCAAAAAATTGTGCATCACATTTTTGTGATATTTTATCTTTGAAACATTAATTGTATGCAAATATAAACAAATGGGTTTTCCTGGTCGATAATTACATGTTACTAGTGAACCTTGGAATATCCCCCAGTGTATAATTAATTAATTGTACTTAATTAACTTAAAAACACTAATTGTTACGATCAATCCATTTAAAAAAAAACACTTTCATTAAACTAACTGCAAGAAGTGTACGTATGTAATTTATACAGAATTTAATTTGCATCAGTCGAATTAATTTGAACTTTTTGGAAAATAATTAAAATAGTTTCCTTATATTTTTCATTTTTGATTGATCACGTACGAGGAGCAACCTTGATTTAAGAAACCTTATTGTTGAAAATCTAATTAGTCCTCACATTAATAACGGTACCATTAGGTGCTGAGAAACTTGATATAAAACACCAGTTGATTTATTATTAAAACAGAAAAAAAAAACGACGAGTGGTCATTACACAAATTAATTAATTATGTACCTACAGAAACCTGTTAATGTTATTGCTTGTTTCTTCATAAAAAAGCAAATTAAATATTAATGTGCATTTCTGTATGTTCTACAAAGTACCAAGTTTTGGCGCAAAACATAATATTTAAATAGCCTAAAACATTCGCGATTTAACGCCCTACATATCAGTGAAAACTGCATCAAAATCGGTCTAGTACTAGTACAAAACAACTGAAGAGGTTTCAGAAACCAGGGGGTGAATCCCCTGGGCGTTGGATACAAGTAAATTCGTCCTACCTTTTCGTATGAGTTTGGAAGTTCCCGCCATCGAGCAGTCTCAATTTCGCGAAGAGAACTGCTGAAACAAAAGGCACTTCGAGCAGCTCCTCGACCAGCACTTCCACCTGGAACCGGTACTTCTTCTTCTTGGTCATGAACGACGCCATGCCAGAGCCGCCACCACCGCGTCCGTTGGTCATGAAGGAAGCCGATCAAGGCATCCTACGATTGCTCGCAGGACACCAACACTACGCGAAAACGTAAACAAACGAAATCCGAAACAAAACACTTTTCTTTATCGAAATCGCAAAAACTATTGTTTTCGAAACGCCTGCTTAGATGGGCTCAGTTCACAAAGGAAACATACGAAGAATTTGCTAAAAAAAAAAAAGAAAAACTTAGATAGTCGTGGTGAAGATGAATCATGTGGACTGTTTTATGATAATTATGTTCTTATAATTATTAAATAAAATTAAAAAGCCACAATAGTGTTAAATATTTTTCTTGCTCCAGTTAACTTAACAAAATCAACAATTTATCACCGAAAGTAATCTAAGTGTTGCACTTCATTACATCTGTTGGAATAAATGAACAAATTGGACAAATAAGAATTTGGACTTCAAAATTTTTTTTTAGTTTTATAAATCAAGTGGAAATAAATAGCTCTTTCATCAAACACTCAAAAAAAAATACCAAAATTACTTAACTGAAGTATTTTAGATTGCAAATAAAATAATTTCCAATAACATGGAATATAATTAGATAACTAAATATTTTGGAAACAATGATTATCCCAATTCTTCTAACTCTGTTATGCCAAACTGAATTTTTTTAACGCAATCTCAATTTCGAATTTCATTATTTTTATTTCGAGATATTTTAATTAAAACTCTCTCTTGCAAAAACAATTTAATTAGTAAAGATGTTTGTTTATAACTTTCTAATTAAATATTTTAATAATTCCAATTAAACTTTTTTTTGTTCTGTTTATGACATCTTTAATCACTTAATGGAAATGTTACTGTAAACGACCAAAAATAATTTAACTTTAAATATTAGTGTCCCATGAGTGAAATAAAGACGAACACAAATGAACTATGACCTTTCGTTGTACTCATTACTCAATCTGTATTCAAGTTACGTTTAAAATTTTCAAAAAAGAGATTTTTATGCAATCTCATCATTAATTGTTAGGTTTATATATCTTTTGATAGACTAAATTACTAATTATTATTGTAAAAACGAATCAAAATTAGTAAAACAATTTCATACACATAATTAATTACCGCTTTTTTTCCAAATACAAAGAAAAATGTTATGTGTTATTTGGAGTAGTAAATTTTGCTTTCTAATCGACAAGTTCATTACGTAAAAAAATACTTTCAATTCGTTATAAAACAATGCAAATAATTTATTTAATACAATATTCAAACGGAATTTATAAATAATAATTCATTTAAAATGTAGTAAAAACAATATTGTACTTAATAAATAATTAAAAACCAATCTAAACTCTACATAAGCCAAAAATTCATAGAAAAGAGTTTATAACTTTTGAACACCGTATGAAAAAAAATATGTTACGCCACTGGAATGATTCCTGCAAATTTCTAATTGTAAAAAAAATAATCGTACATAGAAAAGCATGATCAAAGTTCTTTCTGATTTGTTATTTAAATTGTACGTCTTAATTTAACAACCTTAATTAGACGTGTAGTAAAAAAAATTATTTTAAAAGCAAGTTGAGCATGACAATGGAGAAATTAAAATTAACATGATAAAGACATTAAAGGTACCTACCTAATGAGCATCTAAGAAAAGATAAAAACAAACATATAAATACCTAATTGGATTCTAATTACTTAATGCATTTATTGTAAATAATATAAAATATAAACCTTCACTGATATTCATTATGCTTCAAGGCAATTAGGGAATGAAAATTATTATTAACCAAATTATATTATAACTAATAAAAAAGGCTAAGGCAGATAATTAGACATCTGGTTATAATTAAATAATATTAACGATAAAAAATAAGTACATACTTGAAAAAAGAGAGCCAAGTACCTACTTGCTGGTAGGTACATTCATTGAACTCAAACAAAAATATAATTAATATTATTCAATTAATAAACGAAAATAAACTGGAGATATTTCCCTTAATGCCTAAATTAATGTCATTTCTTTTTAGATAATTAAATTATAATGAACACAGCTGCTGGTGTTAAATTTATGTAGTTAAATTTATCAAAATTAATTCTGATTTACCAATACAACCTATTCAATTCATAAAACGATTTTTTAAATAAAATTTAACGTCCTTAAGAGATCTAAATAGGTAGCTAAGGCGGTTTTGAACGATACAAAAGAGAGGTTGTACATTTGGTGGACACGTTTTTGGGTTAGTCTAACGAGATGTATGTAAAATGAAAAAATTCCACTGACCTTTTTAACTGTAACAATTTAGATTTGCTTAATTTGTTAATTATCACAGGATAAACGAACTATTAGTACACATCACCACCTCTCACACATCCACTTTATCAACTGCTCATCAACTGATAACAGACTGCCATTCAAACGTCAAAAATGCAACTGACACTAACGCCACCAACAGCTTATCTTGGAAGTAAAATTAAACCTTGAAAAACTGAACAGGCAGAGACATCTGTGAGTTATAGTAAAATGTTTGATATACTGAGTGTTTAAATATAGTCTTTTAACGATATTACTGTTTTTATATTGAAGAAAAACTTTAATAAACATTAGAAATAAATTAATTATCAATTCGTTGGACTAGTTTCATATTTTTTAAAAAGTTTTTGTTATATTAACAAAATAATAATTTTCAGAAAAATGAATTATAAACAACTTTTAAAAACTTTTTTTCACATTATCTTATCAAGTACACACATAGAAAAAGCTTCACGAAGTGAAAAATGTTTAGTCCAATTATTTAAACATTTCTTGTTGCTGTCAACGTAGACGAAGTTCTCATAAAATTTTCTTAATTAACAATAGCATCATTCCTTCAAAAATGAACTTTAACAATTTTTTGTAACGTTATCTTATTCTTTGAAGTGTTAAGAATGCCCCATAGTGTATTCAAAATTTTAAATTGGTAATTAATACCATAAAAAAAAATAATTTATGTACGAGTGCTCACTTTTCAAGGAACACGCGCATTCTGTAGGCTCCCTATTTTCAACGTTAAATTAAAATTGTTAATAATGGAGATAGAATTTCGGGAGTTAGGACTTTTTTGTTACAAGTTTCCTTCTATTTAAGGACTTTTTTCAATTTGCGTTATCACTTATAGTTTTCGAGTTATTTACGAAAAACTAAATGCCTTTATTTTCTCATCTTAATTTTTTTATAACTGTTTTAATTTTTTATGTGCTAATATAATATTTTAATACATTTTTCTAGACGTTTTCCGAATCTAATGAACCACCACACGTATTTTAAACAACTAAAGCAAGAATTAACACCGTTTTTGAACTTATGAACTGCACTATTAAGTTTATGGTACCTACTTTTTGTGTGTAATGAGAAAAGATTTCATTAGTTTTTATGTAGAAATTAATATTTATCGTAATAAGTTTTATTTGATTAAAAGCAAATATCTAAATTGTTAATTTTGGTGATGTATTAACGCAAATATGGCATGTTTTAAAAAATGATTTTAATTTATTGTAAAGAAATAATGAAATAGAAAATGAATTACTTTGTAAAAACATATAAAAAAGTTTGTTTTTATTGTATTAAACTGATTTATTAGAAATGTTTCAGTTTTTTTAAACAAAAATATAGTTCAAATAAAGCGTTATTCCTGGTAACATTAAAATAAAAAAATCCTTCTCAATAGGAAAAAAATTCCTACGATGGCAAAAGATAAAAATAATTTCTCATAAACCCATAAACAAGTAAAAAAAAATCAACAATATTATCCAATTGTCATCAGTCTTCTTCAAAAGATTTTCAACAGACAACAACTCACTTTGTACTCAAGTTGGATCTGACGATTTCTTTTCTTGTGCGTTCTTGTCATCCCCCTCGTTTTGGGAACTGCCCGCAGCAACTTGAGGGACGCAGTCTCCCCCATTTGACGACGAAGAACTTGCCAACGTTTCATAAACGTCTTCGGTTCTAGCCAGTATAAGATTACTCAAAAGCGACATGGAAACGGCAAAATTCTCTTCTTCTATTTCTTCAGTTTCGACGTCTTCTTTGTTATCTTGAGATGCAGACGAATCGGAAAGGGACGCTTTTTTTTTCATTATTTTCTTTGATTCCAGAGACGATTTGGATGATCCTCCGGCATCACTTGGACTGCTTGACGAAGTTCTAATTCCGTTTTGATCAAGTTTTAAGAGGTCGTTTCTGTTCGAAGAATTTTGTTTGGATAACTCATGAGAATCCGTTGGTGTCCCTTGTCGAGAATCGCTTTCTAGGAGGAAACTCGTCATGTCCGATTGCGAGTTAGAATTGGTCTGTAGGGTCACATTTTCGTCAGCATTGCTGTGGGACGATTCGTCGCTATCTGTGTCTGTATCTTCCTCCAAATCGACTTCTATTATTGACGGATGAACTCCTAAAAATTTCAAAAACAAACCAATAAGTCTCATTCTTTTTATTATGAATTATAACGAACCTACGCCGTCTCCTTGACAATAAAAATGGGGTTCGTCGTGGAGATTGATACTGCCCAATTCCTCCGTCTCTAAAAGATGTAACAACCAATTTGGAAACGGATTTGCGTGGGTGGGCAAAACTACTAAGTGTAAAACGAATTAATTTTCGTATAATATAAAATTATGTAATGATATTTTCGCACCTGCTACTCCACTGTCTTCATCAACAATTGCAGTTCCGTTTTGAGACTGTTGCTGGACATTGTTGGCTTCTCTGTGGTTTGGTGGATTAAGAAAACCGTCGAGGAGGTCAAGTTGCGAATTGGGGTCGAATAGAGCCTCTCTGCTGGCATGTTCAACTTCTGGAAGCTCCTCAGCTCCTTCACCGACATCTTGAACTTCGTTTCGAAGTCGCAAAGGCTCGCGTTCGTTATTGTCATTTCTATTTTCGAAGTCTTCGTTCTCTTCAACATAACCATCAACTACTACTATTATAAAATGTAATTTCTTGTTTAAAAAAAAAATTATAAAGCAGATACGTACCTCTGTTTTGATTTTCGTTATCTTCGTTCTGTATTTCTTCAACGTCACGGGCAGCATTGGGGTAATTGTTGCCTTCAAAGTCCCTGTTGTTGTTGACCAAATCGCCGTTTTCGACGACCGCCTGGGGAATCTGTTCCAGGAGTTCGTTGATTAAATTGACCTCGGCGTTGACAATTTCAACATTCGGTGGTATTTCGTCGTCGTCTTCTTTACGATTAAACTGATATTCTCCGACGTTTCTTTTCTGTTTCTTTCTGCGTTTTACGTCTGATCCACATGCAATCATTTTGTCTTCGACGTCTGATTGTAATAAATCGACGCATTCTTTGTTTTTTTCTTTTCTTGCTGTAGCAGAAGGATCTTCGGTATTATTTGTTGTAGAGTCTTCTTTATTTATTTTGATAACCGCCGCATCTTTTATTAAGCCATTTTTGAGGGCTGTGCTATTATCTATTTTCAAATGTCCTTCCAATTTGATCTTTAGCTGAGCCGAATTTTCAATTTTTTTACGAACAATCGTTGGTATTTCGGTTACTGCGTGAGTTTCATCCTTTTTGTAACCGTTTTCCTCTAAAACGTTCGTTTGCAAACCCAAATAATCCGATTCTTTGGTTGTGCAAGTATCTTCGGTGTTCCATTCACTCGAAGATTGCGAAGGTAAACTGCTGTTAACGTCGTCTATTTTGTCGATGATTTCTTCAACCACATTTTCTGCGTTAATTTGTGCGTCCGTTGCGTTACGTTGTTGCGCATAATCGTCAGGTCTGTTCCAATCCCTTTCGTTTTCTCCGACGCTTTCCCATTCGCTTTCACCGATGTAATCAGATTCTTCTGTGTACGACGAAGAGCTGTTAACTTCCATTTCCGGTTCATATATCACACATTGTACCGTTTCGTTCGTGAAAGAGTCAACACATGATTCTATTTTATAGCCAGCCTTCTGGAGAACTGCACTGGAAAAACATGAATATGTAAACTAGTTGAGTTTTTTAAAAGAAGAAACACTGAAATTTTGATTAATGACAAACTTGACAAATGACATTTCACAATGAATGACAAAGTGTGACATCCTAATAAGTTTTATAGTCAAATAATAATCTCACCTAACTTCAGGTACAGACGTAATGAATCTTTGCTGATTGCAGACGATGTCTAGCAGAGGAATTTCCGATCTTTCCCTGTCGTCGTTGTAATATCTCCCGTGTACGCTACCGAGAAGATGAACGCTATACAGCACCTCGTTCATCAAGACTTCTTCAGCTGAAGTTGTTTCTTTGCTATAAGGAAACTCGATGCTTTCGATTAATTTGTAGTATGTGCCTTCATAATGACTAACGTTGTCATAAGTTTTCGGTAAAATTTCGTAATCGTAGATCGGGAGGCTATAGCTTTGATATGTGCAAACACCAAACGATTCGTAGCAAGGGTATTTATCACGGGAATTTTTATCGGTGTCGTCTGGTAATGTGAATGACTTGTCGAGAGCAGATAATGTTCGATTTAGGGGCCAGTTGTAGGCTAATGAACTTTTAATGAACACGGCCATTTGGGAACATGCTCCCAAATGTTCGGTGCCGTTTGGGCCGAAACCAATGTCTTCGAAGTAGACCGTGTATTGGGGAAAACGATGGGTAATGTTGATTGCCCTAGAAGTTAGAAATGAAATTAAAACAATGAAAATAATAGTAACCGTTATAAAAGAAACTTAAATGAATTGGAGACGACTTAGCATAAAATAACAATGATAAATATAAAAAAAAAGTAAAAAATCTCACCATGATTGAAACTGATCTCTTGTCCACTCAAATTTATGATCATAATGCCTAAATTTTTTGAAGTTTGGAAACAGTACATTAAAATCAGCATTGGGAGTAGTAAAAACAGCTACCTTAGGCTGGATAAAAGCAAAAATATTGTACGGTAGAGCATCCAAAGTATCAGGATACAAATGTTCAATTCTACAAAAATATAATAAACAAATAAATAAAAACATACAACTGAATACAAAATAACGATGATACGTACAATTCTATAGCAATAACAGCGTCAGTATTCAATAAATTTGCATCAGGTAACGAAACACTGCCGACAAAAACATCTACAGTCAACAGATTAGCTCTTCTTTTCAAGTAATCAACAGTCAAAGGTCTTATTTTAAAACAATTATCCACTAAAATATCTTCTGCAATATCAACAAAAACGACTCTTTCGACACTCAACAAGTTCTTTAAATACATAAACATTCCGTACTCAGCACACCCAAACTCAACAACTTTTCTCATGTGTTTTTTCCATCTGTAATCCAGAAGGATCTGTTGAACTGCACTGTATCTTTGCTTGTAAACTGGAGGATCAAATGATAAATTTTCCTCGTCATCTTTGGCTTTTTCGAAATCAGAACGCGAACACTGAAGGGCAAGTAGTGTCGATTTTTGTTTATGAAACTGGAAACACTTGTAATTTCTACACAGGAACTTAAATAAGAAATATGCGGCGTGAAATAATAAAATCATCATTCATGACTAAATGTAACTCTTTTTAAATTTCAATACAACCACATACCACATGATAACCATCAACAAACGTCAAAAAATTCGAAAATAAGACTATTTTGACGCTTGACAGCTACCCATCGTCCTCTTCGTTTGAAAGTTTACTTAGCGCCAAATTTAAAAAACTTTTTTAGTTTTATGAACAGTAACAATGCTACAAATTCACGTATTTCATTTAAGGTAGAACATTACCGTCAGTTCCATAATCATTAATTAATTATATTATAGTAATCCAGCAGCAAATTAATTAGAATAATGTAAATTAAATACCGCAAAAATAGAAATATGTTAAATACTTTACTAAAGATCTGGTGAAGGATTAAATAAAAATATTAAAAATATAGCAATAAACAAACTGTATTAAAATTCATTATTACAGTTTAAAAAAAAGAGAAAAACCGTTTTATCACACTTTACAGTTGTCCTAATTATTCCAAACAAGAGCAATTAATTACGACATGTAATAGTTTATGCAGTATGCTATACTATTTATTTTATTACTTTTAAATTGACTGAAGAGAATATTCACACCATTAACTTTTTTTTTTTAAAGAATACGACGTAAAAATATGCGTAGAATCTCGTGGTGGCCGCAAAATAATAATATTTTCAAAATAAAACAGTCGAAGAACTTTTCTTTTGTTTTATATAAATTACTATGCGCATTGATTGACGATTAATAACAATTAATGTGACTTGAATTTGATGCATAGTTCCGCAAATTGAGTGTACTAAATATACTTGAGTGATGTAATTGTTAATTATTAACAGAAACATACTTAGGTTTGGGTCAAAGACATGATGTGTCTTTTATGACCATCCTAGTTATAAAAGTTATTGTGTATTAACAGATTAATTAGTATTTATAAAACGGGTTATTTTTAGAATAATGTATGGGCGAGATTAAAAATTTTTCTTTAAAATATTTCAGTTACGAATTAATTCAAACTTAAAATAAAAAATAAAAAACAATTGGTGATCGAATTCAATTATTAGTTTTTTGTATTGTTTTTATTTATTTGTTTGCCCTTTCTTTTTTATTTAATTGTTAGTAAAAAATATTTGTTCGTCAGTTAAGTAGAGCGATTTAGAATAATCAGAAGCCGAAATCGGTTATGCTAATTTTTTTATTGAACATAATCAGTTGTTGCCCTATTTTCTAAGATTCTATTTTATTATTTCTGCACTTGCTTTGGCGCAAAATGTTCTATTAGAACAAACACTTGCCCCACCAAAGTTTATATAAACGATATTGTTCTTGTGATTCTTCTTACAATTAGTTAAGACTATGATCATTAGGCATACAATTAAATAGCTTTATTATCTAATTGTAATGTGTACTATACAATAGGGGTACAAAACCCTTCAGTTTTATAAGTATTTAACTGTGTTTTGGATTATTTTGATTTTTTTTTGTATGAATGAATTTACAACTTCGAAAAGGTAAGTGATAAACGACACTAAATAAATAATTAAATTATAATACGAAAAGCTGTTTAATAAATAATTAAACTCAATATTTATTTGGAAAATAAAACTAATCGTAAAGTAAAGTTAGTCGCTTATTCTAGCGTTTAATTTCCTGCTAAAATTGATCAAAAAATGTAAAAATTTTGAAAAAATAATATTCCTATTTTTACTTTTTAAAAATATGGACTATTATTAACTAAATAAAGTCAAAAGTATACGTAATATTTCTTAAAAATTTAGAAAATTTTAGTGAACACTTTTTACTAAAATTTTGTATTAAATCATAAGGATGTTGAAAATTTTTTCTTGTAGCTCCACATCATGAGGGAGCAATTTCAACTTCTAGTTTTCTCACTGATATTATTTAGTTGGTCAGAAGCTCGCAATAAAACAGAAATTTTCTCAAAAAATGGTACAAATCAAAAACCACGTCGTCCAATTCGTGGTGATACTGTTCAAAATGAACAACCTGCAGAATATGATCCAGAAGATTACGACGATACAGATTACGGAGACTACAATTATGAAGAAGAAAGAAGTATTTCCTCAATATTTAAATAATTAATTAAAAAAGAAAACATTTTCCTTTATTTCTATATTTTAGACAGAACAATCGTATTGCCTTTTCAATTTCCTCAAAGTTTAAATTCATCTGCTGCACCAATTAACGTATCAACCCCAAGAGGAAGCGTTGACGTAAATATTCTTTGCACCCAGGATGGTAAATCGTACCAATCTGGACAATCGTGGCTTACAGACCCATGTACAAATTGCACATGCAAAGTAGGAATAATTAATTGCAATACAGACACGAATTGCTTAAGAAATTTTGGTAATAACAAAATATTAATTACATATTTATAAAGAAACTAATTAATCTATTTTTATAGAGACAACTTTAAATACTTCGACTTCTTCGCCACCCATTATAATTCCTTCGTTTGTACCGGCTCAAATTGGTCCGCAGGGTCAACGAGGAGACGCAGGATATCCAGGAGATCCTGGAAGACCTGGTGACCCCGGTATACCAGGAGATCCTGGAATACCAGGAGTCCCAGGGCAACCCGGACCTCCCGGCCCATTGCCTGATTTAACCCATTACTACCAACAACTCGCAATATCCCATGCGACTAACGATAAAGGGCCCAGCATTGAACCCTTTCAGTATTTACAGGCGCAAGTTGGACCTGTAGGACCTAGGGGACCTCCAGGACCTCCTGGACCAGTAGGTCCTCAAGGATTTCAAGGTATAAGAGGAGAACCTGGTGATCAAGGACCTCCAGGACCTATCGGACCACCTGGACCCAGAGGATTACCTGGTCAACCAGGAATAGACGTATGTACATATCTAATGCAGAATAGGAAAATTTAGGTATCTATAGAAAAATTATTTTCTTAAGGGGGAACCTGGGGAAGATGGCGAGCCTGGAACACCGGGTTCTCCAGGTCCGCCTGGATCACGGGGACAACCCGGTTTACCAGGGATACCAGGTTTAAAAGGTCATGCAGGTTTTCCAGGAATTGACGGTAAAAAAGGAGAAATAGGAGAAGCGGGATCTAAAGGAGAACAAGGACGACCTGGACCTGTCGGTCCACCCGGCTTAATAGGACCTGTAGGACCAAGAGGGGAACGCGGAAGAGAAGGATTACCTGGACCCCCAGGAATGAGGGGAATTGATGGAGCTCCTGGGCCTCCTGGAGAACCGGTATTGCTTATATTAAAAATATATTTACGTGGTAATATAATTGGACTTATCCTTATTCTAGGGAAGTTTCGGTAAACCAGGTCCTCCAGGACTGCCTGGTAATCCTGGTAGTAAAGGAGACCAAGGATCATCGGGTCCTAAAGGAAGTCAAGGATTGCAAGGACCGCGAGGTTAAAAAATAAAATACGATAAACTTTTTTCAGGTTATAATAAAAAATACATATGTAAATAGGAATCAGTGGTCATCCAGGATCTATTGGAGAACCAGGACCTCCAGGACTAACAGGAAAAGATGGAATCCCTGGAGAGAAGGGAAGTCTAGGTTCTTCAGGAGTTCCAGGACCTCCTGGTTTTCCAGGCCTCAGAGGACCTCCAGGACAAGCCGGAGAAATAGGAAAACAGGGAGTTAAAGGAGAGCAGGTATCTGAATAATTTAATTAATGTCTGTAAGAGATTATTTATGATTTAATTTAAAGGGAATTCCAGGAGATCAGGGTGTTAAAGGCGATCGTGGATTGAAAGGAGACGTTGGAGCTCCTGGCCCGAGAGGCTTATCAGGAAATCCAGGCTCAGAGGGTAAAAGAGGAAAAAGAGGCAACAGAGGCTTATTAGGACTAACAGGGTCGCCTGGAGAACGCGGGCAACCTGGACCAAGGGGACTACCAGGAATAGACGGAATTCCAGGACCAAAAGGTGTTGAAATTACATAAAACGATTATTTGTTACATAAATGTAAAACTTAAATATGTAGGTCAAATGGGAGAAAGAGGAATAGTTGGTCTTCCTGGAGCCAAAGGAACCCAGGGAGATTTAGGACGTCAAGGACCATTAGGACACCCCGGACCTAGAGGAATCACAGGCAGACCTGGAGCACCTGGAAAAACAGGTAGTCCAGGTGAGAGGGGAATTTCTGGATCTGATGGAAAACCTGGCGAATCAGGACCGCAAGGCATACAAGGACTACCTGGACTCCCAGGATTGCCAGGAGACAAAGGGATACCTGTAAGTAAAGATTTATTTAACATTATTCTCGCATCGAACTAATTTAAACAACAGGGAGAAGCGGGCAAAGATGGTGAACCTGGACCTACAGGTCAGGTTGGTCCAAGAGGCGAAGCTGGAAAAAGTGGCGCTCCAGGACCTCAAGGTATTCCAGGACAACCAGGAAAGGAAGGAGTAAGAGGACCGCAAGGTGCTCCTGGTTCAGCAGGATTTCAGGTAGATAAAAAGTTTAACTAATTGTAAGTACAAGTAGGTACGAATTAAATTAATAATTTAGGGACTTCCTGGACCTTCAGGACCACCGGGAGAACGTGGCAGAGATGGTGAAATAGGACTTCCGGGACCATCAGGTTTACAGGGAAACCCAGGAATGAGAGGAGAGAGAGGAATACCGGGCGAAAGGGGTCCTATTGGACAGGCAGGAATTCCGGGTGAGAAAGGACATCCTGGTTCGCAAGGAAATGACGGTCCCTCCGTACGATTAACGAAAGAATGAGAAAGATATGTAATAGTATTAATAACAGTTTTTCGCAGGGTCAAAGTGGAGCTAAAGGAGAAAAAGGACATTCCGGAACATCAGGATTACCAGGATTGCCTGGACGTCCAGGAGATCCAGGACATCCGGGAGAGAAAGGTGAACGCGGAGCAACCGGAAATACGGGAGTTGAAGGACCACCTGGACAACAAGGTGAAAGAGGGCTACCTGGATTTTCAGGTCAACAAGGACCGTCAGGGGAACCAGGAGAAAGGGGAGAACAGGGAGCACCTGGACCAACAGGCGAGACTGGTAGTCCTGGAGCTCCTGGAGAACGAGGATTCAGTGGTTCACCCGGTCCTCCTGGATTTCCGGGACCACCGGGTGTCGTAGGTTTACCGGGAGTAAAAGGAGATAGGGGACACCAAGGAAACAAAGGAGAGCAAGGAAATTCTGGTTTACCGGGAAGGCCAGGAGATGCAGGAAAACAGGGAGCTCCAGGATTGAATGGCCCAAAGGGAATGAGGGGTGATGTGGGACCTAAAGGAGATCCTGGTCTAATAGGACTTCCTGGAAGACCAGGAGAACCGGGACAACAAGTATAAAAATCGATGCAAATCATATTTAAAAAAACTATCTGATGATTGTTTTACTTTTTATAGGGAGCACAAGGAAATCCTGGTTTTCCTGGCCCTCCAGGTCACCAAGGTATAAAAGGAGTGCCAGGAGATGTAGGCGCTTCTGGATCGCCTGGAATTCAAGGAGAACAAGGCATTCCAGGACCGGAAGGTGTTAAAGGAGATCCAGGAACAGAAGGCCCATCAGGTGCTCCAGGCCCTCAAGGAATAATAGGACCACCGGGAGAACGAGGACTATCTGGCTTACCAGGTATTATTGGACCAGCAGGACCACGAGGACAGCCAGGATCGCCGGTAATTTTAAATTATGCGAATAAATAGAGCATTAATTGACTTATAGAGTATAATATTGATAAGGGAGACACTGGAGATGCTGGTAAACCAGGAAATTCCGGACCGCCAGGTCAACAAGGTCCTGTAGGTAACCCAGGAACTCAAGGACTCACAGGTGAACAAGGACCAGAGGGACCACCTGGCAAACCAGGTGTACCTGGGCTGCAAGGAAGGCCAGGAGATAAAGGGCCCATGGGAAATACCGGACCTATTGGTCCCTCTGGATTACCTGGACTACAGGTAAGTACATATACACCCGAATATTGTATAATTATTAATATTTGAACATTATTTTGTTAATACTACTGTAGGGACCACCGGGTCCGATTGGTCTTCACGGGCCCGCAGGAGAGAGGGGTTTTCCTGGAGAAGTAGGTCCTCAAGGAGCAGATGGACCACCAGGAGAACGTGGGTTGACCGGTCCACCTGGACTTCAGGGTCTTAAAGGAGAAAGAGGAGAAGAAGGAATGCAAGGGAGTAAAGGACACAGAGGCTTCACAGGTTTACCTGGTTTACCGGGTTCGAAGGGTAACGCAGGAGATAAAGGATCGCCAGGATTACCCGGTTTGCCAGGAAAGGATGGAGAACAAGGACGAAGGGGACCACCAGGAAACGACGGTCATCCAGGCCTTCCTGGACCACAGGGTCCTCCGGGAGGCAGAGGACCAAGTGGCGATCAAGGAAAACCAGGTCCAATAGGAACTCCAGGTCCTCCAGGTCCACCGGGACCTCCAGGAGAAGGCTTTGCATATGATGCAGCTGCTCTAGCGTCTCTTTTAAATCACGGTAACCAAAAAGGTCCATTAGGAGACGAGCCGGCAAGATCATTTGAAATCAATATGACGATGGAAGAAAAGAAAAAATTCGTGTACAAAGCATTTGATCAGTTAAAGAGAAATTACGAACGATTTACAAAGAGGGATGGAACAAAGGATTCTCCTGCAAAAACGTGCAGAGATCTAGCAGCGATGTATCCACAAAAAGAAAATGGTACTTAGCTGATATTTATTTAAGGTAATTATTGAAGTACGAATAATTCGTAAACTTTCAGGTGAATATTGGATCGATCCTAACGAAGCAGATCCTCGTGATGCCATTTTAGTGTATTGTGACTTAAAGTCTCGCACGACGTGTGTTCTACCAAAGCCAGAAAAATCTTCTGAGATCAGTTACAGAGGTCGTGAACGTGAGGCTTGGATTGGAGAAATCGAAGGGGGAATGAAGGTAAAAGTAAATAAAAAATGTTCGTATTAGAAACTTCAAAAAAGATTCTTTTATAGATTAATTACAAGTCTGATAGCAACCAAATTGCATTCCTACAGCTTTTGGCGACTGAAGCCAAACAAACTATAAAATTCCATTGCAAAAACACTGTGGCTTATTACGACATTAAAAATCGTACTTACAAGAAAGGACTCAAAATGTTAGCATGGAACGACGTGGAACTTACACCACGTGGAAACCAAAAGCTCCGATTTACAGCTTTAAAAGACGAATGCAAAGTAATAGTTTACAATAAATTTATAATATGGGACCTTTATTAATTAATTTATTTCTAGTATGGAAAGAAAAGCTGGGCTGAAACAGTTTTAACATATTCTACAGAGAAGACTCTACGTTTGCCAATTACAGACGTAGCTGTAAGGGACACAAATAGGGACGATCAAAGTTTCTGGATAGAGATAGGGCCAGTATGTTTTACTTAATTACGTAATTAATTATTTTTTTGACTATATGTATGTGATAAATTTGTTATTATTAATTGTAAATATTTATATTTTATAATACAGTGGTGTTTTTATAGTAATTAAGAAATAAATAGGCACGCAGATTCTAAGACTTGAATTAATTTAGAGATTTATTACTACATTCACGTAAATTTTTTGTTATGTTAAAAACTTAGTAAACTTGAGTATTATTCAATAAATATAAATATAATAAAAGCAAATGTAGTATTTTATGCGGCGTAATAACCCTTTTAAACGATCGAAAAGGTTCTAGATTGTTCAGAAGAATATTTTACAAAGTTTCTAAAAAGATTTTCATTCAACTTTTTAATTTTTTTTAAATTCTACTGATTAAATAAATAAAATGAAAAGTTTGCAAATCCAAGTAGTTTATTATTCGTATTTATTTACAATTAATTAATTAACTTTTTCATTTCCACATCAGAAGTCTGAAAATGCAATCTAACAATAACAGTATTGGGTGAAGTAATATCACTAACAGCAACCTCACAGCCCTCTTCCAGTCCCAATTCAGACAGCGTTTTGCTCAGGTTTTCCCTCGTCCTTTCTTCTATGCTTTTGATACTTGAAATATACAAAGTCCTATTTTTTCCATCGATGGTCGTTATCAGTCCAGGACTCCTCATTTGATACTTGTGATCCTCCTGCAGTATCTGTATGAGATCTTTAAGCTTAGTCTCCTGGGGATCCTTAATCACGATAGTCTGAGGAATTTGAGAGCATGCCAGACAATTTTCCTTCTTCTCAGACTCGTAAGTGTACGTGTAAATACCATCGACGTCGTTAAACACCAAGAAATTATTTAAAGGTACATAACAACTTGTGGCCAACTTAAAAACCTGTAAAAACGAAAAAATTAGCTCTAATAAATTGGTAAAAAATTAAGACAAACCTCGGTAGCGGAGATGGCTGCTATGACAGCATTTGTAGATGCCACAGCTGGAATTATGTTCTTAACAACCCCTTGTACCAAGCGGTAAGTCACTCCTGTAATGCTGAATTGCTGGGCTCTTTCTAGAGACTTCTCATGGACCCAGTTGATGTGCTGGGGGTCGTCTCCGTCGAGAGGTGCTCCCCAGGGGTTCTCTTTAGGCCATTGGACCACTTTAACATATTCAATGCAGTGTTCAGGGAGTCTGGGGGTGTTGGCTATCGTACAAAGTGGATAAGTCACTTGGGGTGGATACAAATCTAATGTACATTCCACACAAGCTGTCATCCCTGGAAGGATCACCCTGGCATTGCCCTTAAAGCCTTCGGTGCCTCCATCGATCAGAGGAATGACGCTGGATTGATCCAGGAGGTCATCGTTGTTGTAATTTAGCATGGATATTAACATCCCATTTATCCACCTTCTGGCAACTATAGAATCCAAACCGCACACAATTATGTGAAACTGACGGTAAAAACTGGCATCGAAATCTTGTATTTTATTAAAATGAGCCGTTACTTGACACCCCTTGACTCTAGCGTTGACAAACTTGGCTGCAACTTCAGCTTTTGGGAAACCGATGTCTTTATGTCGAAATAAAAATTGCCTGTTCAAATTTGATATTTCAATGGTATCCATGTCGATGACGTGAATGTCTCTAAAGCCCATAAGGGCAAGATCTTTCAGTAATTCACAGCCAAGACCGCCCGCACCTATGACTAGAATCTTGCACGTGTTTATTAAAAAATTAATTATTTCTAAAGAAGGCTCGAAATCAGGATGACTAAAAGGGCCTGGCCTTTCTAAAATCTTACGTAGGTTGCTCCAACGGTTCGATAAAGTCTCTAATTTCTCAGTCATCTTATATAAACTCAGACAGAGATCTGATGTACACAAAAACTGCACGTTATTTAACGGTGAACTTTACTGAAGAGGGTCGATAAATAACACTATTACACGTAGATTGACATCATTTTGTTTAAAGTTCACCGGTTTATTTGAATTAAGTATAAAATCACTAAAAATCTATTTAAATAAATTACACATAACCTAAAAACAAGCCAACTGACAGGTGCACGATATTTGCAATTTCATTTAGCCCGATTTTAGGAAAAACTTTTTTAATGGCGGGCATTTGAATTCGAAAATAAAAACGCGAAATTTAAAGTTCCGCAAACTATTTATAATCGAAAAAATTACTACTGTTTACATGTGTAAGTGTTTTATAATGAATGTTTGGATAAGTTTGTGCTAATTAGTGACAATTACGTAAATGTATAAAAATTCGCGTCTATTTACTCATTAGATTAGCGCACTTATGAACTATTTATAAATATGACGCGCTAAAGAATATGAATTAATTAAAATGCTGATGTTAATAAAACAATTGTGCATTTATCAAGTGGTAGGACAGAGATAGACTGCCAGAACGCTAAAAGATAAGGACAGAAAAAGTCTGTCCATTTTATACGGTCACACAGAACAGCAGACGCTTTGTGGCTTTTATTTTATTTAATATAAATCGAACAAAAATATGATTTGTGAACGTGAAGTGTCCGCTAAAGAGAACATTTTTTCGCAGAAAAGTGAAAAAGTTATTAATTCGATCGTAGATGTGCGTTCTTGTTATAAACCAACCAACAGGGTAAGATCGATTGTAAAACGTACTCTTTAATAATTATTTCCGCTTGTCCCGCTCTGCCGCTTCAGTTCTTTGTGTGGTTTCTTCGTAAAAAAAATAGCACACGTTCTTTTTAATTGTTTATTCTTATTTCGTGAAGAAATAAATCGTCGTCAGCAGAAATGATTTTTTTTATTCAATAATTGCCACTAAAAAGCTTACACGTATCAGCTTTCGTGTACAGGCACTTAAAAAATACATAAAAATACTCTTATCAATCAATCACACTATGATAACAATTATAAACTCACATTACGTGACTCCAATTTGAAATTAATAATCAAACATTACTTAAATGCTCCAATTTTTTACTTTTTTTTGCTGTAGTACAATCAACCGTAATGAATATAAAGCACAGCACTAGAATTCATCATACGATTCTTTTTTGTTTATCACACAGCAAAACAACAAAACAATTATCTAATACATTCTTTTTTTTTTAATGCAATTTTGTTTTACTTTATGCATTTGTTTTATCTGATTGTGAAAAGAAAATCGTGGTTATCATAAAATATAAATGGCTAGTTGTGATTTATAGCGCCTATAAATTTTTAAATTCGTATTTTATCGAACAGATTAATTACGCACGAAAATAAATAAACTTTCGCCTATTTGTCACATTTTCTAATTTATTTATCTGTGTATCTTCGTTCAATGATTACTTCTAATCAATATCTATGTCCTTATTTACATTATGGGTAAAGAATGTCATCCAATTAACTTTTTTAAGACAATTTCCATATGTTTACTTATTTAGCATAAAGAGCTTTCACAAAATGCAGATTATTCGGTAATTGTGTCGCAAAACTGGGATGAAACGTGATGAATCCGATTTTTTTTTTTTTTTGAGTTTCTATTTCACGTTACAGAAGAAAACTGTCTACATAAACATTTTAATAACTGAATATAAATTTTAAAATTTTCTATTCGTAAACAACGAGGCCAATAGCTACATGACTATCTATTAAAAATTTTTGCATGTCTATTGTTAACAGAAAACGAGAATGAGGTCACACGAAAAATAATTATTAAGTATTCGTAATGAGTTTATTCTAATGGTAATTCCGGTGTTTCAGAATTTCCTTCCTGTAGTCCGTGAATTGATAATTATCGATCAGTCGCCCAAAATCTTTATAGAATTCGCTTATAATCCCGACCACGATCCGAAATCTTTTTCGATCTTTTTCTACCTGATGAATCGTCCCCTCCTCAAGATTTAGCAGCTGTTTCCGATTATTTAATTCATTTGTTTATTTAGTATTGCAATTCGTATCGAAAGGAGTTCGACGTGCTCCCCAGATCACGGCAAACAATAAAATCTGCCCGGTCGTTTGATAGTGTTTTGTTGCTGATATCGTGTTTTGCTTCTTTCTTCATTTTTTTATTATTTTTTTTCATTATTATTTTCAGCACGATAAGTTAGTAACTAATGCATTATTGAAAATTTGTTTATTTTGTTTCTTCTCCATTAGTGTAATTGTGCGAGGCAATTGTTTTTACTAGGTACGAGTTTTATTATTGTACAGTGTAGAAAAGCGATTTTCTTTTTTTTTTTTGTTAAATATTACGAATTTAGAGTTAGAGCTAGCGAAAAAATTCTTTCAGTTTTGTTCGTGATTGTACCATTGCCTTTGTTGCATGCGTTTACCTGGTTGTTAAAAGGAATATTAACTGAAAGTCCACAAGAAAAATGAAGAATGTCCAGGTAAGAAGGATTTTGCCGACGAAGGGTGTTATTACCGCTTTTGTGCATGTTCTTAAAAGGGTTGGGTATTTATTGTTAGTGAAGTCTACATGCTACATGGGTACCTACTAAACGTACTAAACAAATAAATAATATTTATTATATTATAGATTTTATTGGTCCTAATCAACTAACCAAAATTATACAACAAATATTTAAAAGGAACAAACTGCTTTATATCTTTGATAAGATTAAAATTATCATCGTCTTCAATAAACAAAGTTAATTATTGATCACTATCTAAATAAAAGTGAAATTTTGTTGGAATTTTTACACTGATTGCATGATAGTCAAATTAGACACTTAAATATTTTATATTAGGACCAATAATTTCGATTGTTTTTTTTTTTTGTTTTCATTAACTATTGTTTTTTACTAAAACAACTAATCGACTGATTGTATTTTGTTTAATAAACAAAAGACGTCTTCTAAGTTGTTTATATCATTTGTACAGTTATGGTTTAAAGGGGTGAGAAGTTCAAAGTTTCGTCACGTTTATGGGGAACCAGCGAAAAGGGAGAAATGTTACGAGAACGTAAAAATAACAAAAAATGCCCACGATTCCCAGTTTTGTGCGGTCAATCCGAAATTTTTAGCCGTTGTTACCGAAGTCGCTGGAGGTGGTGCATTTGTTGTTCTCCCTTTAGACCATGTAAGTGTTATTTTTTTTTGTTAGATAATAAAAAATATTGTAGACATAATAAGTACTAATTTTAAAAGAGGCTTCGATTAAATAAACAAATAAATAACAAAAAAAAAAACTTGGGTAAATAATTAGAAAAAGTTGTTACGAAATTCTTTGATGTAGTAAACTTTTATTTTTTCTGCACTGTTGCATCGAAACTTTCGAATTACACTGTAGATTCAGTGCGGTTATTTTTGGACTTTTTCACCTACGCAGGGTCAATTAAAGAAATTTTAAATGTCACAAACAACCAAAAATAAGTAAAAACTAATTGTTTAATTAATGAGCAAATAACAAGTTAGGTACTAATGTTTTAAAAAAATCACACATTGGGAATAATTTTACAAACTTTTTGACAATTATTATGAAAAAATACAGGGTCGTATTATACTTTTGCAGTGTTACTTATTGGTATTTATATTCTATTTCTAAATTTTGTGTTATTTGAGTCTTAGTTATGATGGATCTACCTGCTTGTCCCACGTACAAAATTAAACGTTAATTCTTTTTATTATTTTTTTGCAATTACTGATACAATTAATACATAAAAAATTAAACAATTCAGACAGGGAGGCTCGACTATAACGCGTACAGGGTGACGGGTCATAAAGGACCCGTTTTAGATATCAAATGGAACCCCTTCGACGATAATGTAATCGCATCGTGTTCAGACGATTGCACGGTAAGTTTTTCTTATATTTTTTCATCGGTAATTGAGATAATTAATTATAATTAAAGGTAAAATTGTGGAGAATACCTGACGGTGGTTTATCATACCACCTAACGAGTTGGATCGTGGAACTTGTGGGTCATAAAAGAAGGGTTGCTTACGTAGAATGGCACCCCACTGTCGAAAATGTACTTTTCAGCGCCAGTTTCGACCATTTGGTAAGTTTTATAGTCGATTTTTAAACATCCCCTATTTTATATATTTTAGTTTACTTACTTACTTATTATGCTTAAATGATGTTGTTGTTGTTGTACAATAATTAATAACATCAGTGAATAATTGATGCATTAAAATTTAATTAACATCAACATGTTCATTGAAGACCATTAGTGCAACGAATAAGCAGATTAGTACACGGTTACCTTTGGTAAATTATTCATTATCTATCAAGATCTGATGAGTAATGAATATTAATTAATTAATTGCTAAAGTTACCTAGTACCTACATGTACAAACTAAAGAAAGTTCTCTTTGTTTTAATATTTATCTATCATGCGAGGTTGTTCTGAGGCTTCTCAGATGACTGTGGAAATAATAATCTATAAGTTTTAGTTTAGTTTTAATGTAAAATAGTTAAAACACTCTAAAAGAGAAAGTATCTTTAGCGTGTATTCTTTTTGTTTTCACTATTAATAAATTAGTTACCTACACAAAGTAATTTAGTACAGTAAAAGATCGATTATTATCGATAATTGCAAATTATCATCACTTTTACCTGATGTTTCTCAGTAGATGGTAAACGAAAATAGGAAAAAGATCAATCATATTTTTATTTCAAATGGCAAAGAAAGTTTTTACTTGACGTACATACGTACGTATGTACTGGAATCTAATGATTTCACATAAATCTGAATTAATTCGCTTATTTTTTTTTACTTCTTTCTCTTTCGCATCGGTTTTCACTTGAATATCGTCGTCGACTCGAGCTTTCTATCTATGTACTGAAAATAGTATTCACGACTTCAAAGAGAAAAACTACAAGTTTCACTTTTCCTTTTAACAAACACCTGTTTTTGACATAATTAAAACTAACGCAACAGCTTAACGATTTCAAGAACTATTTCCAACTTGCAATTGGAGTTTTAATTAACGTTAATTAGAATAAATATGAACGAATTGCTGCATTTCCGCATTGTGCACAAGCGTAATAATCGATGGCCTTTAATTAATCAAACTGTCGAAATAAAAACAGCGAAATTCAAGTTCTTAAGTAGGTAACAGTTATCACAGAAAAAAACAAAAGAATCAGAAAAATAAAAGAATAAGAAAACAAAAGAATTCGAAAAAGTGAAGTGTTAGAAAAATAAAAGAATTTGAAAAACAAAAGTATCAGAAAAACAAAACAAAAGAATTAGAAAAATAAAGGAATCAGACAAACAAAAGAATTTCTCCCTTGAATTTCTTCCATCAATAAAACTAATTTAAAAAAAGAAAAGTAGCAAACGAACTAATTAAACTAATCTGAAAATTAGGTGATAGTGTGGAACGTAGAGAAAGGGGAAGCCCTTAACATAATAGACTGTCATCACGACGTAATTTACTGCATGTCATTAAACCGAGACGGCAGTTTGTTGGCTACAACATGCAAGGATAAAAAATTAAGAGTCATAGAGCCAAGAACCGGCATAGTAAAATCTGTAAGTCCAATAATTACATTCCTCATGTATTTAAAAAATTTAAATAATATAGAGACGATGCCCTTTTTAGGAGGGTATATGCCATTTGGGTTCGAAAGCCAGCAAAGTCGTTTTTCTCGGGTCAACAGGACGTCTGTTGACGACAGGATTTTCGCGACATTCTGACAGACAATACGCCATTTGGGACCAAAATGATCTCTCATTCCCACTGACCACGGACACGATTGACAGTTCATCAGGGGTCGTCTTTCCCTTTTTTGACCCCGACACGAATGTCGTGTTTTTAGCCGGAAAGGGTGACGGTAATATCCGCTATTACGAAATCGTCCCCGAGCCCCCATACATTCACTATTTGAGCCAGTTTTTGTCAGGAAACCCTCAGGTAGGTACTTCGCCCTGAAAACCCGTGGAGGTATGTAATACCATCCCCAAAAAAATTTTTTTAGAGGGGTCTAGGCTTCATGCCGAAACGGGGTTTAAACACAGGCCAGTGCGAAGTGTTTCGCTTTTATAAGCTGCACACCATCAGGGATTTGTGCGAGCCCATAAGCATGATAGTACCGAGGAAAAGCGACCAGTTCCACGACGATCTCTACCCCGACACTGCGGCACCTCAGCCGTCTCTGTCGGCCCAGGAGTGGGCCTCAGGACGAAACGCTGCGCCCATCTTAATGCCCATGAAAGCAGGTACAATATCTCGGGGTGTATTTGTTTAGGGGTTAATAACTTTGGGTAAAATTTCGAAGGGGGTCAAATGCAGTTACCGATCCAGAAACCGAGGGTCAACAAACAACCCCAACCTGTAGTGGCTTCTATGGAGAATAATAAGAGGAAGATGGAATTTTTGCAGACAGAAACCATTCCAGATTACAGACCAAAGGACCAAATAATGGAGAAAAGCCAAAAGACAACGACCAATCAGAACACGAAGTTCCAACAACTACAAGAAAAATTCCAAGGGTTCGTCAACAACAAAAGCAGCACAGAAGAATTGCAGTTCATCAAAAACGTCGATAATATTAATGTTGAGGAGGTAAAAAATTTTTTAGGATTTAAATTGTTCATGGAAATGCAATTTTTGAGCCTGTTTTTCAGCTAAAACGAGCCTATTTGCGTCAAACTGAAGAAATACGACTCCTGAAGAAGCAACTGTCCAACAGCGAAATGAAAGTAAAAGAACTGGAGGAACAAATAAAAAGGCTACAGGGACACCACCAAATTCATTCGTAGCTTTCTTAATTAAACGATTAATTAATTAATTAATTAATGGGACGAATATTTTGCTTGAGTATTTTTTGTTGTTGTACATCATTATTTTTACTATAATATTGTGATCTACGAATACTTATACATACCTATGTACATCTATTGTTATTATTATTACTTATTATTTTTTTGTGTGTTAAGTTCTAGAGGTAAGTATTCGAAAGGACTGAAGATAAAGTTCGAAAGCTCTCGAAACTGGTAATGAATTACATAATTTTGTTTACGAAAGATATGTGCAATTTAAAATCTACGAATTTTTTATAAAGTAACTACCAACCAACCTTAACTATTTGATTTTAATTGTATTTTTTTGGACGTTTTTATTTTTGTTCGGCGAAAATAACTAAGCCTTTTGCAATAATACGCTTTCAATTTTTTAGTTATTAGCTTCAAAATGCCTAGACATAACTGCTTTTCAAAAAATCAATCGGTGTTTTGCGTAGGGGAAAAATTTACCCTTACATTTTTGTGCCATTATATAAACAATTTCAACAAACAAACAAATTTACCCTTTTAAAAAAATGTTCACACACATCCCTGTTCCTTTATATCGTATAATACGTACGTATTTTTATAAATTTACTTAGGTACTTATTAAAAATTTAAAATTCCATTAAAACATATCTTATCTATTACATGTAGCAATATTAATATTAAAAAAAAAACCTTTAGTTTTACATACAGACCTACAACACATATTATTATAGTTTCCCATTTAGAACAATTGTGATATTTAAGTAGATACCACAAATATTTTCAAATCTTTTAATTAGAATATAATACTTAGGTAGGTACTTATAACTACCCTATTTTAGCACAGTATTAAAACAACAAACAGTACATGCTTTTATTCGATTAAATAAAGTCTAACAAAATAGATAGACTTTTATAATAAACAAACGAAATCATCAAAAACATAACGCAATAAAGAGTGTCTAACAAATGCACGACGTGTTCATTTATTTTTTTATCAGAAGAAAAAATGCCTAACGTTTTGTTTGATGTTATGCTCATTGTACATGGTGTTTGTTATTAAACAACTGAACGAAAATAAAACAAACAAGTTGTAGAACATCGAGATGATTGTTTTTGTTACAGATAACAAATGAAAGAGAACAACAAATAAAACACTTGCTGTGTTCAGATGTTTAATAAATAAGAACAAAATTTCGTATGTACCTATATCGTTTTTTTTTTTTTTTTAATATGCATTGCATTTTAATGTATTGTATAATCCAGCCAATTGGTGTTTTGAATTTCATAATAATTATTTTAAAAAAAATTAGTACGTGATAGAAGTAAGTATTACCTAAATAAATCGAATTAATTATATTTTTGCTAAGCTTAGGCGAAAATGTGTATGTTGTATCTTTGAGAAGGCGCTAAATAAATAAACTATGTATAATGCAGGTACGTAATCGTAAGTGTTATTTTTACCACCTTTCATCCCCATTAATTTGAAACAACGGTTTGGTTTTCTCAATATTATCTTTATTAAAAATAAGTGTATAAAAACATGGTAATTATTTGTACTTTTTTTATTTTATTTTGGCTGAAATCTAATAATGAATATAATTTAAAAAAACTACTAATATATTATGAGTATCATCATTAAAATAAAAAATAATCCAAGTTACTGTTTGTCAATGACGAAATATAAAATAGAACGTCAAAGGTAAAAAGAATAAAGTTTGGCTTAATTTAATATTGTTTCCGGGGTTGCAACTGTCACCTGTACAAGTGTAAACGCAAGTTCTGTAAGACAAAGTGTCCCCTGGCTGTTTTACGTAATTACAATAATTTCCCAAATCGAGAGAGGAACAAAATCTTTTAGTCCCTACTCCTCCTAAAAAAATACACAACATTTATTAATTAAGTAGAAAACAATTACAGCTCGAAAATGAAGCAAAAGCAGCTAAATCTACACCACAAAGATAAAAAAAGCGTGAGAAATAGTGTTAAAAATATTTTTTTGTTAGTGTTTTGTGCTCAGAAATGATAACGTGTTCACCCCACAACCACACTCAAAATTATTACCCTCCAAAGTAATTGCTTTAATGCAATATTGAGCTCCATAGACGTTAGTGCAATTTTTTGCCTGAATTCCCCCCGAATTTATTAGCAAATCTGTACAGTCCAATGTGTTAGTAGACGAACATTGATAGCAATCAATGCATTTTGCTGATAAAAAATTATTAAAATATATTAATTATTTTTAAAATAGTTAATAAATTTTTTGTTTGTTAGTAAATTATTAGAAAGTTTTTTTTTTTGAGCCACCCCCGAAGACGTATTTTTTTTTTGGTACCTTCGAATCTCCCTACATGTTTGATACAATATTTCGCCCCGTATACGTTGTCGCAAGGGGTCGAAACAAGGGCAGTACCACTGTCCAAAAATTCATTACATTCAAAGGGTGTTTTGTTATCGGTACCGGAACATTGATAACAATTTATACAATGCGCTATGAAGAAAAAAAAAATACAAGATATTATCTATAATTTCTTTCTTTTTTTTTTTTTGATATCTACTCATGGAAAATAATTTCCAAATTACCCGCCACTGGATATGGATAATAAATAATTAACAAGCACATAAATTTGTTATTCGATTTATTGACTTTTTGAGTCGTAATTATTATGTGGTTGTATCAAAAATAAAGTTTAAATTTATTATATTATATTAAATAAATAAAATAAATTTCGTATGCAATAAATGCTTTGTTTTAAATTTACTTAAAAATAGAAACTTACATTTTCGAACGAACTGAAGTAAGATAACGAAACACAGCACTGATAACTTGTGATAGAGATTCATTTTTGCTGAAAATTATCTCATTTAATGTTGCAAAAACAAGTCATAATTGTCTGTAAAAACGTTAACAAACGACCACACCTCTGTGTTATTAATGAAAACAAATGTTAGGTAGAATACACTCAGGTAAGTTAAGTGAGGGAACTGGGAACTGGTCACAAGTAAATTCCAACTAAATGGAAACTATACACGTTATCTTACTTACTACTTATTAGTAGAGGTCAATATGATTATTGTTTGTTGTCTTTATCGTTTAAACTTGATGATAGAACTTTTCAGAATGTCTGAAACAATTTATTTAAATTATTTCACGTTTAAAAAAATATTTTCTTATAATAGTTGAACTAATAAATAAACGAATTAAGGAAATAATAAAATAAAATATATATAAATTATAAATGCACTTTTATAATTTTAAGATTCGATAAATTTGTCTATATTAGAAATTAATTTCAGTTCTTTAAAATAATTTCTCATTATAAACAGACGTTTCGACCATAAATTTCACTCATCTTCAGACTAGAACAATTCACATTGCTTCTGGATTTGAAACTAAATTATTTACTATTCGTTTGTTTTCGTAATTTGTAATGCATATGTAATTTTTAATACAATAAATGAATAATACTTATACTTACCTACTAGTTTTTTTTATATAAAATTATTTATAACAATCTTAAAAACTCAATTAGAAGTAAATGTTAATCAGCATCAGAGACATAAATTAGTTTTTATGTGGTATATGTACAATGTTCTATTATTTATATATCCTTTAAATACGTTAAATAATTTGGTCATAAGTTGAATAGTACCAAGTGACCTAAAATTATATAAAAACTTGCTGAAAAATGTATTTGATAAGCTCTTTCATATGATATCCCACTCGACTATATTATACTCCTTTTAAATTTTGACACTGATTTTGAAACCAAAAAATTTTTCTTACCTGGAAAATATACATTTGTGTAACGGAATTTTGGTAGGTAACCACAAGGCGTGGAAAAGAAAAACAGGACATCTACTGAACTTTTATTAATTGTAAGACAAATAAAAAACATACAGTAGGTACCATTCCATAGACGTTACACTTTTTCTACATTTTCAATAATGTTACGAACGAGCATTTATAACACCCAATTCTTTATTATTAATATGTGTTACATTATTATTTCAATAAATCAAAAAAAAAAAACTTTTTATATATTAATATTTTATTAATTTGTGTATCATAAAAAAGCAAAACTAAAAAAAGATTATGGCTGCTTTAATTAATTTTTTCTTTTTTTTTTAATTAACAAAAAATATATAAACTTATTGCTTTTATTCTAAAATATATTAAATAAATGTTCTGTTTTACTCAAAAAGTACAAATAATAAATAAACGCAAAACATATTAAGATAACTGTATGTAGTTACGTAGGCTTAATGGCCATTATTCCAGAATTATCGTTCCCATTTGGTCTCTAGGCTGGGAGTAGTCTTTCCAATAGAAATCAGATCATCTTATGTTTACAGTGGTTTTATACATCTGCACGAGAATACGCGAGTGAGGCGCTTAGTGCTGCGAACGAGGCGCATCTACAGACGTAGACGTGTGTTAAGAGGAGCATGTACCAGTGAGATAGTTTAACAAGGCGAACGTTCAAAAGTGAACATGTTACGAAGCGCACGTTCAAATATAGACGTGTTACGAGGCGCACGTTTAAAAGTGAACGTGTTACGAGGCGCACGTTCAAATATAGACGTGTTACGAGGCGCATGTACAAATGTAGACGTGTTAGGAGGCGCAAATTCATTTGTTACGAGGCGCATATTCACTTCTTACGAGGCGCACGTACAAATATAGACGTGTTCCGATGCGCATGTACAAATGTGAACGTGTTACGAGGCGCAAGTTTAAGTATGAAAGTGTTACGAGGCCCAAGTTCAAATGTGAACATTTTACGAGGCGCAACGAACTATCTACTATCGTTGCCTCGTCAATATACGTAGTGCACATGCGCAGCTTACGTTCAGTATTGCGTCGCCTCATTCGCGTTCTCTTACAGACCTATAACCACCTTCAGGAAGGCAACTCCGACCTATTCACGACCATCAAGTCACGGACATAGACCGCGAAAGGCTTAACTTTTCGAACAGAAAATGTTTTCTTCTTTTTTTTTAACTTAGAATATATCTACTTTAAAGAATTTCAGTATCTACATTAGTGTGTCATTCCGAAATTTCAACATGTGTATAGATATTTATTTGTAAATAGAATTTAAAAGATTTTGAACATAATATAATAATAGATATAAAGAGTTACTTATTAAAAATTTTCAATGAACACATCGAGGAATGAAATATATACACAGATGTCTTCTTACGTATCACAAACGTTATCGTCGTTAACGTCAACGAAAAATACAATACAATTTAACATACACGTACAATAAAAACTTAATTTTCAATTCGTCTACATAATAATTGATGAAAACGACCAAAAAACGTTTTCTTTTATCCCATGCTAGTTTTAGACTTTCTCTTCTTCACCTTGTCTCTTCTGACGCTAATGTCACTACTAGCGTTCTTGAACATCTTCTTTTTGGTGGCGATGACCCTTGTGAAATTGTGTACCCTAAACGAGCCCTTTTTCGCTGTGGTTCCAGGTTCTGGTAGTGGCGTCAGTATCTTCAAATTGGCGCTCTTCTGCGAGAAAACGTGCGGCTGGTTACTGTTAGTTTCCCAAGCAACCACAAGACTATCGTTCATCATAGTTTGTTGGTTTTCGGCAGGTTTATACTTGGCAATCAACTTTTTCCCTTCTTCGTCTTTTATAAAATGGATTTCGTGCAATTTTATACGATCGGGGCTCGATCTGGTGGACTCTTCGGTTTTTGGGGCCGAGCGTTTCTTCAAAAGACACTTGGTGTTCTCCATGTTGCGTGCGATGTGATTTCTTGTGACCTTTGTGACGGTTTGTGCAAGGTTTGAGGTCGACGGTGCGCTTTTGCTGTCCTTGCGGAATAGTTTCGTGCGAACGACCGTGTTGAGAAGCTTGTTTCGGCTTTTGGACTTGAGGATGGATGTGGATGAGGACGAAGGTTCGTTGGTGTCGACGTTTTCCTTTCGGTTCGTCGGAACTGACGTCGAACGGAGGGTTTTTTTGCTTACAATGCGTTTTACTGTCGCTTTTGGATTGTTAGGACGAGCTTTAAAGACACGGATGTTGTTCCTTGCCTGAAGCAATTAATAATTGCAAAAATCGCTTGTCAATCAATCAAAATTAAACACCTACGACCATATTTTCAAAAGAAATTAATACAAGCAGCCATAATGATGTTCGTAGTTGTTACACATTCTTTTTGTTTGTTTACCTGAATATCTTACCTTTAAATAAAAAAGTAAGACGTTTCCTTTTACTGCTTGTAATTTCCTAAATCGATTTTAAAATGAAATATAAAACGTCAAATAACATTTCTCTTAGAAAAAAAAAAAAAAAAAATTAAAAATAAGATTAGTGTATTAAGTCATGGTTTATTTCGTCTCCATTTTAATAATAGTAGATAATTTTTTTTTTGGAAAATTACAATTAATCAAATTCAGTCTTTAGTAATATGTTAGGTACATACATAAAAGGCAAGTGTAAAGAGCAGGAATTTTTCAAAAAGAGATGTAAATAACGCATTAAAAAATTCGTATAACAAATATAAAAAGGTAAATGGTTAAAAAGTGGAATGGCAAAGGCAGTTTTGACACTGGAAGACATGGTAGGTACTTAATTTGGACTTTTTACAATAACAAAAAGATACATATCATACACACACTGGTTCGATAATTTTTTTTAAATAACGAGATTCAAACACAAATTTCTTAAAACGCAAAAGAAAAAACGAATAAAAAAATAAATAACACATCTTCTCAGTTACTGATTGTTATATAAAAAAAAATAAACACATATTTATAAGAGACTGCAAACAAATTTTAAAACCAAAACAGGCCAGATATCACAAAAAAAAATAATAAATTTGATTTTTCGCTCATTCTTTCGACCGATCATTCATTCAATCAAATTAACTGATCATACACTGTCTGATGACGACATCGCAGTCATTATCGTTAGCCAAAACGTCGTCGTCTCTCATGGTGTCCTGTTTAATCGTCACGTCCCCCTTTCTGGCGACCCTGACCGACCGACTGAGCGCCCTGCCACCGACGACAGGTCGAGCGGGGGAGTGTTCTTCCCCCTCGCTGTCGGTAACAGTCGTCGTTTGGGGGACGCGGTCGTCGACGTCGTTGCCATTGGCAACGGCGCTTTCGCCTACCTGAGAGTGCAGGCCGGTCATTTGTCGCACGCGCCAACGGGACACCGCCCGCGGATCTCCCAGTTCCCCGGCACAGTGCAAGTACAACCATTCCTGGAGGCCCATTATCGAACGGAACTCGGAATTGGGCAGGCGAGTTGTCGGGTTCTGGCCGGTCAGGTCCAGAATCGAAGACCCTAACGCCCTACCTACCTAAATAAACGAAAAATAATTGTTAAACTGTGTTTAAAAGATCCTAAAAACGACCTAAAAGTACCGTTGAAGGTCATTGTAAAGTGCCTTCTTTACCTTCCTTACCTCTTCGAAGATATGAGGTGTGTATTTTGGTGGCGAGTTGATGAAACTGTGAGCCTTGGGGTTCTCTCGGATCGTTGCGGGCAAAACGTTGACGAGACGACCGGTATTATAGTTACATTCGAGGGTGTAACTTTTTACCAACCCCGTCAGTTTGTAGACGGCAACTCTGCCCGATCCTTCCTTGCTTAAACCGTCGAATTTGTCCCTTGAAAATAACATATTAACATTTGATTGTGCAGTGTGTGTTCGACTTACTTTATGTACATGTTCCTCTCGGTGAAATTGCACGCGTTGAAGTGGAAATTGTAATTGTTGATGCTCATTAGTTTAGGGAGCAGCATACACTCGACTTTTTTGTCGATCGACTCGAAATGGTTGCCGTACATGAAAATCCCCTTTTTTGAAGCGTGTCCGTGCATGTCAATGTACAAAAATAGCCCGGACACGTTCGCATTTTGGTCCCCTTGTTGTTCGACACTGTCCCCCATGGCCATGCTCGTCCCGCATTTCGTGCAACAGCTTTTTAATGCTACAAATAGAGAAAAAAAAAACATTCAAAACCGAATCTCGTCTCCAAATAAAAAATTACCGTCACAACAGAAGAATTTCCTGTTCCCCTCGTCTTCGACTTCTCCCTCGCTTAAAGAAGCTTGCGAGGATCCTTTCACGTCTTTCCCTACGCCTTCGCACGTACAAGCCCTTAATGTCACGTCTTCTCTTTCAACGCCGTAATGGTAGTAACGAATGAGCGCCCTGGCAGCGTATATCGAAGGAGAGAATTCCATGGAACAGTTTAGGTACATTCGATTGAGATTGACGCCCCTGGTATCGGTCCGATAGTGCCCTTTGGCCACCCCATCCGGATTGAGACAGGGGATTAATTTGAAGACGTAACAACGTCGAAGGGTCACAGCCACCGGATCTTCGCGACTCAATAACAAACCTAAGAAGCCGTTGAAAGTAAAACTCGCCGGGGTTTCTCCAGGATGCACTCGAGCCGATACGAAAATTATCTGAAAAAAGAAGTTTAAAACGCATCAAAAATTTAAGGTCATCACTACCGGGAACGTACAGGTTTTCCAGTGAATTTAAAAGGGCGAACAAGATGCGTTTCAGGGAACAAATGTTTCAAGCGCGCCTCCCTTTCTTTGCTAATGTTGTAATAAGAAGTAATGGTCAACAAGTCGACCTTCCTGCCTTCCAGGGAGTAGCACAGGCATTCTCTGTAGTAATAAATGTCGTCGTTGTGGCCTGATGCACTTAAATACTTCGAATCAATGGTCCTGAGAGAGTTCTGGATATCAGTGTAAGAAAACGGATATGTGAAGGCAAAGTAAGTGATACTTTCTGTGTTCTCAGGTGTTTTGTACTTGAAAGACAAACTTCTGTCGTCATTCTGGAAATAAAAAAAGTTGTAAATTCGTATTAAACGTTTATATTTGTATGTACATTGTAAATAGGCTTGTCATGTATTCGTTCCCAGTTTGCTTTACCAGGAATGACCTTGTAAACTGGACACATGCCCTGGCCATACATCTTTTGTTGTTTGTTTATGTCTACCAAGTTTATTTTGACCAAAACGGAAGATGGAGTGTTTGCTGAAAATTTAAATGCTTTTGTGTCTACACTTTTAATGATTAACTACCTGACGAACCTTTCATTCCGAAATGAAACCATGTTCGATACGCGTTTTCAAATTCTGTCCCACAACAGTCAGGTTTGGTCCAAATGTTAAACTCAATGTCCGGCTGCTCTACATGCTTCTGCCTTGCACTGTTTGCAGTTGATGCAACTAATTTTACACGAGTAATTTGTTAATAGTAATGTCTTAAACATTAAATTGCCTTACCAGTGTTCTCATTAGGGGGCACGAATTCTACCTTGGCGATGTTAGCAGAATCGAAATTTCCAAAAAATTCAAAGCCTTCACAAACGAATTCACCCATCACTTATGACAATAGTTGTCGTGCATTCTCACAAGATTTTCTTTAAAAAGCAAAGTAAAAGTTCAAAATGGACCATAATTGTGTTTGTTTTGGCCAATTTTGACGTTTCAGTCAGCTGCTTTGTTCTCAGTCGATCGATTAATAAAAATTACTTTCACTATCACTTTAAACACCAAATTTTTCGTTTAATTTTGGATCAAGCACTAGAAATAACTTTGCCTGATGTCAATAAAATAAGTTGACAAATATTTACACGAAATTAATAAAGAAAATCCATCAACATGACATTTTTTCACTCGTACAAATACATACAAATAGCACTTATCGAAATGTCAAAAAAACCTAACCTACAAAAATGTATACTAACCTATATTTTAATGTCGTGTTTTTTGAACAAGTTTTGTTTATATTTTACGTAATTAATGTGGTTTATTAACTGCGATAGTGCTGTAAGATTTTAAATGGCCAACAATTGGTTTCACCACAACCAATTCAGTCGCCCTCCACCCTCACATCCAAATACGAACTATCAGTATCAGCCCCCGCAGGATAATTACGGCTATTGGGCCCCCGAACCACAGAATACTCCTCAGTTATGTCCTCTACCAAACCTGAACGAGCCACCACCCGTACTTGTTAATTCAGCCCCATATACAGGCAACTATTCTCGTGGCTATGATTTAAATTCTAGCTACCCCTCTTACCCTCAATCAAGTTATAGTAATTACGAAGAAAGGTACAGCAATTACAATTGTCCACCAAACGTATCGTTCACGCAAAACAACCCTAATGTCAGTGGAATTGAACAGAAATGTGCCGATTTTTTAAATTTGATTAACAAAGGCCAACCCCTCTATAATTTCAAAGATGAGTTAGAATCGTATAAAACCAGAAAAAATGAGCTTGAAAAATCGAACCTGGATGATGGTGGGCCATCAGATTCAAGAACAAAAAGGAACAGCAACTACAACACCTATCAGAGGTCAAGATCCCCATATCAAAGGACCAGACCACCTACTAATAATAAATCGAGAGGGTATAGTAAAAACGCGTTCAGATCTAGATCATTTCAAAAGAAAACCGATTACAAAAGCACTTCAACTAATATAATTTCAAGCAGGGACAATAGATCAAGAAGTATCAGCCCCCAAAGGAGGAAAAGTCTCAACAGCCCATCTAAAACTACAGAAAGGGAACAGATTCTCCAGAATTGGAGAAAAAACTATTGTGCAACACGAGAAGAAGTTTGTAACAAAATTAAAGAACTATCCAAAGAAGATATTTTGGAACAGGAGAAGCTCATTTGGACTAGGACAACTCCTGCTGACTTATACTATGCAAGGGATGAAAACAATCCAAAAGTTATCAAGGCAACACCAAAACTAATAGAAGTGTGCAAGAATTTCGAAGAAACTCTTGTCTTGAGGGCCAAAAAGATCAATCAATTGAAACCAAAGTATGAGCCTCCACCAAGGAAAAATAGGGCCAGAATTTGCAAACATAAATGTAAGTTTTATTATTAAACAACGTTTATTAATAATTAAATTATGACTCTTTGCTTCAAAGCTGAACAATACAGTAGTTCAGGGAGTTCAGATGAAGACTTCACTGACGAAGAGGACTGCAGTATGGAAGAACTAACCAGGAAACAGCAGCATCCAGACAGATTACACCCTGAAATGTGGTAAGTACTTAACTTTTCAGGCCTTTAATTTACAATTTTACAAATACAATAATTCATTAGGTACAATGATGTTGGCGAGATGAACGATGGTCCCCTCTGCAGATGTTCCAGAAAAGCTCGTAAAACAGGAATAAGACATGGAATCTACGCCGGGGAACGTTTCCAGGAGAAATGCGACTTGGATAGCAACAACGCTAATAGATTGTATCATTACCGGATCACAATTTCACCCCCCACGAATTTCCTCATCAAAACTCCGACTATAATACAACACGACGAACACGAGTTCATATTCGAAGGCTTCTCCATGTTGTCCCATAAACCTTTGATAAAATTACCCACGTGTAAAGTCATAAGATTCAACATAGAATACACGATATTTTACATAGAGGAAAAAATTCCGGATAACTTTACGATTAGGGAGTTGGATTTGTTTTGTGAGTGATTGGTCTGACTATTATTTTCTGTGACGAAATTCCGTCATCGTTTGCTAATTTTAGACGAATATTTATTTAAAGAGGTCCTGGAACTGGTCGATTTAGATTTGAAAGCTGCAGGTGATTCGTCGGGCTGTTCTCAGTTCCATTTCATGCCCCGTTTTGCCAGGAAACTCCCCGACAACGGCAAAGAAATACTGTCGATGAAAGAGGTGTTGCAGTATTTATTGAACAGTTCTGTGCCTCTTATTAAAGAGACTGAGTTGGAAAATATGATACAGATGAGCCAATACGAATGGCAAAGTTATGCAGACGAAATTAAAGTATTTGTTTATTTACAGAACAAAAATTTGTGTAAAGGACGTAGTTAAACAAAGTCTGTTATTTTAGGGCATGGTGGTAACATATCCAGGTAAAAAGCCTTGTTCTGTAAGGGTCGACCAGCTGGATCGTAATCTGGACTTGCAAGAAAAGGGGAATTATAAATTCCCGGAAATTGTTCATTTTGGTATCCGACCGCCTCAGCTTAGCTATGCTGGAAATCCAGAGTAAGTCTGAATTTCTGGTTTAAAAAATTGTTCCCGTAGTTAGTGCTTGAGTTGGTTGGTTGTTTGGTAACTGCAGTAATAATTTTTAAGATACCAAAAGGCTTGGCGAGATTACGTAAAATTTCGTCACCTTTTGGCCAACATGTCGAAACCGACGTTTGAAGACAAACGAAAGCTCGAAGCCAAAGAGAACAAACTGCAAGAGATGCGAACGCAGAGCAAAATGAAACGAGACGTTACAGTTGCGGTGTCTGCAGAAAATTTTTATCGCACCGGAATCATGTGCGACATTGTCCAGGTAGGTAAATTTCCAATAAAATATTGTACAATAATTATTTATTTATATTTTTATTCAGCATACGATGTTGATTCCCGTACTCGTTTGCCATTTACGATTCCACAATTCGTTGAGCGTTTTGGAAAACACGATAAACTACAAGTTTAGCAACAGAGGTCTGCTGCAACTGGCCCTGACCCATCCGTCGTACAGGGAGAATTTCGGAACGAATCCCGACCACGCAAGGAACACTTTAACCAACTGCGGAATAAGACAACCGGAATACGGAGACAGGAGGATACATTACATGAACACACGAAAAAGAGGAATAAACACTCTCATAAATATAATGAGTCGTTTCGGAAAGAAACAAGAGACTGAGTCGAATATAACGCATAACGAGCGGTTGGAATTTTTGGGAGACGCAGTGGTGGAGTTTTTGTCTTCGATCCATTTGTTTTACACTTTTCCTGACTTAGAAGAAGGCGGTCTGGCCACGTACAGGGCGGCTATAGTCCAAAATCAGCACTTGGCAGTCCTTGCCAGAACGTTAAATTTGGACCATTACATGCTGTATGCTCACGGATCAGATTTGTGTCACGATTTAGAACTGAGGCACGCAATGGCTAATTGTTTCGAAGCCTTGATGGGAGCCCTGTTTCTCGACGGAGCCATTGAGGTTGCCGACAGGGTTTTCTCGGAAACTTTATTCAAAGAACGTTCTGATCTGCTGGCGGTGTGGCAGAATCTTCCTCCGCATCCGTTGCAAGAGCAGGAACCCCAAGGAGACAGGGAATGGATCCCCAAGTTCAAACTGCTGCAAAAATTGACGGAATTCGAAAATTCTATCGGTGTAGAGTTCATGCACATCCGGTTATTGGCTCGGGGATTCACAGATAGAAGCGTGGGATACACGAATCTTACCCTGGGATCGAATCAACGACTCGAATTCCTCGGCGATACGGTCCTGCAATTGATAGCGTCTGAGTATCTGTACAAATTCTTTCCGGAACATCACGAAGGACATCTTTCAGTAAGTTTTGTAGATGTTGTTTTAAGAGGTTGTTGAAGCAAATATTGTTTTTAGTTACTTAGAAGTTCATTGGTAAACAACAGGACCCAGGCGGTGGTCTGTGACGACCTGGGAATGGCCAATTTTGCAGTTTATAACAACCCTAAAGCTGAACTGAAAACCAAAGATAGAGCAGACTTGTTGGAAGCTTTTATAGGAGCTCTCTACGTCGATAAGGTATCTAAATATTATATTGTGTTAAAAATGTTATTTAAATTAATTTCAGGGACTCGAGTACTGCCAGGTTTTTTGCCAAGTGACCCTATTTCCCAGATTACAAGATTTTATTATGAATCAAGACTGGAACGACCCGAAATCGAAACTTCAACAATGCTGTCTAACTCTTCGTACCATGGATGGAGGAGAACCGGACATTCCTGTCTACAAGTACGCTTAATTCTTCTCCTAAAAGTATTTTCCTAATAATTTATATTTTTTTCAGGGTTATTGAATGTAAGGGACCCACGAATACCAGGGTCTACACCGTAGCTGTCTACTTTAGGGGCAAAAGACTCGCCAGTGCTATGGGACATAGCATCCAACAAGCGGAAATGAACGCCGCTAAGAAAGCTCTCGAAATTTCCAAAGGTATTAAAAAAATATGTGTTTAATAGTTACCTGCATAATTTTCTTTATTTTTTCAGATCTTTTCCCGCAGTTAGACCACCAAAAACGTGTCATTGCCAAAAGCATGAAGAAACAGAGGTATCCTCACAGAAGACGGAGCATTACGAGATCTCGAAGTCGTTCCAGAAACGAACGTAAAAAACGAATGAGCAGAACCAAAAGTCGTTCCCGATCTGCGTCTTCTAGAAGAAAACCTTCTTCAAGAAAGAACACTTCCAGAAGACGTAAAACGAGATCTGGATCTCTTTCTTCGTATGAAAAGCGCAGAAGAAGGAGCTGTTCAAGACAGAAGTCTAGATCTCGAAGTCAAAGCAGTATTGCAACTTTGAGAAAAGAAAAATCAAAGTCTAGTAGTCGTTCAAGGTCTGCAAAAGGATCAAAAACGAAAAGGGAATCAAAATCCAGAAGTTCTAGTAGCAGTAGCAGTGGTAATAGTACCTCAAGTGGAGATAACAAACGACGAAAATTAAGATCAAGAAGAAGGTCAATGTCTGAAAATTCAGACGTGACACGCGTATCTAAGAAGTCTTCATCTAATAGTCGTTCAGTATCTCCAACAATAAATCGTTCGCCTTCTAATAAAAAGAAAAAGAGGAAGACGTCTCCCGTTTCGTCGCCTGGTTCTTCAATAAGATCAAGATCATCTTCAATTGAATCGGGAAAAAATAGATCGATGAATTGCGATTCAAACGAAAGACGATCTCGATCAAAATCATCTGAAAATGGCAAGAAATTGGACAAATAATCGAGGATTGTCATTTCTGAAAATTAATTGATTAGTGCCAATGTAACACATTATATTTGAATTTCAACAAATAAAACAATAAATCAGTACTTTTAATAATGACAAATGCTGCACTAAACGCTGTAATACAACGATAAAATCTTATCAATGTTTTTATATAAGGGCTAAAATATTATGTAACCATGTGATTAATTATTAGTGCACGTAATTAATAAAGGTATCTTTTTCTCCTAAAAAAAAAACTCGTTTTAATTATTTAATTAAAAACTATTTATTATGGCAAACTAATAAAAGTTCTTATTACACATTCCACAAAGAATTTGAAAGATTATTTGGTAAGTTATTAGATTAAACCGTGTTAAACATCCCTAAGATCTATTTATTATCAATCAAATTCGATCACAATTGCTAAATCACTTCATAACATACAGGGCCATTCATTTATTTAAACGTTTTAGGGAAACTTTCGAATTTCTAATACTCTTAATTTCCCTAAAATTTTAATGTACCATCAATTTGAATGACCCTGCATATAAAACACGTATCTCGACGTTTACTGGCAGTTTTAAGTAGTAAATAAAAACCAATTATTTATTTGGCAGCAAAAAAAACATAGGTAAGAAATAAATAAAGAAAAAGGAAACCAAACCTTCGAAAGATCAATTTATATAGTTAGCTCAGGAGGCGGTGGTTGTAGGTCACAGGGTCTTCGAAACTCCTGTCCCATCTCGTGTATCCATTTATTCGAGACCCATTTGGATCCCGCCAAAACAGGACACGCAGCGTGTCTCGTAAGGACGTGACCATCGCCGCTGGCATGTAAGTTGTACCAGAAGGCTGCGGTGCCTTTTTTCGGCCACAGTGCCAACCTGAGATGCGGAAACACAGTCGCACCTCCTTGTGCAACATCGCTCATCTAAATGACGAAAAAATTATCAAGACACTAATTAATAAAATAAAAGTAGCAAAATAAGATTAGTGACTCACGTAAAATAATACAGTTGCAATTCTGTTGCCGGTTCCCAAACTTTTGAACGCGTTGACTTCGTCCCTTCGGGCAAAATCGAAATGGGGCTCGTAATGTCCCCCAATTCCGTAATTCACCACCTGTAATTCTTCTGCTGTTTCTACAGTTAATCCTGTCATATCAGCCACTCTTTTGCATACGTTTGCAACATGTTTGTGCTCGTTTTCTTTCAACCACGCTGACTTACTGATACGATATTGGGCAGTTTCTAATTCGCCAGTTTTATAATTTTGCACAGTTGCCCTTTTGAACCTAAAAAAGTTGTTTCATAACATCCAAAGTGACTAAAAAACAAAACTTAAAAATGGTACCTTGGTCTGGCCATATTTTTAATAGTTTCTATTTCTTCGTCGTGCATCACGCCGTGATATATGAAGACATCAGGGTCCTTATAGGCCTCTTCGACTTTAAAAGGGGCCAATAATAAAAACGGATCTTTATTTTTATTGTAATAATAACATTTTAACTTTGATGTAATTTCTACTGGGGTTGTAATTTCGCCCCTGCATAACTGCTCGTATAAGGTTCTTTCAGGAAGATCTAAAGTGTCCGAATATATGGGCTAAAAAAGTAACAAGTTATGTGGGACAAACGCAAAGTAGTATAAATAAAAGTACAAAAGGCAAGAGAAATAATTTTTTTTTTAATCTTTTTTTCGAAAGATGCGTGAGTTGTTCAGGTGTATAAATGGTAGAGAATGAGTCGTGAAATTTCACGAGAACAATAATTACATTCAGAATTGTACTTTCGAGCGTAAATGGCAGCTTTTACAATAAGAAAATATGTGGCATTTGTACACTATGAGAGAAAGACAATAACACATTAACCTTTTGGATAATTAATAAATAAGCAGTTGCATCAGAACATTGCACATCTTTTATAGATATACAAGTCATGATATGCCGCAGGTGTCATTGAAGAAGAATAAAACAAGCGTAAATGTACTTTTATCTCTTCTTAAGGCATTTTTTTATTACAACAAAAAAAGGCAAACAACCTAAATCAATCGATTAACATAAACTAGACGTTAATTGATTTTTATTAGTGTCCGAAGAGCCGAGAAATAAAATAGTAAAGTTACGAAACCACCTTAAAAGTATCGTAAAAAAAAAATAAATTATAGGTACATTACGTCCAGCTATCTAAATTACATTTGTTATCTAAAGGTTATAAATTAATCAATCAGTAAAAAAAAATTTACATACCACGTCACTTACAACGGGAACGTCGTAAGCGTTATCGTCCCCTTTCTTTTGAGCTCCTTGTGACTTGGCCAAAGCAGTTTCGTAATAGTTTTTATTGCTTACTGCTCTGGGATGATTAGGATAGATTTCCAAAAGTTTATTCGTCAAGTCGAGGGCCAGTGGTACATCCCCCATTTTAAAAGTCGAAAACGCCAAGTATTCTAGAATGTCACTCTTGTCGACAGTTTCGTTTTTTTCCCTGCCAAGTCTCGTATCAGCTTCGGTCATCCACAATTGGGTGTGATAAAAATCCCCATTATTGTACGATTGTCTCCCCAATTCAAAACAATCGGTTGCGCTCAATTCCGAACTGTATTTTACGCCATTCAATTCGCCACGAGCCAATGATGAAGTGTCGAGTTTATAGGTGTCCTTAAGGAATTTATTTTATAATTTAATTTAATGACTAATATACATAAAACTAGATTTTATGTTTCAAGAAAAGTTTACAAAAGTCCAAAACTTTTTTTTTTAGTTTTATATTAAAGTATTAATTAAATACAGGGTGAGATAAATAAATATTTCGGTAATTTTTGTTGTAAGTTCTGGCAAAAGAGCACACTCTATTTGGTTAATTTTTATGAAGAGAATTAAAAAAAAAAACTAATTCAAAATATTATACGAAAAATTTTCAAATAATAAAAACAAATAGATTCTAATATTTCAATAACGCTTAATTAATTACTTGTTTTTAAATATATCGTGATGACTTCATTTTTGAAAGTATTTGTGTAAAAAATAAGAATTTCGGTTAATTAAGCAAAACATGATGGTCTTTTAAGTTCGATGATACTTAAGTTGTATTAGTTAATGTATGAACAAGAAGTTTGAGTAAATATTTTAAAGGAAGTCAAGTTTATTGACACCAAACAACCGGCTCATTATTAAAAAAATTACGAGTCTTGTTACAAAACTGAAACCGAATTTATAATTACTTTTTAGTGCATTACGAAAGAGAATGCATACATTTCCTCTAAACCAGAGCAATTGGTGGGTTTCATAATTATAAATAAACGAATGACATAATTCACACAGAACAATGATTTTTACAATTAAAAAACAGACTCATTCAAAATAATGCGAAAGTGAAAGCCCCAAGAAAATTACTATAATTCGAAACGGTTTTGGCACCAAAATACAAATTACAAATATAACAGTTACTGATTAGAAAAACCTTCTCAGAGAAAAATCAAACACGGAAATACATGAAAAAAATTGTTACGTTGGATGATTGTGCAAGATTATTTGGGATTTTATCTTTTCGTGGACGCTTCCTATTTTTTGTCTTTATTTGGCCCACACCACGTGGTCCATAATGTTTATGTAATGTGTAAATTAATTACAAATTCGATAAAAAGTGTAAATCAAGTAATTAAACTTCGAGAAAATTCAATAAAAAAAAGAAACAAATATAAGATAAAAAAAAGAACTTTCTGAAAATTCTCAGGAATAAAATGAAAAAAAAAAAAAATTCTTACTTGCAGCCTAGTGAGGGCAACTGCAGCCCCGTTGAGGTCCTCATCAGTCGGGAATTTCAAATATTCCTTATAAGCAGAAATATTGGCCACAGTCTCTTGTACCAAATTCATATGCAAAAGAGATTCGACTTGCTTCCAATCGGCGGTCAGCCTCTTTATCAGTAAATAGGCATTAATGGGGTTGGCGACGTAAGTATCGACATCCTCTGAGGCCAACTCATGCTGATTCTTGTACAAATTCACGTACTTTTGAAGCAAATTTAATTTGGCGTTCTCGGCATTGATATAAGTTTCTAGAGTCTTTATCAAAACACCCTCGGTATACAACACTTCCTTTAAATCCACCAAGGCCGTATAAAGTTCTGATAACACCATTTTATGGCAAAACAACAACACCACGAACCTTATCATCATCGACAGCCTCATGGTGCTACGTGTGGTTTTTCACGCGACGACGTCCTCAAAGAAACACAGGATTCTAAACGAAAAAAAGAACGGGTTTTTCGACAAATCCGCTATAGTTTGTTTGTAGAGCAACGCACTCATTAAAATTTGAATCAAGTATAAGCCAGCAAGCAAACACACAAAGCCTATCGGGATAGTCACATCTTCCCACTAAACGACAAGACTACGTACGGTACGTACAAAACAAGCAACAAGACTACTGACTAACTGGCTTTAAATCACCGAGATTTTATCACATCTTCACAATGTTTGGTAGGGGTTCGTTGGTCGTAAATACTGCTGCATACTCTTAATTATAGATTAGAAGTGTGGGTGGATGATGATGGCATTTCTGTTCGCGAAAGAGGAGAAAGAACAAAACAAACAGCACCCACCAACAGCTGGCTGCAAATGCTGCAAACCAATGCTAAAGTTTATGTGAAGCAGAACAGCTACAGTTAGTCACTCACTCAATTATTATTGATCATTAAAAAAATACGTAATGAACAAAAACTCTTATTAGTTGATTTAAAATGTAATTTAAATTCAAACACTTGTGGACATGACAACTTAAAACATGTCGGAATTAATTATTAGAATAAATTACTACAGCGTCACGATTACATTAATAATGAGCGGTCAACGAACATTTATTTATTTATTTGTATCAATTATTATCATTAAATAAATAGAACAAACCATATACGTACGTACGTACGTACCTAGAACGAATTTTATTTCAAATAAACAAAACACATAATTAATTAATTAAAGCAACTAATTAATACCGAAACTCAAATCAATCGTTTTTCTTTTTTCTCAAAATACAAACGCCATCCAAAGTAGGACTAACTTGTTCGTAAAGATCGGTAGCGATTTCGGCCCTTTCGCCAGCCGCCAAAAGCACGGGCGTGGTATGAGTGTGAATCCCCGAAATGGTCTTCGGAGTGCCCGCTTTACCGACAACATCGACCGCCTGTCCCACCCTGACAGGCACCGAAGTCGACTGTAAATCTTCGTCGAGTGTTAACAACCACCTCGGCTGTATACTGACTGCGAGAACGTACAAAAGAAAATGATTTTTCCCGTTGATCAAAGCCCGAGAGTCCAACAGGGCAGTCAACGTGACCAACAGCCCCGCCATGGCGCAGGGGTCAATCAGTTGGCGGTCGTGATGAAGCGGACTGATCGTTAAAGTCCCTTTGCCCATATGGGTCAGGCCCTGCGCGAACCGGACCATGAAAAGCGGCGTTGGATTGCGCGAATGATAAACCGCGAGTTGTCTCAACCCCGCAGACAATCTCGCATTGTTGGTACCAGCGCCGACAACCCCCAAAGAAAATATCGCGTTTGCAGCCACCTCGTCGTCTGCATCGTGAGAATATTTCGTAAGAACGTCGTTCACCGTCAACTTCGGATTAGAAACGGACGTTAGAGCAATCGCTAGGGGTACCGCCTTATGAACCCCGTGGTCCCCGTACCGACCGACGTGCCCCAACACCCTCTGGCACATTTCGGTTCCAGTTTCCTCCCCAACAGCGACAGCTGCAACGGCTAAAGCTGCAACGGCCTGAGGAACGCTCATGTCCCACTCTCTTATCTTCGTCTTCTTTCTCGGCGGTTGCTGAAGAGCGGGAGGTTGGGTAAGGTCGGTGACTGCGACCGTCGAAGCCGCACCGCTGGATGGCGAAGAGGGTGACTTTACGTCTTTGTCATCAGGTAGCGCGATTCTTTCGCTCACAACCCTCAACAGCTCTTGGATGACGAGGACGTCCCCGGTGCCGGCATACGCGCACATTTGAAGAATTATCTGAGAGGTGCTCTTGAACGGTTCGGTGAACACTTCGAGGGCTGCGTTCGGCGTTTCTATGCAATCTTTACGTCCCATGAAGCAAAGGGCCATCCCGAGGACTGCGAGTCGCATCAAAGGGGACTTGAGGGTCTCCGATTCGCGTACGTCGACGAGCTTGGACAAAACCGCGTTGGTCACTGAAGAGTTGCAAGTGCCGACAGCCACTAGACCTGCTGCCAGAGAAGATATCGCGAGGATTTCGGTACCGATCGCGTTCTCGATAGCTGGAACGAGGATGTTGAGGACGTCTTCTCTCGCACTACCCGCGTACGCTATCCCGAGACCGTAAATGGCGCCGATCCGTAAATTTTGGCTCTCGTCGTTGACGTGGTCGACCAAAAGGGCTAGAGCAGGATCGCAGTCGTTACTGACACGACAATTCACCATCCCGATAGCCAAAAGGGCTCCAGCTTTGATATTCTCGTCGGCAGAATATAAATATTTATCGATAGGAGTCAGACCACCGTCCACGTCCCATAGATGTATAAGTCCCAGGGAGGCGGTCGTGCTTAACATGGCGTGCTCTTTGTTCCTGTAAATCCACTTGTTTCCGGTGTCGGTGGTTAAAAGTTTGTCGCTCCCAAAAGCCGCGTTCACGAACCCGTTGACGAAACTCGACGCTAAATTTTGTCGCGCGCTGTCCAGGTTCTCGCCGAGGATCGAGGGACGCACGGGTTGCGGTTCGAGCCACGTTTTGTACACGTCCTCCGGAGTCTTCGGTTCCAATATGTCCAGTTCTCTCGCCAAGGCGACGAAGTGAGAGTTGAGGTAACTGTTGCTCAAAATGTTACCTATTTCTTCGTTGTCTACGACGGTGTCGACCGGATGCAGCTGCCTGGCGGATATGAACGCCATTTGTTTCAGGACAATTGGGTCCTTGCAGTCGGCGAACAATCCGTCCACCGTTTCTTTGTCGCGCAGTTGCAAAGCAACGACCAAAGCCCTCGGATATTCTTCGAATCGTTTGTATTGATCGGCGACGATTCTTAATATTTTGGTCGCCTCGACGTCGTCCACGTATTTCGCGCAGGACGTCAAGTACAAGCAGATCCTCTGGTAGGTGCCGTTGTCGACGTATTGGGGTAAAATTTCCAATTTGTCGATTTCCATGAGCACGTCGCACGCCTGGATCTCGGCGTGGTTGTTGCAATCGAATTTAACGATGTCGTGCACCAGGGGCATCAGTTTGGGGCCGCTACCGGCACAAATGGACCACTGCTCGACGATTTCCATCTCCAATTGGCGCACGTATTCGTGTCCCCAACTGCCCACGTTCTTCATGTGACCCAACAGACGATATCTGAGACAATCGTGTTGTTCTTTGGCATCTTCGTCCCCTGTGGGACTCATTGCTAGCACTGATATTATGTCAGCGTACAGCTTTTTTGTGTCTGGGTCCTCGATGTTTTTAAAATTAGCTTTTATTGTGTTATAATAAGGTCCCAGATATTTTAACGGTTTCGGGACTGATGTCATTGATGTTGTTGATGTTTTGATCAACGTTCGAAGCATGTTAAGGGCGGGCTTGATCAGCTTCTGATCGGTCCCCGTTATCCTGTCGACTAACATTTTTAATTCTTCTTGCAATTCTTTGTCCTCTTCGGACTGTAATCGAAAATAGTACTCTGTGGGATAAATAGTGATACATTTTTACGAAACTTTTACCTCTTCTACCTGCGGATTATTCGATTTTTTAGACATTTCTGAAGCACTGAAACACGATCTGATGACACTACGAAAAAAAGAATAATTTGCGATTGTCGTATGTCATTAATTGTCATGAAACAAAAGTTACTCAAACGTTATCGGGGTTGGCCAGTGAAATAATTAATTAAAAATAATTGAATTCAAATTTTAGAATTTTTTAAACAAATTAATTACATAATTAAATCGTGTGAATATATCAAATATTAGTGTGACAATCTAGGTAGTACTTAAATACACATTTTTTTTAAAGTTTAAAATATAACTGACCTTTACGTAAATTTTGAAAAAGAAAGAAAAAAAAACAACAAACTTGTAAAACATGGACGTTATGCTTCAGAGACACTGTGCTAAATTCATTTACGTAGTCCCTGAGGGACTCAAGGAATTAATGACTGATATATCCAGAGAAGTACCTATATTTTATTTTTATTCATTTACTTATTTATAAATAAACTTATTATTAACTTTTATATAAAATATTGCATAAAATAAATAAAATCTAATTTTGCTAATAACCAATTAATTAATTATTTTTCTGAAGGTAATTAGAACACATCCAGAAAATATCTACTCATTTGTGGCAGATTACATGGACGCTTTAATGATTACAAGGGAAAATGCTAGAGGTAAATAAATAAGTATTTAAATAAACAATAGTAGGTAGGTAGTTAGTATTTAATTTGACGTTTAAAAAATTCAAAAACGATAGACTATTTTTAACAAAAATGTTGATACCGAAAACGATACCGAAAGTTATGTATCTAATAACTCCACAATTATATTCGATTATAAACAGTAAAAACCACCCGTAAATATAAAAAAATCGTCATAAATTAAAAAAAAACATATTTGCAGTTGCAGCAAAGGTGGTAGAAAGCCTCACAGAAGTCGCCCTCACGATCGTAAACTTACTGGTTAACATTGGCATGACCAGGGAAGAAGCTGACAAAACGGCTTCGATCATCCAGAAAATTTTCCGTCAATATTTGGAAGAGAAGAAAAATTTCCAAAAAGAAATAAGCGGTAAACACTACACGAAATAAAATAACATGATAAACAAGGGTTGTTTATGTCATAGAACAAATAGAAGAAGCAAATCTTCTGACTGACATCATAACAGAAGCTGGAATATCTCCAGACCACGCGGAAGCAGCGGCAGAAATTATACAAAGGGCCTGGAGGGACTTCAAGAAGAAGCACGAGAAGGAAAAATACCTACTGTCAGGAATAATCGACTGGAGGATAGCTGCAAGAAGCGCAATCCGTCTGTACAGATCAACTGGTGTCACTTACGAAGAAGCCAACAGGGCAGCCACAATGATAAAAGTATATTTCTACGTAATCCAGACCAAAAATACCTAAATATGTATAACTGTAGGCTGCCTACAAAGGATACTACACGAGGAGGATGATCAAGAAACTTTTGGAAGAAAGCCAAAGACTCAGCGAAACTCCATCTTTGGCCAGTATGAAATCAGAAGCCGAGGAAGAGGAAGAAGAAGAAGAAGAGTTCTTTTGGGACATGGAATTATTGTACGTACATATTTTTTTTTAAGAATCATTAAACGCTACTTAATCAATGACTTTTAGATCGAAATCGGAAAGAACTACGGAACGGAGCGAACGTCGTGATGAGTATTTGGAAGGAGAAGTAGCAGAAGAAATGGAAGAAGAACAAGAAGCACCTTACGAAGTACCCAGCGGGATGTTAGCAGCAAAGGAGATCATTTCAGAGATCCTGAGGGCTACCGTTCCCACTCCTGAAGAATCTTTAGAAGCACTCGAGTCGTACATGGACCAAGAGCAACCGTCAGCACCAGAAGTAACAACCGAAGACTTAACCGAAGCAGAAATGCCACAGGAGGCTCCAGCAGAAGAAGAAGCTCAACCACCTGTTGCTGCTGAAGAAGTACAAGAAGAGGCTCGAGCTCCAGAAGAAGGTAAGAAAAAAAAGTTATTTAAGAAGTAGGTATTTAATTTATTTAATGTGTAGAAGGAGACGAAAAACCTCCACCAGAAAATGAAGAAATTTAAGTTTACTTTTAATTATTTATTGTACTTTGTGTTTATATGATAATATAATAAATAATATTTTTATTACTTAATGTTTAGTTTATTTGAAGAAAAAAAATATAGGTATATTACAAATTCAAAAGTCCCTTAACGAACATGTTATTTTTTTCAAGAACTTCATCTTTCAATTTCTGTATCGAACACGTTAATTCTTCATCTGATAATTCAGAAAGCTTGAGCTTTTTGCAGTTGCTCAAAAATTCGTTTATTAATTCATCCCCTTCCTAAAAAAAATACTAGAATAAAACGAAAAACTAAAAGATAAATGTTGGTTTTTTTGCCTGTATCGCCCTTTTCTTTAAACTGAACTCAAAGTCCTTAATGTACTTCATACCGTTACTGTTTTCGAGTTCTTCAAGATATTTTGAGGCGTCCTAAAAAATACCAGGTACAAATAACACGTAGAGTCTAATAAAATTTCGTCATAAAAAACCTCTACTACATCACGTGGAAAATCAGCCATTTTGGCACAGTGGATACCATAACTCCTATCACACACCCCTTCACGTACTTGGTATAACGGGGTTATCGTGGTATCGGTGGTCACAGCGGTTACATGGACATTATGCACTGCTGGTATCATCTCAGCCAAATGGGTTATTTCATGAAAATGGGTAGCAAACAGGGAAAAACATTGAACCTCTTTAGCCAAATGTCTAAAACATATACATACATACGTTTTAGACCAAAATATTTAACACATATGTTTTAAAACGTACTCTGCTATCGCCCAGGCAATACCAAACCCATCGTATGTCGAAGTACCTCTACCTAATTCGTCAATTATTACCAAGGAATTCGAAGTAGCACTCTGTAATCCACGTACATATAGGTAATTAAAATTCAACTAATTACAAATCGTAATTCGTACCCTAACAAGCCCAGTTGTTTCTACCATTTCCAGCATAAACGTGGACAACCCTTTCAATTGAGAATCATCCGATCCTACCCTCATCAGAATGCAATCGACCAAAGTAATTTCGGCTTCTGCACAGGGCACCAGACTCCCTATATGAGCCAAGAGTACACACACCCCCACGCTTTTTATATAAGTACTTTTACCACCCATATTAGGGCCGGTAATGATGTAAAAGTTTTTCTCGCCATCCCTAAAGTGAGTATCGTTCGGTATAAAGGTGACACCGTCTTGGAGTTCGAGACAGGGGTGGCGGACTTTTTTCAGTCGTAAAGTACCCGAACCTTTCTTCAGGAGTTTCGGTTTTACGAATGGTATGGGGGCGTTTGCTGCAACCGTGGCAAACGATACCAAAACATCCACTTTTGCTATGCAATGGTTCAGGTTGCGGAGGGTGTCTGCATAACCGGCTACATAAAAAAAATAAAAGCAGTAAAAACCCCTGATTAAAATAATTTAATCTAAGCAATAAAAAAAAAACGAACCTGCAACATCTATAATTTCTTTCGCCAAATTCTTTTGAATTTCTTCATATTCTTTATTCAATTCCATGTATTTTTCGTTGATTTCGCTGAGTTTTTCGTTAGTGAATCGGACGCCTTTGTTAAGGGCGTCAATGATTTGAAAAGTTTTTTGTTTCCTTAAATTCGATTCCTCTTTCAACGTCACTCTAAAGTGGTAACCGTGTTGGTCGTTGCATTCTAATTTAACCCCCTTACCCCTTTCCATGTTAAGGTCGTCGCAAGCGCGTTTGAAAACTTTTTGCATTTTTTCTTCGAGTCTTTGTTTTTTATCGTGTATTTCTGTTATATGAAATTAAAAAATAAAAAAAAATCACAAACATTAACGTGGTGGTTGGTCTTTGTTACAACAACACCTACCTCCTAATTTTTCGTCAAAAGTTGGTTTAAGGAAAAACTCCCCGCGATCCACCAAATCTAAATCGATAGTTTGCTCGATCATGGCTTGAAATTTATCCATGTCTGTAAGTAAATCCGATATGGGATCGGCAAGAACCGCATCGACGTATTTGTTTTCGCATTTTCGTAAAGAATTCACAAGTCCAGGGACATGATTCATTGCCTGGTACACCCTGTAGAGATCGCGAAGGGTTGTTTTTTTGTTCACCAATTTTTTCGAAAGAATTAAAAGATCAGGTAATTGGGACAGATGATTTGTACGTAGAATTTCTCTAAATTGCGAGTTCTTCACGAGCGTTTCGACAATTTCTAAACGTTCGGTTATCAGGTTTATATCTCTGGGGGGTTGTCTGACCCACTGTTCCAGAAGTCTCCTCCCCTGGACGGTCAAACAACTGTCCAGCATACCAAGGATGCTGTTGGTCTTTTTGCTGAACCCCCTGTGCTCCATTTGGGGCATCAAATTAAGACCGTACACTGCTGCGTTGTCCAATCGAACGTATCGATGAAGATCCAACATACTAAGTCTAAATTGATTGTAATTCTGTTCGTCAGCTACGAGATTTAAAAATCTCACGACAACCTGAAGACTACACATGGCCTCCTTCATGGAAGTTTCGGTAAATACAAGGGCGTTTCTTTGCTGCTTTTCGTCAAAATATAATAAACGATTCAAATCTTGGACAAAGTCGTCGTCAATAAAATCACTTTTTTTGGCTTTAGCTACCAATATTCCGCTTCGTTCTAGTACATTTTGGAGATTCTTTAAGTCTCCTGTTTCGCCCGAAGGAATAACAGCTTCCTTCGGGCTAACCTGGGCCACCAACGCCTCGAGTTCGGTAAAAAATTCGTTATCGTTAAACTCACAAACTTGAAACTGACCTTCTGTTACATTGACGCAACTTACAGCTAACATCTGGAACGTTCCAAAAAAGTAATTTGGCTGTCGTGTTATTAAAGATAATTTTTACCTTATTTTTAAATATTTTAACCCCAATAACGCAACTGTTAACTGCAATTTCGTTATTTTCGAAAAGGATGTCTTCAAACTGCGACAGATTTCCTGGAGATCCCTTATATTTTAAGACCCAGTCATTATTTTTACCCTCTTTAGCTTTAATGTATACTTCTACCCTGTACTGTTTAACGAGGAGAAGTTCACGAATGAATTTTTCGAAATTATTAATGCTCAAGACTAAATAACTGAGCTTTGGTGTTTCCCCCATGTATTTAACAGGATGGGTGCTAAAGAGTTCTTGCGAAGCAAACACAGCATCGTCCCCATGGACCGTGTAATAATCCGTGCGGTTAAAAAATCGCACTGTAGAAGCTGGTTTCTAAATTGAACAACAAATAAAATAATTGAAGGATTATAAATTTTCTAAAGCCCACCCTGTTCTGGTTTACGTAAGCAATAACATTTCTCTGAAGCCGATCCTGTCTTATTTATTAATAAATAAAATAGTTACTTACGTCTGCTTAGACAACATTAAATTATGTAAATTATTCTAAATATTCTTAAATAACAATTTAAGAAAATAAAAGAACAAATTTTTTCCAATGTAAAAAATTATTTATTGATATTTAGACACAAGGCATGCAAATTCTTATAAAGAAATTGTGCTCTCATTAATTGTAACTTTCATTAATTTAATTAATGAAAAGTACTTTTGTTTTACTTAACATTAAATACATTTCAAAAATTACCTAACAAATAACGAGACAATTCAAGAAATCTGAATTACAAAACAAAAATTAAAAATTGTACCCCTATTAACGATTAAAAAAAAAAAAAGCCGAAAAAATTACCCTTAAACTAAATGAATAACAATGCAACACACCAACAGAAATATCTACAACAAATACATTAAATAAAATATTTAAAAATGCAAAACAGAAATATAATTCTTATTTTACGATATCGTAATTACATATGACAAGATATGAGGGCAGGTACGATTAAAATTTGTAAATGGACAGAGGTTTTGTTAGTAAAAACATTCCTTTTTTCACCATCCCCACAACCCTTTCAAATTCTACTAATTAAACCACCTTTTTAAAAGCTTTCTTCCACCTGAGATTCTGCAGGTCCACTTGGTCCCACATCAGTTCTAAAACTATACAACGGCATCCCCATAAACTGGGGAATCCCATTTGTTACACTTCCAATCCTTCTTCTTGCAACCGGTTGTAAATTGGTCTTTGCCTTGTTATATTTGAACAGACCCTCTCCGGGTAACTTTGGCAATAAATTGTGGGAATCATACCACAATTTGTAGGTAGCAAACCAAGTGAGAATGGCAGGAGCCCCTCCCAGCAGCTTCTCTACCATTATATGGTAATAAAGCATTGTGCAGACCAACATAACGTCCCATAATATTTGTAACAGAGTTATTGCAACAAACAAGGCTCTTATATACGGTGTGTACTTGTCGTAATTTTCTCTTAAAGTGTTGAATTCTTCTTCTGTAAGGAACCGTAAAGGACTGGTGTGCTCATTTTGGTCGGATTTACGAAAGTGCTCTTCGTTTCGAATGTACTCTCTGATCTTGTCCCAGTTAATTACACATCTGGCCTCTTCTATCAAGCACAAGCTGCCGTATATGAGGATGAAACAGTGTCCAGAAATGTCGAATCCATTCCAGAAATGCCCTGCTTTCAAACAGTTGACTTTAGATTGTTCTCCTTTTAGAGTACAAATGCCATATTTAGACTCGATGTAATTAAATAAAGACGTCCAGAAATACCAGAAAAACGTCGCAATTCCTAACCTGACAAGATGGTGCTTCACAATCCTGTCTTTCTGTCCACAACAGTACACATAAGATGTCAAGATTACGAATGGTGTAAGTAAAAGTAAATTCCAAAACCATGCTATTTTAACAAAATATTGGTTGAACAGGTTGTCAGACCTTGCTAAATAACCCTTAGGTATGGGGATTACGTCTGCTATTAACGAGATAAGAAACAGGGCCCCCAAGTATATCGCAACTTTGAGGTTAGTGTCAAAAAACAAGGATTTTCTGCAAACGTGAAGCACCATGAGGATCAGGATTTCTTTGATGGACGTGGGTTTACTGGTGGGCCTCGTACCACGCTGTTCAGTCCTCAAATCATTTGTCTGGGGTCGGAAATTTAACTTAGGACTACCTTGGGTACTGCTTGGACGTCGTCTACCAGTCATTATTATTTACACAGAAAATATTTAATTTGTAAAAACCAGTGTCGTTTAAGACTCCTGGCTGCTTCTAATAATTTTGATTGTCATGCAAAGTTTTTAATTTCCATTCGAAAACTTTGAACTTAACCACACTTAAAAACGTCAACACAAACTTCAAGGTGAATGAGGTTACAATAAATGAGATGCGTTCATAACTACACATCGCTAAAACGGTCACAGTTTACTTTCGGTAGCCATATTGAATCTCACGATTACAAAAATTTGCTACAAAACCGATTTTATTAAACAAAATACGACGCAAAGAAGCTTAAAAGTATATAAATACCTAATAAATAACGAGAAGAACATCTGATTGTTATTAAATTATCTGTTAATTCTAATAATTAGTAAAATAGATTAAAAATGGCGGTTCAACATACAAAATAACAATTGAATACGTTCTACTAATCTTGTTTTTGTTTCTGTTTTTAAAATTAACTTTGTTACTTGACATTGCCCTAGATAACTTGAACTCGATTCATGGAAAAGAATTAAATACATAAGTAACTATAACGAACCTGATTGCCTAGAATAATTTGTTTTTTATTGTTATAATGTGGAAATATCAATTAATAAAATAAACAATAAGATAACATATTGTAACGTTGCATCTTAAACTGACGTGATTATCTATATCTTAAATGGGTTAATTAAAAAATAAAAATTACTTTAAACTAGGCCAGACTAAAAGTACAAATTGTACCACATCGTATGGCACAATTTTTATAATTAATTGGTGCAAATTCTGAATTTAGATACCTGTATAGTATATCCGGTTGTATTAAATTATAATTAAGTCGTCATTGTTCGTAAAATAAAAATAAAGAATAAAATTAAAAAAATTATAGCATTAAAATGAAACAAAATTCAATTTGAGTACCTAAAATAATTTGTGTTGGAATAAAACTTAGGTCCAAGAACGACTTTTAATTAAAAAAAACTAATAAATAATTCATGAAGATTAGGTACACTACAGTGACCATTGTTTTCGCATACGAAATGAGAAGAGTAAATTATTTTTAACGTAAAAAAAGACCATAAACGCACGTACTGTATCATGAATGAATCTAGGATAATACGAAATTGGATTAGTCAAAGATTATGTAATAAATAACAAAAAAAAAAAAAGATAAATCATCAATATGAAGCATATCTACATATAAATTAACAAATGTAAAATTGAATGAAAAAAATGTAACGTTCTGATTAAATTTTGAGTAATTGATTTGTATAAAATTAATTGTAATAAAATAAAAAATTGTTGCTTGGAAATTTTGGAAAAAAGCAAATAGTTTAAAGTTAAAAAACAAATATTGCGTTAATGAAGATTAAAAAAAAAAGTTTCATTTTCTATTTTCAATAAATTATCGGTTATTTGGTAATTCAAGATAAATGCGATGGAAAATCCAGTAAAAAAAAATAATCAAACAATAATATTATCGTTCAGAAATGATTTTAACAACCAAAAAAAAAATTAATGCGTAATGAAACAATTCTGCATAAGTAAATATATTACATATGTATTTATAAAAGTAAATTTCCTTCCAAGAAAATTCAAAATCGATTTTATCGTGTTAAGAATTGAACCATGACATTTTTGATGTACACTCCGATGACCCAATCATGTTGGTCATAGTTTAGAAACGGTAACAAATCCTTCTTTAATTCATAAACAGTATCTATCTACATATACACTAGGTACATTTATACTCATTACCTCATCGCAAAAATACATAAATTATAAACACACAAAGGTATATAAATTTGTTGACGCTTCCATGAAATTATTATTTTCCGTCAAACTTTGGAAAAGAGACGAAACCAAAAAACGTTTCTTGACATTATAATAAAATAATTATTGGAATTAATATGACGGTCCCGTTGGTGGGGATAAAATACAGATAATGAAAAGTATATATAATTGTTAGTAAATAAAATCTGAGTAGTGTAACTTCAGAAAAACTTTTTAACAAAGTGAAAAGTTCTTACGTTATTAATAAACATCAAATCTTAGTTCAAAAAGAGTAAGTAATTTTTTGAAACTATGAAAACTAACATTCTTTTTTATTTTTATTTTACAAACCCCAACACTAACTTCTTTTTTAATTTTTTTAGTAACTATTTTAAATAAACTTCTAAAGACTATTCAAAATTTATTGATATATTAATCAAAAGAATCCAAAACTTAAAATCAGTTCAAATTGCATCTAACGAAGAGCGTGTTTAGATGACCTACGAGATGTTTTTATTGACCTTATTCACGTAACAATTTGCGATAATACCGATTTAACTAAACATTAAATTTCAAAAAAAAAAAAGAAAAATGATAATAAACGCTAAATGCAGAATCAATGGCGTAATATTTTTAATAAAAACGATAACAAGTGTAACTGTCCGCATATCGTTTTTTGTTTTCGATTTTCGAAAATTGGTTGATCTTTACCCCCAAACATCTTTTTTTAATGAACGTCAACGATAATGTTTTGATTTTAAATTCGTAATTATTAAGTAGCAAGAACATTTATTTTATGAAGTAAACAACATTCACTCAAATAATAAGATATCGTTTTTTTCTTCTCTTTGTTCAGAACAACCATGCAGAGAGCCGTGGTGTTTTGCGCTCTCCTGGTTTGCACCCTAGGGAAACCAGAGGGTTATTTTCACCAACAAATGCAATACTCCCGAAAAGCTGAGTCTTATCGCGATAATGAGCTCGAAAGGAGCGAAGGTGACGACGCATTTTACTCGAAACATGGCGATTTAGATGGCCGCGTGGAACCTAAAGTCGATTCCCACAGTTCTCACACAGAATACGAAAACCCAAAGTTTAGAAACCAAGGCGCCAGTGGTAACCTCATGTATGGTCAAGGAACTCATGCAGGATACGGTCACAACAACAATAGGGATTACTCATCTAGAGGGTAAGCATCCATACATCAAATAAATTAAAATATGCACTCAAAAAAAAAAAAAATACTTCACAGATATGGGAGTAACCAAGGTTTGGGTTTGAGCAGTTATCAAGATGCCAGTAACTTCGATTCCATGGCTTCATCATCATCCCAGAGTCGTCAGTTTGCTTCGCGAGGTTACTCAGCAACCGGAGGCGGATATTCGGCCGGAAACAATGCTGGTTACGCCATAGTACCAGCACCTAGTTCCCAACTTCAAGATATGAGCAGAAGATTACACGAACAGATGTCCCGTCAACTACAATCGGCCATCAGGAACGAACAACAAACGCATTCCGCGTTTTCTTCGTCAAGCAGCAGTTCGAGCTTCAACAATTACGATTTCAGAACTTTGGAAGACGAAATAAGACAAAACCTCACGAGACAATTTCAAGAAGCACTCAACAACCAATACCGATCTCAATCAGCCTCAATTCCTTATCCGTTCACATCCAGTGGAGGAATAAAACAAGAATTCGAGGAACTCAAAACTCACGTCGAACAAGATCTCTTTAAAGAATTAAGAGATGGGGTACAAACACAGTACAATTATAGACCTGCAGTTTCTTATAGACCTGTCCTCGAATACAGAGCTCCAGCTCCAGCTCCAGTTCCAGCTCCAGCTCCAACGTACAGCACCAAAAGCTTAAACTGGGACTCAAGCGCCAGCCACCAATCTCAGTACCAATCCCAACATCCACAACCCGTTACTACAGTAACTTTTGTCCCTCTTTCTGAAGTTACGACGAGGGTTGAAGACGCAGTGGCAAGAAAACTGCACACAGCCCTGCTGGAAGTCGACAGACAATTCAACGAGCAAAGCTCACGAGTATACACTTCCGGTGGAGACTTGAACGTTGATTACAGCGGTCAATTGAACGAGCTCACCGACCAATTAGTTCGTAACTGGACAGAAACGTTGGAAGATGAACTGAGGAGAGCCTACGGAAGATACGAAGAACGAGACGCTTACGTCTACGTTGACTCCAGACCGGTCTTCCGAATAAACGAATTAGAAGAAAAGAAGCAGCAAATCAAAAACGAATTGATACGAAAACTCGAAAACAGCTACAGACAGAAATACAACAACTTCGTACAAAGAGCTTCCTACGTCTCACAACAACAACAACAACAGTCCCACCAATCTTACCAGCCTGTCGTAAGACCTCAGCCTTTATCCACAGGAAGTCAATCAAAATCTTCATCTTACTCAGCATCCGCATCTTACAACCAGAATTTCGGCGGCTCCACTCAGTCTGATGACGGTCTGAACGTAGTAGCCAACGAGGTGCAAACAGACTTGACCCGTCAACTCCAATCCGCTCTTACAGAACAAGAGAAGCAACTGAGACACATGATGTCGTACAGCCAACAGGATCGTCCCAATTACCAGCAGACTCTTGCAGAACTCCAAGACGATTTGAGAAGGAATTTCACCAATAAACTAGACGACAGTTTGAGGAGACATTATAAGGTCGAAACGCAAAGCGGTTCCTACTTCTTTGCAACTGGTAGCGGCTCCGGTTCGCAAAACCAACAGCAAATGCAACAAAAATTAGAAAGACTAAGAGACAGCCTTCAGAGTCAACTCATGCAACAACTGGAAAGAGGAATGGCACACCAGCAAAGCTATTATTCGAGTTCTAGCAGTTCCAGTAGTGCCAATGCTGGTTACAAATCGGCCAAAATGTCCCAATACCCGTCCAGTTCTTATTCCCAAAATTACGGTTCCGGTCAAACGTACGAGGAAGACTGCGACGCCCAGGGAGACGATCCCCACGTACACCGCAGATCCGTACGGAGCACATCAGACCAACAGCAAGAAGACGTCGAAGATTTAGTCCAAGAAACCGAACTTCTTCAACAAAAGGACTTGGACAAATTCATCCAGCAGCAAGAGAGTCCCGAACCCTTCGGCAAACTACAGACTTCAGCTAACAGAGGAGACACAGACACGAATGAAGGTCTGAGGGAAAGAGAAGAGGTCTCCAAACCTCCAAAACGAACATATCCAGCGAAGCAAAGGATCAACGCACGACCACCTTTTGCTTTCAATAAACCTAGCACACAACAGCAGCAAGAAGATACGGAAGATTTAACCCAACAAGTACAGCAACCAGAACGTACAGCCCCTTTCACAAACTACCCTTCTAGCTACGCTCCTAGACCATTCACCAGCACCCCAGTTGACGACGACACCGATCTAACTCAACAAAAGGCACAAGCAGAAGATTTGACTCAAGTTCAACTTAACAGGAACAGACAACAGGATCTCACACAGCAGCAAGAACAAACAGAAGATTTGGTGCAACACCAGCAGCAACCAGACAAACCATCACGTGGATTTACATGGACGAACAACCCAACGTACAGACGTAACGACCAAGTCGTTGGATTATCGCAACAAACAGACGATTTGGTACAAAGACCTAACAACGAACCAACCAATTCCTGGCAATACGAAGAAGTAACTCCACAACGAGCAATCCCCACAAGAAACTACCCTTCCAGCTCGTCGACCTACTACAAACCCACATATTTAAGGACCAACAGATATAACGAACCAGTCACTAACCCAACTCTAGGACAAGGACAAGAAGCTGACGATTTGACCCAACAACAGCAACAAGAACCTGCTTTTGTAAATTATCAACCAAGGTATCAACCGACTTCCGGAGATCTGATCCGACCAAATCCACAGGTTGGGACTCCAATTCGTACCTACCCAGTAGGTTATACCAGGCCAACCCAAAACAATTACGACGCCCAAGTGGAGGACTTGACTCAACAGCAAGAACAAGTGGAAGATTTGACTCAGCAGAGGCAAACGCAAGACTATTATTTGCAGCAACCAGGTCGTGGTTCATCGTGGCGAGTAACAACACCAAAATATAGAACCTCACACTATCCTTCCAACCAACAATCGACTGATTTGGGGCTACAAAGCAGAGATCTGACTCAGCAACAAGAATTCGATGACCTCATTTCCACGAATAAACCAGTTCAAGCCAAACCACTTTCAGTAATTGGTCTGGACGAAAAAAAGTCTTCTTGGGATGACAGCCAAAGGAGGGAGGACCAGGACAATTTTGGGAAACTGGAAATTGGAAGCCAAACAAGTGGAACCCGGAGGCAGACCATGAGACCTACTGATTTGACCCAGCAGCAAGAACAAGTCGAAGACTTGGCTCAGGTTCAGCAAAGACCTACGGTTTCTGGTGCTTTATGGGATGACAGTCAAAGGAGGGAAGACCAGGACAATTTTGGGAAACTGGAAATTGGAAGCCAAACAAGTGGAACCCGGAGACTGGCCACGAGACCCATTGATTTGACACAGCAACAAGAACAAGTAGAAGACCTGAGTCAACTCCAGCAAAAACCTACGGTTTCAGGAGCTTTATGGGATGACAGCCAAAGAAGAGAAGACCAGAACAATTTCGATAAACTGGAAATTGGAAGCCAAACGAGTGGAACCCGGAGACAGACCACGAGACCCATTGATTTGACCCAGCAGCAAGAACAAGTCGAAGACTTGGCTCAGGTTCAGCAAAGACCTACGGTTTCAGGATCTTTATGGGATGATAGCCAAAGGAGAGAAGACCAGAACAATTTCGATAAATTGGAAATTGGAAGCCAAACGAGTGGAACCCGGAGACAAAACACGAGACCCACTGATTCGACTCAACAGCAAGAACAAGTCGAAGACTTGACCCAACTACAACAAAAGCCCACAGGCTCTTTAAGGAACGAAGACCAATTTTATCAAAACGAAAGACAATCTCATCAATACGGTTTACACCACAATAGTTACTCCACCAGATCACGTAACGTGGGCTCTGGTTTAATCGTAGGTCAGGGATCTCAATACGAATTGGAAACGGAACACCAAACTACCCCGAGGGTAAATTATGCAAGCCAGGGTCAGTTGGAAGATAATTTCGAAAGGGCTGATGAATTTTATCAATTAACAACAGAGAAACGAGCTTTGGTGGTAGACGACACAAGTTATAACAGAAGGAGCTATGGGGGTGTTAAGGGGGGTGTAGGACGTGCTGGTAGTCCGTTCAGTGGTCAAATAGTTGAGGGACAACAACAACAACAACAACAAGTGGAACCAACAGCAGCTGATGTTGAACAATTTGCAACCCCTGAACAAACCGAGAATCCAGGCTTTTGGAAGAGGGTGGGAAGTAAATTAGAACACACGTACATCCAAGCAAAAGCAGCAACTTCTAAACTCGCGAAAAACATACGTTCGTCTGTAGGGTATTAAGTTAGAATATGTTATTTTATATTTATGTGAATCAGAAATAATTTTTTTAATATTATTGTATTAAATACGTTAAATATGTGTGCAGTGTTTAATAAAACAAAGCAACATTACACTTTCTTAATGTCTTAAAAAATATAAACGATACCAGACATAAACCACCCTATTATGTATTTGGAATACTATAAAAAAGAAAAACTTACTTTTGGTAGACTTTCGTAAAATCTCACAAAGCTTTGCTGTTGGGGCAAATCTGTAACAAAAGGGGCACAATTATGTAAAAAAAATCGTTAATTAAGAGTAGCACGTCATATACCTAAGTTAAGGGCATGAACTGGTTCTAAATTAGTCATGATACACTAAAATCTCTAATTAAAACCTAATCACACACGTTTAATTACACTTTTTTTATAAAACTACTAAATTAGCGCCGGTTTCAAGTAACCTAACCTCACTAACTAATCATAACTAATCAAAACAAATTTTTTGAGTAGTGTTCATACATAGTAGGTGTAATCTGAACTGATCTGGAGAAAAGCCGCCATATTTGGTTTGAAGACACGTGTTTATATAAAAACCAATAAAGAACTTAATTATTTATTGCAATTAATTACTTAATTATACCCAAAAATGCATAATTATTAAAGACTATCCCAAAATTATCGTAAATAAATTATTTCATTTGCTTTTTACTTATCAACTAATCAATATTTTAAGTTTATTGACTTAATTAATTATTGTACTTTAAGTAAATTTCATTTCATGTGTATAATTATTCATACAAAGTAATAAATCTTAATTTCACGGTCGATATTTTGTACAAGGACTTGCAAATTTTTCAAACGAAGCTTTGAAAAAACATGACGTCATTTTTTCCCTAGAAATACCGCAATTTGCAGTAAAAAAGTATGTTAATGATGTCCACCCCAAGGAATCGATCAGTTCTGCTGAGGTTTGTATGCGTAATGTCTCCAGGCGACCACTATGACCAGCGGATGACCACCCTCCAAGTCCCTTCATGGGGGTTAAACGAAACTGACCAACAGTTTGATTTTCGCTTTGCGCTACTACATTATGTACACATTAACCGGGGTGTAAAGACGCGTTCGCGAAAAAACCAAAAACGAAATGAAATTTTTAAAAAATAATCGAAAAACGAAAATTAATTATAACACAACAAATTTATTATTATATAAAGTTTAAAAATGTTCTTTGTTTTTTATTTCGCGTTAAACTTTTTCTTCGTCACCCCCGTTCCCGTTTTCGATCCTACTGCTCTTATGTCTGGAATTTTGGTACCAGCAGACGCGGCCGTAGGATCTGTTATATATCGTCTAAGAGCTTCCGACACGTCCTTCAACTACCCCTTAACGTTCACCCTCGAAGAAGAATCAACTGTTGTTAACGTAGAAAATTTAAATTGTTCCCGTTTTAATTCGGTCTGTCAAAGTAACGTAGTTGTTCAAAGACACCTCGAAGCGGGGGTTTTTTACGACTTCGTGATAGTGGTGAGGAATCCTAGCGGACAAACGGCCAGGATGCGGTGCTCCTTCAGGTAAGAAGAGGGTTCAAAGTCATGTAGAAGACAATTTAACAGTCGTAATTGTTAGGGCGACGAATGCCACGACACCCTTCAGTGAGATATTCCCTGGAGCACCGTCCCTCCTAACTGTTTCTGAGTCAGCCCAAAGGAATACGGAATTAGGAACTTTGATTGCAAAAGGGGACAAAAACAAGGAACGACCGGTCCTTCTGGAGGTATGGGGATCCCCTAAGTTCACTTTGCGTCAACGGGTCGTAGAAGAAAGAACCTCAGAAGGAACCGTTTTACTTTCGGGCCAATTGGATTACGAAACCACCAACTTGTACTATCTTTCCATATTAGCAAATGTGAGTGGGACAAATTGGTCACCTTAGGGGTAAAAGTTAAGGGTTTTTATGATGCTAGGATGTTTGGACTGAACCAGGAAACGACACCAGGAACATCGTAGGATGGCCCCTGGTGGTAGCCGTTCTGGACGAACAAGACACACCACCGGTTTTTACCCTGGCACCCCCTGTAACCGAACTACATTCTGACCTTCACCCCGGAGACCTAGTTATGAAAGTACGTGCCGAAGACGGCGATCGGGGAAATCCGAGGGATATCCGGTATGGATTACTTCCGGAAGAGAATCCACTTGCTTCCTTTTTCACTTTATCGGAAACTACTGGTACGTAATTGTTGGATTTGGGGACACGCCAAAATTTATTAATTAAATTCTACGAAGAATTCTCATTTCTTCAAATAATAAAAATTTTTTATGCACCTACCACCAAACGTATTCCTGGTGATTGTTCTTACATTTAAACGTTTCGAATTGTTAAATGGGTAATTGGATCGCGTGTTCGCGTGACCGTGTTCCTTAATTGTAAATCTTTAGTCAGAAGTTTTCGCAATTACCGGGGTCAACATACTCAAATCCTCCCTCTCACAATATTTACCTACTGGGGTAGAACAATAAAGACTTTAACACCACTTAAACTACATACGTACATATATTTTTTAGGTGACCTACGTTTAGCACGACCATTGGTCGAACTTCAAGCTCAAACCGATGGTCAGTCACCAATAGTTGTGTCCATTATCGCCGAAGAAATACGCACAAACGCCAAGGAACCCCCTGCTCAATCGACGACCGTTAAAGTTGCCCTAATTCCACCCCCTCCGATATGGGACGTTCCCCATTTCAGCAGTTCACGATTTACAACCAGATTAGAAGAAAACGCTCCTCCTGGAACCAGTCTCAACCTTTCTTCTATAGAGCTCATAGTGCAACCAGGAGAAGTCCTCACCCTCGAACTGGATAACAATAACGGAACGTTCGAAATCACCCCTTCCGTTATTGAGAATCGATCTAAATTTAACATCGTCGTTCGTGACAATCATTTATTGGATTACGAGTCCAGAAAGTCGGTCGAATGTGTCATAGTTGCTAGGGAATTCAGGACAGGGAATCATTCAGTGTCGGCAAAGTTAGTGATATTACTGGTGGATGTCAACGACAACCCTCCGGTGTTCGAAGAAGCGGAATACAAAGCGGAAGTAGTAGAAAATGCGGATGTTGGGACAACAATTGTTCACGTCCACGCAACAGACGTGGATACTGGGTTGGGTGGGAAGGTACGATACGTGGAATTGTTGGGTCATGGGAGCGAATCCTTTCGATTGGATCCCATTTCTGGACTCGTATCAGTCGCTGATTCAAAGGGTCTTGACGCCGAACGTACTGAAGTCTTCATTTTCACTGTTGAAGCAGCTGACGAAGACGGAGTTGGTCTTAAAGCAACCACTCAGCTGTCGATACATTTACTTGATGTGAACGATGAAGTCCCGAAATTCGAAAAGGAACTTTATGAATTCATAGTCGATTCCCAAAAGAAACACTTCACATCCCCAGCCTTCATACGAGCAATAGATTTAGACGTGACGTCCCCAAATAACGAAGTACATTACGAACTTATTCCCACAAGTGATAACGTTACTCTGGACTCTAACTCGGGGGAATTGACACTAAGGGGTTCCTGGAGTACAACTGAGCTCGTGGTACTGAAAGCCAGGGCCTACGATGGTGGAGTTCCAAGACTGTGGAGTGACACTGAAATAAGGATTTATCCCCCCGATAGCAAAACATACCCTGTAACGTTTGTCGTACCTGGAAACAATCAAAATCCCGAAAATATAGAGAGAAAATTACGAACTCTGACCGGAGGGGAAGTAGCAATAAAAGACATCCAACCTTACACAGACTACAACTCCAACGATAGATCGAAGAAGAGTCTCGTCACTGCCTCAATAAAATACCCCCCAAATGCCATGGTGGACATTGAACGAATCCAGAAACTATTTTCTCGAACCAACGAAAGGGATGTCGAAATCCAAAAAGCTGGAGCATCCGACAACTTATGGTGGCTGTTTTTAATTTTGTCTTTGCTCTTGCTACTAGCAATTATCCTTCTTTTGTGCTGCTTTTGCGAGCCCTGTCCTCTCTACGTACCACCAAATAAAAGAAAAATTGTAGCAGCGGAAACTATCCAGAAAAACGTACAGGATGTTGGGAATGCAAACGAAAACAAATCAGTCCAAGTGGCCGAATGGTTTGGAAGAAGAGAAGCGTGGACTCCTGAAGGTGTTATGGTCGACAACGAAGCAGATGATTCCCTGAGACGTCACGAAATGGAACGGGGCTCTGACAGGGACCTGAGAAGGAAAGTAACCCATAAAAGGGAATCACTGGACAGAGACCACCTCTACATTCGAGAAGGCAACGCTGACATATTGAGACTGATAACTCGAGGAGGGGAACAGCAAGCCCAAAGACACTATTTCGTAGACAATCAAAATAATTTAGTCGATAGCGGCAAGGATATCATTTTGAAAAGGTTCATAGATCAACAAGGAACGTCCCATCAGGTGAAGGTCGGTACTCTGCCCCATGAGACTCACAAACCATATGAAGGCCAGGAAAACTTGGAAACTGTTCTGAGACAACAGAACAGTCTCCTGAGGCAAATAATCCTTGAAAGGGAAAGAGAAGTGCGTCTAGAAACCCAGTCTTTACCAGCTGGGACCCAAACAGACAGAAATGCCGAGACCCAAACGGAAGAACTGTACGTACTTCGTCCTCCTCAAAGAAAAATTTACTCTGACAACGACGTCAGCGATGGTAGCGAACCAGAAGAGGAAATCCTTTTGACCAGACTACGTGGAAGGAAAAAGAAGGAAAGAAGAAGACGAGCGTTGGAAATCAGCCGAAAAATAACAACTCCAATACGTGAGGAATCTGAAGAATACATAGAACCATCAGAAACGCAAGGGACTTCCAGAAGCACGGAAAACTTGAGAGGAAGAGTTTTAAAAGAAATTCTCATCAACGGAATATCTAAGGCCGATGCGTCCAAATTAGGGATCAACAGAGATATTCTAACCGAAATATTCAACTCTTTGGATGCAAATGAAAAGGATCAGCCAAGGAAGAGGCGAAATAAAAAGAACGACGTATATTCCACTGACAGTTTGGAAGAAGAAGAAGAAATAAATCATCGTACAAAGAAGAGCAAAATAAGGTTTTCTAAATATGCCCAGAAATACAAATCTGAAGCAGATTTATATAAAACGTCCGAAGCCAAATCACAGCTGAAAGCCAAGTCACAAAGTAATTTAGATTTATCAGAAGACAAGACAAAACCCAAGGATAAAAAGGGTGGATCCAGATATATGGAGTGGTACACCAAAACGAAAAAGCCAGACCCAGTCTCCAAAACTAAAACAGAACCACGATCGTCACTAAAAGTAGCAGATCCGTTACTAAAACAAGCCAAAACTAAGGGTCGAGTTTCGGAATCTTCTGGAACCAGTTCAAGCAAGAGCTCTAGGAAGCAAAGACACCATTTGATTCAACATTCGGAGCACCGTTTCGAACCCAGAAGAAACGACGAAGATGTCGATTCTGGAATAGTTCTTGCAAAGCCTCCAATTACCCAAAAGAAAAGCATATTCTCCATAGCTTATGAAGACATAGGAACGAAACAATTACTGCCTGATAGCAGCCCTCCAACTTGAAATAGAAGTGAAATTAGGGTTTAATTTTTTTAATGGATGTAATATGGTACAGTACAGAAAAATTGCATAATTTTGTTTTAATTTACAATAATAAATAAAAAAACCACCCCTTCAAATTTGAAGAACAAAATTTGTGTCATCTAAATCGAGTTGTCTGAAAATTGAGGGCTTTAAGAAGAAGGTAGAGGGTGGAGGTGGGGTTAGGAGTGGGGATGGTGTAGATGGTGGGTGGTAGTGGTTGGTATTGGGGGCGGAAAAGATGTTGGAGATGAAGTAAATTTTATTTTTAATCTTAACGTTTACACGACCATCAACATCTATTCCACTCCCAATACTACCACCCCACCCACTACATCACCCTTACTCCCAACCCCACCTCCATCCTCTGCCTCCTACTTAAAGCCCTCAATCTTTAGGAAACTCGATTTGGATGATAATACGAATTTTAATGTCTAAAGTTGAAAAACTAAGTGAAGGGGTGGTTTTTTTATTTATTATTGTAATTGTTATCATAAATCTGCCATTTTAAAAAAATTGTGCAGATTGGTGCATTTTTCGATTTTTTTTACAACCGTGATTATTTATTGAAAATTATGTTATGTATTAGAACAACGAGAACATTTTTATACCAATACTTTTACTTTACGTTAAAATAAAAAAATAATTAAACTTTGGAATTCTTATTTTATCATGTGTGACACACTGTACATAATTTAAAATACTCAACTTATTACGTAACCGTTTTGAGTTGACCTTTAACATGTAACCTATAAAAATAAGCTGAAAAATCAAAACATAACCTTAATTTTGTTATAAACAATTTAATAAATCGTTTAACTAAATCAAATTAGTTAAAAAAGTGCAGCAATAATAATTTGGTACGTACTAAAATTAAATAAATATTTAAACAACACCAAGTAGCTACTTAATCATTTATTTGTTCGAAAGATAAATTCTATTGTTACAGAAAAAGCAATAAATTATGATAAATGACAACATATTCGTTAAAAACTAGATAATGCACAATGAACTTCAATTCTTACCATTTTAAAACCATAATGTTTGAGACTATTTTGAGCCCCCTTAATTTACCTGCTATTTTGGTTCTCGTATTTACCCTGTTCGTGTGCAAATGGTACGTCTGGAAACGTGTCAATAGAAGACAGGGCGTGCTTGAAAAAACTGTACGTGACATCCCAGGGCCAACACCCTTACCCTTCTTTGGCACAAGTTGGTTGTATACGTGGTTCGGTGGCTACAAATTCGAAAAGATCCACGAAAAATTCGAAGATCTATTTGCAAAATACGGACCCATAGTCAAAGAGGAAGCCCTTTGGAACTACCCTGTTATAAACATTAAAGAACGAGAAGATATCGAAAAAGTTCTGAGATCTGTAGGGAAATACCCTTTGAGACCACCCACTGAAATCGTCGTTTATTATAGGAAACATCTATCAGACAGGTACTTAATAATAAATCAAAAAGTACATAATTTTTTTGATCAATTTCCACAGATATGCGTCTTTAGGACTGGTAAACGAACAGGGCGAAACGTGGCATCATCTGAGGACACATTTGACCTCTGAACTGACCAGCACCCGCACCATTTCCGATTTTACTCCCGTGGTAAAAGACATCTTACACGAATGGTGCGATCTCATAAAACAAAACCGATTAAGTAACGGAAAAATAGAGAATGTCCACGAATTAGCTGAACGATTTGCACTCGAAGTTACGTGTACTTTGGTTTTGGGGCGACGAATGGGCTTCTTGCTGTCCAACGAGCTTTCTGACACGTCCAAGAGGCTGTCCAAAGCTGTCAAGGAACATTTTCTGGCCTCCAGAGACACTTATTATGGATTGCCCCTTTGGAAACTTGTGTCTACTAAATCGTATTCGAAGTTCGTGAAGGCCCAGAACGAGATTTACCAGATTGCTTCGGAATTAATTCGAACAGCCGATGATTCCACACAGGACAGCCCTGTTTTCCAGTCCGTTTTACATGCCCCAGTCGATGAGAAGGACAAGACAACTGTTATCGTCGATTTTATTGCTGCAGGTTCGATTATTTTGATCATTTTAAACGTTTATTATTCAAAAATATGATATTTTTTGGTCTGAAAACCTTACGAATCTAAATTCGAACTGAATTCCAAGAAGAAAAACTCCCTAAACCATTCATTTAGTGTCCCTTCCTAGTTCCTCGTCAACCAAACGACCGATATTTCTTAAGTCTAAGGCTGCTGTTGGTGTTGCAGGTATCCACACTTTAGCAAACACTCTAATATTTCTGCTCCATTTGGTCGGTTCAAACGAAGACGTCCAAAACACTCTAAAAGAGCACCTTAGGAATGGCTCAAATTCGTACGCAAAAGCGTGCGTTTATGAGTCGTTCAGGATGACACCGACAGCCGCTTGCATTGCACGAATTTTAGACAAAGACCTGCAATTATCCGGGTACAATTTGAAAGCTGGCACTGTGATACTTAATCATACTGGTATAGCGTGTCATGACGAAAGGTATTTTCCGAATGCAAACAAATTCGATCCCAGCAGATGGATCAACGAGGCGAATTCAGGGGTGAATGTGCACAGTTCAAATGCGTTTTTGATATCTCCGTTCGGGGTTGGGAAGAGGATATGTCCGGGGAAAAGGTTCGCGGAAATGGTTGTGACTACTGCCTTGGAAATTTTGATGGAACACTTCAAGTTGGAGTGCAAGGAACCGTTGGAGCTCGTGTTCGAGTTCCTTTTGGCCCCTAAATCGACTACTTCGATCTATTTTCATGATAATATTTGTGATTAATTAACGTTGTGATTCATTTATTGTTGAATATGCAATAATTTTTAACTCAGGAAGCAATAATTTTTGTGTGTTAATTGATATATATGTATATACAATAGACACAACGTATAGATCTGTTTTGTACTTATCCTATTTTATTATATTGTAGTCTAAGCAGAACATTCCATTTTTAAAATAATTATTATTATTGAAAACAACTTTGACAAGACTGCAATTAATGTAATGTATATTTTTAATTCACTAAATATATTTTATGAATATACAAAAAAGTCGTTTTAATGTTATACAAAACAGTTTCAAAAAATAACCAAAATGCGTTTTTAATAATTAATGTAGCTTCTAGATGGCGAAAGACAATCATTTTGTGTTGTTTTAATGAACCTGAAGTACTTACATCGTATTATACAGTTTTCTAAAATGATGTTGGGTTTAGTGTTTTTCGTGTTTTTTTAAGAGTAAATGGAATTGAAATAGTTGCATTTCGGTTGAATAAAATGTTTTGAGTTCGTATTTTTGCTGTAAACGGCGCGTTCATTTAGATTTTTAAAAAAATTAAGCTGGAGCTAGCAGATGGCAGTAGGAAAGCATTTTGTATCACTTCAGTGAACCCAAAGTACAAAGAGCTTTATATTTTGATACGTATTTCATTGATTGTCTAGGCCCTTATCCTACAGGATAGGATTTGGGATATAAATTTTTGGAGAACTCGCTTTTCATCCCCTTGATGATAGCGAGTTCATTTGTAATTCTAAAGAAATTAGGTCAATCTGTACGCTGTTTAAAAAACGTATTAATTTTTTACGCATTTTATTTTGTCATTTTTAGTAACGTAATTATTCTTTAATTTTAATTTAATTTTTAATTATTGTTATTCGCCTAATTTAATGATTGATTTTGACAATAAGTAACCCTAAAAGAATAAATTTGCAGAGATGACAGAATCTATTTTTTTCTCATACCAGCCAACAGATGGCAACGCGAAGACTCTTCGTATTACCATTACAAACAAGAAATAAGGAATGAACACTTTTAAAGTTGAACTTTATATCCCACTCCTGATGTTATTGCCCTATTCGTAAATAGGGAAATTTTTGGAATACTCGCATTCACCCACTTGGTGAGTGCGGGTCATTTACAAAATCCAAAAGAAATGTGTATTGCCATGTCTTATGGTACAACTTTCACCCAATGTATTGTGTATTGTAGTAAAGTACTTGTAATTAAGCTAATTTTTCACATATTTGTAATTGGTACAACGCGTACCACTTATAATTAACAATTTTTAATTGATTTATCTGTAATTAAAAAGCAATGTGGCAGCGGTGGGATTCGAACCCACGCCTCCGAAGAGACTGGTGCCTTAAACCAGCGCCTTAGACCGCTCGGCCACGCTACCAACTGAATAGGGCTATCGCAAAAAATAGATATTGAAATTCACAATTAAATTCATCAAATTAATTTGATGTAATACTTTATTTACGGCTTATATTTTATTTAATTTGTAAAAACGGCAATGCAAAAGTATTCGGCATGGAAAATAGAAGAAAAATGTAGGACTCAAATTCTATGAGTATAGTTAAAAAATTAGGGAGTTAATTAAGTACTTAATTTTTCTTTTTCATTTTTATGATGTCAGATAAAAAATCGATTTTCTGATTTGTAGGTTTTTTTTTTCTACTACTTTTGGTTAATTAATACCAAAAAATTATACAATAAAATCAATTTTGAATTTTTTTTTTACATTTATTAAATTCGTATTATGTGTTACAAAGTACTACTCAGTTAGTGGAACTTTTTTTTTTTAAATAATTAAGTAGGTACTAAAAATACATTAGGGGGTCGTTGATTTTTGGTTTATCATCATTTTTGAAAAACAACGTGCGTCGCAAAATTGTCCTATGTACGCGGTGAAAATCGCCTATCATCGCTGCGTATGAGTCATTCTTTTACCTACGTTTGAAAATTTCGTAAGTAAACAGTTTTTCTCATTCGTAATAAATTTTGGATACATCGCCGTAACCGACGCACCAGGGACTAGGCGTATTCCTGGTGTATAAGAGCCGGTGCGACTCCCGTCCACAGCTTTAGTTGACCAGACACTCTTGAGGGTGAGCCTAGGGACTCTATTAGTATCTACACAGTGGTGACGATCGAGACTTATTTTTTTACCGCCGAAAACAGACAAAATGCCTGGACCTTCTAGACCTCGTTGGCAAGTAAGTAATTTTTCTCCGGTTTGTTTTCCACTTTTCCTGACGCCACGTGCAACCATCCGACCGAAAATTTGGCAACAGCAACAGCTTATGCGATGATTAATTCGCAAAATACAAGATCGAGAGACTTTTCCAAACAAATCAAATGTTTTTCAATTGTTATAGTCGCGTACATTGTTAAAAAAATTACAACTTTTGTTTTAATTCAATTGTTGTTAACGTTTTTCTTTTGTTTTTTTGTTGTTGTAAAAGCGTTAAAATGTATCTGATTGTCAACTTTTTGCGTCTCTCTTATGAAATTGCGCTTTCGAAAGTTTCGAAAATTCTAAAAATACGTTAAAAAATTCGCTGTCACACGCTGATGTACCGACTACATCAAGAATTCGAGTTATTTTTACAAACCGTTACTTTTATGACGCACATATAATCAGCTCAAGATCAAAAAAAAAAAAAGAATTGAATCATTTTATTTTACACAATATACAAAAAGGAACAAAGTACATATCTACTGACTACATATTAAGAATTTTTTTTTTAAATACTGTACACCACATCTTACATATTAAAGGTCTTTTATATTAGGTACATTGAATTGTATAGATATTTATTTGCGTTTTGAGATGAGTCAGATGAGTTCTATTAATAAATCGTAGTTGAAACAATTTCAGAAACTCGTATGGAAAACTGTGTCAGATTATCTATATTTAAATTTTACACCTGATGGTTACGTATACCTAGGTACCTACTCTTTTCTTACCTTGCCGATGTTAAAACCTACGAGAGAAAATTTTACTCCTTTATTAATTAGTTCGTTTAATTTTTATTCTATATCTCCTATGAAGAAGTCTGCGGGAATGTTATCGAAAACCTTCTTTAAAATTTCCAGCATTATGTCCTCTATAGTTTTGCTCAGAATCGGATTCAAGGATTCCGCGACTGGTCTCCAGTTGGCATTCAAGTATTCGTTTGTTGATCGCTCTAAAACACGATCGATATAATCAATCGGTCGATTTATTTTGGTTGAGCATTCAATCAAGTTGTAAATTTCACGTTTTTAAATAAGCTTTTAATGCGTTGTTTCCAACTATTATAGCCTAAATTTAGATGATTTAATCTGTTCGATTTCGCCATTAATTACGATCGAACGGGCATAAAATTATATTTATTGATTTTTTTACGATATTCACTACATTTTTTAGAAAAAAAAAATGTTTTTTATAGTACCTAAAGCTTTGATTCCATCGAAAAGATTACCCATGTAAAGACGTAAACCGCCAATGCTGAACTTGACATGGCAATCCTTGACGTCAAAGAAGTGAAAACCTTCTTTTTTTATTAAATCGACGTCACTTTTTACAAAAATGTTTAAGTCGCCTAAAAACAACAACATAAAACAAAAGAATATGTATAAAACAACAGAAAGTGTAATTTATGAAAACATAAATTTTGGCAGCTGCGCCGGGTAAACGAAATTAATTATTTGTTAGGATTTTTGTGGACTTACTGGCCTCAAACCAACATGACCCATGACCTCTGAGGGGAATGACTAAAATGCGTCCCAAAAGTACATATTGGCCGTCAATTCGTAGCGTTGGTAGATGTAAACGCGTATAAAAATCGTGCGTTTTGGCGTCCACGAAATTTTCGACGATTTTAGTCTTACCAAATCCAACAACTGTTACATTTGTCAAAGATGCATTCACATTTACAGGACCGTCTCCTTGCAAAATCTAAAACAGAAAACAATTGACCATCGTAATATAACAACTGCTGCCGCATTTATTTGTTTTTCTTGATGACAGTAATTTTAGTGAAGATTTTACTTTCTTTTTTTTTTTTTCAAGTCACTTTAAAGAGGTCATAATAAATTCTTTTTTTTTTTCTTAAGCAATAAGTACCTAGTTTTTCTTTAAAGGTATGTACTTAAGCAAACATCGTTATGATTATTTAATAAATTGGTTATAAGCAAATACTATTAGGTATATAATTACAACGTGTACAGTAAATTAGCAAGTACAAAGCGAATATGTTAGAAATTAATATTAATGCTAGTGTTTTTGTAATAAAAAAGCGCTTAATTGCCTTGCAAAATAATTAAGTATCGTTAATATGTGGTTTGACTCTATTTTTATGCTTAATTGGGTTTCTAAAGAAGCGTATGACCCAAATGTGTTGAAATTAAAGATGTGAATAAAGTCCTTAGAAATAAAAGACCTTGTTTTCTACCGATAATTATTATTGGTCAATGATAGATACCTACCGCGTTGACGAACATACGAGGAGCTGTTAATAAGTATCTGACCTATCGTATGTATGTATATAGAACAGCACAATAATTAAAAACAAAAATATTTGCCTTTCAAATGTTTTTTGAAAATTTGGGAATAAATAGTAGCCTGAGAATAAACTTAACCTGGCAACTCGCACCCGCCCTTTTCTCCCGATTTGGCACCGTCATACTACTATTTATTCCCTAGTTTTCAATATAACGATTTTTTTTTCGAAGATTTAGAATTAGGTACTTTATGAAAATTCTGCTAAATTTTGAATAAATTTTGAATAAATTAAGTTTTATTTTCTGCATATGGATAGATACTTATCAGCAGGTATCTTCTCGAATGTGCGAATTGATTGAAATAATTTTTAATTGTCATTTTGTCAGTCACTCACTTTTATTACTGGAACTTCTAGAGGGTCAAGTGGTTGGAGATCGACCTCCGGTAATCCTTTGGGGAATCGAGAAAATAATCCTTGCACCGCATGGGTCGAACAGTTTACGAAATCGGGGTCTTTGATTTTACATGTTTTTACAAACTCAGCTGAAATATTACCCAATAATTTTAGATACCTACGTTTCTTATTTTTTCATCCTTTTTGGACATTTCTTAATTAAAAAAAAATTTTTTTAAGCAGTAGTATTTGTTACCTATTAATTAAAATTACAAAAAGTTTGTTTGGCTGACCCAGTGTAACAAATATGAGTTTGTCTTATAGAAAAAAGAAAAAAAATAAAAAAACTTACGTTGTTTATCAATAATGCCGAAAACAAGATACAAGTTCAGCAGGAATGCGGTAAAGAGACCGAATACCTTAGACATGGTGTGTTGTCGTGAGATACTAACAAAACTGACCGCGAACTACCACTTTCACTTACCAACAGTTTCTGGTCCATATGTCAGAAATTATGCAATCATTAGGTAACAGATTCAATTGATTCCACATTCGGAAGATTGTATACTTACAAACTTCCGCTATTAAACCAGTTTATAAGATAAAGGCTCGATATTAATAACCCCCAGTGGAACTTTACAAACTAATACTGAAATGTACCTAGGTACGCTTTCTTTTCTTTCCACTTTTACAACAACAACAACAACAACCTACAACAATAATTATTAGATAGTTAGGTACTTTGTAGTGAATGTAATGAATTTTTAAATGATTCAGCGATAATTATATAGATAGGTACTTATATCAATTTTATTACAAAATTACAATGTTATTTTAAACACTCTGTATAGTAAATACCTACAACATTCTGAAATTTGACGAAAAACATTCGCTGTAATTTAATGCTAACGTCGTTTATGTTTCAACACAAGCTAAAAATATGCATTTCGATGAATAAGTAACGTATTTTTAAACACTCTGTACAAAGATCATCTCGAAATTTGGGAAAAATGCATAAATTTCAGTTTTCACCCACGAGAATGGACGAGCCGTATATTTTTAAACACTTTATACAATTATTTTCAAAAACAATAAGAAACTTTAAAAATAAATGCATGTGTAAAATTACGCTTTTCTTCTTTTGTTTTGTGTTATTAAACATTTGAAGTTTAAAATTGTTTTAAACTTTCGTTTTGCTTCAAACAAGTATTAGGTAGCTTATGTTTCTTTAGTCGTCTGTTTTTAATTCCGATTCTTTTTGTTTTTATCCGAAAATCACATATGTAAATGTATTCCGAATGTAGCACGAAAAAAATAGGTCGATTAATTTTAAACACTCAGTATATGACATCTGTGGACATCTGGGTTGCCTAAATTTCATTAACAGTTCTAGTTCAGTCGAAATATTTTTAGATTTAGCCATGTTTTATGTTGTAAACTATGGTATTTTTAGAAATGTAACGAAGGATGGAAGGATTGTTATGATTATTTCTCAAAATGCAGAATAAACAATTTTTTTCCACGATTTTAACAATTGAGCAGAAAATTCGAGTTTTTCAATCTTTAAATTTTTTTCTTATAAAAACAGTTGAAATTCTGCACTATATAGGTACACAGTCTATAGATTAGTATATCTATGAATTTTTTTCTTTTGTTTTACGTTAAAATTTTTGTTAAATTATTTGATTTTTGATGATGGATAGGTAACAGTAAGAGGCATTTTCTATTTTGGACCAGGTAATCGTGACTATCGATCAAAATTATGATGTTATGGCGTTTGATACTTGCGAATGTTTATAATTTTCTCGTGTTTTGCCGTTACTTTTAAGGCAACACATCGAAATGGATCGGTGCCAAGGGAAGTATGTTATTACGTAAATAGAATTATTATTTTTGGAAAATTTTCAAGCAAAATCAGGCTATTTTTTGACGCTTGCATGATGAAAATCCACAATTACGGTCATCGCTTTTTTTGCCGTTTTAGAACCGAATAAACCATGTGTACACTTTGTGGTAAACAATATTTTGGGAACGATTTAGTTTTAGTACTTACAATGATAATAATGTACACAAGTTTGAATTTATTTCAAAATTTTTGGCATCATAAACGTGTCAAATTCATTTAAACCTTTTTTGATTTATTGTTAGATACTGTTTTTATGTAGGTATACTTACGTCGTATTTCTATTTGCATTTTCGTACCAAATTGCATATTAATAATTTTTCTTTTGGCAGATATTGTCGCTATTTTTGTCGATATTGAAAGCAAAAGTCGATATTTTTTTTTAAGAATACTTTTAATTCATAATAATAATAATTATTATTACAAATTCTTTATCATAACTATAAAAATATTTTTATCTATAATTATAGACTCAAAAAAAAAATAATGTTTTGTTAACAAATGCAATATAAGTAAATAGATTTTTCTATTAACTAAAATTTAGTATTTTATTAAAAAAATAACGTAGTTACATTATTAAAATAAAAAGAAATTACATATGACGAGTATTTCCAAAACCTCCGTGTCCCGATTGAGAGGCTCCTTTGTTGTAGCCCATTTGCAAATTGAGAAGTCCTTCCGAACTGCGCAATTGTTCTTCTGTGAATTGACGTTCACATTTTTCGGCCATTTTGGGCCCTAGAGATGGTCCCTTAAATTCGGGATGTTTCTGTGTGATACGTCCAAGGGCATATAAACTCAATGTGACCTGAAAAGTCCAGTGTCAGTAAAATATTACAAATTTTTTTACTTCAACGCCCTTACCTGGGGAATATTTCTTTTCTCGAAAAGGTCAGCAGTCTGGAAGATTTCTTCCTGAGGTACTCCGTAGGCTTTCGCGGCTTTCTGGAAACGCTCGATGTTTTCCATGAGTTGGAAATTTGTTCCTTTGGTCTGGATTTTCTTTACGCTACCAGGAGCTAGTTTGTTCATTAGATTACACAGAACGACGCCATCCCTAAGGATGTTTTCGTAATCTCCACCGGGAACCGGCTCTCCAAGTACTGCGAAAATCCAGTTGAGGACTTCTTGTTCCTGTTCCTTGTTTCGTGGCTACAATTTTTTTAATTCGCTTGTCATTAATTATTATAATTATTCGCGATTTTTGAAAAGTGTTTTTACAACTCGGTTATTTTTGGAAATTAAGTACATATATCAGCTTCAGTTTTCCATTTGTTAAGTATGACGTATGTATGTTTGAATGCGTCTGGACTTTATTTTTAGATCGTTTTCGACATTTCGCACGAGTGGTTATTTTCCCAGTTTTAAAACAAATAAATTTTTTATACAATATCATTTGTTTTTGTAAAGTTAGTGAAAAAACAAATCGAGACAGCGAGAGGAACATAAGAAAAAAAAAAACAACGTTTAAAAAAAAATGCGACGATCTAACATTTGTGTTAGTGTGCATGAAAACAATAGATAATAATATTATTTGTTTCATTGCAATTGTTTTTATATTTATATTGTGGCGTTAATTTATGTTTGTGCAATTTATGGGATACTTACGGCCATGATTTTGGGACGTTATGTTTTGGCGTCGCGACGTTTAGCAACTGAGGCGTCGCCGATCTGCGGGCCTCTATAAGCGAATCGGTTGCGGGGGCGTTTCAAACACTTGTTACTCGCATCAGCTGGATTATTTTTGAGATAATAAAATCATTGCCTATAATTAAAAACAATTTTTTTTTTAATTGACACTTGCCAAAACACCAACAACCGATTCCTCTTTTTTGGGAGACCAAAATAAATTACCCTGAAAAATATTACTAATTCAGTTCAGTTCATTAGGTAATAATTAATTAACTCTGAGTAACAAATTTACAGCAATAAATAAAAATAAATTGGTAACTTTTGGTATAAATGTATGGACACCCTGTATGTATATGTTGTATTGTTTTCTAGTGCTCGTAATATTAATTGGTATTTACAATCAATATTATAATTATAATGTTTGGGATGTACTTTTCGTTTAAAACATATGCTGTCAGATTAATGGAATTTGTATTTATTTTGGCTTATGACAGGCCAGTAAGTAGGAGATGTTTATTTTTGAAAATTTTGGCACTTTCACTCGATCAACAGGTGTATTTGATTACGTACTCGATGTGTTATTTAAATGATCCGTAAAGAAACTTGATTACCATTTACAAACAAAAAGAAATAATTTAATTAATTTTAATTAGAAATGTTAAATCTTAAACATCGAATTGAGCGATAGGAGACGCTAGTGGAGACTTCTGGCATCTTATTTATTGGATGACATTCCGATGAATGTTTCGACATTGACGTCCTAGACCTTCTTCCTTAACATTTATTGTTTGTTTCGGTTATTTTCGGATTGTCATAATACGCCTCCGAAAATTATATGAGACTTTAGGTACGACCTCCACGAATTATGATATGATAGACGTGACCAATTTAATTATTTTGACGTAAATTTAAATTTGTACTAATAATAAATTAATGTTTTAAAGAACTTTGTAATTCTTTGGACAAATTTGGGGCCTTCAAATATAAAAAAGTTATAATTAGTTTACACATTTAATTTATTAAACGTACGTATGTACGTACGTACGTTCCTGATGGTTTCTGGAACAGACTTCCTCAGATTGTTTTATATTTAGTTGCAAGACTGTTCCACTTTATTTTAAATTTACGGTGTTTTATTTTTAACACGAGAACCTAAATGGGTTCAAAACATCATCGTAATTAATTTTCTTTTTATCCTAATAATAGGTTGCTGGTAGACGTGATCCTGAACAGGAACAAGAAATCCTGAACTGGATCCAGGTTGTTACTGGCGAGAGGATTCCACCAAACATCCCCTACGAATACGCTCTTAGGGATGGAGTGCTCCTCTGCAGGGTTATGAACCGCCTTATGCCAGGATGCATCACCAGAGTCAACGTATCCGGAGGAGATTACAAATTCATGGATAACATTCAACAGTAAGTGTCTCTAAAGTCATATTTGGACATCAGGAAATGATCTTGGAGTCATTTTTATTTTTGGACAAACGTACTCAAAGTGTGGGTGACGGTTATTGTTGTTTTCTAAACGTCCCATTAGACTGCGCGTTTTCCAAACCGTACGTGAGTACAATAGAGTGGAATGTTCATCTATTGTGACAAATAACACAATATCCTTGCCAAAATTTTACCTTTCGTCACTCAAAATGTCTCACCTTTGAAGTTTACATCATGTTAACTAAACAACATTGGGCAATTCATATTTTGTAATTTTTTTTTAAGGTTTTTGAGTACCGCATCGAGATACGGCGTACCTGACGTAGATTTATTCGAAGCAGCAGATTTATACGAGGCTAAGAACATAGCCCTGGTTACCCAGTGCCTTTATGCCCTTGGTCGTACGTGTTACCGCCACCCCGAATGGAGGGGACCATTTTTGGGACCCAAACCAGCCGACGAGAACAAAAGGCACTTCTCCGAGCAGCAACTGCGAGCTGGAGAGGCCATCATTGGACTCCAGGCTGGTTCCAACAAAGGAGCCACTCAGTCCGGACAAAACTTTGGGGCTTCTCGTAAAATTATCTTTGGAAAGTAAATTCAAGCCCCGTCCCCTCTTGTTTGTGTTACTAAGTACTTACTTAACAATTTAAAACAAAAAAAAAACGAACGAAATGTCTTTTATTTATTTATTTATTTGTGAATAAAAAATAGTTTCTCTAACAATTCTTTATTTTTTTAGTTTCTTATTTAACAACGAACGAAAATATAATTTAAAAAAACGTTTATTCAAAGATACTTTATAAAAATACTTACCTTACTTAAGACATTAACCAAAATAAAAAGGAAACATAATCACCACCCTGCAAAAGTTTATTAAATACCTACTACGATTATTATTTTTGTATTAATTAAATAAAATGTATTTAAACAATTAATAAACGTATATAAACAGAATCCACCCACTCTTACTTTCTTTTATGAGAAAAATAAAAATTATTTACCGAATGAAACGAGTGAATTACTTCAAGAAGAAAAAAATGAAGTGGCAAAACAATTGGCTAATAAACAAATTGCTGTAGCATCTGTTTAAAGATAAAAGATAAAACAAAATAGTCTTAATAAACAAGAAATAATGTTATAAAACAAAAAAATAATTTCAAATAAGTAAATAATAATTTATTATTGTAAATAAATCTCTGTAGTCACTATTGTTTTTCTTTAAACAATATTTCATGTCCAAAAAATAAATAAATTCCTATACTTAACATATTATAAGCATCAGGGAGTCTTTTGTGATGCTTAATTTATTAATAATTATTTATTTAAAGGCACTTTTGTAGCACCAAAAAGTTGCAGACAAATGCCCTCTTTCACAACATTAAATAATTCAATATAATATATATAATATATGTAAATAATACAACAAAAATAAAACATTTCTTCTTCAGTACAGGAACTTTTACGAGAGCGAAAAATATTAAATAACAAAAATTGTAAATTCGAAAACGTTCCAAAATATGCAACTATAAAGAAATAACAAAAAATATATAAGTATAAATATGTTTTTGTATATTTAGGTACTCAGGAAAATCGATAATGGGAAAAATGCCACTCAAAGTACGTAGATCGATTAGATCAATACCAAATCAGATCAAAAGTTACGACGAAAAGCACGAAAAAAATTTTTTTTTTTTAAAACAAATTTTGTTTCGATTTAATCAAATTTAACACTTCAACTTTAAGATGTGGGTTTGTACTTAACAACTGACGTTTATACCGTTCAATCAATCAATAAATATTTAATCAATAATTGTTAATCTCTTGTTAGAAGATCCACACGTTTGCCCAAGTCCTAATCGTTCATCCCCAGTGGATAGGATTGATAGAACAGGCGCCTTAAGTATTTCCTATCAACCCTAACCACTGACGAAAATCGACAGGACAATGCGAAACGATTGGATTGAAAAAATCCAAAAAATTGGTCTTAGACAAAATTGCAGTTGGTTTTTTTTTTTAATAAGTATCTACAAATTAAGTCTTATCATTTTCAGTCTTGTCGTCAACAATACTAGAGACTAGATTATTACTGTCTAACGTCTGGTCACGTAGCTTAAAATCGAAACTTTTCGAAAAATTCGAATGCCAAAATGAGCTACTATTCCCACTATACCATCACAGCATTAATATACTTTAGCTTCAAAGTAATTAGCAAAAAAAATTTAATCACAGATGTACTAATTCTAATAAATAATCACCTACGTATTAATTAAACGTGGAACAACAAAAATTATTAATCAAGTATTGGAGTGGAACAAGGGCACAAAAAGTAAAAATGGTTCGATTTCTATAAAATAAAAATTAATAAAGTCGTCGTACAAATAAATCCCTGTACAAATTCCATTTGCGCCCTTTTTTTCACACCCACAAGAACCGTGAGCGTTATTTTCATTTCTACTAACACTCACGATGGACAATGACATTACCTCTGACCATTTCTGCTTGCTGTTGCCTGAAACGACGCGATTCCGTAATCGCTTCCCATACACGGATCTCGACTCCTGGTCTGAGACCCACAAAACGCAACTCGTCTAGGGTCATGTTATTCAACACGTAGTCCAGGGTGTAACCCTCAGTCAACAACGCTTTTGCGTAAGGATACAATTCCCTCTCGGCCAACCAATTAGCCAATAGCTGATCCTGTTTGACCTCTTCACGCAGTGGATAACGCATTGACCAGATCCTTTTAAGTTCCTCTCTTAACTGTAACAAAAGAAAAAAAAAAACAAAATCGTCAGAAAATTGTCTAAAAACAAAAGGAAAAAAAAACAAAATCGTCTGAAGACAAAGGAAGAAAACAAAACCACAACAACGTTGTCTAAAGACAAAGGAAAAAAAAAAACAAAATCGTGACACTGTCTAAGGACGAAGGAAAAGACAAAATCATTTGAAGGACGAAAAAAAAAAACTCGTCACAACAATTACGTTAAGGACATGAGGAAACGAGTAATGTCTTACCCAAGCGTTGGTGTCTCTTGTGGATTCTCTGAATTCCTCGAGCAATTTTAAGTTCTCGTTACGCATTTCGTTTTGGATTTGAAAACGGATTTCGTTACGAATTTTTAAAAGTTGTTCTGTAAGATCAGAACTGTTCCCGTTTTTGCTGATCTTCCTAGAATTTCCTGTAGTGGGTGTGCTAGGACTGCTAAAAGTCTCCTCAAGTTCAGGAGACAAAACGAAGAGTGCTGCTTGGACAGCGCTGCGTGCAAGATTGTCCAAAACAAAAATCCAATGGGGCTTCATGGGAAGATGTCTTAGAATGTCGTTCACCGACACCTGGTACGAATAAATGGCGAAATGGAGCTGACTGATTGTGTTCGCGTTACATCCCAATTCTTCTTTGAGTCTTGTAATAGATGGTTCAATAACTAATGGAGATGGATCGGTAATGTATCTTTTAATACCATCCATGAGAGTCTGAAAATGTTGATCGGTGAGCACCGTTTCGCCAAGATATTTCTCCCTTATTTTGTGCATCCACAATTCGCATATATGGGCCGCTTCTTGTTCTAAAACTTTAACGAGAGTGATGCGTCTTTGGGAGTCCCTATTGAGCAGATGGACGCTGTCGATTTCCACGTCTTCGTCCAGCGGAGAGGAAATGAGAGTCCCGTTGGAGCCGCGGCGTTGAGAACTTTCTGGATTAACTTCGACTTCTGACGATGGAGTAGACGCCCTGGGGAAGAATAATAAAGAAAGAAGAAAGAGGGTTATCACAACCGAAAGCCAAAAGGTGTTAGAGTTATACTAAACTGCGTCAAAGGAAGATTAAAAAAAGAATTGAAAGAAAGATAACAGAAAAAATATATAAATGTACAATTTACCTATGGAAATTGCAAGTAAATATGCTTCTAAATAGGTTTCTGATATAAGAACGCGACATTTTCTATCGAAATAAGTGTATTATAACCGAAAATTTTATTTAATTTATTCTTCTGAAAAACAAAATTGACAGCTATCGAGCGTTAGCAACGAAATCGACGATGTTACGAGATAACAAACGAAGGATGACCGATGTTAAAGGACAAAAAAGAAGGGAAGGGAGCTGTGAGGCGAATAAAAACACCTTGAACAACAGAAAAAACTGCTGATAAAACTGGTCAATTCTAACACGAATTGCCTATTTTAGTAAAGGACGAAACGGTCACACGTAGGCGAAATAAATTCGATTAAAATATAACGAAAGAGAAAACGATTTTTATGCCTTACACAAGAAAAAAAATTATGAAAAGATGTGCATTAATTTAAACACAAAAAATTATTTACCTTAGGTGTTATGAAGGGCTGTTTGGATTAAATAAATATTTTTAAAAATATAAAATTGTCTTAACAATTAGTTAAAGACAAAAGAAAAAAATTATATATTATATATACTTACCATAACTAGGACTGAAAAAAACAAGTAAATTTGTTATACTGAAATAATTAATTTTTTTATTGTAAATAAATCTGCATAATCTCTATTGTTTTTTTCAAACAATATTTCACATTCAACAAACAAATAAATTCGTACAAATTTAATTAATTATAAACATCAGAAAGCCTTTTGTGATGCTTAATTTATTAATAATTATTTATTCAAAGGCACTTTTGTAGCACCAAAAAATTGCAGACAAATGCCCTATTTCACAACATTAAATAATTCAATACAATACCTATATATAATATATGTAAATAATACAACAAAAATAAAACATTTCTTCTTCAGTACAGGAACTTTTACGAGAACGAAAAATATTAAATAACAAAAATTGTAAATTCGAATACGTTCCAAAATATGCAACTATAAACAAATAACAAAAAATATATAATGGGAAAAATGCCATTCAAAGTACGTAGATCGATTAGATCAATACCAAATTAGATCAAAAGTTACGACGAAAAGCACGAAAAAATATTTATTTTTTTTAAAACAAATTTTGTTTCGATTTAATCAAATTTAACACTTCAACTTTAAGATGTAGGTTTGTACTTAACAACTGACGTTTATACCGTTCAATAAATCAATAAATTAATCAATAATTGTTAAAATCTCTTGTTAGAAGATCCACACGTTTGCCCAAGTCCTAATCGTTCATCCCCAGTGGATAGGATTGATAGAACAGGCGCCTTAAGTATTTCCTATCAACCCTAACCACTGACGAAAATCGACAGGACAATGCGAAACGATTGGATTGAAAAAACCAAAAATCTAAAAAAAGTTGTCTCTCAAACAAAAACGGTCATAATTCAACCAAAATTGCATTTGGTTTCCCAGCTTTTTCTTAATATGTACCTAAATTAAGTCTTACTGAATTCAGTCTTATGGTCAACAACCTTAGAGTCTAAATTATATTATTGTCACGTAGTTTAAAGTTTTTGGAAAAAAAAATAAATTTGAGTCACGAGTATCAACACATAAATACGATACCTACTTACTTGAAACAAAGTATAGGTACTTATAGCAAAAAAAAAAATTAATCACAGACATAATAATTCTATGTATATAGGAAATAATTGTCAACACTTACATTAATGAGGAAGTGTCGAAGGCACAAACAAACCAAAAATCGTTCGAACTCAAAAAAATAAAAAATAAATCAGTCGTCATATGAATAAACCCCAGTTTGCGCCCATTTTCCGGCACCCCCATTATTTATTTCCACTAATTCGTCGCGCTTTGAACAACTTCATTATTTCCGGCCATTTCCAGCCGATGAGTCCTTTCAAAACGAAATTGCGTGATCGCCCTCCATACTTGAAACTCGACTCCAGGTCTGAGACGTGCCAACAGCAGGTCTTCCCGTGCCACGTGGTTTATGATATTGTCCAGAGTATAACCGTTGGTCAACAACGATTGTGCACAAGGATACAACCCCCTTTCGCCCAACCAATTACTCAACTGCTGGTCCTGTTCGATGTCCTCTGCAGCTGGATGACGAACTGCACATAAGTTTTTAAATTCCTCCAGGTAGTGAAAATCGCGCTCGTATAATTTCCTTAACTGTAACAAAGGAAAAAATAAAATCTTTGAAGAAGAAAAAAAAATAGTTCTCGATATCTTACCCAAAGGTACGATTGTCTGGCGGTTGTTTCAATTTCCCTGAGCACCCGGAAGTTCTCTTCACGAAGTTGGATTAAGTATTCGGAGAAGTTGTAGCTGTCGTTGCTGAGATTGTTCATATTTGGATGATTTGGTGCAAGGGGTGAGCTTTGATCGGAGAGATTTTCCTGAAGCTCAGGGGATAGAACGACGAGTGCTGCATGCACCCCACCACGTACGAGATTTTCCAAAGCGAACATCCAAATGGGTTTGATCAGGTGAAGCTTTAGAATTTCGTTCACGGACTCCTGGTACAAATAAACGACCAACTGAAGATGACCAATTGTGTTTGCGTCACATCCAAATTCTTCTTTAAGCCTCCTCACTTCTGTTTGAAGAAATGGTGAACATTGGTTGGTGATGTAGCTATTAAAACCGTTCATTAGAGTGTCCAAATGTTGGTTGGTTAGGACCATTTGGCCAAGACTTTTCTCTGTTATTTTTTGCATCCATAATTCGCGTATCTGAGCACCGTCTTGTTGTAATAAGAAGGCGAGGGTGGTGCGTCTTTTTAAGTCGTCTTCGAGCATGTAATCGCCGATGGTTTCGACCCCCGTGTCCACCGCAGGAGACCTGTTGGAGCCCCGGAGTTGAAGACGTGTTCCATAAGTAGTTTCCTTATCTGGAGACGTCCTAAAGGATAACAAAAAATATTTGTTTCGTATGGCTCGGTTTTATTTTATTTTCAAAAAAAAAAAAAAAAGAGATTGTTTAATAAATGATGCAGAATACAGTTGCCCAACGATCATATGAGACGACGATTAGTAAAAGAAGATATAAAAAAATAAGTGAAATATTAAAAAAAACTGATAAAAATTGTTTCTGGAACTAATACAAATTATCTGATATTAGAGGAATTTGTGACCATTTTTATGAATGGCAACAAATTCCTCCTTTTTCCCAATTAAAAAACCCACAGGCATAAAATATAAAAATATGTTATTTACCATGATGATGAGCAAAAATCAAAAAAGCCTCTGAAAACGGTTCCGAAAAATGACATTTTGATATCAATATTTTTCACTAATTACCAAAACGTAAGATTATTTTATTCTTCCTGAGAATAAAATCGATTGTGAGCTTTTCTGAGATTTTAAAAAGATGATGCTGATACTGGCAGAGAGCAGGGAAGGGACCGGATGACTAAAAACATCTCGAATGAGCAAAAAACTTGCTGATAAAACTGACGAAACGCACGAATGGTTTAAGTCAAGCCTTTTGTCAGCAAAGGACGAAACGGTCACACGTAAATAAGATAATTTGACATAGAATAAATTCGTTTAAAGTTATAACGAAAGAGGAAATAATTTTTATGCCTTACACAAAAAAAAAATTATGAAAAGATGTGCATTAGTTTAAACATAAAAAATTATTTACCTAAGGCGCGAAGGGCTGTTTGAATTAAATGAATATTTTTAAAAATACAAAATTGTCTTAACAATTGGTTAAAGAGGAGAAAAAAGCAAATATATTAAAGGTACTTACCTTAACTAACACTTAAAAAAAAAACACTTTGTCGAAATAACGTCATAAAATAAAATAAAACAAGTAAATTTGTTATACTGAAATAATTAATTTTTTATTGTAAATAAATCTTCATAATCTCTATCGTTTTTTTCAAACAATATTTCACATTCAACAAACAAATAAATTCGTACAAATTTAATTAATTATAAACACCAGGAAGCCTTTTGTGATGCTTAATTTATTAATAAGTATTTATTCAAAGGCACTTTTGTAGCACCAAAAAATTGCGGACAAATGGCCTCTTTCACAACATTAAATAATTCAATACAATATATATAATATATGTAAATAATACAACAAAAATAAAACATTTCTTCTTCAGTACAGGAACTTTTACGAGAACGAAAAATATTAAATAACAAAAATTGTAAATTCGAAAACGTTCCAAAATATGCAACTATAAAGAAATAACAAAAAATATATAAATATAAATATGTTCTTCTATGTTTAGGTACTCAGGAAAATCGATAATGGGAAAAATGCCATTCAAAGTACGTAGATCGAGTAGATCAATACCAAATCAGATCAAAAGTTACGACGAAAAGCACGAAAAAATATTTATTTTTTAAAACAAATTTTGTTTCGATTTAATCAAATTTAACACTTCAACTTTAAGATGTAGGTTTGTACTTAACAACTGACGTTTATACCGTTCAATCAATCAATAAATATTTAATCAATAATTGTTAATCTCTTGTTAGAAGATCCACACGTTTGCCCAAGTCCTAATTGTTCATCCCCAGTGGATGGGATTGACAGAATAGGCGCCTTAAAATTTCCTATCAACCCTAACCACTGACACAGAATCGAAAGAACAGAGTGAAACGTTTGAAGATTCCAAAACGAAAACAAACCAAAAAATTCGTCTCCCAAACGAAAATAGTAATTCAACAACCAAAAACGGCACTTTTCTTAAATTAAGTCTTATCACTTTCTGTCTTATTATTATCATCAACAACACTAGAGTCTGGACTACTACTGTCTAACGTCTGGTCGCGTAGCCTAAAGTCGTAGGGGAGAAAGAAATTTGAGTTACGTAGCCTTTCGAAGAATTGGTAGGCCAAATTGGCAAGCCAAGTCAACAACGAACTATTTTCTGTAAATTGTATCAAAACAAAAAAAAACTTTAACAACATCAACAATAAATAAAGACGTCAAATTGAAAGAATGAAAATATAACGGGCATGGGGGGTAAGTGTGGTCGAAACGAAAAAAAGCGAAGCTTAAGCTATAGTTTTCGTGCTGGGAGGCTCAATGAGAAGATGCATGTTATTGAAGCATGAAAAAGTCTATAATAGAATAGATACATTATTCCCATTACCATTCATATCACAGCAGCATGTTTTAATATAATCAACAGGGAGAATTAATTCAAAGCTTATTCTATGTGTTTAGGTAAATGACAAGAAAATTAATCACAGCTGACGAGAACAATATTATTAATTAAGTACCAATTAAATAATAAATTATTAAGTCTGCAATTATTTCTTTTGTTACGTTTTAAGCTTCGAATTTTCTGCAATATGCTTCAGACGAGAAATGAACGATAACACATAACAAAAAAATTATTCACAGGTATAACAATTCTTAAATAATAGGTAAATAATTATTCATCGATAATAATTAAACTTATAAGTACGTACGGATACGAAAAAACAATTAATTAGCAGCAGGTATGAATGTACAAAAGCACAAACGCAACAAAAATCGTTCCAATTCTATAAAATAAAGTCATATATCTCTTTAATAAACCCCGTAAGTATAAACTCCGTTTGCGCTTTCGTCCAATTATTAATAATTAATATTAATTAAGCAGCAGGAAGTGCCAGAAACAAAGGGTTCAAACGCAACAGAAACCTTTCAAATTCCATAAAATAAAAACAAACAATCAGTCGTACGAATAAACTCCGTTCGCGCCCTTATTGTTCCGACACTCCCCAGAAAGCGTGAGCATTTACTTATGTCTTCTAATGCTTCTCATAATGGTACGAAAGTCAAGCTCGTGACGACCAGACTGTTCGCGCATAGATGTGACATTACCTCTGGCCTCCGGTTGTGTCTCGTTACGGTACTTCAGGATCGCCTTCCACACACGAAACTCGACTCCCGGTTTGAGACGTGCCAATCGCAAGTCCTCCCGTGTCACGTAGTGCAGCAGGTGATCCAGAAGGTAACCGTCAGTTACCAAACTTTTTGCGTCAGGATACAAACTGTTCTGCTTCAGCCATTCGGTCAGTCGTGGATCCTGGTCGACCTCATCTTCATAATATGGTGGATAACGTTCCGTCCAGATCCTTCTGAATTCTTCTTTGTATTGACAATCGCGTTCGTGCAACTTTCTCAACTGTAACAAAAATTGTTCGTCACAATAATTACCAAGACAAACCAAAACCAAGGAACTTACCACAAGTGTCGTTTGTCTGGTAACTTCTTCGATTTCGACGAGTGTTCTGTAGTTTTCGTTCCGGATCTGAGCTATGTGATCGGCAATTTCGAAGCAGTTGCCACTCTTGCTCGTCTTTGCAGAATTGACTGTGCTTGGTGAGCTGTGGTTGGCGAGATTTTCCTCAAGTTCTGGAGACAAAACGACAATGGCTGCCTGCATTCCACTGCGTACGAGATTGTCCAAAGCGAACATCCAGTGAGGCTTGATCGGGTGACGTCTCAGGATTTCGTTCACGGATTCCTGGTACAAATAAATGGCGAAATGAAGCTGACTAATGGTCTGCGTGTCACTTCCCAATTCTTCCTTGAGTTTCCTCACGGCTGCTTCAATTACTGATGCAGACTGATCGGTGATGTAGCTCTTAAGACCGTCCATGAGAGTCTCCAGATGTCGATTGGTGAGCACCGTTTCGCCAAGATATTTCTCTCTTATTTTTTGCATCCACAATTCGCAAATTTGAGCCCCGTCTTGTTGCAATACTTTGGCAAGAGTAGTGCGTCTTTGCGAGTCCTTTTTGAGCATGTAGAAGCCGTCGCCTTCTACGTCTGCGTCAACTTCAGGAGACATAAGAGTCCCGTTGGAACCACGACGGTGAGGACATTCGGGATCAGTTTCAGTGTCCAAGGACGGAGTTGAAGCAATACTGAAGGATAACAAAAAGAGTAGTACTAAGACATTTGTTTCATAATATAAATTAAAGGTAAATAAATTTAGCAGGAGAGAAAAATTCTTAGAGAATTAAAATGTTAATGAAGATAAAGAAAAGCGACAGGACGATTGACATGTCCTAGTAGAATATTCCTTTCACAATTTTAAGTAATGAAAAAAATATATATTTAATAAAGTAAAATACTAAAGTTTTGTCTTTTTAAAACGTATTAATATTCTCTACAATTGTAATGAATGAATATTAATACACGTCTTAAAACATTCCTATTTTTCAAACATCAAATCCTAATTTAAAATAAAATCAAAACTGAAAGAAATAATATTTTGACTTACAAAGTTAAAATTAACAAAGAGAATATACGATTTTCCTCTAATAGTAGATTCGACACAGCGATCATACGATATGACGATTAGTAAATAAAAGGTAGAAAATTAGATTGATTATTAAAAAAATGTTTAGTTATATCAAAACTGCTTCTGGAAGTAATAAAAATTACCTGTTATAAGAATAAACTGCAGGCATTTGTATGGGTGGTAACAAATTCCTTCTTTTTCCCTTTCTGCAAGTGCAGGAACAACATTTCAAAAGACAACACAATAAAAACTACCAAAGAAAAATAAAACCCGGCAGACAAAAGGTTTTAAATTATACGAAAATGTAAAAAAAAAAAAATTAAAAGACAAGCAACCAAAAAAATATATAACTGTGCAATTTACCTGTATAATGTGCTCAAATACACAAATTTCGTACAAAAGAACAAAGAATTTGATATTCAAAAATATTAAATTTAATTTTAGTTATTATTGAAACGATGATTTTTCTAATTTTTTTTAAGAATAAAATGGACAGCTGTCAGAAACGGAAATTTTTAATACTGGTGTGGAAAGAAGGAAAAGGAAAAAGGCAAATGAATCGAAAATTTCAGCAAAAAATTTGCTGAAAATTTGACAAGTTCATACGTTCATACATGAATAAAAGGACAAACTGGTCAAACGTAGACGAACAAATTAATTAATATAGAATAAAAATATTTTAAAACGCTTAATAAAATAAAATTATTGCATGCAAAGAAAATAAATTAAAAATGAATAATATTAAGAAAAAACATGCATTAATTTGCATATAAAAATAGATTTATTTACTTACTCTGAATCGGGCGTTGTTGGGGTGTTATTAGGGGCGCTTGGGAGATATTTTTGAACCCTTTCTGCAGGCACTGATACACTTCTCAGTAATTCAGTGTTTACCCTTACACTTTTTTTTCTTTCTCCTATTTCAAAATACCGAAAAAACGTATATAATAAAGATTTCAACTTTAAAATGGAAAAATTATTTTAAAAAATTAACTGGGGTTTGATAAAACGTTATCCAATTAAGTATATTAATTTCCTTCACTGGAAAATACTTCAAAAATCAACCCTAAATGCATCTATTTTGGCGAGTATGCTGCCCATTACTTTAAATTTTACATTTTTAATAAAATTTATTATCCAAATAATTTAGACTACTTAATTAAATAACTGTCTCAAAGTTTTTAAAATAAGATTACTTAAAATTTTAATTAATAATTAACTATTTCAACGACGTTTTCTGCATTTAAATACAATTCCAAATTAATCTGTAAATTCAGTTAATTAATTTTTACTGACAGTCAATTTAGCTTTACTTGTAGTTAATAACGTGATTTTTTATTTATAATTTTTACAATTCTTTAACAGTATTTAAAAAATGTCTTATGAACCCTTTTCCCTATTAAAAACAGACTGACTAATACGACAATAAAATAAACACAAATTTAAAAAATTCTTTTTAAAATCACTCACCCAAGAACGGATCTTCCAGCAGCTGATTAGCTGTAGCCCTCTGGTCAGGATCAGACTCAAAACACCTCAGAATAAAACGCTTGGCACAATCGGAAAGTTCTTCAGGAACCTGAGGATGGGCCTTGTAAAAACCGACTTTGAAAACAGCAGCTTGTGGGGATCCCAGTTCAACGAAAGGGAGATTTCCGGTCGCCATTTCGACCACCGTGCAACCCAAAGACCAAATATCTGCCGGAGCCCCGTAGCCCCTCTGTCCTTTATCAATCACTTCAGGAGCCATGTACTGAAGTGTTCCTGAAACAAATAAATCGAAACTTTAACAATTAAAATTATGAATTTCAATAAAACACTTTATTAACTTTCACAATTATTTTAATCAAGATTTTATGTATCTTCTGAAGAAGTCACATCGTGGCGAAACAATTGTCAAGATTAAAATAATTGTGAAAGTTAATAAAGTGTTTTATTGAAATTCTTAATATGAACTTCCATCAAGTACAAGTAGAATCAATAGATTAAATTAAAATTATTTTTAAGTGAAATAATTTACCTGTGAATGTTTGTGTGACAGGACACAACCCTGCAAGTCTTTTTGACGTTCCAAAATCGGATATTTTGACAACACCGCTGTATGTGTTCACCAAAACGTTATCTCCTTTAATGTCCCTGTGGACGATGTTTTGGTCGTGTAAATATTTGAGTCCTTCCAATATTTGTTTGGTGTAATAGGCCATGGTGCGTTCGTTGCCTTTGAGGGGGCCCCATTTGGAGCGCAATAGGGCGCTTAGTGAACCCCCGGGAACTTGTTCCATAAATATTTTGAAATAGTTATTTTCTGAAACTGATCCCAAATACTGGACGATATTTCGGTGTCTCAGTTGGGAATGGAGACGGATTTCTTCGTGCAACGGCTGAACCGCTCCTAAATTCTTTTCAGGTACTTCTTTCACAGCAATACGTACCTGCAACAATAAATTAAAACTTATATCTATTTTATCAAATAACTAGAATTAACAATAATAAATATTTCAGCTTTTAATATTAGCCCTAAAAAATATTTATGCAACTTTATATACAACGATGTATACAAATTGCATAAAAATACACATTCATTTTTAAAGTATAATATCGAAAATAATTTTTATGTTTTGAGTAACTGGTCTGATTCTAATGAAATTTACATAGGTTATAAACAACGATAGAGTGCATTTGTAAAAAAAAATTCCATTGAATCTGATAACAGGAACATGAAAAAGAAAATTATGAACGTTTCTGGATTTTTAAATCTTTTGAAATTCTGGCACATATCATGTTTCTGAAGTCAGATATCATTTCTATTGTTTTCACAAAATTCTTCTATTGTAGTTTATAACTGGTACAAGTTTCATTTAAATCGGTTAAGTTATTCAAAAAACAAAAATTATTTTCGAAAACAAAATCGTCTTACTTGTGTATCTAAATCTCTGGCAGCATAAACGACCCCGTAGGTTCCTTTTCCTAAGATGACCCTCTTTCCTTGTTCGTCTCTTTCGTATTCGTAGTGGATTTCTTTCGGCGTATTGATGTCGACAAACATGCCCTCCTGTTCTCCCTTAAGTTCCAGCATCAACTCGAAAATCCTCACCCTAATAGCTTCGGATGGTAAATAGATCTCAAAAGTGTCCGAATTGGCGTAGACGAACAAACATCTTTCGTCCCGTTTGCACAAACTAAAAGATCGGATTAAGTTGTTCGTGAACTCCCACTCGTGGATCTGGGTGCAGTTTCCTTTCAGGCTTTTCAGGCACAAATTGCTAATCTGAAATTTTTACGTAAATTTATTTGTTAGGAGAAAAAGTGGATGATTTTGAGTAATAACGAACCTGAACAGACGGATCTTCGGCCTCTAAATTCACGCAGACGTACGTGGGCATATAGACTTTGTTGGGCTCTAGGACTAAAGCCGGAAACCAGATGCTGTCATCTGTTGGCTCTCGAGTTGCTTCAACGAAGAATTCCATCCAGAAGTAAAAAATCTGTAAGTAAATAAAAGCAAAACCTCAAAAAAATAATGTATACGGAGCAAACAGATCGTCTTACCGTTTCTTCTGGAGTTTTCTCTCCGGTTCCTTTCTTCTTGAACCTGTCAATAAGTTCAATGTTTCCCACTGTAGATTTTAGGTACCAATCGGGCGGATTTAATTTGAACATGCACTCGGCAGCTTGGATGGCGTTCACGTAGTGTTGAACGAGGACGGATATTTCGAAGAAGGTGGCAACGTCCCAGTAATCCTGCAGGGACTCTAAACTGCCTTTCTTCCCGATCAAATTGTTTAAGATCATCCCGATACGTTGAAGTTCTGCGGACTTTCCAATCTCTGCTCCTGTTATAACAAGCAGCGTTGCCAGGTTTATTCCTGCATACGCGTTCGGTTGGACTTCGAATCCTTTCCTGTACCAATGAATAGCCTGTTTCAAACTGTCTTTATCTATATGACCGGATTCGATAAATTGGTCCTTGTAGATCCTTCCACAGAGGCAGAGCATGTCCGGGAAGTTGTTCTCTTTCTTTTTGAGGGCTTTAATGCAGACTTTCAGAGCCTTTTCTCTGTCTCCTTGAAACTTCCTTCTGTTCAAAGCAAACGCGTACCAGTATAATATGTACGAGTTGAGATAGTTTTTGGGTGATGGTAGAGTACGTAAATCGTCTACGAGGTGTACCATCGAATCGTAGTCCTGGATGTCCCGGAAACAAAAGAGCATGTTTAGGACGACTTCTCCGGATAAGACGTGGGGGTCGTCGAGGCGTTTCCTCATCGCTTGAAGAGCCTCTTTCAATTCAGCACCACTCAAGGTCTCACAAAGCTTTTTCAGGTCTGCCATAAATTTGTCTTTCATGTATGTCCTGTAAATAATTAATAAAAAAATTGAAAAAAGTTGCTTTTTCCACCCCCTGCTAATTAAAAGACTTTATAAAAGGAAATATTAAAGTTTATAACAAAGAATTAATTTCTAATTTAGAAAAATTAAATACAAATAAAAAATAAAATAAAGGATTATTATCGAGCTTTCTATTCAAATACTTTAGATATAAAAAATAATTAGATTTATAATTGAAATATTTATTTTTTATTGATCTTAAAAATGCAATTTCGATATTTCAAATTACAAGATTCATTTTGTAAATTTTATAATTTAAATTTTATTTAACGTAAAAATTCTTAAATTTAAAGTGTTAATTAAAGTTGAAAAATATATATATAAACGACTAACTATGCAACCAAACATTGACGATACTTAATTAAGCATCAAGTTTGATCTCACAATCAATAAAAATCGATTTGGTGAAGAAATTTTTAAATAAAAGAAAAAATATACTGCACCTCTTTATCTTAGTTATTGTTAACGTTGATATCAAAAGTTAAATGTAAGAAAACAAAAACAGGCAAATAAAAAAACCAAGTAATTCAATACAAAATAGTAAAGAAAAGAAAACTGATTAATTACACAAAATAGAATAATAAAGATGAAAAAACTAAATAAAATTGAAAGAAAAAAATACTCAAACTATCCAACATTGATCATAGGCAGTATTGCATCCAGTTTGATTTTAAAATCGATTTGGTGTAGAAACATTTAAATAGAATAATTAAAAAAATCAGAATAATTGATAACTTACTTGTTCTGTACTTCAACATCGGTGAGGAGTCTCCTCAGTTTCTGCAACAAAGATTCCATCGCCTCGTCACCTCTTCCACCGGCTGCTGTGACTACGCACGAATTATTGCTCTCGTTTAAAGCGTACGAAACGAACGAATAATTTCCACAGGATAACTGAAAAATTAATACATAGTTACTTAAACTGTACTAAATTATTTTTTGTACAATATTAATACATAATAGGTATCGTATATGTATATGTAGTTACCTTAAGTCTGACGGTTGCTTCGGGATCTGTGTCGTTGAACAGCAAAATGTTCTGTTTCATATGAAAACTCTCGCGAACACCTAAGTGGTAGAAAAGCGTGCTCTGCTGTATAAGTACTGATAGGTCGACGATGGCTACGTCTGCGCTGTAGAAGCTGCTCACCTCGTTTGCCTCGGCGAAATCCATTTTGTCGAACTAGAAAATTCGATTAAAAAAATATTTTAATGCCAAAAATCACATAATATACATTAATTTGACACAAAAAACAAAGAACAAACATAGTCTTCCTATTAGCCATTTCACAAACACAAATTACACTAAAAATTAACGTATTTTTTTATCCAGATAAAAATAAGGGTTGATAAAAGGGAAATGGTCATGTCTGCTTATCTAATTCAATGTTTTTCCAATTTAGGCTTAAGTAGTACAATTGGCCTTCCAATATCTTCTTGGATTTTAAAAGTAATCATACAAATAATACGTAATTTTAATCACTAACAACCCTGATTCAATTACTTGCATAAAAATTAGAAAAATAAATGCCTAAGCAATATATGTAACATAATTTAAGACTGCATAATCCACAGGTTTTGATAATTTTGATTTCTTAACGTATATGGATGACTCATAGCAAAAATGGAAAATTCCAGATGTTAATAATTAATTTTCTAAAGCTTTTATAGCTTGGATAACAAAAAAAATGCATTTTCCGAACAATATTCTTGATACCACACAATGTAGATTACTTGATTCATCCAAAAAGATCAGGGAAATGAATGCATTTCAATGATTGATAATTCTACATAATTCGTTTTTTGTAAATATTTAAAAAAACGTTCAAGTCCTTCTTACAACATTATAAAATACTATTTCGTCGAAATTTTAACAAAATAGACAATATTTAACCATGTAAACGACTCGAAAAGTAAATGGAATATTCTAGACTTCTTCGATTCAGACAGGTGGAAAAATAGTTTTTTTTTGTTAAATTCTATCGAAATGCATACATTTCAAGTATTTTAATCATAATTTAATATTGTATTACATAAAAGAAAGTCTAAATCCTTTTCCAAACGTGACAATTTTTGATACTATACATTTTTTAATGAAATGGAAAATTACAGATGTAACTGTTTAATTTTCTAAAGCTCCTGCAGTCTAATTAGATAAAGTTTACATTATTCTGTTAATTTTATCGACATTCTTAACTGAAAACCTATTGATTTATACAAAAAAACGGAGAAAAAGTATGCATTTCAAAGAATAATAATCCTAATTTAATGTATTACGTAATTATTTGAAAAAAATGTCGTTTAAAGTCCCTTTTGAAACAGGATAACAGACTATATCATTACAATCTTTATAATCTACTTGCTAAGTGGTAATTTGCAGCTAGAATGCAAAATTACAAACGCTACTAATTAGTTTTTTGAATTTAAAAAAAATATGTACATAATTCTGCACATTTTATCAACATTTTAAATCAAAAAAACCCTGTGGAAATGCATTTATTTCAAATAATTTTGATCCTAATTCCATATATTACGTCAACGTTAAAAGGAAAACGTCCACGTCGTTCGTACAACGTGATAAAAAACTGGTTTGAAAGCAGCTTTTGATAACAGACCATTCCTTGAGCATATTAACGGCTTGAAAAGAGAACTGAAAATTATAAACGTTAATAATATTCAATTTTATAAAACTCCTTCAATTTAAACATAAAATAAGTACATAATTTTGATATTTTTGTACAAAATTTCACTCATATGCAATCATAGCAATGCATGCATTTCAAAAATAAGTATTAACTACACAAATAATCGAAAAATGGATGTATAGGCCCCTCTTACGTCACAACTAAATAATTAAATTTTCTAATAATAAATGGTCATTTAGTTTATATAAAAAATGAGTTGAAGCACCTTATTCTATTAAAATAGGTTGCAAAAAAAATATATAAAAGCATTACATATGATAAAAATGATGCATAATCAATTGCTAAGAGAAGTGAAAACATTTAAGCCATTTATTTCAATATTTTTTGTTGTTATCAAAGTAGATAGTTCTCATAAAATTTTCTTTATTAACAATAGCTTCATTCGTTGAAAAGTGAATTTTAAATTATTTTTTCTACGGGAGCCTGTTCTTTGAAGTGTTAAGAATACCCCATGATTTTTCAAAAATTTTAAATTGATAATTAATACTATAAAAAAATTAATTAACGTAAAGTGCACACTTTTCAAGCAGCGAGTGCGTCCTGTAGTAACCGCGCGGAACCCTATTTTCAACGTCAAATTAAAATTATTAATAATGTAGATAGAGTTTCGGGAGTCAGGATTTTTTTTATTGAAAATTCCCTCTTCCTTAAGGACGTGTTTTCCAATTTGCAGTATCGCTTATAGTTTTCGAGTTATTTACGAAAAACTAAATGCCTTTTTTTTGTCATCTTAAATTGTTTTTAGGTACTTTTGTAATCTTTTATGTGCTAATATATTATTTTAATACATTTTTCCGGACGTCATTCCGATTTCAATGAACTAGACTAGTAGATACTATGACCATTTCTTGTTTTAAAAATTAGCAAAAACGTTTAAAATCAAATTTCAATTGAATTACTTTTAATTATTAATAAGCACTTTTTGTTAGTTTAAATAAGATTTAAATAAATTAATTACACATTAATAATGAATAAAAAAAGCAAATAATTGCTAAAATATTCAGTTAGACACATCAAAACTGATTGATAAAGAAAGGACCATTTTTACCATTTAATAATAATTACAAAAAAAATACATTTGTTTAAAGCCCTCAAACAAATAGAAAGTGCTTCCAATAAGAGAAAAAAAGAAGTTTTTTACCGTAATATGGTTACACCTTGCACCCACTTGAGTACAAGCAGCCCTAACATCTTCCAGGGCCCTTTTCCTTTGTGCCACATGGTGGTCAGTCTCAGACAGGTCCATAATACAAACAACATCCATTTGTTGTCTCTGACTAGACACATTTGCTATTTGTACTGTGGTCCCTGATAAATCAGAGTGTGAACCCACTGAATCAGTCATACTCCGGCACTCTGAAATACAACTTTTACTATCTAATGTTCCTTTCTTTCCTAACATTAATTAAAAAAAAATTGGACACAATTAAGTACCTGGATCAGGTTCTACAACTGATGGTACTTGGGATGGCATCATGAATCGAATTTAAATGAAAATAAACAAAACTATCGATACATTCACGTTTGCATGCCAGTTTTGGGGCCCACTAAACCCTCGGGACGATAGGAACTTATTTAGATGCTCTCTGAAAAAAATGGAACGAAAAAAGAAACACATTCGCACTGCAGACTCTTTTGACTTAAACTAAACGAAAATGGAGCAGTCTTCCCCTTTAGAAACGTTTCTTTGACATAAAAAAACGAATAAAAAATGTCATTATCATACTGACATTGTGGATGACACTGGAAGCGATGTTGGTAATGTTTGGCCCAAATTTTGCGAAATTTTTGGCCTCTTTTGATGCAAATTTTGATACAAATCCAAAATAAAAAACTAAAAGTACTATTAAATTAGCATAAATCACTAATTAACACTTTTTTGAGGTTATATTTACAAGAAAAGAAGGGTTGTTAGGCAAATTCTACCTAGAGCAGCGTTGCGGGTTACATACGTGCTGCCTATTCTGTGAAAAATTCAAGCCAACATTACATAAGGAAAACCGCTTAGTGTACAGTGGGTTGTATAAGAAAACTCTACATTTTACAACGATTTTCTTTAATTTTCCGATAAAAAGAAAAAAAAGGGGTAAGCATCCTTACAAATAAGGTACTATCGTGTAAAAAAATTGTATTAACTGATAAATTTAAAAAAGAATCATGAATTGCTTGAAATACCCTAAAAATAAAGATAATTTTATTAAATAAGTAAGAAAGAATTAAATAAATGCACTTTTAAATTTCAAAAACTCTTTTAATTCATAAATGTGGGTATAATACTTAATTTTCTTAATTACTGTCACATTTTATCAATAAAAAAAGCCCCTACAAATGAATACAGTGTAAAATTTAAATCAAGTGATCTACAAGTAAAGGATAAGAAGGGAATAATTTTTAAATCATATAAACATTTATTTAAAAAGGGTATTTATTGTTCTTATGTTTTTGTTAATAATAATTTTTGCGTAGTTGGTCGATAACTTTCTTACTTACACTCGTATTATAGGAAATATTGTATTGTATTAGGTAATTTATTGTAAATAATATAAATAATAAAAATAAACTAAATAACAGGTTTAATTACCTATAATAAATACATAAGATTTCTACTTTGGTAATACATATTTTTAAAAAATAAAATGCAGTTTGAACTGCAGACGTTAATGTATAATTTAGATATTTTTTATTGCAGTAATTTTCATAGTTAAACATTAAAAACTTTCGATTTAAATAAATAATATTCGTGAACGTCAGAAATAAAATTTTATTTGTCGTTTATACATACGTATTTTACGACGAACGTCCGATTTGGCTTGACCTTATGAAGGTCTTTACTAAAGCCCGCGAGTTTTATCATTTTGTATATCTCTATAATAATTATCTTAACGACTTCGGAGCTTTTTTTATATGCTTAGCAATTTATATCGAAGAATAATGTTATTTTAATTTTATTTCTTTAAAAATAATTAATTAAAAATTACATATCAAAATATGTACTCTAATCGTAAAATTATATAAATTAAATTTGTAGGTATAAAGTTAAAAAAAAGCACTCAAGATTAATGGAATTATTAAAATTAAAGTTTACACTTTTTATTTATTTAAATAATTACAATTAGTTGAACATAAGTAACAATTGCAGTTTGCAAGGAATTAAGACACTGATAAGTGATAAATAATAAAAATATCAAAGTTATCATTTACTATAAGAATAATTATTTTTTTGAGGGTAATTAGCATAATTAAATCGATCATGGATCTATGTACGTTTTTTTTTTAATTTTTTTATTACGATCTCAGAGGAAAACTAGATCAAATCGATCCGTGGCGCCTAAATCGTGAAAACGCGGCACTAACTGGAGAAAATGAGACGGATTATCGTTAGACAAGGATACGAACTATTTGATAACAAGTGAAGGAATTTTAATAAACATGTGCCGACCTGCAGATGCGTTTGTTTGAGGCCATTTTTATGGATTTAAGAAATTCATACGCCATTTTTAACGCTCTAATAAAAGTAGTAAACAACTGCTAGTAAGAAGACAAAAGAAGTCGTACTTAGTTGTAATCGCGATAAAGAACGTGCATTTGTTTAAACATTTTGTGGAACATTCGCTATTTATATCGGGGTTTGATTGTGATACTTAATTAGACATTGGGTTAATTAGTTCGACTGTGTGCATAAATAGAAAATTGGTAGGTAGATTTAAAGAAAATGCATTTCTTTGTATGTAACTAAAAGTAAAAGAAAAATTCACATAAAATGCTACTTTAGATCAATTTCTATGAATAAATATTTGATAGGTACTTAACTATGTACTTAATGATTGTAATTAGTGGACGTTTATTACAGGAAGATGCCTCTCCAGATTGGATCCTGCTTATTCCTGCGACATTCCAGAAACAACAAAGGGGATACTTGGTGAGTGGTTTTACAATATTTTTTTGCGATTTGAAAAAAATTTAAAAAAAATTGTTTGAAGTCGTACCTATATACCGTTGAGGTTGAGAAACGTTTTGCAGACGAAAACAAATAATTTTGATTCTGAGTTCAATGTAGATAATTAAATAGGTAAATTTTGCGTTTTAAAACATAAATATTAATTTAGATTCACTTTTCGTCCAATTACTTTCGTTTTTTAATTTAAATTTGCATACTTAACTAATACGCATATTTAACTGCACAATTTTAATTAAATCATTTTATTATTATGTATGCACATTGAACCTTGATAAAACGTAAAATGTACTGTCAATAGATAGTAAATACAATTTTGAGTATGACAGTTGAGTGCAGAATAAATCAACAGAGATAACAAAATATTTTCAATCATTACCTGCCTACTGTGTATTGATATTCGTTAATAGGAAGTATTATTTGCAATAGGTTTAATGCGAGGTCTTGCATACTTACTGAGTAGGTACATTTTTTTTTTATAAATTGTTTGTTAGCATAAAAGGAAAGCAAGGACCGTAGCTATTAAGCCTTTAAACTTGGCAATTTTTACGTAACTCAATGCACTTTATGGTTTTGTGATTTTTATTCATTCAAATGAACAAATGAATAAGAATAAAACAAAAAAACATCTACCTATCTGATCATATAGTGATGCATTTATTATTAGATTTTCTTTTTTCATTTGTTATTTAAGTCATTTTATAGTTGATTTTGTTTGCTAATGAAAATTATTTTAAAATAATTCGAAGGTGATGTGAATAGTAAATCAAATTAAATTCGTTTCTTTAAAGGATACTGTGAAGGAAGGAGATTGTTGAATTTATTCAAAATTGTAGGTCAAGAATTGTTTTAACGTATGCATAGTTAATAATCGTATTGAAAAGTAGGTACGACTACAAAACGAATTTTCTAATTAAATTATTTTGAGGCACGAGCGTAAGAGAAAAAGAAGATAATTTTAAAGTACACTTCCGTTTTTAATTAACAAAGACAATTGCGTAAAAAAATCTCAATTCACAATTAGATTGAGTATTATTATTTGGTGATTTAAAAGTTAATTAATTAATGATGGTCTTTGGTATTTTCTTTGTAATTTTTGGTTGTTTTACACTTTTTCCGGATTTCGGGTACAGTGAAGTGCACTTTATCTCTGTGAAGTTTAAGAAAAAATAAAGTAAGTACAGTTTTCATTTTTTTTTTTTTAGTTTTCAGTATGGTAAGTTCGCGAACTTTTTATTTTTGTTTATTTTTGCAAGTGTTGCCAAGCAACTTCACCGAAAAAACTCCAAAGCATTCAAATTTATGTGCCCATGTAGGTAATTAAACTGGTATTACTTAATTAGATCTCAAAGTTCTGATTAAAATGAAACAATACCTACTTTTGACTTTCTAAAATTAAACTATTGTTTTGTTTTGTTTTGGAAAAACATTTGACAAAACTTTGTTTCGATTCGTTTTTGTTAAGATAATGTCGTTCGTTCGTGTTGCAAATGAAGTGATTAAAACAATCGCTAGATTTATTTTGTTTGGTAATTAGTAGGTGTCTGTCTACCTGGAGTTACGCTTTTATAGTTTAACTACGTCCGCGAAGGCCGATTTAAAGTTGGATTAATTCTCCGGAACGGAAACAAAAATGATTTGTGTGATCGTCCATTATCTATACCTATTCACCTTTTCACTATTGTTACACTTGTTGTGTCTAATACATAGGCTTACTAACTTTGTCTATTTTCGAGTAAAATAATATTTTCCTTGAGCTTATTGAAATTCTACGCAAAAAAATTATTATTCAAGGTAAAAATATTAATATAACTAATAATTCTTTTAAGAAAATATTGAGGCTAATATAAAAAATTATTGATTTGATGTATCATCTCGTTTTTTTTAAACAATACATACTACCTATTCATAACGTCATAACTTGACTGCAAATTCTGAGATATATTAGTTATACATAATTGTTTCGAGATGCTTTTATTTTTTAAAGTTTCACGAGTCTTTCAATTTTTTTTCTGCCGGCACTTGTTTAGTTTTTGTTTATTAGATCACTAGATTCGAAGTTTCTTTGTTTTACTTCTTTTTTTTGTCACTCTAAGAATTAGGATTCAGTTTTCGTCTATCTATTAATAAAATTTTTAAATCAGGAAGTTTTTTACAACAAATATCTTCGCCACACTTCCCAATATTTCGATAATATTTTTTTAAAATCGTTTAGTCAGTTGTTTTGTGTACTGACCTAGTTATTAATTTTGCAATTTCGTGAATGTTTATTATCAATCGTCATTACACATGTACTTATGTACGATTTTATTTTATTTATACATTTATGAAAGTTTTGTTTCGATTTTGGCTTCCACGAGTGTTCATATATTTTCGGCATACCAATTTTTTTCTCACGTTAAAAATCGTTGTGGAAATAATTCCAAATGACTGATTTGACGGCGATCTTGTAAAAGTTCCTCGTACGAGGTCTTTCGTGTGCTTTCTCATCGTTCATATACTTAGAATGAAAACTGTTTTAAGGAAACGTAAGGTCGTATATAAACATAAATTTCGAGTATAGATATCTTTAACAGATCTTTGACCATACAGTAGACCTATCAATCTCTTTATAGCCTTTAGGGATTGAGCTACTATATTATTCGTACCTATGTAATATAATGGTATAGTAGGTACTTGTATGGTATGTAATACCACCAACCAAACAACCAACAAATCCTTGGATAACTGGAACGATTATTTATCGTTTATTCAAAAATATTTTCCTTATAAACGTTCAATTGTTTTGATTACTCTCGCAATTGTTCTAAAAACATTTGTTTTTTGTTTCATAATAATTACGACATTGCTTTTAAAAATTTATTAAAACAAAATACTAATCGCTTTTTTGTTCGCCTTTCTTTTGTCTTCTCTCGTTCAGTAGTTATATGGCAAAAATCAAAGATTGGCGATATTAATCAAAAAGTGGTTTTTTAGTACAATTTTGTTAGCAATTATTAGACGTGATAATTCGAAAATTTGAAATCTCGAAATGCAAATTAATAACGTCTTTACTGAAATATCGTTTTGCTAATAGAAAATAGAAAAATGTTGTTGTTAATCTTGTAACGTACGAATTAAAAGACCTCGTTACAGATTAACTAAAAATTGCAGTAATAAACTTAGGTACTTATCGAAAACGAGATAGATCGACATGTTTACTACTCGGCGTTTCCAATACCATTCCGTAAAACAAATAGTCTGACCTTAAACTATAATTTGCTCTTAAAGTTGTTATTATTTGGAACGACATGCTACAAATGCATCGATTATACTTTTATTATCATTACTATAAAATAGCAGCGCTAGAAAATCTTAAGGTTGCATTAAACGATAGAATTAATATGAAGGTGAAGGTTAACAGTCAATAATCCACAACGATATTTGCACTTAAACGCGAAATTATGTTCGTAGTAACTAATTAGATCGCTAAATTCAAGATCTTGCTTCATTTTTTTCTTTTCATTTACTCTGTTTTGTTTCCTCCACTTCTTTTTTTTTTTTTTGTTTCTATCGTACTTGTTCCTCTTTTGTTTTTTCAATTGTTAAAATAATTGAATACAACATCAAATTCATTTTTTTAATATTTCTTAATTGATTTCAAAACGGTTGCGAAATTTCTCTTGTTTGGCACACAGGTACATTTATTTGGTTTCGGAGAAGAAGGTTGAACAAAGCAAGTTTTGAAATAGTATATCATTTCTTAAATCGGTTTCACCTTCAGTGACATCACTCTCTCAACTCTAATAAGTATCTACAGAAGATTTGATTTTTTTTTTTTTTTTTGAGATCATGTGATTTGATTTTATATAGCCTTAGTGCATTAACTAATGCAGTAGCAGGTTAAATATTAAAATTCGGTTGTTAGTTTAGTCCAAGGATCAAGGAAAATGCTGAAAAAAATCAAATAATGATTTCTTGTTAATAATAGTTTATTTTGATAGGTTTCAGACGGATTGTAGAGAGGCAGATTGCTTCCTTGACAATAATTAGCATCCATTACTTAGACACATTTTATATTTATAGATAATTAAGTACTTATTAATTGTTATTGAAGGTTATAGTGAAAAATAAGCGCTTCTATATTAATTCATCTGTTCAATTAAAAATTAATTGTTAACAGTTTCTTATTTCAGTATAAAGTATTTTTTATATCTAATATTTTCATTTTTTTTTCAAAAAGTCACCCCTTTGTCCTCTAGAGGGATGATTATCTAATTTGTTTTCATTAAAACGGTAGATGTACATATCGATATCTCCTCGTTCGTCGAATGTGGTATAGGTAAAGCAAGCGATACAACGACCTATGGCGTCGCCGAAAGTGAATTTCCTCGACGTGAGCCGTCGTCGTCATAGACGTAGCCGTCCCGTCCGCGACCTCGGTTGTCGAGGCTGCACTTGGGTATATATAATGGCATTTGCAGCCCCGGTCGCTAGTATTTATTTCACTCCTGCTACTATTTCACACGGTCCGCACTCTCTACCTGTTCGTTCCTCTTCTTTTTCTTCTACTACTACTACTACTACTGCTATTTCCTCCACCTCCTCGAAGACGTCGTCCACGTCTGGTGTTGCATTCCGTGTCTTTCACGTCAGTCCGAAACCATCGTCTTACACACGATTGTCCCGTTGAAGTTGATGTCCATCATGAACATAGTAAGTGGATTTTCTACGTACGCACGCGATGTTGGTGGGTGACTGAGGGGGTTGGTCGTCCTGGAGGACGCGGCTGTCTTCCGGGAAGTACCTAACTACCCGGAGTGTTATTCTGTTGTTAGTGAAAGTTTACGAAAGAAATTTGGAATTTTTGTTTTGTGTGCCTCTAAATTTTATCGATTTTTCTTGACGACAATAGGCAAGTTTGTTTTTTTATAAAGTTTCTGAAATAATGACATTTTTTGTTAAGAAAGTCCAAGTGCAGTTTCGTAAATTTATCAGAAAGACCGTTAAATTAATTCCAATTTGAAATAGATAAGTACCTAAATTCATTTAGAAAACATTCTAAAAGTGTAAGAAGCTATTTTTGGTTTAGAAAGTCTTTAAATTTATTTGATTGTGAATTTGTTCGAAACCACAATTAAAGAAATCCAAATAAAAGATATTAAAAATTTCTTTCAATTACAAAATCCCTTCTTTAATGTAAATAGACAGAAAATTGATTTAAAATAATTTTTAGTTTTAATTTATAATTAAGAGCCAAAATATAATGAGTTCAAATTGATTCCAAAAAGTTTCCAAAATTTTTATAATTAGGGTATCGTTAAGTATAAGTACTTACAATGCGTCTAATTTAGTTGAAATCACTTGGAAAACTTTTTTTATTATCTATTAATTTTATAAAAAAAAAAGTTTTATTTCATCTAAAACCTAAAATAAAATAACCATTTAAATATGCAGTTGTAGCAAAAAACGAGTTTTTCTTTTTTAATTTTTCCTTTTTCGAAACTTTTTCTAATAACAATGAAAATGTATTTAGGAATTTAGAAAAAACAGCGTCATTAACATGTGAAAACAAAATTGAAATTGTTTTAATTGTGTGGGAGAAAAATATGAAACGCGTAGAGCAATTGTTTTTAACAATAGAATAAAGATCCAATTAGAAACAAACATTTGACAATCAGCACATAGTTATGAAAATAGCATTTAAATTAATTCAAAATGTGGAAATCCGTATTTACAATAATTTTAGTCCAATTTATAACATTCTCTAACTTTTTTTTGAAAATTCTGTTTCTTGATCATTCTTAAAAATTCCTAAGGAGTTTGGAACACCCGAGATCATTCTCGAAGAGCTTAGATCAACCACATTTTTCCACATGATTTGAATTTAATTATTTTAAAAGCTTCTAAACTTTACTTAGGCAAATTCTATTTCAGAACATATAAAAGGTAATATAATTTCAAAATACCGTTCGTTACATTAATTTCTCGAAAAATTCAGGTTAAAAGTTACAGTCACTTTTTTGTTTTATTTTTAATATAAAAATCATTATTATTTAATTATTCCCATGGAATGTGATTTACATAACAAATTATTGCACCTATCGGTGATTTAATTTATTCCACGTACCTATTTATGTAGGTACCTATAATATATTAAATTAAGTTGTCTGAAAATTACAATAGGAAAAGCTGTCTGCTTTCACGAAACGATCAATCCAAAAAAGCTTTCTGACAGATGTTATGTTAAAACATTTCTGATCACACTAATAAGATGTACATACATATGTAGATCATGTCAGTTTAGTATCTATTAGGTAGCTATGTTTTTTCCTACTGTGTTTATAGCAAACGTTACATAGATTTAATTTGAAAGCTTCAGTTTCTAAAAGATAACAATCACTTTTGTGCACTGTTTTAACTGTAACGTATGTAATAATTAATTTACAAACACATATAGGATGTTACGGGTAAACGAAAATGAAAGTAATTAATTAGGTATATAACATACGTATATAGGAAATATTTCAAAAATTCGCCGAACAATAAACAAAAAAAAAACAACCGCTAATCAGTTTTTAATTCGTGTTATACGTAGATCAATATCAAAAACGACATTAACAATCAATGTACTTACAGTAATAATAATTATTGTTTTAATAGCTTTCAAGAACTGTGTACGTAATTATAAAATACATAATTAAGTTAATTACCTATTGATATCGCTTACGTATTATTTCCCTGGATTTGGGCAGGTTGCATTTGGACACCGTGTGCAACCTGCCGGTCCCATCGGGAAGTTGCAGCCTTTCCTCGAGCTGTTTCTTCACTTCCGTCCTGGTAAATGAAAATTGCATTGTGTCTATGACGTCGTGCACCATTTCCGACTCGACACACAGCGGACATGGGTTTGTTGGAACGTAATCATAGACCTGGACGTTCTCAAATGGTACCTTTTCCACTTTAATAATTGTTCCTTGCGAGTTCCTTATGCTGGTAAATTGCTGTTTGTAAAACGCTGTCAAAATGTATTTCCGAAATTGGTCTTCGATTGCTTCCAAATACAAAATTACGTTGTAATTATTTGGTCTTGAGTTGTCCAAGAGTAAACCAGTAAAAGGAGTGTTGTCACACTCAGCTTTAGCGAATAAATCCCATATTTTTTCAAAAATTTCCTTTAATTTTATGTTTTGTTCTTCCAGTTTCGATTCAGCTGCTTTTCTATCTTCACTAAATCTTTTGAGTTCGTTTTTTAGATTTACCAACAATTGCTTATAGTTTTTGGACTTCGCATCGCGTTCTGCTATGAGCAGTTTGATTTTTGAGTGCATTTGTCGTATATCCTGTTCGATTACTCCAATTTGATTGTTGAGTCCAAAAATTAAATTCAACATAGAAAAATTTGTGATGTCTTGGGTGAGGAATCTTTGAGGTGTGAGGTCCTTTACTGCGTCTAGAATGTTTATGTATCGAACAAATTTCAGCTTCAAGCTTGTTCTGTTAGACTTTTTGGTCATTTGGATGTTTTGTTGTAAATGATTCGTGCGTCTTCTGGTTTGTTTGGTTTTTATAAAGTCTGAAAGTTTGTATTGGTCTTCAAAATTCTGTTCTAGTTTTGAATACGACTCCTGGTCTTTAGTGAAGTCATTAATGGCTCTTGAACGTAAAAAGTTCAGTTTTTGGATGTATTCGTCTCTGGCATTGTAAGCAACTGTCGATTGTTGAATGAGATCCATCAACACTTTTTTGCCTTTGTACAATTTGCCGATCAATCGTTCCCATGATGTGTTGAAATTGTTCCTTTGATTTAGTAAACTTATTATTTGCTGCTTGAGTTTTCGATTGTCTTCTGTTATAAGTCCTATTTTTTTGTTTTGGTTTTCTAGTTTTTTCTCTAGGCGCTCTATTTGAAGACTGTTCTTCTGATGTTTCTCTTGGGTAACTTTAAGAGTCTTCAACTTTTTTATGTTTTTCTCTGTGACTCGCATTTGTTGTTGAAGCCCACTGTTTTCGGCTTTTGTTTCTTTGATTTTATCGTCCAATTGATTGCAGTCTCTGACCAGTTGTTTTATTTTTATCGCGGTCTCAATGTCTTTCTTCTTTTTCTGTTCAGATGTCGCAATTTTAACGTCCAATTTTAAGATTTCGTTTTCTTTTCTGAAAATTTTGACTACTTTCTGCATCTTGGCTGTGTCTTTGTTCCCGTCAGTCCCATTTAAAATTGCCCATTGTTGTTTATCACAAATTTTGTATTCCTTCTCTAAATGACCCAGTTCTTCCTCATCGTCCAGTTCGATGTCCAATAATTCGCCTTCGTCGTAACCCTGCTTCCTCCCACAGGCTACCATTCTTCTGTAGATGCTCATTTTTAATTTTAGTCAGGAATTTCCCACGAAATTAAAAAAAAACTTCCCACCCCTTCAGAAGACAATTCCAACCCTTCACATTGACATTGATATGACGTATTGGGTTTGTTGTCAAAAAATAAAAGATGTGAAACTTAAAATGATTTAATTACTGATATCGTTTCTGAACGATTTCTCTGGATTTGGGCAGATTACAATTTGATACAGAATGTAACCTGTCCAGTCCATCGGGTAATTGTAGTCGTTCTTCTAAATATTCAATGGTCTCGTCTTTCGTTTTGGCGAATTGAAGAATGTCGATGACGTCGCTTACCATCTCTTGTTCTACGCACAGTGGACAAGGATTTTTCTCTACAATTTCGGATATGTCCAAAGGCACAGGATAATATTTGTCAGTTTGGATGACCAACCCTTGACGTTTCTTCTCCATCTTCTGTTTGAAGGTTGCTACCAGGACCGTTTCGTACAGTTTGGCTTGAATGGCTTCCAGATGGAGGAGGACGTTGTAGAAGTTGATGGTCGAATTTTCACCGAGCAATGCCAAAAACGGTGCATTGTCGCACTTGGCAATCGTAAATAGTCTGATGATTCCGTTGAAGATTTCCTGAAGGCAACCATTCTTTCTTTGTATTTCTTCTTCTTTCTGAACAATGTCTTCTTCCAATTGACTAGACATAGAAATTAGTTTTTCGAATTTGCGCTTTTGTTTCTCGGTCATTTCCGCGAGAAATGCTTGGCGTTGCTCTATATGTGTCGTTAGATCTTTGAGTTCCTTTCCCACCTCTTCTATCTCGATATTTAAATGCGTTATGAGGATGAAGTTTGAGTCATTCGCGACTTGTTGTTTCGCAAAGTCGACCGTTATCGAGTCAACGTCCGTTAGTCCGGTGAGGTCTTGGATGTCCGAAATAATTGTAGAGTACAAATTCCTCTGTATCTGCATCATTGCGTGCTTTTCTCGTCTCTTCTTGGCTGCTGATTGTTCCAGGTCATACATTTTCCTCACTTGCTGTTTAGTTTCTATGAAATTTGACAGTTTGTCGTTGTTGTCCAACGAATATTGAAGCTTTGTTATTTCTTCACGATCAACGAGCAGATCCCTGTATACTTTGGATCGTAACACGTTGAGGCCTGCTATCCATTCGTCTCTTTTGTCGTACGCTACAGTCGCTTGCTGAAACAGGTCCAGGAGACACTTTTTCCTTCTGAACATGCCCATCATCAGTCGTTCCCACATTATGTCGAAGGAAGCTCTTTCGCTGAGGAGGTGATCTATTTGTTGTCTCAGTTTCTGGTTTTGTGCTGTTATCATGCCGATTTTCTTTAGTTGACAGTCGAGTCGATTTTCCAGCTTTTCTACCGTCCTCAAGCCCTCTAAGTTCTTTTGCTGGTACAAGAAATCGGTCAACTGGCTGTTGCGAAGTCTGTTTATGTCTCTATCGACTCGACGTATGTGGTCTTCGGTCTCTCGGATGTCTGTCAGGCGACGCCTGATGTTTTCTTGTAGTATTTTGTTTTCGTGGATCATCGCTTTTATTTTCACTTCCACTTCCTTGTCACCTTTTAGTTTGGAAGGAGCAACTGCAATGTTTAGATCGGACGATACGTTCTTGTTTTCCTTCTTGAGGATGTTCAAAACTTTCTTCAACTTTACCACTTTGGCGTCTGTTCCCAAGACCAGGTTCCAGTGGTCGCGGTTCAGGAGGGTGTAATCCCGTTTGATGGCTGACAATTCTTTTTCTTCCTCCAGTTCCATTTCTAGGATCTCGTCCGGGGTGAACACCGTTCTGTGTCTGCATATCATTTCGTAATTGGCCATATTTGCTAATATTTAAAACAGCTTACAACAAAAAAAGAAAAAAAAATAAATAAAAAAAATTAGCTCCGTTTCAAAATGACGTTTACATTATTTTTGAAGTGCAACATCAAAGCCCAGATTTCTTGATAGTGAAATAGTTTCTTTTTGTTTTTTAATTAATTTATTGAACAACTAAATATAAAATAGTTTACAAGAACAACACTTACTTAATTATTAAAAAAAAAAACAATATTATTGATACCGTTTTTGAATAATCTCCCTGGATTTAGGAAGATTACAGAACGAGACGGAATGTAGACTGAAGGCACCATCTGGTAGTGCAAGTCTTTCAGCCAGATGCTGGACAACTTCTTCTTTTGTACGAGCGAATTGTAGAGTATCGATAACGTCGCTGACCATTTCCTGTTCCACACAGAGAGGACACGGATTTTTGTCGACGTATTCGTCAACTTCAAAGGGTGGATTGTAGTATTTGTCCGTTTGTATTATTCTTGTTGGGGGTGCGTTCTTTTTCCTTTCGGTTTTCTGCTTGAACAGTGCGATCAAGACGACGTCGTATATTTTGCTTTGGACAGCGTCCAAGTACAAGAGAACGTTGTACCGGTTGATGGTCTCGTTATCGCCGAGGAGTTCCATGAATGGCGTCTTGTCACATCTAATGTTCGTGAAGACCCTGTTGATGGAAGCGAAGATGGTGTCGAGGTTTGCAGTTTTTTCTTCGACCTCAGCTTCGGCATCGTCTGCTGCTTGCGTCGCTTCTTCTAGTGCAAGTGTTAAGTTTTCGATCTTCAGCTGCTGCTGTTCGTTTCTGTGTTTGTTGAGTAATTGTTTCTCTTCGATACTTTTTACTAATTCGTGTACTTTTTTGCCGATGTCTTCGATTTCCGCGTTTATGTGAGTGATGAGTTGAAAATTTGAGTCGTTTTCCGCTTCCCGTTTGAAGAAGACTGCTTTCATTTGGTCGATGTCCGTTTCTTCGGTTGCTGCTTGGATTTCTGAGACGATTGTCATGTACTCTTGGGATTTCTCTTGGTTTTTTAGTCGATTCAGGCGCATTTTTCTGTAAGCGATTGCTTCTAGGTCTTTCATCCGTCTTATCTGTTGCTTCGTTTCGGTGAAATCGGATAATTTTTCGTTGTGGTCGAGGAAGTGTTGGAGTTTGTTCATTTCCTCGCAGTCGATCAGTAGGTCTTTGTAAACTTTTGACCTTAGTGCGTCCAGTGTAATGACCCACTCGTCTCTCTTGTTGTAGGCCACTGTGGCTTGTTGCAGGAGGTCCATCAGGCATTTCTTTCTCTTGTACATTCCTCCTACTTGTCGTTCCCACAGGACGTTGAAAAATGTGCGTTCTATAAGGAGATGGTCGATTTCATCCCTCAGTTTCCTGTTCTCTAAAGTAATGATACCGAATTTTTTTACTTGGATGTCCAACCTGTTTTCTAATTTTTCCACTGTCCTGATGCCTTCTATGTTCTTTCTCTGATACTGATCATCGGTTAATTGAGACATACGAAGGATCTGCAGTTCCCTATTGATCCTCCTTATTTGGTCTTCAGTCTCACGGATGTCTACCAACTTGCTTCTTATTCGGTCTCGAAGACTTGTATTCTCTTTGAGCATTTCCTTCATTTTTTCTTGTATCTCAATATCCTTGGTTACTTTAGATTTGGATGTTGCAATCGTGTGATCGACGGTCACGTTTCGGCTTTCCTTCTTTAGTATTTGGAGGACATTTTTGACCTTTACCGTTTCGGCATCAGCTCCTAAAAGTAGGTTCCAGTGGTCCCTGTTCAGTAGAGTGTATTCCCTTTTGACCCCGGACAGCTCCTTTTCTTGCTCCAATTCCATTTCCAGGATTTCCTCCGGCGTGAACACCGTCCTGTGCTTGCATATCATCTCGTAATTGGCCATCGTAAAAAATATTTTACAAAATGTCCAACAGTACCCACAAAACTTACAAAAGAATTATACAAAACGTTGTCTAATAACTGACATATATTAAATAATAAATAATTACAGCTTCTTTGATCTAAAATACATACATTGGTTGATCAGTTTTTCAACAAATAAAACTTATAATAAATAAAAATTACATAAAACTTATTTAAAAAATAAAAAATACGTTGTACCTAATTACTGATACCGTCTTTGGATAATCTCTCTGGACTTTGGAAGATGGCACAGTGAGACGGAGTGCAACCGATCCAAACCGTCTGGTAAGGCGAGTCTTTCTACCAAGAATGCTTTTATTTCTTCTTTCGTTAAAGCGAATTGTAATGTATCAATGACGTCGCTGACCATTTCTTGCTCGACACAAAGTGGACATGGATTGTTACCGCAATAGTTTTCTGTATCCAGTGGTAATCGAAATAATTTTGATTCTCTAATGACCTGCATGAGTTTTTTGGGATCTTGGCCCTTTCGTTTCGTCGTTTTTTGTTTGTACAAAGAAAAAACCATAAGTTCTGAAATTTGCACTTGCAACGTGTGAAGATACAAGAGCACATTGTAATTATGGATGTAAGTGTTATCACCCAGAAGTGCCAGGAATGGACTGCTATCGCTTTTGGTCATGTTAAAGAGTTTAGTGATTGCGTCGTAAATTTTTTGTAGTTTTTCTCTCATGTGATCGTAGTTCTCTTTAGCATCGTCAACTTCTTTAGTTTTTTCTTCGAGTTTCTCTTGAAGGAGTGCGATAGTTGCCGCTTGATTTTCGTGTCTAGAAGCCCAAATCTTCTGTTTCTCTTCGATGGTCATTACCAATTCTTTCAGTTCACTTGAAATTCCTTCTATTTCGTTGTTGATGGCCAATATTAATACGAATTTCCTGACGATCTCGTTCTCGTCCCTCGCGTTCTTAGCGCAAATATCTGTGAGATCGTGCGTATTGAAGTAGGTTTGGATTTCTGATAAAATCCCAATGTACATTTTCGATTTTTGTTCCAATTCCAACTTTAGTTTTTGCCTTTTCAATCTCATTCGCTTTTCCAATCCTGTCATTACCCTTCTTTGCTCCTTCGTCTCCATAAACTTTGACACTTTCGTTTGATGGTCGCAAATCCTTTCCAGTTCACCCATTTCGATGCAATCTTTGACGTAATCGCCGTAGCATTTCTGTCGTAGGGCGTTCACTGTTTGTACACATTCGTCCCTTTGATTGTATGCCACCGTCGACTGCTCTACCAAGTCAATGAATATTTTTTTACCTTTGGCTACGTGACGAATTGCCCTTTCCCACAGGGTGTTGAAGGTCACTCTTTCCTTTAGCAAATGGTCAATTTCTTCCCTCAGGATACGATTCTGGCGCATGATGTTTCCGAACTTCTGAATCTGGACGTCGAGTTTGTTCTCCAGACCTTCAACAGTTCTTTGCCCTTCGGTGTTTTTCTTACTGTAGCCTTCGTCTGTTAGTTGTTCCATTTTTAGTTTGTGCACTGTTTTTTGGACTTTTCGTATGTCGTTCTCGATTTCTTTTATTTCTGTTTTTTTGATTTTGATTTCGAGATCTAATTGACTGTTTTCTTTTATCAGTTTTGCCAAAGCGTCGTTATTATCCAAGTCCTGTTTAACCTTACAGTATGACGTGGCTATCCTCAAATCAGTACGAACATTTTTCTGCTCCTTGTTAAGGATTCTTAAGACCCTTTTTGTTTTGGTAGATTCCGCATCTGTTCCTGTAAAAAGCGCCCAATGGTCCCTATTTAATAAGGTATAGTTTCTTTGAATTCCCTTTAACTCTGTTTCTTTTTGCAAGTCTATTTGAAGGATTTCTTCGGGTGTAAGTTTCTTTCTATGTTTGCAAATTAATTCGTAAGTTGCTTTAGCCATTTTCGATTCAAATTAAGTTTAAAGCTTTTGAAATAACTCAAAAAACTAAAGCATAAGAAAGTATAGAAGGTACGTTTATTTGTAAATATGAAAGCATATTGACAATGTTTTTGGCATACTTGTACTACTTGATAAAAGTTTTATGATTTATTAATAATTATTCAGGCCTTAATAAGAACAGACGACTTATACAAAAGATTTATAGAATGTGAGCTTTTAGTTCCACTTGTGTATTAATACAATTAGTAAATGTTTAGAATAAAAGAAATTGTTATTATTTAACGAGTGGAGAAAGTAAAGACAACGAAGCATGAAATCAAAACTTCAGATGCCAGGGAACAGTTTTCAAAATTCAAAATTATTAATAGGTATAGTAACACACAGAGAGAGACTGGTAAGGAAATTTTAAATCAAATTGTGTTAATTAAAAGAAACATGTGTTCGAGTTTGCCAATTTGAATATAGACGCAAATATTTTAGTTGGCTTGCTAATTAAATCTAATTTACTTTTAATTTAGCACATAACATTTAGCAGTTGTGTATATTCGTGCTTTGTTTTGCTATTCGCTCGCTAAAATTGTTGTAATTTTGTTTTTTATTATACACAAAAAAAATTATGTAAGAGGTACCTACATACAGATCTTTTTGAATTAAACAATTAACAAAACGGGTGCTTTTAATTTAATTTTAATTGTTTATGATATTGACAACAACAGAAAAACGTACTCGGAGCAAAAAAAGCACCTGGAATTATGTTGATGGTGTAAATTATGCGATTATATGCACAGCTAAAAGGTAAAAGGCCCCTATTACCATTACAATTACCTACCATTTATTTATTATTAGATATCTCTCTACCAGCATCTGTGTGTGGTGTTTTTTTTTTAAATCAGACTTCCGCGTCATTCGTTTTGTGCTCAGCGACCATGTCTTTTGAATATGTGCTGGACTGGACTGAGTTACGTAAAAATGAGTAGGTACCTACATAATTTGTTTTATTTTTGACAGTAACTGCTTTTTGGCTCAAACGAATATTTCTAATATGAAAGTATTTGACTTATGGGGCAAATACAAAATAAATATTTTTCGTTTGTCGATGTTTTTTCACATAGTTTTTGTTTCTTTCACTATTTTGTTTTCTGCACTTCATTTTTTTCTTTTTTTACCACGAGTCTGTGAATTTTAATTCGATCATCTTTTATGAGCCTACAGGTGAGGACATTCGGGGACATTTTGTCCATCGGCTTAATCAAAGACCTGTTGTATAACGCGTAGACATGAAATCTATTTCCAATAAATTTTATTACGGTAATAAAGCACTTTATTATTATGACTAAAAGCTATTTCCAAAGGAATTTTAAGTGCTCTTGTTTCATTACGGTTGATTGCCGAAAGACGTTGGTTCGTCGTGGAAAAACTGATTGTATTTTGAGCATTCACGTTGATGGAGCTCAATGCAACACATTCTCAAGAGTGATTTTAGTATTTGCCATATGACTTCATTCCAATATACATATCTTTTGCTTAAGAACCGTGACGGTCTGACAAAATTACTCAAGTATTTATTTACCTATAGATACATGTATTAAGAGACTGATTAGAATCTACATCGTTGTTAAAGGATTATGCAGGATTTTTTTTTTTTTGGTGAAGTACAAAAGTGAAAGACCGAGTTATTTTTGGTAATTCGTTTAAATTTCGCAATGCCATAAATACTTTTACGTAGATAAGTATTAGATTAATCGTAAACAGTTGTGTGTGCAAAGTTTTATTTCTTAATATATTCAAATTTGCACCTTTCTATTGTTGTCAGTAGAATTTGCAAAATTTGCAACTGCCACGCTTCGTTGTATATGCATTTGTTTTAATACTTTTTAGACCAGAAGTTGTAAAACTCGTTAGGAGATTCTGTTCATTATTTTTAATTAAGTCACTGACCAATAAATTAATGTCAGAGATAGTCATCTATTTCCAAAATAAGTTCTTGTTAAACATGATTGCTAAATAGTTTTTTCAATATATTACTTGTAGATTCCGAATAAAAGTTGAGTTAATAACATCTAATTAATTTAATTAGATCGAAAAATTAATTTAAATGTCATAATATATGAAATGATAAAACAAATAAAATAATTTTAAATTTTTGTGACTTTTTACATTTAAAATTTAGTAGTCCGTTAAGTAAGTGAATAAATATGTGTCATTGTTACATTAATTAAATAAAAAGATTTTGACTTTGAAATTGAACTCTGATATTCTCTAGATACGTTTCTATTAAGTACTTAATTAAAATAAAATATCGTTTACAATAAACATACTCCAGATATTACATACATTATAGTATACATGTGTAGATGGACACTTTCGTTTGCCATATGCCATATGCCATGCTATGATTTCTCTTTTTACACTTTTCCCTTGGCGCGAAAAATATTGACGATCTTCAATTTATTTATTTGTTTATGCAAAAACCAGTAACAAAATAAACGCGTTAATTTAACAGTGATAAAACAAAAGTTCACCAGATGTTTTATGTTTGTTATAAAATACGAGAATCGTATGTATATAACGGGCAGAGTGGGAGGAATATCCCCATCAGAATTAAGTAACACCAAACTTAAAGCTATTATAAAACTTTTTTCTGCATTATTACAGCATTTTTCTGCATCCACCGGTAATGGAAATAATTTTGATTCTCCAATGACCTGCATGACCTTTTTATGGGATCTTGGCCCTTTCGTTTCGTCGTTTTTTGTTTGTACAAATCAAAATCCATAAGTTCTGTAATTTGCAGTTGCAACGTGTGAAGATACAAGAGCACATTGTAATTATGGATGTAAGTGTTATCACCCAGAAGTGCCAGGAATGGACTGCTATCGCTTTTGGTCATGCTAAAGAGTTTAGTGATTGCGTCGTAAATATTTTGTAGTTTTTCTCTCATTTGATCGTAGTTCTCTGTAGCATCGTCAACTTCTTTAGTTTTTTCTTCGAGTTTCTTTTGAAGGAGTGCGATAGTTGCCGCTTGAGTTTCGTGTCTAGAAGCCCAAATCTTCTGTTTCTCTTTCTATGGTCTTTACCAATTCTTTCAGTTCTCTTGAGATTCCTTCTATTTCGTTGTTGATGGCCAATATTAATACGAATTTCCTAACGATCTCGTTCTCGTCCCTCGCGTTCTTAGCGCAAATATCTGTGAGATCGTGCGTATTGAAGTAGGTTTGGATTTCTGATAAAATCCCAATGTACATTTTCGATTTTTGTTCCAATTCCAACTTTAGTTTTTGCCTTTTCAATCTCATTCGCTTTTCCAATCCTGTCATTACCTTTCTTTGCTCCTTCGTCTCCATAAACTTTGACACTTTCGTTTGATGGTCGCAAATTCTTTCCAGTTCACGCATTTCGACGCAGTCTTTGATGTAATCGTTGTAGCATTTCTGTCGTAGGGCGTTCACTATTTGCACACATACGTCCCTTCGATTGTATGCCACCGTCGACTGCTCTACCAAGTCAATGAATATTTTTTTACCCTTGGCTACGTGACGAATTGCCCTTTCCCACAGGGTGTTGAAGGTCACTCGTTCCTTTAGCAAACGGTCAATTTCTTCCCTCAGGATACGATTCTGGCGCATGATGTTTCCGAACTTCTGAATCTGGACGTCGAGTTTGTTCTCCAGACCTTCAACAGTTCTTTAACATTCGATGTCTTTCTTACTGTAGCCTTCGTCTGTTAGTTGTTCCATTTTTAATTTTTGCACTGTTTTTTGTCCTCGATTTCTTTTATTTCTAATTTTTTTTTCATTTTCTTCTGGATTTCGGATAAAATCCCATCTCCGATTTTTAGTCCGATTCTTACCTTCGTTTCTTTGTTCTAATTATACTAATAACGGCATAAATAACTTTTTGGGGACGTTATTACGTATGTGTACAAATGATATTCACAATTACGAACACTTTGAATATTCTTGTGACCCAAATTTGGTAATTATTACCTATAAATAACAATATCTTAAAGCTGGTTCAGCAGAAAGCAATTATTCCAATTTATTTATTAGTCATAATTGTTACCAGAAATTGGAGTGAGTTGAATAGTCTTTTGAAAGTAATTTTTACAACCAGTTGCTCAGTGACTTGGATAATTTAATTGTTGTTTCAATTCTATCAAAGAAAGTTTTCAAAACAGGAACAAAATTATTTGTGTCGTTCGTTATTTTTAATTAATTAAATGCTTGATTTATTAAACAAAAAAAAAAAAAGAGAATATCTTGGACGACTGTCTGATGCCTATAAATCATATTCTATCATATCTGACATTAGTTTAATGTACGAAATAGAATGAAAGGGACTACGTGCAATCTTATAATAATGTTACTCTACTTTGTTTATTTATATAAGTGTTTGTGAAGCGCTTTGTGACCTGAATTCTTTTAGCAGAATCTTAGAACATCACGTAATAGTTGCAATTAATTTGCATTATTTACATTTTTTCTATTGCATTTCTGTGTGCATTCGTTTTTTCTTTCTTTGTCTAATCACGCACGTGATTTCATTTTCGTTGCGTGAACTGATGTAAGTCTTTGTTTCGACACGAGAAAAGAACTTTCTGCATGCATGCATGCCTGGCTGTTTCTTGCATAGTTGGTCATTTAAAACTTTTTCACCTCCAGTTTTATATAAACGAACTGCTTACACAAGTGCTAATTTATGAGATAATATAACGTGAAACGTATGCAATTCGCTTGTTAATTAAGTGGGTTTCGTTTTATCATTGCTCGTCTGGTAGAGGGCGGATTTAATGGTGCAACACGATGAATTCCTCCCAAATTTTGATTAGATGTGCTTTTTTTTAATTTTAAATCTCCAAAAATTGTTTATTATGTAGCAATTAGGTACCTATCTATGAAAAATTTCTTTATTCGTAAGGAAACGTTATGGATTAGATTTTATTTAAAAAATAAAAATTAAAAAAAGTTCAAAACAAAATTGAGCTTATTTTGAAACAAAAGTGAAGCGTGTTAAATCCATAAATACTGTAATTAAATTAAAAATGTTTTACACTTATGTGAAATTACTTAGTCTATTTAATAATCTTTGTAATTGTTTTGGTAATTGCATTAAGTAGGTAATACCTAATAATAGCGCCTCTATTTCAGTACAGACTTGGGCAATGGTATAATTATTAGAAATAAAGCCTTTTTATGGTATTTAACTTCCTTCAGTTACCTACATATATAAGTATATAAGCGTCAATCAGATGTAGAAGCGGCAATATTCTTGCTTTATTGTGTTAGATGTCTTAAAACAATATCCCCAAAAACAATTGCTTAGATTAGAGTTTGTTTTTCTTTAAAGGCAATTGTTTATTAAAAAAAAAAAAACAATAGCCACATTTATCGACAACTGAAAGTGTAATTCTACTTAAAATTTTTTTTAACCACACCATTTTTTCATTAATAAATTAAGAATATACACACACATAGATACCTACGTATATCATATTTGTATTACATCACGCTTTATGATGAAAAGCTTAAACCGTACACGTACACATCCATCGTTAATACAATACCAAGTAGATACCTATATTAATTGCATGGGAACCATGGTGCATGTCAAGGACTGTACATTAGCTATATATAGGTACGTCTATCTAATAACTACCACTGATCATTAAAACTACCGTTCCTCTATTTTTTTTTTCCTTTTTAATCTTACAAAGATGATGATAATGATAATGATGATGATGATGTGCTTGAGCTGCAAGTGTAAACGCTTTTACTTCACTACGATTAATTGAAAATCAGGCCAAGTTTACTTTGCCGTGATCGCGTCTGCCTTGACCGTAGCCTTTCGTTTGTTTCTGTCTTTTGTGCTTATTATTATTGGTATCATTACGCGTTTAGAGCTTTCGGAGACTCTTATGCAAATTTTTAGCGTCATACTCGAGAGACATCCACATGCTGTTGCGAGAAAATCCATTCGTTACACGTGTTTGCACAACGTCCGCTAATTTGAAGCTCAAACACGTGTTCATACGTCTAACTATAATTTCTGAAGATGATTTAATGATGTTAGAACACCGGGACATCGGTAGATTACGCAGTTTTGAGCGGGAAGTTTGTTAAATGATTTTTTGAAAAAGTTTTGATCCGGAGATACCAACAGTGCACCAACAAACGACGAACCTGATTTGAAATCTGAGTGTTTGATCGGAATTATTTTCGAAACGTCTGAACTGATTTCGAAGTACAAAGAGAAAAGTGTTGAGGAAGAGGCTTAGAGTAGTTTAAATTAAAATTACTTTACAATTGTCTGTATGAACATTAAGAAAAGTGAAACACGTTTTCTATAGAAATAGTGCGTGGGAGAATCGTTTCTATGGTTGCTACTTGTTATTGTAATGAATAGAATGTGAAACCCGCTATACTTTTGCATATGATGCTGTACTTGTATGCAGATGTTTTATTTATTTGTATTAATTATACGTAGACAAAGTTGGTTTCAAATAAAACGGTTAATTGGTTAAATTGAACGTTGAAAACGGTGTGTGGTGACACAAAAAAGTGAATTTTTGCTTTTTTGAAGTTTGTTCTACTTGGTAGGTTCCGTTAGTGTCAAATCAAGCAAGGTTTTGATACGGTTGTTTTAGGAACAAAAACTTTTGCTTCATATTTTGACTTTAAAAATTGCAACTGGAACATTATCGTTGATTTGTATTGATTATATGTAATGTACTGATAACTATACCAAAACATTTTAATACAAAATTTAATTTATTCAGAATTTGTAATTAAAAGTATCCACTTTTGACATTTCTAAATAAAATAAAAAAGAAAACAGTTGCACAGACAAAGTACAATGTGTTGCCTATATTTTGTTACACGAACATGTAGATTCTAACTCTAAAATTTTGACGTTTAATGAAAATCGTTTCAGTCAAACACCGCTTTAAGTCATTCTCAGTCACAACCTAAGGTTTTTTTGAATAAAAACCCTGAAACTTTAAACTACTTATCCGTTGTGGTTTAATGTTACATTCCGGACTTGTTTGGACATAATACCGTGTCAGATACACGTGGTGTCACGTTTGTCAACTTCCGTAATGTCTTTCATTCGTATATCCTACCGGAAAAGCTGTTGTGTCGTTTCTCGGTCACCTAGAGGACCTTGGACCAGTCGTACGCTACTGCAACAAGCTGCGAGACCTTGGCAAAGTACCTTTATTCGCTATTTTTTTTTTTTTTTTTCATTACATATATTTCTTTTCACTACTTAACACGAGTTGAGTTGGTTCTTTCAAATCGTCACCGTTCTTTTTACTCAGGCAGCCGCTGATTTTACAACAAAGCGGCAAGGCAATTAACATACCTCGCAAGCAAAAGACTTCAAACGACCGTAAAATATCGCATTTTTTTTTTTATATAATACATAAGTTATATAAGTATGTAAGTAATTAACAACAGTGTAGGTGGAATTGTATACTATAGTTGATTAACCTTGTTCTGTCAACTGTTAACTAACTCATTCTTTTCTTTACTGATACATAAAAGTCATATAGAGGAATGTTACAATAGAATGTGTATCCTTTCTTTCTTTTGCAAAGGATATAAAACTTACGTGCAGTTTTTTTGAGACAATTAAGCGTAACATTTTGCAGTTTACGATCTGTTAAATCAATTTTTATTGCAAGGATAATGAGACAGAACAGATCAATAGTATCTATCGATCCCTCTCGGCGTACTTTTATTGATTTACAATCGCCTGTGGTTGTTAACGATCGTCTAAACGTCTATTGTTTTCTTAAATCTTTAATTTCTTTAATTTCTTTTAATTTTTTTTCTAACAAAGTTGTCTGAATCCTTTCACTATTTTTTTTTCATACACGTAAGTTTTGAACTTGAATAAAGTACAACCTTGGCAATAATTTCACGAGGTTTGCATAAAATACGCTGCACTTCATGCTAGAACAAGTTCTTTTCTGTTGTGATAATAAAATTTCTTTAAGGAACAACAACAAAACAAACTTTTTTTCTTTTTAGATTACAAATAATTTTTAATTCATTTCATGCTGCGCCAGTGGTCTCTTAAATTACTTCTACTTTTTTTTTTTTGTACGTTTGCCTGTTACTTTCAAAATTTATTAAACAATAGTTTTTTTTTTTCCTTTTCTCCGTACAATTCATTCTTCTTACGAATAAATAGGTAGATTAAGTGCAGCGTTGTCTATTCTAACTCGGGTATCATACAATTACAAAATAATTATCTACTCTAAACCGACCGACCAGTTGTGCTTTCTAAAGACAAGAGCACCAGCACCACCATTACAAACAGTCTGTTGTTGTAATCTAACAGCATAAGTAATATTGTAATAAAAACGTGACTTTGTGTTCAGATGTAAATTCATTCTGTAGAAGAACAACAGTTTTGCATGAAACAAGCATTAATGAAAGGCGTAACGCAACCTAGAAGACCAGATCCTATCTCGACCACAACTTAAACGCGGATGTAAAACAGATTTTATTTGTTTGTTATAAAATAAAGTGTAATTTTATTATTCATTGACTATTATACAATTACACGTAAACATTCAAAAAAAAAAAAAAATATTAGGGTTTGTCATTTTTTCTTCATTCATTATCAAATGAAAATGACTAAAAGTAAAATCTTGTACGTCTATCTCGTCCAAATATTGAATAATCTGTGGAATATAAGGGCCAAAGGGTTCCTTGTGTCTATTGTCGACGTCCAGGATTAAACGTTGCTAATTTTGACATTTCCAAATAAAAGTTAACAGTTGAATGTGTTGCCTATATTCAGTTACATGACCATGAGTAGATTCTAACCCTAAAATTTTGACGTTTTTACTCGTATGGGTGAGGTTACGGTATGAAAGGGTCGTCATAATTAAAATTTCTTAAGTGCTTCCATATTTGGACGGACTCTACGACTCTACCAGTATTTTATACGTCATTACGACGAGACTTCTCTGGTCATTGCGATTGCGAGCTTGTTATCCTTAACTATAAGTTGTCTGGAAAGTTTTATTTAAATTATTCGGTGGTGGTGGTGGTGGTGGTGGCGTTATGCAGGCTGCAGGGCCTTTCCCTCCAGTTTAAAACCCGAGTTACCGTTCTCCACGTTATGTCCCACAATACACACACACGAACCCACCTAAAGTTAACGATCTATTTAAACGACAGGATAAATCAAAGCAACACTTGCGCCTAATGACGTCGCGAGAGTGTGTCTAAGGGTAATTATTTATATTATGCCTTTATCTCTTTAATGGTCCACTAACTGCTTTGCAAACCGCACGTCTGTCTGTCTGTTTGTTTGTTGGCCGCGGACACACAGTTACGTTTCGCCAAATTTATATGTCTTTTATACTGAAAGTATATAATTACTTTGGACATGCAATCGAACGAACGAATGCGAACTTTTAGAAAGAATTAGATATTGGATTTACATTCACTGAGGTAACGTGAAACTTTAAAAAAAATAGATAATGATAATTAGTAGATATCTTTAAAACCACTTTTAAAGTGTAAGTACATTGGACAAACAACCAGATTCTTTAATCATACGATTTGTGAACACAAAATTCATAAAATATTTTAACTATTATACCTAGTAGATATCCGATCTGATACGAAATGTGAAATTATTACAAAGTAAACTTTGTAGCTAAATGTAAAGTTCATTTTCCGCGTTTCAGCCAGCTCGTCATAACATCGCTAGCGTTGTCTTAATTTATTGCCATTATTATTTCTCCTTCATTATTGCGATCCTCATCAAGCCATAAAACCCTGTTTTCTAACGAGCTAAATGATGGCAAATCATTAAGGCAAATATTTGTGATGGAAAAGACGAGAAAGTTTCGCATCCTTATGATTAATTAATTGAAATATAAACATGCTGCTAATTTATTAAAGAAATTGCTTCTGATAAGAATATAGGTATGGGATAATAATTTAATTCAAAATATTCATAAAGTAATTTAAGTTTTAACATCTTTTTCGAAAGGTTAAAACAAAATTGTTTAAAGTATAATTTCATAAGTACCAAAGAGTTCCTTGGGCCTACTGTGGACATCCAGGATGTTATAGTTTAGTAAGAATTTGTACTAATGAAAGCGCCAATTTTGACATTTCCGAATAAAAATAAAAAACAGTTGAAAAGACAAAGCTGAATGTGTTGCCTATATTCTGTTACACAAATGTGTAGATTCTAACCCTAAAATTTTGATGTTTATCCTTAAGATGACATGTTGGAAAACAATGTGTAGGTGGAGTTACGGTATGAAGTGGTCGCCCTAATGAACTTCTTCTAGATGCTGTGCACTGGGGACAGAGGTGCTACTATCCACTGTGACGTTACGGTATGAAAGCGTCGTCCTGATTAAAATTTCTTGACATTTCGTCATATTTAGACCTTTCGATCTGATTTCTGTGGCAGAAATATTCACCTTTTTCGTGCTCGAACGTTCCATACGACTTAGTTAAATAGTAGAACTGAAATACAAATCGCGCTTCGCCTTTTATGTAAGTTACCTAACCGCCTACGCCTATATATATATATTTACAATTTGCCTATTCCGCCTATCCATTTATCGGCTTTAATTTAAAATCAAAAGAATATCGCGCTGTGTGCGTACTTAAATACCGCTATTTATTCATTTGAGCGACTGTCTGACCGTAGAAACGTATGGACGCCGTTGGCGAGCAAATAGACCGTGAAAAACGCATGTAACGCGCGAATTTTCTTACCCAACGTCCACGAACGACAACGTTTTCTGTCTGTTATAGGCAGTCGTTTTAATACATATTATGGAGCGATAGGCGGAGGCCGACACTGAAAATGTGAAATGAAAATCAAGTGTAACGAATGCTTGAGCTGTTACGTGTCACACAGGTAACAATTTAATACTTACCCTATCCGGATCATTGATAAGAGAATGTACCTACGATACTCAATGGTACATTAACAAAAAAAAACAGACGGCTGTAATTATCTAAACAGACCTAGGGGTTTTTGGGAGTTCTACAAAGGCCCAGTGACGTTTATGACATATGAACAACGGACAACGTTTCGCTCAATTTTACAGGAGCTTCGTCAATGCCTAACTAGATTCATTTTTTTACATTCCCTGTTTAACAATGGGGTCCATTAGCATTGTAACGTACGTATGTAGTTAATAATGTGGAAAGATTGAAAACTGTATCAGGGGCAGAGCATGAGAAGTTAAAGTTCCTCGGGTTAACTTCGTTGCAAATGTTCATAGTTCACGTTTTAGATTTGTTGTATTAGATAACATTGTAGACTGCGCTTGGGCATGTGTTGCAAAAATGCCTGTTGATATTGCCTGTGTCATAACTTACATGGTCTAATAATTTTTCATTGTATTATTTTATAATGCTGTAGGTAGATCAATAAATAAATAATACAATGAAACGAAACTATCACGCCTTTTTTTTTTTATTGCCCACTAATTTTCGTCTGTGAACGAGGGAAATTTAAAATTAAAAATAAAAAATCTTTAAGTGTCGCAATTTTTCAGTATGTAAAAGTGCAATTATGAAATAATCAATAAGGAAACGAACTTTTTATGGGAACCTTTTACCGAAATAGTTTTAATTATTTTCGTTTTAATTTCTTGTTTATTTGAAGGTTTTCGTTATACCAACCGGCTTTCATTTAAATCCTTTTGTAATACCGTTTACACTTGAAATGTTTCAACAAACACTTCGAGCAATCCGTTTAAAGTGTTAATGACTCTGCTTTTTATTTAAATTTAATTGAAAATGAAATTGTTACAGTTCGTTAACTTTGTTACAACTTTTCTTTTTTTATTTATGTAACAAGATAAATTAGTTTACGAACCACCTCAGGTACAAGCCCACCGATTTAATTCTAATAAATAGTCGTTATTTTTCTATTATGATAGGTACCTAATATTTAATAAACGTAATAATTAATTAAAATAATATTATATTACACATTAAGCGTGGACTTATTTTTTAATTTGATAAGGGTTACAAATAACTTTCTATTATGTACTTTTTTAAGTATGTGTAATTAGTTTATTTAAATGAATAGAAAAGGTCTACGTGGAATACTTTGGTTAATAGAAAATAATATTAATCAGTCTACAGTAATTTATAAAGTACATAAAAACCTATAGCATATTCCATAAGCGATTATTATAACATATGCACAGTTTTTTAGATAATAATTGTTGTATATTGTAACATGGGACAAAAAATGTTATAATGGATAATTTATTAATTTTGTTTTTTCGACGTTTACTTACGTATGTGGAAGCAAGAACTTTGTGGAACATATGTACATAATAAATTGCAAGTTATTGAAATATTTAAATAAACCAAAGGTCTTTGTAAGCTACTACATACTGTAGGAATTATGTACATACTGCTCGTATGCACCATGACCTTGGTGTCTAAAGCATTCACCAAAGAAGGAGAGCGTTTAGAATGCTGTTTGTTTGGACATGGAAAAGGACAAATTGTACTTGCATTCGTCAATACAGGGTGTTTATTTTTTTTTATAATTGATAAATATACTCAAAAGAAAAGTTTTATCCAAATTAGATATTTATTTGTCTTCAATGTACATGTGTACCAACGCGATAACGACATCATTAGTATACTTGTATTGTTGTGTTTAATTAATCTTGCGGCCATCTAGGTACTGTTTATGTTAAGATAAGATTAAGGAACAATTGTCGAGGATTTTTTTATATTTATACTAGCGTACTACGAGTAGGTTATATGGTGTAGACGTGCATTTACACGAACCCACACCTACTACTGCATAACCTACGGTTCGTTATCTAATCTAAAAATAACAAATACTACATGCATCCAATTATAATGATGTTATTATCGCGTTTTACACATTCAGATTATAGAAAAATATGTACAAGACATTTTTGAAAATTTAGAAGAACGTTTATATGAATTTAATTAATTAAATTACGGCTTATCATTAAATAACGCCCTGTATATGAACAATGTTACATTGTTAAAATATGCGGATCTGAAAGGTTCGTATTAAGTATAAAATTATTGTTATTTGTAGCCTTTCGTTTTTGAGCTACAATTGCTTTTATAACACGTTATGCCTTTGCGGCACCAAACCGAGGATTTAATAATAGTTTCACTACCCCAGGTGCTACACTCTATAAGGTATAGGTACTTAAGCTAACTAAGAAGCTTCTACAGTACGTGATATTTAAATAGGCAAACGAGATGATAGTAAATTTCAATTCCATTTGAAAGGTACACTTGTTCATGTGAAATTATTACAGGCTGTTGTACTTATTTCAAAATACAAACGAGAGGGTGATTTTTGTTATGAAAAACTACGTAATAGATACCATTGAAAGAAATACATCACGGAAATATTTCTATTTTTAAATTTTGTAATTAATCGATTGAATTATTAACGTAAAAACTTCTTCCCTTAAGACGACGAGTTTACCCCCAAGACTTGGCCCTTCTGCATTCCCAAGTCTCAGGCTATGTTTGCTAACCAAACTGATTTCCCTTTGATTCAGAGAGAGAGTTTTAATCAAATCAGCAACGTCTGATAACTAATTAGCAACGTGATACAACTTCGTTAACGACAAGACGGCACGTGGCTGGCTGCACTTTTTTTAAACTCAAATAACTTTGTCATTTGGGCACATAAAAAATTCCAGGTTTTGAACAAAACTTGTTGGCAACACTTTTCTTGTGACGTAACGTAACAAACAATTTTTGTAGTTTGCAGTAGTCCTATTCGCTATCCTTGCATTGGTACAGGGTGACTTTTTCGGTGGCGTGCCATCGTTCGTGTTCGATAGTGGTTTGGACCCAGCTTTCAACACTGGTAGGGACCCAAGGGCGGATCGGGGTCCTGTCGTCTTCCCCCCGGCTCCCCCGGACAACGGGGAGACCAGCGGAGTGGTCCCTGGGGCATCAGGATTCGGATTTGTACCACCAGCCGCCAATGGACGTAAGTTTTTATTTAATTCAAGATTCTTTTCTACTTTATCGTTAATGTAAAGTCCTGTAAAAGGACGCGATGGGGTGTGTTTTAAAGCAAAATTCTGGAAGATTAACGCCTTTTCGCGATTCCTTTTGTGACGGTGGTGCAAAAAGTGCCATTTGTATTAAGGGGCAGACACAAAGGCGAAAAGGACTTGCACACAGATATATTAACTAGGTACTATCAGGATGGGTAGTCTGTCCGTGCGTTGGTGACGTTGAATCGTATTTCTTCCTAGTGTATAATAACGTATAATAACGCTCTCGAAGGCTTTGAACTGGAAGGGATGGCCGGCCGCCCTCTCGCTAACGTTATGAATGGTTATTAAATTAAGCAACGTGGACGCGACGTTGTTGTTCCTCGAAATACCCTAATAAATTTGCTCGGTTCTTGTTCGGCAAAGAGGTCCTTTTGCGCACTAGACGCCTTTATGGCTCTTGGAAACTAATACATACAATACCTAATACCACTATCAAGAACTTAAACCCCCATATACCTACCCTATACCACACAAAATATTGAGACTCATTTGAATCCTTCTGGAGATAGTGACAATTATTATTGTGACCAAATTTTCAATAAAAACCCAAAAAATCTTTCCTTTTGGATTCCCGTCATTTCAAAACTCGAAATGTTGTCGGTGACGAAAGGTGTCCGCCTGACGTCAGATAAGGCGATTTACAAAGGGATGCTGCGGTCTACACCCAACTATTTCCAAGAGCCTGATTTGATCGTTGTTAAGCAAGGCGCGATTAGCAAGTAAGTTTGAGACAAAGGAGAGCCCCAATGGTGGTACTAGGTGGCGGTGGTTATTGGGGCGCAAAGGAAACTTGAAGACGACCGCAAACGACTCAGGAGGGATGATGTCCGTACAGTTTCGACCTGATTTTAATTAGCAAAGTTTCCGAGACGACCCTACCAGTTAACTTAATTGATTGTTTGACGTTAAATAATGTAATTTTGTTGTGTTATATGTTATTTATCGGAAAAAGAGGAATTATTAATATTACGTTGAGGTAACAAATTAATATTAAAAACAAATGAACTGTGTGACACCGTTAGCAGCTTTTTTTCTCATCATTTTGTTGTGTCATAAAAGAGACACTTATCTACGAATTTCAAAATTTAATTTAATGGCTGACTACCGTTTGAGCTGTTGCCTGTTTTCTTATGCAAATCTGGAGAAACTGTCGTCATTTGTCATCTATTAAAAAAAATGACGTTAAGAAAATCATGCATTTCATGATGTGGCGTGTTTGTTTTGTTTGTTACTATTGCTATTGTAATTTGTTTTTTCTTTTGTTTCAGACGGTTTCGGAGCACACAGGCCTTTCTACTTGTAAACAAACGAAAAACGACAAAAAAAAAAGTAAACAACCAAAATCAAACGTTAGTCGAAGAGGAATCTGATAAAAAACAGAGCACCTTTTGATAGAAAAAAGTACTTTTGCCATACATACAACAATTCATTTAATTTTTAATATTATAAAACCATTACAAATGCAAGTTACATTGTTTAAGGTGCCTTAAGTTTTTTGCACAGGGTCATACATATTTATTAAATTAGTTTATAACGAACAATAGCGAATTATAACAGACTTTAGTTTTCAATTTAATTTAATATTCAAATAATAACGTTTTAATAATAAATTTAACGATAATTTACACATTTTACATCGACTAATAGGTACCTACCTGTAACATTTTGTAATTATTTTTGTTACTTATGTATGTACTTAGATAAAATTTTCTGTATATTCTTTCTTACCTAAATACTCTACGTTTTTTAAATAATTATTTATTGAACTGTGAAAAACTAAATTCTTTGTTCGAATATTTTTTTTTCACGCCGGCTTATCTGCCTAAGAATTATTTTTTTCGCAGTTCTTGCTTAGACAATTGATACGTTTCTTTTTTTTTTATGTTTCTCCTTTCCCACTACTGCCCTCTGTTTTTTTAATTATGGGGCCCACTTATTACACCTAATAATATTTATGTACAATCAATTTGTTTGCCGATGGAATTGTTATCAATTTGACGATTTACATGTTCGTCAAGGTTGATAGTCATTTAGGCTAATATTATATTATACATTATTTATAAACGGACACAAATAGCAAAGTTACCATTAATTCTCTGTATTATTATTTATTATTAAATAAATGTTATTTTATACTTTTCACCCTTGGCTCCAATTATTTATTGTCGGTTGTTTAATTGGCCAAAACGCCAATTACGAAATTAGGGTAAATACAGTTATTACCTAAGATTTTAATTAAACACATTTAGCATTTATTAATTTAAAATTATAATAAGGTACAATTTTTAAAAATTATGCTTATATATCACACGCTTTTTCGACCTTAAACTTTCGGAGATATTATTCTCGAACGTGACAGGTCTTCCTAAATTTTGAACATTTCAAATTATCCTCAAAAAATTCAGGAATGTACCAAATAATTTTCTAAAAATCTGAAACATTCTGGAGTGTTGTAGAACATTCTGTAACACTTTGAAACGTTTTAGACCATTCTTGAACATATTAATTTTGTTTTTGAAAAATTGTTGTATATTCTTGAAAACTTGGGTTCATACTAGGATCTTGTAGAACATTTTCTGGAATATTCTAGAACAACAAAGAGCATTTTAAGTGGCTCTGGAACATTTCTGCATATTCCATCTCGTGATCACATTATATTGTTCATAAATACTTTAGCTACTTGTTAATAAATAATCAATTCGTATTACTGTCTATCTTATCTTCGATAACCAAAGTTTTCGATGATGATAAGTTGCAAAAACTTCTTATACCTGTGCCTTCCTACGATGTATAAATACATAAGTATGTAGTATCAATTTACGTAATCGAAAATTTGTGAGCATCAATCATCTATCTCTACGTTGAACACAAATCATGCAACATCTGGTGAACATAAAAGTTACTTGGAGGACTTATCTAATACGTCGAATATTATAGTTAATGTGGCTAAATAACTTCTCGATTATACGGTACTAGAGATATTATAATTATGTTATTTGGGGGGTCTTTAAATCTTTTAGATAATTGGTTAGATCCATTTATAGATAAATAATGACTAAATAAATATGCTAGACAGTTAATTTAAAAAAAAGCATCATTAATGTACACTATTCTGTTTTTTTACTTATTATAAATTAACCTCAGAAAGTGTTTTAAATATTTATTTTAATATTCAAAGGTGAACTTTATTTATGAAAGAGAAATAATGATGGTGTACCTTTGGTGTAGTTTTAAGAAAAACATGACAGGATATATGTACCATGGTCGTTGATTGTACCATTGGAACGTTAAAAATCAGACAAGGTTGTGCCGTACCGGATCCGGAAGTAGCATTTGATTTGTGATATTGTAAAATTAAAAATCGATGAACCATATGAAACCAAATCGTTGATATTGATCGTAGAGCTTGTCCTTAACTTGGACAAAATAAAACAGAAGGATTTGATTTTGAATTTTGGAGTAAATTAATAAATACTTAGTCATAATTGCTTTTTAAACAATTTTCAGATTATTAACTTTACTTTCCAATTATTTGTTTTTTTTTTATTAGTATTCTACCTGCACAAAGTGGCGAAACTGGACAAAAACATTAGCAAAAGTATGGGCTTTTAGTCAAAAATAGAATTTTAAAAATTTATAAATTTTACTTATTACTGTATAAATTATTTGTCATTACATTTTCTTTCAAAATTTCTAATTTTCTCACAGTCCATTGGCTTCAAATCCGTCGTTTCTTTTATAGTACCATCTTCGGGCGTTTCCTTTTAATTATCGTGGTTCGTGGTACGTATATGTACGTAGTAGAATACATAGAAGACTCTTGTAAGAAGAAGTCGTTAGAGTTTTCGGAATGTGTATTTCCTACGGGCTGTTTAACGTCAAGCGCACTTAGAGCAGCTCCTTACAACTCTGTAGAGCACTTCTAATCCACCTTAATTGAAAAATTTAATTAAGCAAACTTGCGCTTGCTGCTTGGATTTTTTCCTACCGCTTTTTCTTCATTCCCTTTTTCTCCTCTACTTTGCACTTACTCTCCTCTCTCTCTCTCTCTCTCTCTCTCTCTTCATTCTTCCTTAACACAAAATTAAATCTGTCTAATTGCAAGCGACGAGTGTTAAATTTGTAAAAGAACCCCTCCACCAGTTAAAAAAAAATCGGCAGAATTAAAGCTCATCGCAGCGTAAATGAATTGGTCGTTAAAAAAAAAAATATTAAGTACCTACTACGTAATTTATGTAAATTACTTAGTCGTTATTAGCAACTGTATAAATTAGTGAACGCCCTGTATAAATGAAGACGTAAGATCAATAGTTATTTCCGATGGGATGCTGCTGTTTCGTGAGTGAAACAATAAAAGAGTAAACATGAAATAAAAAGAGGAGAATCGCGGAAAACCTACTGACGATCTCGTCTATTTTGAACGTCTGTCGTCAAAGTTCCATTACTCAGGGTAAATAGGGACTAAGAGGAAAATCAATATTGTCTGCATTTTCAATTTGTAAATTGAGACGTCAAACGGCACAAAGAAGTAATTTATTCTCGTTTTTTCGTTACAAAAATACCTGGTCTGTCGTCGTCGTCTGCTAATACGGTCGCTTTTTGTTTGTGATAAAAGCCTGTCTACCAATCAGCAGTCAAATTTATTGATTGCGATTGTCAAATATCTAAACATTTCACTATCTATCGAAAGCTCTGTCGTATCGTTCGTTTGTTAAAAATTGAAAATCAGGGAAATTTTTATTAAAAAAGGTAAATTTTCTAGCAATATTTCAAAACCCATACGAGTAAATCCAAAAATAATTCTTAGAGGGGTGAGGGAGGTAACACTTTCCTAAGATCTGCATTTGTCGTTTTTTAGAATGAATATTTTTTCTTCATATTCAAGGGCGAATCTTTCTCACAGCAGAACCCTTAAGGGAGAAAAGGGGAATCTCCCCCATTTTTTTTATTTAAATTTGCCACTAATACTACATAGTATTCGTAATAGGTACAATAAATATTAGTGTTACACAGAATAAAAGATTAATTTTACGATTTCCGGTCGCTTATCCCAGATAACTTCTACCAACGTTTCGATCCGTGATGAGGTCATAATACGTGGGGTCGTAAATACCCGTTTTGATGGTAGTTCGAGTTATAAATTTCGACTAAGGGTTGGAGTATCTGACCGTACAGTATCCCAGATCCCAGTCAGTGAGTAGGTAGTAAATGTGGCTCGCAGGTGAAGCATAAAGTACACGAACACAAGGGGGTTGATAGTTTCGTACATCCCGGGAAGAAAAGTGTATGTGTGCGTGAGAGGGAGAGGGACAGGGTGGATTAGAGCGAGATAGAGTTTAATGCAGAACTAAGTTATCGTTCTTTGTTTTGCCGCCGATATAATCACCGGAGCGAGTCGTCTAACGTCTTAACGACGTCATAAAATTTCCCAGATCTGCTTGCTGGTCATTCTTGTTCATTATGACCTTTGTGCCCCACCAAAAATGCGTATAGCGTTTCGTAGGAAATAAATTTAAAGGGACAATTGCTGACGAGGAACATCAACGGTCCTGAAATTGGGACAGATAAAAATTTTGCGAATTGTTGTAGCTCTAGTGGCAGGGCGCGTTGTCTGCAGCAGACGTCTGGCAAAAACGTTATTGCTCTCTTTTGGTGTCTTTATTTTTTTGTTGTTTTACTTTTAAAAGATGCGCTCGTGCTCCGGCAATAAAAATAAGAAGCGTCTACCGGTCTCCACACTGAAATGAGCCAATTTTCTCCGTTTACCCGATTCAAATAGCTACTCCTAATGCGGTGGTTGTATTCGTATTTAATTTCAAACTCAAGTAGTCACCAAAATTACTAAATTAATTTTTTTAAATTTTTTATTTTCAGCGTGGAATGAACCTGCGTAAAAGCATTGATTCGTTGGCTGCTGATGGTTGGGTGAGTACCTAATACATTTTCTCTTTCTTTTACTTTGCGTCTCGTTTGATCTGGTGACGATTGACTTTAATGGCTCCCGAAGGAATCCTAATGCGTTTTGGGGATTTCCCAAATTCATAAACTCTTTTCTTATCGCGAAAAACATTAGCATATCGGTGGTAAACAAGGAGGTTGCGTTGCGTTGCGTTGCGTTGAAGTCTATTCCCGATAATATCTCCCACATTATATACAACCCATTTAAAACAATGGTAGATTAACTCGAACGGCTCCGTTTAATGTTCCGAAAGGGCACTTTAAAACCTTCCCACGCATAATTAAAATATATACGAACCGAACCGCGAGTTACGGTTTAAATAATTGCTGAAACTTTGCAACTTTGAAGTTTTAGGACCAAAGTTCCCTCTAAGCTATTTTGAAATAGAAGAATTTTTAATGCATATACAAATTTTATTTTGAAAGTGCCATAAAGGCATTCGATTCACCGAAATCTCCTCTTTCCGATGGTTTAAGCAGATTTTAAAAATTACTCAGAATAAGGGAGCTACAGCTTCGAAAAGGACTGTATGTTTTTTGGACATTTTGAAAAATAGGTAATTTTTAGGGGCATTTTTTATGCATGTCCAAATTTTATTTTGAAAGTGCCATACAGGCATTCGATGCACCGAAATCTCCTCTTTCCGATGGTTTAAGCAGATTTTAAAAATTACTCAGAATAAGGGAGCTACAGCTTCGAAAAGGACTGTATGTTTTTTGGAAATTTTGAAAAATAGGTAATCTTTTGGGGCATTTTTTATGCATGTCCAAATTTTATTTTGAAAGTGCCATAAAGGCATTCGATGCACCGAAATCTCCTCTTTCCGATGGTTTAAGCAGATTTTAAAAATTACTCAGAATAAGGGAGCTACAGCTTCGAAAAGGACTGTATGTTTTTTGGAAATTTTGAAAAATAGGTAATTTTTAGGGGCATTTTTTATGCATGTACAAATTTTATTTTGAAAGTGCCATAAAGGCATTCGATGCACCGAAATCTCCTCTTTCCGATGGTTTCAGCAAATTTTAAAAATTACTCTGAATAAGGGAGCTACAGCTTCGAAAAGGACTGTATGTTTTTTGGAAATTTTGAAAAATAGGTAATTTTTAGGGGCATTTTTTATGCATGTACAAATTTTATTTTGAAAGTGCCATAAAGGCATTCGATTCACCGAAATCTCCTCTTTCCGATGGTTTAAGCAGATTTTAAAAATTACTCAGAATAAGGGAGCTACAGCTTCGAAAAGGACTGTATGTTTTTTGGAAATTTTGAAAAATAGGTAATTTTTAGGGGCATTTTTTATGCATGTCCAAATTTTATTTTGAAAGTGCCATACAGGCATTCGATGCACCGAAATCTCCTCTTTCCGATGGTTTAAGCAGATTTTAAAAATTACTCAGAATAAGGGAGCTACAGCTTCGAAAAGGACTGTATGTTTTTTGGAAATTTTGAAAAATAGGTAATCTTTTGGGGCATTTTTTATGCATGTCCAAATTTTATTTTGAAAGTGCCATAAAGGCATTCGATGCACCGAAATCTCCTCTTTCCGGTGGTTTAAGCAGATTTTAAAAATTACTCAGAATAAGGGAGCTACAGCTTCGAAAAGGACTGTATGTTTTTTGGAAATTTTGAAAAATAGGTAATTTTTAGGGGCATTTTTTATGCATGTACAAATTTTATTTTGAAAGTGCCATAAAGGCATTCGATGCACCGAAATCTCCTCTTTCCGATGGTTTCAGCAAATTTTAAAAATTACTCTGAATAAGGGAGCTACAGCTTCGAAAAGGACTGTATGTTTTTTGGAAATTTTGAAAAATAGGTAATTTTTAGGGGCATTTTTTATGCATGTCCAAATTTTATTTTGAAAGTGCCATAAAGGCATTCGATGCACCGAAATCTCCTCTTTCCGATGGTTTAAGCAGATTTTAAAAATTACTCAGAATAAGGGAGCTACAGCTTCGAAAAGGACTGTATGTTTTTTGGAAATTTTGAAAAATAGGTAATTTTTAGGGGCATTTTTTATGCATGTACAAATTTTATTTTGAAAGTGCCATAAAGGCATTCGATGCACCGAAATCTCCTCTTTCCGATGGTTTCAGCAAATTTTAAAAATTACTCTGAATAAGGGAGCTACAGCTTCGAAAAGGACTGTATGTTTTTTGGAAATTTTGAAAAATAGGTAATTTTTAGGGGCATTTTTTATGCATGTCCAAATTTTATTTTGAAAGTGCCATAAAGGCATTCGATGCACCGAAATCTCCTCTTTCCGATGGTTTAAGCAGATTTTAAAAATTACTCAGAATAAGGGAGCTACAGCTTCGAAAAGGACTGTATGTTTTTTGGAAATTTTGAAAAATAGGTAATTTTTAGGGGCATTTTTTATGCATGTACAAATTTTATTTTGAAAGTGCCATAAAGGCATTCGATGCACCGAAATCTCCTCTTTCCGATGGTTTCAGCAAATTTTAAAAATTACTCTGAATAAGGGAGCTACAGCTTCGAAAAGGACTGTATGTTTTTTGGAAATTTTGAAAAATAGGTAATTTTTAGGGGCATTTTTTATGCATGTCCAAATTTTATTTTGAAAGTGCCATAAAGGCATTCGATGCACCGAAATCTCCTCTTTCCGATGGTTTAAGCAGATTTTAAAAATTACTCAGAATAAGGGAGCTACAGCTTCGAAAAGGACTGTATGTTTTTTGGAAATTTTGAAAAATAGGTAATTTTTAGGGGCATTTTTTATGCATGTCCAAATTTTTTTTTGAAAGTGCCATAAAGGCATTCGATGCACCGAAATCTCCTCTTTCCGATGGTTTAAGCAGATTTTAAAAATTACTCAGAATAAGGGAGCTACAGCTTCGAAAAGGACTGTATGTTTTTTGGAAATTTTGAAAAATAGGTAATTTTTAGGGGCATTTTTTATGCATGTCCAAATTTTATTTTGAAAGTGCCATAAAGGCATTCGATGCACCGAAATCTCCTCTTTCCGATGGTTTCAGCAGATTTTAAAAATTACTCAGAATAAGGGAGCTACAGCTTCGAAAAGGACTGTATGTTTTTTGTAAATTTTGAAAAATAGGTAATTTTTAGGGGCATTTTTTATGCATGCACAAATTTTATTTTGAAAGTGCCATAAAGGCATTCGATGCACCGAAATCTCCTCTTTCCGATGGTTTCAGCAGATTTTAAAAATTTCTCAGAATAAGGGAGCTACAGCTTCGAAAAGGACTGTATGTTTTTTGGAAATTTTGAAAAATAGGTAATTTTTAGGGGCATTTTTTATGCATGTCCAAATTTTATTTTGAAAGTGACATAAAGGCATTCGATGCACCGAAATCTCCTCTTTCCGATGGTTTAAGCAGATTTTAAAAATTACTCAGAATAAGGGAGCTACAGCTTCGAAAAGCACTGTATGTTTTTTGGAAATTTTGAAAAATAGGTAATTTTTAGGGGCATTTTTTATGCATGTCCAAATTTTATTTTGAAAGTGCCATAAAGGCATTCGATGCACCGAAATCTCCTCTTTCCGATGGTTTAAGCAGATTTTAAAAATTACTCAGAATAAGGGAGCTACAGCTTCGAAAAGGACTGTATGTTTTTTGGAAATTTTGAAAAATAGGTAATTTTTAGGGGCATTTTTTATGCATGTACAAATTTTATTTTGAAAGTGCCATAAAGTCATTCGATGCACCGAAATCTCCTCTTTCCGATGGTTTAAGCAGACTTTAAAAATTACTCAGAATAAGGGAAATACAGCTTCGAAAAGGACTGTATGTTTTTTGGAAATTTTGAAAAATAGGTAATTTTTAGGGGCATTTTTTATGCATGTCCAAATTTTATTTTGAAAGTGCCATAAAGGCATTCGATGCACCGAAATCTCCTCTTTCCGATGGTTTAAGCAGACTTTAAAAATTACTCAGAATAAGGGAAATACAGCTTCGAAAAGGACTGTATGTTTTTTGGAAATTTTGAAAAATAGGTAATTTTTAGGGGCATTTTTTATGCATGTCCAAATTTTATTTTGAAAGTGCCATGAAGGCATTCGATGCACCGAAATCTCCTCTTTTCGATGGTTTAAGCAGATTTTAAAAATTACTCAGAATAAGGGAGCTACAGCTTCGAAAAGGACTGTATGTTTTTTGGAAATTTTGAAAAATAGGTAATTTTTAGGGGCATTTTTTATGCATGTACAAATTTTATTTTGAAAGTGCCATAAAGGCATTCGATGCACCGAAATCTCCTCTTTCCGACGGTTTAAGCAGATTTTAAAAATTACTCCGAATAAGGGAGCTACAGCTTCGAAAAGGACTGTATGTTTTTTGGAAATTTTGAAAAATAGGTAATTTTTAGGGGCATTTTTTATGCATGTCCAAATTTTATTTTGAAAGTGCCATAAAGGCATTCGATGCACCGAAATCTCCTCTTTCCTATGGTTTCAGCAGATTTTAAAAATTTCTCAGAATAAGGGAGCTACAGCTTCGAAAAGGACTGTATGTTTTTTGGAAATTTTGAAAAATAGGTAATTTTTAGGGGCATTTTTTATGCATGTCCAAATTTTATTTTGAAAGTGCCATAAAGGCATTCGATGCACCGAAATCTCCTCTTTCCGATGGTTTCAGCAAATTTTAAAAATTACTCTGAATAAGGGAGCTACAGCTTCGAAAAGGACTGTATGTTTTTTGGAAATTTTGAAAAATAGGTAATTTTTAGGGGCATTTTTTATGCATGTCCAAATTTTATTTTGAAAGTGCCATACAGGCATTCGATGCACCGAAATCTCCTCTTTCCGATGGTTTAAGCAGATTTTAAAAATTACTCAGAATAAGGGAGCTACAGCTTCGAAAAGGACTGTATGTTTTTTGGAAATTTTGAAAAATAGGTAATTTTTAGGGGCATTTTTTATGCATGTCCAAATTTTATTTTGAAAGTGCCATAAAGGCATTCGATGCACCGAAATCTCCTCTTTCCGATGGTTTAAGCAGATTTTAAAAATTACTCAGAATAAGGGAGCTACAGCTTCGAAAAGGACTGTATATTTTTTGGAAATTTTGAAAAATAGGTAATTTTTAGGGGCATTTTTTATGCATGGCCAAATTTTATTTTGAAAGTGCCATAAAGGCATTCGATGCACCGAAATCTCCTCTTTCCGATGGTTTCAGCAAATTTTAAAAATTACTCAGAATAAGGGAGCTACAGCTTCGAAAAGGACTGTATGTTTTTTGGAAATTTTGAAAAATAGGTAATTTTTAGGGGCATTTTTTATGCATGTCCAAATTTTATTTTGAAAGTGCCATACAGGCATTCGATGCACCGAAATCTCCTCTTTCCGATGGTTTAAGCAGATTTTAAAAATTACTCAGAATAAGGGAGCTACAGCTTCGAAAAGGACTGTATGTTTTTTGGAAATTTTGAAAAATAGGTAATTTTTAGGGGCATTTTTTATTCATGTACAAATTTTATTTTGAAAGTGCCATAAAGGCATTCGATGCACCGAAATCTCCTCTTTCCGATGGTTTCAGCAGATTTTAAAAATTTCTCAGAATAAGGGAGCTACAGCTTCGAAAAGGACTGTATGTTTTTTGGAAATTTTGAAAAATAGGTAATTTTTAGGGGCATTTTTTATGCATGTCCAAATTTTATTTTGAAAGTGCCATAAAGGCATTCGATGCACCGAAATCTCCTCTTTCCGATGGTTTAAGCAGATTTTAAAAATTACTCAGAATAAGGGAGCTACAGCTTCGAAAAGGACTGTATGTTTTTTGGAAATTTTGAAAAATAGGTAATTTTTAGGGGCATTTTTTATGCATGTCCAAATTTTATTTTGAAAGTGCCATACAGGCATTCGATGCACCGAAATCTTCTCTTTCCGATGGTTTAAGCAGATTTTAAAAATTACTCAGAATAAGGGAGCTACAGCTTCGAAAAGGACTGTATGTTTTTTGGAAATTTTGAAAAATAGGTAATTTTTAGGGGCATTTTTTATGCATGCACAAATTTTATTTTGAAAGTGCCATAAAGGCATTCGATGCACCGAAATCTCCTCTTTCCGATGGTTTCAGCAGATTTTAAAAATTTCTCAGAATAAGGGAGCTACAGCTTCGAAAAGGACTGTATGTTTTTTGGAAATTTTGAAAAATAGGTAATTTTTAGGGGCATTTTTTATGCATGTCCAAATTTTATTTTGAAAGTGCCCTAAAGGCATTCGATGCACCGAAATATCCTCTTTCCGATGGTTTAAGCAGATTTTAAAAATTACTCAGATTAAGGGAGCTACAGCTTCGAAAAGGACTGTATGTTTTTTGGAAATTTTGAAAAATAGGTAATTTTTAGGGGCATTTTTTATGCATGTCCAAATTTTATTTTGAAAGTGCCATAAAGGCATTCGATGCACCGAAATCTCCTCTTTCCGATGGTTTAAGCAGATTTTAAAAATTTCTCAGAATAAGGGAGCTACAGCTTCGAAAAGGACTGTATGTTTTTTGGAAATTTTGAAAAATAGGTAATTTTTAGGGGCATTTTTTATGCATGTCCAAATTTTATTTTGAAAGTGCCATAAAGGCATTCGATGCACCGAAATCTCCTCTTTCCGATGGTTTAAGCAGATTTTAAAAATTACTCAGAATAAGGGAGCTACAGCTTCGAAAAGGACTGTATGTTTTTTGGAAATTTTGAAAAATAGGTAATTTTTAGGGGCATTTTTTATGCATGTCCAAATTTTATTTTGAAAGTGCCATAAAGGCATTCGATGCACCGAAATCTCCTCTTTCCGATGGTTTAAGCAGATTTTAAAAATTACTCAGAATAAGGGAGCTACAGCTTCGAAAAGGACTGTATGTTTTTTGGAAATTTTGAAAAATAGGTAATTTTTAGGGGCATTTTTTATGCATGTCCAAATTTTATTTTGAAAGTGCCATACAGGCATTCGATGCACCGAAATCTCCTCTTTCCGATGGTTTCAGCAGATTTTAAAAATTTCTCAGAATAAGGGAGCTACAGCTTCGAAAAGGACTGTATGTTTTTTGGAAATTTTGAAAAATAGGTAATTTTTAGGGGCATTTTTTATGCATGTCCAAATTTTATTTTGAAAGTGCCATACAGGCATTCGATGCACCGAAATCTCCTCTTTCCGATGGTTTCAGCAGATTTTAAAAATTTCTCAGAATAAGGGAGCTACAGCTTCGAAAAGGAATGTATGTTTTTTGGAAATTTTGAAAAATAGGTAATTTTTAGGGGCATTTTTTATGCATGTCCAAATTTTATTTTGAAAGTGCCATACAGGCATTCGATGCACCGAAATCTCCTCTTTCCGATGGTTTCAGCAGATTTTAAAAATTTCTCAGAATAAGGGAGCTACAGCTTCGAAAAGGACTGTATGTTTTTTGGAAATTTTGAAAAATAGGTAATTTTTAGGGGCATTTTTTATGCATGTCCAAATTTTATTTTGAAAGTGCCATACAGGCATTCGATGCACCGAAATCTCCTCTTTCCGATGGTTTCAGCAGATTTTAAAAATTTCTCAGAATAAGGGAGCTACAGCTTCGAAAAGGAATGTATGTTTTTTGGAAATTTTGAAAAATAGGTAATTTTTAGGGGCATTTTTTATGCGTCCAAATTTTATTTTGAAAGTGCCATAAAGGCATTCGATGCACCGAAATCTCCTCTTTCCGATGGTTTCAGCAGATTTTAAAAATTTCTCAGAATAAGGGAGCTACAGCTTCGAAAAGGACTGTATGTTTTTTGGAAATTTTGAAAAATAGGTAATTTTTAGGGGCATTTTTTATGCGTCCAAATTTTATTTTGAAAGTGCCATAAAGGCATTCGATGCACCGAAATCTCCTCTTTCCGATGGTTTAAGCAGATTTTAAAAATTGCTCAGAATAAGGGAGCTACAGCTTCGAAAAGGACTGTATGTTTTTTGGAAATTTTGAAAAATAGGTAATTTTTAGGGGCATTTTTTATGCATGCCCAAATTTTATTTTGAAAGTGCCATAAAGGCATTCGATGCACCGAAATCTCCTCTTTCCGATGGTTCGAGCAGATTTTAAAAATTACTCAGAATAAGGGAGCTACAGCTTCGAAAAGGACTGTATGTTTTTTGGAAATTTTGAAAAATAGGTAATTTTTAGGGGCATTTTTTATGCATGTCCAAATTTTATTTTGAAAGTGCCATAAAGGCATTCGATGCACCGAAATCTCCTCTTTCCGATGGTTTAAGCAGATTTTAAAAATTACTCAGAATAAGGGAGCTACAGCTTCGAAAAGGACTGTATGTTTTTTGGAAATTTTGAAAAATAGGTAATTTTTAGGGGCATTTTTTATGCATGTCCAAATTTTATTTTGAAAGTGCCATAAAGGCATTCGATGCACCGAAATCTCCTCTTTCCGATGGTTTAAGCAGATTTTAAAAATTACTCAGAATAAGGGAGCTACAGCTTCGAAAAGGACTGTATGTTTTTTGGAAATTTTGAAAAATAGGTAATTTTTAGGGGCATTTTTTATGCATGCACAAATTTTATTTTGAAAGTGCCATAAAGGCATTCGATGCACCGAAATCTCCTCTTTCCGATGGTTTCAGCAGATTTTAAAAATTTCTCAGAATAAGGGAGCTACAGCTTCGAAAAGGAATGTATGTTTTTTGGAAATTTTGAAAAATAGGTAATTTTTAGGGGCATTTTTTATGCGTCCAAATTTTATTTTGAAAGTGCCATAAAGGCATTCGATGCACCGAAATCTCCTCTTTCCGATGGTTTCAGCAGATTTTAAAAATTTCTCAGAATAAGGGAGCTACAGCTTCGAAAAGGACTGTATGTTTTTTGGAAATTTTGAAAAATAGGTAATTTTTAGGGGCATTTTTTATGCGTCCAAATTTTATTTTGAAAGTGCCATAAAGGCATTCGATGCACCGAAATCTCCTCTTTCCGATGGTTTAAGCAGATTTTAAAAATTGCTCAGAATAAGGGAGCTACAGCTTCGAAAAGGACTGTATGTTTTTTGGAAATTTTGAAAAATAGGTAATTTTTAGGGGCATTTTTTATGCATGCCCAAATTTTATTTTGAAAGTGCCATAAAGGCATTCGATGCACCGAAATCTCCTCTTTCCGATGGTTCGAGCAGATTTTAAAAATTACTCAGAATAAGGGAGCTACAGCTTCGAAAAGGACTGTATGTTTTTTGGAAATTTTGAAAAATAGGTAATTTTTAGGGGCATTTTTTATGCATGTCCAAATTTTATTTTGAAAGTGCCATAAAGGCATTCGATGCACCGAAATCTCCTCTTTCCGATGGTTTAAGCAGATTTTAAAAATTACTCAGAATAAGGGAGCTACAGCTTCGAAAAGGACTGTATGTTTTTTGGAAATTTTGAAAAATAGGTAATTTTTAGGGGCATTTTTTATGCATGCCCAAATTTTATTTTGAAAGTGCCATAAAGGCATTCGATGCACCGAAATCTCCTCTTTCCGATGGTTCGAGCAGATTTTAAAAATTACTCAGAATAAGGGAGCTACAGCTTCGAAAAGGACTGTATGTTTTTTGGAAATTTTGAAAAATAGGTAATTTTTAGGGGCATTTTTTATGCATGTCCAAATTTTATTTTGAAAGTGCCATAAAGGCATTCGATGCACCGAAATCTCCTCTTTCCGATGGTTTAAGCAGATTTTAAAAATTACTCAGAATAAGGGAGCTACAGCTTCGAAAAGGACTGTATGTTTTTTGGAAATTTTGAAAAATAGGTAATTTTTAGGGGCATTTTTTATGCATGTCCAAATTTTATTTTGAAAGTGCCATAAAGGCATTCGATGCACCGAAATCTCCTCTTTCCGATGGTTTAAGCAGATTTTAAAAATTGCTCAGAATAAGGGAGCTACAGCTTCGAAAAGGACTGTATGTTTTTTGGAAATTTTGAAAAATAGGTAATTTTTAGGGGCATTTTTTATGCATGCACAAATTTTATTTTGAAAGTGCCATAAAGGCATTCGATGCACCGAAATCTCCTCTTTCCGATGGTTCGAGCAGATTTTAAAAATTACTCAGAATAAGGGAGCTACAGCTTCGAAAAGGACTGTATGTTTTTTGGAAATTTTGAAAAATAGGTAATTTTTAGGGGCATTTTTTATGCATGTCCAAATTTTATTTTGAAAGTGCCATAAAGGCATTCGATGCACCGAAATCTCCTCTTTCCGATGGTTCGAGCAGATTTTAAAAATTACTCAGAATAAGGGAGCTACAGCTTCGAAAAGGACTGTATGTTTTTTGGAAATTTTGAAAAATAGGTAATTTTTAGGGGCATTTTTTATGCATGTCCAAATTTTATTTTGAAAGTGCCATAAAGGCATTCGATGCACCGAAATCTCCTCTTTCCGATGGTTTAAGCAGATTTTAAAAATTACTCAGAATAAGGGAGCTACAGCTTCGAAAAGGACTGTATGTTTTTTGGAAATTTTGAAAAATAGGTAATTTTTAGGGGCATTGTTTATGCATGTCCAAATTTTATTTTGAAAGTGCCATAAAGGCATTCGATGCACCGAAATCTCCTCTTTCCGATGGTTTAAGCAGATTTTAAAAATTACTCAGAATAAGGGAGCTACAGCTTCGAAAAGGACTGTATGTTTTTTGGAAATTTTGAAAAATAGGTAATTTTTAGGGGCATTTTTTATGCATGCACAAATTTTATTTTGAAAGTGCCATAAAGGCATTCGATGCACCGAAATCTCCTCTTTCCGATGGTTTCAGCAGATTTTAAAAATTTCTCAGAATAAGGGAGCTACAGCTTCGAAAAGGAATGTATGTTTTTTGGAAATTTTGAAAAATAGGTAATTTTTAGGGGCATTTTTTATGCGTCCAAATTTTATTTTGAAAGTGCCATAAAGGCATTCGATGCACCGAAATCTCCTCTTTCCGATGGTTTCAGCAGATTTTAAAAATTTCTCAGAATAAGGGAGCTACAGCTTCGAAAAGGACTGTATGTTTTTTGGAAATTTTGAAAAATAGGTAATTTTTAGGGGCATTTTTTATGCGTCCAAATTTTATTTTGAAAGTGCCATAAAGGCATTCGATGCACCGAAATCTCCTCTTTCCGATGGTTTAAGCAGATTTTAAAAATTGCTCAGAATAAGGGAGCTACAGCTTCGAAAAGGACTGTATGTTTTTTGGAAATTTTGAAAAATAGGTAATTTTTAGGGGCATTTTTTATGCATGCCCAAATTTTATTTTGAAAGTGCCATAAAGGCATTCGATGCACCGAAATCTCCTCTTTCCGATGGTTCGAGCAGATTTTAAAAATTACTCAGAATAAGGGAGCTACAGCTTCGAAAAGGACTGTATGTTTTTTGGAAATTTTGAAAAATAGGTAATTTTTAGGGGCATTTTTTATGCATGTCCAAATTTTATTTTGAAAGTGCCATAAAGGCATTCGATGCACCGAAATCTCCTCTTTCCGATGGTTTAAGCAGATTTTAAAAATTACTCAGAATAAGGGAGCTACAGCTTCGAAAAGGACTGTATGTTTTTTGGAAATTTTGAAAAATAGGTAATTTTTAGGGGCATTTTTTATGCATGCCCAAATTTTATTTTGAAAGTGCCATAAAGGCATTCGATGCACCGAAATCTCCTCTTTCCGATGGTTCGAGCAGATATTAAAAATTACTCAGAATAAGGGAGCTACAGCTTCGAAAAGGACTGTATGTTTTTTGGAAATTTTGAAAAATAGGTAATTTTTAGGGGCATTTTTTATGCATGTCCAAATTTTATTTTGAAAGTGCCATACAGGCATTCGATGCACCGAAATCTCCTCTTTCCGATGGTTTAAGCAGATTTTAAAAATTACTCAGAATAAGGGAGCTACAGCTTCGAAAAGGACTGTATGTTTTTTGGAAATTTTGAAAAATAGGTAATTTTTAGGGGCATTTTTTATGCATGTACAAATTTTATTTTGAAAGTGCCATAAAGGCATTCGATGCACCGAAATCTCCTCTTTCCGATGGTTTAAGCAGATTTTAAAAATTACTCCGAATAAGGGCGCTACAGCTTCGAAAAGGACTGTATGTTTTTTGGAAATTTTGAAAAATAGGTAATTTTTAGGGGCATTTTTTATGCATGTCGAAATTTTATTTTGAAAGTGCCATAAAGGCGTTCGATGCACCGAAATCTCCTCTTTCCGATGGTTTAAGCAGATTTTAAAAATTACTCAGAATAAGGGAGCTACAGCTTCGAAAAGGACTGTATGTTTTTTGGAAATTTTGAAAAATAGGTAATTTTTAGGGGCATTTTTTATGCATGTCGAAATTTTATTTTGAAAGTGCCATAAAGGCGTTCGATGCACCGAAATCTCCTCTTTCCGATGGTTTAAGCAGATTTTAAAAATTGCTCAGAATAAGGGAGCTACAGCTTCGAAAAGGACTGTATGTTTTTTGGAAATTTTGAAAAATAGGTAATTTTTAGGGGCATTTTTTATGCATGTCCAAATTTTATTTTGAAAGTGCCATACAGGCATTCGATGCACCGAAATCTCCTCTTTCCGATGGTTTCAGCAGATTTTAAAAATTTCTCAGAATAAGGGAGCTACAGCTTCGAAAAGGACTGTATGTTTTTTGGAAATTTTGAAAAATAGGTAATTTTTAGGGGCATTTTTTATGCATGTCCAAATTTTATTTTGAAAGTGCCATACAGGCATTCGATGCACCGAAATCTCCTCTTTCCGATGGTTTCAGCAGATTTTAAAAATTTCTCAGAATAAGGGAGCTACAGCTTCGAAAAGGAATGTATGTTTTTTGGAAATTTTGAAAAATAGGTAATTTTTAGGGGCATTTTTTATGCATGTCCAAATTTTATTTTGAAAGTGCCATACAGGCATTCGATGCACCGAAATCTCCTCTTTCCGATGGTTTCAGCAGATTTTAAAAATTTCTCAGAATAAGGGAGCTACAGCTTCGAAAAGGACTGTATGTTTTTTGGAAATTTTGAAAAATAGGTAATTTTTAGGGGCATTTTTTATGCATGTCCAAATTTTATTTTGAAAGTGCCATACAGGCATTCGATGCACCGAAATCTCCTCTTTCCGATGGTTTCAGCAGATTTTAAAAATTTCTCAGAATAAGGGAGCTACAGCTTCGAAAAGGAATGTATGTTTTTTGGAAATTTTGAAAAATAGGTAATTTTTAGGGGCATTTTTTATGCGTCCAAATTTTATTTTGAAAGTGCCATAAAGGCATTCGATGCACCGAAATCTCCTCTTTCCGATGGTTTCAGCAGATTTTAAAAATTTCTCAGAATAAGGGAGCTACAGCTTCGAAAAGGACTGTATGTTTTTTGGAAATTTTGAAAAATAGGTAATTTTTAGGGGCATTTTTTATGCGTCCAAATTTTATTTTGAAAGTGCCATAAAGGCATTCGATGCACCGAAATCTCCTCTTTCCGATGGTTTAAGCAGATTTTAAAAATTGCTCAGAATAAGGGAGCTACAGCTTCGAAAAGGACTGTATGTTTTTTGGAAATTTTGAAAAATAGGTAATTTTTAGGGGCATTTTTTATGCATGCCCAAATTTTATTTTGAAAGTGCCATAAAGGCATTCGATGCACCGAAATCTCCTCTTTCCGATGGTTCGAGCAGATTTTAAAAATTACTCAGAATAAGGGAGCTACAGCTTCGAAAAGGACTGTATGTTTTTTGGAAATTTTGAAAAATAGGTAATTTTTAGGGGCATTTTTTATGCATGTCCAAATTTTATTTTGAAAGTGCCATAAAGGCATTCGATGCACCGAAATCTCCTCTTTCCGATGGTTTAAGCAGATTTTAAAAATTACTCAGAATAAGGGAGCTACAGCTTCGAAAAGGACTGTATGTTTTTTGGAAATTTTGAAAAATAGGTAATTTTTAGGGGCATTTTTTATGCATGTCCAAATTTTATTTTGAAAGTGCCATAAAGGCATTCGATGCACCGAAATCTCCTCTTTCCGATGGTTTAAGCAGATTTTAAAAATTACTCAGAATAAGGGAGCTACAGCTTCGAAAAGGACTGTATGTTTTTTGGAAATTTTGAAAAATAGGTAATTTTTAGGGGCATTTTTTATGCATGCACAAATTTTATTTTGAAAGTGCCATAAAGGCATTCGATGCACCGAAATCTCCTCTTTCCGATGGTTTCAGCAGATTTTAAAAATTTCTCAGAATAAGGGAGCTACAGCTTCGAAAAGGAATGTATGTTTTTTGGAAATTTTGAAAAATAGGTAATTTTTAGGGGCATTTTTTATGCGTCCAAATTTTATTTTGAAAGTGCCATAAAGGCATTCGATGCACCGAAATCTCCTCTTTCCGATGGTTTCAGCAGATTTTAAAAATTTCTCAGAATAAGGGAGCTACAGCTTCGAAAAGGACTGTATGTTTTTTGGAAATTTTGAAAAATAGGTAATTTTTAGGGGCATTTTTTATGCGTCCAAATTTTATTTTGAAAGTGCCATAAAGGCATTCGATGCACCGAAATCTCCTCTTTCCGATGGTTTAAGCAGATTTTAAAAATTGCTCAGAATAAGGGAGCTACAGCTTCGAAAAGGACTGTATGTTTTTTGGAAATTTTGAAAAATAGGTAATTTTTAGGGGCATTTTTTATGCATGCCCAAATTTTATTTTGAAAGTGCCATAAAGGCATTCGATGCACCGAAATCTCCTCTTTCCGATGGTTCGAGCAGATTTTAAAAATTACTCAGAATAAGGGAGCTACAGCTTCGAAAAGGACTGTATGTTTTTTGGAAATTTTGAAAAATAGGTAATTTTTAGGGGCATTTTTTATGCATGTCCAAATTTTATTTTGAAAGTGCCATAAAGGCATTCGATGCACCGAAATCTCCTCTTTCCGATGGTTTAAGCAGATTTTAAAAATTACTCAGAATAAGGGAGCTACAGCTTCGAAAAGGACTGTATGTTTTTTGGAAATTTTGAAAAATAGGTAATTTTTAGGGGCATTTTTTATGCATGCCCAAATTTTATTTTGAAAGTGCCATAAAGGCATTCGATGCACCGAAATCTCCTCTTTCCGATGGTTCGAGCAGATTTTAAAAATTACTCAGAATAAGGGAGCTACAGCTTCGAAAAGGACTGTATGTTTTTTGGAAATTTTGAAAAATAGGTAATTTTTAGGGGCATTTTTTATGCATGTCCAAATTTTATTTTGAAAGTGCCATAAAGGCATTCGATGCACCGAAATCTCCTCTTTCCGATGGTTTAAGCAGATTTTAAAAATTACTCAGAATAAGGGAGCTACAGCTTCGAAAAGGACTGTATGTTTTTTGGAAATTTTGAAAAATAGGTAATTTTTAGGGGCATTTTTTATGCATGTCCAAATTTTATTTTGAAAGTGCCATAAAGGCATTCGATGCACCGAAATCTCCTCTTTCCGATGGTTTAAGCAGATTTTAAAAATTGCTCAGAATAAGGGAGCTACAGCTTCGAAAAGGACTGTATGTTTTTTGGAAATTTTGAAAAATAGGTAATTTTTAGGGGCATTTTTTATGCATGCACAAATTTTATTTTGAAAGTGCCATAAAGGCATTCGATGCACCGAAATCTCCTCTTTCCGATGGTTCGAGCAGATTTTAAAAATTACTCAGAATAAGGGAGCTACAGCTTCGAAAAGGACTGTATGTTTTTTGGAAATTTTGAAAAATAGGTAATTTTTAGGGGCATTTTTTATGCATGTCCAAATTTTATTTTGAAAGTGCCATAAAGGCATTCGATGCACCGAAATCTCCTCTTTCCGATGGTTTAAGCAGATTTTAAAAATTACTCAGAATAAGGGAGCTACAGCTTCGAAAAGGACTGTATGTTTTTTGGAAATTTTGAAAAATAGGTAATTTTTAGGGGCATTGTTTATGCATGTCCAAATTTTATTTTGAAAGTGCCATAAAGGCATTCGATGCACCGAAATCTCCTCTTTCCGATGGTTTAAGCAGATTTTAAAAATTACTCAGAATAAGGGAGCTACAGCTTCGAAAAGGACTGTATGTTTTTTGGAAATTTTGAAAAATAGGTAATTTTTAGGGGCATTTTTTATGCATGCACAAATTTTATTTTGAAAGTGCCATAAAGGCATTCGATGCACCGAAATCTCCTCTTTCCGATGGTTTCAGCAGATTTTAAAAATTTCTCAGAATAAGGGAGCTACAGCTTCGAAAAGGAATGTATGTTTTTTGGAAATTTTGAAAAATAGGTAATTTTTAGGGGCATTTTTTATGCGTCCAAATTTTATTTTGAAAGTGCCATAAAGGCATTCGATGCACCGAAATCTCCTCTTTCCGATGGTTTCAGCAGATTTTAAAAATTTCTCAGAATAAGGGAGCTACAGCTTCGAAAAGGACTGTATGTTTTTTGGAAATTTTGAAAAATAGGTAATTTTTAGGGGCATTTTTTATGCGTCCAAATTTTATTTTGAAAGTGCCATAAAGGCATTCGATGCACCGAAATCTCCTCTTTCCGATGGTTTAAGCAGATTTTAAAAATTGCTCAGAATAAGGGAGCTACAGCTTCGAAAAGGACTGTATGTTTTTTGGAAATTTTGAAAAATAGGTAATTTTTAGGGGCATTTTTTATGCATGCCCAAATTTTATTTTGAAAGTGCCATAAAGGCATTCGATGCACCGAAATCTCCTCTTTCCGATGGTTCGAGCAGATTTTAAAAATTACTCAGAATAAGGGAGCTACAGCTTCGAAAAGGACTGTATGTTTTTTGGAAATTTTGAAAAATAGGTAATTTTTAGGGGCATTTTTTATGCATGTCCAAATTTTATTTTGAAAGTGCCATAAAGGCATTCGATGCACCGAAATCTCCTCTTTCCGATGGTTTAAGCAGATTTTAAAAATTACTCAGAATAAGGGAGCTACAGCTTCGAAAAGGACTGTATGTTTTTTGGAAATTTTGAAAAATAGGTAATTTTTAGGGGCATTTTTTATGCATGCCCAAATTTTATTTTGAAAGTGCCATAAAGGCATTCGATGCACCGAAATCTCCTCTTTCCGATGGTTCGAGCAGATATTAAAAATTACTCAGAATAAGGGAGCTACAGCTTCGAAAAGGACTGTATGTTTTTTGGAAATTTTGAAAAATAGGTAATTTTTAGGGGCATTTTTTATGCATGTCCAAATTTTATTTTGAAAGTGCCATACAGGCATTCGATGCACCGAAATCTCCTCTTTCCGATGGTTTAAGCAGATTTTAAAAATTACTCAGAATAAGGGAGCTACAGCTTCGAAAAGGACTGTATGTTTTTTGGAAATTTTGAAAAATAGGTAATTTTTAGGGGCATTTTTTATGCATGTACAAATTTTATTTTGAAAGTGCCATAAAGGCATTCGATGCACCGAAATCTCCTCTTTCCGATGGTTTAAGCAGATTTTAAAAATTACTCCGAATAAGGGCGCTACAGCTTCGAAAAGGACTGTATGTTTTTTGGAAATTTTGAAAAATAGGTAATTTTTAGGGGCATTTTTTATGCATGTCGAAATTTTATTTTGAAAGTGCCATAAAGGCGTTCGATGCACCGAAATCTCCTCTTTCCGATGGTTTAAGCAGATTTTAAAAATTACTCAGAATAAGGGAGCTACAGCTTCGAAAAGGACTGTATGTTTTTTGGAAATTTTGAAAAATAGGTAATTTTTAGGGGCATTTTTTATGCATGTCGAAATTTTATTTTGAAAGTGCCATAAAGGCGTTCGATGCACCGAAATCTCCTCTTTCCGATGGTTTAAGCAGATTTTAAAAATTGCTCAGAATAAGGGAGCTACAGCTTCGAAAAGGACTGTATGTTTTTTGGAAATTTTGAAAAATAGGTAATTTTTAGGGGCATTTTTTATGCATGTACAAATTTTATTTTGAAAGTGCCATAAAGGCATTCGATGCACCGAAATCTCCTCTTTCCGATGGTTTAAGCAGATTTTAAAAATTACTCCGAATAAGGGCGCTACAGCTTCGAAAAGGACTGTATGTTTTTTGGAAATTTTGAAAAATAGGTAATTTTTAGGGGCATTTTTTATGCATGTCCAAATTTTATTTTGAAAGTGCCATAAAGGCATTCGATGCACCGAAATCTCTTCTTTCCGGTGGTTCGAGCAGATTTTAAAAATTACTCAGAATAAGGGAAATACAGCTTCGAAAAGGACTGTATGTTTTTTGGAAATTTTGAAAAATAGGTAATTTTTAGGGGCATTTTTTATGCATGTCGAAATTTTATTTTGAAAGTGCCATAAAGGCGTTCGATGCACCGAAATCTCCTCTTTCCGATGGTTTAAGCAGATTTTAAAAATTACTCAGAATAAGGGAGCTACAGCTTCGAAAAGGACTGTATGTTTTTTGGAAATTTTGAAAAATAGGTAATTTTTAGGGGCATTTTTTATGCATGTCGAAATTTTATTTTGAAAGTGCCATAAAGGCGTTCGATGCACCGAAATCTCCTCTTTCCGATGGTTTAAGCAGATTTTAAAAATTACTCAGAATAAGGGAGCTACAGCTTCGAAAAGGACTGTATGTTTTTTGGAAATTTTGAAAAATAGGTAATTTTTAGGGGCATTTTTTATGCATGTCCAAATTTTATTTTGAAAGTGCCATAAAGGCGTTCGATGCACCGAAATCTCCTCTTTCCGATGGTTTAAGCAGATTTTAAAAATTACTCAGAATAAGGGAGCTACAGCTTCGAAAAGGACTGTATGTTTTTTGGAAATTTTGAAAAATAGGTAATCTTTTGGGGCATTTTTTATGCATGTACAAATTTTATTTTGAAAGTGCCATAAAGGCATTCGATGCACCGAAATCTCCTCTTTCCGATGGTTCGAGCATATTTTAATAACTACTCAGAATAAGGGAGCTACAGAAATTTGTCGAAGTTATCGAATAAATTATAGTGAATGTTTCTGTTTTTTATTTTCTATTTTTTCGTTGTTATAAAAGTAAATTTTAAAACATAAATATTATAATAATTCGCCTTAATTGGGCACATATTTGTATATAGGCATTATTTATTTTAGATAAAGATATCTTAACAAAAATTAGACGATTACTAAAATATGAACAAGATTAAACTATGTATAATGAAGAAATCCTTTTCTTGCTCATGTATTAATTAAAATACTTGAAAAAGTAATTATTAAGAAATCTAACCACCAGTTGCTCGTCGCCTCTGACCTACAAATATTTGAACTTACTAATATTATTTTAATAAACGTTATAGTAAATGTGTCCAAAAGTCCAAGTACCATTACGATATATTGAATACGTGATATGCATTTTCGGTGTAAATTTAAGTTTTTGGATAAATGGAAGCAGTTTGTCTTCAAAACAGCTTCCTTTTCGACTGAATTATAGGCGGAAAGACGTATCAGCATATCGTTTTAGGCAACACATGTTTATTCGCACTAGTCGTCGCTAACGGAAGCGAGTTTATGACCCATATTTGAAAAATTCTTAAACCGTTTCATTTTGATGGTTCGCTCGTCGTTGTCGAAAATAATACGCAAAGTATGTAGGGATATGGCGTTTACTGTTCGACATCCCTATGCAAAAGTGGCGTCCCTTCGTCTCCCCTGCGCGAATGATGCACATACACAATAAAAAATTGTATTATATCGAACGCAAGATTTACGACGCGACAATAAAGCCCGTGTTTATGATGAACTGCGGGGGTTTTTATGCGTCGTGCAAGAAAACGATAAGTCGTCTTCATTATTATTTGTTCTGTCGAATGGAATGGCGCACCTTTTGAGTCAAATCGGGCGTACAAGAAATATTTTTCAACGGACGAAACGTCGCAACGCAAATGTTCGCTTTTCCACCACGCAAAATTACATAACATCATCACACACGTTCGCGGACACCGCCACTTTTCCACTACAATTTTCCAAATGTTACCAATAAAACCTGCAGTACCTCCCATAAAATCCACCCTTGCTTGCACAATTGTCCATTTGAAGATTGCCCGCCCTAAAAAGTACCATTTCTCTAACAAAACAAAAACAGAATTGATTCTATAAACACGACAAACAATTATTTTATCACGACACCCTCAGTTTAGTTCCATAAACTTTGAAAAAAAATTTCTGGCCTATTCGAAATAAACTTGAAAAACCGTCGCTTTCAGGAGCGGTCACTTTGAGAACAGGGGTCTGTTGCGTAGGTCGTAGCTCCACTAGAAAACCTCCTAGCAGGCCGCTCTTGGCCTCACCCGAACCCGCAAAGTCCGGGACAGTTTTTGGTGAAAACCCAATCGGAGGCTCCACTTTCGATTTCTGGCCGTCTGAATTTTTAAATTTTTCCCCATTGTTGTTTTGTAATCTTTCCTTCGCCTCTTCATCTGGCCTTCTCGTCCAAACGAAAATCACGATTGAGGTGCGGCTTTCACTGAAAACTTCCCAATACTCTGGGCTTTCAAACGAGCCCAAAAGCGGCATTTTTGCTTCTTTCTGTTAGGAGCAATCGTTGCATAAACATTCGAGTGTTACCGTCTGTCTATACTTTAGTCCCTTTCACCTTAATCGACATTATCTTCGGAACTAAGGGTCCTATCGGGGAACAGTTTTCATTGCCGGACATGGCAGTCATAGTTTCGTGTCGGATATTTGAAGAACTTTATGTTTTTATTAAAATTGTAGCGCCTTCGAATAATTGTTATCATTTTTAGTAATTATTCTAGACATCAATGTTGAAATTATGCGTTTTTATTTCTTACCAGACGGAAGTTCATTTAGCTAGATTATCGCCATGTTTGTTTGAAAATAAGGAGTTTCCTCCGAGGATACGGCAGATAGATCTCTTTAGGCGTTTCAATCTTAACTCAGGAAATAGACGACAGGGATGTTGCCTGGGGCACTTTTGAAATACTTATTTTGAGGATATTGCCGTTCAGAAAAGCACTTTATAACACATCTTGTCCTACAATTTACCCTTCATTCGGATACACGCTATTTGATTGTTTCCGAAATAAAATTTCATCTATAATTCTATATCTCTCCAAGAGATATTTGAGTTTTTTTATTTTATTTTAAATTCTTTTTATCTAAAATATTTTATTGAGATAGCTGCAACGAAACGAAGTGGATTTAAGTTGGAGATCTACAGCAGTTCTTGTTATAAATCAAACGACATATTAAGAGGAGTCGAGATTGCAGGTTGACAATGATTTCGTTTTTATGCCCGTTTTACTGATGTTCAACCATAAAAATGCGCTTTCGAGACTGAAACCAAAGCACGAATGTACGTAGAAACTACCGAGATCAGGACATGTGCGGGAGTACGTTGAGTGTTGAGGGGGATCGAGAGGGAATATTTGATCGTAAAGCGTCACAATAGTTTCGACGACTTTTTTACTACAACGGCCCGCTTTAATGCCTGATAAAACGAAAGGTGGTAGCGAATGCAAAACTGCTATCTTACGTTTTATTGGCCACCCTATTACCGGAACCGTGTCGTTGCACTTAAATCCAGTATTTCTGCTCCCTGGGAAGTCCCGGGAATTGTCTCGCGAATGTACCCGCGTCTGGTGACCTTTAAAATTAAGTAGGAACTAAAATTTACGTGGGTACTGTCTCTCAAAGCAACCCTCGTTCAGCTCAAGTTTTTTTTTACATTTTCATTCATGATAGTACCTACCTCGTAGCATTTTTTAGTTACAAAAGTGCACCCATATAATTAGGGGTGATTATTGTTTGACCATTCGTTTTTTCAAGCAATCAAAAGAATTTCTTCAGGTTCAATACCTCGGCTGTAAGATTAAATCGGTTCTCTACGAGGACTCCCCCGTATGACGTTACGCGTTAGCGCTCTGGCCTTCAATAACGATGGTAACAGTTGTATCAACTCCCTATTCGTGCTACATTTTTAGGTGAATTATGAAACGTAAAACTTTGTTTAAATTGGTGTTGTTTTAGACTTCCTCCTTTCTTTCCCAAATTATTTCCTGTGTGTCCGACAACGGAAGGATGATGATGGATGCACTTGTTTTGTGTAAATAATAAAAATGCATTACTTTTTAGTTTAATGCATACTCGTCACACCGAATGCACTAATTCAACGTCGAATTAATGTGAACACTATACACTGTACACTGTACGTAACGGTTCCTGATCATTTTCGGTGATAAAATCCATGAACGGAAACAGACCGACAATTTAAGCTCTCTAACCGAGAACGACAGACAGACTGCACCCAGTTCGTTAAAAATTCGGAAAATTTACGGCAATTAATTCGGTGTTTAGATCTTATCCGACGTTCCTTGTTGTTCCCCGGGACCCTTTTCCTAAAAGATGCGATCGAGTCACGCAACTCCACCTGTGTAGAACGTTTTCGCCCAAAGAGGGAATGATTTAATCTGATGACACTTTAAATGGCCCCGAGATGTTATCACGAAACAATTTCAAAAACGGAAAATTAATGGTGATACAAATTCAGGAAACTTTGACTGTATATTTGTTGTCGGCGAATGTTTTGTAATTTTTTTTTTGTAGGTGTCGTACAGGGAAATAAGCGTACGAACTCACGCTGGGAGGGTTAATTACGTCGTAATAGGGGTAGCTATTTGTGTTCTACTACTTGCGAAATATGTAATGATTTCCATCACATTTTATCAAAAGAATTTGTATTAATGAATAATTCTGATTGTGTTCTGGGAATTTATGGGGTGATTTACTGCTGAATATAGAGCTTTGGGTAGTAATTTAGAATATTTTTAAAAACCCAATTAAGAATGATTTTATTTCGTGATTCCTGATAACAGCAGACTATTCTCATATTTTTCGCAAAACTATTTCCGTTGCAATAATATTCATAATTATTTAAATTAAAAAATATAATAAAATACTTCATTCAATAATTTAAATTATGTAATAATTATGAATATTATTGCAGCTAAATTAATTAATCCGATTTTTATTTAAAATTAAATAAAACAATTTCCTCTTCTATTCTATTATAGTTCGTCAAAGACATGAGCTTTGTACGTTTTTTTCACACCTCTATCATTCACTAAATTTTTGGTAAAAATACATTACCCAATTTTTCTTATTTTGGAAAATAAAACAAAATAGACTACAGGAAATTTCAGGGAATAAATTTTGCAACCTTACGCAGTTTCAAATGCATCTCGTCAACAACCCCTTCGGAGGGGAGATGTATTTAATTTTCACGTACTCCACGTTTCTCCCCTACGCGTCCTCTCTCACATCCCGTTGGCTATCCCGCCGTTCCCGAATTATCGAACCCTCCCCGATTTCCCTGCAACGTTTCAAGGTCATCCAATGCTGCTTTTTCGGCGTAGGCCCTGGCGACCGATCGCATACACATTTATGTAGGTACAAATACACACATTTACACCACTGCATTTCGCCTGGTAACAAGCGGCATCGTCAAAATTAAACCCCATAAATAATGGGTTAAGTACCTACTACCTACTACAACCCCTTGCCGAATTTCCCCAATCGATTGCACTTTCCCTATAAATAATTGATACATTTAAGGGATGAAACTGCATTAGAAAGTGCACTAAATAATTTAAATCAAATATAATTTGTTAATTAAAAAAATTTATTTTAAAGTTCCACATAGCAACAGCTTTACGAGGTCGACTGAAGGGCACTCGTTGTCCTGGAGGGGCGCAGTACCCTGTGTCATTCAGATCGAAAGCTCTCTCCCCGTTGGAAAACCGGAACAACGTTGGTTGTTGGGGTCGGTTAATGAGAAATTGAAAGAGAGAAAATTATAAAACCGTTTAATGAATATTACGATAAAGAGAATGCACTGCACGGTTAATTAGGAAAAAAAATTTTATGATTACAATAAATATTTTTGCGTTGGCTATTAAAAATGCAACCAACCATCAGACAACAAAGTTATCGATTACAGGGTGGATCGGAGGGCAGTGTATTGTATTGTATTGTAAATATCTGGGGTGTAGCTATTGCATTCAATTTGTAATTCCAGACGGGGGTTGTAGGTACGCGTACACTTTTACTTTTTACTCCGACTATTATTTATTTTACGACTCTCCTAGACGACTTCGGGCACCTGCGCTTCGCCAGGGTTTGAAATAGAAGGACGTAAAATTTTCAGAGCGAAACAATCAAACTTTAAGGGTTGCAGCAGTAGTACCAGGGTAGTTTCGGATTTATAACTTCGTCAGACTTTATTGCAATAAGAAGCTCAAGTTTTGCTATCACAAAAAATTATTTCTGAAAGCTTCAACTGAAGGACTTTTTTTTTAACTTTAACTAATACTTGAAAATAGACAGATGATGATGCTACGTACGTAATTAGGAAAAAGTTTCGAAAAGCTGCAGCAGTTAGACTCAACATCATTGAGTATTCAAAGTCTGACTCCGTCTGCTTATATAACGCAACGCAACGGGTCCTTTAAGACCAGGAAGAAAGGGTCCTTAACGTCGTTATCCCTGCTTATCCTAATAGCAAACAAGTAACAAATCTTTTAAGATTAAACTTTCTCATGTTGTTGTTGTTGTTGTTGTTGTTGGGTGATTCTTAGAATCCATAATGTTTTTTTTTTTTTCGTTAATATACTGGGTGTTACATAAGGATAATTGGTGATTCCAAAGGTGAAACAGGACAATGATTATGTAGGAATTAGCTGGGAAAGAAAAAAATAATGCTATTTAAACTTTAGCTCAAAGTATAATTTTTTGTGGGGTAGAAATATGGGGATGGAAAGAGTGTAGACAGGAGGAGAGAACTGAGATGTGGGAAAATAGTGAAGGAAACTGGGAGAAGGCTGGCGGCGGAAAAATTTTGGGGGGGTTATCGGAAAGGGACTTAAGAAAGGAGGGATGAACGAAAAAGGTATTGAGCATTGGAGGAAGAAGAAAAATTGACGAAGAGTGGTACAATGCCTCAACGGAAATAGGAATAAATATAGAACAAATATATGAGGGGGGAAAAATATGATAGGGGAAAGATGAAGTGAAATTGTAAGAAGAGTGTGGGAGTCGAGATATGCGAAAGGGATGATATGGGAAGATTGGCAGGATGATGAGATTTTTAATTGATGGCTGGATTAAGAATGTAATGGAAATAAGTTTTGGATGAAAGAAGATGAGACAGTGTGTGGAATAGAAAAACGGGAATAGATGAATACACAAAAAAAAATAAATGCAGACGATAAGGGTTTGGAAATATTACAAAAAAAAAATTGAAGAAAAGAAACAGGAAGCGAGAGGGTAGATAAAGGAAACAAAAGGGAATTTTTCTAAGGAAGAAGTGTCTTAATTTAAGTTGGCACTAATTAGTAGTTAATAATTATAATATTCCAGTGGCGTTTTAGATGACACTCTCACGAATAATATTGAGAAAAAAAATGTAGGCCATTGACTTTTTTAAAAAAATTATATCTTTTTCGGATTAAGCAGCTGATAAAATACAACTTTTCTGTCTCTTGATATCCTTTACTTCGTTTTCGAAGAAAAAAATGAAAACCAATTTAATAATAAGTAACACCCTGTATATTTTTCATTTCGTGTATTTGTATCAACGATTGTGCTCTTTAAGAATAAGAAAGTTGATAATCTTTATTGTGTTACGATGTAAACGCAAACTTTTAGAGAACTTGAGGATGTAAGCAAGCAAGTGTGTCCTTTCTCACGAAACGAGTAGGCACCTACGTTATAAATTGAAAAGAAATAACAAAAAGAAACTGAAGTCTCACGTAATTTCGGGTATTTAATCAATTTTCAAGACATTTGTACTTCGTTTCCGTATTCCTTCTCTCTGAGATCCTGTATAATGTCCTTTTTTTTCTTTTTTTTTTTTTTTCGAAGTAACACAATACATATTATCTAACCAATTCCTCTTCGTTTTATAGTCCCGATGTATATCTTCATTGCCGTTGTTAATGCGTTTGTTGTTTTTGTCTTCGGTGATTTTTACGACTGATCGACCTAATAAAAGCCCCTATTATCTTCGCAAACTACATCCCACCTGACGCATTCGATATTTAATCGGTCTTTTAGGGGTTATTTATTTCCCTTCCGCATGATGACTTAATTTTAAGAAGAAGTTGTTCTATTTTATTTTAAATTTAAAACTTTCAGGAGTGATTTAGACTATTTTAGAAACCCAAATAAAAATGATCCTGTTCTTTCTTTTTTACTTCACTTTCAACCCTTTTTTTCAAAGTTTGGAACCAACGCTCATCACGTTAATTACCCCTAACTAGACACTTTTTTTAGAAGTATGTAAGTTACCTCATAATTAATTTTCTTCGAACAAAATTACTCCAATCCCATAGTTGGTCTCGACACATTTTATTAAAAAAAATTCCTTTATCTCAGACGTTAAGCTTTGAATGATTAAAAACTTCTTGCAAATGCGATGCGATGTACAAAGAAGAAATCGCCTCACAGAGGGAATTACCGCGCGCATGAATATTTAACAACGAAAAAATAAATTGCCAAGAAATGCTGCTCTTAAGACAAGTACGAAATAATTTATGGGGTTTTAGAAAAATAATTAAGCTTTTGCAAAAGGAATGTAGCAAAACGATTAATGCTCCCCTAAACTGATTTATATCGCCATAAAACGTAATCAAATCTTCAGAGATTTCAGATTCATTTGCCTAAACGAATTTTAATAACAAGGCTGAAAATTAATCCAAAAAAAAAAAAAATACTTTTTCTATTTTTCTTTTTATAATAGCACCCTCTAATTATTTTATTTATCCAGGGCAGCCAACCGAAAACATTAAACGAATCATAAATTCGAACTAATTTCTTAATTGCTGTAGGGAGAAGTCCCAAAACAAAAAACTACCCCTGTGTGTAAAGTAAAAGGTTTAATCTTTATTGCATCCCGTTGTATATTGTGGTGCGCCTCTGGACACAACGCGCAGTTATGTCCAAAACACACCAATTCGAAATGGCCCGAATTCGCCGACCTTTTCTTACTTTATGAGGGTTGTAATTGCTCTCTGAGGGTCGGGGACCTTCATTTGCAATAAGATGTTGCAACAAAACAACCCCATTCTCTGCTGACCGACACTGCCCCTATCGTTTTATTAAACTAACGACACGGTGGAGTAAGTAATTTTTATTTTCAATAACTAGCCTTATAAACCACCAACCCCCAACCCAACAGTATCGACTTATATACCTTTAAATTTTGTTAGTACTGTTATTATTCCTATGTAACCATAGAACTCCATAAATCATCTACGGAATTCCAAAAATATTTGCTTGCTAGACAATTTACCCACCCCCTAGCCCCTACCCGTCGTAAGTATAATATTCTCGCAAAACGCGGTATGATATGAATGAATATTGTTAATTTGCAATGGTAATGTGTACTGTGTACGTCTGAGGGAAGTCCCAAGTCCCAAGACGCCACGTATTGCTACTACTCCTGGAGCATCCAGAGAGCAGCCACGTCGCCACATTAATTCTATTGTTCAGACGAGCATATGACCCACGTTGGCGAATGTAGTTTTATACGTAATCATATTCGACTTGCTGTCAGGCACACATGAGACAAGACCACGTCGCTTTAATTAGAATGTATGGATTCGCATTTGAATTTTGTTTCTCCTTTTTATGAATTTTCGTACTAATATGAGTCGTATCTTCCCTGTTTGCTAGCGTACTCGAAAACTGATGGTACCACACGATTCTACGTACATTTTTGCATGTATTTCGGTTTATACGTCATTTTAAACGAGTGCAAACGTCAAATTTTAGGGTTAGAATCTACATGTTCGTGTAGCAAAATGTAGGCAACACATTCAACTTGCCTTTTCAATTGTTTACTTTATTATTACACGTTTTAATAGTCTGCAAATTCCAGATTATTAACTGCTTAATAAATCCAGATGAAATTTTTCAAAAATTCAATACTTTTTAACCTCCATCGAGCACGTTACGGAATTTTGCGTAATCTTTTGCATATTTTAGACAATCTTTGACCATAACGATGATTGCTGTCGGTTCGCAAAAACGATCGCCTGTTTTCATTCAGCTCAAAGAGATTAAAATTCCCGGACTAGAAATAATTGAAGCTCGCATACGTACACATAAACGGGCAGACAGACGAAGGGCATTTCGCTTTTTGAGGGAAGAATTTTAATGGCAAAATTAACTTGCATCGTACGTTCGCCGTTCGTCGAGTCTTTTCTATTCGAGAATTCACTGCCCTTTACCAGGTCGTACCGTAAACCGTATTAAAATAAAACTACTATCGCATTATACCAGCTAAATGTACGTAGAAAGCTTAAAAGTTTCCCTCCCAGCGCGAACTCCGATGGGGTTGGTTATCATCGTCATTATTCTTTTGTTGCCAGTTTCACTTGTTCGTAATCAAGTGCAAATGGGCCTTTTTAACGAGTTGGCCCTGAGCCAGAGCCTGAGGGATGAGACCGAGAGGGGGCGAGGCAATTTAATAAATAATTATAACGACTCCCCACATTATAGGTACTCAACTATAATAATAAGTGTCCTCATTTATGAACTTTGACATTCTCTGATGAGTGAGTGAGTTAGTGAGTCCGGTCCTGTCGAAAATTGTATTTTAAACTAAATTTTTCTTTTGACGTAAATTATATTAGATGAGAAGGGAAATAATTGACACGTAAAACGTACTGGACGTGTGACATTTCACGTATGTTTCCGGCGACAAGGGTAAAAGAGATTTGCGAGGGTTGTCGGGGGTGCTTAAATACCTTATATGTATTAGGAATTCGCATGACCGTTCTACTTCATTAAGTTGGATCAAAGACGACCGTACGTAACGTATTCTCATTCGAAATCCGATTAGATTAAAACCTTTTCCAGCCCCATTTTCAATTAACCCGAAAATTTATGTTCCTTTCTCTAAAGTCCCTTTTAAGACTTGACGATTTAGACTCAAAACAGGCGGTCATTCTTTTAACACAGAATCAGATCCACTGGGGGATGGGGATGATCATTTTCTGACCTTCGGTATCAGAAAAACTAAAATTTGACATTAATTAACAATTAAATTAATATAATCGAATTATTCACTGACAAGTAAAATTGTTGCTGACTCTTGAACAATTGACTTATATATTAAACTGTTCCAAAACGAAAGCAAAAGTTGTTGTTCCAAATCAAAAATAGCAGTTTATTTTATCGAAATGTTTTCGACGAAATCAAAAAATTAAGTTATCGTAGAACTTGAGGGTGAAACGTATTAGAATTCCGCCCATGTTCCTGGTCATTCTGCATATATTGGACACAAGACGAGCGCTCCCTTTTCAGCTCTCGTCATCGTCAAGACGTTTCTGACTGCTTTAACTCCTCATCACGTTGCCGAAACGTCCAAAGTTTTACACTTGATGGACGTTACGTTGTCTTATTTCTCTAACGCACCAAACCCCGAAATTTGCATAGCTAAAGAAACCCCGTGGACCCCATAACAATGAATCAACACGAACGCGGTTTATTGAAGGGCGACCTTAGAATAGCAATGATAAAGGATGTAAATTGGTTGTCTCAGTTGTTGCTTGTACATACGTCTAACACGATCGTACGTACGTACGTACGTACGTATCATCCAAAGGAACAGAATTTTATATTTTTGTTTCTTTTGTTACAGGTGGTAACCTGGTAACTACCCCTAAAGCAGTATGTAGACGTCAACGAATATCGACGATGGTTTGCCATGTCCTTCCCGTAGAGAAGTTTACTATCTTGGCCATAGAAGAGAAATACGTGTATGTGAATAATTTATTGTTTATATTTTTTTAAATAAGAAAAAATGCTTACCTATTTCACGTCCAAAAAAAATTTAATCATTTTTGTCCTTTTCCTACCCCTCTTGATGGATTGTTTGTAAAGATCGTAATATTATTTTATTGTCTGATACACCTTTTGAAATATCTTTGGATTCAAATCGACTTTTAAACAACTTTATTATTATTTACTGTTTGATCCTAGGATTTGTATTTATTTGTTTTTTTTGATAAAAGATCATTTCCATATTTGGTATTAATACACTTCCATTATTTGTATCGGTTTTGGTTTTAACAAAAATTAATTTTTTTTATTGTATATTGTACTGTGTATCAAAGTCATCAAAGGGCAGTACAGATTAATAAATTATTGATAAAAAGTTACGTTTTGTTTAAAAAATTATATATTTTTAAGTATTCTACCAAGCCAATATCAAAATTGATAATAAAAAGTGACGTAACAGTTTATCTACCCTTTTACAAAACGTTTATAATTATTTTCCAAATTCTAAATGATTTTTTTTTTCATATTATATCACGTACCAAACTATAAAATTACTTACCTTATAAATCCACACACCCCTAATTTCTTGTAGTCATATTAAAAGTTATATTTTGTATTTATAAAAAATTGTAATTAATATTTAGACTTAATATGATAATATATTTATTTATATTTAATTAGAATTTAATGTGTAATATTTTTTAGTTTAATTAACCCTTGTTCATTGTAATAATTACGTAGGTATAAATATGTAATATACTTAGCAATAAGTACTTTTATAATATTTATTAAATGTATATTTTTAAAATGCGATAAATAAATAAGTTAAACTTTTATATTGTTTTATTTTCCTCTTTAATAAACAAAAATATTTAACTTAAAAGTGTTTAAAACATTAAAAATTCATTAATAAAAAGATCTCATTCATCTTATGCTCTCCTGGTACAAAATAGAAAATTTTATTTTTGATGTCATATTATTTGTTGATCAGACCTCGTATATATTGAGAAATTTCGAAAAATCCGAAATTTGTATCAGGAGAGCATAAGTTGCTTGGGAAATTTGTCAAATTATTTGTTGATCAGACCCCATATTTCCCATCCAACTTATGCTCTCCTGGTACAAATTTCGGATTTTTCGAAAATTTTTCCAATATATACGAGGTCTGGTCAACAAATAATTTGACAAATTTCCCAAGCAACTTATGCTCTCCTGATACAAATTCGGAATTTTCGAAAAATTTTCCAATATATACGAGGTCTAATCAACAAATAATTTGACAAATTTCCCAAGCAACTTATGCTCTCCTGGTACAAAATATCAATTTTTCGAAATTTCTCAATATATACGAGGTCTGATCAATATATAATATGACAATAAATTAAATAAAAGACAATTTTTACTATTTTCATATTTATTTATTTATATTCGTTTATGTTAAGGAAAGGGAAGGGATGGTGGTAATTTGAAATAAAAGACAGTATTAAAAGACAATGGTTATATTTATTATGCTTTTAAAAGTTTTATCTCCATTATTACTCTTAGATATAAAAAGCCGTAAAAAGCTTGATCATTATAATATAATAGTAATAATATAAGACTGACGTATCAAATTTGCACACTATTTCGTATAAAAAAACACCAACATTCACACGGGCTGGTCCAAGCGGGACGACACCCTTATCACGACTTGAATACTTTATATAACGCCCGATTGACCAGGGCAGTTACCAGTGTGTTTGTTGATCAAAGATAAATAAGGGGGCGCCCAGTTGAACCAGCCGAATTTTTCATAGCCTAAAATTACGAATAAAAACTTTACAAAATTTAACTTTTCATCCCTGGAGCTCATTCTTTTTTTTTTTTTTTGTTTCTTTAGAATATATAGGTACTCTAGTAGTTTTCAATGAACCAAAATACAAAAATTTCTTATTTGTTGTTGTTGTTGTTGTTATTGTTGTTTATAAGGAACATTTTGCAGTACTGACGAGACTTAGTATAATCAATCGTATTTGAAATAATTAATTATTGCTTTGGCATTCCGTTTCTATCTTTTTAATTTTTTTTTTGGGCCAAAAAGAATTAAAGAATAGAGTACATACATTATGTAATAACTTATCCTTAGATACTTACATCTATACAAATTAATTTGAAATGACAACACATATTATTATAATATACAATAGATAAATTTACAATTAACAGTCTTATCGGTTAATTTACGTTTAGTTTTAATTTTTTTCTTGATGGCCCATCGGTACTTACTATCAATCAAGCCCGCAAAATGTTCCCGAAAATAATTGAAAAAAATTAACAAAGTCCAAAAAACAAAACACAAGGCAGCAAAGAAAAACTATTTAGTAACAATAATACCATATAAAAGCAAGTGTTTAAATATTGCTCAAGATAAATATGTTTTTTTTATTTTTTATTAAATTGTTGATAAAATTGTAATAAATCGGGCCCGAGCTGGAACAGCTTCTTTTGTACTCAATCAGATATCACCCAGTTGTTTTGTAACAATTGCGCAAACGATGCAACCCCTAACTGTCGATACAACAGTACTTATCAACAACTCAGTGCAGAATACATCGCACAAACGCATTCGCTACAACCAGCACACGTTTTGAGCACGACTTTTTACCATCTCATCATCTTCAATACTCCTCATTCATCCTACCTACCTACAACGTCATGTATAAAATTGTGCGTTTATTATATACTGATAGCGACTACTTTAACACGCACGCACGCACGCGCCCATTAATAACAACCCCTAAATGTTCTCAATTTTGATATTAATTAATAAAAAAAACTAAATTATAAAAAATTTTTACCCACGTATTTCGTGTGTGAGGTACGTTGTAGCGATTACATGAGGGCGACGTATGCTCGCACCAACTGTTCCAACCCCTAATCCCCGGCTACTACAGTACGCTATAATCAATAAACATAAATTTCCTTCTCAACGTATAACACTTCAAATATTTAAATATATCTGTAGTAATATATGTTGTATAAATCTACATGTATAATTGAAAACAGCGAGGGAGCATCCAACTGGCTACTCTCTATACTTATTATTCAAAAGACGCGCGCGATACCGCGACGCGCCATCAGAACTACAACACCAATATATTATAATTAATAAGTGCAATCAATTTAGCGATAGATAATTAATAGATATATGTATGTATGTATTTATGTACGTAGATAGAGCGGTGACAACAACATATAATAGTAGTAATAATATAATTGTTTTGTTTTGTTTTTTTTTTATTATTTTGTACTTTGAAGGGAAGAAAGCAGGGCCACTATTTTATATGTAATGTTTTCTATCTATGCGTGTATGTATGTAACGTTAACGTTGTGTGTGTGTTGTTAATTTTTTTTTTTAGAGGATAACAACTGAATTAGGTACGTGATGTTCTGTTGTTTGCTGGTGAAATTTTTAAAGAGGGTGGCAATTGTTTTTTTTTTTTTTTGAACATCAGGGGAAGAAAAAGCGGAGTGATTAATTATTCATTGATTACGATGTTAACGAAGAAGAAGCCGATTATAAAAGCGACAAAAAAAATAAGAGCACACAACCATGAGCACACACTACCTACCTATGCACTAACATCAATATATTATATGCAATATAAATTCGTAGCACATTATCTGTGTAATACTATACGTAAATAATATAGGTAATATTACAAAATATCGTAATTTCCATCCAAATTTCGACTCTAAACCTAGGTAGTAAATTACTATCACTGGCAATATTGTTATTACTTTTTAAAATCACACTTTGAACAACCAGAATCGAGTACCTAACAGTAATTGATAGATGTAAGTAACGACGACGCGACGATGACTTTTTATTTTTTTTTATTTTGTAGATGATTCGATGACGTTAATTATAATATACTTAAAACCCGATTCCAATTATACGACGGAATTACGTAAAGACTTACTTTTCTTTTTAAAGCCAATTGTATAAAAAATATATTATAGTATTATTATTATTACTTTTATCGAATTTCAGTACAAAAACACTTAAATGCAGGCAGTCTCTTACGCGCTAAAATGCTTTAATTTCTTTTGTTTTTTATTGTATTACATCTCATGGTTGGTGAACAAGCGTCATAAAAAAGCGAAGAAAACAGCCGACTATCGACAACGTGTTTGTTAGTTAATAAAAGAAGAAATAAAATAAACTCGCTGGTGCTTCTTTTGTTTCGATAAATTCCACGACCTGTTACCCTGATAGCATACGCCAATTTTCTTATCGTTATAACTATATAAATATATTTTTTTTATAGTGGTGGATGATATCGTATTTACAAAACATCCTCAACGTTCACTTACTTCACAAAAAAAATTTTTTTGTCTTTAAAAGTTACTTAGGCCACTATTTTACTTTGTTATAAAACCGAAAACAAATGCTACTACACACGTTGAGGACAAAAGAACAGAAAAAAAAAAGAACAACAACATTGGAGCACTCACTGATATTAGTTAGTATTAATTAGTAAGTAGTAAATGTCTCTGCTTATTTGCTTAATTAATTAATCAATTATTTATTTATTTATTATAAAGCTCCAGACGACAAAATAATTTTTTTTCTTTTCGTTTTCGAAAAAAAGACGAATTGTTTGTTCCGCACACCAGCGCAGACGTGCTTAATAATCATGTCCATACATTTCGTATTTATTCTACCTTAATTATGTACGATAATTATTAATTGGTACAGTAAAAGACTAATTAGTTGTATGTTCTATAATCTACGCTTACTTATGATGTACCATCATCATATCAAATTTAGAGAAACGGTTCGATTGATTGGAAAAATTAATACATATATGTATATGTATGTACACAATTCTCGATCGCCAAAAAGGAAAGGAAAAAGTATACAACATCGTAGTAGATAGACCGTACATTACTATCATATAGGCCTTGATTAACAACAAACAAACAAACAAACAAACATCGAACTCTCCACTGCCCACTTGAGACCCCAAAAAACAAAAACCTAAGCAAATCGAAACAGCCAAAACAAATGAATATTATTGTATGTATTATTTATATCACAATCCTAAAAGTATGGCGCAATAATTCTAACGTAAAATAAATTATTAATATGGTACGATTTTATTTATTTAATTATTATTTTTTTTTTTTTTGAGACTAATTATATGGCACATTTGAGAAATTTTTTTGGTAATAGATATTACGAAAATGCCTACGATTCGACCTTTTTGAAAATTTGAAAATAGAAATAAAAAAACTTGGCAATTTCGCGATTTATTTTTGACGACTCAAGTGAGAGTGAGGTGTTTTTTGCGGGTGCATGCAAACTACCTAAAAATACGTTACGTTAAGCTACAGGGTACACACTAGGGCACGACACTACAATATACCTACTTTATCAGAGGCTTTGGCTCACACATTCCGCGATTCGGTCGATGCGTTTTTGTTTTTTTAAGTAAGTACCTATCGTATTTTTTACTTAGAAATGAAACAGATGCAAAAGCCCTACCTTGCTGCAGTTCGTTTCTAAATAATCAATCAACTAGAGAAAAATTACCAGCCCTGCCATGAAACATTAAATATCATAACCAACAAACGTATTCATTATAATAATAATAACACCGTATTCTTTTATCTCGTATTCATTTTAATTAACTCTTGTCTTTTTGTTCTTTTTGTTTTCCTTTTACTACTGTGAGAGGTAGCAATGTAGAGAAATTGATTTAGATTGATTACAATAATAATAATAATAATAATAATAATAGTAATTAATAATACATAGTTGATAATCGGTTAAATAATATTACCTAAGTATCGCTTTTATTTTTCTTTTTTTTTTTTCTTTAATTTATTAGATATTATAATTAACAGAACGTATTTGTTTCTAGAGGATATAATGGCAGTTGTGGTTAATATTCCTCGTATTATCAACGAAAATAACTATATTTAAAAGTGGAACTTGGGTAGAGGGGGGTAAACATTTGGCTCCTACTATTCGTTTTTTTTTTAATAAAAATCCCTAGATCATTGCGAATATTTAAGTAAGAAGAAAAAACCTGAGTAATTTAACTATGTACTAAATATTTATGGGGAGGAAAGGGTGTGCAGTTTTTGATGTATTTGTGCAAACGGAATTTTTTTTTTTTTAAAAGTTTCTTTGCTAAATGTTGACCACCGTTATGACCCCGTCTAATACTTAGAATTCCAAAGAACAAAGACTAATCCATTGAGAGGAACTAATTCAACAATTACTTATATGATTTGTATAAAATTTGCAAAAGTAACGGATTTTGTACTCAAGCAATTTTCACTAATATTGCCACTTGCATCGCTCCAAAAAAGTCCTATGTATATCAATCGGTTAATTAATTAATTAATTAACTAAATCATTATTTTTATGTTCGTTAAACAAAAAGCAAGAAACAAATTCCTGTGTCGTACTACATATATAAATAAACAAAAAGAGATTTAAAAACGTATGTATACTTTTTTTTTTATGAAAGAGTGAAAAAAAATAATTAGTAGATATCTAAAATTAAGTATTAAAAAAATGGATATGGTGTGAAGGGACTTGAAAATTTTCCGAAAAAGAAAAATGTGTGTAACGGCAGATGAAGTGGCAGGATGTTGTGGCAGGGTACCTAATCGACCGCCTTTAATCCATCTGAGATTTTACGTTTCGACACATGCACACATCCCACTCGCTCCTCCGGGTACGCACCAGCATCCCCGGGACATCCACACCTATCACTAATTATTGGGAAACAGCAACTTGGGAGAATTTTGTCACAGACGTTGATTCATTCACATAATTTTGTTTTATTCATTTGTTAATATGTGTAAGTATTCATTTGTTTTCCGAGTGTGAAAAAGAAAATACATATGTTGTTGATGTGGACGTTACGTTTTGTTCTATTCGTACGAGACAACGAGAAAGACAATTAATCAATCGATAGATAATATGTTGAGAGAGTTTCGTATAAAAATAATTGAATGAATGAATGAATGAATGAATGAATGAATGAACAAACTCTGTGTCCATCTCACATTTTCACAAATTTACAAACGACCGCAGTCAAAATATAAATTCGTGTTTTACATAAGAAACTCGATTGCTTCTCAAATTCTAATAATGTTCATGTTAATAAATTCAATTGAATGAATGTATACTTCAGTTATGTATGTATGTACGTACTTTCTAAATAAATGTGTTCTCGAAGAAAAACTTAGTTAAAAAGGTATTGTACTAAATCACAAACTTTGAATGATAATAGATAATAATAATAATATTAATAAACATTTAAGTGATTATAATTATACTAAACGCTAACGCAACGTAATAATATATTTCTACAACAATAAAAAATAAAAAAAGAACGGAGAAACGCCACGACATCTGAATCCTTTTTTTGTTTCACTCACCTTTTGTTTTAAAAAAAGACTATCATAAACAAAAGAAAAAAAAAAAGAAGGAAAGTCGGAAACGTTCCCCGCAATAACGAAAAACTTGATAAATGCCATAAAATGCATAACAACTTAATATTTAAATAATAACTCTGTTCATTCTTAATCCGAATCAAAAAAGAAAATCAATCGACCTGATTTGATCTGATTTTACTTATTATAGAGACACAGTAAGTTAAGTATATTTATTATGTACTTGTTAAAAAATCATCTCTTCATCATGACCTACACGAAAATAGACTTTTTTAATTTAGAAAGCACCTAAGCAAGCAACTACTAGACTTACGACGACCTCTTAACAATAGGTATAATAAAATAATAAATTTGATATCTACATAGGTATATACCTATTAGGTAGGTACTACTAAACATCAAAATTTGTTAAGTAATCGACTTTTTGAAACCGAAATTTGAATTTCGAACCAACTCAAAATTTCACTCTCGAGAAGAATAAAAATTAAAAAATGTAAAAAACAACAACAAAAGAAAAAACAAAACCAATTCTCCTAATTTCTTACGAAATATATTATGTATAATAAATACGCAATTAGACTAAAATCAATTATTAAACCTATCAAAAGTTACGCAACGTGGGGTGTAAACATTGTTAAGCCTTCTTTGTGACAACGTATGGAAAATGAAAAATAATTTTGAAAAATGAACGCCATAATTAGCTCTCCGATTACAAAACCGATAGATAGATATGCATCATGGAAATTAACTAAAAGTACAATAATAATTGTACATATACCTACTTAAACACCCCTATAACGAAAGGGTTGGAAGATTGCCTACAACACAAGATATAGGTATATGTATATGTATATATGATGATTAGGTAGACGACAACATCAGTGAGAGACGAATTAACGTAAGCTAATAGGTAATTTCGGATTGAGAATATACAGAGTGTCACACACATTTATAATAACAATAATAATAATAATAATAATATGTAAATTAATGAGAACTATTAAATGTTTATCTACCGTACGCGAGTGGCGAGCTGAATCCGACAGAACTCGTCGAGACGAAGGCCGGCCAGTTCCCTCCAGAGCATCCCCAAGTCCAGGTCGTACGGGGATGTCTCTGGCGGGGGTGGACTGGTGTTACGAGCGGCGGCCTTCCTGGAGGCCGCGGGCTATGCCCACAACGACATGGATCGCTGCATCGTCTGCTGTCGGGAATAGCAGTAAGCCAACGCTTTTACGAAATGGGTATCGACCGTACGACAATGGGGACACGACACCATGTGACTGTAATCGCTGAAGAAGTTAAGACGCTGCGTGGGGTGCAAAACGGGTTTGTAGCACGCGTTGCACTGCAATTAAGAAAGGACCACATTGCAAAAATGGGCTTCGGCATAGGTATCCATCGAGAAAATCCGATTTTCGATACGAGGAGTTTCCGGGATAAAAATACAATATTCGAAGAAAATCTTACCTTGATTCGTTCCGTACAACACGGCATGGCAGCGAAGATATCGTACGAGTACATGGTCCCTAAAACGAGGGACGACCCGTCCCATTGCTGACCGCAAAAACGACACCTGATGGCACGACCTGGAGCCCTTTCCAAACATGCCATGCAAACTGCCGTCAGGAATTGTGTACGCCCTTCGCCCTTAACCTGAAACAACAGCACAAGAAGCACCCCATTATAATTAATAATTTCTTGAGAGAAATGAGAAATGATGAGACACTAACTCTTAACAGTAGTCACTCACCTCTATGCAGCTTTTGGCGTGTTGACGAGGACTTAGAAAGAAAGTTCCATCAACCAAGGGATACCTGTCGAAAACCAGCATTTGTTCTTCGCACAGCACGCAATGAACTTTGTTGCGTCCCTGAGATGCTAACGTGGACAATATGAAACAGCGCGTATCGTCGTTTCCGTGGTTACCTTCATCTTCCGTCTGAAACAACCGAAAATCGACGTTAAACAACAGAAACACTAAACTTGGCACTTGTTTTTCGACTGACAAAACAAAAACAAAACTTGGCAATTGTTTTATTTAACAAAGTTCTCTTTAGAATTATTGTTTACATACACTGGCTTGCAATTGAAACGCCACCACCATCCCACTTTCTACTACCCCCATACATACTGTGCAAATAGGTAACCTATGAGTAAATTAGGAACACTCGGTGGTGAACCACTTGTTGTACCCTCTTTCTGTCAGTCTAATATTAGAGAGAGCGAAGAACTTTCTTGGGTAAGCATCAATCAGCAAGTAATAAAATAGATCGGGGGAAGTTAGTTAGTTTATCGTTCACTAGATATCAACAACTGTTTGCACAAGTGTAATCAGTTTCAACAAACATCCCAACATTTCATTAATCCCACATTTGTTTGCAAAGACCTTGGCAAATACGTTTCGTAGATTCCTCCTCAATGTTTACGTAGGACACAATAGTTGAGACAAACATTATGACACAAAAATATTCAAAATCGTTTCGTTTTTCCCGGCTCAATTTAAACTGCAATGGCCGACAACAATAACAATTGAATACCAAAATGGATGGTAAAAGTAACAATTGAATAACGCAATGGACGACAACATTAACAATTGAATATCAAAAGACCTAATACATACGTAGCTTTTTGTTTCTAAATAACAAAACAAAAGCACAAACATTTGTTTATTTTGGTACTTAAATATATTTGAATACGTAATGTAATAATCCGTAACATTAACCTTCCCCCACAAGACTTCAGAAGGTCTTGGATTAAACTCCGAAGTAATCATTTGCTTAAAGCCCCTCGAGATGAAGATCCCATACAATACCATACCCAATATTCGCGTCTGCCGTGCAGTTATTAAGGGTCAATTCGTACCTACCTACTGTCCATTACGTTCCCCAATTCGGTGCGATGCCCTGGGGCTAGCTGGCACACAAGGTCCCATTTTCTGATTAAGCGTTCGAAAACAAGAAGCCGATTATTATCATAACTCCCGTTTCCATTAACGTATCCCCATTAACGTCTTCTTACCAACAGCACTCGACATAAGGCCAAGTTAAACTATTAGCCACGGCCCTTAGCTACGAATATTACGCAAATCTGTAGTCGATTGTAAATTCGCAAACGGCACTCACTACCCCACCGAACACTCAACTACAAACACGTGAACAGAGCTAATGGACCGATAAAGGTAAATTCCACAGAATATGTCGAAAAATATTAATTCAATAGAAATTACGGTTGTTTAAGAGACCAAAACGAACTGTGTTTATGATCTCGTAAAAATGACCACAGACTGTAAAAATTCTTCCAAAATTAATGGAAATCATGATGGGAGTTAGTAATTTACATCGGCCCATGAAGGCAAAACAATATCGAATAGTTTGGTCGTGATGACCTGGTTGGGTCATTAACAATATTAAACAAAAGAGGGATCTCGTGAAGTGGTAGATAAGTTTCTACCAATGGTTCGGGGATAGTGGGTGTGTGTGTGTGTGTGTGTGTATGTGTGCGTGTTTGTTCGACGAAGTTATTACATCCGTTCTCGTCTTCTGATTAAGCCTTTTGCCGGATATTATAGCTCGGGGTAAACACTTGCAAACGACGCATTGGCAACCGAGAAAGAGAAACCCTCTTCGGGCCAATACCTTCAAATTTATTACTTAACCTACTCTACTGTACAAAAGGACGCAAAAAAAAGAACACATCGGAGTGTAAAAGGGTAATTAATTAACTAAAAATTTTAATGGCGAATCGAATGGGAAATTTATTTAAAGTTGGTAATACTGTTGATACAATCTCGTAGTAGATAAGTTTAATGACTTCTAAATTCTTGATCAAAGTAAGGTGTACCTTCAGAGCACACACACACCTTTTGTACGGGAGCCTTTTGGGCTCGGTTCTTTCATGTTTAAGATGAAAATTTGCACAATCATTATGCAAATCCTACTTTATCTATCATAAGGACGTGAGTAAATCACGACAATGACAACGAGGCATGACTAAGCTTTTATGCTAATGTGCACTACTACAAAGCTTCCCAAATTAGTCTGTCACAAGAAACTCGAGTTACCCTACACTACATATAAGATTCATACGTACGTAACGTGTTGTGCACAAGTTAAAGCGTCGTTATTTGCATTTTGTACAAGAATTACAATTAATATGAATCTTACTTCCCATCATAAACATCAGAAAAAGTTGAAATTTCCTTATTTGAAAACGTTTTACAGTAGATTCGTTTGTTTTTCCCACTCATTTGAAGCTGTAATGGCCGACAACGGTAACAATTGAATATCAAAATGGACGCCAACGGTAACAATTGAATATCAAAATGACTGCCAATGGTAACAATTGAATACCACATTAAATGAACTATAACTTGCAGAGAAAAGGTCTGAAATAATTTTTTTGACAAAGAATTTAAAATTTTATTCTTGTCCCAACGAAAAATAACATTTAGAGTATTCTTTCCTCGTTATTCGGTCACGTTTGGAAAACCTAAGTAAACAGTGCGTTAGCATACCCCTACCGACGACGTTTCGAAAAATGGAAAACAAGCGTAGCAACGTTTCAAATTCATTCAGTATTCTTCGAAATATAATCAAACAAGACAGACAATTTATTTGGTTTGTGTATAGGGCCTACGCAACCGAGGGACAGACAGGTCGATAGTTGGATAACAGCAGGTACCGAACGGTACAGTCAATGTTAGCTGCAGTTTAAATATTTACATTCAGTCTGCCCGCTTCAACGTTTTCTTCGTTTTTCATTCTTCTTTTTTGTTCAGAATTAATGAACGGTTTATGCAAAGGTAAACTGAAGCGGGCATTTCGTTTTAAAAAAGCACGTAGCTGCTGCATATGATCGGCTGACTTCCACATTTACATTTAAATAAAATGAGCTTTTAACGCTACATTTCATTTTATTGACTTCCGAGATTAAAAGTTTCTTATTTCTCGCTTTTTAATTCAAAAAATTCAATACTGCAACGGCCGACAATATAATAACAACTGAATATCAAAATATCTGACACACGAAACAATTATGCAATCAATAAAGTGAGGTGCATTTGTTTGTTATTAAAATAAAAAAAATAAAAAATGAGCGTAAAAACAAGTGAATCAATTATACTAATGGATCGTCGTCGTCAACTTTTTTATGACATTTGTTTCGATTAGGATTGAAAGGTATCATGCACGCACGCAAAAGAGAATAAGCTATCAAAGCCGTTTTCCATTCTAAGATAAACTGTTATTGAAACGTTTTCGAATTCCCTAATGAAAACCTCAATTTTGTCGACGGAGCCGAAGCAAAAACGTAGGTAATAACAGAAAGCCAATTTCCTGTTGACAAGCTGCGACGTAACACTCCGACAACCGTCAATCGTCTCTTCCTTTACGTCCGATTAAAAATCCCCGAAAACAGACGTGGCATGGAAAAAGAAATAAATAAAACCAAGAAACTTTTTCTTCTTCATCCAATCTCAAACTTTCACTCGAAATTAATTAGGTAGTCGAAATGCATTTATTTAATTACTTTTGAGAGAATTAAAAACAAACGTATGCATTTTCATAGCCCTCGACCCCCCAATCTGCTGATGAGGATGATGATGATGATGATGCCCAACTGTAATCTTGGCTCTGTTCCAAATGGCACTTCTTCTTTTGTTTATGCTTGCCCGTTGGCACACTAGCACATTTTATGACCATTAAATCGTTAAGGAATCTCCATAGAGATATGAAGAGAATAAAACACGGATTACTACATAAATACACCTCGCATTTCATCACTGACAAACGCGTGCTCAAGTCGATCTATTTTTTATTCGTCTCAAACAAATGGATGTGCACGAGTTTTCTTTCTTTCTTAATATAAATCAAAACAAAAGAGGCATTTTTAAATATGTGGGCTACACGACAAGGTCGCTCGTTTCTGGCACGTGGGAACATAAAATTGTATGTACTTGGTGACGTAAAAAATTAATGTTAAGAAATAAATACCAAGTAGGTAAGGGTCGTATTACGGGCATTTAATTAATTGATGGGGCTAAAGACATGTGTCAATGTTAGGAATCTTGGCGCCTGCAACTATTACAAGATTAACAACTTTCCCCTACGCCCTTGGAAAGTTCTAACTCGAAAGGAAGTACAACTGAGAGCGTCGCGACGACGTGCGACATATCGGCGTCGAAGTTTCGACAGTGAGAAATTTTGGGTAGTGTCCATAGATAGGCAATGTTGCCACTGAATACTGAAGTCAAAAAAAAATAAAAAATGCAATTATCGACACATATTACAATTACTATGAGAGATAAAATGTTTTACGTTTCAACGTACAGACAGACATTTACTTATTGAAAATTAATATATGTGAGAATTCTAACAATTAGTGAAAGTTGACAACACTGTCATGTGTATAAGAGAAAAGGGGGAAGTCCCTTCGACGTGGACGCGTCGGAGAGAAAGATGATGTATAGGAGAGTAAAAAACAGAACGTTTCGAAATGTAAATGGGACGATAATTTGATTCTCTCGACGACATCTCCATTTGTCAGGGAAGAAAAGACGGAAGGAATGCTTTGTTCCTTTTGAAATTGATGACGCGAGTTATTATTTGGACTCATTTTGATGCGGCAAACGGAAAATTGATGTTTTCAATCAAGTGTTTTGGGAACAAGAAACGGCGTCCTTTTATAATTGAATATAAAGTGAACATTATCCATAGATACGCATCATGAATATACCATAACAACACTCATTGCTTCAAGGGTTTAGGGTTTACTTAAATTTTTTAACGTACGAGGAAATATAACGTCATTCCCATAGGGAACTTTTCTAAAAACAAAAAACTGCAACAAAGGAAGAACAATTAAATTTCATAATGGCTGACAAAATCAAACAACGTGAGAACAATCGAATTTCATGATGGCCAAGAACAAGTTACAATCGAATTCAAAATGGTTGATAAGACAAAAGAAGCAAATATTCACTACAATATGGTCCCATTAGGTAACTATTCTACTTTAAATTTTGTTTTTTTTGTTCATGTGGTTGGTCAGATACTTATCTACTTCATCCCCATTTCAACATGAAATGTGCTTTGATCCTTTTCGTCCTTTTTTTAACGAATTTAAACACTACGTACGTTTTTAGATATGAGGGTTCGCGATGTATTCAATTTTAGAGAATACAAAGTCCTTTTTCGGTAACCAAAAGGGATAAAACACATAATCCTGGCAACATTCAAAGACATAAAAGGAAGAAAAACTAAGCCAACGCCTTCGGGAAATAAGCGTGATCCACACATAGATCTGTCGAAACAAAAGGGAACATTTGCGGACTTCGGAAGGGACTTTTGCCTAATCCGGATTGAAAAATACATAAATTCCGGATTTGGTCGGGTAACACCACTAGCAGTAGGTATAGCCTGGACATACATACGACCGGAAATGTGGAAAATTCAATTCAATAACTTTCCGAAGAACACAATGAGATTTCACGAAAAAATATTTTTATGTTAAACCACAACACCAAGAAACAAGACCAAAGAACCAATTAATTATTTATTTGAAAATTTTATTGATTTCATATAATATTTTGTACTCGACCCCCTTTTACCCTCAATCAAATTTGGTAAACTGCGTACACAATCACTTCCGCTATTGTGAAATGAACGAGTTTCCCTCTCCGCCCCTTTCCAATAATTTCCGCTAAACTCGAAAATGGCATTTTTGTCACGCTATCGCCCTGGGATATTTACAACCGCAGATTGCGCCCGAGATTGTGCCTTCAGGGGGTTAGAACACGACCCCTTTCCGGTCGACGTATAATGTATATATCAATTGAGTCAAGGGTGTAGGAGAGAGGTGAGGACAATTCTTTTATTTATAGGTTGACATTCTTGCCTGTCGAGGGGCGCTGTGGCATATACATACATACATAGGAAAAGCCTTTTCGCGAAAATATAACTCGCGTCGACCGTCATAAATTCGTCCCCCGGGGGGTGAGTTTCGTACACATTTCGTCATATGTTCACCCTGCAAATCTGCACATAATGTTTGATACTCCGCTGGTCCCGAGTCAGTTATCATGATTTAGTTTGCTACATGTTTTTCTAAAAGGAGGACCAACAACGATACGCATCCCCCTTTTGTATCTGTCACTGCCACCCCCCAGGGTGGGGACTTTCCAAACAGTAATCCGGCTTTTTTTTTACGGTTAAGGGATATTGCTGCGAACAATTCTTAAACTGAGCCCCAAAACCGGACACAAATGACAGACAGACAGACAGACAGAACTTAATTAAATTAATTATTTATAAACACACGTAAAAATATCTTAATCGATCTAAATTGCAAATAGAGAGAGCGAGTGTCAGCACAAATAAGATTAACGGTGCCTTTAATATTTGATTAGAAACAAAGGAGGCGCCGTCTGAATTCACGCTGATGCGTCTGCCTTTCCTGCTTGCCTTACACTTTCCATGGATTACAGGGGATTTACCGAAAACTTATAATTAAATGATTTAGCTAGAATTACCACTGCGATTGTTTCCGAGACGTAAATCCAATAAGTAAACTTTAAACTTGTTAATGATGTTGCTGACAGGACAACTCGTATCTGTGTATACACTCGTGTAGTTTTCTAATTCAAATCTTTAAGTCTCTTCTTCATTTCGCGCAAATTTAAATTCAAAACATTTGAAAAATTGGCGGCAAAAACAATAAAGCAAGAACAATTGAATTTCAACATGGCTGAGAACAAGTAACAATCGAATTTAAAATGGTCGATAAAAGACAAAAGCAGCAGTTATTCAAATGTTTAACAAAAAATCAACGTAAAACCAAAAGACGAACGGAAACAACAACGCACCTGTACGTACATAATGTTTCTTTTATTATTTATGCGACAGTCAAACGTTTGCTGATTTGTAAAAAAAAAATTGAAAAGCATGTCGTTGTCGTATTTTTTTTTTTTTGCAGAATCAGCAAGCAAACAAAGATCGTGATGGAAATTAGCGTTAGAAATGCGAATGAAAAGAGATTTTTCTCGTGCCTGATGCTTTCGCGTACACAAAATTAAAAGGCAAACTTTTCAGTCCATTCTTCTGTTAATCGGACGTGACAGTTTGAAAAGTTTTCAGACGAAACAGGACGAAGAGTGGCGTGGATTGCGGTTTGCTACCCATCCGACTGTGCTGGGGTTTCAAAGGAAACGCGAAAATAGAAAAAAGGGCGTCGGAGAGCGAGTTGTCGGGTTATAATTTTTTGTTCGGCAGCGGGTTCATGTAAATTTTAAAGACGGATGAGGAACGAACGGCAGGTATAGCGAGAGAGATTTTCTGAAAGAGCGAAAATGCTCGTGTTAACGCACTTCGTCGACGACGCTGTCGACGCCTCGCGTCGAGCAATTCATTCGTATGATAATTCTGACTCTTTAACAGGTCGGAATTAATAGCTGCCTAAAGGACCGACCGCTTTTATCGCTGTTTATGTTCAAAAGCTTCATTTGAAATCGTTTTTGAATGTCAAATGCAAAATTAGCTTTTGTTTTTTCAAAAAGTGCAGTTTTTCTTTTTTACAAGACTCGAAACTTGAGTTAAATGGGCGCTTTTACCTTTCATTTACACCAGTGACTAAACCTACAAACAACACTTTTACCCTCTTTTACCCTTATTATGTTTTGTATTAAAGAGTGGCTTTATTTTATCGAACTGACAATTTAATATCGACTTCGCATCCCCTTAGATAAGGGTAAATAACAACAACATGGATTTATATACGTAGGTAAAGTGCAAAATTTTAAAGAGACATTATCGACTTCGGATTTGCAGACAGCGCAGACGGGGTTTAAATTATTTCGCGATTCGGAAAGATAGGAAGACATAAACCACCCCCACGTCTACCTTCAAAGGTGCTTGACACTTCGCATATAAACAATTTATTTTATTTTGTTCTAAATATTGTTTTATTTGTTTAAATCACTTGGAATCATTTCCATCCGGATGCACGTGTTTGTAATTAAAACTAATCCAATTTGGACCCATAAATGTACTCAAAAAAAAAAAAAGAAGGGCACAAGAGTGCCAGCTAATTGCGCTGTCTCGTTCAAGTAGATATAAAACTTTTAATTTAATTAATTATATAGTCATTAGTATTCGTTCTCTTGTGCAATCGTTCCGCTCAATGTTAGAGGAAACAAAATCGGGAAGTTCTCGCGCTAATTCTGACTGACAATTAATTAATATGCCATTATGACTTTGCCAAACAAACCACTTACTTACTTACTAACATTCGCTAATGATGAAGAATTATCCACCACAAAACTTTTAATAGACTATATATAAAACCACATCATCATCATCAACGATTCCCTAAAGAACTCTCAAAAAAGTCTTCAAATTTGATCTTTGGACTCATTCTGATAAATCCCATAATAATTTTGACATGCGTCTTTTTTCTATGATAATTCTGGAGACGACAGTTACGTGGATTTTAGAAATCCATTTTTCCCCCCAAAGTTCGATAAAGGGTAGCTATAACCCATCTGGTTTTGACAGCAAATACTCCAATTTTATTAAGTACCTACGCCATTGTAGGTACGATAACTTTTTTTACTTTATGTTCTGACCACTGGCATTAGCGAGACAGACGTTTGCGGTGGTGGTCACAAATAAGGTACGAATGGCGACAATGGTCAATTGCAACCCCCCCCGTGTAGTGGCGACGAAATCAATAGAGACCGACTGTATTATTTGAACGACAAAGTTAATCAAATATTTATACATGTACGTCTGGACGGGCACTGCTGTAATAAAAAGGCGAAAATGTCAACGCAGGGTGGTTGGGGGAGGTTTTCTAACAAGCGAAAGTTCAAGAACACCAAATAAAGAATGGGGTATTAGAAAGTGTAAAAAATTGGTCACGAAATTAACTACAAAAACGTCCAAGGGTGGCAATTAAGCAATAGAATAACTCCAAAAAAGTTTTCCGTTTCAATAAATCGCATTTAAACATTATTTTTAGATGTCCTTGTGTTCAATAAACTGCACAGCGATTATTTGTGTTTGTAGAATATATCGCCGACCGGGTTCATGGGAGGACAACTTCGGAAAACGCACATTATGCACAATGCAGAGGCGGACGGACTCGAACCGCAAACAATCCCGCAACTCAGGACGAAATCCGGCTCGAAGGACCATTTCTAATTTCACGTCTGACCCATTTCCGTACGCTCTACGAAGTTTATTTTAGTTTCAAATGAATGTATACGGCATATGAAGACAATAAATAAATTCGAGTTCGGTCCTGTAAAACAAACGCGAACCTTTAATTACATTGGTACAATAATATAATAATTGCAACACATTCTCGCGTCACCCCGGCACGCCAGGCATTGCATTAATTAATTAATTAATTAGATTGGTAATGCGTTTAGCGAATTGAGATCACATCGTATATAAAACGCGAAACTTTATTTCATAATTTTAAATAGGTACATATTTACATGTGCAAACAAGTCATGGGACCTTTGCCTCAATGGCATGTGCAAAATGAAGGTTAGACGTGCCATTAGAACGTTTACACCTATTTGTTGCCAGTCTCCAACATTATTCGTCTATTACTCTTTTGATTTATGACGATTCAGACGACAAGGAAGATAAAGAACCATTACCTAGATACCAGGGTATATAAATGTAAATTAAAACGTGTATGATCCAACGAGTGAGCCTTGTGGAACACCTTATCTGATCTACCCAAAGATTCCTGATCCAAATCAAGACTCTTACGACGACAGAACTCCATGCACCTTCGAGCGATCCTTGAAGCCTTCCTCAACATCCTAAGGATCCATGTGGAATTCCTTGAAGGCTTTCAAATTTTGTGATCTCATACTTCTTCCGACTTTTTGACCCTTGTGGAGTATCCACGTCCCTAAATAATCCCACAAAAACGGATCTGACCCAAGACTTTTAACCCAGCAGAAATCCAAGCACCTTCTGGCAATCCTCGATGTGCAAAACAAGCGTTCTACAACATCCACACCTTCCAATAAGGATCTCTGTGGAACACCTCCTAGCACTTCACGATTTATGGATCCATGGAACCCCTTGGGTCATATGTCAACCCTCCAAGAACTCCATAAATCTACCTCTCGTTACAACTGCTCCTTCCTGGTCCCGAGGATTACCATTTATTTTATTAAACCCACAAAAACTCATCCAATCCAAGACTCTTAGCCCAGCAGAACTCCAAGCACTTTCTAGCGATCCTCGATGTGCAAAACAAGCGTTCCACAACATCCACACCTTCCAATAAGGATCTCTGTGGAACACCTCCTAGCACTTCACGATTTATAGATCCATGGAACCCCTTGGGTCTTATGTCAACCCTCAAAGAACACCATGAATCTACCTCTCGTTACAACTGCTCCTTCCTGGTCCTGAGGAATAAGACCACAGAAACTCATCCAATCCAAGACTCTTAGCCTGGCAGAGCTCCATGCACCTTCGAGTGATCCTTGAAGACACCCACAATATCCTAAGGATTCTTATAGAACTCTACGAAGCATTTCACATTTTGTGGTCTCATCCTTCTGAATCTTTGACTTAGAAGTGAACCTTGTGGAGCAGCCATGTCTCACAAAAAGAGATCTTAACCAAAAATCCAAACACCTTCGGACAATCCCCAATGTGGAAAACGAGCGTTCCAGACCTTCCAATAAGGATCCTATGTCCTTCACGATTTATGGAGCCATGGAATCTCACAGGTAGAACTGCTCCTTCCTGGTCCTGAATTGGCTCTTCTAAGAGACTTTTTCGTATCAGTTTTTGACCAAAAGATTGAAAAAAATGAAACATATGATTTGTTGAAATGGTAACGACGATCCGTCGACATACATTTGCCAAGTCGATGGTTGGAGCATAGCGGTTCGAGTGAAGAGGGACATCGACCTCCTCCCAATGGTGCTAACTATCGAAACAGAAACGCCTTTTATTTTTAGCGTGGATGAAAGCACGCTCGTAAGTACAACACACAACAGAGAGTCAAGTCAGACAGGGGCTCGGCACAAACCAGACGATTGTAACAACCAACAACAACACGCCTATTATTATTGTAACTGCAATTTTTGCAATTGCATGCGAGAAAAGTCATTTAAAAGACCTCTCACTTTACGACCACCGCGGTCCTGGTTTTCTTCCAGAAATAACACACACTGCAGCATTTCGAACTGATTGAGCAATTTTACTTACTAGTTTGTTAGAAATCTCACGACAGAAGCGAAACAAAATCCATTTTTTTGTTTATTAAATAACAAAATAACAGCGTTTTGTTGCAGTCTTCTTTTGTTTCTTCCCCGTCTTCTGTTTCTATATTAGGGTTTGCTTTTCATTCTTTTTTTTTTTTCAGGTCAGAAACAAAAACATAATTTTTTATGTAAATCAGTTATTGATGAGATAAGGACATTGTTGTTATGTAAAGTTGTCTGATAACGTCCAAAAGATAAAAACAACTGCAATGAATGTCATGCACTTATGTTGTCCATTCGAATGTCACGAGAAACCACACTTATCCTATCCTTATCGTAAATTTACTCCCATTATTTTATTGAATGGGATGCCTTGTTGTATCCTTCAAGGAACAATAAAAATTGTTTCATCATTCATATCGTTAATTACATTATCATTGTTATTATTGTAAAAAGAAAAAATCTCTACGCTAATGTACAGTACCGTCCATAAACGAGGTGGAATTCACGATTACTTTTTCGAGACATATTAGAGGCAAAAACGGGATTAAAGAGGGGCAGAAGGAGATTCAGATTAGTAATGTGAATATTCTAGAAAAAAAATTGACGAAAAGTTGTTTGTTCTTCTCTTCTCTGACGTTTAACTGGTAGGTACACTGACTCAGTTCAGTTGTTTATTTAAACATATTATTATCGACATGTTGCTAAAAATAAACTGTTTTAATGCAATTAAGTTTATTACATGCGAGTGAGTAAATTGGACTAATTTTTAATCTTGCACGGATCATCATGTGGTCTGTGTGTGTGTGTTTTTGTATGTTTATCGTTTCGGTCATAACCCTAGTATTTTTTTTACAAGGCTCAATTGATTAATTGCACAAAAATAAGTGCTTCAAAGCACTTGAAGCAACAAAAACAGCGCGATTATACCATTTCAGCGATTAGATATTAAACTTTCAACAACGACTAGGTAGAAAATCAAGTACCTACCTCTAAATTTCAACTGATTATGTGTAAATCTACCGAGGGTTACGTACCTACCGCCAAATTTATTTTAGCCACAATAAGTTAATTATTTCTTTTTGTGGGGTTGCAATAAATGTACCATAGACGAGGTAGGTAGGTAGGTACCTATAATATATAAGTAATACGTGTACTTGTGGACAGCAATCGCTTTAGCCAATGAACCATGAATGTAACATAATGCATCTGCAACACCGTTACAAGTTTCCTTTTTCGGTATATATAACGTTCAAAAATGTATATAGATGTATGCTAAGTGCAACCAGTAAAGCGAATATGTAGTTAAACTCTTTTTAAGACACAAATTAACGTCTCACGGAGCTACAGTAACAAACGAAAGTTCCAACGTACTTATAAACAAAACAACTGAAAAACAAAAAAAAAACAACGATCGTTTCTAAAATTCAATTGTTCAACATTTAATACGCTTTTGTTTTTGTTTCGTTTTATTGCTTTTGTTTTGTTATTCGAAATGTACGTGTAAAGTTGGTGTAGACGGATGGATGATGTTCCGTCGTTGGGTACTGTACGTTTTCTTATTGCAAATTTACTGCGAGACGACACAGACTAGAAGCGATTTTCTAACGTTACAAGACACTTCTATTTATCATCCTAATCGGAAGCGAACAACTATCTATGGATAGGTCAGTCCGTGCTCGCGGCTACGTCAAGATTGATTTTACAAGAAAGTTGGAACATTTGCAGACGAACAGAACACTGCTCTAAGTCACTTTTAATCGACCATTATTACCCTATTCCATTAACTATTCCGACCCGTTTTCTCAATTCTCAACATCTATTGATTTTCTGAGATAATTATGTACGTTAAACAAATGAGCTCAAAAACAAACTCGAGACATCTCATCGCGTCGTTTTTCAATCTCTGTGCCAGTTTTAGTGCTTCAACTTGAAACGATCCGAGAATTTACGACGCTCAGAAGAAAATCTACACCTGAAAATGCCCTCGTCGGCATTACTTATTATTTATTATTAGGCACTTAGGTATTACTTAGAATAGCAAAAGGTGAACCCACATCCACATAGGTAACAACCGGCATCGTTGGTGGTTTCCGTAAATCTTTCACTGTCAGAAACAGAACAACGCACACTCAAGTACGTAAATTTGTATCGTATGTACACATCTGGTAACTCGGCATTCTGCACTCGGTAGCTGCCGTACATACTTATAGATACCAACGACACCGAGACCATAAATATAAACCTTTTTCATACGTGGAGTGAAAAAAAAAAAAAGAACCAAAAGAAAAATGAGCCTATACCACATCCAGTGCATGGACATAGATAAGTTATTACCATACCATCTAACGCAAAACAAGTTTGCCATCTAATGGATGGTCAGAAGAAAATCTTACGAGACCGAGACAATTTTGATTTTGATTTGAACGCGACAGTCTCTAAGGCATCATTAATGAAGGGGTACACACGACTGTCTTCTGCATCACGTGCACTCTCAGCAAGTGAGAAACGTGGGATATTAAAACCGACAGACAGACAGACAGACTGTGGAGGAATTAATTTGCTCGATTTATGACGTTTTCAAGGAATTCGTCTTTTATAGACGGATTTTACTGCTTCAAACTACTCTACCTGCTCTTTCTAGACGGGAAATGTTCGCCAAGCACGAAAGCACTACGTAACTAACAATATGTATAAAATAGAAATTAAATTCGTCCGTCCCAGTCCCGGTCCCCGGTTGTATATTAAGAGGAATTTCCGTCTGTCTGGAGTACGCAACAGTTTTAAATTTTACGAACGGCAATTAAAATTACTTACTCTTACCGACTGCAGTAATACATAAGTACATTGAAAAGAATACGGAAGCAAGCTTACCTGAAACAAAATCAAAAATTTTGTTTTTATGACAAAAACTTTCGTAAAACAAGAAAAAAATAACAATTGAACATTTTGTTTAACCGATACGTATAAGTTTTGTTCTTTATTTGGTTTTACGAGTACAAAGAAAACAGTTGAAGTGAAACAATCTGGTTATTTTTACTGTTACAGAATTCGTGGCAACTGTTTTGTGTTACAGGATCTTGATAGACGATATTATACTTACATATATTTTTATTTAGGTCTTTAACGTGTCATGGTCTTAATTGAAACCGAGACCGTCCGCACTCGAGAAAAATAAAAGACTGGAAAAGTAAACACAAACGACTGTCAGACGTATAAAATAAAACCCAACTAAAGCGCCGTTTTCTTTCTATACGTGTACAATTTTAGGACGTCTCTATGTCTGTCAGCCTGGACAGAGTACACATTTACGAACCACCTGCATGAACCAACCACCACTTTACTAAATGAAGAAAAAATTCTTAGACTCATTCCTAGTTCGATAGAATAATACGAAAAACAAGTGATTATTTATGAAAAACAGCTGAGAATCTATGAAAAATTGAATACCTATGAAAAATAATTGAACATCAGTGAAAAACAAGTCGTGTTTATGAAAAACAATCGGGTATTTATGAAAACAACAGGGTATGTATGGAAAACAACCGAGCATCTACAAAAACTGAGAATTTTATAAAACAACTGAGCGTCTTAAAAAAAACAACTGAGACTCTTAAAAACAACTGAGCATTTACAAAATATATTTGAATATCTATGAAAACAAATGAGCATGTGTGAAAAACAAGTGGGTTTACGAAAAAAAACGAATATTTATGAAAAGAACTAATATCTATGGAAAAACAATTAAATATCTATGAAAACAACGGAGTATTTATGAATAGCAATTGAATATTTATGAAAAACAACTGAGCATCTTAGAGAAACAACTGAGTATTTCTGAAAAACATTTAAGTACCTATGTAAAACAAATGACTACAATTGTATCTATATCTTTTACTGTTCTGTTATGTGTGACGGTTTATATATACTTGACTGGTTGCAAGACTCTTATCGAAACAGCGAAGTACCAACACAAATCAAAAAGACAGGAGCTAACTGAATGCCTGTTAGGATAAGGTAGACATACAGAAAGCCAAAGCGACTGTTAGACAGGCCTTCTTTCCCGTTACCTCTGTCGACGATATTCAACAAAACGTCCGTCCGTCGACGTCGTCGTCGTCGTCTTCAACGTTTGTTGCACGTTGGGAGCGTCGTTGTTGCACCGCCGCCGCGAAAGCTCTCTCTTTGGACCGACCTATTATAACCACCTCGCGCAACGGTCCGACGCCGTATTGTGATCACTAGACCGTATTACTGATAACGCCCTCGCTGAAAACTTGTATTCACACAACACACAGCCTGGCGTTTTAGTTTCTTTTATATTGCAAGATACAACGACCTCAGGGTGGTATCTGCACAGCACCTACATCGTAGATAAATGATTATCGACCGATCGAAATATTTCTGGATAAACAAAAAAAAAAACTGAGACTGGATGTTGATCTCGGCAAACTCAACAGCAAATTGTGTGTTCATTCTATTTTTCTATGGACATATTAAAAATTACGTTTCCGAGTTGTTTCGGTTTTTTTTGTTTTCCTTCGTAATCCTCTCTGTTTATCGTCTAGAAAATTAAACTCGGCGCGTCTGAAAAGGAACATCCAGACAGACAGACAGACAGGCCCTATCTACCAGCACACACAGATTAGCGCTATCGTCGTTTTGGCGACGACGCTCTCTGACGATATGATGTGCAAAAAATGGATTTAAACGAGATGGATATTGCCGCCACAACTGCAAATCTCTGAACGATTTTCCAATGGCATCGTAACTATAAAATTATTCACGAACGATCATCTCCCAGAACGCGGGTACTGGATAGTACAGAAAAAGTGAACAAATGAACGAACTAACTGTGTAAAGAGTCGAACAGTTGCGAAGAAACATATGATGTCAGTAACCAAATGAACTGTACAAGAACAGTTGAAGAAACAAATGAATTTTAAACACAAAGAAGACAAAATCTAATCGACTCTCGTTGTGTCGTTGAAAACAAAAGCTGTTTAAAAAGTTTGTACGAATCTCTCTTTCAGCTTTTTTTTTTTTTTTTCTAATAAAGATAAAAGTTTCGATTATAAGCGACTGCTGTTGTTCCTATAGACGACTTTCAGTACATATAACTAATAACTACCCCCAGTGTACCTACTTACTATTTTGCACGAAATGACGACGTGTTATTGTCTGTCATATGGAAGTCGAGAAAGCGCCAGACGATGTCATGTCATGTCGACTCGAGACTCCATTTGCTCAGTCTATTTCCTGTAATGTTATGGCATACGATAACTTTTGTCGTGAATGAGTTGGGCGCGTTCTTCTTCTTATCGTCGAATGAAAGCTCGGGCGCGAAGAGCATTCACGTCGTCTACAGATGCCATTTCAAGGTGTTTTACCCGAGATATACGACCTGGCAATCAACCACATACATCTACCGTTTTCACGATCGTTGAACACATGAAATTTAACTACGAACACCTGAGGAACATTTAACGACTCATTCGGCACTAAATGGCAGATGTACTCACTAATTAAAATTATTGGAACAAAAAAAAAACAAATGTCGAATATTTTGAGTAACAGCCAAAAAACTACACTCACAAAACTCAACCAATCTTCATGGCGATAATATTGAAACATATCCTGTAACATTCCTAATGGTATACTCTACAAACCAGTGTGAAAATCTCATCAAAATTGATACACTTGTTCACAAGTTACACACAGTAACAAACAGACGACTTTCATTTATTTTTTACACAAACTTACAATTTTGAGATGCCGCGAACAGGTTGTAGTTGTTATCGTTATTCTGTGTGCTTATTTTATTTTTTTTTGCGTACAAAGCAACCAAGTTGCATTCCGAATATGGCGAAACAAGTGAGTCGAAGATCGGCGCGTGAAATAGTTGCACACGAACCGACCGATCGAAGCAATGGACATCAGGTTCGAATCGACGCTCACTTGTCGCTTTCCTTAAATCGAAGAACAAACGACTGCTAAAATTGTAACTGGACGTCATAAACTTTTTGGAATAGACTGTATGTACCTATAGATGCATATTCGTAGCAACAAATGATAAACAATAAAACGCTGTTGTATTGTTTTACAGAGGGCGTGGAACAAAAGAGAGTGAAATACTATGCCCTCTCTGCGCCTCATCTTCATCCTCATCGTCATCGTCATCCTTTCTTATTATTAGGCATCATTTTACTTGACAATGGCTCTTAAAGCTCGTCAACATCAGACGTTGTTCTGTTGTTTTACGCACTAATTAACAAACTTTTAAAACAATTATCTACACCAAAGAAATGAGAACGGAACAATAACCACGCACCTAATGGCGGTATCTTAAAAGCTTACAACAAAAGGAGATCATAGAAAAACAATTTCTACGGCATAATTTGATGCAAATAACAAATGAAACAAATCGAAGAAAAACATCTGAAGTCAAAAAAACAAAATTTAAAAAATGACAATTGAAAATGCGTTAGTTAGTAGATTGTTTATTCGCAAATGTCGACTGTTAAATGTTAAAAATCATGTTGAGATGAGTGATAAAGTCAGAGGGTTGATAATTATGCGTTTTACGGTAGATTAGGGGGCGTTTTCTTTAATTTGCGTAAAATTTCGTGCCTGATTGCCGCGTTAGTAGGTAGGTAGGTAGGTAATAATTGCGGTGTTTCTCCCCTAGAAAGTGCGACGTTGAGGCGTTGAGGCCGTTTTGCGTCGATTTAATGTCAAGAGTCCAAGTTAATTTCAAACTTCATTGCGGAAACGAAACAGGTGCTTTTCATTTATGACGTGATTTATTGGTTTTCTTTACCGACGTACGCGCTGTTAGACATTCATTATATCGCACACACGTTATTAGCGAGGAAGTAACTGGAAAATATCGGTATTGAGTACCTACATGTTTATCTGCCAGTGTACATATTTGTTAAATGTCTGGTTTTTGCAAAAAAAAAAGACTTTTCTTCACGGAACTCTGCAGATGTCTGTAGCTATGGATTACCACTTGTTCAAAGATGTGAAGATGATACCTACTTTCTAAACGATTATTTTGATTTCAAAATCTTTCTTGCCTTTCACAGCAAATCATTTTTTTTTTTTTTTTAATAATAATTCTCATACATCTTTTTTAAAACGGAATCGATCCACTTCATCTAACATTCAATTTTTTTGTTTTCGTTGCGTGATTGCGATTTACGCAGTTCATCATAAAACATCAAATATTTCCCGTAACCTTAGACAATTTTCTAAAGTCTGAGCGCCAGGCGTTTTGGCACTAGTACAAAAATTAAAATAGCAACACTCCATGACAAAACTAAACAGCCAAGGAAATAGAAAGGGTCAGTTACCTTTTCGTTAAATAAATCTTCAAACTCAGTATTACAAAAAATTCAAAAACTGCGACAGCTGTTAGGGCGCTATATCGCTTCTTTATTTTCATATAAAATATTTCCTCGTTGGTTTCGTTTGTTTGCGTTTCAAAGGCTATTTATCACTTCATTTGTTTTTACGTAATATACTTCAAGTTTATTTAACTCGTCAGATGTTTTCTTCAATTGTTAGTGCTTCGTTTGTTTTAAAGAAGTGAAACTGGAAGCTGTAAAACAGTTTTTTACAATCAATTTGTATAAAAAAAAATTTTAATGTATAGGATAATGTTCTAGTAGTCAAGGAGGGCCCTAAGCCAAGCCGTAAAGGCTTAATATGATATAAGATAGGCGAGGTCAGCTACCTCTTGTTGGCGTTAATTAAATTATTCCCACAACTGTTGCTGCAGCTACTGTTAAATTTACTTAGTACACCATCTACTGTTTTTAATCTTTGGAAATAAATCTTTGAGATGAAACAAAAAATGAAAAAGCAGAAAAAAAAAAGAAAATGTTTCTTTCGTCAGCGTCAATCTTCGTTGGCAGTTGTACCACGTCCGGTAGCTAACTTCTTTGCATTGCAAATATAACGCGACACAACGACACTAGCATACTTTTACACAAATATTCTTGCATCTAACATGCACAGTGTCACGTACCAACGTGGATGATTAATTTAGCAAACTGGTGGATAATTGAAAAAAAATAAAATAAAAATAACACACTGCATCATATCAACAAGCCATCATCCAGTGAGTGGTCTTTCCTTCGCACGTTTGCCAATTAAATAATAACACATTGGCTACTGACGTAGTAATAAAGTCGTAACACCACATCGATTATGTATTTTCTAATTTGTTGCTATTTTTACTAAATATATTTATGTTTTTCCCTGTCCTCAATCGCAAACAAAGGAGCTGTAAATGTACATGATATAAACCGATTAATGGGTTATTAACCTTGCAATTTATGGCAAGCAAACATTTTTGCCATTAGCACAAAACTTGTGTACGTGTGTGCACGTATGTCTCTATCTCTCTTTCTATTACTATTCACAAACAAGATACACATATATTATAAAATAGCAACGAAAGAGAGAGAGAGAGACTTCAGAAAATGCCAACGTCTCTGATCGAGATCATGGCCAAACAGATCAACAGATATTTTTTTTAGAACCATTAATTCCTACTCACAAACTTACAAGCCTCATCAGAAGTTTTGAAAAACAAAATAGAAATAACTTCGTTTGTTTTACTTTATAATAAGAATGTAGGTAGGTAGATGTTCCTTTGTTTTTGACGATATGCATTTTTTTTTTCTATTATTGAACAAGTGAACGAATAATAAATAATACTCGTCTACAATTTGTCTTTTCGATAGTTTCTGTTGTTAAAAATCGTTTTGTGCCGTAAAGTGTAAAAAACGTTTCGGCCAATTAACGCGTTTCCACGACATCGACGATAAGGATCTGAAGAACGTCAGGAATGACTTGGCGGCAATTTCCCGAATATTTCCCACCTAATTCCAGCGCGACATAAACCCCAGTCGTAAACCAGAGCCTCCTGGCATTGCAAAATCTAAATTAAGATGGAAGAAAGTGTACGGGAAGGACAATTTTATTACACAGCCAACGCCAGTGCCTCCTCGATAAAACATAAAAACGCAATATGCATCAAAACGAGACGACGACGACGACATCTTGCTGTACGTAAGAAACGTAAGGAGCAAGAAGGGTGGGTGCACAAGGCAAGAACGAGATGAAGATGAAGAAGAAGAAGAAGCAGAAGATCCTCGTTATGCAAATTAAGATGATATTAATTACACTGTTATGTCGCTGCTACTGCTGCTCCTATCAAATAACGCGAAGAAATAATGAGAAATTTTCGACAAAATGAGCAGCTTACCAGAATATTATCTATCGAACTTCCATGTTGTAAAAACGTACCATACAATATGTACGAACCCATTATTTTAAATTACATCTTTGGCACAAAATAATTAACCCAGATAATATAAATAAATAACTATATCGTAACTAAACGTTGTCGGTAGGTACCTTTTATGGGCACATTCGATTTTTTTGATCATATTTAGCGAATATCATTAACAAAAGACTATAAATAATTCATCAACAAACAAGGAGAAATTCATTTTAATTAATTCAAGGATAATTTTTTTAATTAAATCTCTTGCTGCTGTTTGCTGAAGAAGAGGAGCCGCTGCAACACATAACTACTTATTTACCACCAATTTGTATTAAAATTATCGTACCAAGGTGCTTCTACCTTATTTTGCATAAATAAAAAGTTAACCTGACCAACGACACAGAAACATGTGAATGAATAACAAAACATAAAGAAACATGTGAACAACAATAAAACAGTAGAAGGTTCCGGAAGAACATTTTGTTTTCGCAATAAAGAACACGATATTGAGTGATAATGAAGACGACATCGTGAATGTCAAAATAAAAAAACAGAAACGTATGCGGCGTTAGATAACGACAATGTCACGCACAAAAAGGTTCACGATCGCGGAAAAGCAACCAACGTAGGTACCCTTGAAGGAACTATCGTACCTAGTTAAGTACTTAACATGACATGTATCTAATATTATTCGTAAAACAACAACAACGAAAAAAAAGAAAATACTACAAACCTCATAAACATCGTGATTGAGGTCATGGTCTATGTTACTATAGTTACATGCGCCGCTTGTTCTTCAGCTGTTTTGCCGCCGTTCTATTGTTAAAAATGCGCTCGTGGGAATACGATTCGTCTTACGTGGAATAATTATTGTTTATGCGGTCGGAAATTTTTGGATACAAATCGGCAGCATAACCTCCTGCGAGGTGAGTCACGGTATCAAGGTAAATGGTTCAGGCAAAAACATCATACCTACGAAAAATAATACGTCGTAATACGGCATTTTTGTGTGCTGATCAGTCATAAACAAACTTCTACTGTTTTTAGTTCTTGTAGATCGGCGCTTGTTTCCTTTTTTTTCTTTTTCTTCTGTTTCTTTACTCTTTTGTCTTTTTGCTCCCTTTTGTTTCAGTTACGCAAACTTTTAGTAGGTAGTTCTAGTTGTAGTGAACGACTCTAGAAGACGATAATTAATGTCGAAGAAGAAGAGCCCTCTCTTGTTCTATTGTAGCTTGTTGCAGCGTATTGTTTCGTTCGTTCTGAACAAGAAAACTCGAGATGTCGAGATAATCTGAAGCTCATTTTGTGCGACTTGGGCTAGAGGTCGAGAAGAGAAACTCGTCCCGTCGTTACAACCTTCGAAATTAAGGACAATGCGCCTTAATTTGCCAAGAACTTGGTAACGGTCGACGGACGGACAGACAGACAGACTGCTGCCGAAGCAAAGATTCAGGACGCATTCGCTGTTACGTGTAGGTACGTTAGTAGCATCCATCAGAGATGCAAAGGATTTTCCAACAATTTAGTTTTAATCACCCCATCGCGGGCTCTATAATGAACCCTTTCGTCTTCTTCTTCTGTCGACGACACAATGGGGCGCGTCCCCTTGAGCTCTAATAAAGACGGCAACAGCAATTAACAAATTCGTGCGTTTATTGTTACCCGAAGCGGTCTTTTGACACGTCTCTTACTCACCCGCCCAACAGCAACAGATAACAACTGAAATTCGAAACAATCGATGATAAAAGCGAATATAAAATTTCAGTATAGTGGCGACGAATAAACGAAACAGATTTTTTCGGGTGTAATTTACCTTTATCGGGGGTAGGTATGTATGTATGTATGTAGATCTTCCGGTGTCATCCCCAAAACTCTTAAAACATAATGAGCCAGTTCGCATGCAGTGTTTGTGAGGAGCCAAGTCGCTAAACTTCGGCCGTTAAACAGCAAACACCGCAATAAAGTTTAGCCCTTTAAAGAGGGCGCAAGGAGCGGCAGGAGTTCGCGGGAAACAAGCGCGAGCAGAGCAGCGAAAGGGCGGGAATCCCGAAGAAAAACATTCGCGTCAGATTATGGGCGGGGGGAGGACACGAGCTAAAACTTTGTGAAAACAAATTGCCCCAAAAATTGGTACGGAAAGGGTTGCAAGGGCTATAACGACTTACAACAATACAAGTAGGTACTTTCAGGATGAGGAGAGGGCCGGGGGGTCAATAAGACAATCCGAAACGTTGCACAATTAGTAGGTATTTAGTTATTTATTTAATGAATTGAAGAGCTTTTTTATATGGTTCGGTACAAACAAAACGTGACAGAAGTCGATTTTGAATGTCTTACGTCCGTTATTTATGGAATTATTGTCGTAAAATAAAGCCAGAGCAACAACATCGTCATAAATAACGGCTTTTGGACTGTGCAAGAGCTCATGGCTCGGAATGTAATTTTGTGATCAGCGTTTTCGAGCTTTCAACATCATCCATTCTCGGGCCCGGCATCCGGAAGAAAATTCTATTCAATAGTTGAAATTTCTTAATGTCGCTCAAGTTGAAAATATGGCCCGACTTTTCCAAATCAATTACCGGAGTGGCCCAATATAAACCATAAAACAAAACGGTTACGGTTCATAATAAACATAAAAATCGCCAATTCGAACGGAAAGCTTTATATCCATTTTTTTAAATTGAAACAAGAAAATAACAGTAACACTAAATGTACCTATCAACCATAAATAAGAAAATATAAATCGGCGAGTTGTAAATGTGGGACGAACGCGACATTAAACAAAAGACAGAAGACAACACACACAACGTATTATGTATATTGTTTGATCAAGTGTGCGTACGTAAAAGTGTGTGTCATTTTTTTTTTTTTCGAAAGGCAAATTGTCATTTGTTTCACGATACGATCTCCGAAAAGACTTTCGATACGGTATAATAACAAATGAGCGCAGACCAAACACAAAACAACGGCGTATCATCGAAGAATAATTTACGGTTATGTCACGCGCGGACATCCATACAATAATTGTCTACAGTATGTCACACGGGAATTGTTAAACAAATTTAAGATTCCTCAATAACATAAAAGACTATGGTGGACCTGATTGATGGTGACTGACTGTAAATGAATAATTCGTCATATAAATTCACCTACCGCCTCGTCATTGATAAGTAACGAAACAACTTGCGCAACGAACGAGTTGAGTTCCTTTTGTTTCTTTCGATGAATACACCACACGCATTCCCAATTATTAATGAACGTAGAACGAACGGGTTCGGGTTCGAACGAGCAAGAACCAAACGTACAGGTGGGTGGTGGTACGTACCTTGGTTACACAACCAACGCGATGGTAAGCAAGCAAGCAAGCAAGACCGACCCATCATCAACCTCGTTCTTCCTTTTTAGAAAATACGGACGGACCCACCGACCGACCGACTGACTGAGCATCCTCTGCGGCTTTTGTATCTCGTTTTTCTTTTTGGTTGCACGTTGCAACACTGACGAGTTACGGTACTGGGTATTAATATTATTTCGTGTAATTTTTTACCTTGCTTGCATCACCGGGTCATCCATCGTCTTTTCGTTTTAATTACTGTGGCGTGGCACGCCGGTTTCGAAAACGACGTAGCTATGGGTAGGTAGTACCATAAATGAGAGGTCGATTATCTTCATTGAAAAGGCCAATTATTAATAATCTCTAAAGATCGCCTGAAATAATTATGTGGTCCACAAAGAAAATTCTTGTTTAGAAATTTGAAACGATATAGGTAAGTACTGAAAATGGTCAAAAAAAAAAAACAACAACATATAATCCAAGTAGTTTTTGGGATTTGAAATCCATCAAGAATTATTTTTTTAAATTACTGAAGATGGTGTACGAAATAAGGGCTAATAGAAGAAACTTTTGGGGAGTTTAATAAAATCAAAGATGCCAAAAAATGTAATAAGAAATAGCATGATCAAAGTATAAATTACAGGGACTATAAGTCCTCAAAACTGTCCTTAGAACTAAGACCTAATCCATGTAGATTTTCGGGATTATATCGCCGTAAAATGTCAAAAATGTTCGAAAAAATAAAATACATTCAAAGGCAATATTTTGGGACATTAACAGCCTAAAAAATGGCCTAAGAAGTAAATCCTCAGGCACTATATTCTCAGGTCTTAAACATATGAAAAGTGGCATTGGAACTAAAGCCTAATCCAGGTAGGTTTTCGGGATATTAATACCATCAATTAATGGTCCCTAAAAAGTCGAAAATTGCCTAAGAAGTATAGCCTAATACTAGTAAATTTTCGGGATCTTAAACCTTACAAATTGGTCTTAGAACTAAGACCTACTGCATATTGATACATTTTCGGGATTGTATCACTATAAAACATGGACCTCAAAATGCCAACAATGTAGTAAGAAATAAGGGATATTCCAGGAAGATCTTCGGGATATTAACAAGTATATTTTCGGGTTTAAAAGCCATAAAAATTGCCATTGGAACTAGGGCTAATCCAGATAAGAAATGAGATGACTATTCTGGATACATTTTCGGGATTTTTTACACAAAACTCTGCATCTACTTAACACAAGTTTGTAAAATATCTGTGCCATCAAGTTCCCTAAACGAAACTTCCAGCACCAAAATTATCCCTCATTGTCGACCACAATCTGTTAATTTATCACACACACAAGATCCTGAAACAAATGCAAACAGATTTTGTGAGCACCCTACAGAGGAAGGTATGTGTGTATCTATGTAACTTTCACGTAGAAAATGTATGAGTTAATTTCTCTTAAATAAACAGCATCTTTGAGCATATCTCCTTCTCTTTGCCTAGAGGCCGACTGCATGTACATGTATATGTAAATGACGAATTTGTTTAGGGTCCAACAAGCAAGAACTTTGCCTACATCTATCTGTTTACTTTAACAATTAACCAACGATGCATACTAACTACCACACCACTATGTTTGTGTGTGTGTGCTTTCAAGATTAAAACGCAGGGTAGATTGGGGCTAAATATCGAAAGGTACCTACCTACCTACCTATAGAAAATATTTACGTACCATCTACTGTTTTTTTTAATGGTTATAAATTTAAAATTAGTGGTTCTGATGATAGAAATTTAAAATTCGTACGAATGAAACATGTGCCTGGAACAGTAGACGATAGCCTCAGGAGCCATTGTTCTTAAATTACGACCATAAAAAGGAAATTGCAGTGAAGTCTGGAGAGAGAAAGAAAGAAAAAAAAAACGAGTCGTTAAATCAAAACGTGCTACTTTACGTCTACATCTGCAAGATTAATATGGTCGCCGACCGAAGGAACTAGTCTCACCGAAATAAATTCCGCCAAAATCGAACATGATGCGGTAAATCGTGGCTCTCGAAGGAAAAAAAAAAACGAAAAATTTACGACGTTCGTTTGCCAAAACGACTGCCCCGTGTGGTACGTGATCGTGAATAAACTTCAAAAACAGAAAAAGATCGAAGAAATTTCAACGATAGAACGAACTAATTAAGCAAAACAAAAAGTGAACATAAAAACAGCTGAAACAGTAACTAATACGTATGTCAAGTGGTCATTTGTTAAAACAATTGTTAAGTTCTTTTGTCTTCAGTTCTAAGCAACGGTTCACTTTTTTTATGGGTAATCAAAAAAACAAATAATCGCTTGTAACATGTTTGTTGACATGACACACAATAATAAAGAGAACGAGAAAAAAAGAACGTCGTCTTCAAACGGTCTCATTACTGTATGTGTGTAGAATTTATGCATCTCCTTAATTTTGCAAATAAATTGTTTAAAATGAATGATGTCACTCGCTAAATTTACAAGGTCAATTGTTGCTGCACAGAATCGCTATCGCTATTCCACCAACGAAAACCTACCTACAGTAGGTATCAATTTTGGCTTGCATAATAAAAAAACAAATTTAAAATAATTTATTAAAAGTTCAAATGGTCAATTGAATTATTCAAAAATTATAAACTGAAAACGCTAATCTTATTTACGACTTATTAATTCATAAGAAAAACAGTAAAAAATAGATGACAATCTGTAAAAAAAAAAAGAAATGAAATGAATGAAATTTTAAAGGTAATATCAATTGTTTCAACTAACACTCAAATGTTTCTTTGACAATGACAAAACAATAGATACAGAAACAAAATTATTTTGCTTTTTTTTAATCCTATTTCAGATGTTTTATGAGCTTTTAAGCCTTACTTATTTAGTATTTTTTTTTTAATATCGAATTTGTTGGAACTTTAAATTGTACTTGCGACCACTGTAGGTAATACTTAATAAAATAAAAAACAAGTAAACAACAAAAACTAATGGCATACATAATCGGCGTCTTACAGGTCTGATTTTATAATGTGGGCGCGCAAATCAGAATACAAATGGTTTCATTAATTCGACCGTAAATTCTCTCTTGTACGCGATAATTGTGTAATCGGTTACGAAACGTTTTTTAAAACGGAGATGTGTGGACTGACTTACGTGTACGTACAGGTTCATTTTGTACACTAGATCCACTCATATTAAATTGATTCGCGCTGCATACTGTCGCCCCAACTTTTATATAATAAAAACAAATTGATTCGGAATGGAAATGATGCATAAACTTGGTCATATTTCATCGTTTCGTATTCAATTGTTTGTTTGACTCGCATTGCTCTTTACATAAACGATATTCATCTATTAGTTATTTCCGAACTAAAAACTTAAACGTTTTGATGAATGTACATATATGTATAGTCTGTTTCACCTAAAGGCCATAAAAAACAAACGAAACGATGAGCTTAAATAACTCGGCCCTTAAACAATGAAAAGCTCCTCCTTTCTGGTTATTAGTTTTATGACTTCTGCGTCTCAATTACGTGATTGCGACTGTAGATTGAGATGGAAGAAGAAATTCAAGCAAACAAGTAGATCATCGATCGGGTTGTTTAAACAGCAATAGATACCTATTAATAATAGTGAAACTAGACGTGCAATGCAACCTTTGCAAGTAGGTTTAAATAATAACAGTAATTTTTAATGAGTGGGAGCGATATCGACATTAATTTGACATTTATTACAGGTGTTCTCGCCGTTTATTAATAACTTTACCGTACGTTACGTACATAAATAGTGAAATGAATGACATGCCGCGGTCTAGACATTTTGTAAGACGCCATTGCGAGGTGAAACCTTTTGGTATTCCACTCGTAATCATTTCTCAGGGTCTTTAAATATATTTATGTAATGTGCATATTACGATCGTACAAAACAACACACACACACACCACGTACTTATCCGATTGAGTATAAATTTCACGCCTCGCTAGATCGACACTCGCTTGTTTTACACGGTCTATAATTTTGCGTAAACAATTTAATAATCTCAATCTGGGAAAGACGATAATTAGATACCGTCATGTGGAAAAATGGGTACTAAAACCCAGTATTTAGTCGCCACTACCAAGAAATAGTTCAGTAGCAATTTTAGACACAATGGAAGACACCTACAGCCATAAATCATTATCGGGTCGAATTCGGAAGGCGAAGTGAACACTTAAAAGTAGAAAAAACTTACTCGCATGAAGGCCAGATTCACGAGGCGAAGTCGACAACAAAATTTTGGATGGCTCAAGGTAATAAAACCTAGTCATAGCCAGTCGAGTCGAATTCAGAAGGCGAGGTCTACAGTAAAACGTTAATAAAACACACACACTTGGGTCAGATTCGGTAGACGAACTCGACAGTAAAATGTTTAAAGGCTCAAAGTAATACAACCTACTCAAAACTAGCCGGGTCGAATTCAGAAGGCGAAGTCGGCAGACACAAGAAATATCAATTCTTAAAAGTGTTTGCGAAATTAAAAACGAAAACATCCCGATTTATGGGTAAAACGACGAGGCTGCTTTCAGATTAGAGCTACTACACACATACATCTGGTGCTTGTCGTGGGATTTACAAGAATTATTATCACAATGAAAATGCGGTAGTAGTTGGTACAAGTATTATAGTGCTGTTATGTGAGATTATAGAGAATTTATTAAAGTCATAATAAACGTCGGTGATTGTTTTTCTTTACGACTGACTGACGAGAGGAGAGCAGAGGCGTTCGTTGGTTCGCGTTGTGTGTTGTGTTGTTTTTCTTGTTGCCTCGCCCTGAATGGTCGAAAAAGAAAAAGAAAAAAAAAAAAAAGAAGAGAAGAAAAAAGTGAGCAACTAGTTCAACGTGTACACATCGCTGTTTAGATAGGTACTACGTAGGTACGTGTTCATGTATCGTACAAAATGCGGAAATGTTCTGGGAATGAAAGCAGCGAGAGACCGACTGACTGACTACTTATGGCTGCAACGGTCTGAGCAACTTTCCCGAGCCAGTACTTATCATACTAGGTAGGTACAGATACAAGTTTTGCCAATCTTTCAACGAAGAAGAAAGAAAAAAAAAGAATCGCTGTCTTACTTCTCTCACATGTTGCAACATTATCTGTGGTCAAATTTTTTCTTTGTAATTATGTATCTACTTTTAACCCTGTTGGTCAGAATTTTATAAATTAATTACCTAGTGAAATAAACCAATAAAAACTTTTTATCTACCAAAGAGAGTTTATTCACCCGTTTCGTCCTACTTCCTTGTTTACATTAACCATACTCAACCACCACTGTCACCTGCTGTTTGTAGACAAAAAATATGAACAATTAATTAGTATTCACCCTTTTTATAAGCAATAAATAAGCAGGTGTGTTTCTGATCAAAATATGTATACGATGCAATTAGTGATCAAAAAATATATATAAAAATGTAATGTCCACCTTACGTTAATTAATACACTACAACAGCAGTTGTTTTTAAAACCCTCGCAAACCGCCACCAAAACTGTAATCAATTTTTCAATATTATTAAATAATTCTGTTACTTAATTATCGATTTCACCCCCAATAAGAGTGTGTCGTCACTTTTTAATAAAAAATAAAGACTTTGTCATCACATCTTCAAAAAAAAAAAAAAATTCGTTGTTCAATGATTCATCCATTCAAAGCCGGCACACGCCGCTTGCCTCACAACCTCGATAAGAAATGGGGGCGTAAGATAGGCCTACGCAACTCCAAATCCACGTTTCACGACATTGACGAATATATGGGGGTGAAGGCGAAGCAGCAAACAGCGTGACATTCCTCTTAGTCAGCACGCAGTTGCCAAACGTATTTCGAAACAAATTTTAAAAAACAAAAACAATTGGTAGGTACCTCCTAGTCTAAAACAAAAGAGGAGTACCGTTAAATCTCATTAAAAAATAACCGAAAAACTTGCTAAAACAGAAGAGCATCAAGCGCACAAAACAACTGCAAATAACTGAACAACTAACGTCTCTAAAAACAGTAAAAGAAAACGAAACAACAAACGATCACCCTCACAAAACAATTAATTTAGTTCTAATTTTTTAGTACATATGTACAGTTTTTTGATCAGAATTACTTACAAAAGAAATACATAGGTATTATCTACACATTACATAGTACATTAGTGTGTGTGAGCTAAAAACTGACCATTTTTAATTAGTTGATAAAAAATTCGAGTGCACAAAAAAAAGGAAGAGAGGACGTGGCAACTGCGGCAACTATTGATCGACCCTTGGCTCGGCCACCCTACCCTAACCAGGGCTACCACGAACTGCCTTAGCCTCCTACTACTACACAAGGCAAGGCATTTCCAGGGCCTCGAGCGTCACTTATTAGACCTAACCTTGGCCTTCGTTGGCGAGTTTGTTTACTTTCCTTCCTTCCTTCGTTACTCAACTATTTTAATGCGTCGTCTAATTAATTAATTAACCGCGTACTATGCGTGAATGCATTCAAATTAAACTAGCAGATTCGAAAATGAAAAAAAGAGAAACTAAGTAGGTACAATTTATGTACATAGTACGTTAGTTACATTATTTATATAAATATATTTTCACTATAAACACATTAAAAAATTAGCACAAGAAATGAAAAACTTGCGTCAATATATAAATTATTGCTTTACTTTTAGCACATACAAATTGGCATTGTTTCAAATTAAAGTCCCTTCTCTTCGTTACATAACACAATGTCATAATTTCTATTGTGTCATCATTTCACACAAACAATCAACAAATGGTAAAAACAAAATTACTTGTGCAATTCGTATGTGTTTTGTTTTATGCTACCTGAACAACGACGAGATGTAACGTATACTTTGTCCTACGTACGATTAACAACACTGAAAACAAAATATTGTTCTTCTTCTGTTATAACAAAGAAAAGTAAAAAAGAAAACAATTTATAAACGAGCAGATGTCAACTATTTACTTACTAGAGCTGCTGGTGAACATATGCTCATTTATTGAATTATCTTTCAGTTTTTTTTTTTTACAGCTTTTTCATATGGATGGATGGATGACTTCTGCATATATGATACGTCATTTTTGTGGGAAATAGGACATTCGTTTGTTTTAAGATCAACCAACTCGCGTTTTCGATTGTTCTCGTCGAAAACAAAACAACGTCGTTCCCTTTACAATATACAAAAAATCGGCTGTATTAATTATTTAGCACTTGCTCGTTAGGGACTTTAGTGTTTCTTTTTTCTTTTTGTATCGTCATAAGATCGATTTGACGGTGTCGTGGAAGTTTGTCGCGTTCCTATATGACTAAAAGTTTTTGCGTGACAATTGAGTGTCGCAGTACACCACCGACCATAAGTAAGAAGCGAACTGCTTAGTATTCACGCAGTATGAATTGTTATTTTCCTAACCGCTGGGAAATGCAGGCAACACGCTTTTAACCGCAATTTATCCGTCTAGTATGTAAATTTCAGGGTACTTGCTCTCTTCTATAACACACCACCGGTTGACACCCGACATATTAATATTTTCAAAGACATTTCAACCACCCAACCCCCTCACGACAAAACAACAGGAAGTAAACCTTAATATGTAAAATAATTGAAGTAGTAAGTAAATAAGTAAAAATTATCTTGAAATTTCCTTCGGTGAAAAATAGAAAAAAATAATAATCCCAGAAAGTAACCCTATAACAGAAATTCACGAAGTTAAATTTCTGGAAGATAATACCCATGCCAGCATTTCGACCCTCCTCTCGTATTGGAGAGGCGGCTCAGCTGGCGTAAAAGAACCCGAGTACGGATTAAGGAAAGCTACTTGCAAATTGCAAATTACGACTCGAGTCTATCTGATTGTCTCTATATTTATTCTTAGCAGGAGCGACGACGATATAAAAGAACTCTATCTGCAGCAGTTCCTTTCTTCTTATCGAATCCCCCCCTTCTACACGTAACAAACGCTCGTTTTAGTCCCCCTTTATAATACCCACACAGCAGATGGAATCCCCGAAGTGTCACAAGTGCCCTTTAACTCAAAAAATCTTCCCATGATAGATGCAATCCCAATTTCAAACTATCATTTTGTACTTATAGTTGAAACAATTGTACAAGCAACAAATGAACAACATACGCTTTTTTTTTTGTTTTGTTTAAACAATTGGTGAAACAAAAAGAACAACGTCGCTCTTTATCTGCGCTATTTTGTTTTTTTTTTCTTTTTTGTTTGTTTGTTTGTTTGTTTCTAGACTAATTTAATATAAATTACACAAAAGTTAGTCAGTCAATCAACCCTTAGACATAAGTTCAAAACCATTTAAGATGGTATCGGGGTCGCATTTAGAAATTAACCGCGAGACGGGGTGGCAGGGTAGAAACCTAGTGCCGCTTTATTTGAATTTCGTTTGAAATAATGTATAACTGTTCTTGATGCAAACTTCTGAAATAATTACGGAGCCATCTCCGTGTAATTGTGGCGTCGTTCTGCGAGACATTTATTATCAATTCAATTTGAAACGGAATAACGTCGCGCGACACATTATATATGTATGTGTACAAGACACAGTCTGGAAGGGTTGAAGGGATGCGATGGAAATGCAGACACACTTTGTGGCAAGAATACGATTCCGAATTATTTACACCGAGTCTGAGCCGAGTCTATTAAGAATTATTTGGGGAACGTTCGTTCGTTCGTTCGTTCGTTTCGCTTTTAATTGGGGTTGTAGAATAAAAAACAAAATTAACTTTATTTAGGTACCTACTAAACTTAGCAATTAGTAATCCTAACTTATTACCTATAATGTTGTTTGTATCGGTTTTCAAAGAAGAGGGTGAGGGTCTTCTTTCTGTTTCGAAACATGCCCCCAAGGGGATTTCCGGTTCATGTAGCTAACAATAAGTAGTAAGAACATTAACTTTCTCCTCGTGGTAGCGGAATCTTTTAACATTCCTTTGTGATTTGTGTAAACACCAGGAGAGAGACAAGACGACAAGAAGAAGGCTAAGATAGAAATTTAATTTATGTTAAACTTTATCAAAGAAAGGCGTGTACTAGGTTCTTCCTTCCTTATTTTGCCGTCCCGGCTGTTGTTAGAAGAGAAACAAACGGTGGAGGGTGAAAAGACAGCAGAAGACGGAAAAGGAATGAAGTTTATGGCTCGGAACGATTTTACATACACAGCAACCCTTTAGGTAACCGAATATACCTACGTCTCGACAATACTACACGTTCCATGAATAACACACAACAACACCCACGAAACCCAAAATTCAGTACCAAATCATAATTTGCCTGTTCGTATTTTCATTTGCTTTCTTCAAAATTAACACATTGTACTTTTAGTGTTTCATTGTAGTTATTATGGCTAAAAAAAGGGTTCATTTTATTTTTAGTTCGAAAGAACAAACAGAAATTCAATCACACGTGATGTCTGCCTCGGGCTATAAACCTTTACATTTGACCTTTCACTTTCTCGAGGAAATTATTCGATTTTACGACTGAAAACGCGACGGTTGCATTAAATGGATTACACGTACACACACCACACACACAGTCTGGAAAATTATTTTATTTTATTTTCACCATGATGTGTCTGTGTGACTCTTCACACGAAGACACTTTCAATTTTGTATTATTCACGAACTTTTCAAAATCAAATTTTAAATTCATCATAAAACAATTTTTCCCAAAATAAGTACAATTCTTTGATGAAGACATTAATTACAACTTGATAGTGTCATAAAGGAGGTTTTGTAAACAAATAATTTCTTTCCGCCACATTTACCAGAGAAGGAGATGAAACATTATGGACCATCGATAAGGCCATCAATAGGGGATGAAACGTATTTATATTTCCTCATTTACAAGTAAAGATATCTTTATAATTTTCTGCCAAAACAACGAAAAGAAAAAGTTCCTGTATTTCGTTTATGTACTACGTAAGCAATTTTTGCGACGATAAAGGAATAATATCCTGTGATGCGAAAATTACGAATCCGAGAGCCAATTAATTTTTTATGGTTCCTCTTCAGCATTACGAAAACCGAAACGCCGCCGTCTTTGTAGTGGTCTGTCGACACATTTCATTATGCATCGCTGAAGCGCTTTGCATAATAAGAAAGCTCCCAATAAATAAAAGCTCTCTTTTGATCCCTTTCCGGTAGATATCATCCATTGAAACAATCCAATTAAAATAAAATCGCATTTAATAACAGACGTCTATAGATTTGACTGTAAAAAAATATATGTCATTTTGTTAATAAAACAATTGTGGAAATACTTCAAAAAAAAAAAAAAAACAACGAAGCTCCATCTTTCGTTTTTTTTTTTGTTTAAACAATTGGTGAAATGGAAAGAAGAACATCACTCCGATCTGCATTTTTTTTATCGAGGCAAAACAATATCGCAACGTCGCGTTTTTTCAGTTGTTTGTTGTCATTCCAGAAACATTTCAAAAATAATTTAATATAAAATAACGTATTCAATCTACTTCAAAACAGGATTAGTACACCAAATTGGAGTTTCACAAGAACGCATTTCCCCGAAATTTACGCACTTGTTTTCGTATTCCACCCCTGCAACGCCAATTAATTACGACACAGAACACACATAACGTACGTCCGTTTGAAGGGGATGATGATGCACCGTTGCTGCTATCGTCCTTTGTACAGATGCAATTTTCATCGGTCACCTAAACCACCCCCCGACCATCCCCTCGTGCTGTATGTCGTATTCAGTTCCACACCTTCCTAAAACCCCGCGGGCTTGGGGTCCACTATCGACCGCACTGCAGATGCCATAAATCCATGCCTCGAATACAGGATTATTCCATCTGGCCTATCCACTTTCTATTGTCCCAAAAAACTTTTTGCAGAATTCAAATAAATAAAACCTAATATCAAATAATAGTGTAATTTAAGGGTTCTTTTTTGTTTTTCTGTGATATTAAAACCCTAAAGACAGAATCACATTATCGTTTCACGTGTTGACGCCAGCGTTAACATTAAGTTAATTGGTATTTACTGTGAACTACCCCTAATTCAAAACAACAAGGAATTAACACCATGGGGAGCGATGTAGACGGAGCTGGGACGTGGCTTTATGGTTATTAAGATGATTATCTGAAGTTTGTGTAATTTTATAACAATAAATGGGTCATTATGCAATCCCTGCTTTAATGCCCTTCGTGCTCTCGCCTAAAGAATTTTGTTTTTTTTTTTTTTTGTTTCGTCTTTCGTAACTCCCAGAAGCCACTCCATTCTTCGGAGTCACCGAAGGATGAAGTTCAATTTTGTATACAGTCAGGTTCCCACAAAAACAAAAAAAAAACAATCGCAGTCAGTTTCGGTAGAACGGTCGACGTGCCCCATCCAAAACTCTCCCGAGCCTTCACGAAGAAGAACAAGAGAAAGAATATCTTTTTGCCTGCACCAAGTCGTTACGCTGCACCAGGAACCAGTCATCCATCCCACCAAGTGCAGTTCGTCGTCATGCAACGTTACGAAACCACAGCAGCAGCCTCACGTTCCGCTATATTCTTCCATGGGCAACGTTGCCCGACACGTAGTTCCATCACTAGACCAGAAGAAAAAGGAACCAATGTGGATGATGCAGACGAAACAAAATCCAAAACAAAAGAACGATAGATGAAACAATTGCTCAAAAAATTAATGCGAGTTTGGCCAAATGAAAACAAATGAGTTACTATAGAATTTGGAGGTGAGGAATTGAACGAAGGGTGTGGAGATATTGTCCTGGAGGAACGTCTTGGGATCAACATCAAACAAATTCAAACACAATCTGATGGCTGCTTGGTTTTTTGTTTTACAGATGATAGAGAGATTCGTTTGGCAACGTTTCGATCTGGTAGCAGCTCGTTCGCCGACTTCCTCTTCGGTTCCCCCTTCCGCCTCCGACTTCTTCTCGTCCACAGGCGTTCCTCGTCAGTGTTGCAGCGTTTATTACCAGTCTTCGGCGTCTCCGTGACCTCCTTGTCATTGATGAAACCTTCGAAGGATCATTCCGTCGTTGTCCCTGACCCAGCAGCTTGCTAACCGGCCGACAGCACACAAACCAGTCGAGCAAAAGAACTTACCACGAGGGGCGAAGAAGGGCGACTTGTGGCCACTCTCACACACACGCATAGGTATACACGAAATGAATTAAGCGTGTACCAACACACAATGTAACAGGGATTTATGAACGACCGTAGAAGATGCAGAGGCGCATACTACCAGCAAGGACAGTAATTGGCTTGAGGGAGCAGGGAGGTCTAAAAAAACTCAAAAAATCTACCAGAAATTGTAAATTGTTTTTTTTAGTAGTTGAAATAATTCTTCAAGATGCCCATCATGGTAAATGGGACAAGCCATTTACGTTTCTAATAACCATTTTTTTTTTAAGTTTATTTATTCAGTACAACCCATCTCTACCTACCACCCCTCAAAAACTTTTTAAAGATTGAAAAATCTTGTTAGTGAAACCAGTAGGTAGGTATTATAGGTAGTTCGAGTTGTGGAAGGTTGCCTGCCTTACATTAAGGGTTCTTTTTCTCTCTCCGGAGGGTTGACGTGCGAGGGTGCGTTTGCCTGGCCTGCGTTCGTCGATAACAGGCGAGAGGGTGAGGTAGGGCAGTTAAAGAGATTACTACCCCGCGTGGAAAAAAACAGGGAATACGAAATGCAGTGTTGCCATCTCTACACTTACCAATACCTTAACCATCCAACCCCCATAACACGTAAAATTTTCGTCCCAGAGATTTTGATGCGGATAAATATTTGTACTTACTCGTGGAAAAATAGAAAACATCGAAATTTTAATTTCTTTAAAAATTTTCATCAAAACAATCGACGTTTGGAACGTTCGATAACTCGTTAAGTGTTAGGGGTTGTTGCTAAGGGATGTTTTATTTGTGTATTTGAAGGTCATGATCAAATTCGATCAAATGCAGAGGACCATACGTGACGTACGTACGTATGTACATACGAAATTGATGGGGGGAAGCCCGCACGTATCCGAAATGCTAAATGATAATCCGTACTCACTGGCCTACCTCATCCTCCGACGTGTTGTTCGAGCACCCTTCCTGTATTGGTAATGCACCCGGAGTCCGCAGTGCCCTGACACACCACTTTCATTTATCAACCCCTAACAAAAGCGAAACGCACCAAACTATTCGCTTTCGTTCCCATCGAACAGTTTCAAATTAGCAGTAACAGCAAAATATCGAAACAAACGCTACGTAGATACATTTATCCATTCGTCTTTTATTTAACGTTAAAACAAAATAGAAAAAAAAAAGAACTTCAATACAATAACAAAAGACGTACCTATGTATGTGTGTACATAGTACACATTTTTAATAACAAATGACTACGGGCATGTGATTACGATTGTATTTTGTCTTCCTGTTAAAACAAAAACATTTACTTTTTGTCTGCTTATTCTAGACAAATGATAAATACGATTTAAGATGCACGTATTAGGTTCTAATTTTTTTCTTTTTCTAAAAAAATTAACGAACTGCTGTAACTGTTTTTATTCTGTGTTGTAGAGTAGTACACAGGATGATCATGACCACACCTCACCCTCTTGTTCGTTAACCCCCAGGTCTGTTACGTCACCGTGGCACCCTCTTTTATCAACCCCTCAATTAATTCCCACCAGCCCCTCCGTTGCATCCACCGTGACCAAATAAAATTCTCCAACAGAAATATCGCCGAATTTAGGAACTTACCAGAAACTTGACAGAGTTTTTTTTTTCCTGTCATGTTATGTTATGTATCACAAATGAATAGAAATAAGAAATCATAAACAAGAGTAGCAGCAATAACAATCCTGATTCGATGTCGTTCTCTATTTCATAACTATAATTTAAAAAAAGAATTCTACAGCACAAACAAAAGTATGTTCGCGAAAAAAGTAGACGTTTTCAGTAGCACGTATGCAGGCAGGAAACGTTAAGTTGTCAACAACAACGATGCTGATACGTACCTCTATAAATATATAAGTACATAGTATATAAACGAATCATTTGTTATTCGTACACGTGGAATGATAACTAGGTACATATTTGTGAAAAACGGTCCAAAAAATATACGACCAGTAAAAAAAAAAAATGAGCGAAATCTGTCAGAGACGTATTGTCAATGCAATAGACGCAGTTCACTTATTTTTTTGTTTGTTTTGTTGACGCCCAGAAAATGTTTCCCTTGCATTTGTTTTTCGAGATCACTTAGTAACCTAAGATAACATTGACTGATAAACAATAACAGAAAAAATGTGCCGGTGAATGTATGTTTTAATATTATTTACACAACTGACACGTTTTCAAAAAGATTATATAAAATAATAGTAAATATTTTGTACTGAACATTTTCTATTTTTAAAGTAAAATAAACAAACGAATTATCTCACGTCAGGGCAATTTGTTTTCGTTATTTCAAACAAATGCTGCAACTCAAAAAAAAAAAAAAAAGACTGACTGAGTACAATAAATACCAAAGTTTTGGATTACTTTTTATCGTTTATCAGGACAGGTTCCTAATTAATTGAAGTATTTGATAATGTTATAGATCAATTATTATGATACAATATCTTTGTTTGTTTGTTACCTATAATTATTTATTTATTGATCGAAAAAATGATTGAAACAGCAAAATTATCAACAAAAAAATTAGTGTTTTTGTTTTTTATTTTATTCCTTCCAGAAACCTTTGTCCACTACTCTTCCAATTTTCTCGTCTTCGATTTGATATTATGTAATAAATTGAAAAACAGAATCTATTTTACTTGACCGTCTACAGAAAAATCGTCACGTACTACAATAACGCGAAGTCAGTCCCTTAAGTACTTCTTTTTGTGTAATAAATTCGCCAAGAAAACTTCGTCTTCGAGACATCGTCGGTTTTTTTTTTAGCGAATTCGTGCCAGCAAAGCAACTTATTGTCTTGGAAAGAACCACAACAAAAGGGAACCAACAAACAAACTTCTTCATACCTCGTAACTATCCCATATTTGACGTTAAAATTATAAAGTTTTTAAAAAACTCACCTTTATTTGATAAGAATTCAGCCTGTTCGGTGGAAGAGCGTTGAAAGAACTAAAATCCAGACGACGGGTGAATATGCCATTTGCACCACCTGCAAGCCTAAAACAAAAAAAAACTGTTACGAACTACTGGTTATTAGTACTTATCAATTTTTTTTTTAGCTTGACGTAAACAAGACCAAGGACTTAACAAACGAAAGCTGGACTTAATTTAACAAAAGCTTGAGAGACGTCTCAGCTAAGAAAAGGTCAGTATTTAAGAGAGGATGTTTTTATAGGCTCCACGACACAACTCATTAAAGACCTGACTAAAAACAAGGCCAAAGGGTGCAAAGACCAGACTAATATCAAGACCAAGGCTTTTAAAGAGTGAAATATGGACTTACAACATAGGCTTTGTAGACTCTATGACAAACCCCATTAAAGACTTGACTAAAAACAAGGGCAAAGGCTGCATAATCCGAACTTGAATCAAGACCAAGGCTTTTAGAGAGTGAAAAATGGACTTACAGCAAAAGCTTTGTAGACTCAATGACAAACTCCATTAAAGACTTGACTGAAAACAAGGCCAAAGGCTGCAAAGACCAGACTTGAATCAAGACCACGACTTTATACGTAGGTAAGTGAAAACTGGACATGGTCAAAAGCTAGACAAACCATGGACAAGTTTATCAGAGAGACCGCTAGACTAAAACAGTATCAAATTTTGAAATAAATGACCTGCACAAACAACCAGAATTGATAATCCAGAACAACACAGACATAGCATAGTTGTATTCTAGTTCAAGTGAATCATTTATTTACAATGGTACTATTCTAAGATCAAGGTTTCCACATATCGACAAAAATAGAACAGAACAGAACAGCATCATGTGTGTAGTAAACAATCCATCCTATCACAACTTCTTTTTCACAACCAAACAAACACACATTCCAACAGAGACACTCTCTATAAATCTCCAGAGAGATAGACCCGAGACGTGGTGGTGTGTTATGTCGGCGTTCGGGTTTAAAATAAAAGAATGGAGGCACGATGATTGTATACACAAGAAGGGTTAAATATAGGAGAAAACTATTAAAAAATCTTTTGTGTACAGTCAGTCCGCTATAAGTAGACGACGTTAACCTTCGTTCCGTTCGGTGGAACAAAAAGGAAAAATATTTTACGCGGACGGAAACGGAATGTAATCATTACAGTCGGAATTAGACGACTACGACGCGACTTCAACATCTGCTCCACAAAATGTTTTTTTTCTACGAAAACAAACCATTTTGAGAACGCGAAGCCATTCAGGGGAGTTGTTTTCGAGAAGTATTAGTCATAGAACGGTCACAGGGGGGGCAAGTCTTAAGCACACAAGACGAAATAGGGGTTGAAAAAAGTCAAAAAGTAGACTCAATGTCTTGGTAATTCAATGGTCATAGATGAAGTGCCCTTTCTACATGGAATTAACGATTAGGTATGATTTTGAAAAGCTAATTGTGGTAGATTTTCTATGGGAAGGACATAAGAAATGGGGTTCTCGTAGAAATGTCTTGGGCAAATCAGTTCTTATTTTGGTCAGGAGACAGGCAGATCATTGGCATAGAATCTACATGTTAATATCTATCATATAAGTAAGTCAGAAAAAGCAGACCGATTACTATTTTGGAAATGCCTTTTTTAAAAAACTCATAAGAAGTGGTTGTTTGACTGAAAGATTCTACCATGGAAACATGGAACAGCTGGGAGAGAAGTAAATCCTTACCACAGAACTGATCTCAAGTTACTTTTGAGAAAGTAATCCTTCCATGGAAACAAAGTTGATTGATTCCTGGTAATCATCCACAAGAAGACAAGATTGTCGAAGTACCAAACAGAAGCAATTCTGTACCCATATGGGCCTTCTCGTGAATTGATCTTAGAAGCAGTGGAAAGAAACTCTTCCATTTTGGCTTCTGTGCACAATTCTTCATATATCCACATCATCGTCCTTAATGACAACAATAACACACCAATGATTTTCTTGGTTCGTGGTTACGTCCAACGCAGACCAGAAAAGATCAAAGAAATCGAAAGATACTCAAGTTTGCCAACTGATTTCAGAATGAAGATGAAGAGCACCTCATCTGTGCCCACATGGGGGCTGCTTCCTCACAGAAATCAAAAGAAACCCCAGCTTACACGAGCAATTGTTCACCATATCATGATCCTTAACGATGACCATGATGGTTCTTTTGGTTTTGGTTACATCCAACGTACAGACGACCAAAAAGGGCACAAAGAGAAGTCGAGGTCTGCCAATTGCGTTCAGAATGAAGACGGGACGAGATGGACCTGGAGGATAGACACCATCATCCATCCATTGCGCTGTTCGAACGAGAAACAACCGCTCCTTTATTTTGTTGGTAGGTATACACAACCAACTCACACGCATACAAACATCCATTATTAACGTTTGTAACTGTGTATTTGTGTGTGTGTGTGTCTGTAGTAGAGGTGACCTTCACATTGAAACTAATTTTAAACCACGTAACCGTAGGAGGCTGTCCTTGAATAATGTTGCATACCATACGAATGCGTTCGTGCTTCGTTATAGCGGTTCGAAATGTGTTGTTGTTTATATCGCTCAAACACATCCACGGAGCCAGGGACGAAGAGGAGGAGGAGACGAAGGATTTCGATTCGACTCATCAACATACACGAGAGAGGTCTAATCTAGGTGTCTATCGTTTTGTTCTTCGTAAACAACCAACAAAAATGTGTGGCGTCGAATCATTGAAATTTTAGAAACAAATGCCCACTAATAACAAATGACTAGTAATAACAAATGACTACTAACAACAAATGACTGCTAGTAACAAATGCCTAATAAAAACAAATGCCCACTAATAACAAATGCCTTATTATCCAAAATTATCCGTGGGCTAATGTACAGGTTTACAGGCGAATTTCTTACAATTTATCAAATTTAAATACATATCTACATTTCCCAAATTTGGAGTTTTCCAAACTATTGTGGACTTCTAACCATGAACCACCTCTAATTCGTGTGGAAATAAACATTTTCATAGATACAAGCAACGTCTTTCGTGAAGCTCGTAGATATGAAGAAGATTTTTTTCGATTTATATTCGACTTTTTTTCCCTACACTTGTACAACAAACATCACCACGATTAAAATAAGGGATGATTTGTGCCACAGGCGGGTGGGCGCTAAACTCATTCCAAATTTAGGAAATTGTTTTAAAATCTGATTAATTTTAAAGTCGTGTTGTGGGGGGACCATAACGACCCGAAATGAACACGCTAGTGGTGAGGTGAATCAATTTGGCGTTTTCGATTCTGCCAAAGATGGAACTGGTGGAGGGTGGAGGGGTGCGATGCGAAACGTTCTGGGGGGTTGCGAAACCTTTGCCCCGTGAAATGAGATGCTTGTCTCTGAGCGATTACTTTTAATTTGATTACATAACGACGAACAGACTTTGAGAGCAGGAAGTGAGTGCTTTTCGTAGATATCCCACAGGAACGAACCACAGTTGCGAGGACATATTGATAAGTATATGGACGAAGTACCATAGATAGGTATATTCTTTCTTCAGGTTTCTGGGACAACGATGGGATAATTCTGTTAGATTTCTTAGAACAAGGTTAAGTACAGGATGTTAAAGTGAATTATTTACTAAATTAGATCAAAAATGGTGAATAAATTAATATTTGGGACGTTTTATATGGTGGGCTTTATCAATGCCTCCTCGTACATGAGTTCCATGGATTTTATATAATACTTAAAATTATATTATTTGGTCCTCTGCCAAAAGAGACACACAGGCAATAAAATATCTCGTAAATAATCAAGTGTCAACGTGGAATGATCACGCGACGGATGTTGCTGTTCCACTTGCATATATTTATCGCAAAAATAGAAATAAGCAAATAATTCAAATTAGCAACAATTAAAAAAAAAAGTTTAATCTTTTACAACCGGAAATTGCGTCACAAATTATATTATGTACCTACACGTGTTTGTGCAAATCTACGTACCTAATACAGATATGCAGATTCCCAATCAAGATTTTTTAATTGCCCTAATATTTATTATTTATTTCAATCCTGACGATGGATGAATAGGTAACACAAAACTTTTGCAGGCAGTTTTTTTGTATATTTTCAATTTGAAAGGCGAATTGTGTTGAAGCACTGGTCCCGAAAATACCCTCTATGGTACTTATGTGCGTTTCCAACGGCGTCATGGAACAACAAATCAGCTCCGTTCATGGTACAATAACCAAACAGGTTACAACTGTCAAGTTCCCATCTCCGAAAAGCAACAGAGGGAAAATCCGGGGAGGGAAAAAACGAGCCTGAGCAACGGCGCTCGGGATTTAACTTTCGAAAACGCAATTTTAAAATAACAAAATTGACGCAGCAGCCGAGTTTCATTAAGGTATCACGCGAACCGTAAAAAACCTTATTAACGAAAATACCGGGGCTTCAAAAGGATCCCAGAAATGAACAAATGTAAAGCGAAATGGTCTTCAAAAGAAATACCAGGATTAGCACGTGTAAGCTTCTTTATTTAGATTATCTACGTACCTAAACCTAACTGAAAGAATTTTTAAGAATTAATTCCAGTTGAGTATCGAAAAGTCGATAAATTAGTTTATAACATTTTTAAGCCAAATTTTTAAGTCACACTTAGTATAATGTGTTTGTGTGTAGGAGGAAATGAAATCACACACAACCACATATAAAACACGTGTACAGCATAAACTGTATCTACTACAAACACTATTTTTGTAAGTCAAGGTCGATTGTATTATAAAACCAACCAAACTGTGGGTCCTCTATAATGTACATATTAATAAGTAGTTAATTTCGTTTTTTTGTTTTTTTTTATTCGAGGACGCCGTGTCCTCTGCTGTTATTTTTGGCAATGCTAATGACAGAAACATTCGCAAAACACCAAAAACAACTGCTAAACAGTAGTTGACCCTCTTTTGTTACAGAAAAAAAAAACTACTCAACGTTTTCCCAGCAGTTCGTTTGTTTTTTCTATCTATTAACAAATAAAACTAAACCGTTTGTTTGTTTCGATCTTATTTTGTTTAAACATTTGACAAACGCGGATTGTTAAACGAAGAACGATTCGAAGTGGGTTACTAACACATCAGATACTTACGTACTATCATCAATTTCAAGTCAAATCGCGTACAGAAGGAAGAGGAGGTGTGTCCCCAAAAGGTTTTTTATTTTACGAAACGGTAAATTATCAACGGTACAAATCGAAATAAGACAAAGCACCCAGATACCCGGAACGTACATAACGATAAATCCATTGTTGGACACAAAAGTTTACATTCATATGTAAAATATTCAATAACGGGAGCAAATTAAATAAATAATGCCATTGGACAACAGGAAATCATAACCCATTATTACAATGCTAAATACAAATTAGCATGTACCAGATGACACGACACATTTGTTTAGAGAAGACACTAAAACTGATGGGGTCTAAAAAGTATTTCGTCAATTCTTTTCTCATCCCCAAATCAACAGAAAGATTTTTACCCCAAAGTTTGACCTTAATATCGCATATTCCTCCTCCCAGTAGCTACAATAAAAAAATCTGACGTTAAAAATGTTTCTTTACCAATTGTTTCTCTAACTCCATTTAAGTGAATCTAGCAAAGTGACTACGAATGAATGACTAATTTTTAAATTTGCAATAAACAATAACAAACAAGCATAATAATTGATTACGTTGAGTATGCACCGCGACACTTTCGCCCTTGGTAATTGCATATCTGCATACAATACGTATGATTTATGCTCTTAATAAAAACTGCATCAACGAATAATTAAGATTAAGCACGTTTGCTAGGTCACAACAGCAGTCCGGACGACCTTATTTCTGATCATCCCACACGTACAATCAAATCGATTTGGCACATGCACGTATTAATTTCAATAACAAATTAAAACGACACCGAACGAACGAACGAACAAATGTGGAGCGCCCACATCGAGAAAAAGTAGCGCCAGTGCGAGAGGTGTTCACTTCAACTCGCCTCCCATTTAAGCAAAACAAAAACATTTGCGTTTAGAACAAACGAAAACCAAAAAAACAAAAGAACATTAGCGCTTTTCGTTTGTTACTTCTATTATTTAAACAATTGCTTGCGAAACAAAAAACAGTTCACCTGAACTGGAGACACGATATGCAAACATTAAAAAAAGAGTCTTCAGCTGCGTCGTTCTGATTTATTGAAAGAGTCCCCTCAGTGCGTTGTGCCTCGTTGTGGTTGTTACCTTTCAACGTCTTGTTTTCTTGAGTTGAGCAAACACGTCAGCCAGAAGATACCGAAATTCTTTCCCGAATGCAAACAAATCAACCCTGATCGTTTGGTAAATAGAAAGCACGTGTTCGGTGGCGTGAATAAATGCGAGTAGAACGAATGAGGTCACTCTCGGTCTGCTGATACGTAAAAAAGGAGAGATCAGAGAGACGAGAAGAGAAAAGACGAGAGGTGAGAAGCGGAGACTGACACACTTGTAAGGGCCATTTATTATTTAAATCTCGCGAATCCGAGAGAGCCAAGGACTGACGACTGCTGCAACACGTGGCGTATTTTTACGCAACCTTTTACTTCTTCTTTTTTTTTTTGTTTTGTTTCCCGTTCATGAATCCAAAATAACAGTCGTCAACAACAGCGGTTGGAAAAACAGAAGACATATAAAAGGACGCCCAAGTGTCTATATGGATTTTGAGGTTGAAATCGTTCCGCCACCATCTTACCTTTTATAAATCTTGGGAGTTTATGCCCCAGATTTGGCTTAAAAATCGACTCCAAAGGTTACCTTTTTAAGGCACCGCAGCGCCATGACGATTAATCGATCGATCGACTGATCGATCCGTATGAGCGATAAAGGAGGTCTCGTTTTTATCGGGTTACGTACACGGTGTGTGTGTGTGTGTGTAGGAAGGCAGTAGGTAGGTAGGTTAGGTCGATCTTTAGTTCGTGATAATAATGCATAGCGTCTGCAGCTGCAGCAGTTTTAATTTTACAAATGCATTTACGACGACTAGCAGGCAACGAGTCTGTCGTATGCATTCATTGCGAGGCGAGTCTGGAATGTTTAATTTTGAGGTTAAGCTCGGGTAAACGACCTGGGTTTGGCGCACTCTGGTTACGTTGCAAAAATGCCGGCCGATCGAGCGCGAGGGGTCGGCAAAACACGATCGCAGTGTGCACTGCCAATTCTGCTCTTTGCACTAATTAATTATCATTATAATAAATGTTAACCGCATTGTAACGCCATGTTGCTAGAAAATCAATTTCGACCGTTTCTTTTTGGCGGACGAACTGCTAAAATCGACCCAGAATCGAACGTGAGTCTCCGGTGGACGAAAAAATTAGTTACTAGATCCAGTAGGTCACCCTTAATGGCGTGCATCTCTAAAAATATGATCAATAAACAATTTAACATCGCTTTACTTTGTTCTCTAAACAAAACGGCGAGTAATTAGGCATTTGTTTTGAAATTGGATTGAAACCTAAAAATAAAAACAATTCACCATCACTTTACTTTGTTTTCTAAAACAAAACAACAACTAAACAAGTGCTTGTCGATGGACGAACTGTAAAAATCGTCTCATAACTGAACGGGACACACTAGCTATAATTTTTTATACCTGTCAGACCCGCGTAAAAAATTGAATCGTATTCTGAGCGTTACTTTGTAAATACAAAAGAAAACCAACAGTCTGATGTTTTGACGACTAAACAATTTAAATTGCACTTTATTTTGTTTACTGCATAAAAGGACGGATATCTGCTATGTCGTCCTTAGTACTGTCATTTGTAAACAATAACCTACCTTAACCAACAGTTGTAAGCGCCAATAACAAATAATGAATACGTACGTAATCATAGTTGACAAAGAACAGTAATTGAGTAATTTTGCTAATTATTCATAACTGCTATGATATTCCGTCCGTCATCGTACGTGCAAATGCATGTAATAATAACTGTTTTTCATCAATTCCTTACTTATTTTCCTGATTGTGAGTATGTATAAACTAATTAGCGTTGTTTTTGCAACTCAAATGAAATAAATAAATCGTCAGTGAAAGGTAACATTGTGCTGATTGGTTCCTGAACAAAAAAAAAACAAACGAATCTGTTTTTTTTTTGATACGTTTGGATTGACTGAATTGAATAAATTATAACAATTACTGAGTGTGAGTGTTAGTCATTCATTAATTGTGCATTCAACTGTATAATTCTTATTATAACGTTTTTCTTTATATTCAATTGCTGTTTAAATGTCAAGATTATTTCGTAAGGCAAGTTAACTGTTGTTATTATAAAGCGAGTTAAGAATAATTAAACAAATGAAAAACGGCAAAAAGCAAGCAAAACAAATGAAATAACGTCGGTGTGACATTGTTGCATTGAGATTGATTGATAAACCTTGGTTTTGAAGTATAATTGGCACTCGGTTGGTTTATGTTTAAAGTTTGTTAACCGATATGATATGAACAGTGTTAGTGTGCCGATTGATAAAAACATACTTAATGCAACTGTCAGTTACGATAGTTAGTTAGTGCAGTTGTTTTTGTAGGCAAAAACAACGCGTTTTTGAACAAATGAAAAGCGTGTCTGGAAAAAAAGCCAATCAGTTAAAAACTGACGCAATTGTTTTACAAAAGGAGCAAAAATATCAAAACTGACTAAAAAAATTCTTTCTCTAATGAATGAGAATTATCATTAATGAATGAATGCTACATTATGTAACTACAATTATTGGCTAATCAAGTGAAAAATAATGCGTTTATCAGCAACCAGTACCCTTGCGTCCGTTTCTGTTGCGGTAGGACGACACTACTATCATTTTGTTGAGCTTTTTATCACAACAGACGCGAGAGACTGGTCTCAACAACGACTCCTACGAGTTCCCAGCCACTCGTTACACATTTATATTTAGATCCTCTCATTATGCAATCTCGTTGCATACCAACATCCAAAAATAGCATTAGTGTAAAACCAAATCAATCCAAAAATAATTTTTTTTGAAAAATTACAATTTGATAAGACACTGCAACTGTTCCTAATTATTCAATTAATTAACTGCGGTTAACGGTCTAGAAAGTTGTTAGTCACTTCAGGGGGTTGATACATAAATTTCATCTGGAGAATGATAACACAAAACACATACACACAACATTAAATACCATATGGTGGGTGGGTGTATTCATGTATTATTTGTCTCTGTATGAATTACCTAACAATAATTTATTGAATAAGCCCCTGGGGGTAGTTCCCTGTTTCTATGCACCTAAACCGCAACAATCTACGTGTCTTAGGTCAGTGGGAGTAACTGGATGATAAAAAAGTACATAATTTGCATATTATGTGACAGTTGAAACCAACAATTCTTATCTTATCAGTTATCAAAGTATACGTGTGTGTGCACGTTACAAGAGAGAACCAGGAAGCAGCAGATAGACGTCGTCCGTGTCCAACAGGACGTGTAAGTATGTATTAAAACCAAACAGCCCTTCACTTTCATGTTAATTACGTGTACTTACATAGGTACTTAATTAATTGACTGATTGATTAAAGAAATACCAAAGAGAATTTATAACTTCCTCTGAGGAAAACGAAACGTTGCGTTCGTTAGTTACCCACAAATAAAAACGTTTATCCTGATAATCTTTCTTTAGTATGAATCCAAAAAGAGAGAACTTTATGACTCGTCAACTTCTAATTTGGTCTAACAGTCAAAGAGAATAACGAAATCGTCTCACGAGTAATTAAAAGTGCACATAAAAGGCAACTGTGGTAGGTACCTTTTGTGAATTTTTTCTTCCTTTCTTCACATCCCCCCTCTAAGGACCATGCATTTATTTGTCATAAATAATTTATTAACAGCACCCAAGCCAGTTAGTTCGTTTTGCCTTTGCTGATGGCCGAAACATAGCCATGTAGAGCCCAAGCACCCAATTTTGGTACGACTTTACTGCCTTTCTTCCGTCTTTAGTACAAAGAATCGTAACATGTTATAACAAACTGTTTGCATTTTAAATAAATGTACAAAAACAGCTTCTGCTCAAAATGAATTTTTTAGGACAATTGAGAGCAACAGAAAACGTCTTCCAGTCGAAAATAAACTAAAACTGCCACCATTTTATCTTATATGATCCAGCAGTCTTTTTTTTTTAACAAAAACTTTTTCAATTACGTACAAAAACTTTCAGTTGTTTCACTCCAGAAGAACAAAAGATATGCACCAAACAGCATTCTTCAACTGTTCTTTTAATTAACCGAAAGAAATTTTTCAGTCGTACGAAATTGAATTTTTTTGTAGTAAATACATTTATAAGTGTTATCTCTCAAAGGGTTGGAAATTAAATTACAAACTAAGTAAATAATGGTTTAAGATAACACGAATTTATCACCCAAAGCAAAATTAAATTCAATTTCCTTCGACAAAAATAAATGGTTTATTTATTACAAATCTAACATTTTCCACCACCGTTGGTTATTTATTTATTTAGGGGTTCGAACTTCATTGGGTGGTAGGTACATATTTTGTTTTATCATCTTTACATACCATTAAGTCCAACAATTTCCTCTCCTTTTGAATACTATTACTTAATAACTTAGATATAAATTTGCATTTGTTCTTATCTTCACAGGGGGATGATGTATTGTACTGTGCTGTAATGTGCAACCCCCTAAAATTTGTATTCCATTCTCACCACCCATGATAGGTACCAATAAGGAAAATTTTATTCGAATCGAGTAGAAAACTATTACGAAAGTGGAAATGCCGCCACCCCCTCGTCGGGAATAAATTACAGGACTCGCGCGAGTTTAAAAAGATGCACAATGCTATATAGCTACCCCTGTTCGCCCTGTAACGTAATTGTTACAGTTAAGTTATTTTCGGTGAATGGGGCAATTAAATTAATTTAAAATTCCTGTCGTGAATAACCAGAGCAGTCAGGGCAATTTTACGACTTGAATAACGAATTGGTAGACGAGGAGAACGGGGGGGAGACCAGGCAGTTAACCATTCCCCAGATATATTTTTTTTTTTGCAAAATTGTGACTTGAATTGAGTAAATGAATTAATAATGAAAGAAACAAATGACATAAGTGTTCAAAAGGTAAAGGAGTCGAGGAAGAGATCAGAAATTTAATTAAAAAAAAAAAAAAGTTGTGGCGCTTATTCCTTGGCAAAAAATACATACATAAGTAAATAAATGAGTTCTCATTAGCAGAATAATTGTTAGATACTAAATCGCACGTGTTCCATTATCACAAGCACGACTATTAGGTTTATTTCACTTCACAATGTTCCATTTTTCCCATTTATGGGGCGAACCGTTTAAAAAAATTGAATTCCAATAGAGTGACGGAATAGTTTAAGCGGAGGTAATGCCCTTAAGCGGAAACAGAGTACAAATTAATAGCCTAATTATTGGAATTCAATGAATAAATGAAAATGTCAACTGGGTCGTTACGTAAACTAAAGCAGTTACAGGTGTACAAACCCGAGTAAGTACATAAATAAACTTGGTGTTATTTATTACGAGGGAAACCTGTGTAAATTACGAAACAAAAATTTTTGGCATCAAATTGTGTTATTGTTTTTTTTTTTTATTCAATTGTTACTAACCATTTTTTAATAAAACAGATGAGCGTTTGAACAACTGAACTACTAAACAGTAGAAAGGGCGTTAAAAATTTCTGCAAAACTTATTGTTCTTTATTCAGAAAACTTTGTCGACAGGAAACGGAAGAAGGGACGGTTATACGAGAGCGAGTTGCTGCACGGACCCTTTTCTCAGGCGACAGGGTGTCTATAGGATTTGTGACCCATGGAAGAAATACAACCTACCCCCGGGGTTTGGGTGCTATTTTCTACGAAACAACGTAAGTTGTGGTACGGTATAGCATATACATATGTGGGTATAATTCGAACAACAAAAAAAAAAAAAGAAAACGTCTTTCAACTAACTATTTGTAACACAAAAGATTTTGAGAAGTCCATTCGTTCAATTAAATAAATGGTCCGTGAAAATTTCAAGTCCCATAGCAGTATGAAAAAGTTAAAAAAGTTTACAGGTCATAAAAAAAGCACATAAGCCATTTATCATATATCTTCTTTTATCTAGGTAGGTACATAAGTTCAAAAAAATTTAGTATGTCTCGAAGTATATTTCGTAAAGTGAAAAGAGATATTAAGTTACTTTACCTATGCTTAAAAATAAATCGTTTGGAAAAATTAATAAGATCTAGTGTTTAGAATGCCCCTAAGCAAAGCCGAAAAAATTCTTTGTCGGTACGATAAATAGATAGATAATTAAACAGGTCGAAAAAAAAAGATAACGATCGGAAATATTAAATTAGTTTTTTGACAAGACAAAACAATAAACATTATCTATACCTGACTTAAATAGTTACAAAAATGTAATTTAATATAGTTAAATAACCAACCAATCGATGATGCAATAACAAACCATTTAAAAATAGGTTCCTAATCTGATCAACAACTTTCCCTCTTCAAATTTATCAAACATAAATAATAAATACAATAAAATATGTACTGCATTAAATTTGTTTACCGTTCTTTTTTTTTTTTTCTTCTTTGATAAACATATGAATATCTACCTATTTGCCAAATGTTTATTATTCATGATGCAATTGTTTTTAATGTTTATTTTGTTTTATATATTTACCAATTGTTTCAGGCACTAAAAATTTGAGTTTATGAGAGAAATTTACGTCTGCAGCAAACAATGTTGACGAACTAATAAATTTTTTTCGTCTTCATTACCTAAATACACCTAATACATAGTTTTACTAAAGTTGTGCACTTTCATCAAATACATAATGCATGTACATACATTTACTTATTTTTTGAAAAATTTACGATCAGCACCGTTGCCAAAAACTGGTCATGTTTGTGCCAAATCTTAAAGAGAATCTGCAGCTAAACTAACCATACCATTATGAAAGCATCTTTGAATTTTCTTCGGTAAAACTGAATGTTATCCATTCACCAGAATTTTATTTAGGTATTCATCATCAATGACTAAACTCAACTCTTCACCTTTTTTTTTTTTTAATTGGTAGAATAGAGTTACAAACTGATTTTTTTTTTGAATTTCGTTCTTGTTTATTTTTTTCTCGAGGTTAAGGGTAGATTTTTTTTAACTTAAAAGTTTGAGATATTCTTTATTATTGATGTTGAACATAAAATTAGAAATGTTGAATATGTTACTCTTTCCCTAGAAATATATTTTTTGCATATCCTTAGTGCCATTAATAACGTTTAGGTATAATAAAAAAATAGTTTCCCTTTTATTTTAAACAAATTATTTTGCTCTCATCTTTTGTGACAAACTGTACATTATTTTAAATATAATGTTAATATTCTTATTACTAAACGTTTTCACTTCAAAAACAAAAAGAAAGCGGAAAAACAAAAACGAGAGAAAAACAAAATCAAGAGAAAAAAAAAACAATTGGTGAGTAGAATAATTCCATTATTTTTGTTTAATGATGTTAAATGTGTGCATGTAGCTGCACATACAATCAGAATTCATAATAAATATACGTACAATGCGATACCAAAGAGATAGGAAAAGCCATTTATTATATTGAATGATAAATCACACACTCACACACCACTTCAAATGTACCACATAAATTATTCATTCTACAATACCATGACATCTATCGGAAATGGTATTATATTCTACCTACCTATTGATTTATTAAAATAGATCAGTTAAATGAAATAATACGTACATAGATATTCGTATTCAAATTTATACTTAAATACTAAACACCTAACTTTTGTAAAGTAATAATTTTTTTAGGGGTTGTAAACAACGTAATTTACATTTTATATCCAACTGTTGATGGTAAAAGCAACGACGATCAACTTGAACAAACAAATGAACACTTGAACATATTTCTATTATTTACATTATATCAAATAGTTCTTTGTGGTGCAACAGTCAAAGAGATAGATATCGATAGCAATGTGGATCTTATTACGATCCATCCAGGTGTCATGGTATTTATACAAAGATTATTTACCTACAGTTAGTACCTAATAGCTAAGTAATTCCACCCAAATCCTCAGATAATATAAAAAATGGGCCAAAAAGTTCTTTTTGGAACAGCTGTGATGTTGAGTACCATAAGAAATCATTTAGGTAACTTTGAATCAAATATATGAAGTACATATTTCCAACGGAACGAAATTTTGGATGATTTCTCCGAGTCCCTTATTGTTGTTATTCAGATTTGAATGCTGTTAACCAACAGAATTTGTATTTTTTACTTTTTTTAATTTACATATTAGGTACTCAATTACGTAGATTGTTACTCCAAAAATTGGTTTTCTTATTTTTACTACGTTTTGGCTACAGAAACCGATCAAGTTGGATGGAATTACGTTACGTCCACGCGCGCTTATTTTATTTTTTTTTTTGGCTAACGTCGTTCTATTTTTAAAAGAAAAAAAACATGTTTTCGTGCCGGCACACGAAAACGATTACGAACGAATTGACGTTAATTTCTTTTTCGTGAATGCTCTTTTAAGACGTACCTAATTAAAAGAACAAAATATGTACTACTTTTTTTATAATTATGTAACACGACTTTTCAAGGACAATCTATCGCATGAATACAGCGCTAACGAACTGAAAACTATAATAACGAACGTTGATAAAATTGTTCGCCGCTCCAAAACGACATAAATAATCCCATTAATTGTAATAATTTAATTTGACCTTTCGAGGAGACAATAATGGGACCCTCGCGGTATTTGGGACTTATTCAATTGTTTAATTAAATTTTTTAAGTATTAATAACAACTACCTATGATGATTAATGGTCACGAGGAAACAACTTGTTTGCAATTGTTTATAAACCGTTAAACTATTGGCTTCATTACAAGTACTAATTAGGGAAATTAATTTACAAACACAAACCCATGTGATTTTGAAGAACCTACGAAGGCCCTCATACTTATGTAAAAAAAATATGGGTAAGTATCTACCTAATGGTTCCCAAGCGCCCGCGCTTATGATACTTATGTTACTTACGACTTATCAACAAAGAGTCATTGTACTTGGTATATTTACTAATACATTTCCTTATCCATTCCATTATCATACACACACATTTAGTTACGCATATACAATCACACCATACATAGCCCCAACAATAAATTGCTACCTACGACAAAACAAAAGCACCAAAGGTCAGAAAAAAAAAAGAATAAAAATGAGTTTTGTTTTTTGAAAAAATATCTTCACATACTTACAGGTACATCGTAGATAATATAACAAAAATAATTCCACTCCTGCCATCAAGGACCCCTGAAGTAGGTACTTATTCTTAACCCTCCAACTGTTTTTCTCCTTTTTCGTGTAGGTGCAATAATTAACACTGTGTGGCAGTCATAATAATTATGCAGTTAAATAATGTTGTTTTGTTTGTTATTTGCAAAGCTATTTTCGAAAAGCGAAGGCCGGTCAGAACGATTAATAAATAACATACGTACTTACTAAGTACACCTACTTATTTATAAGTAATATGTATTAAAACGTGAATCGAAAAATTTAAAAAAAAGTCTGCTGCTCAACCTTGTATATAAATACAAAGTGACATAGCCGTAAAACAATCGAGCAATTACAATGAGAAAACAAATGAATATACCCTAGGTGCCTACATAATTTTATTGGCAAGTTTGATAACAAAAGAAAACAAAACAAAACATGGAAAAACAAATTCCTCCCTGTACACTCTCGATTATTTTATAACACGTATATTGTGCGTAAACTAGTGTGACGAACTGTAGATATGTATGCGTAATAAATGATTAATAAATAGATAAATATTGTGTACAGTTAGTTCGAAGGACGTTCTGTAAATAACTGTAAAGTTCGTCGTCCTATTTACGAATAAAACAAAAAAAAAAACAAATGATTCAAAAACAAATTGTGGGAGGTGAAATAACACAGGGTGGATTTTTCGAATTACCTACATAAGAGTACTTTACGTACGTAGATACAGTTAGTCGTTTTTCCAAGACCAATTCCATTTGAATACGGGGTCATAAATAATATGCCTATGTATCTATGATCTCGAGCCACTTAACTAAACTTTTATTAAATAAAAGACGGTTTACGTCTTTACGTTCGCAATTAGCGAGTTGGTTGAATTGTGACACGCGCCGTTAGACGTCGGATTTCTTCCTCAATTATGTCATAACTTTATTGAAGACATATTTCTTGCCCTCGTTCAAGATAAGATATAAATTTAACAACACAAAATGCCATAGGTACGTTTGTTGTACATATTACGTCTGTGGGCTTTATATAGGCATCTCAATTTTGTTTTAATAAGCAACTACTAATTAATTATGAAGTGAAAGTACTGGGAGTTAGTCAACTAACTGATCCATTTGCAGTACAGGATTCTTCGAGAGGCGACCAACGCCTCGATAAGTGTGTAATTTAGTTAGCTGTTAAATACAAGAACCAGAAGAGGGTAATTTTGACTACAAATAAAAAAAAATAATTTTTTAACTCAAAAAACGTTAACAACGTCCAAAAAACCCTTCTGGTAGATACAAGTAGGCAAATCCTTCAGATATTGCCATTTAAGTACTATTTATTAAGTTTAGTCATCATTTTTTGATAAATAAAATTATTTATAAAAAATCGAAATAAACCAAATTTGGTGTTCGTTAAAGGAGTGGCACGAGACATTCTGACAAAAGAGAATAAGGTGGTCGAAACGACATAACATTGTCTCTATGTATGCATATCAAACCGATAAAACCATCCACCCACACTCGATTATATGCAGAACAAAGATTCATTTTATAATCACCAACTATAGATACATATGCCTACAACTGAGAATCGGCCCCGAGTCTCAAGACAAGAGAGACGATGACAGACTCTTGTGAAAAGGAAAAACAAATTTCAAATAAATACATAATAATGTAACAAACAATAATAAAAATAACAACAATAGCTTGTATTGTGCATTATGATTGATGCATTTCCAATGCATTGGTAGTACATATATAAGGCGGTATAAGGGTTACAAAACAAAAATGGCAGGTAGACGGCTTATGCTCTTCACAAAACAAAAAAAGGTCCAGAACAAGTGAAAAAAAAAAAAAAGAAGTTGATTTGAGATTCCAAACAATTGAAGATTAGAGACAAATGAATTGATCGATTGAAATTATACATTTATTAGTTTCAATAAAAAAATAAATGAATGCAACATTTAATGATATTATTTTTTTATGCTTGGATAATAACAAATTTCCTCCTACATACGTATATACCTACATCTACAATTACATGTAGATTATAAAACGTGACTTTGTCATACAACACCTTGTTTTTCTTTCTTTCCCGTTTCCCAAGAACACCAAGATTGCAAATTCTTGCTAATCTAGACGTGCCTATTGGTCCTTCCACAACGACGATAACAACTACATACCTACTTAACACATACAATAATAACAACAACAGACCGTAAACGAAATGCAAAATTTATCAACATCGTTGAAAAAAATTAAATCGAATAAAATTTTGCCTGTTCTGCATATTTCATTGGTGTGTTTATTGGTAATCATTTGTATTGTCATAAATTAATTTAACCAAAATCAAATGTTTTTTGAAAAATTTGAAAAAGTCTGATGGTGCCAAATTGGGAGAATATGGAGGATGCGGGGAGGTCAAACCGATTTTATCAATTGTTTTAGATAATCTTGTAAATAATTCACTTTAACATCCTGCACCTAACCTTTTTCCAAGAAATCTAACAGAATTATCCCTTTTTGATTATTTAGCGAACACAATTCATAACCAGAACCGACTTCAGGTGTTCCTGATGCATTGTGATGTCGTGAGTATCAGGTGGTGAAACACCAAATTTTTTATTGAACTACCGTTCTTAGGATTATGGGTAGCTAAGGCCGCGTAAGTACTTACTAATAGCCTGGCATAGACAAGGTCTTCTATTTTTATTGTGCAATAATTGCGCATTTAACGTGGAGCGTTGTAAACAACAAGCTGTTGCTGGCATAACCAATCCAACATTATTTTAGTGTACCGTGGTTAGTTATATGTGTATACACAATTTAAGTTTATAGAACCCGCCAAGGCTGTCGCAAATGCAACGGCAAAACAGTGGCTAGCGCTCTCGTTCACGCCACATTTCTCCCACTTTCTCCACGAAATTGGTTTTCGAAAAAAAAAAAAAATTAAAAATCAAGGATTATCGCAAGAAAAAAAAAAAAACAAAACGCGAATATGGACAGAAGAAGAACGTGGTGCGAGTTTGTTTTGTTTTATTATTAACAGTCGAAATGGGATTTCTTAAAAACAGTTGACAACTTTTGTTTTAAACAATTGAAATATCAGCACATAAAATTTAATGAAACATATGATAGGTAGGTACCTAATGTTGTTAGTATGTATCTAGAGTCTTGTGTATTTGTTATTTGTAACCCTGACTGATTTAAATGCAATAAAAGTAATTATAATTCCAATGATTTATTTGTTTGTTTCAAACACTGGTTGGTATCTAACGTATTTTACACATTATTACTTACTTACTTACTATCATATTCATAGAACCGACTACTTAGTACTTTAGCAACCTTCGAATGCAAAATATAATTGCAAAACGTAAACAAAGCCGTAAAACAATAATTTTGCAAGTTGCTGAAATTATTATTTATTTTGAAGACTTTCAACATTAATTCCGTGAAAAATCGATTTGTTCCATAAATTTCTGCCTGCATATTTCTTTTCTCTCGTTTGTGTTAAAATACGTTCTAGTTGTAAAAATATATAAACATTCATCTTTTTTTTTTTCATTCTTACCATTATCGCCAACTTGATTGTTTCAACTACGTACTTAGCTACGTGTGTAGGTACAGATTTTCTTTTGTTTTGTTTCTGCATTTTAACATGCACAAAATAGCAAACTGCGCAACACATTGTTTTGTGGAATGGTCAGGATTTGCTAATTTCAGACTTGACACGGCCTACTTAAAGTTCGATACACATCGATATTATTTTTATTCTTTTCTGTTATTAAATATCTATCTTTCTCTCTCACTTTACTCGCTCATTTATTCTGCAACGCCCTGGTTTCTTACGAATGGCCAACGAATCCACAATTTTTTTCTAATTCCGTTATTAACTTTGCGCATAAACGGCTTACAACGTTATTGGCATAACATTTACATGCTAATTACATGTTAGAAACGACATAACTATACATACAATGTAGTAACATACAGCTGATTAAATGCATATAAGCACACAAGAAGTTCGTAGGTTTTATATTTTTAAAATTCGAATTTGCCAAATTACCGAATTGACAATCGGATATTCACAACGACTAGGTACTCCTTCTTTGCTGCAATTGTTTCAATTTTACTTCGATGTTCATTTGTAAAAAAGTTTTTTTATTCATTTGTTAATTCACTCAATTGTTTCAGAACCAAAATGAAAAACAAATGGAAAACGATTCTATAATGGACACCTGAATATTATTTTCCTTCGTTTATTTAAACAAAAGACAACATGTATTTGATATTAAATCTGCAAGGGGCTGAAGGATCGGTCGGTTTTGTCGGGAAGAAACCACATTTCTCGCGTTTCATGAATTAAATAAGTATGCATTTTAATTTTGAATGTCTCAAGCAATGGTAGTCATATTAAAGCCACAAACCAGATAATATGTCTATTACTTTGTCACGTACATGTAACATACGTACCTACCTAGGTATGTGTTTATTAAACTACTATACAGATCGATTACCTCACGATATTAAATAAAAAAATTAAAAAAACTTTAATCTTTCATACAATGTTTAAACATTTGCCAAGTGTTTTTGGGATTTGAGAATTAAACACGACGCAGATTCTCAGAAAATAAATAATAATTATTAATGTTGGTTGTAAATTATGAAAATGCCTAACAAATTATAATAAGTTACAGAAATATTTCGTGTAAATAAAATTATAGTAAATTCCCAATGCCAAAAGTTCAGATGCAGCATGAAATTATACTTTTTTTAAAATAAAGTTGTGTTACGAGCTTGAGCAGAATTTGTTCCATCAGAAACAAAAGAAGAAATGAATAACAATAATAAGTAAAAACAAAAACTTTTATCCACATTTTGTTTCATATTACATAAGAAACAATAGACGAAGTGTTAACAATGGACGATTTTTGTTTTGGCGATGCCTGAGTCTATTTTAAGAAAATTTTAATTAATATTCTCGTCAAGATTGGAATTTTATCATACAATACGAAAAATAGTAAGTAGGTATGATGACGTCTTGTAAACTAATAAACTACAACTTGTAAATTGCTTATTTTAAAAAGGTATAATAGCAATGTTGTCTATGCAAAATGAATACTTAGCACGTTTCTTACTTTTATATGGTCGGTTCGGACAGTTTGGACTAGAATACCAATGATTTTTATTACATATTAAATAACATCAAATGTCAGAAAATTTTTAGAATATTTTTAAGTAAGGCAAATTATTACCTAATTAGTCATACTTACGAACATATTATAAATATCTTCTCAACTAATAATTTACAGATACAATTACCGATAATAAATTATTATCATTATGATACGGGATATTATTTAAACTGCACATTTACGAATTTATAATAAGCATATAGGTAGTTACCGAGTCTATGCTATTATACCGTTCATTCTTTACCGATATCTTCGGGCTATTCGTCTAGCAAATAGCGTCAGTCAAGTCATGAAATTAATTAGCAAACATGGAACACAACATCTACTTCAACACATAGCTTTTTTAACCGTTTTACAGTCAATAAATTTGTTATTTACTTTATTAACAGTCGATATCTACTCTTCTTTTTTTTTAAAAACAATAAAAAGTTGAAGAGCTCTGAACAATTGCACTTGCAATAACAGTTGAATGTGAAACAAATGCATCCACATTTTCGATTGTTTTCAACGAAAGATTGAAACAAGAAAAAAAGAGTGGCACACAACATTCTCTTATAAATATGTGGTTATTAAGACGACACGTTACCTCGTCTGTCATACATAATGAGCTATTATAAAGCATTAAAAATTGTAGTAATTAAGTGATACAAAAATATGAAGCTATTTTTGTTTTCTTTTATACCGTTAATTGACATAGGTAATAAAAAATAATTACCCTATGCTTATGTGGTTTAAAGAAGAAAAACAACAATTATTAAATATAACGTTTCTGTGTTTACATTGTAAAAAATAGTTGATTTAATGGTTTGCAAAAAGTCGTAAAAATACTTCCGAAACATCGTCGATTACCTATATACCTGAATGTGGAAAATAGCAAAACTATTGATGTTTTTAAATATTTTAAGCAGTTTTAAAAAATTCCGTTCATTTATAATATCAACACTTGTATGAGCTGTGCATACAATCGAAAATAAACGTGACCTGATCGTTAAAAAAATGATAGTCAAATTTAGAATACCATAAAACGATAAAAGCTATTATAACCGTGTAGATTACACGAAATTATAAACAGTATCTCTTTGTACAAGATCAAGGACACTACAACCAACATTATATAAACTTGTAAACTCATTTACACAACGCAAGTGCTCAAATTAGACGATTGTTACAAAAAAATAATGAGTAACAAACCAACGTTAAATAATAATTTTTGAAAATTATGTGAATTGGAAACAAAAACCGACCGATAACGTAAATAACAGCATTTTTTTGCGGAGTACTGTACGTATCGCTCGGAAAAACTGCGTCAGGAGGTGCAATTTTCCTTTTGCCGGCCAGCCGGCCGGCCGGGTACAATCGATAGGATATTTTAAGCGACCAGGACACTGCGGGCGTCGTCGAACAAGCTACGCTCTCTGTCACAACTTCTTTCACCTTGACCTTCCCGATTCGCAACGTAATTCAGTCTTAACGTCAGGCAACAAACAGTCAGTTACTATTGCCGTTGAGCCAAGACAAGAACAAAAAGAAAAGCCTTCCATTCAATTCTACTGCTAATTAGCAGTCATTTGTTCCAAAACAACAACTAACCGAACTCAATTGTTCACTGTCGACGAAAAACATTTGCTGTTTGCTCTTCTTCTGTTTCTGAGACGTTCGTTTGTTTCGATAACGATGTACGTATCAATCGTTTGTTATTAAGTATTAAATAAATAAAAAACGCAATTACATTCTCATTACAGACCAAGTACACACATAAGCTCGCTATAAGAACCCAGAACGTGCCTCTAAAATCGTCTGTGATCTGTTACGTTTTTGTTGGCGTGGCTTCTGACTCATAGAAAAGTTGAAAAGAAAAACACAAGCGAGCGAGATAGTCGACGAGTTAACTAACTAACTTAACTAACTAAATCAAAACGATGAAGTAATAAGTCACACACCGTAAAAACAAGGTTGCTACGCTTTGTGCTTTTTTTTTTTATTGTTATACAGGTGTAGTAAAATGCCCTAGACGTGTAAAATATTTATGTAGCAAGTCGGTGGTACACAACACAGTTTCCTCCTTGTCTTAGATAAAAATTAAAAATGAAGACATTTGTGAGCTTTTAAATAATTTACAGCCAAAAGGACTCACATTAGATCCTTGTAAAAATGAATGAGTCAAATCGAAAAAGCTCACTCGCGGCTCTGTAATTCTTATTCTTGATTCAGAAGAGCCCTCGTTATGTATTCTGGTCATTTTTTTTTTTGTAATGTGCCTAACGGTTTTAATTCATGGCGTGTACAAGGTTAAAAAACGAACAATAATAAATAACATCATTTTGGGCGCTTCAACCTATGTACATTTTTTCTGACAAGTTACGTAACGTAGCACAAAAAATAAGTGGGCAGTAAGTGACTACTCAACCACAAAAGAATAATACGAACAAATAACTGCGATCTGCTGAACGTAAAACAAACAACGAAAAAAAAAAAGCACGTTGAAGATCTCGTTACTCTTTTTTTTTTTTTATTTCATTTGTCTCGTTAGTGTTATGTCGATAGAAAAAAAGACTGACACAGTAACCTACCAAACATAACGTGTAATTAATTATTTAATCAGTTTTATTTATAAACGAATAAACAAAAGCCATGTGCAAACCTGATTTGCAGCAATTAAGTATCCCACTCGTTGAACGTATTGAAAGAATAAACAAATAACAAATTAATTATGACCAAAAAAGGTACGGTCAATAATACATAAAATGTGTTTTCAGCTTTTCATTTTCTTTGGATACCACTAATGGTACTCACAATCAAAACATCCAATTAGTTTACATACGCCCATAGGCAAAATAAGTAGGTACATAGCTCTTTTTTTTTTTTTTTGAGTCCACGTTTACTTACTTGCCTTCAATGTTTATTTAGAAAATTAGCACTTTCTTGGGCTTTTAAAACGACCATTGCAAAAGCAAGAAAAAATGCGGTGCCTCAATATTAACTTATTTTTTTTCTTGTTATCTTTGGTACCTTTTATAGACAAATAAATATATGGTATTTATAAAAAAAAATTGAATAAAACAAAGATATCAGAGCAACCACACCACCTTGACCCCTTTTTTAAGCACGATAAATCATGTTTTAATAATAGTACCTATAAATTACTCTCAAGTTCTTATCAAACAAAGTACTACATATGTAGATATACATATAATAAGATAGATAAAGATAGACCTGACCTAAACTAATATCTACTGTGGTAGTAAGTAGGTAGTAAAAACAAGTTAACCAAATTATTAAAAATTAATAAATTTTATCGATAATACCTTAATAAAAACATTTCTCATTTGGGCAAAAAACGACTAATAAATGGTAATTTGCAAGGTCGAATGCTTAGGTAAATGATTTTAAAAAAATATTGACATTCTCTCATCAATATCTGTGAAGAAGTCGTACACGTATTTGTAGAAATAAAAAAAAAAAAAAAGAGTCAATAATTGTATGTGAAGTATGTGTTATTAAGATAAATTAGTTTAAATACGACGTGCCCGAAATTAAAGGACTACAACAACAGGCGAATGCTAAAAATAAAACCATCCAACGAAATAATTAACTTACTGCACGAAAACAAGCTTATCAAAACTGTTATTTAAAAATTATCATTCGAAACTCGTGTTATGTTCACATAAAAAACAAAACAGTGGAAATTTAACATTTATTTAATGTCAAACTTTTAAAAATATTTTTAGAAAACTATCCATATTAAAAAAAAGTCACGAGATGATACCTACAGTCGACTCCCTAATTTAATCTAATCTAGTCTCAAAATATCCAAATCTTATTTTGTAATTCATTTTTCTAAAAACAAAAGTTATAATTTAACAGTTGAAGATTGCTGAAGTGAATAAACAATGAAATTAAAAAACAATAAAGAATCTTTTTAAGTGGAATTTCAAACAAAAATTTCAATTGTTTTAGAAACAAAACCTACCTATGCAACATCCCTAAAACGCTCGAATCTTTGAAAAACCTCGAGAAACTAGTGTAGAAAAGGTTTTCCCACAAACCCAAATTTGAACATTTATTTAATGTCAAACTTTTAAAAATATTTTTACAAAACTATCCATATTATTAAAAAAGTCACGAGATGATAAAAACCTACAGTCGACTCCCTAATCTAGTCTCAAAATATCTAAATCTCATTTTGTAATTCGTCATTTTTTTAAAAACAAAAGTTATAATTTAACAGTTGAAGATTGCTGAAGTGAATAAACAATGAAATTAAAAAACAATTAAGAATCTTTTTAAGTGGAACTTCAAACAAAAATTGTTTAACCTAATGTTACAGTTGTTTATCTGAAAGGACAAGGATTTTATCAATAAACAATTTAATTTCTAATTACCTACTATATATCTGCTTCTATTAAATGATAAATAATAGGTATATTTGAAGGAAAACTCGGGACTCTGCAGAAAATATCTAATAAAAAAACACTTACTGAATAAGTATAGAAGGAAAAAAACTTTTTGAGGAATCTTTCAAAACCTCAGAAACATACTGAGGTGTCTTCACAAACTCAAATTTGGACTATTTCAGAAAAAAAAACCTATGCAATATCCTTAAGAGTTAAAAATCATTGAAAACCTCAAAAAATATGTAAAGGTCATTCCATTTATCAAAATTTGGACTGTTTGAAAAAAAGAAAACCTATACAATACCCTTATAGTCAAAAACCTTTGAAAACCTAGAGAAACGTTCAGAGGCCTTTCCAAAATGTCAAATTTCAATTGTTTTGGAAACAAAACCTACCTATGCAACATCCCTAAAACGCTCGAATCTTTGAAAAACCTCGAGAAACTCGTAAAGGTTTTTCCATAAACCCAACTTTGAACAATTTCGAAGATAAACCTACCAATCCCCAAAAAGCAGGAAATCATTGATCAACCTTTGAAACCTACAGAGATATTTCTACAAACTCAAATTTGGAGTTTCCAAAAACAAGACCCACGATGCAGATGGAAAGACAAATTGGAAAATGACTAGAAAAAAAAATGTAGGTATCTGTGAAAACTCACCGAGGTCTCTCGGCAAAATCGAATTTGGACTTCTTCTTGGAGTTGGCATGAATGGGAGAGATGCTGGGCTCGCTGAGGCTGGCCGGAGGCGAAGAAGACCCGGTACTGGAAGAGAGACTTCCTGCTCGACCGCGGCTCTCGTTCGGGGAATGATGGGGAGCGATGGCGAGACTTGGACGCGAATTGTTACGGTTACGTCGTTTCTTTTTCTTGGACGTTTCGACCTCCTCGATGCGTCCGAAAATGTTACTGGTCGGCGGAGGCGGCATCCAGTCGAGGTCCTTTTTCAAGTGTCCTCTCCCGCACTTGCATCCGCACGCTTTGTAGGCGAGATCGTAGCCCTTCTTCGTCCAGAGGTTCTGGTGTCTCTGCCTTTCGGACCAGGACCTCGCCCGTCCGCACGTCTTCAGGTAGGCCAGGACGCTCTGCTCCCACGCGTCGAAACACTCCCGGTGCATGTAACGACCGGTCGTGCAATGTTCATTGTTACAGGTCACGCGTACCGTGTCCCGCAGGTCATCGAGGGATATGAGCATGGGGTCGTTGTTGTTGTTACCGCCGTGCAGGAGGGACTGCTGCTGCTGCTGAGCCCTCAGGCACTCCCCGGACGGGACGCAGCACCGCGTCAGGCCCGACAACTGCTCCAGGTCATGCTGCTGTTGCTGCTGCTGGTGGTGGTGGTGGTGATCGATACTTCCAACGAGCAAACCTTGAACCTGGCCGTGGTGCCGGCGTGGAGCCATCGATACGCCTGCTCCAAATAACGAAGATGAAAATATCGTCGTGGTGGTGACTATTTTGTTTTTCTTTTTCTTTTTTTTTTTTATTTAGGTACCAAAAAGTTTGTTTATGTCTTTAATTAATTATTTATTTATTATATTATACACTAGGTGGTGGTACGTACGATCCGAGACGACCGTGGATAATACACGAGCGAATGCATATACAGTGCGTTCGGTTTTCGTTACCGTGTTCACCACTCACTCACTCGCTCGCTCGCTCGCTCATAAATTCGGATAATAAATATACATGTAATAGAACGTGTTTTGTTTTTCGCGTGCTGCACGAACGATATTCGGAAATGTACTGGTGATGGGGCAGCCGAGACTGGCGGTTTGACTGGAACGAACGTCGACGTCGCCGTCGCCGTAGTCGTAGTCGTCGGTTCGTTTATTGCGTACGCTCGAGCGATGCGTTTGCCGGCAGAGAAAGTACTTGGAGGGGGGCCGAAACGTTGTTGGCATCGGCCGAAAGCGAAAGGTGCCAGAGCCGCGTGCTATGAGAGTAGGGACGACGACGCATCGAAGGGACGCGACGACCAGAATGTGCTGCTCTCTGCAGCTGATGCAGCGCCTGCACACACGAGAGAGAGAAAGCTCGTTCCCGTGTGCACGTATCGTACGTAGATAGCGAGTGGGGAATTTTCACTTTCGGTGAGCGACGCAAGCGCCCGTTCGGTTTCACTATCGGTAGCCCTGAAAGCGCGCGTCGCGACGTAGAGCGTCGAGGCGCCGGCGACGCGCTTTCAGGACGATGCCATCGTCATGCCGATGGAAATGACGTTGCGGTGCTTTTGCTTGCAATTTCACTTCGTGCAAAGCTACGATCTGCTGGAGAATTTTAATATTGAAAGCTCTCTCATGTCGGAAATTGAGACAATTTTTACTCGGGAATTAATTAAATGCAAACGAATTAGTTAATGACCAAAAGTACCATCACTAGAATTAACGCTAAATGTAAAATTTACTAGAATTCCTAATGTTTTTTCCTGGAAGCATAAGGAATTTCTTCCGAAATTTGGTAATTATTTAGAAGTGGGGCTCCAGACAAAACTGGCCCCAAAAAAAATTTCACCCCTTGGAGACCATTTTAATACATCAAAATAGTTCATTTACGGTGGGGGAAGACATTTTCAATAATTGTTTATAAACAAAAACATTGTTATAAACAAAAAAATTAAAGTTTTAGAAATTACCAAATTAAGAGAAAATTAAAATAGAAGGTACCTAGTTATTGAGAAAATTGCTCCAAATAATTCAATGTGTCTTGAAATAGGTTATGGTAGAGGGTGGGTGTGTTTACATACACATACCCTACATCCCGTACCCTAACCTAATCAAATACCAAATTAATTATTAAATTAAAATTTTGGGGTGTGGGGTATGTATATATAAACACACCCACCCTTTACCATAACCTATTTCAAGACACAGGGAATTATTACGACGTTTTTTTGTGAAAAATATATCTCCCCCACCTCTAGAATGCATTTGATGCACTAAAAAGTTTTTTAGTGCAATACAAGAAAGTTTTTGGAGCAATTTTCTCAATAACTACCTTCTATTTTAATTTTCTCTTAATTTGGTAATTTCTAAAACTTTAAATTTATTGTTTATAACAATGTTTTTGTTTATAAACAATTATTGAAAATGTCTTCCCCCGCCGTAAATGAACTATTTTGATGTATTAAAATGGTCTCCAAGGGGTGAAAATTTTTTGGGGGCCAGTTTTGTCTGGAGCCCCACTTCTAAATAAAATATAAGAACTTCTGGGATTTTAAGGAACTTCTGGGATTTAAAAGAATTTCTTCTGAAACAAATTTTTCTGGAATTTTAAGGAAATTTTTCTGGGATTTTGAAGAATAACTTCTAGAACTTTCAAGAATTTTTTCTGGGATTTTAAAGAACTTCTTCTGGAATTTTAGAGTATTTTTTGTTGGATTTTAAAAATTTGTTCTGGAATTGTGAAGAATTTCTTCTAGATCTTTAAGGAAACTTCTGGGATTTTAAAGAATTATCTCTGGGAATTAAAAGAATTTCTTCTGGATCTTTAAGGCAACTTTTCTGGGATTTTAAAGTATTTTTTGTGGGATATTAATGATTTTCTCCAACATTTGTTTTTCATTTTTCTGAAATTTTAAGGAATTTCTTGTGGAATTTTAAAGAAAATATTTTTGGCAGATTTTAAAGATTTTCTTCTGGAATAATAAATACATTTTTCTGGAATTTTAGTTTCTTTTAAGTTTAAAAGAATTCTAAGATTTTAAAGGATTACTTCCGGAAATCTAAAGAATTTTTTTTAGAATTCTAGACATATTTCTGGGATTTTAAAGAAATTTCTCTGGGATTTTAAAGAAATTTTCTGGGATTTTAAAGAATTTCTTCCGGAACTTTAAGGATACTTTTCCGGGATTTTAAAGAATTTCTTGTGGGATTTTAATTTTCTTAATTTTTAAAGTGGGATATTAATGATTTTTTCCAACATTTTTTTTTTATTTTTCTGAAATTTTAAGGAATTTCTTGTGGAATTTTAAAGAAAATATTTTTGGCGGATTTTAAAGATTTTCTTCTGGAATTATAAACAAATTTTTCTGGAATTTTAAAGTTTCTTTTAAGTTTAAAAGAATTCTATGATTTTAAAGGATTACTTCCGAAAATCTAAAGAATTTCTTTTGGGATTTAAAGAACGACGACTAACTTATTCACACTTTACGAAAAGTATCGTGCCCAAAGACGCATACAATAAATATTATGCATTTCATTGTTTTTAAATAAAAAAAAATTTACTCCTCTCACACAAATCTTCATTTGCAAATATGCAACGATAAAAAAACCTGAATCAACGAGTGAACAAGCAGCCATGTGCTTTCGCTAAAACAAATATTTGACAAACATGTGATTGCTTGGTCGAAGACAAGACACACCATCCAAGAAGGTCTCTCTCTTATCTTATGCTTATGTATCTGATACAGCATACTAGTGCTGCATATATACATATTTATGTACCTACCTCTTCTGGATTTTGTACCTACATATTATGTATACGCTTGGGCCTTGGAAGGAAGCTGGAAGCTCGCTCTTAAACCTTGCAGTCGCAACAACCAACGACCATCATGAGAACGGTGAAGAAGTAGATGTAGAAGTTGCTATCCTTGGATTCAATGACATATATATAAGTTCTTACGTGGCTAACAGGATTTCAAGACGTGTTGATTCTGTTGGCTGGATGTTGGTCAGTAGGGTAAAAACATTTTATGGTTTCAGTGTTGGACCGAAATACATACATAATTGTACCAGAAGAAGGTGAAAACGTCGTAAACCATTTTATAATGATCATCGATCGATAAGTGATGATTTTGTGTGAAAAAATATATGAAAATTCCCAGTTGATTTGTAGAGTTTCCAACGGATTATTAAAGTTGATGGATTATCGACTTAAAAATTAGGAAACAGATTCGATTCTTGAGGAATTTCCACAAATGTATGTGAATTCGTTTTACAACAATTTCTGAAAATTAAAAAGGAAGTCCAAAAATTTATGGTAAATTTATGGAACTATTAGAATGAGATTCAAGTTACTTATATCCCGAAATAAAAGGACATAATTATTGGCAAATCGTAAGCTTAACCATAATTCCTTTCATATTTCATGGAATCACAAGGCGGGGAAAGTACAGAAAGTTTCTGGAATTATGTATACGAGTGTGAGTACGTAGGTACACCGAAATTGTTGGAAATAATTCATGGTAATTCAAAATTTTACCAGAATTCCCCACACTTTTCCAATAATTACCACATGAAGTCAATATATGAGAGGTTTCTAAGGATGAGATAATTATTCCTTTAATTTTTATTTTATTAATTAATACTCTAACAGAGTATCTACATTTTGCCACTGCTTTTTACAACTTATTTAACACAATCTACCTTCATATGAACTCACAACCTAGTGGTCGCCAATCTGTAGCGCTAACCGTACAGCCAATGTGCCTCCCTCCCAGTAATTATATCCTTTAATTAAAGGATATAATTCGTGGTAACTCAAAATTTTACCAGAATTCAATACAATTATCCAGGAATTCCTTGCATTTGCAAGTGGAAAGGTAAGAACAACTATGGACTTGTTCTACTACTACCTACCATGTATAAGCAAATAAATTGTTACAGCTGTGCAAATCATCGTTCAAATCAACATCAATCCACTATTAATTATCCTTTCGTACAATATCGCTTTCAACTTAAAAAAAGCTCCACTTTATACACATAACAATAATATCTACACGAGTATTATTTTGATTAAATATTTTAAAAAAGGCACCACATTCCTTTATCTCACGCTTTTGCATATCGATTGTTTTGTAACATTGCTATCAATAACAAAAACAGTGTATTATTTATTTATTTATTTATATATAAACAACCCAAGCCCCCTCTGATTGTGATATGCCGCATTATCATTTAATACATTCATATCATAACATAACATTCTTGCTTGCACTTGTTTGCTACTGAATTATTATTGGCTGACGAGATTATGGCAAGGTTATCGGTGTTATTTATTCATTGTACTTAGTTTAGTGTCAAAGATAGTGCAAAAAACACGGCACAAAAGTTTATTTATAAATTTAACCTCTCGCATTTGCTCTTTTTCATTATGGGAAACCAAAAAACTGCATGGGTCCTGCTCGCGAGCAAAAAGGACGAATTATTTAGGTATTATAATTGTTAAAATACTAAAGGTCATAAGAACGTTATGAAACGTTGAAAAACTTGAGAAAAATGTGCCCATTTTTTGTCATGCAACACCCCTAATACACGAGACGCCAATGGTTATTAGATAATAGTCAATTAAGACCAATTAGACCTCAGACATGGCTCGTTATATTTATGAAATGTCTACTATAATTTAGTTTGATCAACAATTTTTTTAACTTATTGTTAATTAAACGTCTTTGCTTTTCGGGGAAGTTGTAAATAAAATTTGGTCTGAATTTGCCACAAATGTTTCCATTAAGCGTTATCGAACAATATTCTTCATTATTTTCGAATGAAAAACATTTGCTGCATTAATTAAGATAAAAATGTTCAAGAAATATTGTTTACTCATAATAATTTTTACCAGAAAATAATAAATTAATCAGCTGAAGATTGATATTGTTCGCAACTCCGGAAGCTACGAATTACTTTTAAGAAACAAAAAACGTGATAACGAAACTAATATAACAATAACAAATGAAAATCAACTTAACAAAACATACGAAAACAAAATAATGAATGAAATAAAAGAACGAACATTTTGTTTTTAACGAAGAAAACAAAAGACCACAGTCTTTTATTTTTCTGTACGATGTTGATATTTTCGAGTTTAAATTTAACTCACAAATACAAAATGTTACGTGTATTGAAAAAGCATATTTCCTTTCAAAAAAAGATAGTTCAAACGCTGAATAGAAGACTTGTAAATGTTCGGCAAACTGCTCTGATGGTTAAATACGTATCTATGTATAGGTAAGACAAAGGGGGGTTCTTTATATGTATATATCTATGGGTATTTGGAAAAATTTGTAGAATACCCCGAGCCGAGCGCAATTCTAAAAGAATGAAACGAAGCAAACGAAAAACCAGTCAGAGTCAGAGTCGGCTTTTCTTCATCAAATAAAACGAGGATGATTCTCTGCCTCAGGTTTTAAATTACACCCCTTTGTAATTAATGTGAATACACGAATAAATCCACGTACCTTCATACATACAGGCATCAAAGAGGCTAAATGAACGGCCATTTTTAATAAAAACTTTCAACAAACTACGTGTATACAGGGTGATTAATTTGTTTCTATTATAGAAAACTGAATTCATTCTTTTATATATTCTCAAAAGACGTTGACAATTTTTTAAATAAAAAAAAAAAACAATTCGTCTTGGGACGTGTGGTAGTGAACGTTGTTAATGTCGACGATGACGATTATGTGATGGTTATGGTTATGTGGTTAGTGCGAATAATATTCGGTTGCGTCTGTCTGTCTTTTTAATTTTTTGTTTTTCACGCGCAGCTGGCAAAACAAATATTAACATTATACGTTTAGTTCCTTGAACTTTTCTGTTTATAAAAGACTGCTCAAGAAGAGAGAAACTGCGAAATTCGAATGATTCTGTTGGTTGTGCAACGAAAATTTGCAAACAGAGGGGTCTAAAAATGCAAAAAAAATTACAAGGATACAACAAACAGTGTACGACTATAATTGAAATCTACATACAAATATGCAATTGTAACAATTTTCGTAAAAAAATTAGTTTTTCCTTTTTTATTTTTCTGATGATTGAAACTGAACGTCAAAACGCGTTGGAATTAAAAAAAAAATAGCGTCATTAACAAATGAAGAAAAAATTGAAATTTGTTTTGATTGTGAGAGAAAAGTATGAAACGCGTTGGGCAATTGTTTTTAACAATAGAACAGAGATCCAAATAGAAACATCAGACAATCAACACATCCTAGTTAAATAAATTCAAAATATTAAAAGTATTTACAATAATTTAAATCCAGTATCAATTTTTTGTATTATTACAACTTAATAATAATTAGACATTGGTTCCTGAGGCGTATTTTTTTGTTCGTCTGCTAATAAAAAACGAACCCAAATTTCCATTCTTTTTCACGCAATCTAGCACACACACACACAGCACCTAATAGGTACCTACATAATTGGAAGTGCTCACGTTTTATTACCAAAGTTTAACATTTAACCATCTTGTTCTTTACTAACCAGTAATTTGTCGATTATTAATATAAATTTCGTGGCCTATATTTCATTTTTAATACTTCTTTGTCTTCCTGTTCACGAGAACATTATTTAAATTAGTCGGGAAATTTTCGGCTTCTAGCCTATAATTTTCGACCGAAATGTTTGACGACATTTACGTTCTAATCTGGCAATGGCCAATTTCCTGGCTTTATGAGCCGTCACGAGCCCCACATCAACATCAAAGTATAAATTAAAAAAAAAACGGCTCTTCGCGACCACAACTTATAATTATACTAGCAACTTATGTAAACATTGCGAAACAACAACAACAACCGAATAGAACAAAGACCAATTTTGGCAAATGATATCACCTGCTCCAACCCACCGCGCAATTATGCTAATTTTTCTAATACAACTTTGGAGGAACATCTACTATTGCACGCAATTACGTATCATTTGACAATAATAAGGTCAATTTCGTAAATACTACACGTATGCACCCCCCTCTGACCTTGCAAAAGTCCCTGAGATCCAGGAAATGTGATACGTATTTATGTAAAAAATACACAAATTAGTAATTTTAAAATTAAACAAAAATATTGTGTAGAACAAACAAAATTAGGACTGAAGCTAATGTCAAAATTGGGGGGATGTAAAATTTAGTGCATGTCCAAGATGTCTCTTGTTTTTTGTTATTATTTACTATAATGTAATGTTAATGTGAATTTATTGTAACAACATAAAGACCATAACTACTTATATAAATGTTTTATGCCTTGAAAGTTGTTTTTATATCTAATAAATAATATAATATTTTATTACTACTTCTTCATCTGCAAGACCATAAATATCCACATAAATATATTTACTTTTTAGCTAATTTTATTACAGCATTTGTAAAGATAAAATTATAAGGAGACCATTAGGGTGCACAAACTTCCGCATATTTACATACGCATGTGTAAAGAAAATAGTAAAGAGAAAGCATAAGTAGATAGGTATTTTTTTTCTGATTTTGTACCATACTATTTTCCAATTAACATAAACGAATGGTTGTTTATTATAACGCGATTATGTAAATAATACGACTACTCAGCCAGTTATTTTTATACGTAAGTATCTAAGTACCTGTTCTGCTTATACGATCATGGTAAAGACAGAGAGATACGTAGGTATGTACGTAAGGTACCTACGTAACATTTCCTCCATATTATAAAACAAAATTAACTGGCGTAATCCTCTTCTTTTTTTTTTTCCTTTGTTTTACAGTCGCATTTAACAGTTGAACGTGTGTACTCGCGGAGGCTTCTTGTTCCTGTGTTTATCGTGTCACAGTTGTTTTGTGTGACCAAGGCCAAAATAAAACGACCAAATTTGCATTGTGATGGCGCAATTATAAAATCTAGTTAGTTGGATATACAGATATGAATACACTGAAGTCGTATCGTACAAATAGTGTACATACAAGTCGTCTTGGGTGTATGGAAGTCGTATAAATGTTGAACTGTGCCATAATGGTCACATCAAACGATTCAATGTAATATAGCTTTGAAAAGAATGCACACGTGTGAGAAAAAAATGTTTGGGAAAATTTTTGGAGGAAATACAACATGACCCATTGTCATTATTTAATGCCTCAGGTTCAGAGTCGAAAGAATTAGCAGAATTTATAAAAATTTGAAATTACTAATCGAAATTCTTAAATTTATACCTAATTAATTTGCCAGAATTATCGTAAAAATTACAGAATAATAGGATTAATGTATAAAGTTGTCGAAATTATTACTTTGCCAGAATTTTACAATCATATTACCAGAAGAATGCCAGAATTTCTAATTCGTAAGAAGCTAAAATTCTAAGCATTTTGGTAGAATTACAGAAACTTATTTAAGTTTACCAGAATTTCCACAAATTATTGAAATACATACAGTTTTATAATCATTATCGTGTTTAATTAATTAAAATGTTATATTTAGAGCAGCTTGCCAGAATTTCTAAACCTTTTCCGAAAATTCTTCCTAGTTATCAGAATTTCCAGAAAATATTGCAGTTGTTTTCATTTTTCTATGACTACCAAAACCAAAATTTGTTTAAGTTGCCAGAATTTTAAACATTTCGAGCAAGTAAGTGAAATAATTTTCAATGAAAAAAATGCTTTTGCCAGAATTTCGTAACATTTTCACAAAAGTCCTCCAAATACCAGAATTTCCACAAAGTAATACAATTTTTAGCCTTCTCAAAGACTAGCAAAATCAAAATTTGTTACAATTGCCAGAATTTTCAACATGTAGAGCAATTAAGTGAAAGAATTTTCAATAATTATGCAGTCTGGGTCATCCCATCCCCACTCGATTTTCTGGGAATGCTTAATTTTTAAAGAAAAATAAAATAACTTTGCCAGAATTTCGTAAAATTTTCAGAAAATTCTTCCTAGTAAATTTGTTTAGGTTGCCAGAATTTTAAACATTTCGAACAAGTAAGTGAAATAATTTTCAACGAAAAAATACTTTTGCCAGAATTTCGGGTAATTATTTAGAAGTGGGGCTCCAGACAAAACTGGCCCCAAAAAAATTTTCACCCCTTGGAGACCATTTTAATACATCAAAATAGTTCATTTACGGTGGGGGAAGACATTTTCAATAATTGTTTATAAACAAAAACATTTTTATAAACAAAAAATTTAAAGTTTTAGAAATTACCAAATTAAGAGAAAATTAAAATAGAAGGTAGTTATTGAGAAAATTGCTCCAAAAACTTTCTTGTATTGCACTAAAAAACTTTTTAGTGCATCAAATGCATTCTAGAGGTGGGGGAGATATATTTTTCACAAAAAAAACGTCGTAATAATTCCCTGTGTCTTGAAATAGGTTATGGTAGAGGGTGGGTGTGTTTATATATACATACCCCACACCCCAAAATTTTAATTTAATAATTAATTTGGTATTTGGTTAGGTTAGGGTACGGGATGTAGGGTATGTGTATGTAAACACACCCACCCTCTACCATAACCTATTTCAATACACATTGAATTATTACGACGTTTTTTTAATTTCTCAATAACTACCTTCTATTTTAATTCTCTCTTAATTTGGTAATTTCTAAAACTTTAAATTTTTTGTTTATAACAATGTTTTTGTTTATAAACAATTATTGAAAATGTCTTCCCCCACCATAAATGAACTATTTTGATGTATTAAAATGGTCTCCAAGGGGTGAAAATTTTTTTGGGGCCAGTTTTGTCTGGAGCCCCACTTCTAAATAATCGTAACATTTTCACAAAAGTCCTCCAAATACCAGAATTTCCACACAATAATACTACATATTTTTAGCCTTCTCAAAGACTAGGTACCAAAATCAAAATTTGTTAAAATTGCCAGGATTTTCAACATGTAGAGCAATTAAGTGAAAGAATTTTCAATAATTATGCAGTCTGGGTCATCCCATCCTTACTCGGTTTTCTGGGAATGCCTAATTTTTAAAGAAAAAGAAAATGACTTTGCCAGAATTTCGTAACATTTTCAGAAAATTCTTCTAACTCACCAGAATTTCCATAAAATGTTTCAATTGTTACCTTTTCTCTTAGGTTACTAAAACCAAAATTTGTTACAATTAATCCCAGAATTCTAAACGATACAAGAAAAAAATTATGTAAATATAATTTTTACTTTTTTATATCTTCATTAATTATTCATCAATTGTTTTTAAATACGCTTATGTCCTACCATAATATACAGTACGTTAAGTATCCACAACGTCTAAATTGCAATAAAGCGTAAAAATAAACTACAAGAAATTGCTTTTAAGCTATAACTTGTCAAGTAATTGAAAAAAAAAAAAAAAAACAATTGCATACATATACGCTTTTAATATGAGTAAGGTAACGAATGATCTGATTGAAAAGTAACGTGTCGTATAATTAATTACGTTGGAAATGGTGATTCAGCAAGCTGTGTGCGCGTTATTATTTTTAATTAAGAAGAATTGCAACACAACGACGCCTCACCTCACCACTGCACGGCGCGACGCGGCGCGGCGTGGCGTCTAATTGTAATATCAACTCAACAATCAATGCATTCCGATTTATTCTTTTGTTTGAAGAATTTTTTTATCCGAAACAGTTGAACGCGAAATGACATTAAAACATACATACATAAAACAATCTCACGATAGTAAACATAAATTTTGTAGTGAATTATTTTGTTCCATTGTGTTCCTAGATATGGCATTACACAAAGGGGTGGATACTGGATAGGTAGGCAGCAGAATAATAACGTTGGAGGGCTGTTAGTAGGATTAAAGGACACGTTATTGTTGTTTCGGTTTTTGCCGCTAGCAAAATAGAGATGAGACGTGATCTGTAAAAGACCCATCTTCCCGTCTTGGCCATAACAGATGGAGATGATCTCTCTAGTTATCCCGGATTATGATTGTGTAGTAGCCATTGTTGTAAAGTCACGTCCGAACAACCCCTACACTTTTTTGTAATATTCCAGATTATCTTTGGAAACAAATAGGCGTTGTTTTTAATGAGAATTATTTTGTAGGTACCTCATCCCCGGACCCACCACCCCCAGATACCTACTATTATGTAGACAAGATCTTAAGTATTTTTTAATTGATTTTCTCGTCAGCTGCTATCGCCACGTAATTTTGACTCCAGTTTCGCTGACATCGTTTAATCCTTATCTCAATGGCTTTCTGCTAATTGGTAGCAGCACATTTTTACAAAGAAACCGATCCGAAGACAGAGACTCTTGGTCTCGTTCCGTTATCAGCGTCTTCTGCCCCTTTATCTCTTAATTATCGGAGGGGTAAGAAGGTAGGTACGTATTGGAGAACACACAATAGGCAGAGGTGCCCACCTATCGTCGTGCCCCCCCTGCCCCCCGCGGGCGAAAAACCGTTTTAGCCCCGCATCCGTTCTATTGTTTCTTGCGTCGCTTAATTCACGTCGTAATTTATTCAAAACAAATTCAAAACGGGAGTCGCATTTGCATCTTAACGCGAGCAATTTGTTTTTCTTTGTTCGGATGGAAAAGCGCGCGCGGTGCGCGTCGGGACGCCCTCCCAAACTTCGGCGTCGTTTTCAATACGAAGCATGTGTAACTGCTTTATTTTAGATCGAAACTTAAAAACGGAAAATAAGAAGAAGAAATAACTCGATTAACCCCCCGTATTATAGCAATATCCTGTGTGACGTTCCTTCAGGACGAAGCAGGGTGAATTTTTTGTTTCCACAGTCGAAAAAAATGGGATAATTTAGGGGAAACATCGCGACGTTTGTTGAAGATAAACAAAGGAGCATCAGGTGTTACGAATGAGGAAATTAAAGATGCAAGGATTATTAGAGTCTTTATTAGAAGACACCAAAAAAGACATTAGCGAATTTAAATGGTGAACAGAAAAGACTGATTTGGGAAACCCCGCTGTAGATGCTCGTTTGTTCATACCTAGATTGCAAATGTTTGATGGTGTTTTTTTTTCTTTTGTTATAGAAGCAGTTTGCCGCTATATATGAGTTTTTTCTCTGTTATTGAAAACATATTTCACGCACCCTGATGCTCATTTATCGAATGCGCTTAAATTTCGACTTTTTCGATAAGCAAAGGGCGTATGCGATCATTCACTCGAAATCCTCGTATTTGCGAAATTACAGGACGATTTTTTACGTCGAATGAGGTAATTTCAGGACAATGCGACACAAAAGTTGATATATTTTCCTATATGCATTTACTGATCCAAAGATTTATCATCTATTTATACTGTGCTCGTATGCGATACGCCTCATTTTTGAACAGTTACAAATTGAGGGCGGTTATGACAGCAATAAATAAAAAAATGTTATTTTTTTGTTAAAAATTCTGGATGTACCTACTATTTGCATTATAAAATCGATTACTATAAATTTAAGACAGTTGTTTTTATCAAACAAAAGAAATTGCTTAAAACATATGAATCAATTGAAACCTTTTATTCTTTTGTTAATTTTAGAGCGATAAAGTAAAAGGATTTTAGCAGAATTTTGTAATATTTTATTATATTTTGTAAAATTTTACAATTGTTACCATTTTTCGAAGGTGATCAAAGTCAAAATTTATAAGAAATAGGTACCAGAATTTTAAACATATTTAGAGAATTTTCAACAGTACCTACTAGAAATGAACAGAATTTTGCAAGATAAAAATTCTGGATGCATTGCATTTATGAATCGAAAACAATAAATTTAAGTCAATTGTTCTAATCAAACAAAAGATTTACGTAAAACAAATGAATCGAATTTATTCTTTTGTTAATACGAAATCGGTTGTCTTTTGTCCACAGATCCGTTCAGTTTTTCTCACGCAAGAACTATTAATCTAAAATGCTAATTTTGACACAATTTACTACTAGATCATAAATATCTCAAATTTGCCTGTGCCTATACCTACATACAGAAACCGCTAGTCCATAAACAACAATTTTCGCATCGTTTCAGAATTAGCGTTAGCCAATTATGTTTTTGGATATTAGTTATTAATTATTGTACCTACATCCAATATTTATGACCAATTAATTGTAAAAAAGCTTAAAGAGCGAGGTCACAATACCAATTTGTTAAAATTATTTAATGGGAAGTTGAAAATGGTAGAGACATCTACAAAAATTAAGTGTGAGCACAATTCGTTGGTTCCAGTTTCCAGTCCCTTAATACTTACAGAATGGTTAGGACGGATTTAAAAATCTGCGTGAGTTAATCATCCGGTTTTTTTCGGACGGATTCTCTCTCTTCTGTTATCGTTCAGATTCGATTCGCCTTATAAGAGACTTCCGATAATTAAAACGGACGGTGGAGAGACGCGAGGGGAGCTTTCGAAAGCTCCTTTGCAATTTCAATCTGCTTGGGACATCGAATTGGTTCGGTGCAGAAAAAAAGCTCTTTAATAATAATTTATTGCAAAAGGGAAAGGTACTTATGTACGTAGTCAGTGAGTCAGTCAGTCGGTTCTACCAACGCAAACCAAAGTTCGTCGCTTGCATTCGTAGGTAATTAAAAACTCGGTCGATCGAAAAAATCCATTAGATTTTTAATTATTGCGGTAATTAGAAGACCGTTACGAAAAAAGGGAATGGACGTACCTTTAATTGTTTACCATCCGCGAGGGGTGCTTTTTGATGTCGAAATAAAATCAACGTTCCATTTTAAAAGCTAATCGATTTCTAAAAGGCATATTAGACTATCTACAGTTAATATTTTAAATTCATACTGTAATATTTTCATATTTCATTTATATTTTTTATCGTTATTTGTTGCTTTTCAACTGTCTGTCTGTTATTCAATTATTTTAGTCCATTTAGTTTGTTTTTACTTTTGTTTTATGTAATAACGAACGAGCTGGTATTCAATTATTTCGTTCAGTTTCATTTGTTTTTTACTTTTGTTTTGTGCAATAAAACGACTGAGTGATGGATGCTTAGGTCCTTTTATAATTTAATTTCGATGTATTAGCCTGTCGTAGGGCTTCATACATGAGCTCGCCCTCTGCATGAGGGCATTTAGTTACTTTACGACCACCTAAATTAAGAAATATGATCTTAAGCTCGTTTTATATCATTTAAATTAAAAAGAAAGCGCTCTGTAATCATACACCATTAAAACTAATTAGACACTTATTCCAAATTTTAAATTGTTTCTTCATAAAACAAAACGACCAACATTTTAGAAAAAAAAAAAAAAATAACACAAATTCAAGGATGCAACACATGAACAATAAAGTTCCTTGTGTCCTTGTTATCCTGAAAATGAGTGTCACTAGGAACTACTTCATGCCCATGTACTTTTATGCTCCCCATGGTTCATGTAAGAGTAGGACCGAGGCACGTATGACCCACATTGGAACAAAGCGTCCTTGACAGGAAAAAACAGGATGAGGATGTGTGGCAAGGGGACGAGAAAGAGTTGTGCTCAAACATGCATAAAGAATTAGGTACCTATAATGAATTTGAGCCAACAACTGGCTCACCTACAGGCAGCAGTTCTCTATTCACTTAAGTCCAGGTGCTCTAAGGTCACGTTTAGGACGAATTCAGGGTTATTTAGACGATCCTTCTTTTTTCTTCTACATCACGCTCGAATCCCTGTCAGTATGTATTTTAAATGGCTTCCTTACATCTTCAAGGTGAAACATATTGTGCGCGATTCGGTTTTGTTTTCACACGGATCCAAACAAAATAAAACATCTTGCGATTGTCATATTTAAGTATATCTGAGTTATTTGGGAAACAAAGACGTAAAAGAACTACGTGCGATGATGTTTCCGTCGTGGTAGCTGAAGAATTCTGGCAAGAGAAGCGGCTCCTTTTCATCTGAAATCTATAGGTCATTAAAAACTATTTATTGGGACCACCAATTTGAATTTTAAATTTTCGTTCTACGCAGTTTTAATTTATCGAATTCCGAATCGATAACAAAACATCTCTTCATGTGTTCAGTGTTCACCCTTTCGGTGAGTTTACATCTACGGATGTTTTGTGCTAGATGTTATTAAAAATTCCATGACCCGTGGCACAAAAGGAACAAACAAAAAAAAAAAAAAAGAATAAGAGAACGGGCCAAGACCAAAGATCCCTCTTTGCCCTCCTCTTTTAAGAAGACGTAGTTATTTATGTATTTTGGTCGTCAATGGTTACGGAACCGATTCAAAAGATGAAAAGCAATAGGCATTCCCCCTTTTTGCTCGTACCGTTCTTTTTATACCTGCTCTCTCTTCTAATATTTACACCTAATGAAAAGAATGATGTTGTCAAGAAGTGAGTCACCGAAGGGGTTGCGAAATATTCCATAATAAAAAGTCCTTGGAACGTTCTATAGTTTTCTTTCCTTTCAGAAAAGGGGTCAACTTCTAAGAGAACCCAAAATAATCACGTTACTTACTACATATTTTCATTTGTTTTACCTTATGGCCATCCAAAGTAGTTTTGTGCTCAGCCGATGGGGTGTTATCACGGCAAAAATTCCATATTTCACCACCTTCGTTTGTTTTGTGTTGAGATGTTGTGCGGAAAAAGCAATTAATTCAAATGAGCGCGTTATAATTTATTCTGCAACCCTTCACCTTTGTGTTTTTGGCACGAGGGTAGAACTGTGCTACCCTTAGGACACGCGAGCAGCTGATTCTTTTCCTACTATAGGTCCTTTGATGGCAAGGCAAGAAAACTGCGTCTTACTTCTACAAGGTAAAGGTACCTACATAAATTCGCGTAAAATATTAAAACAAAAGCCTTCAGAGAACGTTTATGAACAAAAGACGACAACTGAAACAATCGGGCGGTAACAAGTTTTATTTGTTTTGTTCAATTGTTAGTTTCTTTTGTTTTATAAACTTCTGCTGTTTATAATCTATCGTGGACACACTTGGGACTAAATAACATCGTCTGAACGTAAAATTCTAGAAGGGTACAGTTCCCGAAACAGTAATTGGAACCAACTGTTCACGATTCGTCGTAATAAGCGGCTTCTATGGTTGATGGTGCTGTTATTATTGCTATTATGAGGTCATATGGGACATTTACGTATGTATAGATGGGTTTCCTGGGTCCTGGTGCCGAGAGGCCCACACGGGGTAAAACTGATGTCGATTTAAACAATTGGCGAATTTAGGAACTTTGTTTTTGTTCTTTTATTTCTTATTGGAGCGATGATGTAATTCAATTCTGGAAGGTTCGGTCACTATGGTGACCCTCGACATTATTAATGTGATTCCATTATTAGAAACAGGCGGAAATAGCGTTCATTTTTTTTTTCAAAGGAATCTTATAATTGCACGCCACTTAAGTAACTAAATTAATGAAACTGGACAGCAATCGGTTTGGACACAAATCTCTTTGCATGTCAAATGTGCTCGTTTGTGTCAAGCGAATTGACTATTTAACTAAATAACAGTTAATTAATTTTTTTTTTGTGTGTGGTGCGCACTTATTAATTAATTACAATGATAATAAATTATTTATAAAATTTTTCTATTTCTTTGGATATAGGTAATTTAGATATATTTTACGTGTTTGTTTTGTCATTAAATTGATGGGCCGATATCGTTAAAGCTTGCAAGAAACAAATTTTCCGTTGTTAATTTCACCCTTGGCCAATAATTCACAATATTCGCTGCCAAGAATTCTATTAAGGTTAAAACGCCTGTCGTCGAAAACTCGCAGTTTAACGGGCCCATTATGGACCGACCCCTTTTCGTGCATCAACCAACTTATTGACCTGTACCATCACAACTAATTCCGATTTCACTTTTATACTGAAACAACACGCGATTTTGACATAAAACATAAACAACCCATCAACTTAATTGTTATAACGCATTCTATCGATAATGACGTATCGATCAACCGTAATATCTTAAGTATAACTACTGTAGACAACTTAACAAAAGACCAAGCTAATAATTGAATTTACCAAATGGGTTATCGTTTCAGCACGTAAACCCTCATAAGTGATTATGTCTTATCATTTGTACATAAGTATCATAAACTTAAAATTTTTGCCCCTAAACAACCATTGTTCATTACGAGTTAATAAATCCGCGCATGTGTCGCATTTTATCGCCCCCCTCTTTTTTCCCTAATCCCTAATCCGCACCTGTATCCCAACCAAGTCCCATTTTTTCGTAAAGGTACCTACACAAAACCGTATCATAGAAGAGTTGTGCTCTACTTTGTATGTCAGTGTGCTTTTTTGTCGTCCACCCCGTCTCTCGTTTGATGAGTGTACTCAGAAAAAGGGTTGCAACAGAACTAGGGTAGTACGATTACTTCCTGTCGTCCGTGATGAAAGGGGTTCGATGTCGTCATTCGCTTTATGACAGTCAGATTTGTAGATCAACAGCTAGGGGAATGTGAGAGAGCCGAACCACCCTCCACTAGGTCAGCGGAGAAGTAATATCTACTATCCATTTGCGTCCGGAGAAAAATTCCAACTTTTGTTCTTACTCCAAGGCGAAAAGACAGCGAAACATTTGACGGTTTTCTAATCACGTTGATCCAGGAAACCAATTGAAGTCGATTCAGAAAACAATAGAATTTAAAGAAAAAAATGAAAAGGAACAAATGAGAATCTACACTGAGAAACAAGAGAATTAAAACAAAAATGAAGTGGATTTAAAAAACAATAGAATGAAAAAGAAAAATGAACAGGAACAAAAGAGAATCTACACTGAATTCCTGTGGTACGCCTCTCATTTCTCACAATTTATCGTGTTGTGTCTTATTCGTGCTGAATTAAAATCGTTCTCAAACTTGTAAAGTTGTAATTTTTGATTAAAAATATAATCTCATAAAATCTGGAATATTTCGACTAAGAAACTAAAGATCGATCCCATTGGAATTTTAACGACACGATTGTATGGGAGAAGTTCATTAGAATCTCGTCAAGTATTCCTTGTAGCGCCCATCAGCTTCGAAGAATTCGAAATTTAATTTCACTCTCTAATTAATTGGGTTGACCTTAACTTCATTAAAGCAAACAAGAGGCATTGTAAATTTACAAAAGGGTTCTTTCTCGAGGATTGTTTCTTCAGGACCGAAAGTAGGAGCAGGTTATGCAACCACTCGCGGTGGTACCTACCGTCGAAATGCCATGGGGTTTGTTAGCGTAATCTAATTCACTTGGTTCTTTATTCAACTGCGACAACCAACCCCTTGCTGTTTTCTGGCTTACTTTTCCTCCACTTTTTTTTTTAAACCTCGACAACGATATCATTTGTAGTTAAGAACGAAGACGAGGTATCGGTTGCAAATTGAATTAAGGGCGGATTTCGTTCGGATCTTAATGAGATTCGACATTTTAACTTTTAGATACTTAACAACCCCTATAGAACACAGAATTGATTTAGTCAACTGAATCTATAATACTTATAGTCTATAGGTGTACGTTGGGGATGAATCGGAAGAGTGAAAAGGGGTGGGTCTTTGAGCTACGCATTAATCGACAATAAAGTGTTGTTATCTGTGACAGGGTTTGGGTTTTAGGTAAATAAATCGTGTTAAAATGGCCGCACAGCGAAGCCCTGCCACCACCACCACCACCACGTGCGTTTTCGACGGCCTAGCAACAGAGGGTAGCTAGCGTCGGGACGCCAATGGCGTCGCTCTTGCTGTGTACGTTGATGATGCCGTTTGATTCATGCACTTCAATCGAACGGAAGGGTTGAAAGCAGATGAGGTCACCTTTTCGCCCCCATCGGCCTGGGGATGAATCCGGCGGATGCTTGTCTGCCTCGCTGGTAACGCGGAATAATCGAGAATAAAAAAAGCACCCCGAAGGGGGGTTGGGCGGGTCGAGAAAGTTTGTTGCTAAATTTTGTTGTACGAATATGGAAACGGTGGGAGGTTTTTTTTTCTTGTTGTTATTATTACTATTAACGAATGGACGTGACAACAGCTTGGATTTGCACAATGAGCGAGCTCCACGGGGGATGAGGCAATCGATGCAAGCGAAAGGGGATGTTGTTCTGTTTTGTGTGTCACAGGGAGAATAACGCCACACTCACTACTGGCCGCATCTGCTACAAATTGCAAGGGTTCAAGTACGAATATTTGCCTATTTTTATAACGAAGAATCAATTCTATTTGTTAATTAAATAATTTTTTTTTTGGGGTAAATATGTTGCTAAAATATCTACAGTATAACAGGACGACAAAACGAGCCAAAGAGAAGGGGGGGAAAAAGGGGATGATGTTTGATTTTTATATTCGGGATGTTTACCGAAGGGTCCTTAATAGGATTGCAATCGCGGTGAAAGGTGGATGTCCAAGGTACATTTATAAAATTGGACGTAGCACGACCGGATAGGGGTTGAAACCGAACGGTCGCTTAGCTGCAAAACATTCCGGTCAAAAGAGGAGTTTTCTTTTCCTTTCAATAAATATTGGGGTGGGATTCTCATAATATTACTTACTTATCTATCTACCCCTAAAATTTATGACGTTGAAAACAACTTTTTTTCCCTTGTCGAGTAAACAGAAATAAAAATATTTTGTAATCGGTTTTTCAGAAATGAGTTAGGTACCTAAGTGTGCAATTTTCCTCCCCCTATAGATTATATTTTGAGTATGGGTCACTGGTACAACGTTTCAATTTCTTGGAGAGACCCTAAAGATAAAAATGTGTTTTTAACAAATCTAATATTCGACGACAGGATGTCCACGTTTCGAACTTCACTTTCAATCTTATCTTTCGACTATGCGATGGGTCTGTGGATGTATCACGAGATCCAATTACCATTGTCATAAGGCAATGAATAGAATGGAGTTATGCCCATTTAGGTGGAAACAGTCGGGAAGATGAGACCCCTGCGATAGATAATAGATACCATCATAGACGTACGTACGTACGTCGGCGTCGGGACGCTAAGAGAATACGTAATTTAAGTCAGCCAGAAGTGACCCAGAAATGCAACCGCTAGGTACCAACATATACCTACATATACTCGTATATATATTTATAGGTATTATTATGGGATTCCATCGGGTGGAAACGAATTGGGAGATGGAACAAACGGATGGAGGGACCCCATCCGATCGACCGGAAGTTCCGGACGTGGACGCGTCGTCTCCAAACGGGGGAAGAACCGGAGGACCCGTTGTGCAGTGGACAGGAAGAGACGGACGGCGAAACAATGACCCTTTCAAAAGACCTTTTGTATTTTGTTTGCAACAACTCTCTTATGTACACAACTGGAATTGACAAGTATAGAAATAAATAATTTTCAATTACATAAGTATATCAATTTAATTTTGTAGCAGCGCTTGTCCAACACATAGGTAGTCTATGTCAAAATATTTGGAAATTTACGGTTTCGTTTCTGGAAGTCCTTCAGATGTCTACGAATCTAATTAATTTCAAGACAAGCGGTTTCTTTGTTTCAAAAAAGTTACGACTTTATAAAACGTGACTATTCAGTTAATTTTCTCGTTGTTCTGTAAATAATATCTGAATGAGAACACAAAAATTTAGTTTTGTTTATGCGCCCGTAAAGCATACGAGATTTCAGCCACAGTCTACTCAAATTTCATGTTCGTTCTTTTGTTTTTACGTAAAGTATATATCTAACAATTGTTTTGCGGGAAAAAAATTCGCATTCGGTTGTTTTGTTTTTGATTGGACCGCTTAGTTTTTGTTTTAAATGCCAACAGGCCACCGTGATTTACGATTCTCGTCGTCGTTCAATTTTTTTCTTATTAAATCCGTTCTTTCGGTTCGGATTTTCGATCAGTAGGTAGGTAGTGTGTGGACAATACGATAAATCTTTCGACAAAAAAACAATCGATACCTAGGTATCAAAGGCACCGCCCGCCGCGCTACGCCGGTTACGAAATAGAACTGCTTCTATTTTTATGATCTTGCGGTCGATTATCAATCCCAATAATCGTCCGTTATTTTGTTATTTAAATAAGTTCCGCGATCATTAAATTTTATTACCTCCACAAAACAGTCCAACTATCCGTATCTACGTATTGTGTTGAATCGAATTCTTTTTTGTTTTTTTTTTTTTCTTTTGTTTTAAAACAAATACCCACACACACAGCTGCTTGGAGTCAGACGTTGATTGGAAAGAGTAGAAACAAAATTTGGTTTCGATGCGCTTATTTTTTAGTTTCACCATTTTTGATAGAAAACAATTGCCGTTAGTGAGTAGGTAGGTAGGTATCTATTAAAACAAAAACAAAAACCAGAAGCAATTGTTTTTGTGTAATTGCTATTGCAAAGAAGGTCGATGTTGATTACAGCCGTTGACCTTTCAGTAGTCATCGATAGCGTTGTGAAAGGAATTAAATTAATTGTTTAGCAGGTGCAGGTAACAGATTTTTCAATTAAGATGACATCAAAACTTAATTAGTTAACCTTTGTATGCTGAAAGACGGAATGGCAAACAATTACGTGACACCTCGTTTTAATTTAACCATTTTCTACTGCGCGCAGATACGTGTCGTGATTATATAAATTGTAGGCATAGGTAAATCGAAAAAAAAAAAAAATATGTCTGCAACTTTGTACATACAATGTTCATTCATTTGTTATTGTAATACATAGTTGCAAGCATTTGTTCCGATTGTAAATTGTTTTCGTAATGTTGTAGGTATCTCTCTATGATTTGCTGATTGTGAGATACCTACAGAACTAAATTATTTCGATATTGCCTTTAACACGCAAGTTTCTGTAGTGGATGAGGTAGGTAGGTATGTATGCACGAGTCATTATTATAATCATTGAAAAAATGCTGATGGTGACATATTCCCGAATCGAATTTCCCAGATAAAATCGCTACATTCGCAATTTATTTTTAGAAGCTATTTTGCATCTACTTAAGTATAAAGCAGATATTGTGCGTTCAGAAATTACGAAATGGATAGGTATGCAGATAATTATTCTACAAACGAAAGATGATGACGATAAAAATTAAACAAGGGGTAGGGCTTAAAAAAATGCCAAATCACGATTTAAAATTAAAATGTACTTAAATTTGTTGCGAAAATATGATCACATGCAACGTTTTGTTAAGAAAGGAGACCTTCAGGGGTTGCATCTACCCTCTCTGTACAGTTAGGTGAGCCCAAATCCGTTGTTTTCTAACTTATACAATTTTTGGTCATCAATTACTCGGTGGTGGTAGTGGTGGTAGTCGAGTAATAAATAAAGGTAAGAACTCAATTTGTTCGTTGGGGTAGTAACAGAGGCGCAGTGGTAATGGGCAATATCGGTGTGGTACAAGACGCAGCTGCACAATAAACTTCCCATAACTCCCATGTACCGGAGATCATTAAACTCCAAATCTGAGATGTGTGTCGGCTTAACGAAAATAGCACTAAAATTTTTTATTGCTTTCCATGCTTAGTGTGGTAAATCTTAGAGTCTATTATTTTCGGTTAACAACCAAACGCGACCCTCTACACACACTTATCTACAGATATGTGCGTGTACCATGCAGTTAGTTTATGACCCAAAAAACAAATTATAGCTCGAAATAATAAAAGATGGGGGGAAAAAAGGGGCCTCGTTTAAATATTAAAATCTGTCATTAAATTCCAATGTCTAAAAGTTCAATAAACTGTCGAAAAATAATGATCAATAGTATCGATTTTATTTATAAGGGGGGTAGGAGTTAATCTGACACCAAAAATAGAAATATTCCTCATTACTATCACCATCAGTTCAACTTAACACAAAGAATTAAATTTAGTGGATGAAAAACAGATTTACGATTGTGACAGACGTTTTTGGTTTCGTTACGCGACCAATTAACTTAATGAATTTTATCTGTCGGTACCAGAAAGATGTCCGAAGAATTTTCTGGCGTCATTCTTAATAAATAAAACTCCTACAGATCGGAAGCTCCACGATGGCCTCCTCCTCCGTTGGGGTGAAAGAATAAAACAAAAAACAAAAAAAAAAAAAAAAAGAAGAACGACGATCTCGTCTCAACAAAGGCCTAGGAGGAGCGTTGTTAGAATGAGGCAGCTATTTTAAAATTTCTTCTGACGTGCTTTGTTCTTTGCTTTGTCCGTGTACGTACGTACCCACGGGTTTTAATGAAAGAAAGACAGAAAGAACATTGGCTGGAATGGCTACGTAAAATTGTCGAAATCTGCCGCATTCAAATAAAAGAGAAACGCGCCACTGGAAACAGATGCTACTCACAATCAGTAATTTACCAAATTAGAAACAAAGCGTTTTGTTTTACGTTCTTTTTTTTTTTTTCGTTTGGTTTTGTTTCGTTAGCAGACGCTCATTTATTTTGGCCGTCCTCGATTTTAATTCATGGCGTATAAAGTTACCAATTCCGATACTGTTGTGTTGTGTCATATAATGAGCTTTCAAAGCAAATATGTAAAATATTTTAATGTTATTTATTGCAAGATTTTTTGATATTTTTTTCGATGTTTTCTTGTTCTCAAGACGTCTTTAAAATCCACTGGTTCAACTGTATCTACATCTGCTGGTTTCCCTATACATTTGTGGAGGTATCCCCCTTTTTGGGGCTGCTCTATTGCTCTTTTTGTCCCAATATCTCGACAGTTTCTGTTTTTTCTTGTAGGAAAAATTATTGACAGTTCATTCTTTTTCCCTGAATCGAATAATTTAATTTTTAAGTAAGTATAAAGAAATTTAGGTACCTAATAAAATTGGTCCAGCAGGTAATTTAGTACCTTGTTTAGTCCCATGGATAAGAGCTTTCGTGATTGTGTGAATTACTAAAAATGTCAGCACCAATTCCACTATAATTTCAATCATTTTTTACTACGGATTATATAATTTTTTTACAATTAATTTATACATAATCAAAGTCATTTTGACATTTTTCTTACTGTCATATGCCTGATTTGATTTTAAGTCACAATAACATTTTACTTTAAAATTTATTTGCTGTTTTTTTTTTTATATATTTCAATTCTTATTCTTCATAGACTACATCAACAGGTCTATAATATGCACACAAAGCCCTTTTTAGGTTTCTACAGAAAGTGCAATTATTCGTAACAGTAAACATTGACCTGAAATAACACCCTAAGCGATCATCCGCCCCATTTTTCTTAACTTTTTCATCCCCATATTTTAATTTAAAAGGATTTTTGTTGTCGTGTTCGTCCAGTGCCGTGCACGGTTTTAAAAACTGCTTGCAGTTTTTTAACACACATTTTTGTTGGCATCTACGTCTGGTAAATTTCTTGCAACAATCTCGAATACATTTTTCCTCTTCACATCCTACGAACGAACGACAAAACAATACAATGGGGTTGATATATGAATTTTTGTACCTTCGTTTTTGCCAACGTCGTTTGTAGTTGCTATTATGTGAAAAACACAAGAGAGTATAAATAATTTTAAGAAAATATGGTTCATGACTGACAATTTTGAAAACCAACTACATAGGTACCATGACAGCTACAACCATAATCAATGGTTTTAATTACCTTTCTGCGTCTCATTATTTTTCGTCTTGATTGTTATCATTTATACGGTTAGAAAATGGAAATGTTAGGGCCGTTTGTCGTCCAAAACCAACACTTGGTATATAGTCAACAGCTAATACGTACATAAACAAAATTTTCTATTTTTTTTCTTTTTTTACTGTAGAAACAATTACCTACCTGATATTGGTGGTAAAACTTTGAAAAAGTAATAAGCCAATAAAGCTAACAAGAATTCAAATAAAATAGCTACCATAATTTTGATTTAATATTTTTTTTTTAAATGTCAAAAAGTTTCAAATGGTACCATAGATATTGGTGCAACGTTTAATTCAATACATCCCCCAATTCATTATTAACAACAACCCCCTGTAAGTGTATGTCATCATCATTATCACTTTTACCACCCAATTTCAACTCGTTGTTCTCCAGCTGATGAGACGTTTTGTCCTTTAAAGCCTTCACCAATTGACGGTTTAGCAAAAACCTGGACTTCGAGTTATTTAGGGCTTCAAAACAGTCCAAACCATAGAAAACATCTGGTCTACTGTGAGACTTGTTGTAGTTTTGTTGAATGACGTTGGAAAGGTATTGTAAATTATCTACAAGAGCTTGATAAGAAGTTGTTCTCAGTATTCCTTCTTCGTTTTGTGTTTTATTATGGTTCGAAGACGTCCTCACTTCTACTCGTTGAGTGACGCAAACGTTTGAGGGATAAGAGCAACTTTTGGTGGTGTTTTTTGGTTGATCGATGTTGAGGATCTCTTCTAGTTCCTTCTTAAGTAAACTTTTTATATTTGTTGACTTGATTGGTTTCACCCTGTTGGTAGTAGGTCTTTTCTCTGGTAAACCTTCACCAAAAACTCTTTCATTTTTCATCTGGGAAAGAGAACTTTTTTCTTGCTGGCTACAGTCCATGTCTTCTAGTAAATAACTGTTTGAGTTTATTAAATAAGGAGACGACTGATTAGAACTTGTGGAGGTTCTATTAGTAATATAATAGTCCCAGTATGTCCGGATTAGGTCTATGAGTTGTCGTTGTAATTTATTATGAAACGATGGTGTGAAAGTCGTTAAGGATTCCTTATCCTGCAGTTTCCTGTTCCCATTTGTTTTTGAATAATCGTCTTCAAATTTGAAGAACTTTACTGGGGTTTGACTATCTGATTTTATACAGTTATCAGATGTTAAAGTGTTAGTAGATTTTTCTAGGATCTCAATGTGTGACGATCCTACAGATTTGTCGATAAAATCGATAAATGGAAACTCTTTCAGTTTTTCCTTTGAGTCCTCAATTTTGGAAAAGTTTTTGAGTGAGTTCGCACACGACGAAATCCACGATTTCCTTTGTCTTTTGACTGATATGCAGTCAGAATCTTTGTAATGAATTTGATGACTTCTTGAAGCACTCCTTCGTTTCCTGACTTGCTCCTCCTTTCTGCTTAATTTACATTTATTATCTATGGAATTACATTACGTGTTTAAAAATTGAGTTTACGAAAACTTGCGAGGTATTCACCTTCGTTTACGGTAGTCAGGGTGAGACAGTAGAACAGGACCATAATGAGAAGGAGTTCGAAAAATACTTCTAGCATTTTTGTAAATAAATAAATTACTGAAATTTTTTATGGTGCATGATGACAACTAAAATTTGGTTTTGACATTAGACGTTGAGTCAAAAGTAATTTTTGAGGTTTACTTTTGTTCTGGCTAAGCCTTTTGGCAAAGGCAGTGTTTATGAGACCGCAAGGGGTATAAACAAGGGATGTGAAAGGTCGACATCATAAAGTTGCTGGGATAAGCCGAGTATAGACTTGCAAGGGCTCGATAAGAAACTCATTATTGTGAAGCAGTTTATGTTATTTTTCAATTTATCGATAATATCGTATACAGGGCAACGCAATCACATACTAATCCTTAAACCTGGATCATAGATTATATGGATAAAATGTAACGAACGTCAATTTCTTCAAGTCAAATCCTAATGACATTGAATGTCAACAAACTTTGTCGAAATCAATCAAAATTTCGTGTTTCATTCAAAGATGCAATCGAGTCTCAAACAATGTACAAATATTTCTTTTGTTCCATCATTTTTCTCACGGGTTTGGTCCTCTGTAGCGAAAACAGTCGTTGCATAAAACGAGGTAAAAATTCGATCAATTGTTTTAGTCAGTTTTAAGACTTAAATTATTATTCAGATGAGCCAGAAAATACGAAATGTTCTCAGTTAGTCGACGATGACGAACTGAAGAAGAAGCAGCAGCTTTCGATGGACACCACCGCCATATGCAACCAGAAACAAACAAGAGAAACAGCTGAAGAACACAGAAAGAAAAAAGATAATCAGATCGAGTGTAAGAGGGAGAAAAAAGTTAAAAACAAATGCGTGACGCAAAGAAACAAAACAAAACAAAAGGAAAGAAGTTGTGCAATACAATTGAGAATCGATAGATTTAAATCACAATCCAGATGTGGTATAATAAAGCCCAGTCATTGCATTAATAATAATAATAAGACGCAAATAATGATTCAATCATTGCCATTACAACAACAGAAGATTGAGACTGATTCCAACAAAACAGAAGAATGTCTCAATAAAACGAAACAAGTTGTTAATTCAACAAAAAGTGAACAACGTGTGGTAAAGAAATCCAAAAGAAAATCGAAGAAATCCGCGAAAAGACGCAAGGGGTGTGGTATTTTTGCTGCAGCAACCCCGTTGGAAGGGACCAGTACTGGACTTGGACTTGATAGACCTAAAGCACAAATCAAGTCAATTTTGAGACCCAGGAATTTACAAGATGAAAAATGTAATCGAAATGGACTAACAAGAAGAAGGAAAAGTTGTGGACAATGTTTGTGTAACGTTAATATTCTCGACTGTTTGCTGGGAGATATTCCTGCCAATTACTTAAAAAGACTTAGACAAAAATTAGAAGAACAAAAGAAATGTGAATAACGTAGTCAAGTTTGTGTACGTTACAATAAATAATGAGGCCCAAATAATTAAATTTATTAATGTAAATGTAGTCTGTGTCGTTTTCTTTCTCGAGCTTCATGGATTTTCGTGATTATATTAACACATTGGTCTGTGGTAAAAGTTACAAATTTCCACCCCATACGAGCAACTTGCGACAATGTTGGTACCTTTACTTCTAAAACGACGTTGTCAGGATTTAAGTTTTTCTTATTCAGCCCTGCATTTAAACCCCCAGGTCCAAAATGGGGAGACATTGGACATGTTATTTTTTTGTTAATCAAAGTCTTTGAGTTATCACAATTAATTTCACCTGCTCTTCCTGCTGCTTTGCCTCCTTCTGAAAGACAACTAACGCATTTTGAACTGCTTGGAGAAGCATCGTTGAAATCAACCTTTTTGGCGCAACCCCCACACGTTGAACCACCCGAATATATTTCGTTTGTTTCATATTTTGGTATCGGGGTGGTATTCTTCTTTAGTACTTCAGAGGTTTTAGTGATCTTTGATATCCCTGGACGTTCTGGTTCACAATTTAATTCTCCTTTGCGCCCCTGTTGGATTCGCTGTGTATCCGTTTTGGAAGTTTTCATGGGCTGATGAAGTAGTCCACGTTCATCCCTTGTCAATTTCTTTAGAAGCAAAGAACCCTCTCTGGAACCTTGCTGCAAGGGCATGGGGGTGTAATAAAGAGGTTCATTTTGCACTTTAGGATTTTGGACCATGATTTCAGTTTGAGGTTTTATATTGTTTTGATTTTGAGGGTTGCTATTGATTTGATTATGAGATTTTGTAATAATTTGGCTTTTAGATTTCATATTGAGTTGGTTTTGAGGTTGTTCCATAATCTTTTTGTCAGTTGCTGTTGGTGTTTTACGTTGGTGTTTCCTGCAATGTGGTCTTTTTCCAAGTTGGCATCGGTTTTGGGGTCGTAATCTGTACTGTCTCTTACACCTTTTCTTCGGTTTTACTTTCGGAGGCGGTGGAGGCTTTTTCTTTTTTGTTTTTGATGATGGTTTCGTGGGTGGACAATATGGCTTTATTTCTTCGCATTGTTCTCGGCCATCTTTTAGTACGTATTGTTCTATCAAGGGAATTATTTTGTGAGAGGGTTAATTTGAAACAGTATCTATCTACCTTGTTACCTAAAATACTGGCTAAAGAGTCATCCACAGTGAAAAGGACCACGAAAAGAACCAACAATCCATGACGCATCTCTATAATAGTTAAACATGTATCTACGAATAATTTTGACTATACTTTTTTTAAAATTATTTTTATGTAAAAGTCATTCTATGTGACATAAAGCAGCTTAGCAACGAGAATATTTTTTATATATACTGGGTGTTTTTGTGTTTGACCCAAATAAAACGAAGATACCTACTACAGTGAGGAGTTCAAAAATTTATTCAAGGTTTCATTTCTATAAGTTTGCACTTTTTTTGTAGAGGTCCAACTACATTCCAAATTTGTTATTAATTACAGGCAGCCCCTTATTATAAATTTTAACAAGGTCTACAAACTGTAGGTTCTGCAAAAAAAATTACATAAATATGTAAATCTTTTGTGTTCGTTTTTACAAATACTTGAAGTAGATTTTGGTGAAGAAGGAAGACGAGGAGGATCTACGCTCGTTTTGTAATATACTTTCGGGGGTGGTTTATATCTTTCGTATTCGGTGGGTTCAACGTAGATTTTTTCAGGATAATATTCCCTTTGGTTTGCCCTTTTCTGGTCCCCATTATAGTGCTTAGTATATTTTTGTGGACAGTGTCTAGAATAACCACAAATTGCACATCCTAATTAAATAAAATATATTAATATGGGAACCATAATTCATGTTCAAGAAAAAATACCTTTTGAACCGAAAAAAGAAGGCAGAAGCATAATCAAAATAAACAAAGCAATTAGTAGTAGTTTAGCCATTAAAAAACGATAAATAATTTGGACGAATACAAAAAGATTGACAACTAAACGTCATTTCGAAAGCCAAAATCAACCACCCCTGTTAGGTCCGTCCGTCCACTTACTCAAATTGATTTGCATGCAAACTTCATAACATGTTGAAGAACGTAGTTCAAATAGTAGTAAAACCACTCAAATATCTTCAGCCCCTACAGAATAAAGAACGCAAACATAACATGGACTACCCCTAAATATTACGTACCTACCTACCGACTTTTTTTGGCAAGTACAACATTTGCACCCATTTTTTAAGCCCAAAACTGACGATAAACCTTAAAGAATTTTTTTACATCAGTTTAAAAATTGACTGAACGTCAAAAAAGCTAATAATTTCCACCTGATTCGTCTTTAATTTCCGGTTTTGATTTTCCATAACGTCCTTCTTCATATTTGGATGACGGTTGTACCTTTTGGGGTTCGTCAACTGGTTGTTGGGCATCAGATGCTACTGGTGATACTTTAGGGGACGAGAAATCGTCACTGGGCTGTGATTGTGGTTCTTTGGGTGGTATAGGGTCGACGGGGGGTAGGTGTGGTTCGTCAAGGGGACCCTGCAGTTCTTTAGGAGGTGGTTGTGGTACAGAGATTTCAGTCTTTCTTGGTCTACAGCAACACTGTCTTCGTTTGAATGGAATAGATTTTGTGGTTTTGCAGGGTTTTCTGGGAAGTTTTGGTCTGCAAATAGGTTTGCATGGGACGGGAGGTTTTCTTTTATAAGATGGAACCGCAGGTTTTGTACATTGTAGCTCTGGGTCAGTGTCTGAGTCTTCCACACAACAGCACTGTGGCATCTGCATTTTACATCTTATACATTCTCCGCATGGGTCTAACAAGGGTTGAAAATTTTGAGTGGGCATCAAAATTAGTTCGAAATAAGTACCTACATGGTGAAACTTGCAACGAATGATGTAATATTATTAAGAGTACGAATATTTTCGAGGGAAAACTGGACATTTAACGAAGTTTTTGGACACACTCGACGAAAATTTTGACTTTTACAAATGACAAATATGTTTTTTTTATTGGTACGTGTACATACATAGATACTAAAAATATGGAATACCTTCTACTGATATTGTCTCTGATAGTCCAGGATTTTCTGGAGAGGGTTGGTAAAAAATTGTCGAGTTTAAGGGAATGCTTGAGCAGTAATTCTATTTGTCTCTAAATTATGCAATTTTAATTAGGTAAATAATAGTAACAATAAGCAGCAATAAAATTTTTGAAACATTAGTATACATATAAAATATTAGTTAGTTACGTAACATTCAATGAACTTATTATTAGGGGTGAATCATGATATTTATGACAATTTGCTTCCAAAAAAAGTTTTAATTAATTAAAAATTTTACGACTTTCCTTATGGTCATTAATTTTACTAACAACAAAGAATACTTAGCTACCCTATCGACTAAAACTGAGCGCATCTTTGGTGGTAGGTACTTTCAGGGTGAAAATTGCCCTGTCCGGCTTTTTACGACACAATTTTTCTTGTCGTTTTTGCGTACGGCTTCTTAATCGTAACGACGACGTGTGGACCCGATGCCCAGCCCCATTGGCGAGGGGTAACAAAGACGGGGAACGACAATAGTATCAGGTGCCATCGGGGCAATCCACACTACCACTTTTACGATCAGAATGAACACTTTACGACCAAATTCTGCGGGCATTACGAACGCGACCCTCTCGCAATTACGGGAAATGTCCGCGTGTTCGGAGGCATTATCCTCTTCCGCCGCCCGAGCCCTCCTCGACGGATCCTGGAATAAATTTAAATGAGACCGGACCTGCGGCATCACCGCCACTAATTTATACGCATTCTGCGGACGTTTTTCGGGACGTGTTATTTCTCCTATACGCAAAAATTCCACTCGCATTTTATTATCGGAATTTATTGGACAGTCGGCGTACAAAACCCAGGAAAGGAGGACCCCGGAAGGAATGGGAATTATTTTGATTATAACAGAGATATTTTGACAAATATTTATTGTCACATTCTCTAAACAGCAGTTCTACTATCGCTCGTAATGTCCGTATAAAGTATAGAAATAATTGGTGGAAGTACAAGAAACAATAGATAAAAACAACGAAAAAGTAGGAATGATTAACAAAAGATGCGAGAAACAACAGAAAAACTACATAAAATAACATGGGTTAGAAGAAGAAAACAAAAGAGTCAGCCAGAACAAAAGAGAGATGCAATAAATTAAAACAAATGTTTAAAACGACATAAAAGATAAAACAGTTGAACGACTATAGTTTTTGTAATGAATAAATTTTTGTGCCTGTCTTTTACACAATATTGTAATTATTTCTTTTTTTACCACCGTGTCCAATTAATTTCCGTCACTAAGAGGGACAGATTGCTGAAATTCTTTCTACGAGACAGTCAACCCTCTGATAATCTCTTTCAACGATCCCCTTCCCTTACGACGACCGTATTATATTATTTCTTTGATCAAGATCGAATCTGCAGGTGACCAATGCCTACAGATATCAATTATGATAGGATTGCCTGCTGGACCTCGAAATGGACCCCCCATTGACCGAAGCCCAATTATCGAATATTCGATATCATCCCAAACCCCTAAAAAAGCTAGGTATTGCTTTTATCGATCTTGTCGTCAAAGTAAGAGAAGAATGTTAGCTGAAAGTGAAATTTTGTGCGTCTATTGAAAAATTTGGAATTTGGAGACTATTAAACCAAAGAGTTCCTTGCGCCTATTATCGACACCCTCAGGATGTTCTCGTTTGATCAGAACTTTAAATTAAAGGTCTACAATTTTGACGTATCTAAATAAATAAAAAAGTAACAGTTGAAAAGAGACAAAGTTGAATGTGTTGCCTATATTCCGTAACACGTAAAAGTGTAGATTCTAACCCTAAAATTTTGACGAGTTCTTAATGTACCCTATCTATGGAAAATTCAGTAGCAACTTATCAAAACTTTTCGACGGCAATTGTCAGCGTTGTGAAACGTCTGAGAAGTTGATTTTACACTGTAAGTCGGCCTTTTAGTTGTACATTTTGAATGCAGCAGTAGTTCCATTGTTTCTCTGAAACAATGCTGATTAACACGGCCTTACAGACGTCAGTTGTTTTCACACGAACAAACTCGATCTTGAAAACGTCACGCACTATTATAACAACGACTCTTGTCTATGTACTAGACATGTATTCTATAGAATGCGCGGAGCCTATAATGATGGAAACATAATTTTGTGTAGATATAAGTCAAAAAATTGGTTTTGTCAGAAGTCGATTAGAAACTAATTATAGTATCTGCACATATTCCCTTTTGTATGTACATGGCTCGCATATCCCTTAATTAGTTTTAGAGGATAAACAGAGCAACCCTTTCTTGAGACGTTCCGTGATTGAGGGAGCGACAAAGCAGATAAAAGAAGATCGGGTGGTGGCGCGTGGTTGCGTAGAGATCACGTCTGTCATGACTGATGGTGCGTCTTTAATTAAACACAAAATTAATCGAAACTCGCCCGTGCAATTAATAAAACAGCATCCGATCCCGTTGTTCCATTGTCTTTTAAAGGGGCTTAAGAGACCCGATCAGGTACAGAATGATAGAGAGAGAGAGAGAGAGAGAGAGAGGGTTGTTAAAGTGGTGGTGTAGGCAGCAGGATAACGACACCGTCAATGTACCTACGTAGTATATAAGACGCTTTTCTCTTTCACGAAGCGATGTACTGATTTAATTATTTTCCTTATTTGTCGAGCAAGTCCCGGGAACCCCCAACCAGTGAAAGATTAAAGGTTTTATTGAATTATTTAGCATTGACATGGACGCGAACAACGGATAACAAAAGAGGGTGCCGAAACAACCGAAGAGTTTCACCTTATATTGGCTTCTAGAGGTGAAATAATCTTTTACCTACGTTATAGCCTACAATATACATACGTACATATATAATAAACAAAGCAAAAATCATTTGTTTTATTATTAAAAAAAAAGAAAAAACAAAAAAATGATTTTGTTATTTATTTACCCCGTTTTTTGTTTTAATCTTGGCCGGAATTTGTTTTAGAGTATTTCAAACAAATGAATAAATATTTAAAGTATGTACTTAAAATGCAACAGTTTCGAAAAATGACGTTAAACCGCCCAAAATACAGCTGTAAAATTGTTTATGTAAAGTGAATTGGTGAAAGGAAACGTCGACGATGAAAAATACGGCCGAAACATCCCTTTCGATTCGAAATGCTCGAAACTATAAAGCATTTACGAGAGAGAGGTTTTGATACTGCTACGTGCACATACGTATACATACATATTATATATTACTGTTTTCGTTATAAAAGGCACTAGTAAAACCCTGGTTTATTACTTTAATTTTAGGATCCTGCTCCCTTTATACCCATCTATAAAGCGACCATCCAGTCGAACAAATGGGGAAAATTCGTTCGTAACTACAATGTTGCAAATGATTTTTTGAAAAACATGCAAACAGAAACCGTTTCGTATATTAAAAAAAAAAATAATAATTAGAAAATCAGGGAAACTTAAGCAGAAACATTTTTCATTTTTAATTAAAGTAGAGTCAGGAAAAGGGGATGAAAACTGCAACATATGAAGATGTAGGCAAAAAAATTGTAGAGGGTAAAATATGCAAAGGTTATTCCTATTTAGTTTTTTGTTTTAACTGTAAAATAATTTATTTCTGTTTTAAACTTTTAATTTTTTTTTATAAAAATATCTTTCTTTTTTTCGAAATATTTGCTATGTCCTGGATTATTTTTGAAAAATAGAGAACATTTTGGATCATTCTGGAATAATCTGTACATTTTTCGAAATATCTACAACATTATAAATCATTTTCGGAAAATTTAGAACATTATGGGTCAGTTGTGAAAAATCAGGAGCATTCTGGATCAATATCAAACAATCTAAAATAGTTTGGAATATTTTCTTAGAAAAAATCTAAAACATTTTGGATCATTTTCGGAAAAAATAACAAATTCTGGACAATTTTCGCAAAAGTATAGATCGATCTGAAGTATTCTTGAAAAATTTAGAATACTTTAGATCGCCTACAAAAAATGTAGAGCAATCTGGACCAGCCTCGAAAAATTTGGAACAGTCTATATCATTTTTGGAAATATCTGATACATTTTGGATCATTTTCGAAAAATGTAGAACATCGAAGAGCATTCTAGCGAGGTCTGAAACATTATAAATAATTTTCGAAAAGCATGAATCATTCTGGATCATTTTCACAAAAATACAGAACATTCCAGATCATTTTTGCAAAAATATACAAAATTTCAGATCATTTTCGAAAGCTTAAGAGTTTTCTGATTCATTCTCAAAAGATCCGGAACAGTCATCAATATCTATTGAAAATATAGAATACTATAGATCATTTTTAAAAAATCTACAAAAATCTAAATCATTTTCACAAAAATATGGATATGGGTTTTTCGTAAAAGTATAGATCCATCTGTGTTATTTTCAAAAAATTTAAAACATTTTGGATAATTTACGAAAAATCTGGAGCATTCTGGATCAATTTCAAACAATCTAAAATAGTTTGGAACATTTTCTTAAAAATCTAAAACATTTTGGATCATTTTCGGAAAAAATAACAAATTCTGGTTCAATTTCGCAAAACTATACAACATTCTGGACCATTTTCGCAAAAATATAGATCGATCTGAAGTATTCTTCAAAAATTTAGAATACTTTAGATCGCCTACAAAAAATATAGAGCAATCTGGACCAGCCTCGAAAAATTTGGAACAGTCTATATTATTTTTGGAAAAATGTGATACATTTTGGATCATTTTCGAAAAATTTAAAACATGTTAGAGCATTTTCGAAAAATGTAGAACATCGAAGAGCATTCTTGAAACATTATAAATCATTTTCGAAAAGCATGAATCATTCTGGATCATTTCCGCAAAAATACAGAACATTCCAGATCATTTTTGCAAAAATATACAAAATTTCAGATCATTTTCGAAAGCTTAAGAGTTTTCTGATTCATTCTCAAAATATCTGGAACAGTCAGCAAAATCTTTTGAAAATATAGAATACTATAGATCATTTTCAAAAAATCTACAAAAATCTATTTCATTTTAAAAATTTAGAAAATTTCGGATAACTTACGAAAAATCTGGAGCATTCTGGATCAGTCTCGAAAAATTTGGTAGTCTAAATCAATTTTCAAAAAATGTAGAACATTCAAAAGGGTTCTAGAAAATTCTGGAACATCATGAATAATTTTCGACAAACATGAATCATTCTGGATCATTTTCACAAAAATACAGAACATTCCAGATCATTTTCGCAAAAATTCTGTATTATTTTCGAAAAATTTACAAAATAACTAGAGCATTCTGGATCGGTCTCAAAAAAATCTAGGAGAGTCCAGATAATTTTTCGAAAAAACTTTTTCAAAAACTAGTGAACATTCTGGATCACGTTAGAAAAATATAAAACTTTCCTGACGAAATGTAGGACATTATCGTTCCACTTAATCCTTATCAAAACACCCTAGACCGTTCTTAGACACGATCATGGAGAATAATGAGGACCTACAGAAAAATATGTGTATCTACGTTGATTTAATATTTCCTTTACGTTGTAAGCTGAAAGCATTTCGCGAAATAAAAAAGAATAAATAAAACGCTACATAAACGGAGTTATGATTCGGCTGTTTAAAAAAATAAAAACGATAAAAGCATAAAAGTATTAATATCGAAAGAGGCGAACGAAGTTATGCGACTTAAAAACAGTGAAACATAGTCCGTTGCCTATGCTCATTTTATTATACGTACGTACAGAGCGGAATAAAAACGTTTTTACTGCTTTAATTTTAGAGAGGCCTTTTACGCGCCAATAAAGCAGACGAAATAACGGTATAATCAAACAATTTACCGAAAAATCAATTTTCATCCGACATGAAACGGAATTTTCAACTCCTCAACTTCATGAAACAGGCATTCAAAACTGACAGACGAGACGAGAATTTTCGAAAGAATTCAATTATTTTCTTAAGAATTCATCAACGTCATCAAACCAACAAAAATACTTAGGTATTTACCAAAATTTATTTCCCTCGAATACAACAAGTCACCTCAAAAGAAGGGATTGTATAACCATCCAATCATCTCGGAGTCCTTTCGCCCTCTAAAAAGCCCTCGGCCAGTCTTTGAAGTCCTTTCGCTTGTGTATTTGTTTATCTGCGGACTTTTTATTCGATTGTAAAAGTTGCCAGCATCAATTTGGCAAAAGCTGTCGGATAAAGATTCAAGACGTACAAAAAGGAATCGCCGTCGTCAAAGATGAAAGGACGGACCACGCGAGGACGCGGGCACGCATGCACGTGAAGACAGGACGTGGACGTGGACGTGGACGTGGAAGGACCTTCATGTTATGAAAACTTTCGAGTAGAGAGGGTGGGATATTTCGTGTGACCATGGATACTTATCCACAACGTAGTAAAGGATTTGAAGGGAATGAGCGAGCACTTACATGTACCTATTCAGGCAAAGGGACGGTTCATATTACGTTCGTCTTTCAATAACAAGCGCGAGAGTTTATTTGAAATTGGATCCTTAAAGGACCGTTAAAATTCGACAAATTGCTCTCGAAAATCTGGACGTTTATTTATTATCGAATCGAATCCTTCTAAAGGATCTTGTGTTACAGGCAACACAGGGGATATAATCAATGACGAAAAGTATTAGGTACCTTTGTCATAAATACAACCACCACCTTGTGCTGGAAACAATTTCAGGAAATCCATTCATTATATGAAGTTCCTCTTTTGGACATTGGTCTGTGGTACAAGTTGCAAATTTCCACCCCATACCTTTACTTCTAAAACGACGTTGCCAGATTTTAAATTTTTCTTATTCAGCCCTTCATTTTAATCCCCAGGTCCAAAATGGGGAGACATTGGACGTGTTATTTTTTTTTAAATTAAATTCTTCAAATTATCACAATTAATTCCAACTGCTCTTTCTGCTGCTTTGCCTCCTTCTGCAGGACAATTAAAGCATTTTGAGCTACTTGGAAATGCATCGTTGAAATCAATCTTTTTGGCGCAACCCCCACACGTTGAACCACCCGAATATATTTCGTTTGTTTCATATTTTGGTATCGGGGTGGTATTCTTCTTTAGTACTTCAGAGGTTTTAGTGATCTTTGATATCCCTGGACGTTCTGATTCACAATTTAACTCTCCTTTGCACCCCTGTTGGATTCGCTGTGTATCCGTTTTGGAAGTTTTCATGGGCTGATGAAGTAGTCCACGTTCATCCCTTGTCAATTTCTTTAGAAGCAAAGAACCATCTCTGGAACCTTGCTGCAAGGGCATGGGGGTGTAATAAAGAGGTTGATTTTGCACTTTAGGATTTTGGACTATGATTTCAGTTTGCGGTTTTATATTGTTTTGATTTTGAGGGTTGCTATTGATTTGATTATGAGGTTTTGTAATAATTTGGCTTTTAGATTTGATATTGAGTTGGTTTTGAGGTTGTTCCATAATCTTTTTGTCAGTTGCTGTTGGTGTTTTACGTTGGTGTTTCCTGCAATGTGGTCTTTTGCCAAGTTGGCATCGGTTTTGGGGTCGTAATCTTCCACTTTGTTCTTCGGTTTTACTTTTTGGAGACACTGGATGCTGGAGTTTAGGATTTTGGGCATTGATTTAATATTGATATTTGCCCTCCCTGCACAACCACAATCACCACCCTGTAGCCCACTTTTGTTTATCTAAAAAGCGACTGGACTGATTCAACCCCTAATGTAATTACTAACAGCAACAATTTCACAGACGCAGTCAGGAAATCTATTAATGAAGTTCGTTAAAGTCGTTAATTAAACAATGAAGACGTTTTCGATTTAGTCACGGATTCTCCACTAGCTCCAGGCAAATTTGAGTTTGTCTTTAAATGTACTAGACTTGGAATCGACAACTCGAGATCTAACTGGGGGTTGCGATCCTCCTCGATATGGGGGAGGGTCGGGTTGCAATGTGTTGAGAAAATATAGATATGTTTAGTGAGGGTGTTGCAACGTTATTTTTTTAGATTTTTAAACATTCAGTGGGTCGTGAGTCTAAAAAGGGATAAGACGAAACAATTTGGCGTATCCTGGTGTTCGTTTCCGATATAATACGTAATAAGGTGGATCATAAAAAGTCGCTAATCCGGGTGGATTAGGGTTCTCTCCTCTTTTTCTTCCCTTACTTTTCCCCGCATGTGCCTTTCTCTTTTCCGCTAAAATCCTGACGGCGTGCAATTCCGATAATTATGTTGATAACGGCGAAATATGGTGTTTTTACAAATCCCGGGGCGCTTATGCTTCCCCAGGGAATTAGGCAAGGATTCCAACCGGACGCCCGGGAGGCCGTAGATAAAGGGGTAAGCTCGCGTTTTAATTTTTCTCGTTACTTTATTACCCCCGGATTTACTGGCGCTAATTAGCCAACCGAAATTAAAAGTTAATAAAAACGAAAGCAGTTTCCAACATTTCCACCCTCCAGACACCTTAAAAAGCATATAATTGTTGTAATTTATATTTTTTTAAAAAAAAATCACATAAATATTAGATAAGCTGCTAATTGATGGGTTATTAGTTTTTCATCGAAAATCCCGATTTCACGTTCGAAAAAATACGTTGCCAAAGGCCTAAGGGGCTAAAGGGTGGGAAATGAAACGGTCGAGTCGCCCTTATATCAAATAACAAGTCCGCGCTAACGCTTCAACGACTACCCCTAAACGAGGGATGACCGCAGCGCAGCGCAGCGTTGCGTTGCGTTGAGCTTCTAACCCACGCCATGTACCTACCGTACATCCACCCCATGTGCATGTATGTACAGTCTCGCAATCTGCAAATGGACAACGACTGTCATATATCATACCCCGTGTGACATGACTAAAATGTAATATGTACCCTGATTAACATTACATTATATTACACAAAAGGGAGAAATTTATGGGGCGGTAAAACGGTGGTTTGCGGTTGACAGGACGACACGCGATCACTCGATGTCCGTGGAACAGCAGAATTTGTCGGAAATGAAGTGGAGATCAAATAATTGGAAAATAACTCCAATTGGATACTTGTCAGGGTTGTAACTTCTTTGTTAATATTTTGGAATAGTTTTTATTCTCGAATATGTTGATTTGTTGTAAAAGTTGTTAATTTCCACCCCATACGAGCAACTTGCGACAATGTTGGTATCTTTACTTCTAAAACGACGTGGTCAGTATTTAAGTTTTTCTTATTCAGCCCTTTATTTAAACCCCCAGGTCCAAAATAGGGAGACATTGGACGGGTTATTTTTTTGTTAATCAAAGTTTTCGAGTTATCACAATTAATTTCACCTGCTCTTCCTGCTGCTTTGCCTCCTTCTGAAAGACAATTAACGCATTTTGAGCTGCTTGGAGAAGCATCGTTGAAATCAATCTTTTTGGCGCAACCCCCACACGTTGAACCGCCCGAATATATTTCGTTTGTTTCATATTTTGGTATCGTGGTGGTACTCCTTTTTAGCACTCCAGAGTTTTTAGTGGTCTTTGATATCCCTGGACGTTCTGATTCACAATTTAACTCTCCTTTGCACCCCTGTTGGATTCGCTGTGTATCCGTTTTGGAAGTTTTCATGGGCTGATGAAGTAGTCCAGGTTCATCCCTTGTCAATTTCTTTAGAAGCAAAGAACCCTCTCTGGAACCTTGCTGCAAGGGCATGGGGGTGTAATAAAGAGGTTCATTTTGCACTTTAGGATTTTGGAGTATGATTTCAGTTTGAGGTTTTATATTGTTTTGATTCTGAGGGTTGCTATTGATTTGATTATGGGGTTTTGTAATAATTTGGCTTTTAGATTTGATATTGAGTTGGTTTTGAGGTTGTTCCATAATCTTTTTGTCAGTTGCTGTTGGTGTTTTACGTTGGTGTTTCCTGCAATGTGGTCTTTTGCCAAGTTGACATCGGTTTTGGGATTGTAATCTGTATTGCTTCTTATTTCTTTATCAGGTTAAATCTTTGGGGTTGGTTTATTGTCTATATTTGGGAAGACCCTGTTCTGTTCCTTACTTAATTAGTTTTGCAAAATCGTTTACATCTTCAAATCAAATTTTTGGCATAGTTGTTTCGTTGAAATCAATTTCCCTGCTGGATTTTTCCCATTCTTTTAGAGAACCCCAATTAAACAATGCTTTGACTTTATTTCAACGAACGTTTTCAATTACTACAGCCGTCTAACGAGCGAATATTCTCGTCCCTTTCGATACAGCTTTCGGCCCTTTTTTTATTTTTCGCCTTCAAAGCTTCTCTTTCATCGATATCTCCAGTTGTCCGTCCGTCGTTTAACGAGGAGTTGCTTTCTAACATATCCATTAGAGCTTTTTGGGATATTGGCGAACGAACGAGCGAGCTTTCATCCCCCGTTTCATTCCACGTCAGTCCGAAGAAAGTCAATCAATATCTACCTGTTTATACGTGATTTGGGAAAGCACCAGTCACTTCATTCATCCCCTGACTGTTGCCGCTTCCAATTCAGATAAAGCTTAATTATTTCCTGTGACACGTATTACGTATTCGATAACCCTAAACTTTAATTACGTTTATATATGTAGTAAAGAAGAAAATGAAAAATGGTTAATTTAACTTCATCCCTTATTATTTTATTTAGGAAAGTTTTATTACTTATGGTAAGTAGGTAGGTAGTTAGAAAAGCTTTTTAATAAATAGAAAACGAAAACTATTTATAGATGTTGCCCTAGGCAAAACTGCTTGTGTCAAAACGGTACTCGCGGGAAATCAAGGGTGTTCTTTGAGGGTGTATTTTCCTCGAACAATTTTAAGTGGGTGTTGTACGAAGTGAAAATTTTAAACTGAGAAAGTTTTCACTTTCCAGACGCTCTTGCAGATGAGGTGATTAAACTCGACGTCACTTTTTATGTCTGAGACTCTACAAAGATTTTTTTTTTTGCAAAATATAGTGCTAATATTGCATAACAATAATAAACCCTGAGAACGTTTTTTTTTTGTATTTTGTTTCAAAGTAAACAATAACGTGTGATTGACAACTGACAAGCCTTCAGTGTTTGTTTGTGTTTACGTGCGAATGTAAATTTGCCCCATTTTCTGGAGGGGTCACCATCACAGAAGATAACATTTCCATGGTAATAAAATAAAATCTTACGTAATAAATAGTAGGGATATATACAACAGTGACTTCTTTCACTGATTGTGAATAAATAATAAAATATGTGCAACATTTCTGTATGTATACAATGTATTTGATATATACAGGGTGTTAATTAATGGTAGGCTGTAATTCGAAGAGAAAATCCTTGAACCAACGTCAAGTAGAAAAGTTGTGTCCTTAAAAGTATGGTTTTCAAAATACAGGGTGTCAGTAAACAATTGTGAGTTCCAGTGGCGTCTGATGGGGTAGTTTCACGAATAGTATTGACCAAAAAATGTACGCTTCTGATTTATTTAAAAATTTTGCGTCTTTTTCGGATTAAGAAACTGAAAATACAACTTTTTTGTCTCTTGATGTCTCTTCGTATGTTGGTTCGTTGTCGAGGAAAAAAATAAAAACCACTTCGTTGCAAGTCGAAAAATTGTTGAAACCAAATAAAGTTAATTGGCACTCATAATTATCTAATAGTTAGTGCCAACTTAGCGTCTTATTAGAACGAACAACGTTGCCAAATTTCAACAAATTCGGCACAAAATTGTATGAGTTATAAACAAAAAACCATTTTTCTTAAAAAAAACTTTGACACCCTGTATCTTGAAAAGCAGACTTTTAACGACACATATTTATATGAACTTTTTTATTTGAATTTGGTTGACGAATGCGCCTTTAGAGTTGCGGCCTATTAATAAGTAACACCCTGTATATACTAAGCTTGAAACAATATTTGCATTAAACAATTTACGGAGGGGAAACTGCCAGTGTACAGTCTGTCTGATAAATAATACGCAGTTTTACGTAAACCGTTGACGAAGCTAAAACGACTCACTTAATAATAATTCCAAATAAGAAAAAAAAATTCTTCACGAAGAATTAACACACGAAGAAAGACGATGTAGTAACGACAATATTTATGTATTGTATCATTCTTTAGTAAGTAAATGGTGGGATGTCTCACGTTAGATTAGAAAACTAATCGAAATCCAATCGCTTATTATTTAATATAAGGTCAAGAGTGTGACCTCGGGGATTGGTAGTTCTAATGGAAAACCCAAGAACGCCTGTTCGACGTGACCAGTGTACGAGCCATGACATGCTTCCGTTTTACAAACTTTTCGTTTTTGTTATATTTATTGTTGCAACTCAAGCCCAACTCAACGACACAACAACAACAAATATAAACGCCACACTTGCCATAAGTAAGTTAAATTTACATATAATTTGTTACATACATCAAGTGAAATTTTCGTTTTAGAATTTGCAACCCCCTGTAAAACCCCTAACGGCGACAACGGATTTTGCATAGACATCAGCGAATGTCAAGTCCTAGCGAAATACAAGGATGTCCTGGAGAAACAGGAATTTATCGAGGAATCAGACTGCACCCCCGGCAACGCCAACCCCGAAACTAACAAAGTCTGTTGTGGCATGCACTCGGATTTTATAACAACAGGTAAAAAATATTTTCAAAAATTAACATGTACCCATAGAAGTTCTTATTCATACATAGGTGAGACAGAGGCGGCTTCAGACGTGATAGAGATCCCCGTGCAACAGCTCGATTTAGACCCGTTCCCGAAAGAATGCGGAAAACAGCCGATGATTTTCCCCAACAGGATATTCGGAGGGACCGAGGCAGTTCTCGGGGAATTCCCGTGGCTGGTCAGATTAAGACACAAAGCCCCAAACGGCCTCAGAAGTTACGGTTGTGTCGGGTTTCTAATTGCTGCAAAATACGTCTTAACGGCCGCACACTGCGTTGCGTCGTCCATGTTGGCACCCCTTGGACCCATGTAAGAACCATCAATTTATCTATTTATAATTTTTTTTAATAATTTTTATTGAATTAGAAATCAAGTTCAATTGGGAGAACATAACACGCACGAAAATATAGATTGCGAGAAGCACGGGGGGAAAATTGTGTGCGCGGACCCACCCCAGTTGATCAGGACGGGGAAACCCATCGTGCACCCCGAGTATTTGAACACCAGCAGATCCCAGCATCATGACATCGCCATCATTCCTTTGAAACAACTGGCTAATTTTACACGTAAGTAAACAACGTATTTTTTGTAATTGTTACGGCAAATAGGGGATGATTTCATTTAATTAATTAATTAATTAGATGAATGAAGAAGTTAATTCAGCTTCTGAAACGACCGGAGCGTTTTAGTAAAAGTAATTCCGAAAAAAAAAACCTTTTTACTAAATTAAAATGTCTAAAGAACAACTCTTGGTAGTAGTTGTGTATTTATTTATTTATTTATTTTTTTGAGTAGGTACGCGAATTTGTATAAATAAATAAATAAATAAACAACCCTCTATTCGTGGAGAGCAACGAAACGTATTAAAAATAAAAATGAGAAGTTAAAAATTTATTTATTTTCGTTTTAGTCGACGATACGTAGGTAGGTACTTGTATTATCTTGGGGTGGAAACGAAAAGATAAAAAAACACCTGATGCCATTAGATATTACGGAAGAGATTCCAGATTCCGTATTCCACCCTTGGAACATTATGTATTACTAAAACGAGGGATTCTTTAAAAAAAAAATCTTTACTAATTCTTTCGCCATCTGTTCTCAAAAGTGGTGACGTTAAGTAAATTCTTTTTCTCCCCGTTCGCTATAGTAAAAAGAGCTTTAGCTTCTTCGGAGCATAACATTTCCGGTCTCGAAATTGTCTAACAGGCGTGGATGACAACGTGGCTGCAGCCCGTCTTAAGTAGCCTCTACATATGGAAATTGCCCTCCGTTTCTGGTTATAGTAATAACCATAATGGTAGCGTGGATGGTCCGGAGAAAGCCTTTAGTTCCGGTTTATGACGTCGCATTTCCCTTCTCCAATAATCAAAAGACCAGACATTTGCGGAGTTTCAATTTTACGGATGACTTCATCCATTCTTCGCGTCACGGAATACGAATTTTTGACGTTTTCGCATTTTTTGACAGCTGGCGTGCCTTTCAGTTAAAATTCACTCATTTAGCCAACGTTTTTTTTTTTTTTTTTAAATATACCCTACACGTCATCCTTTTGGCCTCGCAGTAGACCGCAAACAACCCGTGAAATCGAAGGGTAGGGTCGTTGAGAGGGCAGTCAGTCTATTAATTTGAAAAGCCCCAACTTAATTTACTTCCAAAATAACATATGAATAGATCAAAGACATCTTTGACAGAGGCTTTGGCCCTTTCGGAATACAAAGTTACAGGAGGGCACATAGCGAACGTCGAAGGCCCACTGGGTCTAATTTCAAATAACCCGCGTTTATCCAGCGGCCAGCTTTGTTATTACCGAATTTATAATCATAAAGGGGTTGCTCTTAGGTAAATTTCATCCCTGACGATGCATAAGAAACAATTATTTTATTAAACTAAAATTAGAGTCCTGTTTTATTTTACAGAATATGTTCAACCGATTTGTTTGGCAAACCAAACAACTTCTGAATCAGAAATGTGGTTGGCCGGTTGGGGAAAAACCGAAGACGGTACGTAAAAGTTTCCAAATTTTAATTACACAAGAAAAGAAATCCATCTAAGAATGCATAATTAATTACATAACTGCTTTGAAATTCCAACGCAATTATTATAATTACTTACTCTATAAATAAATAATAATTATTAACGACCCTTCATATTTGGTTTCTAAACTAATTAGACGCTTATAGAAACTTTATTAGCCAGTAAAGTTGTCGTTGACCTTTACTACTTAAATTTATGACTAATTAAATGTTTAGGTGATCGAAATGCAATCAAATTAAAAGTGTCGGTGAGACGCAGCACCCTCCAGTATTGCAGGGCAAAATATATTGCAGCAGATGTGGATGTGATACCAGCTCAGATATGTGCTGGAGGAGAGGAAGGCAAAGACTCATGTTCTGGGGATTCTGGAGGTCCTTTGATGGTTCAAACAGGTTCAAGTCCCTGGTATGCCGAAGGAATTGTTAGTTTCGGTTTGGGTTGCGGATTGGAGTATTGGCCAGGGGTTTATACCAGCATCCCGCATTATTACAATTGGATACAAAGGACTATCAAAAAACATTGGAAACATAATTTGGAAAATTCGAAAAATCCATCTGTGGCTGTAGATAATAAAAAAACAAAAAGGAGGAGATCGATACCATTTAAATATTAGATATAAATTACTGTGTGTGAATTATTAAATTAATAAAAAAAATTTATGAGAGTTTTATTTACAATACAACCCTTTAAAAAAATAAACTGTAGCATGTGACATATCAAATGAAAATGTTTCTTGTGAGGGTTTCAAATATATTCTTTTTTTATAATTTTCGAATAAATAGTTTTAAAATTATATAGAAAACCTGGACTAAATTTTTGAAAAAAAAAAGTACGGACTGTCTATTCCACCCTATCCATCCTCTATATTTGTTTCCAGCTTTCACTAGGGGTAACTTTTAAAAGACGTCCATTACCATGAAATTGTTTTGCTTAAAAGAAAGACACGGTCAACTTCACAGAAAGACAAAAGAAAGTTTCTCTTTTAAGGGAGAGAAGGGAGTGAGTGTGAGCGTCAATTTTGTTCGCTGTATCGTAAACCTCGTGCTCCCCCTTACACCCTTATAACTTCCTGTGACAAACACAGGACAAGAAAGTTTAATTGTTTCCAGATGAAGAAGATCCAGGCTCTACATACGTGTGAGTGAAAACTTTTCAGATGGAAAACTTTCCTTTTCTGGATGATTACGATATGGGGTAGATTTTTTTACCTTTTGTTACTTATTGGACATTCTTTTGTTTCGATGATTTTTGTTATTTGTCGGTAGACTTTCACTTGTTCTTTTAATTGACGATCGACGATTTGAAATCTGATTTTCTTTTTTGTTTATGTATTTCTATGGGTTAGCATTTTCATGATAAGTACGTGGAATTTCCATTAAAAAATGACGTATATGCTATGGAAGACCTGCGGGCAATATGTCGGATGTGACATACGTTCAACCAATAAAAAGTGAGCGTTCAATGTTATTAAATGTTCATACACAGATAACTTTTCACAATTGTGCTAACGAGAAACGAAACCAATAAGAGCAGCATTTTAGTCTTTTCTCATCATCCAGTCCAGTCTGGTGAACTGGTTTCGTTCAGACGCTCCTTTCTGGGCTCGAACGAACGTTTCATGGTACTTTTCGATCGTGGTGGTGTTTGTTAAAGAGACTTAAAATGTTTTCGTGTTTGGTACTTTTTTTGGCCTTGACCTTTTCAACGTTTTCTAGCGCATGTAAGTCATTCTTCACTTTTTTTTTCGGTCTTAAGCAAACATAGCAGTGACATAACGTTTTAGAACATAAAAATTAAAAAAAAAAGAAAATGTTTGTACTAACTTTTTTGAAAATCAAATATTTGCAACTAATAAAAGATTTATTTACGTTCAATTATTATGTTTATATTTATCAATAACGTGGGTTGAATATCACATTGCAGGATATCCTTCTTGTCGTGTGGTAAAATAAATTATCATATTTCCTCTTTCACTTTAGAAAATGCATAACAAAGTTTATTATATGCACATGAGTTTCTGTTTCCACTTTTTCAAATAAATAAATTGTTACATAATACTGTAAATAATAACGTGACCTGTGCGGGTCAACTATAGTTTGATAAGTCAAAATAATTATAATAGTTGAGAAAACAATCTCATGTAGGAACAAGTTTTATCAAAAAAAAAGAAAAAAAAGAAGATAAATTGCTGTTTTTATGGGCGACTGACCCCACGTTTAATTATAGAAATTGAGATAAATTGGTTGTTTCAACTTTTGCAGTACCTGCATGAAAAAGTAGTGCCTTTTTTTTATTCTCACACAACTCCATACGTTATCCTGACGTATTAATGAAGATTAACAGCGGTTTCGATTACCGAAACGTCGGCATAACGAGTAAAATTAATCGAGTACATTTCAAATCCACAATCGGTTGTTTATACATAAATATTATAAGTAAAAATGTTTGTGTGACTCCTATAAATTGTATTTCTGACATTTTAATTTTCAAAAATTTTAATACAGTCTCTTGGAAATCGTTTTAGTAAAAATAATAATAGAAGATGAATATTATTTACATACAAATTCTATCATCTATATGTATTTATCACTGACATTAGCACATTTAATAGCTTGTTTGCTTTTTTTTTTAATTGCATCGTTTGACACCAAGAAAACGTTGGATAATAAAAATTATTATTACACTTAAGAAGCCACAATTTCAATATTCATCAACTATCCTTGACCTTTGAAAATCATAAATAAACATTCTTTTTCTATTTACTACACAAAGTAAACATCGAAAATCATTTTGGGGTGACATTTCCCTTATATTTCGTGTCAAATCAGAACTAAAGTCGTCAATAAGAACAGGCAAGAAAATTGTTTCCACTCAACCACCTGTCACGATATCCACTCCCTAATACCTCTTCATCGTTTTTCCCAACACTAGCCCCAATCCACTCAATTAACACTCTACGTCTTGCTTTTCTTTATGTCGAAATAAATCCAAAAAATGTCGCAGTACAAAATGGAGACAGCTGCATCACCCCCAACGACGAACGAGCGACCTGCATATCAATTTATCAGTGTCCCATTTTAATCAACGCGTTAAGAACGAGAGACACCGAGAAAAAAACGTTCGTCCAACAATCCGGATGTGGATACGAAGATCAGCCCCTGGTCTGTTGTGGTTCTTCCGATGGATTCGAATCGACCGACTCGGGACCCTCGATAACTCTCCGAAGTCCACTCTTACCACGAGAACCCCAATGTGGCAACCAGGTAAACCTTGACCATTTCCTAAAATGACCTTTCTAATACTCGGATATTTCAATAGGTAGCAGACAAAATTATAGGTGGTCAACAAACTAGTCTGGGCGAGTACCCCTGGCTCGCCCTTCTGTTTTACAAGAGAAGGGATGGCAAACCTGACAGCCACCACTGTGGCGGTGCCCTTATTAATAACAAATACGTCCTTACGGCAGCCCATTGTGTCACTGGAAGCAGGATCAGGCAGTTAGGGAGGCTGTAAGTTGATCTGTTTTGTTTTTTAAAATTCTTTGACACTTACGTACGTCGTTTTGTACTTTAGGATAAGCGTCAGACTCGGGGAATGGAACACAAGCACAGGGGTGGACTGCGTGGGAGACGAAAGATACCCAGAATGCAACGATCCTCCGCAGAATATTCCCATAGAACGCATCATAAGTCATCCAGATTACGATCCAGAATCAAAATCCCAACGATTCAACGACATCGCTTTGCTAAGGTTATCGAGGACTGTACAATTCACGAGTAAGAATCAACTTAAACAATATTTTCCACCCTGGAATTTGATTTTTTTTTTTTTTTAGATTATATCCAACCAATATGCCTTCCAACCAACCCCACGGAAAGGATAGCAAATAACGACGAGTTCTGGGTTGCTGGATGGGGTGCAACAGACGTAACTGGAAAAAGTAACGTCAAACTGAAGGTTCAGGTGCCAGTGGTGGACAATAACCATTGCAAAAGTGTGTATAGCAGGAGCAACGTGGTCATCCAGAATACCCAGCTGTGTGCTGGAGGAGAAAAGGGCAGAGACTCTTGCAGCGGTGACAGCGGGGGCCCTTTAATGGCCCCGAAACGCGGAAGCGCAAACTGGTACATCGGTGGAATAGTATCGTTCGGAAACATTTGTGGAACAGAGGGATGGCCCGGGGTGTACACGAGGGTCTCGGAGTATTTGGATTGGATACAAGATAACATAAGTTCATAAATAATTAAATCTGTGATTATTAAATTTCTCTTGCCTATTTCTATTTATTTATTATCAATTAACAAACAATGTTAATTATTATCTTCAATAAATATATACACACACGCACACACACACGTCTTTCTTATGTATGAAAAACTGCAGAAAACAAAGAAGGAAGAAGAACTTTAACATGGTGTTTTGCATTTTATTTTATTTTATGGCAAGTCGAACGATAAGGCAAAACAGTCCCGAAGGACTTCATATATGGCCGTAATACGCTGCACAGAATTGAAAATCGATTAAGGAACCGTTCCCTAAAGGATACTTTTAAAAATTAAAAGCTATAACTTTAAAAAGATGTTGCCCCTTTGGTTTCCAATTTTACGGCGAACGGTCGCATAAAAGAGCCTATCAAAAAAACGGCCCTTCGATTGATGGATCCTGATGAATTAAGTTGCCCCTTTTACGAGATAAGAACGTCTCTTTAAACAGGGGATGCCTTAATTTAGATAAAAAACAACCTCGAAATAATTTTAGATGCCACAGTACCTATGTATCGTTGAAATAAAAATCACGTACACAATTTTCAGTTTACTTTTAGTTTTATCAAAGGGAAAAAGTTATCTCTGTATTGAGCGAAGAAGGGTGTTTTTTTTTCTTAAAGTATGAAATTGTTTAGCTTCAGAGAAAATGATGAGCGAAAATCTGAAAACTTTGTAACTTTAAGATAAAAACATACGAAATGTCAATTGTTTTCAAAAATAAAACTGCACAACAAACGACTTCTAACAGCAAATGTTTCTTTTAAATAAACAAAAACCTGTGCAACAAAGGAATTCTAACAGCAAGAAATAAACAAAAGGCTGCACAATAGAGATATTCCAACGGCAAATGTTTATAGCAAATAAACAAAAACCTACACAACAGAGGACTTCTAACAGCAAATGTTTTTAATAAACAAACAAAAATCTAAACAACAGAAGAATGTTTTTGGCATGTTGGAGTTATTGGGCTTCTTTTTTTTTCAGTAATTTACGTGTGCATTTATTTTGTAAACGTCCTGTATAATAATACTAATAGACTTTCAGAAACGATGACCCTTAGTTTAAGTGCCAACATTACAAGATCAACTCCAGACACGTTTTTGTCCTCTGTCTCAATTTAGACGATTTCGAGTACTTAGAGAAAGGGCCCAAGCGCATCCAGCTACATACACTGTCCCCATAATTCTATTTTCCTTTTCACACGTACTCACCTGAACTGTTCGTTGTAATTTCCCACAGATACTTAACCCAGACAATTCTCCATTAATTTAGTTCAGTTCTTACCTTAAAAAGCTTTTTATGTGAATTTATAATTTGATCAATCTTAAAGTCAATATACAACAAAAATTAACTAAAACAAGTTCTATTGGTAAAAGAGAGTGAAAAAGTCACAGTTGTTACATAAAAATAAGATTTAATAAAAACTTGTCGACGATCGTGCCTGAGCATATAATAAAAATAAAACAAAATCCATCGTGAACGTATTGCTGCGTGGTATCCAAAATTAAAAATCTAAGACGACTTCATTGTGGTAAAATCTCCCATTCCTAACACATTCGTCTTGTTTTTTGACCTACCATCCGGTTTCCTCACAATACAATTGGGCAGATTCATTTTGCCAGCTGTAATGTCCTCCAATAGGTCAGTGATTTCCGGTTTTTTTCTCGAAGTACCGCTGCCCCCCTTAGAACCGCCCTTGTTAACTTTATTGAAGACGGCAAATCTCTTCTCGTCCTGTGGTCTCAACACCCCGTTCTTTTTCATGGACAAATACAGATATTCGAGAAGCCCATAAGCCTTCATTAGTGCCGCTCTTTCTTCCAACCTGGCCAAGCGAGCTTTCTCTTCGGCTTCAACGATTACCTGTGGCTCGAACGAATTCCTGGTGACGCACAGGGGAGTCACGTTCCTTTTGGGAACGAAAGACGGTGTCGGGGGTTTCGACGATTCCTTCTGGGGTTTAGGAAGTACAGGTTGTACTCTTCTAGCTGCTTCCGCTTTAGCCCTCATGGTCATTTCGTCCCTTAGCTGACAAGCCGCTGATTCTCGTGCTTTACTTGCTGCTGTGTCCATGTACAAACTGGACCCTTGAAGTTGATTGAAAAACCTTGCGTAGACGTGCTCGTTGCCAGCGTTAGGGTACACCAATCGGAAGTTTCCTCTGTTTTCCATTTCGTGTCTTAGCGATTCGTTGAATCTTTTCGGGTCGTGTGGTCTCGGCGGTTCTTTGGTCAAACCTTGCAGCAGCCTCTCGCGAACCCTTTTCCTGTCTTCCCTCATTATCCTGTGTTTGTCGCACTTTTCCAGGTTCATCATGCGAAACATGTCTTCTAAAAGTGATTCTTTGACCACGCAATCCAGTTCGGTGTCAGTGTGGAAACTGGGTGAGTGATTTACTTCAAGAATTTGAGGATTCAGACGTCTGTCCACCAGGATGTCGGTGCCCAGGAGTTCGCAACAGGCTGGTATAACGTCGTGGTTCGGAAAACATGCCATGTAGCTGTGTTTCAGTATGGGATATGCGCTGATTATGGTCTTAATGATCACGTCGTCTATTTTCTTCCATAGTTTGCAGATGTCGTAGCCACAGTTGGTCATGTATTCGTTGAACCAGCTCAGTTTCCTCTTGCTGCCTGCTTGGGAATCGATGCAGTACGTTCTGCTGTGTTTGTTGACTGCGTAGTTGGTAAGGTGCATGAAGATGTTACTGACGTTGACGCTGGAGGGTTCTTTGTAGCGACTGGTAGCGAACCTGACCAACCCCTCGTTGTAGATGTAGACCCTCAAAGGGTCACATGTCGTGATTAGTGTGTATACTCGAAGATCGAATTTGTAGCCGTCAATAAGGAATGGTCTTGTTATATAAACCTGGCAAATCATGCGTTCTGAAGGTTTTATTTCCCTCAAATTTCTCGTGATGAAAATTCCTTTGCCTTGACTTCCTGCGTCTGGTTTGAGGATGAACGTTTTGTTTTTGCGCAGTCGGGAGTAGGTGAGGACGTCGCCGAGATCAGCTGGTAAGCACCATGATTTCGGGAAGAAGGTGAAGTCTTTGGGGAAGAGCCTCTGCATCCTGTTGAGGTTCCTGGCCAGAAGGTCTTTTCGACATATCTCGAGCATGCCTGGAAAATGATTGATCTTTTGGAAACGTTTCATCTCCTTGCATCGTTCTATCGATATTGACAGGTCTGTCCAGTAGAGGTTCCAGTTGTCATGTTCTCCGACTTCTTTGAATCCAAGTTTGGCACAGACGCGTCTTACGACGTCGTAACGACAGTTGGTCAGGCAAACTGAGACTACTTTTTTTCGTCTTTTCCTCGGTGCCAAATCCGTCGAAGAACCGACGCTGCTACGAGGCTTCGATGAACTTTTTCGATCACCTAACGACCTTTTTGACGATTTCTCTTTCAACGTTTTTTTGATCGGTACCTTTTCGCTTTCTGAACTGTCGGAAGAATCACTCTCATCTCCAGCTGGTAAACTGGGTGGCGTTTTCATCATTTAGTGGCGAACGATCTCCTCGATGACAGCCAGATTCATTGTGTTACTATTTTTTGACACGATATAATAAATTAATGTTAAACGTAATGGCAAAAATAATAATCGTTCGAAATTGTCTTGAGATGTGCACGCAGTTTTTTGGCTTGTCAGTTAACAAAAAAATTTCAAAACTATCGCATTTGTCAATGTCTACATTTGAATTATGTTTTTTTTTTTTTAATTTTGGGGATAGCTTATCTCATGACAGTTGACTTCAACCGATACTGACGTATCTATACGATACGCAACGTTGATCGAGAAATATTTTCGTTTGTTCAATCTAGAATATCTGGTAGATACTCGACGCCAAGTCCACATTCAATCTCTTTCTCTATCTCTACCACATCGCGTCCTCTTTGGCGCGTTCGCCGAGTCTAACAGTAGTATATACAGGAAAAATATTTTGTAACGTCATCAGAGAATCTTTCATTTGGTTTGAAAAATAGATTTTTGTATTACATATTAATAAAATTACGGCGATACGATAGCCAAAAAAAGACCATTAAAAAAATTTGGACTATATTTCCTTCCATTTTTAGCCCACTGCAGCCCCATTTTCAAATGTGGGTGTAAACTTTATGAGTCATTAATTATTTTTGTTCGAATTAGTGTCTGGTTATTAAATGTCTTTGTGTCTTGTTTTCGTTACGTTAAGGAGGAGCTGTGTGCATTCGGGGTGCTTGGTCTTAAACCGTTTTACGATTTTGTATGTCACGGTTCCAACTATAACGCCGGGAACGCACCCGTTTGAAACGTTTATTGGTTGTAAAAATTTTCCGAGTAGTGCCATATTTAATATGCGCCCCTGGCTGAGGTCTATGGCGTCGTAACGACACTTTTATGACCCGCGTAAAAATCTAAATTCCGTAAATTGTTGTCTCAAGGAATATTCAACGATTTCACGAATTGCCAACTAACAAAAACGAATTTTGAGGGGTGGCTTTAATAAAAAAACTAAATAAAAAAATCTAACAAATAATATTCATTTGGCTTAAATATTAAGATTTTGAATCCAGATCGAGATTTTTGAACAATAAAAAAAGGTAAAAGTTTTTGATGTCCATAATTACGAGTAACAAAACAAGATTTACGATTGTAGTTTGTGTAAAAAGTTTGACGACCAAAGGGAGGACGAAGTGTTTTCGTAAACGACGTAATCAAAAATGGGGGTTGCTGCTTGTGCTCGGATTCAAAATTTATTGCACTCTTTTGGATGACACCGACACCGAATTATTAGCATTTCTGGGCTGACGGCGACAGTTTAAAGTAGGTAAGTTTTATGAAACGCATAAAAAAGTGAAAATCCTTCTCATTTAAATAATGTCCGCATTATTTTTCACCCTGTTCCGTTCACACCTCAGTCCCAGCTACATTTTTTATCATCCAGAACATTAACTTGAAGAAGGAGAAAAAATTAAAGAAATACAGAAGCAAAACACTTAAACTTTGAAGCAATAAATATTTTCAAAAAAATTATTTATTAATTAGTGATAATTGTCTACTAGAAAGTGCTACTCTTGATGAAAATTAGATTACCACCCTTTCATGGCTTAACTGCATAAAAGCAACGGAATGCATGCACATACATTAGGTACATACTTGCAGCAAGTAAAGTAGATGGTTGTCAGTTTGCAGGCGCGACTGCACATGCAACTGCTACATCCTCTATTACATTATAAAACGTATGTGTCTATGTGTAAGTCCACTTTACAACCCCCGACATCGTCCTTTAGCCTGGCGCTTTCAGAAATTACATTATCCCGACGACATGTTTAAACCTAACGGGCTTTAGTTTGCACGGAAACGGAATAAAACGAACTCTAAGCAAGAGATAACGTTAATGAAGCTCAAAAAAAAAAAAGAAAAAACAATTGAAACAAACAAAAGATAGTTGAAACAACAGGCGAATGTTATAAAACAAAAGACGATTAAAACAAACGAAAACTGTATTTGAAAACATTAAACGATCACCGTTTGTTTGTCCCTTTTTTGTTCGTTGTTGCATATTGGTGCCAGTCAGCTGTCCAATTTTCTTAATTGTGGAGGGACGCGAGATGGACATTGGACCCCCAGGCACGAATATATCATGTCAAAGGTAACCATGGCTGCAACTGCTGTCTAATAATGATCGTAGTCGGTCAGTGTCTTCCTAAATAACACTGACAACCCCCCGTCACACGATTTTTGAAATTGATTCGACATCTATGGGAGGTAACCAGGGAGTCGGTTTCACGACGAACGAATCAAGTTACAATCGCTCAGGGAATCAAAGGGCACCTGGTTTATTAATATCGCGGGAATAACGCGGAACATCTGACCCTTTGACCTACCTGTATCTACTACTGGGAGTTGTAAATGTTTGTAGGTAATTTCGACCCTTACATTATTAAAAGAATTAACAGAGGGGGAAGAAAATTTAATGTATGTACTTATGTATTACGTAGTCCATTAATGAGGTAGGTATGAATTTGAAACAATCAGCAGTATCTGGTAGTATCTTTCAGGGCTGTTTTTCTCCACCCCTGTCGTTGTATTTACTGCCGAAAGAACTCTCATTCAATTCTGCCCCTGTGTTCGTCGTCGTGACATTTAAGGACCTCAAACCTCTTCACGCGTCCTAAAGAAAACACTTCTTTGTAACAAGAAGCTTAACCTTCACAAAAGACGACCATTTGTCTCTGTCACCCCCTGCGAGAGAGACACACAGTGGTGTCAAAATAAAGGTCCCAACATACAGATTTTTAAATAAACAATTTTATAATAAATACGACGATTTTGGGGGGGTTAGAGAGAAATAATAATAATAATAAGGGTAATAAAAAATCGAAGGGACTTTGGCGGCCGCAAATTATATTTGCCGACCGACGGGGATGTCCCTATTTGCATTTTTACGACGTAGAACATTATGAAGTTACCACGGTAACTGACTAAGCATAAAATGTTTAACTCGGTTACAAAAAAGTACTTCGAATGCCTGACGTAGAGGTGGTGGTATAAAAACAAACACGAGGGGTGCTGTTTAAAACAGTGGAAACGTGCCAAGGGATTTTTAAAAAGCCCTTTTGTTCATACGCACCCACTCATCAAAACCAAAAAACCAACAGAATAAGAGAAATAAATATGTAATATATAAATTCTGCCAGAAGGGAGAGAATAAACAGAAGAATGAAAGAAGGGTAGTTTTTAAAAGTTGAATAAAATAATTAGGATTTTTTATACATAATTAGAATAATAAAATCGACTTTTTTTGTCCAAAACCTTTTTGGCAACACACAAGGGGTTGTTTTATTCATACATATGTATAGTGTGTGTGTGTGTGTGGTAGGAGCCACGCAGGGTGTGTAATTGTTGGAATGAACGAGAGTATTAAGATGCTAATTTTTCTGGCCCCTCAGCACACATAAAGTAAATTATGTAAATTGTGTGTAATGAAGGGAACAGTTCGAGCAAAGGCCGAAACGTGGCCCAGTCTTAATTTTGGTAAATAATTCAAATTGCGACCACTACTAACTAACATGTGTCTTTTATTATATTCTGTTCCTGAACTAAATGAGCTCACGTTGTGGGCATGCTAAATATTTTTCCCGATTTTTAAAAGTTTTCATTCTTTTACGACACACGCACACACAAGATCGTAAATAATTTTTTGAATATGTTTCGTAAAGTTCTTTTCAACTGTGTCGTTCTGCAAATGTCCTACTTTTTTGGCAAAAGTCTTCTTGTCATTTACGATAACAGTTTCCGTTTCCTTTCTGGAATCGCCACTTTCTCTTCTTCTTATTAGCCATCAGAATACATAATAAAAACTTTTTCTCTGCTTCTCGTAAAATACAAACGTAAATCAAAAATACAATAGATAAGAGACTCTTTACGTAATAGATAAAAAAAGGGTTCCACAAGGGGGTTAAGTAGGGTAATTTTCGTATTATGTAATATATTAATTAAAAGTATATTTCAGATGCAGACGTTTGAAATTTATTTACGGTATTATCGTGATCGTTATTTACCCATAGAAAATATTCTTTTCCTTTCAGACGTTGAAAAACGTTTTCAAAGGAGCTGCTTTATTATATTTAAAGGATGTTGCTCCCCAAGCGACGATAATGAGACCAGAAATTACGATTTAACGATGCGGTTATTGAAAAGTTAGCGCCAGGAGGGGCGAGAGGGAGAGAAACGAAACGTCGGGATGCTGCGGAGCGATCATTGTCTTTACCCAAGTGGAAGCTTCATTTAAAACTTACTAAAAGCATATTCAGAAGATGAAGCTTTATCTCAAAATAACACCATCAGGTATTGAATGATAAAAATACTTCGATAATAATTAATTGTACTTTAAATTTCGAAAATTATCTCATGTTCCCCCCCATCTATAAAATAATACAGAGTGTCCAAAAAGAAAGTGACAATTAATAGCAGAAGAACTCGAGGGAGCTATTTCAAAAATTTTGATTTTGGATTTTAAACCTTCTTGAGCCCTATACCAAAAAGGGGATGTTTTTAAACAGACCATGAGGTTCTCCATCCTTCTACATTATTTTTGATGCACCCTCTACATTTTTATACATTTATGACACATATCTACAATTAATTTTACCATGAAGAGTCCACAGATGGAATATGGTATGTTTTTGTGTAGTACGTTTATTATTAAGTCTTTCATTACAACGCAATTGATTCCAACTGCAATTCTACCCCTAATCCTTTAGAAATTTTGAAAATCATCTCGTGTTACCCCCACCAGTATAGTCATACAGGATGTACCAAACTAAAGTGACAATTAAAAGCAGAAGAACTCGATAGAGCTATTTCAAAGATTTTGATTTTGGATTTTAAACCTTCTTGAGCCCTATACCAAAAAGGGGATGTTTTTAAACAGACCATGAGGTTCTCCATCCTTCTACATTATTTTTAATACACCCTCTACATTTTTATACATTTATGACACATATCTACAGTTAATTTTACCATGAAGAGCCCACAGATGGAATATGGTATGTTTTTGTGTGGTACGTTCATTATTAAGTCTTTCATTACAACGCAATTGATTCCAACTGCAATTCTACCCCTAATCCTTTAGAAATTTTGAAAATCATCTCGTGTTACCCCCACCAGTATAGTCATACAGGATGTACCAAACTAAAGTGACAATTAATAGCAGAAGAACTCGATGGAGCTATTTCAAAGATTTTGATTTTGGATTTTAAACCTTCTTGAGCCCTATACCAAAAAGGGGATGTTTTTAAACAGACCATGAGGTTCTCCATCCTTCTACATTATTTTTGATACACCCTCTACATTTTTATACATTTATGACACATATCTACAGTTAATTTTACCATGAAGAGCCCACAGATGGAATATGGTATGTTTTTGTGTGGTACGTTCATTATTAAGTCTTTCATTACAACGCAATTGATTCCAACTGCAATTCTACCCCTAATCCTTTAGAAATTTTGAAAATCATCTCGTGTTACCCCCACCAGTATAGTCATACAGGATGTACCAAACTAAAGTGACAATTAATAGCAGAAGAACTCGATGGAGCTATTTCAAAGATTTTGATTTTGGATTTTAAACCTTCTTGAGCCCTATACCAAAAAGGGGATGTTTTTAAACAGACCATGAGGTTCTCCATCCTTCTACATTATTTTTGATACACCCTCTACATTTTTATACATTTATGACACATATCAACAGTTAATTTTACCATGAAGAGCCCACAGATGGAATATGGTATGTTTTTGTGTGGTACGTTCATTATTAAGTCTTTCATTACAACGCAATTGATTCCAACTGCAATTCTACCCCTAATCCTTTAGAAATTTTGAAAATCATCTCGTGTTACCCCCACCAGTATAGTCATACAGGATGTACCAAACTAAAGTGACAATTAATAGCAGAAGAACTCGATGGAGCTATTTCAAAGATTTTGATTTTGGATTTTAAACCTTCTTGAGCCCTATACCAAAAAGGGGATGTTTTTAAACAGACCATGAGGTTCTCCATCCTTCTACATTATTTTTAATACACCCTCTACATTTTTATACATTTATGACACATATCTACAGTTAATTTTACCATGAAGAGTCAACAGATGGAATATGGTATGTTTTCGTGTTGAACGTTCATTATTCAGTCTTTCATTACCATCTAATTGATTCTGACTGCTATTACACCCCTAATTTGACCACTTAGGCGATATAAAACGTTCTTGGAATAGTAATTATATATAATTAGAGAATCGATTCAAGCAAATTGGATCATTTATTGCCTACGTACGTACTCCAAGAATTCATCTACTCCCCTAACACAAAAAAAAGAAAAACATTTTACATTTTCTTGTGTATCTAATGATATGCAATTACAACAAAATTAATTATTGTTATATCACAAGTTTAAGTCCTAACAAATAATTAGCTCATGAATGTCACCCATGAAAGTACATGGTTCCGGATTCGTCGGAAAAATCAGACCAACACCATTCTGCTTCTTCAAGTGGCAAATTAGTTCGAAACTTTAATGGAAGCAATTTAAGTCTAATTAGATTCTGCGGGTCAAATGCACGGTAGACGGGGCCCTGGCCACAAAGCAAAGCCTCCGGAACACACAAGTCGACGCCGGCGGCGTCGCTACTACCCCCGACCAGCCAACCAACGCCTGTCCAGGACTTCGAGACCAGCAGCAGCAGCAGCAGCAGCAGCAACATAAGGCTGAGTCTTGTTACCGTCCCTCAACCCTTCACGCACTACACGAACAACGACGTTACTAATTGGTCAAGCATGACATGACGTCCGTCAAAGTAAACCCCCAGGATTCGTAAATTACGCGAAAAACTACCCCATACAACAACAAAAAATCAGTACCAATTACATCCAATTAGTTCTTGATGCTAATTGTAATCATTAGGGTGATTCCTGACTTTGAAATGGTTGGTGTTCATCCAGAATTTCCTCAGGAATCTAGAAATACCAGAAGTAAAATCTTCCCCTTGAAAATTTGACTTTTTCTGGGCTACTGTACTCTTCCCTTAATGACTGTATAAAAGGGACATCCCTTTAATCTTAGAATTATGTATTTCCTTAATTATTTTCAATCTTGAGTTGGTTCCAGTGGCTGTTTTTATAACTGTGTCACTTAGGCGACATTTTGCGGGCATTAAATCGAGATTTTGGGGACGAAAACGGCTCTTGCGGCATCCCCTACGTAGCAAAAAACGCCCCGGATGAATCCCGTCAGGCGCCTATTTTTTCCGCACGATCTCTGTATCTCTCGCACTCACCCCCCACGTCAGAATTAATGTCTCAAGAACAAAAAGCCACCAAAGTGCGGTGTTTATGCACTGCACACTACGACGAGCACAGAAAAAAAAGTGCGTGTCGTCCGATGCGCCGTTGTTCTCTCTTTCTCGGTGACACGGCTCGTTATTGGGTATAGACGCAGCTTCCGCTTTATTTACTACTTCCGCATCGAACTTAATTGCTCGTTTGTCTTCGTTTTTGCGATTTCGTATCCATTACCGGTGTGCCATTGTGTTCCCCGTTTTCCAGACAATGAAAAATGCCGATTGGCTTGCCCCCTCCTCATCCAATCCCGCAACAAATGTGCAAGCAACCAGCGAAAGATAATGGTTCAATTATATTGTAGTATTCGTGAGTTTACTAAAAATTTTATTTACAAGACTAATGTACAGGAACACAATTTATTTATATGTACTTAATTTAATGATCACTACTTATTTACAACACTGACTTATATGCGCGTCTCTATTTATTTGTCTCTTCACTTTTAACACTCTCGATTTATTTCGGATGGTACTACTGTCACGGTCAATTTAATACTAACTCATTGTCGAACGTCTTTCCACTTTTATAGCATCATGGAATAATGTAGAAAAGTCTCGAAGTTTGTTTACCTTTCCAGCGCACCGCTGAATTACTTTCCTGGAAGGCAGGTATGGAACACACGTTTACAAATACAACGCACACTGCCGACAGCGGCCTTGGCTAGTCGAGCCGGCCGGCAACGCATACCAGCGTACCCGGTCGCGTTCGCTACACTATGTAGACCACAAATTAGCTTGACAAGAGTATACCCCTCTTATATATGGAACATGACAGCAAACTACCCCTTTTTTGATACTGACTGTGTACGGTTTTTATAATGTGACACCCTGTATACACAAAAAGTCGTTCGCAGTACATTAATTTGCAAAAAGTTCGTTGAGGAACAAAAACTGCTGCGATTAAGCCAACAAAAGATCGTGTGGTTTTTCTGTTGTTCTTATACTTCTTTTATTATATATCATGTACATATATACATACGTATTTATATACACTTGGACCTTTCCTTTTTGTCCTTTTATTACACGCCACTGGTTTTGTCGACGCTGTTTTAATTAAAACGTGTCAGGACGGGAGACTGATGAATATTTAACGTACTTGTTCGTCAGCGACGTTTCTTCTATTGTGACAGAAACAAAAATCAAAATGGCGCCTCAAAAAGCACGTGGCATCTCAATTGATTTTGATAGAATCCTGCGTTTTAGATTCTTCTGACTTTGTCTAGACTTTTCCACTTTCTCCTGTCTGTATGTCGTAAATTCGACGGTGAAGAAGAAACAATAATTCGTGTCAGAAATCGGAGCTGACACTTATTGCATTTCCTTCTTTTGTCGCGGCCAAAAAGAAAGCACTTCTAGTAGAAGTAACAACGACGTGCCTTGACAGCTCGCTGAAAATGAGATGAAACATTCTACACAAAATCATTAATCAACGATCGGCTGTTGTTTTAAAGTGATTTGATTCTATTGTTTTTTTTCGTTTTCAACTTTTTCTTTTTTTTTTTGTTTCTTCCAGGAATCGTCGGCGTCATTTATTTTTCGTTCGAGACCGGAAATGTGTTCTCCTTTTGTACTCGAAACGGCGCAATAATCGGATAGAAGGTGGTGACTCTTGGGTCGTCGAGATAACGATGATTGCCGGTGGATGATGATGACGACTGGGGGTGAGATGAGAGAGTCGCGAAACTTTTTCTCACTTGACGCCCTAATGACCGAGTCCAATCATTCAGGGAAACGTCAAACTTGCACAATCATATCTGGCAAGCAATTTGCCGACACCTCGTAATGTTATCGAGTACATTAAGAGAAAAGAATGTTGAGAAAAGTGGTGATTTTTCTTGACGACTTGTTCAAGATGAGATAGGGACCGGGGACAGCCCTTCGGAAGTCACTCAATCGATATACGAGCGCACGAGATGACAACCACTTCAAAGACAAAGTGAGTGGGAAATACAACTTCACTCCAGCATCCACCCACATACGTACGTACGTAGTATCGACGCTTTAACACCTCCAGAGAGTCGTAAAAATTATTTGAGAGGGAGCAATAAATCGCAGACACGACGTACAACAAATTCAAAAAAAAAAAAAACCAAAATTTTATGTCAATCCAAAAGACCATAAGGAGACCCTTCAAGATGCGACGATCAACCTGATGGTAAAACCCGAAACAGTTCGGGAACATTATACGGAATTTATTCTCCATCGACTAGGCTTTGCTCTCTCTTTTTTTTTTAACCCCTCGGTGTCTCTGTCTAGCTCGTTCCGTGTCATGCCCTCGAGGGGTCGAAAAACGGTCCTTTTGTAGCGAAACGAAATCTCTTCATTTCCTTCGGCAAACATATTCATTTCGTAGTCCTTTTCATGTCGACCAAGAAGAACAGCCAAGCCGTTGTCAAACATTTGTTCCCCAGATCGAAAATTCCCGTCCTCCTCAATCTCCCTGTGCTCCCTCACGTCACTTGTCGACTTTACAACAATCCCCGACTTAAAGCGTGACCTTTGTACGTCAACGGGGAGCAAACGGATCCTCCTAAACTCTCGCAAACAACTCGGGGTGTGCTTTTTTTGCAAACGAAATATAATATCTTGTAGTTTAGTTGGGTTTTAAAGTTTTTATTTAAACAATTAATACATTTATATAAAAATAATGACCAATGACATTAAGTAACAACACCTAACACCACTATTGATCATCCCCTTCTTCGTAGACCCACCCCACTTTCATACAACGTTCAACCCTTAACCTTAAACTTGCTATAACGACTATAACATAGATGGTGTCAGTATATGCTACCGTAGAAAGTGCATTTAGTTCATCCCTGCGTTTTTTTTTGTTTTGGCGATATTAAAACAGAGATAATAAAATGTATTAAGGGTTGGAAATGTGAATATTTTACATGCAATATATATATAAGAGTTTAAACCCGTAATTTTGGCGTTTCCCATTTCAAGTCTGTGATGCAGATAAGCCGGCGGTCCAACGGGATAAAATATCGCAACTAGCGCTAAACTTCGGGTTCAATCTCCTCGAAAGGTTACCTCCTGTCTCGACTAATTCTTGTTCCAGTCGAAAGTTTCGTCTTCCTTGGAGAATTCCGTCCCATTAGCTATGCCTTGCAACAACTCACAAAATGCGAGAGAACAAAGATACAGAAACAATTATCTCTCTTTGCAACCGGTGGCGTGAGGGTAGCAAAATAATTTTTCCTTTCCCTTTCGAAACGACAAATAATTCCATTCGACGTCCTTTAGGGGTGCAATTACCGTAGTAATTTTGTGTTCTGTAAATCGGATGTTACTACTGTCACGGTCAATTTATTACTAACTCATTGTCGAACGTCTTTCCACTTTTATAGCATCATGGAATAATGTAGAAAAGTCTCGAAGTTTGTTTACCTTTCCAGCGAACCGCTTAATTACTTTCCTGGAAGGCAGGTATGGAACACACGTTTACAAATACAACGCACACTGCCGACAGCGGCCTTGGCTTGGCGAGCCGGCCGGCAACGCATACCAGCCTACCCGGTCGCGTTCGCTACGCTATTTAGACCACAAATTAGCTTGACAAGAGTATACCCCTCTTATATATGGTACATGACAGCAAACTACCCCTTTTTTGATACTGACTGTGTACGGTTCTTATAATATGACACCCTGTGTACACAAAAAATCGTTCGCAGTACATTAATTTGCAAAAAGTTCGTTGAGGAACAAAAACTGCTGCGATTAAACCAGAAGAAGATGCAGAAACAATTATCTCTCTTTGCAACCGGTGGCGTTAGGGTAGCAAAATAATTTTTCCTTTCGAAACGACAAATAATTCCACTCGACGTCCTTTAGGGGTGCAATTACCGTAGTAATTTTGTGTTCTGTAAATCAACGATTCGTATCTATCTGTGGATTCTGAAGCTCAAAAGTTTGTCACAAAAAAATAGTGTATTTACAACCCCATGGGTGGTTTTTGTTCGTAATTTAATAACGAATGTATCAATATAACTTTAGAAAGCATCATGCATCCCTTAAACTCTCGCCCGTTTCGGAACGGGTTCCTCCTCTCTCTCTCGCTCTCTCTCTCTCTCGATTCGAGATTGTTTATCCAGTTGAAGTACTCACTCGTGCATCTCGAAGAGGTTCATAATATTTGCGTTTACTTTAGTAACGGTTTTCACGTTAATTAAAACTTTTAATTTGTTCTCTTTGCAACAGCTTATAATAACGTTCGTAAAACAAAAGTTTGACTTATGTACGTACGTCTCGGATTTCTCAAATTGTTAAGCGAACCGACCCCGCGCCCTTTTTGTTTTTCGTTCTCGTTCTGTTGTTAATTTTCGAAAACCACTCCGACATTGAACGAATATCTAATAATTTCGCGTACCGAAAAGTTTGCCAGACAAAATAAAACTAAGACAAAAGGACCAATTATTATTATTATTATTATTATTGTGTACCCCTACTGGTCCATTGTTTTAAGTTTACTTCTTCTGCCCATTCTCTTACTCTTGATTGTGCCACTAGTACATCCCTAACCAACCCTTCATGTCTCAGAAGGTGTCTCAGTATCCTTTAGCTGTTTTTGGGTAGTGACAATTTCAACTGAAACCCACATTTAGCTATTTCTATACTTGGGGTAGTTGCAGAGGGGTTGAGAAGATAAATATGTCCTCTACATGTTTGTACACAGTAGGATAACGACGATTTACATTAAAAGTTGATGGCTATTATACATGAAATGTCAAAACCATTCTCACCCAAAAACTACCACTTATCTCGCACCCCTCGAGCCTGTTAAAAGCTTCTTTTGCAAATGAATCTGTAAGTTTTTGATACCGCCACTGGCAGAAGGACGTAAGTGTATGAATTTACTTCTTTCTGCAAGTACATACAAATGTTTGCAGGCTGAACCCTTTGTCACAGCTTCTTTCCCTGATAATGAACACAAATTCCTGCGAAACATCCGAACGGAATATTCCCGTTAATCAATGAATAGTTTGAGATGTAAGGCGATAGAAACGACAGATTGTTCCCAGTCACTTATGCCAAGAATTCAACCCCTAAAGTGAGGGTAGCTTAGAATTCCCAGAAACTCTTTTGTGGAATTCGATCGATGTCTTTGTATGTAGCCAAAAAAGGAAAAAAGTGGGTACATTTTTCGATCAGGAAAATCTGGAGCAAAGGAGTAGTCGGCATTTTCAGTAAATCACCCTCGCGCAGGGGTCGAAGCACGCCCGATAAGTTAGGACAAAAATAAACCCTGATAATCCTTTCAAAAGGGGGGAACTCGAATATAATCCCCAATATGAAAAAATATATACTTTAATATTCCGCTTCTGTATCTTTACTAATCTCCCCATTATATTATGTGCCCTGCAGAGTATCATCATATGTTTCCATCCCGATTTAGCCCCGATAGAAAAGAGGAACGAACAAGAAACAAAAATGTTAAGATCAATACAATATATAGGTGCAGTGAATTCCGGTGAATTTTATTTATTTTTTTGGTGTTTATATTTAAAAAGTTTTAATCGTACATTGATGTAGATGTAGGGGTTGGAAACTTGGACTGTTCGAAGAACATCCAGCAAATTTTCGGGGCGGTTAATTGCCCTAGGAATTTCAATTCCGTTCCATCGGCACGGCGAAATTCTCATCTCAAAATCACGGACCAATTCAGAACTTTGTGCTCTCGCTATTGAAGAGGTTGAGTTCCGAATAAAATTATTAGACGCATGAATTTAACTTGGAAATTTCGAGTACTGTTCAAGAATACAATTTTCGTTGATGAGTAGGTACGTCTACGACCGACCACCCTTTCACCCCTCACCACTAAAAATACTTTCAGAAAACAACCCCACTTAACGAATATAAAATACGTACGTACTAGTGTTTTTAATATAATTTTTAACATTTTTTCTTTTTTGTCAAAATATTCGAACACATTCGAATGTGTTCTTTTCAGAAATATGTCGAACTGCTGCGCGATCTAACAACCAATTATTCGACGTTTTCCATTGTTCGTTCTTTTAGCCGCGGGGAAACGAACTCAAACCGAACTGACAGCCACCCCTTGGTGGAACATCCGTTTCGTCGAATTGTTGTTACAGTTATATAACGACCGGCGCCCAATTTATGTCGTACTTATAAAATGAAAGATAATGGGCATTCCCATTCTCATTCGCATTCGTATTCGGTCGAAGAATAAGAAGTTGGTTGCAATTTTGAAAACTATTGACTTTTAAATTAAATTCCAGTTTTTTACTGTTTGGAGAGCGATGTTTCGACCTTCTAACGAAAAATGACCCATTAGACGTCATGGTAAGCGACTAAAGATGAAGAAGCTATTGAAGTGTTACAGCGTCTCGCTAACTATACTACTAATTCCAAACGGTGGATTCTGTGTTCTAAAGCTGTCAAATATCTTTCCTACTGACAACAGCACGTCTAGATCAAAGTAAAGTAGGTTTATGTGTGTATAATATTATACAAAAAAGACAGGGTTCACCCTCTCAGCCCTTCCACATAAGCAACAAATTGAATTTCGCTTGTCGCGAACTCCACGTAAGATTACCAATATTGAGATGAGAGGGCTTCCGGATCATATGATAATAGCAAGACTTAACTTTGATACCAAGTCTAAGACTCTTTTGTAATGTACAGTCTTTGCCGTATCTAGTGGCAGACTTTTATTGTTAATTTAATATAATAAAGAAAACTTTTTTAAAATTATTCAACCCCCTGCAATAAGAGTTAGAATATTAATTTGCAACTCAAAGAGAAGTATGTATTATATGTGGATGATGATTTTGAGATAAGATGCAGCCGATTTTGTAGCAAGTACTGTAGATAAATTTATAAGGGATGTTGTAGAGAAAACGGGGAAAAATTCGCGTACACGGCACCGAATAAGGGCTTATTATTAAAAGGGCTGATTCCGTATATGTGAAGAGACGAAACACGAGAACAAGAAAGCTGATTATCTCGCATGGAAAATTGGAAAGATGTAAGCCGAGAATTTTATTCGGGAACGACGGGTGGAACGCCCTTATACACATGAACCAGAACAAACAAAAATACCTACCTACAGGAGTTTAGTTAACGGAAATAGGGATCCAATTTACATTAGGTACGTAGGTACTTACAAAAGAAAAAAAAAAAAAAACAAACGAGAAAAAATGTTTTTCTTCTCTGATTGAAAGAGAGTGGTAAGCGATGTACTCACGTCAAAGTGGATGGATTGCGGTGGCGACAAAAGAAAAATGAAAATGGTCGTACAAGAGGGACAAACGGCATTTCACGTCAATCGAGACGTGGACGACACAAAGCTACAAATGTAATATATTACGATACAAAAATGCCTCCAGTTTATCTCTGACAATGTTCGCATGAACGCCCCTTTCGAGCCTCCGCAATGCGACCAAGCGTGTATAATGAGCAGGATCTCTGGCGACATGTTATCCCGTTAATCATAGAAAATATCAGACAAAAGACGAAGCTGGAAATGGACCACGAGCAAAATGAGAAACGAATTAGTGTCACACACATATAATTATATTATTATTCTTTCTTACGTATCTGTAATAGAGACGTTCAAAACAAAAGCATCAATCAAAAACAACAGAAACAAGTGAAAAATCGTTTAAAACAATCGAGAATTACTCACTTCGTTTGTTAAAACAAAAAAGAATGAGAAAACAATTCGTTTAAAAAACAGTTGCGAATTGTGATCAAAATAAAAAGAAGCGAGTAACTTTACGAGCAGTTCGTCAGCACCTACATTTTATAATATTACCCACCACGAAGAATATTAATGCCCATATTGCATTTTTATCCTGTTTGGTATTCATTTCTGTCCCGTTTGTTGGCGTTCGCGTAAAGTTGCCGTGAAAGGTAGACATTAAAACGAAATGTCATTAATATTAATGTTGGCTCGCGCGCGAGAAAGATACTTTTTTTTTAGGCGAGGGGATAACGAAAGAAAAACAACTATCAGTTTTTCCTTTAAAATTTAAATTACACGAGTTGTTTGGCTTCCGTCGAAATTCATTTCGGGGTGACGGACGAGTACCTACAGAAAGGGGTAGACGCTAATACGCCCCCCGCGCCGTGTAGCTACATTTCAAATTTAATTTATCGCATCGCCCCCTTTTTCCGTTAGCAAAAATAAAACCGACCGGCAAATAATGAATTCAAAAATCAACCGTTGTCAGTCAATCCCTGTTGAGTTTTCTGTCAAATGAACGACTGTATAAAAAATTATTTGCAAATATGCACCCGAATTTTAAATTTGATGGCGAATTAAACAACTGAATAAGAGCTAGACGTTTTATAAAAACTTTTTATAAGAAGAATTCGTTGAAATAAATTTCATTTTAGTTCAGAAAATGAGAAAACTTTCTTAATCTATTGAAAAGATCCTTTTAACACACTTAACTCGAAAATTCAAAAGATTTTCATCATCAACAGATGTCGTTTTTTTCTGGAGGGTTGTTATAGAAACGGTAAAGGTTGCGAAGGAGTGGACAATGATTGCAGAAAAGCACCGAAGTCTATTGATAGGACGAGACAATTGGTAATTGACCGGTAGAAGCTTCGACGGACCCTCAACCCTCCTTCGCATCCTCTAATCTCCTGACGAGATTATTTGTTCCGTAAATGCGATTTTAGGGAACGATTTTCGCGATGACGTATGACGGACGCACTTCCCTAACGGTCCACTTTTGTTTCCGGGAAGATTTTCGCCCTTAATTTCTGACACACGCACCCGGATTAAGCCTAAGATGCTTACCTCGTTTCCGAGGATCATTCGCTCCCGAAGGAATTCACAAAACCCTCAACGAAAAATGACCGAAGGAAATTTTCATCCAATCAAAACTAAAAAACAAAACTGAACATGATATTGAAAAGATCATTTGTTTTTTCTTACAAAACAATCAAAAACAATTGAACAAACGAAGATTCTTTAATACGTCTACTGTTGTCGCTAATCTTTTGTTTCTATCAGACAAAACAATCGAAGACAACTTAACAATAGAATGAATTTATGAATTATTACGTCCATATTTTGATTGCGATTAAATTTCTATGGGAAAACCTTTTCATTTTCCGCGAACGTATCTCGGGTGCTCCACCCCGAAGCAATAATTCTCGAAGACGAACAGTAAATTATGTGTAACGATTTTAATTATTTTTTCGTGCTTTCTGTTTCTGATTTACCGCCCTGTGAGAACGGGAAGATCATTGGAGGGGAAAAAGTTGTCGGACTTTTTTCTTGCTAAATTTAACTACTTACTTACATTATACGGAGGCGACTACCCCGTGAACCCGTGATGCAAGCCTATTTAACATTTTAGGCGTCATTACGCTGCCAAAAAGTCAAAAACTTTACGTTGAACGGCTCATTTGTTTCGGCGAATGCGAAAAAAGGGCCTCAGCCCCCTCTGTGACGCCGTCAAAAATGTTACACTCAGTCACGCACATTTTACCTTCAGTTTTTTCGCATTTTTAATTCCGAGAGACAAGGAAAACACGAAATGTCAAACAAGTCGAAAAGTAATTTTCTTTTTTGGGCAGAAAATTTTCTTTTGTGACGTTTAATTACGAAAGTCTATTAATATTATCGAAATAACTACAATAGAGTTATTAAAGGGCAGTCACGCCCGAAATTGTTTTTCCAAAGCAAAAGCAAACACCGCAATTATACAGAGTTAAAGACGCCTAATTGTAGGACTACTCAAAAAGTTTTCTAGCACATTCCCCAAGGATCAAATTAAAAGTTTTTAAAAACGCAAAACTGGCCCTCCGGATGCCACGTAAATGTGAAGGGTTTTGTGAAAGGGGCTTTTAAAAGAAAAAGGAAATTTGTCGACTTTGTAAATTCTTCTTTAATTTCCCTCTTAAAGATTTGACGTCTCTTCAGAGTTAGTTTGGAATTTAAAGGATTTATGTACCTTGCAAATATAAACGAGTAGGCACAACTATGTCAAAAGTTAAACAAGAATTTTGCCTTGGGCGTCTCTTTTATGTTTAACAAAATTCGTCGTTTAAATACCAAACAATAATAGCTATTTTATATCAGAAAATTTGTTGTTAAATTAAATTCACTCACCATTTCTAGTAGATATGCAGTTGAGACGACTGTTTTATCTGAAAAAAAAAAAAACCAGAGAATATTAGTTGAGACTTAAGGTCCAGACAATAAATTTGATAATTTATCGATAAAAATGGCTGACCATCGAAATAAAAAAAGAAGAAGAAGGGAAAACACTTCCTCTGATGGCTATTGCCCTTAAAAGTATCCAACGAATTGCCCCTTTCTTACATAAATACTCAACACAAAACTAGCCTAAGAACGAAAAAATGGCAAAACTTAATGGTCTTGTTTTATACTCATTTTAAAATTTTAAGTTAGAAACAATTCAACAGAAGAAACAGATGAAGCTTTTCTAAAACAGTAGTGAAAAACTTCGTTTGTTTAAACAAAACACTGAGAAAAAGTGAGAAGATAATTTAACGACAGAAACAAATGAAACTTGTGTAAAACTTTCGTTTGTTCAAACAAAAACTAGGAGAAAACAATAGAAACAAATGCAGTTGAGACGACTGTTTTATCTGAAAAAAAAAACAAGAGAATATTAGTTGAGACTTAAGGTCCAGACAATAAATTTGGTAATTTATCGATAAAAATGGCTTCTGCATTCTGCTGTTTATCATTTATCTCTCAGGCAATTTTTCGTAATTTATATGGGTTATATTTCCATATAAAAAAGAAAATATGATTTATTCCAATGCATGCAGAATCACGGTCTATATATCTCTCTTATTTATGCTTTACTACCCTATTTTCTCTATACATATACAGTATGGTCATTTTAGTTTTTTCATTTAAAAAAAATTCTATCACTCACAGACATATTAAGTCTCATTGAGTCGTATATTTTTATTGTATCACATTCAATTTCGCAAAATTTCCTTTTGCCATTTCCGAATGTAATACGAAAAATCCTCTTGATCCTACAAAACGGCCTTTTATTTGAATTATGAAAAATTATTTCGGAAACGGCCCGGCAAAGCCTACTTGTTCCCTTAATTGGTCGTTATTGTTTCTCTGATACCCGCGTTTCCTTTGTTTTAATGCCTTAATTGCCCGATTTTTATATTCCAAGGGACGCAGTTTGACAAGGCTTAAAAAATAATGGTCGACAATATAAATAAAAAAAACCCCACGGGAAACAGCACCAGTTACTTTAATATACCTATATAGATACGTACTTCTCCCTTTGAGTATTTAGTAACAAAATTGATACGTATAAAACGTATCTAATGTATATACCTAAATAAATATTTAAGGGTACCCTACCCCCTGTTTCCAAACGTGTCATAAAAGCAATTCCGGTGTCAAAATATATTCCGGAAGCAAAATTCTCGCCATAGTTTGTAACTAATCCATTTCTGGAATTCCGAAAATTGTTTCTTGACCCTCATTTACCATTGGGCCTTTATTGATTAGGCGTCTCCTAAACTGGCCGACATGGTTTATTTCACCGAGGGTGAGCGTTGCATTGCATCGGGTATCTTGAGAATTCGACTCGGTCCTTTTCCCACCCTCCTATAAACGTTACCGTTATGTCTCGTCCTGGGGCCCATTTTTGCCGCAAAACAGCTGTAACCCTTCTAAATAATGTAACCACTTCTGCGCCACACCACCACCACCACCACCACGTCCATATAACATTCTATAACTGTAATGCTGACCATCGAAATAAAAGAAGAAGAAGAAGAAGAAGAAGAAGAAGGGAAAACACTTCCTCTGATAGCTATTGCCCTTAAAAGTATCCAACGAATTGCCCCTTTCTTACATAAATACTCAACACAAAAGTAGCCTAAGAACGAAAAAATGGCAAAACTTTATGGTCTTGTTTTATACTCATTTTAAAATTTAAAGTTAGAAACAATTCAACAGAAGAAACAGATGAAGCTTTTCTAAAACAGTCGTGAAAAAACTTCGTTTGTTTAAACAAAACACTGAGAAAAAGTCAGAAGACAATTTAACGACAGAAACAAATGAAACTTGTGTAAAACTTTCGTTTGTTCAAACAAAAACTGGGAGAAAACAAAACAGAAACAAATGAAGTTTGTTTAAACAAAGTTTTAGATCAGAAAAAGAAAACAAAAAAGATGAGAAAACAATTCGATAACGATTAATTGTAAAGTGGGCCCCCTCGGAACCCCTGTTCGTTGTCGAACACATAAAACTTAATTTGTTGAAGAGCGAATCTGTCCGTCTGTCCTGGGGATCCCTCTCTTCCATAAGTTACAGTGTTCCCGGTTAACGGCCGTGGAATTTTCTCGTCCTAGAAGAATAGGGTAGTTAATCTGATTATGAGATACGTTTAAAACCTTTTAGGTTAATGTTTCATGAATGAATGATTACGACTGCTGCTCCTAATGTGGTTTATGGAAGACGCGTCGCTTTGTCTTTTCGACGTCCTCTCAGAAATTAATTGAATCCATCAAAGCGTTTCGATAGCGGGGGGCAAATTTTAACCCAAAACATTGTAGCGACCCCAAAAACAATAGGTACGTCTACTTGAAAACACCAAAAAGAAACTATGTATATGAGTAGGAATCCTTGGGGAGAAAATGCGAATAAAATCTGATCCTCATCTCATAAAATTTTATGGTAGTAAATATACATAAGAATTTAATCTTTACGTTGCTGCAGTAAAACCGTTTTAATCTCTTATAAAGCCTTTTATGTTAGTTTTTAGTGTCTTTCAGTAGTTCTAATAAACGATTTAATACTTGGCCATAAGAGTAGAGAACAATAATGAGCCAGCGTTCCTAATCTTCAATAATACAAAGCAATATCATCGTCAGATGATCCCAAACATCCCCCTGTTTAATAATAATAATACGTGGGTGGCAATAATTCTAACGATAACTGTGACTGCCTCTGGTCAAAAAAGACGTGTTCGAGGGGTCCGCATATACGTACGTACGTACGTACCTACGCCTACCCCTTTATGGCGTCGTTTCGGTCGTAACGAGGGACCCTCGTCAAGGAAATAAAACGACGATGTAAACGCTCTGTTAATTTCACCTGAAAAAGTTAAGTTGTCGCTAATGGCTCGGGGAAAGATTAAGTTGCTGGGAGTTTAGTGTTATACTCTCCGTTGGTAGGCGAGTTTAGGCCCCAAACGGATGAGGTAATGATAAAAATGGAGATTGTGGGTCGGGTTCGAGAAATAAAATTTAATTACTCGGTTTCATCTGACGACCGAAAAATTGCCTTTAATGTATTTTTTTTGTACGTCGTTTACGTATACGAACTGTTGGTGATGGTACAGGGTCCTTAGAAACCCTCGCTCGTCTGAATATTATATTAATGTTTAAATAACAGGAAACCGTGACAGTATTCGTCACATATTTTGAATCAAGCCTGAAATTGAAGTGGTAGTTCTTCACCCTATTTCTGGATTTTGTTGTTTTCCAACCCTCTGTATCCTAAAACCCCTCCAAATTGTTGCTGAGAACAAAATTTACTTATTATACTTTTGAATACACAACAAATTCGTCAATATTGCGAATAATTCACCCCCAATTACTTTGTGGTGAAGCTCCTTTGCTCCCGTTTCAATATCTAAAATGCTCCTCTCGAGATCCGGCATTCCCACCCTGTCTCCTAGCCCCTTTGTCGTCGGTAGCGAATTCGGATGATTATTAAGTAGAATTCCCTTTGATCCAGAGGAGCCTTGCATCTTAACAAATTACCTCAACCTGTCGCTATTGAGTTCTCTCATTCCAGGACTCTCCCGTTCGATTTAAATAAGCATCCAAGAGACAGCGTCAAAGGATTTTAATCCGATAAGTGGTCGTTAAGAAATTATCGGGACCGTTCCATCCCCCAGTACCTACAACTTCCATCCACCTAAACAACGTGTACCTACGTACGATGAGAAAGACGGAGAGATACGATTTTCTTATTTTAATTTGAAATTCATCCCCTCTGGCTCGATCGATGAGCGTTTTACTTTACTACCACTATTTAACTCTTAATTAAATACGACGCGAGAAATTCCATTGGTAACTCTATACTTAGCCCTCGGATTAATGTTACTTAGCAACCGACAGATAACTACATAACTCTACACGTACGTAGTGCAATACCCACAACTGTCGGTTGCAGGGGATTATGGAGGAAACGTTACCGCCACGTCCGTGTAACGTACATAACCTTCCGTCTTTACGACAGCAGTAAACTCAACCGGAAATATGAATAACATATGGGTGGATTATCGGGGTTTAATGAAAATTCTACCCTTACGTCTGTATCTGGGAACGTAAAACATAGATGGTGTTTTTAAAATTCACAAAACACAAAAAAAAAAGATGAATTGTCAGGTACGATTTCTATAAAATAGTTCATAGAGGGGGTTGAAATAGAGGACAACTGATGTTTCGATAAATGTGCAGAATCCATTAAAATTATTGGAGAATCCTAAATGTGATGACGTTAAAGTATGCGGCAGTGGAGTGGTGTTCAAAAGTCGTAAAAACCGTAGCGACTTAAATCAGCCCACCCTTCCCCATTACTCATGGCTTTCGCTAAGTGAAATGGTCCCATTTCCCATGCGAAATCTCCCCGTTTCACTACCTAAAGACGACGACGAGTGGTCGCAGTCGATGCTCCACTTTTTCAAGGGTGAAACGGAGAAAGGGTAGTTGGAAAAGTCTCTAATACTATACAAGTGTAGTAGTACGATGGTGTTTGTTCTTCCGCGTCGTTGAAGACGGCCTCGTAACTCGTCTCGAAACGCACGACAAACAAGGAACGCACCGCACGCAGAGCTTTCGGCAAGCTCACCCTCATTTGTATAAATCATTATGAGGTACGGCTTCATCTCGATAATTGCCGGAGAAGCCGCTGTTGATCTGGATTTAAACTTGTGCAACATAAATCTCCTACTCGACGATTGGTAGTGCTTTGGAAAGCTTTTGAACATGGCTAAATGGACCCCGAACTCAAACGGATCAGGAATTTTGAATGTATCCAAAAAAAGCTTTGAAATTTCTCTGACGTAGTTCCTTCATATTGAATTATGAAATTAATGGGCCCGATTGTTACCCCTTAAACATAAAAGTTCCTGTCTGCCTTGTTGGCTGAATTATTTCCAACTCAAATTATCATCATCGTCATGCCAGAGAACTTTTAAGGGTAAAGTTTTAATTTAATTGAATTCAATCCGACACCATCACAGATTTCCTTAACGGAACCGTATCTCAAAACCGCCAGACTTGGCAATTATCTCTTTTCTAATCTTCGGTGGTGTGTCAAAGAGTTAATAATTAAAGAAATTAATAACTTTCGTAACAACGCATTCACAATAAAGCAGCCGCGATTCGAGTTCAAACGGAGTGAATTTTGCCCAGAGCTACGTACTTCGCCATCAGCACTACCACCCCAACCGTTTTTCATTCTTCGTCTTCTTCATCCCTATTTCTGTTCTTATTATCCGTAAGTGACAAATAGATTTTACTAAAAAATATCGAATTTTAGAATTTAATTAACCATCGACATAATTATTGGTGATACTTAACTATCACGAACACAATGGGATCCATTTAGGGTAGTAATGGCTAAGGACGCTACTCAATTCCTCGTTTAATTTGGCTCCTCACAATTCATCCCTTATTCGCTTGCCTAATATCTAAGACAATTAATTAAACAAGGAAAAGCCTCATCGATGTGGACAAACACGTCGAGACAGAGACCGACCATTCTCTCCGAATTCCCTCGTGCACTCCACCTCCTCGATTAACTAACTGATGCTGACCGAAGTCATATTGCAAGAATTGAACGGTCAATTTTGACCTCGACCGGACCAGGGAGGCGGGACGTGTGCCGAACGATCCTTGGTCCGAAGGACACCCGTCGACATGCTGCCGCAGCAAATTGATATTCCCATTCCACTTTACTTTAACCGAGTAAATTTGCTCGCAGAATTTGAAATCCTGTTCGGAACAGGACCAAACAATGGGGTAATTGAACGGCGATTAGTTCGAGTGGATTGGAGGACGGCGGTGGAATGGGGGAAAAGGAACCACATGGAAATTGTTTGTTGGTACAAGTAGATGGTGACCACAGATTTGGAAGGAAATCAATTACAAATGGTAATAGAGACTCTTTTTTTTTTTTTAAATCTATCTGTCTGTCTGTCTGTCAGACTTAATCGAGTTAGTCGTCATTTTTCGTTCGCTTTTCTTCCTTCCTTCCGATCCCGAAATGTCAACTTCTGACAGCTGGATGACAAACGAACAAAGACCGTACACACAACAAATATATATTGTTTCAACCCCTCTGGAAAAATTATCGTAGTATCATTTACGTACCCCAGTTGTTTATTCATTTGCTTACTTATTTATTACCCCCAACTACAAAATATTGTATAGAATTTAGGGTTTGTAAAAAAAAAAATCATCAGACTTTTGCTGTGTCGTATCTCATGTTGATGTTACCCTATGTAATCTTAGTAAAGCCATCTAGGCCCCTTGTGGCGTTATTTGCATGGATTTACACCATGATCGACGACGCTTTCCAGCGACTGTGGGGGGTGGTTGTGTATTTGAAAGTAAAACGCCACCTGAATTCTTCAAAATCTCGATTCTCACCGCCGAAACTCACCCCCTGAGGGCACACCGAGAGCGACGTATGTGAAATGAAGTCTTCGTGGTCATAAATATTTCATAATATCGGAAATATTTGAGTGTTGTTACGAATGCTAATGCGTGCCCTTTCAGTGGAGGGGTGAGCAGCATTAGCAACGCCATCTAACATTTCAAGTTGAAGAAGAAGAAGAAGAAGAAGAAATATGTATATGCGAAGAGAGAAGGCGAAATAATAATGCAAAGTTAGAAAAGACGTTCAGAATTATACTGCTCTTTGATCGGGTAACATTGTTACGTGCTGAATATACAAAGAGGTGGATGGATGGATGATGGCGTATTTGAGCAGATGGGGAAATTAGAAAGGGAAAATTCTATTTCAAATGCACGAAAGTCCTTAATTTACCATTTGTTCACGTGTACGAAATATTACAACCCAAAAAAAAAACAAAAATTGAACAATTGAGTGCTGTACATTTTCATCCCCTTTCTATTTTCATGTCCAACTCCTTCCTGATTATTCATTTTCTCATCTATATATTCTTCTTAATCTTCAATCATCCTCTCCATATCAATCCCAATCTTCAGATTCTTCAACCCCTATCAATTCTTGCTAAATTATTTTTCCTCGTGAAAATTTTCTCTGGTGAAATGAATAGAGCAATTATCATCCACTAAAAATTCCCGGTGGACTTCTAGTAGGTGCATAATCGAATTATCGCGGGTCTTTCGGGGCATTAGTATGTAGGAAAAGCTCCAAAGCACACACGTACGCACCCACATGAGCTTGATTGGTTCCGAAGAGAAATTAATTGCGTCGCTTTTCGTACCTTTTAAACGGTAACTTGATCAGGAAGAGGTCTCCCGGATGGATGGATGGAAGCTTTTGTTTCAAAATGGCCCACGGAAGACTTTGTGCCCCGAATAAAAATGAGGGCAAAAGCACACATAGATAATTAGATTGCTCATAGAATTTCTGCAAATTATTTACCATTGATGGTTGTACGTGTAGGCACGAAAAATAAATTCGGCAAATCGTTCATCTGAGATATTTCGAAGGGTGAAAGAGGAAACGTAATACTTACGAAATCGCGAGGGTAGATCAACAGATGATGTCAATCAGAATTTGATTTTTTGCACTCGTACGAGAAATGATTGATATTCTTGGCAAGATTGGGGTTGGATAACTGATGGGGAAAATTATATTTGATTCCAAACGTTAAAAAAAATCACCTACAGGAGCCAAACTTGTTTTAAATCGAAGAAAATTGATTAGGTACTTACCTAACTGATATTTGAAAAAAAAAAAAAAAATATTAAAAATAGCAACCCCTTGCTCACTTTACGGTTTATAGTATAGACAACGATGTAAGATAAGAGGACGTTAACACAGTCATCTCATACACAGGGAAAGATTTATGGCAGGTAGTGAATTTTCTTGAGCCAGACAATGTGGAAAATCTTTTTGCTCGCGAGCAAGACATTCTCTTTCCGCCGATGGTTATTGATGCGAGCACGGGGAACGAGTCTGTTAGCCTTCGACCGACACTGCATCCATATCTGTACCATCCCTCTTTGATCTCCTTTGTGAGAAGAGAAAATAAAAGACAAGACACGTCTACATACATATATATATATATATATTGTAAATCGTGTGTCATTTGTGAAAGCGCGAAAAATCTTTCTTTCCACGAGAGAAAACGACACCGGCACTTCATTTGTTCTACGTTAAACGAACAAAAGATTGACGACGTTGTTCAATATTATTCAGTTGTTATCGTCAATCTTTTGTTGATAATAACAATTGAATAATTGAAAAACAATTTAAAACAATTGATTTGATTTATTTATATGTATACACATTTACCTTCCCCTAATCCTTCAAAATCGTACACAGATTTTATTTCGGTTTGGTGTATTATTCAATTCGAACTAATTTTTTTTCATTTCCGTTACGAAGAAGTGGGTTTCACATCAACTAAATTAATTTTTGTTTTCATCGTTCTTTTTTTTTTTTATTTGTTGCAGCAAACAACGTTTTTAATTTCTCGGCCGTCAAGAAGCGGGCGAGGAATGTCGGACAAGTCGTTGACAAAACCGATTTAATTAAGGGGAAAACTCGGTCCTGTCACACAGCTCAAAGCATTACTTAATTGCTTTCGTTTTATGTCGTTTTTATTGTCGATGCGAGCGATGTTTATTTTCCTTTTCCTGCGATTATCCTTTCTCTTTAGCAATTGTTTTCTTATGATTAGGAAAACGAATGTCTAGAATAACATTTCGACGAGATCTCCCGCCGAAACAAAACACGTCTTGCATTTGTTTAACGTTGTGTTTCGAAAAACAAAACATGTCTCATGAAAAAAGAGTTTCCTTTGTTTTTTATTTATATATTTCGTTTCATTTTCGCAGTCATTTTGAACTTTGTACCTTATTTTCATCACCCATCACATCATTTTCCACTTCCATCTTCACCTCGATATTAACTACGTCTTCATTTGCCTGTTTCCATTTCCATCTTCATGGTTGTATTCTGTATCTTCAGATCTTCCTTCTATTTCCATAATATTTCTTCGCCTCCCATATCTGTTTCGATCCTTAGTTTTGCTCTCCATTAGAATTGTGTTACCTTCCATATCTATCTTTACCTTCTATATTTGTCGCTGTATTCACCTCTAGCTTTCCATGTTCATCGTTACTTTTCAAATTTTGATTTTTACCCTCCATATTTGTCTCTATTTTCCATTTCCATTGTTATGTCCCATGTCTTTCTCTATCTTCATCTTTACCTTCAATTTTCATCTGTTTTTTCCTTCCACTTCTATATCTACCATCAGATAAACCTTAAATTTTTGGTCTTCCATATATTTCTAAGTCTTCATTTCTATTTTCCATCTGCATTCATCTTTACTCTCCATGATCACTTCTATCCTCAGTTCTACCTCACACTTTCATCGTTATCTTCCATATCTTCATCACTTCCTTCTATTTCCACGCATCTTCACCTTCCATACAAATTTCTATCTTCACCTCTCCTTTCCATTTCCATCGATACTTTCCATATCTTTCTCTGTCTTCAGTTCAACCTTCTCTTCTCATGTATCTTCACCTTCTATATCTACTTCTGCCCTCGCTCTCCTTCCCTATTTCATTTCTACCTGTCTTCTTTATCTTTCATGTCTATTTCCATCTTCATCTCAATCTTCCACATTTATCTTCAATACATGCTGCTGTATTCATCTCTACCGTTCATTTCCACCCTTATCTTCAATGCCTATTCATATTTCCAAATATTTCATTCATTGCTATGTATCTCCCCTTACCATCTGTACCTCTATCTTCAGTACAACCTTCAACTTTTATTATTACCTCCAAAATATATGGATGTATGCATTTCCATCGTTATCTTCCATGTCTTTCCACATCTTCAGCCCTTCCTTCCATTTCTCCGTTTCTTCACCTTCCATATCTACTTCTACCCTCAGCTATTCTTTCCATTTTCTCCCCTATCTTCAGTTCAACCTTCCATTTTCATCTTTACCATCTACATCTTCCTCTATCTTTAACTCTACCTTCTACGTATCCTCATTTAACATTATCTTCCTTATCTACCACCATCATTACCCCCTCCTTCCTATTCCGTATCTACCTCTACCTTCATCTCTGCCTCCTGCATCCATCCATCCACCTTCCATTCCATTCCAACCTCCAACAATAGCCCCAGAGGCCTCGGGCTTCCTACGCACACACCCCACCGAATGTCGAATGTGTACATGTTTACATAACGTAATTAAATCTAACATCAATCAATAAATCTAATTAACAACCCGGTCAGTCTGAAATCGAGGCGTCTGTCGCGGGTGCCATTGTCATAGTTCAGTCACGATAAATGACGTGGTCCGTGTGCACGTGAAGGTACGTTTGTGTTCGAAACCCGGCAGCGGTTTATTAAATCCGGGCGTCGACGCTGCTGCTGACGTCGCGACGCTACCGAGCTTACAACAATGCAAACACAAAGCTCATTACGAACACTTCAAACGTACAATGTTATTATTGTTGTTATTTTTTGGACAGACGAATTTTTGATATTCAAATTGTCAAAACATTTAGGTACCTAATTTAAAAAACAATACTACAAAATTTTTGATGAACTTCCGGGGCTAAATATCCGAAATGTAACCTAAATTTAACACCCCCCATCTGATATAAACCAATCCATACACCTAAAAGTTTTCTACGCATTTAGAGCATCCCCATGCATCCCCTTCGTGGCCGAATAAACTACGCAGTTTATAAACTTCCCCTTGTACAAGTGTCCTCGACCCAGAAATGCACAAAGCGCACTTTGCCACGTCACCTTCCCTTCCTATTCCCCTTTTTCTCTTCAAGAAATGCGTTCTCCTTCTTTGTTCGGATCCTCTAACACGCCATCAACAATACTGATTACAGATCATGTTTTGAATGTCCTTCTGATGTTAGTAAGTAAGTATGCAACCCCTCAACGACGTCCATTAGGCTCTTTGACATTCGAATTTTGCGGACAAACGGCAAAAGGGTTGCGTTATCCTTAAGGGCATTGATTGTAAGACACCACTTAGTAATCATCGTCCTTAGAACCGGGCTCGTGCTTCTGTAAACACCTTAATCACTTGAGGTTAAGGGGAGGGAGGGAGGGATGGATCGCCGCAGGGGATGAGTAAACATCAGGATCGAATCAAAGGAGGTCACCGAAATATTAGAAAGTAGAAACAAGTGGTTGGTTCGTTTTTTCGCTGATATTTAAGGGATGCAGTAGATACTTGGTAAAGCTTTCAGAAGGGGTGTGAAGTTTTTGAAAGCAAAATGTTGTTTTGCCTTTGGTACGAATCGATTTTGTTTGGTTTCTGAGTTGAAGAAGATAAAAAAGTTTTTATTTCTTCCATTGGAGACTGGAAATTAATAAAAAATAAATGCTTTCGAGTGTAAAAGTTTATCGATTTGGTTTTTGTTTTCGAAAACAAACGAAAACTTAACACACCCCTGTTGCATCCCTCAAGTATTTACGAGGAATATTATTCAGAATTTCCGTCAGGTTTAATTTAAATTTCATCTGCGTACGTAGAATAAGTTATAATTCCAATCGGGAAAGGTAATTCCCGAAGTGGAACATCTGAATAGGTCTCGGGAAGTAGTAAATCCCACAACTAATTTATATCTCAGCTCTTTGAGATGCAGTGACAGATGAGAGCTTATTGGCTCTCATTCTTCTTTTCTGCCCTTTTACGTGATGTTGCCCCTTTGACGTCTCGCGCCCTGTTTCCTCCTCCTCCTCCTCTTTCGTTCCGTCTGCTTACTGTTTGGCAAAAATCCTGTTTAACGACGTTGCTGCAGAGAAATTATGAAAAAGAGCAAAAAGGATCAAGCGAACTCAACTGGTTAGAGCTTTTTCCCCCTTTTCACCCCGTCTCGTCGTCAGGACTTTAATAAAAGAAGTCGAGTCAAAGGAGGAATAAGTGAAAGCTGGGGGTATTACTTTCGTTCGCCAACACTGCTCGCTGTCGCTGATGCAATTGATTACAGCTACAAGAAACGACCTTAAGGTACAAGGGGGGTACACAGGAGCTTCCCCTGGTTTTTATTCTTTCCAGAAAATTCCCGGAAAGCAGTCAAGCTCTTTATTAAAATTCTCACAATCAAAATCCAGTAAATCAATTAAAATTGGATCAACCCTTACGTCAAAACGTGTTTTTGTAGCATTAACATAAGATCAAACGACGTTTCTACCTTCTTTATTTTATTTTATTTTTTTTCGTGTCAAACGCAAATATCTCTTTTGGATTACTGTTCCCAATAAGACCCTTAAAACTGCGTCTTCTCGGGGAATAAATGGGGTTGACAGGACATTCGTGTGGGATCGTGCAGGTCGATATTCGCTCCATTCATTATTAAAGGACATAAGTAGACCGTCAAATAAAACTTTTCTTTTAACGCACAAGTCGTTCAAAGGAAGTCATCTTGGGCAGCGTCCCCTTTTAAAAATTCATCCCTTATCCAATGGCCGTCACACGACGGACGTAAATGGCACTCTCTTTGAAAATTTCACGCGTCCGAATTTTTATGACACCTAAATTTAAGATAGGACGACAATAAAAATCAACAGCAGGTAGGTACCTAATAATAGATATAATTAGAAAAGTATCTATGAGTTTCTGTTTTGTGTAAAATCAGCAGCCCCATGAATTCCCAATGCAATTTAATTCTTGCCAAAGCAGTATCCCATAAACGTTATTCAAGGAGCTCATTCCCTTGAAAACAGTACCTAGCGTATACGTATACGAGACGAGGCAGTAACACAAATCGCTACCGAGACCGAAAGAGAGACTGTGTCCTATAGGAGAACTGGGAAATAATACCCTAATACATGTACACGTATTATACCGCCACCCTTATGCAATGCAGCATTTGGCTCGGACTATTACGGGACTCTGCAGCGTTCGAGCCGAAATCGCTACATTTGCACCTCTCTATATCATTCCGTGCACGTTTTGCAATGCAATTTGTATCGGAAAGTCGCGAGAGATTTTTCCTTTTGTAACGGAACGGCGCAGCGGCGGCTGTAGACAACAGACGGCAAAACCGTTTTGTTTTAAAACAATCGAAACTGCAGAAACAAAATCGACAACTAAATAATCAAAAGCCTGTTATTACTGCATCACAAACAAACGAATACCTTCATGTTGAAACAAAATCAACGATAAACAAAAGTTTGAAAGCTCGAATCGAAACCCGAGAAACAAAATCAACAATTGAATAAACGAAAGCCTCTGCAAATTAAAAAAACCAATGAATAACTTGATATTGGAACAAAATCAACAATAAACAAAAGTTTGACAACTCGAATCGAAACCCTAGAAACAAAATTAACAACTGAATTAACAAAAGAATGTCATTACTCAAATAAAAACTGATGAATACGTGGATCTTGAAACAAAATCAGGGATAAACAAAAGCTTGAGAATTCGAATCGAAACTGCAGTAAATAAACAAAACCCTGTTATTACAAAATTACCATTTTGAAAAAACAAAAGAATGTTATTACTGAAGAAAAACAGGCGAAAACCTTGATTTTGAAACAAAATCAACGATAAACAAAAGTTTCAGAACTCGAAAAATTGTACCCATATCTAAAGCGGGTGAAGTTTCAATAGAGTGTGTAATAAAGAACACTTGTTATATACCAAAGTGATCATAAACATCATGCAGATGGCCCATCGGAAGCTGAACGGGGTTGATTGAATCGTGCCACCCTATTCGATGACGACGTGGAAAAATTCCCGACAGCTTACACTACAATATCGAACACAACTTTGTTCGATAATATTATGTAGGTAATCGAATCTAAGTAGATAAAAGGAAGTGTCAAAAATCGAATAGTTTACATGAATTAGATTAAACTAATGATCGTACGTACACATGTTCTAATCTAAAACGTATTCTGTTTGGTGGCATTAGATGGTCTGATTCCACCCCAGCGATTCGCTATTTGCGATAGGATCCCAATTAGACGGAATTTGCCGTCTATCATTTATTTACAGTTCAATGGTAGTTTCTCTCTCTATTCTATGTACGAAAGGGACGTCGACGCCGTCGTCGGGACGCTATTTAGGAACGGGATCGTTGGCTGTTGTGCGCCACCCCGTTTCGCTCGAACAGACCCCAAAGGGGGTGCCGCACACGTCCTCTCGCTAGATAGCAATTTAATTAGTCTCTATATGTTATAATTACGGGAATTTATAAAGATTTGCCGGAGAGAAGGCGAAGACCCGATATTAAACCGCAGAGTACGAACGAGCTAAATACTTACTCTTGGCTCGAAAAGGACCTTATTTCACGTCTAGGTATTAACCCCATAACCGTCACACGATTTAGGTAACTTTATTATACTCAAAACTTTAACACTGTGGTTTCTAATCTCCAAAAAAAAATCCTACTTACAGAGACCTGAAATTTCGCAGTTGCATTTTTTTTTAAACCATAAATTCAGGTACATCAACCCTTCACGAGTTGATAACGTTGTTTGCCCCATTTATAGTAACAGCCAATGGCATCCCCCTTGGGGACATTATTAAATTATTAATCCCTTCGCCATATCTCGGTTGACACGTGAGTTTGACATAAAGACATCAGACTCGAGAGCATAACTGTGTCTTAAGTCGTAAGTATCAAACATGAATATTCCAAGCACAATTTACTTATATATATGTGTACGTACAAACTGAGGGGTTTCCCCTGTAAACGTCTATTAATAGTAATACTTATTTGCGACTCAAATGACTTTAATTAGCTGTTGATGTCTATCTAATCGCATTAAGTTCAAATTAAAGCCAAAAAAGTTCACAATAAACTAAAAATTGTATCAAATTCGAGCTGTACGTTTCGACCGACGCGCGACGACGCCTGGCGTCTACTTCATTTTCCCCACTGTTCTCTATTCATACATACATACGTACGCAAATTAGATTTTACATCGAGCAATTTCGAATTGCCTTTATTTGCATATAATGATGAATACGTTTGCTATTTATGTTCAGTTTCAGTTCTTGTTAACGCCACGAAATTCGACTCGCAAGAGAGACCGAGCTCCCAAATTAAACTTTGATCCCTCAGACACTTTAGTATCTCAAATATTTCGCAATAATACGTCCTATGTCTTCATAAAACAATAATACACTTATTAGACTTACAATTAGAATAATTTAAAACGTTTCAGAAACAAAACAGAACCACCGTTTCTCATTTGTTAAAAATTGAAAGAAACAAAAGAAGTAACTGCAGACCTGAAACAATTTATCCAAAGTCTTCTTTTGTTTCTTGATCGAACAAGTTCCTTTAATATAGAAACAAAAGCAACAATTGTAAATTTGAAACAATTTAAATCGTTTTGAAAACAAAAGAGATCCATAGTCTGTCTCTTGTTTCTCAATCGAACGGGTTCAACAAGTATAAAAATAAAAGCAGTGATTCTCAAAATGTGGACGTAGTTAAAAATTGTTGTTACGTAAGAAATATTTATACTTAATGTAGCAAAATATATGTGCACATTTCTGGTAAACATCTGGAACTTACAATTCATAATGCGGGCGGTAGAATTGCTTTATACATATTGTATGCATACGGCAATATGAAAACCGCCCTCAGTTTGCACCCCTGGGATTCTAGTGTTACTTATTCGAAATCCGACACAGAAACAGGGGCGCAAATGTGAAAATCAGTCTTGATTAGCTGACATCGCACCAACTCTTGACTTATTTATCTCGATAAAATTTTAATAATAGAAAATATTCTATTTTGTCTGATCTTTTCTGCAGCCCCGATGGAATCTGGGATGATATTTATTGTATGTGACAATGGCTCCCCAGAGATCCCGAAAAATATGAGAATGGAAAAGAAACCAACCTTTTTGTTCCAAAACTATTTCAAATATCACAAACATTTTCCGAAATCTTCCATTGAAGTTGTAAAGGGGCGTAATTTTGTAAATTAGCTAATGAAAAACGGCTCGAGGGTTGTTTTGAATTCAACAAAAAAAAAAAAAAACATCTGTTTGAGTTGGGGGTTGTTTCTGTTCGGCTGGCTTTGTGTCACATCGAATTTTGCGTTTTCGAGTTTATAAATTATTTGGACCAAGATAAAGTGGTGCTTTTATCTTCGGCTCACCCACCGGCCTGGTGTACGCACACATATACAAATACAAAGCTTCGGAATAAGGTATCGAAGAATATTCTTGTGTGTTGTTCCATTAGCATTCATAAAAAATTCATTCTAGCCCTGGGTTCGTTGAGATCTAAATTAAAAGCCTCTTTATGTGGAAGAAAATCGAGAGGAAGGCTCCGGCGATGAATAGATCGGTTCTTAAAAAAAAGAAATCCAGCGCGGCGGTTCTATAGAAATTCACTCGTTTTATTTATCAAGAGGGCGCGATATAAAAAAAGCTAATTTGCTCCCGAATCGACAAGGAATTCATTAACGCAATGAATAGAAAATAAGATTGACAATCCAGTAACTTATCCTGTCTCCAGACACACAGAAAAAAAAAATTGGATTAATAAAGTAAAGCGGCATGTGAAATTTTTCTCGACAAATGAAACTCAGAAGCCAAAAATAAATGACGATTCGGCTAAACAAAAAAAAGAAAAAGATGACCATCGAATAAGAAACAATCTCGAAACGAAGTTGATTGTTTTTTTTTTTTTTTTTAAAGACAGCTTTTGTTATTTATAAAAATCCTTTATATTAATTTAAAAGGAAAAAGAGCTCACTAATAATATGTCTCAAACAAAAATTTTACTAAACCGAAATAATTTCTTGGCTGATGGCTTTCCAGATAAAAGACCTTCAACTTCTTCTTTGTTACAAATAAATGGCAAATCGAACTGCGTGTCACCAACAGAATGACCCACATTTCGGAACGCAGGTCATTAACGTACTCGAAGTTTATTTACACAAAAGCTCAAGCTTTTCCCTTCAGCACAGGGAGTAAATATCCCTTTCAATACCACCACCACCACCACCACTAGCACTTTGTGTATGTATTCATCAAAATCTCCCCATCACGCTGGGTCATTATTTTAACAGCAGCTCTATATGGAGCAACCCCTAAATAAGAGATACTCCAGAACAAAAAAAAAAAGAAGTTTCTGAGGTTGTCCTTTATACATATACCAAGAACAAAATGGTACACAAAAACTAAGATGAAGTCTTTCGTGATAAATTCGGTGTACGTTTTGGGGATTTAATTTTTGCAATTTTTGTTTTGATTTCATTAGCCCTGATGCCCTTAATTTCGAAACGGGTTGAGGCTCTTCGTTCCATAAACGCGATTCCCAATTAAAATGGAGATTAAAAATATCGTTTGGCGGATCTTTTGCGCTCTGTATCAACGAGTCTACAAGGAAAGTCATTAAGTTCCATCCCCTTTTTTCTTTTGCTTATACAGATTGTTTTTTGCCCCCGGGACCATCGTTTCAAACCGTTTAACAGTACGACGTTCCGTCAAAAATACAATTTTCTTACGGTTTAATTAAAAACGTCAAGTTTAGACAAAAAGAAATTAATAAAAGGAAAATCTCTTACGATTAGACAAGAATTTTACCTTGAAAAAAAAAATAATAAATCCCTCACAAATAGATCTGCGTAAACATTATCGGTAAGTATTAATCGAATTTAATTTTGTATCTGGTGGATTTCGACGCCTGTTGAGTTTGAGAAGGGCGTCACGACGCCGTCTCGTTGACGGACGGACGGCGTCGTCGACTGCCGGAGGTCCTGACGGGTATAGCCCGTAAGTCATCAGGTTCACGTCCGATCTGACAGTCGACGTCGTCAATCAACCTGCCACACCGAAGACAAACGAGGTGCTAATTCCGACATGCTACAGGTAATATTGACCCTAGGTAAAAAAAAAAGGAACGAAGAAGAAAAATCTTTCACGAAATCGAAATCGATTACCGAAGGAAATGGAATTACATACTCGACAAACTCGATAATAGAGTCGAGAAATGAACTTGTAATTTGTTATCTTTTTTTTTTTTTTTGAGTGAGTGATGGAAGAAGTAATTTTTACGAAATGGATCTAGACTGGGCTTTTTCTAAACAAAAGCTTGTAATAGTAGTAGGTAAGAAACAAAACAGAAACAATGACAAAAAGATGTATTTGTTTTTTTTGGACTTCCCATAGATATGTAGGTACCTACATGAGTTCAAATATTGAAAATACAATTCGAAAAGTTGAATGCATCACAAAAGAAATGTGTGTGTGTGTGTGTGGTTGTGTGGGGCGAAAGAGCTATCGAAAAACAGTATTTTTGAAGTTTATGGCCAAAGTAACGAAAAATTATGTCCTGTTTATTTTCAGTTTCTCACTTTTATGTTGAGCTTATGTAAATGCGGCCGTTATGTGTGGACTGAAATAAAAATATATCTCTCCAGGACTCACCCGGCCTCGGGCCTCGGGCCCACCACACAAAACTTTACGTCGGGGTTGTTTTCATGAAATATTCAAGTGATTCTAAATGACTTTAGCCCAGATTTTTCAAAAGAAATATTGCATTGCAACCACGAAAATTTTCAATCCTCTCTCGCATCTGTCACACTTTTGTCTGTCTGTCTGTCTGTTCGGGGTTATTTTCGAAATTACCTAGCCAAATAAAGACAATTCTATCGACAATAATTGAGATTATTTTGAAAATGAAATAATATGTCAAATTATGCTGCATGTAATGCAACGTTTCTTGTTCCAAAACACCAAAAATGCAATAAAAACACCCTAAACCACATGAAATTGTTATACACATAATATGGACGTATTCCTGCAATGCGGGTATTTTATTTTCGATTACGAACAAGATGTAGGTACGTAATAGATATATCTCATCTTCAGTTCCTGCAACGATACTTGGAGCAACCAATAACGTTCTCTTATTGCTCTGCATAAATCTCTGCGATTCTATTCAACTTATTCTCTCTCCGGCTCGCGTAATAGTGAAATTTTTCTCGACAAATGAAACCCCAAGACGCCATTCAGAAGCCAAAAATAAATGACGATTCAAAAAAAAAAAAAAGAAATAAAAAGATGACCATCAAAAAAGAAACAATCTCGAAACGAACTTAATTGTTTTTTTTTTTTAAAGACGGCTTTTGTTATTTATAAAAATCTTTTAACACAATAAAAACAAACATTATCCATAGATATTATTTTCGTTATATGGTTATATGTACAGACGACCGTCAATAAAATTGTTTAACTAGTATTATCATCACGGTCGAGTGATAAACATAAAACAAACAAAGAAACAATAATACTGTAATAAGGTTAGTAAACGTATGTATGTACCTACATGTACCTACATACATACGTTAAGGAATCCCCTTCAGGAAAGTCCTTTCTTTATTTGTATAAATAATAACGGTACCGTCTTAGTGAATCCCCTTAACCAAATGATTAATTCTTCAAGATAAATTGGTATAAAAGGAGAACCGTAGCTATAGAAATTCATAGCAACCTGAAGACGCCAACGAGTATATTCGACGTACCAAGCAAGAAGTTGAAGAGAAAAATACAAAAATGAAACTATCTATTGTTGTCTTGTTGGTTACCCTTATCGTGGCTGCCCTTCTGGGCCAGGGAGAAGCCAGATGGAAGGGATTCAAAAAAATTGTAAGTTGTTTTTTTTTTATAAATTTCTACTTAAGTAATTTCGTAAAATAGATATTTGCTAATTTTTTTTATGTATTATAGGAAAAGGCTGGAAAACGGGTGTTCAAAGCAGCTGAGAAAGGAGTCCCAGTTGCTGCTCAAGTTGTCGCCATTAAAAATGCTGGAAGGAGATAAGCCAATCTTTTATCAATAATAATCCAGAAATTGTCCATTTATTATTTATTTCTTCTCATGATCACTTTTAAATTGTCTATGTACTTAATGATATTTAATTATAAACTATCGTCTAAACAAATAAACTGAAGTTTAATATATTTTGTATTTTATTTTCTTAAACAAACGAATAATATTAAAAAAAAAACACTGTCTTCGATCTGCTATGAAATTAATATTAAAAAAACAAATGCTAAGAAACTTCAACTTCATTTTTTTTTTCTTAATAAATTTAGTTTCTCATATAGTCAACTGTTTTTTTTTTTAAAATGCATAACATGTACGTCATAATGATGAGTTACGTGCCATAAGGCAGCTTTTACGTAAACCCCTAAAAATTCATAAGCCATGCCACGTTTACTGTAAACGATATAATCGCTGCTCCTCAAGCAATTCACGGTCCATAATCTCATTTTCGCCGTGCCGCCTTATTCTCCGTGATTATTTAATTTAGTCCGACTTTTCGCTTAATATAAATTTCGAAAGTCATCATAATCGGGAAAACGACGCAGGGCAATCTGGTCGGTCTCTTATCGAAGCGGCAGCGAGCTAAACAAGGGGGGGAACGCCGAAAAATACGGAACGGGGGCATCCATTCCGTATTTTTCGCGCGTAAACCACCGCCGGGAATTCCCCCCTCAAACTCCCATAAAACGAGTTCAAAAGTAATTTATTATACGTGGCGAAAAGTTTAGATAACACGGTCCCATTACTTCTGTAATAAGTTGACCGTGTTCATAAAATGTGGCCGTTTATTGACTAAAAGTTTATCGTTAACGTTAAGCCTTCATTATTGCTCTAAAATAATGGCAATGGGACATTACTTTCTGCGTATTTATTAAAACATACAACGAACAAAAGAACTGAGGCATTGTTTCCTAAACATAAACAAACAACTGACGGATGGGGAGCACCCATCACTTTCTGACCATTGTTTTTAAAACAAAAAAAACAAACAAAAGAAGAGTAACTCAGAATTATTGTTTCTTAAATCTAAATAAACAACTGAGAGTTGTTTTTGAAACAAAACAAAAAACAGACAAAAGAAGAGTCATTCAGAATCATTGTTTCCTAAACCTAAATAAAACAACTGAGAGATGTGGATGGCCATTACTTTCTGAGCGTTGTTTTGAAAACAAAAAAAAACAGACAAAAGAAGAGTAACTCAGAATCATTGTTTTCCTAAACTTAAATGAAACAACTGAGACATGTCAGTGGCCATTACTTTCTGAGCATTGTTTTTAAAAGAAACAACCGACTGAAACAACTGAAATTATTGAAACAATAGGTTGAATAGATACCTCTATTAAATTAATTAATCAATTATGTAAAACGTGAACTATTAAAATTAAAATTTCTAAAATTAATTGCGTTTTGTTTCTAAATTAGTAAACTTTATTATTAATAGCTTAATTAATAATGTTGAGCGCGGAATGAGCGAGATAGGAGAATAGATAGAGTTTAGTCAGCTTACATAAACACTTTATTAATTGCTTGAAGTTTATTATGGTGATTCAGCGCATTCGCTATGTACACTAGACGTATGATAATGAGCTACGACCTTGAACTTTGTTTTATTGTCTCTTTGACGGCGGTAATTAACCGTCATGTATCTGTAGTTGTAGAGGAATTTTCGCAACCATTTATCACTTTGGGAAACGGTGAAGTACCGAATGAATACAGAACCTTAACAAGAAATCATTAATTCATTTGTTTCGTTCAATTTTTTTTCTGTTTATAATCGATATTATTGATTAGTATTTTTTTTTTTTTTGGAATTACCTACATACTTTGAAACTTTGATGGTTAAATAATTATGTATTATTATTTTTTCAATTCATGTTCTGTTTTCGTTTTGGTGTGTCTCCAAGGCTTACATATGTATGTATGTATGTATGTACGTTCCAGGATTATGTTCCCGTGCCGTTCCCGCAGTAAAAAGATGCGCCATTATAAGGATAAAGCAATTTCACGTCGATCCAGGAGACGACCATATTTATAGGCCGCTTAGTTTTCCTATAATCGGCAATCTTCTGAGGAAGAACGCAATATTGTCGCAACTATATAACTTTTCCCCGAAATCCCTCCTCTGGCGACAACCAGACGTCGTTATTTTGCATTTCCCAAGGGAGATCAACATGTTGGAAAAAGAACCTCTTCCGAATTTAAACTTACCCCCACGCTAAATAAAACTAGGTACCTACCTACTCGTCTCCCGAAAGTACAGAACACGCACAAATTCAATTAAATGTAGGACAATTTTTTTTGAAATTGGAAAATAAGTAAAATATTGTCATTATACTTATCATTTAATCAGAATTTGTAACTAAAACAAAAAAAAACATTAACAGTTGAAAAACAAAGTTAAATGTGTTGCCTACATTCTGTTACACGAACACGTAGATTCTAACCTAAAAATTTTGACGTTTATACTCGAAATGACATATGAGTAACACTGTGTAGATGAGGTTACGGTATGAAGTAGTCGCCATGATTAAAATTTCTTAATTTGGACGGGTTCAACCAGTTTTAGTAAATTTACAAGTGTTAAAACATTATTATTGCTGACTTGAACTCATGGTTGATAACAGCCATTGGTGATAAGAACGAAAAAAGAAAGTATGATGCGTTTATATGCTGTGGGAAATAACTGTTTCTATTAAAGACTTTTTTAAAAGTAAATCCCCTGCAGAAACTTGTATTGAGCAAAAGAAAAAACGGGATTTTATACGAGTACAAGAATCATCTACTGACGGTATATAAAGACCACGAAGTTGCAACAAGCAGCATAACTTGTCCAAGCAGGTACATAGTAGCTGTCTGTCTGTGCAACTAAAAACCTTTGAAAATGAAATTTTCAATCTTATTCGTTTGTGTCATTGCGGTTGTTGCCGCTATGTTGGGTCAATCGGAGGCTAGATGGAAAGGATTCAAAAAAATTGTAAGTACCTAAAACTTTTTTTTATTTTTTATTCAGAAAGTTTGAAAAACTGCCTATGTTCGACTAGCAATGCTAATTAATATTTTTTTCTAGGAAAAAGCAGGACGAAGGGTCTTTAAGGCTGCCGAAAAGGGTCTCCCAGTGGTCGCAGGATATGCAGCCCTGAGAGGATAAAAGTGACAATCATCTACCCATCGTACATCTCACATTTATTTATTTATTTATTGATTCATTAATTTTTTTTAAAACAACAAATGTATCTATTATAAGTACTATTAAAAATTTGATTCTTACACAATTTGGTTGTTTTCTTTACATACCATGAAATTCTATATGGGTCATTATTTGTATACTGTAGGTAATTAAATAGAGGCTAAGATTTATCTTACAATTAATAAATAATTTAGCAAACGTTTAAAATGTCAGATTTGGAAATCTAAAAGAAAACGTCGAACAATTTTTGAAAAATCCAGTAAAACTAAACAATAGGTACGCGGCGTACGACTTTTAGTCGCGTGTCTCGTCTCCACTCATCCCGTTATTACAATTTCTGGTAGATATTTTCTCATGATCTTCATTTATTTATTACTTTGGATATAAATCTACACATTTTTTATAACAGCTACCTAATTCAACGTACGTAAAAAAAAATAAGTACGTATTTTTTGTTGTTGTTAATCCGTTGTGTCGTGTGTCGCATAAATATACACGCGATACATGGACTGCCAGCCAGTGTTGAAAAGCTCACAATCAGAGACTTTCCAATAAAAGAAACAAAGTCTTTTCTTTCAGGGCGCAAAGAACTTTAAATCCATTGCAGCAAAGCTGCGGCATATAGTTTTAGACATAAATCTTTAGCAACTACTTAACTGCATCGAACAAACTTTTACGAAAGCCAAAACTAGTGGAGGAGACAAAAACTCAGCTCGCGAACTCACCCTCTGTCACCCTCGACCAAGTCTGAACGAGCAAGCAATTTTTTATTGGAAAAATCAAATTACAAACAAAAAAAAACTACGAAAATATAATAAACACGAAATCATGATGGTAGATTCTAAAATGGAATATTTCGAAAATTAATAGATAAATTATTTTTAGAAATCCCATTCAAAAATTAAAAATATGGGACAATACTTTTCGATTAATCTTGTTGATATTTCTGATTAGAAACAATTGTAAAACTTTGTAACAAAAGACAACTAATTTGTGCCATTTTAACAAAAACAGAGCGTGAGAAAAATTCAAACCTATCAAAAAAAATCAGCAATGCAGTTTACATAAATCCTTCTATTGGCTGCGTTATCCTGATTGCCCTATTGTGACACTATTTATTTATTATTTCGATTTGTATTGATTTCTGTTTCGATTTTTAGGTCGTTGCCAGAAGAAAGCTCAGAAAAAGGACTTAATGTAATAAATATTATAGGTATCCTAACGATAAGAAATTTTGTAGGTAATTAAATAGATAATAATATGCAGGTCCTTTTCTTTTTTTCAAAATGTCACCACCAATTCAGTTTTAACGATCCCTCAAGTTAATAAAAATTTTCCGGAACAGTAAAGGACATCTGCTACTTACTGCAGAGACCGCGAATGCAATTAAAAGACGTTATAACCGATCTTCCGGGGAAAAAAAGGACAAAGCGAAAATGTCACGATAGGACATTGAGTCCTGCAAAGATTTCGTGGTAAATCGGCGATTTTCTCCCACTGGGTTTATTGCGGTCCCGATTTATGGTTATGGAAGGGCGAGAGTGAGTCGGTAGATTTTCTTTGTTCGGAGGCTCGAGAGCCAGTTCATTTGGGAAAATTAATTAGCCAATTATAACGAAGAAAGTCGCATAGTTGAGAATATACGACCCTTAAGAATAAAGCAACGTTGCCACAATTACCCAAACCCATTATTGTAGGCATCACAAAAAAGAAGTTTCCAAAAAGTCAAAAATATTTCGCGTCATTATCTATTGTCTAAAAGGTCGTTGATAATGACCATTTTTGAAGCAAAAGCAGATCAAACTACCACAGATCAAAATCAAAACACCAAACCCATTTTACTATCCAGATTTTTGGTCTTCAAAATTTAAAGCCAGAAAGAGGTCACCTGGAAGACATTTCATCATTATAAGACTTTGGCGTCATTACCTATCGTCCAAAAGGTCGTTGATGATGACCATTTTTGAAAATGAACCTAAGAATCAAAAGCAGATCCAACTACCATAGATCAAAATCAAAACCCACAGCCTATTTTAATGCCCAGATTTTTGGACATCTGGAAAGCTTTAGGTACTGACAAACTCAAGTGGAGCCATTTATGTACCTGAGTGATAGAATTGGTAAATTAGAAAAGGTCTCCAATTTTCCAAAAACAACTCATGGTACAGGAAACTCATCTTTGTACGCCATCAATGACTTTTTGTTTTGAATATACTTAATTAACGTTGTGTGGTGGTGATGTGGCAACTATGGCGGAGCTTTTGGGATAAGATAGTGGGTTTCCAGACCGTCGGTTTGGGCACCAAAGATTATTTGTTACCGAATGTTGCAGACTTTAGATATTTATAAGACGGTGGTGCGGTGGTTGTCTTATGTATACATACTGCAAGCTGTTATAGCTCGGGTGAAACGATCCGTGAAATGCCTCGCTCGAATTCCAGAGATAGAGCACAGCAATTCCGCAATTGATTCAGACAAACTACCTTTGTCCCCACTACGTAGCCCGTTTCATCCCCTATCTCCCGATACATACGTATTATCTCTTGGTATGTAAATATTTTTCCAAGTTTTCGAATAACTTTTACTCAATATGACTCCGATTGGTTCCACTGACATTTTCCGTTTCCGAAATTACTTGGAATCTCCTCGTATGGAACGAAAACACAAATACACACAGGGAAAAGTGGGGCAAAAGGACACGAACCAAAGATTGAAATTCGAAAGACTTTAACTTTAACCCCCTGTATACCTTTAGTATCATTTCAAGTCAACTAATTTATTTATTTACTTTTTCAAAATTACATTGGTACTATCTGTCTAATTCCAGCTCAAAATTGTTTGGAGCGATGGCGTTGGCCAGTTCTTGGGGTCCTTCGGTGGCTGCTGTGCAGAACTGAAAGTTGCCAACATGACAAACAGCTGCTATGACCGGTATGACCGTTTTGACCACTTGGCATATTTTTTCCAAAGCCCCCGTCAATTTCGACGCTGTGCCTCCCATACTGTTACCAATTTTGGTTGACACTTCGCCAAATTTCATGAGCTGACGTCTCTACAAAAAATCGTGTCCAAAAAACGTACCTACAAAAAATACGTTTTTACATACTAGCCATCCGGGTTCTTTGTCTTCTTCCACGGGCTGTATGGGAACGGCCCTTTTGGATTCCAGGGTCACTTCCGGTGCTTTAACGCCTGTGGTTACTATCAGATCGCTGTGTACATGGGACAAATTGTACCCAAGGGCGGGTTTGGAGTCGCCAAATTGGACTTTTGCACATTTTATGACGCACAGCACGAGAAACACATACGTGAACGTCGACATTTTTTTCGAATTTGATTTTCTGACGACGAAAATATTGATAAAGATTTTAAACGGGAAGTTTTCACCCCACTTCCTGTGGTTAAACGCAAATTATCTCGCAATAGATAACCGATTTTTTTTGTTGTTGTATCATCGCAACAAATAAATAAAATTTTAAATAATTACATAGGTACTGATTCTGTAGCTAATTAAACGGGGTGGGTGGTTTATCATAATCAAAATTAATTACGTAAATCACCTCATTTGTGCTAAATTTGGGTATTTGCTTGTAATCAAGTTTTGTACAAACATTACCATAAATCGCAGATAATATTAGCTAGCTAATAGGTACGTACAACTTTACATTATATACCTACTATTACATATGTAACGTTATGTGTCTGCGGGGCTGCAATTAACCCTTTAAAGGGCCACATACGCTGTTCACCACTTCTGACCGAAATTAATTATCGAAACGTTTCAGTATACAATTATACATAATAATAATTAATTAACGAAATATTTGCTAATTTGTAAATAAGTATAAAAATGACTCACCCTTGGTCAGCTTCCTCTACCCCCATAACACGCCAACACCACCATTTCCATCTTTTTCGTTTCCTGTAAAGAAACAAACATTAAAAACACTGTTATATGTATTATGTACTAGGTGTACGTTTCACATTGGAAAACATCCCCCGCACCCCCTATCGGGTTCTGAAAAATTTAATTAAAACACACAATCGGTTTTCTTTGATGGCTTCGCCATTTTTGTACCTACACGAATTACGATCTATAACAAAATTGTCGACCAGTTCTACCCCTGGTGTTTGTTTTTGACCCTCTGGGAGTTGCCAGGGTAAACAGTCGTCGAAAATTCGGGTGGTTTTTGTTCGGAAACGAAACGAACAAAAGTCACTCTGGAAAGCCACCCAAAAAAATATATACAAAAAAACTCGGACAAACGCGAAAAAAATAGCGATGGAATTGTGTTGTTTGTATAAAAGTAAAATAATCGAAACAAATCGATACTATTGATTTTACTGTAGCGGCACATACGTCTCGATCTCATGTACCAAAATACCACAAATATTAACAAACTCACCATTAATTCATCAAAAAACAGGATTACAGGGTTTTAAAGGTGTTTTAGTTCCAAAAATTTCAATTTGTTACATAGAAAAGTCTATTTGGTTTGTCTTTAATGTAACACATCACTTAAACAATACTATTTTATCGAAACTATCGTGACTGCAGTTTTACAGTCTAAAATTAACACCACAGGAATCGCTAATCAAAATGGCGCCGACCACCTCAACATTTAGTTGAAGAAATAATTGACTATCGCATTAAAAACTATTGTTTATTTTACGTTAATTAGTTCTTTTGTTCAAAACAACACGTTCACAATTGTTTTAGTCAATAAAAAACAAAAATTTACACAAGAAATCGACAAACGACACTATCACCACTGACCGCTGCTACTCGTACGACGCTTTGTTGAATTCGTACATGTTCGTATCAAACCGCGACTCTGTCGGCGAAGTTCAAAGCAAGGGCGACTTTGATCAATTTCATCGCCGATAAATAGCCGTTGATATCTAATTAAATGGAAGTTCGAAGCTATGTAGGTGAGGATTCTTTTTTTATTTACCAAATGTCCTCAAGTTTTCCCGGGCAATCAAGTTAAGTGGTGGAAATTAAAGGACATTAAGGGAAAATAATTTGCAATATTGAGGTGTTAAGCGTAATCTCGGCGCCAATGGATTACATTAAGAGCCGTTTATGCAGATCTTGCAAGCACTTCGAAATATTGGGGCTTATGTAGTGAAAAAAAAACAAAAACTTTATGGACATACAACGAAAAAACAAAAAAAAAAAGAAACGTGAAAATAAAAGACATACGTACCAAAGTAAACAAAAGAAAAAGAGAAACGTAAAAACAAAATAGAAAACAAAAAAATAAAAGACATACGTATCCAAGTAAACAAAAAAAAAAAGAGAAACGAAAACACAAAATAGAAAACTAAAAAGAAATGGAAAAATAAAAGACATACGTAACCAAGTAAACAAAAGAAAGAAATGTAAAAATAAAAGACGTACGTACTCAGGTAAACAAAATAGAAAATAAAAAAAAAATGTAAGAATAAAAGACATACGTACCCAAGTATAAAAAAAAAAAAGAAACGTAAAAACAAAAGTCATAAGTACCCAGGTAACAAAATATAAAACAAAAAAAGTGATGCAGAAATAAAAGACATACGTAACCAAGTAAACAAAAGAAAGAAATGTAAAAATAAAAGACGTACGTACTCAGGTAAACAAAATAGAAAATAAAAAAAAGAAATGTAAGAATAAAAGACATACGTACCCAAGTATAAAAAAAAAAAGAAACGTAAAAACAAAAGTCATAAGTACCCAGGTAACAAAATATAAAACAAAAAAAGTGATGCAGAAATAAAAGACATACGTACGTAGGTACCTAGGTAAAAAAAAAATAAAAAACAAAAAAATTTTCAAAGAATTTTGGTCCCTATTTTCACTAAGGGAACATACTTACATAGATAGGAAGGTATGATATGTAAATAAGTCCGGGTTTAAGTGTTTGTTTACGACGTAGACGGCGATGGTAACAGGCCAATATAGTAAGTAATCCGGGACATCATCCGGGATAAATTACAATTCGCAGGGATTTGTTTACATCACGTCTGGTTGCTGGCTAGAATGTGTACGTAATTTGCAGAGATCGGTCCTTAATCAGTAAAATAATGGTGGAATTTACTTGGGTTTGTTTACCTACTCTATCTGTCTCTTTCTTCCTTACAAAATGCACGTTTCATAGATTTATCTATTTAATATTATGAGACACTCTATAGAAAAAAAGGCAAAAAGTTGTGTTTTTTGTCCCACGTACCATCAATTATTTTTTTTTTAAGTACCTACATTGATTGATATTTCGATCGACAAAGGACGTATGCATGTTTATACGTAAGTCGCGCATAATTTCCATCTGAACCGGTATAATTTCGTTTGCGTCCCGCAGGACTCCTGACGAGCTCGCGTCTGCGAGGGTGGATGCTAAAAAGCAGGGTAACATTGTGTGACATGTGACATGTACCCCGCCCGCTATATGTATATATGTACGTGTACGGTATATGAACATTTAAATGACGCTCATCCAAATCGAATTTCCCTACAATGGCGTCGCCAACCCATTTCCCCATTTGCATAACGTCGTCGCATCCCCGAGGAAGGATCCATGGCATGGGAGAACGCGAACAGGAGCTGAGTATGTTGTTGTATGCATAACACAACAAGAACAGGATTTATTTTATGAGTTTCTCTCTCCTTCTGGAGTTGTGTAACTACCAAGACACACACCGGTGGTTGGGTTGTGCTTGGCTCACAACAGATGTAACCAACCTTATCTTGTCTTTATATCTCATCTCATATTCTAATGTCTCTTTTTCTTTCTCTTGTTTTGTCTATTGCTCTTAAACAGTAACCAACTTGTACGGTAAGTGATATTTCTTTTTTTTTTTTTTTTTTAAGTCCGGTGTAAGTTGGGTTCGAACTCTCGTTGTTCGGTTCTGTAATTTCGAAGGAGATAGTGTTTACCGACTGGGCTACGCCGGTCTCCCTGTTTCTTGTTATTCAGATTTGTATTTTATGGAGATTTACGTTGTAAGCTTAATTTCCTGTTTAAAAAGCGACTAATCTGGCGAACGGATCGGTTATGGGGCAGCAAAAAGGGTCCTAAGAATCGACGAACGGCAGGGAAATGGACTCTCTTGATTTATTAGAGCAGAAAACCGTGAAACCCATTCGAATGAACTTAATGTTTTCTTCGAGGAATTCGCCAACTTCGAAACGATCTCTATCCCCAAATATCTGGAGCTCTATGAATAAATTATTACGTATATCTATAAGGGTCCTTCTTTTTGACAAATGTCAGTCTATGGGACGTCTAAAAATTCTAGTGAAAGATGTCAATAGTAAAAAGGCACATAAATAGTTGCAAAGCGCCCCCGCCCACAGGACCTTTCACTCATTCGGTCCTGGCCGGTAACACCCTCTACGTATCCGGAGTGAAGGGCCTGAACAGGGACACGGGCGAATTCGTGTGTGGCGGAACAGGAGAAGAGTTCCGAGAAGCTTTAAGGAACCTCGCCTGTATCCTCCAGGAAGCCGGGACGTGTTTCGAGAAGATTGTCAAAGTCACGATCCTTTTGAACAACATCAAGGACCTGTGTATCGTTAATAGCGTTTACAGAGAATTTTTCCCCGATGAGTTCCCCGCAAGGACGGTCTTCCAGGCCAAACTCCCCATGCAGGCGGCTGTGGAAATTGAAGCGGTCGCCCTTGTAGGTCCCGTGATTGCCGGAGAACCCGTTGCGGATTGTTCGAAAAACGAAAACTGCAGCGGAAGCAGAAAAACAAGTGTGAACAGGAGTAACATGTAACAACTTATTTTTAATTAAAAGTAGATACTACGTATTAGAAATACTAATTAATGTGTATATTTGAGAACTAACAATAAATAGAATCCTTTGAGGACGTAGGTACTCGTCAGGAATTTGTAACGCCGAAGAGCTGTGATGATGAATAGGATTGAGACAAAAGGGATTTTTAATTAAGACACGTCCTCGTTCTCTCCGAGGGGGTTGCAGCGAACGGGTGGGGATCTCCAACGAACACGCAGATGTTCCCCCTTTTTTTTTTGTTTCTTTTACATTTTTCCCTTTCTCTCTTTCTCTCTCGAATTAAAGAAGTTCCTCAATTAATAATTAAAGTTTATTCCGAGTCTGAAGGGGTTAACTAACTAACGTTCTACGTAAAACAGTATTAGGTAGGTAGACACATAACTACATAAATTGCATCGTCAGAACAGAATGTCTTTTCATTAAAATATTTTAATTGTACTCTTATGAATATTTACGAACGCGAGGAAGACTCTTGTAGAACAAAAGGGGTGGCGGATGGATGGGGGTGAAAGAGCGACAGAACGCAGACAACAACATTATTTAATGGTAAGAATAATAAGAAGAACAGCAACTGCTTGAAATTTTAAAACAAATAAATAACAATAATAAGGGTAGAAGAGACGCTAAATTACTCTTAAATAATTAAGGGTGTTAGACGTTTTAGTTTATGTGTTATTAAAAAAAAAATACTTTACACCCCTTTCAACTCTGTTTTTAAGATCTCAATTTTTAAATGTTTATTTCTTCCCCAAATGAATGTATTTACACCCTTTATGGAAGAAGGCGTGAAAATGGGTCCCTAAATTTTCGCTTTCATTTCTTCGTCAATTTAGGATCAATCTTGGAGGCATTGAGTGAAAACGTTCCATACGTACAAAGTTTCAAATGCCATCACCCATTTTCCCCCCAACGTCATTATTTCCGCGACGCGGTTGCTCCTGTATAGCAAGACATACTTACAGACTTACCCCTACGAATTGTCGATAACCCTCTAACCCTCCTCGGTCTCAATAATAATAATATAAGAAATACCTGTGCTGTTATACGTATACATACATGTAAAGCATGTATGAATTCGCGACCCCAAAATCACTTTTCTGCCTGTTAGACATGTTATTATGTATTACAGGGTAGGTAGGTAGGTAGGTAGGTACGTTTTTTAGCGAGCGATTTTACAGAATTGATTTTCCTGTCTGTCAGTATGTAGTTACGATGGATGATTGTGTCGAAATTTAACGGGGGATGTGGAACGGAAACTTTCCTCGATTTTTATTTTGGGTTGACTAAATAACGATACAAGGGCGAGTTTTGTTCAGGACTTCGAACGAAAACTTCTTCACATAAGTACGTATTATTTTCAATTGTTTTCTATTGTAGATTGTGCTTTGTTTTAAACAATTGTTTATGTAGATCGTGATTTGTTTTAGACAAATGAATCAAACAATGCCCTGTGTATGCGTTTAGAAAACAAAATAGTCACAAAATTTTCTTGTTTTTGGGTAGATCGGGGATGGTAGTATAGAAGGGGTTCATCTTTTTCTCGCAAGCCACTTCTGAGTCGCAGTAATCGAGGCGTGTATATCTAATTAATCACTTGTAATTAAAATCTCCGTCAACTTAAGCGAATAACGAACTGGGTTGTTTATTTACCATCTTCGAATCACGGGGTTGTATAAATCAGGGCTTTTTTTGAATGTAGAAACGTTTAACGTGTAAGAAAAAGTACTTAAAACGAAATATTTTTTATTATTTATCTTTTTGTGTGGAGTGAACTTTTTAAAATTCGACAGCGTCAGTGCAAGTCATCAAATTTATTTCGTTTTAGTGGGAAGACGGGAACCGTTCTTCTTTTTTTTTTTTTTCGATGCCCATACGCACATCAGCGCCGCACATGACTACAATACAAATATATGACAGGGTTATTTGGGGAAAAGTTCGGCAAAAGGATCGCCAAATCGGCACAATTCTTCCATTACATAATGGCAGAAATTTAAAGGTGAATAATGCGGGAAGAAGCGAAAACGCACTGTGAATTTTTTATACGAGCGTCCGCAATCTCAGCGTCTCGACGCCACATCTACTGAAACGACGCTACGTCTCAATTCAATCAATATACACTTCGTTGGTCTTTTTCTGGAAGCTTTTTTGTTATATTTGTTATAAATAACAAAATAAAAAAGGAGTTGTACTTTGTTTTTAACAAATGAATTTCACATTTACAAAAAAAACATAAGAATATGTGGGGAAAAAAATGAACATCACAGTGAAAGAAACATAAGAATATCTGAATAAATTGTTTTTAACAAATGAATTTGAATTTAATGTAAAATTAATTTAGATATTTTTTAAATTCTCGACGTTGTTATAACACTTACACGTGGAAATTACCTTTTTGGATGAAATGTTCACGTCCCCAAAATTCCCGGTTATCAAGGCAAAAATACAAGGCAATGACAAGCCTAACACAACGTCAACATCAGAAGTGACGTTTAGATTTATATAAAGTACAAACTGGGAAAGTTACATGCTTCGTCAGGCGTTATTCTTACTAACTAGATTAATAAGGATTAAATGCGAACATGCTGGAATAATTCCTGGTCTTCCACGTTTTACGCTTCCCTTCCTGTCACACAACATAAGTTCATCCACATGTGTATTACAACAATTTTGAAAATCCCAATGTTTAATAAAACCAAACATTAATTAAACAAATGATTGTTTCCATTATGGACGAATAAGGCAACAAATAAACGTAGCAGCTATGGAAACAAAACAATAACTTAATACATTGTTTTTAACAAATGAATCTAACAATAAGGATGAAGAAAAACATAAGAACATCTAGATACAACCTTATTCTAGTTTGGTGTTGTTTTTGACCACACCATAAATAAAAAATGATAATAACGCATCTAATGATTCTATGCTCACTTTCAAATTCTGTGAGAACAAAAGCTTTTTCTCTCCTTTTTGTCTCGTTGATTAAGCATACTTACTTAGCCACCCCATTAGGTACTTTTAATAAAAAAATATTTATCCGGGTGAGAAAAAAATAATAATACCTGTATGCATTAGGACGACAGATACGAAATGTGAACACGTGCTTCTTCTGTTTTTTTTTTGTCAGCCAACAAATCAAGTGCAACACTTGTCGGAGAAAATTAAAAACGAACGGGAAAGAATACAAGATTTTTCTTTCCCGCGGATGGCAGCGGAAGTCATTTGTTAATGAAACAACCCCTTTGTGCTCGAGGTGAAAAATTACTCTAAACTTGCATCATAAATTAGATTCATAATTCATCCGGTACGCGCAACAAGAAATCACTCCTTCCAACATCTGCACGATGTTTATTAAATAAGGGTTAAAAATATGAGCATTTTTTACCTTGATTACAAAAATAAATAAATAAATAAACAAATTCCATTCTTACCATTTCGTTTTCCAAAAATTGACAAAAAGCTCCTCTGCAATCATTTGTGTCACTTTCACGAACTTTTTCACCCAACAGCATTACTTTTGTTTTAAAATTAATTATTTATTATTATTTATAATTAATTTTGAATAAAACTAATAAAATCGAACCAAAATTCTCGTTTAAATCATCTGGCTCACTCTGTACATTAATTATTTTTACTTGTATTTTCGGATAATTTAAGTATTAAAACGGTCATCGGTTGTTTAAACTATTTGTTAATTCTCGAACTCGGTGCTCTAATTATTACCGAAACGTCCTAGTATCGACTGACCCATATTCTAGTCGAGTCTCTGCACCAGATGCACTCCACGATGCGCGTTGCACCCTGCAAACGGTGCATCAAATAGCGCACGGGGTAACAGGAAGAAAACATCCACGACAAACACGTTTAACAAAGAACCATCAACGACACCACTTAACAAAAGATAATCAACTGTTCAATTGTCTTTATCTTAAACAATTGGTATGCAGAAACAATTGTAATATTCATTTTGTTCTTTTTTTTTTGTTTTGTACGTATTTATTAATTAATATATTGAAAATACTTACCTAAAGCAAATTAATTCTATTAATGTCCAAGGCTTTTTTCTTTATCGATGTTTTTTTAATGTGTTATCAACAACAGACAAAATCATTATGGAATGAGCTGAATGTAGAAAAAATTAATGCTTTAACACTTGTGTAAATAAAACAAATAATTTTAATGGAACTAACGACATCGCAGCACAAAAAAGTTGAATTCGAGGTCGGTCAAAGCTGCGATAAGAACAGACGAGCGATTAATCTGTAATATAAACAAGTGAAACACATTTTCCTACACTTCATGCAACTGTTTTATTTTACTGGTTAAAAATAAAAAAAGAAAAGCGCATTTTGCAACTGCTTCGTTGTTTCATTTGTAAGAATAGCAAAAAATAAACAATAAGCAGTTAAAAACTTATCTAAGATACAGGAAAAATTTTCAAAGAATATACAAGATCACCGCCGTCTATTAAAGGTCTTAACAAATCAACTGATAATACTAAAACTTCTTCTTTTTCAACATCAAAAATTCCATCGTAATAATCAATTAGTGGACTACACGGTCGTTTAATAATGACTCTGTTATCACTTTTACTGTTATCTTTAAACACCAATTCGTAATGGTATTTTTTCGCGTCTTCCTTCGGTCCTATGAACTGAACTAGCCAACAGAAACGAAAATTAAGACTGCAATACCGAAAAATAACTAAGAATGACTGTCCACAAGCTGGCAAAATTTTAAATTCGTGATCGAAATCAAACAAAATTTCCAAGTGTGTTTTTTTACATATTTTAAATTGTTCAAACAAATCCGTAAAAGCAAAAGTTATAACTGGAACTTGTATTGTTTTTTCAGGATGTTCATTGCGAACGTGATCCAAGACTGCAGCATAAAGACCACTCCATTTGCATTTGTCAATAGGGCAGCTGTACGTATTCGAAATACAGGACGTCTCGTGTTCCTTTAATTTACCTGCTTTACAAATGACGGGACAACCGGGATTTTTGCAAGGATATTCGACGTACTCGGTCATTTCTTCTAAACGAAAATTACGAGTGTTTCCAAATTTACTTCTACAAAGAAAAATATATATGTATGAGTAGGTAACTGTAGAGTAATTGATGTGAGGTAGGTAGCACCAATCAAATTTATTATTTTACCTACCTGCATTCAGGACACTTCTTAACCATCCTCCTGCACGTCTTACAAATGACATGTCCTACAACACACAGAAAAATCGGTGGAACCATGAATTCCTGACAAACAGGACATTCCAGGATGTTCAACGCCCAGTTTTCTCGGCTGTCCTTCAAGTCTAGTTTTCGTTCTCTCCCAACGTTTTGGACGATTTTAACGGCACAAGCCACTGAAAGAGGATCTTCCAACTCTTTGATGATGTCCTTTACTGAGACCTTTGGGGCTGTAGCCTTGTCAAAAGACGAATATTCGTGATCGTTTACGGGCAATTCTGATAACGAGTAGACTTTACCATCGAACTGTTTGATAAATTCCAATCGATAAGAAAAATCGTTATCAGTCTTATAACGATTAATGCAATATAAGGAATAGTAAAAGTTGTCTTCTTTTTCATCGAAGGATGTTTGAAGGATAAATGAGTCATTTTCAACTTGTACGAAGTAACTTTCTTCATATTTGTTGATCAAATTCAACTCAAAATGTCGCGTTTCATTGTCAGTTGAAATTAAATGGGTTTCATGAGCTTTAGTGTAATGTTGGTAAATGTAATCCAGTTCGCCTGTCCACGGGCACGAAGACATTGGACACGAATATTGTCTGTATTTACAGAAATTCTCGTGGTTTTTCATTTGAGATGGCGCAGTCTCTTCTGAACACCCAAAGCTTTGATATTTGCACGGAAATTTCGTAAACTGAGCAATCGTTTCGTAGGACTTTTCCCGAAACGCAATCAACTGATCTGGTAAAGTGCATCTACCACAAACGGATCCACCCTGGTACAAAAATACCGGAAATACTGATAAAGGCGACTCACATATCACACATTTACACGAAGCTGCTGCGAGGGTCAAAGAAAATTCTTCCATTTTTGTTTTATATACTCACAAAACTGATGTGAAACAAAAAACCGAATTGTAACTCTTTTGTTCAAATATATTATTGGGAAAACAAAAAATAGAAACAAAATTCACTTTTTAATTCATTTGTTACAAACTTAAAACAGTAACGAATCGCTTCTATTCGAACAGAAGTGTTGATAGGAACTGAAACAAGAATGCATTGGAACAAATGATTTTATCGCAAACAAACGAACACTGAACTGATTGTGCAAAAAAAAATTAGATAAAATACTAACTCGATCGCTTGCAGTCTAATAAATGTTTATTTATATTTATATTATCAACACCATTTATTTCATTACATTACTTACAACCTGAGAAGAAATTGCAAAGCTATTTGATTGTGAGCTTCAATGGGACTTCCCCACAGAAACATTTTATGATTTATGACCGGAAATATATTTGAATGATTTCTTTTTTTAATAAATGAATTTAATCTTATTGGTATGAACAAAATATTGTAAGATGAATAAAATAATAATATAAATAATTTATTTTTAAAAAATAACAGCAGATGTTTGACAAAAAATTTCGTAATTTATTTATTTTTTGCTTTTTTCTCTTCAAAGACAAATCATAATAAAGCCCTTACGTCTATAGGTATATGCAATGACTTACCTGACTTTCTAGATGATATCGTAACGTTCAATTGTTTTTCCGTTGTTAAAAAATGAATAAAAAACAAATGAAAGTAAAAACGCTTCTGCAACTGTTTTATTTATTGTAGGTACTTATAAGAACAACAAAAGGAACATATTTTCTTCGTCATATAAACGTAAAAAACAACTCATGTATAAAACAAAAACCTAATTCTATTTATTTAACAAAAAAATGCTTGGATATACTTAAGTAAATAGATAGTTATTAATTAAAACACAGGTAAGATGTTACAAGAATATATTAAATCACCTTTATCTATTAAAGGATTTAACAAATGACTATCTAATGTTAAAACGCCCTCATCGCCAACAACTATTTCTTCGTATTCAGTTAACGGGCTGCAGGGTCGTTTGACGAACAGTCTCTTATCACATCCACTGTTGTCTTTAAAGTCTAATTCATAAAAGTAATTTTTCGCCTCTTCTTTGGGTCCTATTAACTGAACCGACCAAAAAAATTGAAAATCGGAGTACTGAAAATAGACCAGAAACAGTTGCCCGCAAGCCGGTAAGATGTTGCGCTCGGTGTAGAACAAATCGTCCAAACCTTCGCAAATAAAGGTGACAACAGGCACTTCAATCGTATCTTCAGGATGTTGGTCGTTGACATGATCCAGGATGGCGGGGTAGAAACCACTCCATTTGCACGATTTTAATTTTTTAAGAGGACATTCGTAAATGCTGAGAATGCAAGCGGCTTCGTGGTCCTTTATTTGATCCGCTTTTCCGATGAAAGGACATCCCGAATACTTGCAAGGATATTCTATGTGTTGAGTCATTTGTTCCAAACGAAAATTGCGAGTGTTGCCAATTTCTCCCCTACAAAAACAAAAATATGAAAACATTCGCGTAAATAATTAAATTACCCATTAATTAATTAATTATGATGTCACAAACAGACACATGTAGGTACATAGGTATCATACTTTGTAACTTTACCTGCATTCAGGGCAATCCTGGACCAGCTCCTTACATTTACTACAAATGGCGTGTCCTGCGAGACATTGAAATATCGGCGGTACCATGTACTCTTGACAAACAGGACATTCCAGGATGTCTAGCAGACAATTTTCTGGTCGTTCCCTTTGCAAGCTGACTCTTCGGGCTTTCGTAGCGTTTCGGGCGACGTTTACGGAACATACAACCGAAAGAGGATCCTGTAACTCGCTCAGGATGTCCTTTACCAGGACCTTCGGAGCTACCGCTTTGTCGAACGACGAATATTCACAATCATTTGCTGGCAATTCTGGTAACGAGTAGATTTTACTACCGAACTGTTTGACGAATTCCAATCGATAAAAGTAATCGTTCCCGGTTTTGTATCGATCAATGCAATATAAGGAATAGAAAAACTCGTTTTCTTTGTTATCGAACGAGATACGAAGGACGAACGAGTCATTTTCGTCTTGGATCAGGTAACTTTCTTCGTATATGTTGATCAGATCCAGTTCGAAATGTCGCGGATCAGTCAAAATAAAATGAGTGTGAGCGTCGTTGTAATGATCGTAAATATTTTCCAGTTCGCCTCTCCATGAGCACGACGTCATGGGACAAAGATATTGTTTGTACTTGCACGTATTTTCGTGCTTTACCATTTTCGATGGTATGATCTTTTCGGGGCATCCGAAATTTTGATATTTGCACGGGAATTTTGCAAACTGCGCGATCGTTTCGTACGGCGTGTTCCTGATCGAAATCGACTGCAAAGCATCCCCTAAACTGCATCTGCCACAAATAGATCCGCCTTCGTACAAAAATACCGGAAACACTGACAACGGAAACTCGCATATCATACATTTGCACGAAGACGCTGCGATCGCAAGCGAAAATTCTTCCATTTTGATAAACAACTCGCAAAACTGAAACAAAAACTCTCTTGTTTCAATACATTCGTTTGTTTTTAAAACACTAACGAATCGCTTGCATATTCGAACAAATGAAAGTGAAACAAAACGTAAATAAGTTTATTTCATAGATATACTGAATGTATATAGATATAAATGCAAGCAAACGAGTGAACATTTTACAAAACAAATTGCGCATAAATAAAAGTACTTGTTCGATAATAATATACACAGGTACATACGTGTTTTAATTGAACAAAAGTTAGTTAGTTGCACTTTTACCACGTGTAGTAAAACATTTAAACTAATTCAAAACCCAACTTGTTGGACACTGAAAATTAACAACAACACACCGTGAAATTGTAAAACAGTCTGACCTTTAACGGTACAGCGGACACAGAAACACTTTACAACTGGCTGGTTCTACATGTATGTGATGTTAATATATTAACTAACGTATTCGCACGTACTTGTAGATAAATATTTATTACTGTTATCATTATGTTTTAGGGGAATCCCCTCCTTAGGTTTCATATGAAATAACAATAAACACTTGTAGATTTTTAATTAATTCAGTTTGAAATAAATTCGTAGGTTGTGCATAAGTACATATATATATATAAAGTGAGAGGAATGTTTATATTTAGAAATCTCTGCAACGCATCAGCTGCTACATCACGAGAACTGTTGAAAAACATAAAACCACGTACAGCAAATTTTATTTTAAATTAAAAAAAAAATTGTATTTAGTGTGTATGTGTAAAACGCGTTAATCACATCATTATTAGTAGTTGTGTTGTTGTGCATGTTGTATTTGTTATTTTTAGATTAGGTAACGAACCGTAGGTTATGCGGTAGTAGGTGTGGGTTCGTTTAAATGTCCACGCCTATAACCTACGTAGTACGTTAGTATAAATATAAACAATTCCTCGTATATAGATACAATAATACAAGTACTAATGATGTTATTATCGCGTTGGTACACATACACATTGAAGACAAATACAGTAAGTTATTGTGCATAATTACCTTAAAATCGACAATAGAATTAGAAGCGTCTTGTGAGGAAGGTATAAAATTTAAGATGGATTTTGTACACGATCCAGGCGATTTCCAATTTCCATACAATTAAGAGACCTGATAGGTTTTAGACTCAATCTACGTATAGATGAGGGAGACTGTAGCGTAGCGTACCTCACACCCCCGGAATCCTGCTTTGAGCCCCTTTATTCCAGTAACACGTATTACATCCCTGACACAAAAATAAGACGAACGAATCATTACCTAAAAACTTCACTTTTGTTCAGTTTACAATCAGACTGACAAATTTAATTTCGTACGTCATGTGTCTCAAACAGACGAAGAAGGTGCACCAGCACACTTTTCTAATTTAAAACGCGTTTTCCGTAAATCCAATTTCTTTAGCAGGTTACAACACGACTGACGTTGCAGAAGATTGAGACGAAAAATTTGACTCTTGTTGTATACTCTAGGGCTAGGAGTTCTCTCAAATTTATCTGTAGGTACTTATACATATTCTATTTCTTGGAAAAAGAAAATACTTTCAATATTTTGAATTTATTTAACCAACTGTTTTCGTAACTAGGATGTGTTGATTGTCTAATGTTTCTATTTGGATCTCTGTTCTATTGTTAAAAACAATTGCCCAACGCGTTTCATATTTTTCTCCCACAATCAAAACAATTTCAATTTTTTCTTCACTTGTTACTGACGCTCTTTTTTTTTTTGAAATTCCAACGCGTTTTGACGCTCAGTCTCAAACATTAATTTGTTAAAAATGCATCCTGGTTGTTATTAGAATAAGTTTCGAAAAAGGAAAAAGCAAATAAAACTCGAAATGTAATGTATAATGGGTGTTACAGTCTAAGAAGTTCCTAATGGGGTGTATTTTGGAGCTGCAGGTGCAAAAAACGAGGGTTAACCGCGACATTCAATTGCTTAACACGGTCCGGAAAGTGCAGATTAGCAACCGGAATAATTTATTATTTAACAAAGACTCGAATTCGTCGTGTCGTCTACTGAAACACGCACGAAACGTCGCACACGCGGGACCATTTACTGCCACTTGAATTATTTAGATTTAGGGACGTGCAGCTTTTCCGTCCTGGTGAATACGCATCTCTTATACACACACACGAGATCCTGAAGAGCAAGGGATGGGAGGGGTGGTTTAGGACAAAACTGGATATCTACGAACTAATACAATACAAAGCTCACCACACGACGTTCTATGGTAATAAATTCAACAGTATATAGAGACTCATTTGCAATTCGCATCCCTTTAAATAATTTAACGAAATTCAAATAGAATCTGGACTTTCCCAAACTTATATTATTATTTGTTACTAATAAATATTTCCTTTTTACAAAAAATATTCCTCGACTTCACCACGTAGGTAAAATTTTTTTTGTTTATATCGAAATGTCTCCCCTATATCCTAAAGTAAAGGAAACTATAGATGTGTATACTACTGACTGATTCAATTTGTCTGCCATATGCAGAACGCATCATCTTCTACTACTTCAAAAGAAGCCATTTTATTACGTTATAAGAATATTTCCGAAACGTCTAGGTCCCAAAAAATATGCCATTCCCATCCACCATTCTTCCTTCAACTTCGTTTTGAAATAAAACGACTAAAAGTAAGCAGATACTTACAGTAGGTCTCATAAATAAAATTTTGAGTAAATTGCAAATATTTTAAGGGAGTAAAACATAAAAACTCATCACAGTGTTGTCATTAAACGTCATTAATTTTAACATCTTCGGATTTTGAAGAAACAATTGCACAGACGGGATAGATGGGTTGCCTGTATTCTATCGTAAAGACAAGATTTTCACAAATAGCAAGTGAGGTTATGGTATTAAAAGGTTACTATGCTCCACCATACGAATATATATATATAAGTTCATATTTCATCATCGTTTGACTAAAAATCAACTCTCAGTCGATGCAAATCAAAAAGGGGTGGATGTAGCGGCGTTTGGTCCCTTTTTAATATCGATCCATTAAAACGTCATTATATGTATACATGTCGATTCGTCCCGTGGATCATTAATCAAGTGACATGTGCCACTTGACGGGGTTGCCGCCACGTTGATTGATGATTTAGCCCCATTCCAGCGGACCGACAGTCTTTTGTTGTTCTTTGTCAGGTGCCCCCTACGAACCCTTTGCGCGCTCGAGGACTGGAAGCTAGTTAACATCACAATTTTTCACCACTTAACTGATTGCCCTTTTGTGCTTCATTAGTCGGAAAACGGTACAACGGTTTCATTAAAATGGTACCTACCAACCTAATGAAAATCTTCATTTATCACGGTTTATGGATGACAAAAAAAAAAAGACGAAACACACGTGGGAATTTCGTGATACTGTGAAATTAATTACATTAAATACAAATTTTCTGTACAAAATTTAGGTCTTGTAATGTCATTTGTCAGACTCTTTCTGGGTTTGTGTGTGTGTGTGTGTGTGTGTGTGTGCAGGAAGTTCCCCCAAATTCACCGTTAATAGGAAATGTGATCGCTAATCAGGGAACTCTTGCAACTCCTCAGCTTCAATTGGCAGACGACGAACGTCGTACGATAGAATTTCGGGAAAACAGGAACTGAAATTGGAGCGAACCTCCCCCGGGTTCTGGGGCTGCCGGGGATTATTTCTGACTTCTACTTAAAGGACATTAAATACGTCTTGCCTACATGTATGTCTTCGTTTCTATAATAGGCATCATTTAATTTACATAATTTAATTTAGTTCAAAGGAATTTCGAAAATAAATATGTACATAAGAGGTATTTATTTCTAATAATTTTCTTATTATTAATTGTAGATATATGCATTTTTATTTATTATTTAATTTATAATGGTCGAAATCAAATAAAAGATAAAGAAACGTAATGCATCAACAAACAGTTATCAGCTTATACAGCAACGACTTGAAAAACACCAAAAAAACTTAATGATACATTGGAATGAGCTTTATGACATTAGAATGTTCTCTACTAATGACATTAGAATAGAACACAGCGATGGTACGATTGCTTTTGCCTAAAAGATTAATTCTTTAACAGAATTTAATATACAATCTGTCACCCACAGATTTTTATTTAGTACACTAATTAAATTAAATAAATTTTACCTACACAAATTCTACCTTTTAGATATGTACCTACACCTTATTTTGACAAAAATATATTAAATACCCTCAATTTCTAACTTTTACTTTTTTCTAAATATTTTTGTAAAAACTTTTTCTTTTACAGTTAGTGCTGATAATGGAAAATGAAAAAGCTGTTTCAACCCCCTGATCGTAAGCTTCGTTGTTTTGATGAAAATTTATATACAGAGTGTTTAAAATATCAAGTCTATGTCGTATTACGTATTATTATAATACTTAAGTCTTTTTGTATAGGTGTGTAGGCTTAAAACTTGATTATATAAAGTGTCATCTGTTATATTAAGAAATAAATTGTTTTCTGAACTCAAACTGACTTTTATTAAATATCTAATGTCTTAAAAACGAACACCAGACTCTACAGATTGCTGTATATTTTTATCCCTTTTAATAAAAAGGCAATAAGTAATGTCCCTGTTGATGTAACTATCAATAGCAATAATGGAAACAAAATTTATTAAAATTACAAATATAAATCCAAATGAATTCACAGGTACCTACAGATTGTATCAAGAAACAAAAACTGTGAAATAAAAGCTACTTAACCTAACCCAAAAAAGTTTTTTCTTTTGTTTCAAAAAGTATTGTTATGATTAAACAATTGATTTGATTTCACTGCAAGTGTTTATTTTGCAAAAAAAAAAGAAGAAAACAAAAGCCTTTCCTTTCGTTTGTTTATCTGAATAATATATTTTGTACCTCTCGTTTGTGACAAATTGTATTTATTTGATATGATATCGAATATAATTATAAAGGTTTGGTATATGCGAGTTGATATAGAACGGACCTTTTTTGCTTGATAAAGGTACTGGGTCGTACTGGATAAAAAAAAAGTGAGTATTTATACGAAAGACGACTGACTTTTGGTCAGTTTATCGCGACCATGCTCCGGGATGGGTGTGAGTCGCGACGCGTCGCGACGCCGTGGCTCGCTTTTTGCTTTTTAGGTGCATGCTTTTCCGTCCTTAGATATTTTTATTAACTTGTAGTGGGGGTGGTTTCCAAATTTTTTCGGGAGTGTTTCGTCGAGAGGATTAGAGCAACACCAAAGTGGCGGTAGTGGTAAGTACTCATTTTTTTTTTTTAAATTTATTTAAATATTTAATAATTTGCTTTTTCTGTTTGAATTCTTTTGTTTTCTCTTTTTTTAATTTTTTCTTCTTTATCTTTGTTACAGATACCGTCCAAAGAGTGGTAAGTTTTTTGCATGGTTTCCCACAATAGAAGAGGTGACGGGGTTGACAATTTGTTGCTTTACAAGTTGAAAAACCTTGGCACTTTTTCTATTCAATTTTTGGCGAGTATAGTACTTTTTTTGATGTATTTTTTTGTGTAAACGGTAAGTACCATCAAGGTATTTCTTTACATTAATCCACGTAGCTTGTAAGCAAGTTTCAGGAACTCTGCGTTCGTAAAATCGGGAGTGATCGGGAGCGACGCGAATATTTTTCCCGTCGCCGTTCCGTACCGTATTTTGTGCGCCCGGGAGTGTCGGGAGTGTTCGGGAGTGTCGTTTAGTATCGCGCGCCGAGTTAGCGAAACGTGTGCAGGGTGCGGTGCTCGCAGCCGGATTCGAGGGGTGGGTTCGCGATTTTTACTTTTCGGGCGTCGTTGGCGTATTATTTCGGTTTCGGGCGCCAAGATCCTGGATCGCACCAACGAGGGATCCTGGAATGCACCAACGCGGGACCCGGGATTGTACCAACGAGGGATTCGGGATCGTTCCAACGGACTCTTCATCGGCACCAGGTCATCTCATGGTAGGATGCATGCTCTCTTAATTATTTTTTTATTTTTTTGGGGTGTGGAGTGCTTGCTTCTCACCCTCCTTTGTACTATACTTGCTAAAAATTGGTTTTGTATTTTGTATTTTCGTTGCGGATAATCGGTCGATTCGGGGGTTTATTTGGGTCGCGGTACGCGATGTGGGAAGTGGGGTAAAGTGTATAGTGATATTTAAGAAGAGGATCGTCAAGAAGAAGGTAAAATAGTAAGTATAAAACAATTTTCTATTTATCTTACATGAAATTCTTTGAAGTTACGATTTATTTTTTTATTGTTTCATGATGGAGTTCCACTAGGGGTGAAGGGACATGGAATTCTTTGGAGCAGTTGGAATTTAGCCACTCTTATCGGACCAGATAGACGGGGTTGAAGTATCAATTGTTTTGTATTTAATGTTTTACTTTTTAACAGCTTTACGTACCTGTCATTTCGGGATCGGGAGTGAAGTGTAGTGGATTCCTGTGAAGATCGTCGACTCTAGGAAGAAAATGGTCAATTTATAGTACGTAGCATTTATTTATATAAGATTGAAAATCTCAATTATTGATTTTGAATAATAAAACTAAAAAAGGTACGAGTTTTCTATGATTACAGACCTTTTGTCTTCCGTGGATTTCTGCCAAGGGATGATTTATTCTCAGATTTCACGTTGTGGTTCCACATGGGATGAAGGAACATGGTACTGGTTGGTACCAATTGGTATTTAGCCGCTTAATTTCTTTCTGAGGTGAAGTATGATCGTTTTTTCTTGTATTTAAATTTTTACTTTTTGACAGTTTTTGTACCTTCGTATTATATCGGGATCGGGAGTGATGTGTGGTGAATTTGTATGAAGATGGTGGAATCTAGGAAAAGAATGGCCATCGTACAGTACGTAGTAGGTATTCATATGAAATTGAATTTTTTTAATTATTGTATTTGAATAATATTTTATTAAATTGTGTGAGTTTTGTATGATTCTAGATCTCCAATTCTCTTTGATGGTACGCTATTGGATTTCATAATGGAATTTGAAATCTTCATCTTATAGCATTGGTTATTATAATTTCCTAATGGGAAAATTTAATTTATTTTATCAATCCTTTTAATGGTGAAGTATTTTAATTACTTTGTATTTAATGTTTTAATAGTTTTACGTAAGTATCACTTCGGGATCGGGGGTGAAGTCCAGTGAAAGTGAAGTGCTTTCTGTGGAGATGGTCGACAGCAGGAAGGAAAATTATAACGTACAGTATACAAAGGAATATTTTCGATAAATTATTGTTTTTTTTTTTTAATGATATTTTATTAATAGTTTGAGTTTTATGTGATTGCAGGTCTCTAACTTCCCTTGAAGGGGTGCAATATGATTCCATATTGGAATTTTGGATTTTCTATTACATACAATATTGGTATTTGTATGAACATATTTATAATTTCTTGATGGAAAGTTTTGGATTTATTTTATCTTGAAAGACCATGAATTACAATCCAGTAAAGACACCCTTTTTAATCGGTTGAAAGGTAAATTAAATTGGTGTTATTTGTGTATATTATGATATATAATTTCATATACATATATAATTTATGTATGATTTGGATTTTCTGTTGCTGATTTATTTTGAAAATTAATTTTCTTGAACAAACCAAAATTTAATTGTCCAATTTTTTGTTCAAGTAAATAACTTCAAATTTTAGGATCACAAACGTATTCTTTTTCCTTTTTATTTCATTTGGAATCTATTTTTCAGTCACCAATAAAAGAAAATAATAAAAATGTATTTTTAAGTTTAATTAATTAAGATTTCGAGCTTCGTTTTTGACTAATTAAAACATTTTATTACAAATATTCAAATTGTAATTTTGTTTTAATTAGTCGAATTTTGCTTTAATTAAGGTAATGAGTTGTAGACCAGGTTAGATCAGGTAATTTTAATAGGATTAGAAATAAGTTTTCTTAGTTCTAAGTTAGAATAAGTTTATCATAACTCTTGGAAATTTATTGTATTTTGATGGTGACTGAAAAAGTTCTTTTATGATTAATATTAAAAATATAAAATAGAACATGTAGGTAAATTGTGACAAAAAGGGCTAAATTTTCTTATTATTAGTTGTGATCTTGTAGTTTTTTTTTTTGGGGTAGTTAGTTATTGCTGTGGTATTGTATATGTGTGTAGATGGTAGTACTGTTAGAAGAAAAAGAATTTTTAGCCTTCCACCACAATTTATTTAATTCTGTAGATTTTTTAAAAATATTTAAGTAAAATTTGGTAACATTTGGAGTTGTTTACTGGACAACAAACTACTTTTCTATTTATATAAAAAACATGTCCATCTAGGAAATGTAATTGGTCTCACTCGTATACCCATCACATTTCCATGGGACTTACCCTCAGTACCTAATTAGGTATTTTTTTCTCCAACTCATACATCAATTTTGTGGTTTGGATCTGCCACATAAAATGGAGATCCCTTATGCTGGGTTGACTACGACGTTGACCAGCATGAGCATAATTTTTCCCGTGCGGGGAGCCTGCAACCCCCATCGGGCGCGTCCCCGGGTGGCGGATAGGGGAAAACCTGATGGCACACAACCACAGGGTAAGAGGCAAAACACCTCTCGCGGACCAACAGGCACTTTTTAATATTTCAATTATTTTATTTTTGTAATTATGCTTAATTAATTAACAATAAATTCGTACCAAGTACCAACTTTTGATGAGCTTTTTTTGTCGATATTCCTTTCACGTTCTGTTGCATCCGGAGGTTGTAGTCTTTAGTCATTTCACGGACAAACGAAAGTGAATTTAGGGGTGGAGTGGACAAAATCGTTCCCGAATTAGCAGATTTCTCGATCTGGAACTGTTGTCACGTTCCTCATGTTGTCGGGCTTTGAATATCAAACGCACAGCCCTTAATGTGAGAAACACCGGCGTAAACCAGTCCGCGGGATTAACGTAACAACGAAATCCTTATATTTATTTACCAGTTGTACGTATTAGTGGCGTCATCCACGAAGAATTTTTTGTTTGCAAAGGATTTCGACGGAAAATAAAATTGGTCACGTTTTTCACAAATCGTTTCAGATAATAATGAAACCCTTCCAAAAAATCTTTATAAAACAACCCCCATTAATTTTACATAACAATCTATAGGGCTAATTATAATAGAAATAACTTGAAACGTTATGAAACAACAACCCCTTGTTGAAACCAAGTGCCTACCCACTTACGATGTTGCAGGGGGTAGGTAATAGTTTTCTGCGTGCCATAATTTAGCGACAGAAAGAGAAGGAAGACAAAGCAATTACGGTAGTAGCAAAGGTAATGTGGTTATTTATCAGAAAGCAGCAACCAAAGTCGCTATGTGTATGTATGTGGGGTTGGTTTAGGGGGTGCCGGAAAGTAAATGTGTGTGTGTTCTATGTGGAAACATTATAAATTGCGCCACCCCCCGTTGCTTGTGTTAATTAAGCCCGTGTGGGGGCGCGTTTGTAAAGCACCTGCGATGTGTAGTACATAAGGGCTGTTGCCCAGCGATACAGCTTTTTAAATTATCGGAAATGGCCTCAATTATTTCCAACAAAACGATTACTCGTGGACTTTAAATTAAACACCACTTTCATCGACGTGTGCCCGCGCTCGTCCGCACTTTACAACCCCCTGCAAAAAAAAATCGCACGTTTAGATTTTATCAACCCGAATTAACGAGCTTTATTCGTATATGAAGCATTAATTCCTAAATTTGCCCCTATTTTTCCTACAGGATTAATATATACGAGAAATTTTAGTTAGTTGAATTCTGGAATGCTTATATATGTTAGGGGGGAGTCGCGTCAGACAGTCCCGGATATTAGACGTTCGTTCGTTTTATGTTTCGAGTGTCATATTAAAGATCGGATGCTAGTGACAAAGGATAAGGGATGATGCAGAATCAGCGGATTATAAATTTATCATGGTAATTTAATTTGGCAGCGTGGCATGACACTCACGAACGTTTTAAACCGGGATCAAAGTAAAGCATTTTACGCCTCTGACATTCTCTCCTTCACTCGTATCTACAAGTCGTTTACAATGAATGAATGAATGTCTTTTTTGAAACGTTCATTTGACAGAATCTACTAAAAAAGATCAGACATCGAAATGAATCTCAAATTTCTTTAGTTATCCGCGAATTCTATAAAAAGAAAATTTCGTTTTATTTGAACAGAACCGACCCATCTTCTACTCTAACGACCTTTATCTTATAGGGGAGAAGAATATTATTTAATGAACAACAGTCAACCCTTTTTAAAAAATATTTGCGTGTTAATTTCCTATAGCGAAAGAATCGGTTTAAGAAGTGGAAACAAATTGGGGTGTTTTTTGTTCGTGTTCAAAAATATAATGAATTGTAAATAACAGCCCTTAATTGATTTGATGTTCGTGTCCAGAAATATACCAAAAAAATAAATCTCACGTCGTTTGGCACGTTTTTAAAAAACTTCTAAATAATCTACATAAAAGTATAATTCTTTTTTCTTAATTTTTGCATTTTTATTTATTTTTATTTAAAAATCTTCAAATTTAATACTTATTTATCTTTTGGTAAATTAATAAGCAAATAAAACTCAAATAACATGTAATAATTGTTTATTTTTTTAAAATATAGACCTCTCTCGAAACAAATAGGCATTATCATCAACACAGAATGGATCTATATAATTAGTAATTACTTGAAAATTGACTTGATGTCCGTGTCCACAAAATATACAAAAAAAAAAACAATATTATTATTAGACAGTAGACACAAACTAATTAATTAAAATTCTATTCACCCTTTGATGAATGACGAGAAACACAAGTGAAAGAAAATATTCATAAACACTTTAAATCTAAATTAAGGGGTGGATGTCGTTTAATAAAGGGCGCGTATAGATGAGGTAGGTACCTAGCGTATATTTGCATAAGAGGCGCGATGTGTAGGTACGTAGATATATTTGTATATTCATACGAAAAATTAAAACCCCGTAACAACAAGGACGTCGCACGTACCGACCTTCAGATTTATCTGCAAATAACGACGCCGAGCGTCGCGATGTGCTTTGAAGTCGTTTCACCGGAAAATCTCTCGATATTAATGCAGAGCGAGCCGGAGAAAGAGAGACAGACTCGCACGTATATGTATACGATGATACAAAAAGGGCACAAAGCGCACCGGAATAATATTCTAAGTGGAAATTTATTCCCTCGTAAGTAATCTCTAAAGCGTCAGTTATTAAATCCTGGGCAAGTCTTTAATATCCGAACAAATAAAAAACAACACTTTGGCAACATCAAAGATCCACCGTAGATTATTTGCACATGAAAGGTTTCATTTAGCTACTCCATTCACCAAAAACACCCTCCCAATTCGTATACATTCAATACCATATACATACATAGTTTTCCTTTAGTAGAAATTAAATTTTATAGTCGAAATTTACATAAAAGAAATTCTATATATTTCAACAAGTTTAGAACATGAAATCTTTACTTAATTACCCTCTCACAATTATTTAAATTAATATTTAGATAACATAAACTTGTACTGAAATATAAAACAATTTTTTTGAATAAATATTAATAAATTTAGGCCATATATTTCTAGCGAGCGTTACGCGCCGTTAAATTACCTAAATTTTAGTGAAAACTGCACCTAAATCGGTTAAAAAATAACCGAGTTATCCCTCTTTAAAGTTTCCCTTGTTTAAGGGGGCGCTTAAGATTGTTTACTTTCACTTTCATTAAGGAGATTCCCAAACGTGCAGGTGCACCCGACGACCTTGCCTTCAAGATGGCCGCCGTCGAAATAGCCAATCGAATGCACCCGATCGCTTAGTAACAATAGAATCTGCATTCCTGAATTAGTAACCCTCGGTGCCTGGTGGCATGTACATCGTTGCGTCAAAATTTTTATTAAAATTACGTAAAATACTTGTAATTTTTATTTTGTACATTAAAATACAACGTTTTGTTAGTAATAAATGTTTGAAATCGTTAATAAAACGAAATAAATTCTATAGTTATTTATTAATTTACTGAAAAAAAAAATAATTTTGGGATAATTAATTTAGATTAAGAACAAATTTTAAAACCACATATTATATTTTTCTTTCTTATTCCAAAATTATTAAAAAATTTATATTTTTTTATATATATCTTCAGCAGAAGGGTAAATACATAATACCTACCCCACCTAATACGCTGGAGATTAATAAAGAAAATGAAAAACTTGTCTTAATTCCCATTAATCCGTTGGTTGTTTTCAAAGCACGTTTTCTTTCGTACATTAACGAAAAACATTTTAATTTCTGCTCGAATTACCGAGGGCTTTAACGGCAAGCATTTTAAATTGCAGGGGTGGATCGTTAATTTTTTTTGTCGTAATCACTCAGTTTTTCGTTTTATTTGAACAGAACCGACCCATCTTCTACTCTAACGGCCTTTATCTTATAGGGGAGAAGAATATTATTTAATGAACAACAGTCAACCCTTTTTAAAAAATATTTGCGTGTTAATTTCCGATAGCGAAAGAATCAGTTTAAGAAGTGGAAACAAATTGGGTTTTTTTTTGTTCGTGTCCAAAAATATAATGAATTGTAAATAACAGCCCTTAATTGACTTGATGTTCGTGTCCAGAAATATACCAAAAAAATAAATCTCACGTCGTTTTGGCACGTTTTTAAAAAACTTCTAAATAATCTACAAATAAAACTCAAATAACATGTAATAATTGTTTATTTTTTTTAAAATATAGACCTCTCGAAACAAATAGGCCTTTCTTATCATTATCATCAATACAGAATGGATCTATATAATTAGTAATTTATTTATTTATTTATTTATTTATTTATTTATTTATTTATTTTCAGCTATTAATTACATAGTGTTTAAACTAGTAATTCCTACAGAGGCAAAAAACTATGCCTGTTTGTAGGAAGCTGGTATAACTCTTAAGACTATAAAACTTAAAAACTACACTACGCTAATTTGTTAACTCAATGAGATCTTTTTTCAAAATAAACTGAACAAAATTCATCCTTAAATAAGATAAAAAGAGTAAACTAAATCTATCAAAACATAAAAATAAAAATAAACATAAAAATATATATAAAATATAATTCACCCCAGAGATAATTTATACAAGATACGGTTCTATATACTTGAGATCTATTTTCAAATCACATTTCAACACCTACATTACCCCTAATCCAATTCTTTAATTTTACTTTACACGTATAATTTGAAATATCTAGTATTTTGAGATCATTATCTAGATTGTTAAAGATCTTAATCGCATTATAGTAATTATTCTTATTACTTACAGCCTTATTTACTGAAGGTAGAGCTATGCTTTTATTTCTCGTGATACTAGATGAATTTAGGAACAGGTTGGATAGTTTAGTAAAGTGAAATAGTAAGCACTCATGAGCAAATAATTGGACCAGATTGAAGGGCTTAACATTATCTCCATAGCTGGAATTAATTATTTTTAATATTCTGTTTTGCCGTTTCTGTAGTAACTGCAATTTAGTTTTGCACGCACCACCCCACGCAATAATACCATAACTAATAAGGCTGTGAAAATATGCGTAATAAATGAGTTTGAGAGAGTTAGTATTCATAAATTTAGACAATTTGTACATAATAAAAGTAAGGTACTTAGTTTTACTAATAACATACTCTATATGTCTGTCCCATCTCATATTATAATCGAATATAACACCCAGGTATTTATAAGAATCAACCCTATCTATCTTAATGCTATTGATATGTATTTGCAATGACTGTGGTACGCTATCACAATAATTGCCAAAAGTAACATAAAATGACTTATTAACATTTAATACTAATTTATTAAGAACTAACCAATCCGCAACCTTACTTAACAACTTGTTCATTTTGTTCGCCACCCCTACCCAATTGTCATCAGTTGATATAATTGCAGTGTCGTCTGCATACGAAATAGCATTATGGGACATTTCTATTAGTAAGTCATTAATATAGATAATAAAAAGTAATGGTCCCAATATTGATCCTTGTGGGACTCCAGTTTTAATCAATTCGAAATCACTGACTACGTCACCAATCCTAACTCTTTGCTTTCTGTCTTTCAGGTAGCTAGCTATCAGTTTGTTCGATTTACCTCTTAGACCATAATTATACAATTTATCTATCAGAATACAATGGTTAACTGTATCAAAAGCCTTGGCCAGGTCAAGATAGGCAATTGCAATAGGCTTGCTTTTGTCGAGGTTCTCATATATTTTATTGGAGATGAAACTTAAAGCATCTTTTGTACCTTTGTTCTTCTGAAAACCAAATTGGTTTGTGGCTAAATTAGCATTTCTAGTCATAAAACTGTAGATTCTATTGTAAATAATTCTTTCATAAATTTTTGCTATATTAGATATTAGGGAGATAGGTCTATAATTAGACATAGTCTTTCTATCCCCATCCTTATAAATAGGTATTACTTCAGATACCTTAAGCGCATCAGGCCATACCGCTTTCTCAATAGAAAGATTAAAAATATGTCTCATGGCATCAACGCTGTATTCTGAGACAATCTTTAAGGTCTTAGTGTTAATCCTATCAATGCCACCATTCTTAATTTTCAACTTATCTATGATTTGGAGTATTTCAATGTTGTCCGTGGGTTCCATAAACAAAGTGTTACTATTCATTGATGGGAGCTTAATAGTTTTATTTGACGGGACGCTAATTGATTTACTTAAGTCACTTCCAATGGAGACAAAATATTTATTAAATTGATTGGCAATTTCAAGAGGAGTTTCAGTCATCGTGTCATTATTATTATGGATCTTCTTTATATTAGAATTTTTATTATCTTTTATTCCTAGTTTGTGATTGATATATTTCCACAACTTTTTTGGATTATCTTGATTTCTCTCAACTATCTTACTTTCGTGCATGATTTTTGCTGCTTTAATAGTTTTGTTCAGGACCTTGACATATTTCTTATATTCACTAATGATAACATCATTGCTTGGATCCATCTTCATTTTATTATATAGCATTTCTTTCATGCTACATGATTTTATTAATCCACTTGTTATCCACTCACTTCTGGGCTTACGTTTATTTATTATCTGACTTGGTAGATATCTAGCATTGTCAAGGCACTTTTGAAGATAAGTAATTAATAAGTTAGTAGCTTCGTTTGGATCCTGTATCAATTCTATTGTTTTCCAATTGATGTTGCCAGAAATATAATGAAGTTTATTATAATTATAAAAGAAACTGCTATTGTTTTTAGGTTTATTAAGAATATTTTTATCTATCTTAATAAATAGCGGGTAATGGTCAGTGAAGGGCACTGTTAATTTGAAAGTTAGGGTTCTTATCGAACTACACTTGATAAATATGTTATCGATGCAAGATCCTTCATTAATACCATTGTTAGAATTAGTGAGTGAAGGTCTAGTTGTATTTATAAAGCCCGGAAAAAATCCCTTTTCTTGAAGCATGTTTAAGAACTCAATATTTGTCTGATCATCTTCTCGTATATTAATATTGAAATCACCGATGACCAAATGATTCCTACTATTTCTATAATTATTTAAGTAAATTTGCAAATTATTTATAAAATCAGAACAGGTCATTTCATATGATCTATAAATAGAAGATATTTCCAAATTGTAGTTATTACTTAATTTAATTTTTGAATTCAAAATTTTTAAATTTCCTATTTCTACGACATTAGTAATGTCATCAATCATTTCAGCTATAAAGACAACCACACCATCATTCTGGTTTAACTTACTGTTATTGTAATATATTTTGTAACCCGGTAACATATGATATCGATAATGGTCAAGACACCATGTTTCAGAACAAACTATAACCTTGGGTTTAGTCTTTAAACTCTCAACAAATAAGCATAAATTCTCAAGATTAGCGTTAATACTCCTTATATTAACATACATTATAATATTGTCCTTAATACACATGCTGTTGTTAAGAGCATCAAGATCTGAAAAAGATACTTCTTCCTGTATTAATTGATTTTGTAGATCTTCAATTAAACTAAGATTCTGCTCCATTAGGAATATGTATGTTACTGATCTGGTTCTGCTTCGCCTTCTGTGCTGCCAATGTAAATGAAGTACCCTGTTGTTCCTGAGATTGTTCCTTGATTGGTTTCCAATTTGTAGGTAATTCAGGTTTAATTAAATAGTCTGTCATTCCAATTAACTTTTTCACTCTATTTTTTAAAGTAGTACATTCAGTTAAGTCAGTAGCACTATGGTTTATTTTGTAGGTTGTTTTATACCTTGTATTATTATACAAGCAGTTAATACATTTATTAACCTTATTTTTACACATTTTTGTGTGATGATTTTCTGAACAGTTTAGACAAATAGTCTTATTTCTACACTTTAATCCATTGTGCCCAAAACCTGCACAATTAAAACATGACCTATAATCAATTACATCATAAACTTTACAGTTTTGATATCCAACAAAAATTTTGTTATTGTTATCCTTTATGTATTTGTGAATAATGGGTGGGACTTCCATCAAAACACTGTCCGTACCACTATTTTTGTTTGTATACATATGTAATACACGCCCTTTACATCCAAAATTGTGAAAATTTCTGCAGTTGATGTCTTCTTCCATTTTCTGTTTGTCCAATTTAGCACAGTTGTCAATTCCAACAATCTTAACTTTAGGTTTCATCAGTTGCTCTATTTTTATGGTATAATCATCACCAACTTTATTTTTAAGAAGTTTTTCCATATTGTTTACACTTTCTACGTTCATACAATTTATAATTAGCTCATCGTCACTCTTCTTATAGATTTTCTTTGCTTGGATAGATTTATCATTGATAATGTGCTTTAGTACATTATCCTTGATATCAGATCTGTTTTCATTATTTATTCTCTTAACTATAATCTTTGATAATCTTTTGTTATGTGGTATTGTATTGCTTGTTATCTCTGCAAATGATATCTTTTGCTCCTCTGTATTTTGTTGTTTATTCCTTAATTCAATTAAAAGTGAATTCTTCTCCATTAATTCTTTATTAAGCTGTTTTAGTAGTATATTTTCTCTTCTCAACGTCTCAAAATCTGTATGTTCCGTTTCATTTCGTAATTCTTCAAGCATTTCACTCTTAATTAAATCCCGGCTGTTAGTTTTTAGCTTTGCAATAATTAATTTCGCATTATTGCAAAGTGTCTCATCATTCTCTCCTTCCCAATTTAAGGTTATGTTTTGATCTATATGATCAGGACATACTACCAGAGTATCAGTAACAAATTGAGTATCACTAAGTCTTTGAAAATCACTTGTGTGATAAACACCTTCACAAAAAATACATATAACTATCGCAACTTTTTGTTTAGGATGACATTTATAAAATTTATCACCAGGTTTGTCAGGAGGTTGTTTCCCACCCGGCGCCATTTTCTTTTCTTATTTATTTCTTATCACATTATATAATTAATTCATAGGTTTCATGTACAATACGAAAATATTATTTTTCCGATGTTAATACAACTTTTTATATCATACATTTACGTTTATAACACGTCCTTTACATAATAATTTAATTTAACTTTTCCTTTTTTATTTGTACGCAAATATTTTTCAAAAGCTATCCCTAAAAAGACTATAATCAGAAAAAATGAACAAATTATAAATCCAAATAAATAATTCTTAATGTTACTGATATTTAAAAAAATGCACTGTTAGTTTAAGAGTTTGATTTCGAAGATAATTTCTATCTATTGAATAGCAGAATTTATTCGAATAAAATTTATACCAGTATATTAGATAGTATTAAAACAATTTTGTGAAAAATATAATAACAATATCTGACGACGAGAACACAAGAAAAAATTAAATACGCTAAAAGGAAATCGAGAAACGTTTATAATTTTTTTCTTCATATTCCCGTGGTAAAAGGTAATTGCTAAAGTTTTTACAAATACATTAAGGTATTGCCTATTACTAGTATAAATTTCATTTAAATCGGAAAAGCCTATTAAAAAATAAAAATTATTTTCAAAAAGATTCATTCACTTTGATATACGTATGCAACTTTACATACACCACTGAGGAAAAATTTTAAATTCAATTTCGAAAAAAAATTACATCTTTTGAATGGCCGAACAGATTCGAATTAAAAATTTATATTAAATAATATTTAAACGTGTTTGTAGAAAAAATACTAACAAAATCTGACGACGGGAACACAAAAGAAAAAATTAAATACGTTAATAGAAATTTCAAAAACGTTTTGAATTATTTTCTTAATGTTCCAGTAGTTGGATATAATTACAAATTCTTTTACAAATACCTATCACTTTTATAAATTTCATTCGAATCGATACAGCCAATTAAAAGATAAAAACTATTTTTGAAAATTTATTTGTATTTAATAATTGTTTTATTTTATATTTAACTTTTTTACAAAAATTTAGTAGTATTTGCCCATCTGACACAACTGTGAATTGTACATCAACATTATTTAATTATGTATCTATTAATTAGATTTGCATGTTTCAGTTTAAAAACATTTCAACAAATTAATTAGTTAAACGAAACGTAATACTGCCTTTAAAATTACATATTATGTGATGTGACGTTATCAACTAATTAATGATTGATTGATCTTTTAGAATATTATACCTAATTAATATGTAACTAATTAAAGAAGCTTTAATTCATTTACTTGTTAATTGATTTGCTTTAATTTTGGAATGATAAAATCCTCTATATACATTAATAATAACGTTTTTCTTATTATGGTAACTTTTACGTAATAGTAATTACATAATAAAATTATTTAAAAAAAATCCTAATACATACGCATATATAATGTTACAAACAAATCAATTGAATTAAAAATTGAGCCCCAAAATAGCTAAGAAATTTTTTAAAAACAATAGGAATGACTACTATACAATAACAAAGTAAAAATTTAAAAATAAATAACTCTTCAGACACCCATAGCACACTAAATGTACATACAAAAAATTAAAATAATTCAAAATTACTACAATATGGTGTGTCAAAAAAAAAAAAGGGAAATTTATTTTCCTTATTTGACTCAAATACCAAAGAAATAAATTTTAAAAGAAAATCTTGATTCAAAAAGGTTTTTCAAATCTTTATTAATTTATCATTTAGTAGAAAAACCAAATTCAGTAAAGTTATAGGTGTTTAAATCTAAAATGTGAAATTTTTTTGACACAACCGTAATCTACATCATATGTATATAATTCCCCGATTTTCCATTTCTGCCATTAATTACATAATTTGTAAATTGTTGATTAATATAATATATTTTATATCACGCGACGTTGTAGCCTTACAATTAATTAGCCAAAGGATTGAATGTAAAACATCAACAAACCTACGCGACTACTTATACTTTTAACAACTTCTTTTCTTTTTTTAGATAAATACATATTTTCCATTTTGTTTAATTTTTGTACACATCATTTAATTAATTTGTAGCGGTATGAAAATAGATCAGCTCATGTTGATATACGCTACTATTAAAACTACTATTAAGGAACAAAAAAGAACATGGCAACTGCACTCGGTCCCGGAAAAGAGACCGAAGAGGTACTATTATAAAGCAAACCCCAACGGGTGTTCCATGTCGATATTAACAACCATTTGATGTTAAATGTACCTCTTACTTAACTATGAAGAATGAGTATCAAAAGTGCCTTTTTACGATAGGTATGCTGAAGCACTTTTTAGATTACACAGAAGGAAAGACAGAAACGAACTAAAAGTGCGACACACTATTTCTGCCGAACTCTAATAAATTGACTCCAACCACTTGAAAAAGTGTTTTAAAACCTGCAAAAATTCAATTATCAATCATTCGAGATTACAAAAAAAAATTTACCTGCAATTATGTGGCTTTGGAGCATTGCCTCTGTGCCATGGCTTTTTCCAATCGCCTTCTGGCCAGCTCAGACATGGCCACAGGCCCCAGGTGTGCCGCCTGAGGAGACACCGCGATAGCCCTAAAAGTAGCAGCCACAGTTTCCTTGAGATGCACCTTTTCCGTTTGATTATTGTTATCCGGAGTGGCCTTAGAACTATGCGACGTCCCCACTACCGCTCCTGGCACCTGGTGATTAACAAGGTGATGATACGTCACCGGAACGTGCTGATTAGTCACGAAAGACTTGACATTAAGCCAGGGATGATTAACTAACTGTGTGGCCGTGGGACGTCTCTGAGGTGCCACGTGTAACATGTCCGAAACTAAGGCTTTCGCCTGTTGAGAAACCAAACTCCAACGGCCCCCCTTTAGGGAGAAAAGACCATTAAAATGATGTTAGTCTGAGAGAACGGGAAAGTCCTTACGGTAAAGTCGAGTCTTCCGGAGCTTATTCTCTGCAGGATTTGCTGGGGACTGTCTTTAGGGGCTGTAGAAAAGGGGCAACGGCCTGACAACATTATGTAAAGCACGACACCTAACGACCAAATGTCGCAGGCAGCGTCGTAGCCCTGGCGCTTCAGTACTTCGGGGGCAACGTAATTGGCCGTGTAACAGGGAGTCATTAAAAGACCGTTGTCTGCCCTCAACTAAACACAGAATACAAATTTAATTAATACATAACTATTAAGAAAGAAGACGAAACTCATACCTGTTTTGCGAATCCCATATCACAGATTGTAACGCTTTCTGGCACACGAGTTTCAGAGGCAAAGATGATATTGGAAGGCTTCAGGTCACGATGTACAACCCCATTTTCATGTAGATAAGCCACTGTGGTAGCCAAAGTTCTCAGAATAGCCGCAGCCTCAGGTTCCGTCAAAAACTCCTAAAATAATAACATTAAGCAAAAAAAGGCAATCCTCTTAAGTACATACTAAAATTACCTTCTTCATAATATATTCTAATAAATCGCCTCCTCTCAAGAGCTGCAACACTAAATAAACCTTCCCTGCTTCTTCATAGACACCTTTCAAAGACACTATGCCAGGATGCTGACCGTACCTCAATAGAATATCTACTTCTTCCCTACAATCGCAACTACTTCTATCTATTATCTGTAAAAAAAAACATACAAAAACAAAGTTTTTAAAACTTTAAAAATGAGGTCACCTTAACGGCATAATGTTGACCTGTAGCCCTATGTCTGGCGTGTCTGCAGACGCTATAACTACCAGTACCAAGAACCCCTAACAGTTCGTATTCTTCATTAAAACTATTGGCACTTGTTCGAACAGACTTGTAAGGAGTCTCACGGGTAACAGTTCCTTCCTCGAGAAGACCAGGAGCAACGAAACTAAATCTGAAATTAAAATTTTAAAGTAAACTTAAAAAAAATCTTGATTATTTTGCGTTCAAAGTACCCTCTAAACAGTTCGTGAGCATTGGCACTTGCTGGGACGCCGGGGGAGTCCCTCGGCGTCTTACTGGTGAACTCTGAGTCGAAATAATACGCTTCGTCGGGTCCTAAAACAGCCGGTTTGAACGGGGGTCTGATCTTTTTGGCTAGTAACGCGTCCCAGTCTATCGTGACGAAGAATTCGTGCCTCTTTAAATCCTGCAAACAGAAATAAACTTCAGTTACTATTAAGATAAGTATGTATCTCAAAATTACCTCAATTCCTTCTGCACCAGCTCCTAGCCTATTTGCTGGGTTCCTCTTGAACAGGGCTCTCAAAAGGCTTTGTGCTTCGGAGCTCAAGTTGGCAGGCATCCCCAATTTGGCCTTTAAAATCAAAGTCATCGTATCCTTTCTGTTTGCCCCTTGAAATGGAAGCCCTCCTGTCAACATCTCGTACATAAGAACCCCAAATGACCACCAGTCCGCGGAAAACGAATGACCCTTGCGATTCACCACTTCAGGGGCCATATACTCGACCTACAAACAATTATTTTAATAAATAAACGTCCGAATACGAAAATTAATGTCTTTTTTAGTTCTTACTGTTCCACAGAAGCTGTAAGTTTGCCCCTCTTCGACCGGTAACTTGGACAGACCGAAATCTGTGAGCGCTATGTGTCCCTCAGAATCTAAGAGAACGTTTTCCGGTTTCAAGTCGCGATAAATTATCCCCAGCGAGTGCAGATGGTGTAGCGCCAAAGCCAATTCTGCTAAATAAAACTTGACGTCTTCTTCAGTGAACATTACTTCTTTGCTGAGCCTGGAAAATAAGTCGCCTCCTCTGAGGAAGTCGAGTATCAGGTACAGTTTGCCAGCAGTTTGAAAGGCGTAGTGCAATTTGACTATGAAAGGGTGTCCCACGTCTGCTAATATGTTCCGTTCCATTTTCGTTCTGTGTCTGTCGCGAATCTTGAGCGTCGCCTTTTTCAATACCTTCATGGCGTACAAAGTCCCGGCGTCTCTTCCGTAGACCTTACGTACCAAAAATACCTTTCCAAAAGAACCTTCTCCCAGAACTTTGAGGAGTTCAAACTGGGAGGGATCGGCTTTATCGTGACCCTCTCGAACGATCTACAAATTATATAAATATTTCGGTCTCTCTTGTGATTAGTTTAAAATTTGTGGGCTTATGAACGTACCTCTCCCAGCTCAATTTCATGTTCTCGTTCCCCATTTCCCTGGTTGTCTTCGCCTCCTCCGCAGGCTCCTTCATCTCCATCTGCAGACTAAAAAAAAAGTAGATTTATTAATCGCACAGGAACACGAAATACACTATAATAGTAAATACGTTGCATGCCATTGCTAGAAAAGCACTTTGTGAAAAATTACTTCGTTTCTGATTACAGGATTATAATAGATTAGTTCTTATTTCAGAAAATAGTAAACATAAAAACAAAGTTAGAGTTTACAATCAGAGGACTAACTCACACAGTGAATAAGTTCGTAAAGAGTATTTTAATTCATTTAAAAGCTGAAAAAACAGTATAATATAGTGATAGTGATTAGAGAACATCTGTTACTACAACACAACATTAATATCTTGATCTTAAAATAGCTGTGAGACATCAGGGTAATAAAACTATCATAATGAACAGTAAACAGGTGCATGTCTTAAAAAAAATGTTTTACATTGTTTATAAACGTAGGAAATGTTTTGCCAAAGTAATGACAAGTTTGTCTGTTAATTGAAACGTAAAATAGACAAGATTATCTGCTGAAATAGTTGTCTAACTCGAAAATTTATTGAATTTACTTGAAATATCCCTTTAGTAACAAATAAGGATGTAAGAAAGGGTAATAAATATACGATATATCTATTGACAACTCCTTTGTAGAGTTTGTAAGCATTTTTATGGCCGTAAGCACCCCCATAGAGTCACTTAAATTGTGTGTAGACGACAACTTTGGCAAATTATTTAAAAAAAATCAAAAACTACAAAAAAGCAATGAAATTGGAGTGCATAGTTATAGCCTGTTCATGCAAAAGTGATTGCTATACTTTTTACGTACAGAAACGATTCTTATGGATCTTGAAACTCCAAACGCTGCAAATTTGAATAAAAAAACGTTAAAATCCAAAAAGGAACATACATGCTAAACGGAATTACAAAAAATAGCTCGAAAATTTGTAAAAATATTAAACCACTGACATAATTAATTAAGCAATTTCGAAAAAACAACATGTTTGACTTACTTCTGTGTCTGCATGATGCATTTGCCATGGCTCTGTGCAATTTGCGAGTGGCATATTAAATCTGCCTTTTCTTGTACCACATCTGTTAAACTTCAAATAATACTTTTATTGTTACTACCTATTAATTAATTGTAAATAAAATTAATTTGCTGCCGATTCACAATATTAACAAACCTTACACACACATGCACCAAGCCCCACCAGTAAGACAAAGACAAAACCTACTAAACAGAGACGAAAAATTTAGTACAAAATCAAAATCGAAAACGATGTTGCCATGTTGCTTAAGTTAATCACATTTAATTAATTCATTCCATTAATAACATTTACTTGAATTTTTTATTAACTTTTTCCTAAAAGGGATTTCCTTGCATTTATCTACCGGTAATAAAAAACCTAATAAACTTATTTTTTGTCAACAGTTAATATTAGGTTATTTTATCATAACCTCAAAAAAATTCAGTAATTTAATTGAAATAATTAAATAATTTGCTTAAAAATACATGTGAAAGTGCTGTTAGGTAATAAACAGTGGATGAAAAGGGTGTCTCAAGGGTGTTTTAAATTAAAAAAACACTTATTTTGTCTTTCTGCGCACGCATGTCTGAGGCGTAACGGTCACCTACGAAGTTATTTCCGGAACAAGCCAGCAAGTTTTATTTTCTTCTTCGTGGAATTCTGCGCAAGTATAAACGCGTTCTCTAGTCATGTGTGTGCGTTGTATATAGAAACATGGAACAAGGTAAGTAAGCAGCACGCCTTTTCTAAGAGATTATTATCCATTTTTTCTTTAAAATTGCTTTTTACATTACATCTGTTATTTATTCATATCTCTTGATAATTGTCTTGTTGGCTTCAGTTTTATGTATTTCAAATTGGTGATATTTCAATAACCTCTCTCCTTAATTAAAGTATTTAATCAGGTTAGGATAGTTATCAGAAAATGAGATATAAACAAAAAGGATTTATATTGTTTATTGTATAATAATAATTAAGTACAGTTGAACCTCGTTAAGACGTAAACTTTTTAAGTTACTCAGCTGTATACCTTACATTTGGATTTACTAGTTAAAAAGAAGTTTAAAAGTCATTAACTCGATTTTTTTTAGCATTTCCTTTGAAGTTTGAGTTACTAAGATTCCAGTGTAATTTTATGAACTGTATACTGTGCCAATTGTTGATATATCTTTTATTTTTTGTCCCTAGTACTTAACACAACCAACAATAGTTGGTATCATCTGAGGCTGGACAGTGAAAGTTCTAGGACCTCGGAAGCAGATACCGAAAGTGTTCTTAGCCTTCAGGGCAAAGAAACTGGTAGGATCAGGGATCAACCCTTACTTGCACCTATGCTAATCCATCTTTTGCAGACTTGGCGCAAGATACGCCTGATACGGATACAAAATCTGAATACAGTTCAGATGAAAATATCTATGAAGTTGAATATGAGGTTGCAAGTCTCTCTGGAGATGAAAATCCTCTCTTGGAAGACTCCTCCAGTGGCTCAGAGGTAGTATTTACTTTTATAATTCAAAATATTCTAACAATTATTTATTACAATGTTTTGAACAATTATTTGAGCAATTTTTGATGATATAGGATATGTTGGTGGGAGCAGCAATAGCAGCTGCCATCTGTGATGCCTCCATGGAGGCTTGGATAACAGACGGAGAGGATTCGGACACGTCGTTGGAGGAAATAGGACTCGGCCGGACCGATTTTTCGACTTGCATTCAATGCAAGTCTCAAAACGACAATCCTCGATTCAGTTATTGTGAAAAATGTTTTCAGGTTAGCTTAAAATGCCAAAAATTTCAAAGGTTTGCTTGGTTTTACTGACTGTTTACCTTTCTAATTAACGCCCCTTTCGATTACACTGAAGATGATTCAGTTGTAGTTTACATGTTTCAACTTGCAAACACTTTTTCCAACTGTTTATTGTCTGGTATCAGTGCATCATTATCTCTAATTGGTTATTAAATGATAGCAATAACTGACAAAACATATTATCTTGTACTGTGAACTCACTTTTCTTTATATTTACAAACGTTTATCTACCACAAGAATTCCTTATTTTATCTAAAATCAAAAACACTGATCCTCTTATTTATTTATTTATTTACTTCGATTGCTTCAGTCGATTTTCTAAGGAAATCGTTACGTTTTGGTGTCCATTTTATTTCAACATTTTTTAGAAAAACAGTCAGTAAAATCGACGCATTACAATATCGTTAATGTGTCGGCTATCATGCGAATCTCAAAATATTAGACAAAAAAGCACAAAAAAAATTAATTAGGTATGAAACTGTTGCCTGCACAAGTGATTGTACAGTGTTTGTTGTGAACTTTTCTTAAAATGAACTCTACAAAAAATAATGGGGTTTGGGGGTGGGTTGGAAAGGGGCGTTATCAAAGTGCTAAAAATATTGTAATAGACTTGCAAGCATGTAAATGCATCATATTTAATATTATAAAGTGCGTAAAGAAGTCTCTCTCTGAAGAAGAATGTATTTTGTTTATTTGCGTCATTTTATCATTTAAAAAGACTTTTTCGCGGGCTGTCGAAGACTAGAGGGTAATTGTCACACTTGATATCCTGAGGGTAAGAATGTTTCAAGTCACTTTACTTTTTATTTTAATGCATATCGATTTTAATTCGTTTTTATCTAGGGGGTGGTGTTGCAAGGTAAATTTTACATTTTTATCATTCACTTCTTTTACATTAATTTTTAATACATAATATATTAAGGGATTTACATAATAATTGAAATTCCCTTAAAATAATTTCGTTTTTTCTCTATTATCGAATGTTTCAATGTGTAACGTTTTAATCCTGTAAGTTGGTTAATTTATTAACTGAGAATTGTTACACATTGAATCACCCTGTTGTAAGGTTTGAAAATGAATCTTTTTGAAGGTTTTGGGGGCGTAAAAGGTGTATTTGTTATGTACTTTTTCTTTGGTTCTATGGAAGGTTTGTTACCAATTGCCATTTGTTCGAAATGTTTACTGACAGTGTTGAACATTGGCATCATTAATTTATTTGTTTAGAGGTGCTGGCAATGCAAGATGCGCAAGAATTTCAGTGGTTTTCCACTGTGCAGCACATGCTATAAGGTGTGTAATTTATTACGTTTACTTTCAAAAAAAGGCGATTTGTTCGTTAATTATTTTGAACAAAAAATATCCTTGTTTCAACTTGTATTCCAGAGATTCCTGACGTTTACATACTCATAATCGTATCAGTCGAAGTTGATAATCCACCTCAATTGTTTACCAACGATTTCATATATTGATAATACAATAGTAATCAATTTCGGAATATTATTCTGGTTTTGGAAAAAATACTTACTTACTGGAAATTTTAAACAAAAACTAAATGCAACCTGTTTAATTATCAGTCTATTTCCGTTTTTAAAAAGTGTGGGACAGGATTAGATGACGCTTTGATTGCTACGTATACTCTTAAACACTTTGTTCAAAATAATTAATAAAATTAACATTACCTCTATGAGATATTTAAATTAACCTTTGGTATGTTTATTTTAATTTCATTTTCAATAAATTATGTCACATAAAAGACCCCATACGATTCAACTGTCCTAATTTTAAGTTTATATCCCCGTTTTGATCCAAAACCCTAAAAATATAAGTATGCCAAAGGTTAATTAAGATATTACTGCACCGTCAACTTAAAAATCAAAAATAAGCAAATAAAAACAACTTTTCTTTGTATAACGTAATAACTTTCCATTTTCCATTAAGTAAGAGTTCAAAATTTCAATAAATAAACGCGAGAGAAACTGGTGGTTGGGGAGATTGGTTGGCATTTAAAAAAAAAAAAACCGTTTTGCAGTGAGTCGTCGCAACTTTTGCGTCTTTATTTTCAAAATTCAGTAGCATATTTTTGATCGACAGGCTAGGAAAACGTTATTCCCGCCGAGACCTCGCCGCGTCCGCCCTCGTAACAAGAAAACGTCCGTCCACGATAAGAACAACGTCAAACCGCCGAAGCAGCCCATTGCCCTGGCGAACCTTCGTTCCTGTCTGAGCGGTTTGTCCCAAGATTCTGGGGTGGGATCGAGCCAGGAACTGCCCAAACTCGATCTGAACAACATCGTGGTCCCGAAACATCTCAGCGACCAACTGGCCACCGCCAATAACCGGAAGAGGACCATCAGCGACGGATCCGACAGCTTATTTTCAGACACCGATCCGGAAACAACCAGCAAAAGGGCAAAGATTGATAGTGGGGAGATCAGAAAAGGAACAAAACGACACTTAGACGAAAACGGTTTGGATGAATCTAATAAAAAAGCGAAAATTGACGATTTGATTGAAGAAACCATCGAAAAAGATAAAGGAAACGTTTCTGTGGTGAATAACGAAAGCGTCGCTTCTTCTAGTGGTTCAGGGACTAGAAATGTAACGGTTAGCGAACGAGTCGATGACGAAACCATTTGTGAAACTAAAAGTAACAACGAGACGGATCAGGGAAGGACTAACAGTGCGTTGCCAATGAGGAATGAAAAGACGGGTGTCGTCCTTTCGGAACCGAAAGAATTGTGCATCGTGTGCAACGTTCAGCCTAAAAATAGTATTTTTTTGCACGGTAAAACGGGTCACATGTGCTGTTGCTACAGATGCGCGGTAAGGACGTGGCATACCTTCAAAGGTTGTCCCATTTGCAAAATGCGGGTGCAGAATGTCGTCAAGGTGTTCGTTTGCAATTAAATTGACTCAAATGTGTATATTAAATATTAAAAGAGTGCAAAGAAGATTAAATTAATATATTCCAGTCTTAGATGATAGTTATCTGTAACAACTACTACCGTTTATTTATTTGTTGTTTGATTTAAAGTTTGCCATTAGTAAAATGAAGTTTGGGTGGGACGGGGGGCTTTACATTTATTAGTTTCGTCAGTTTGCTTAGGTTTTTGGAGACTTCAATTTCTACAATTTGTCTTGTAGAAAATTGCAAGTTAACGCATTGATACGTGTGCAGAATTTGCATATTTTTTCATTAGAAATCGAAATAAAAAGATGTAAGTTTAACCCAGGGTTAAATTTTTCTTTTCTTTTTTCGTTTTTGTGCAATCGTTTTCCAAGTACTTTTCTTATTTAAGAATAAATTTGCTATTACTATTATTATTATAGATTTGTAAACAGTTCACAATTGATATTTCTATACCGAAATAATTTCATTTGGAATTTTCTTTAGATACGAATTTTTCGATTTTATGTTTTGTTCGAACGGGGGAAATGTTGAGTTTGTTGTTGTGCTGAAGCCAAATTTTCTTGAAATTGGTACAAAAATTTTCTTTTTATAACTATTATTACTGTAAGCTGTTGTTAATAAATATTTCTCTCTTTCATTAACGATTCTGTTTTATTTAATTCAAAGTTAAAAAATTAAAATTTCGGTTACTAAAGTTAAATAAACAAAGTAAATAATTTGTTGTTGTAATCGTTTACAGTTTGAATGGTAAGCACCCTTATAATTAATTAAAAATATTAATATCATAAATCCAAATAATATTACAGATTAATTTGATTAGTAACAAGTTATTTTAGTCACTATTATAAAACTAATACTTTAAATTTAATTAATAAGCGATTCATTAAAAACAAAATTTTTTATTCTGTAATGAAAGTTGCCTAAAAGTAACTACGTTATTTGAAGAAAGTTGGATTTATTACGAGATAAGATGCTATTATACATATGTAAACTGCCCCTTTTTTCCTTCCCTTCATAATTAGAACCCTCATATGCAATTATAATAGCCAGACTACTAAAATAAATGTACTTTAATTTTTCTTTCTGCAACCCATAATACATCATTATAACTCCCTTATAAACATTAGACTTTTAACTACTATTAGACGTATATAAATCATCTTCCTCTTCGTTATCATCTTAATTAAAATCCTCATAATTATTTAAAATGACCAAATTGCTAAAGGAAACTTTCATTTCTTTGAAAATTCACTAAAAGCCTTATAATGTCATAGTGGTTGTATAACTCATGTTTTTTTTGGCAACCCACAATACGTCATTAGACTTTTAACTATTATTAGACGCATATAAATCATCTTCCTCTCGTCAATATCTTAATTAAGGCCCTCACAATTATTTAAAATTGATTAGACCTAAAGGAAACTTCAATTTTCTTAAAAATACCCTAAACTACTTGTAATGTCATAGAGGTTGCCTAACGCGTATTTTATTTCTTATTTTCTGCAACCCACTATACACCATTAACACCCCCTTTAAGAAGATTAAACTTTAAACAAGTTTAGCAGTTATCAGGCACATCAAAACCACCCTCGTTCCCATCCTTATCATAATTAAAACCCCTTATTTATTTACAACGAAGGAATTAACAGAAAAAATCAAGGTCCACCCTCGTTAACCCAGGATTAGTTAGACACCTAACAAACTCCCTGTATTCCTGTAGTTTTGAATTAATACTAATAAATAATAGACAATTGGAAGATGATGATGATATTCATGACTTAATCGGTTTGGTATGTGGACGCATATCACTGTTATTTGTGTTCCCCACCATTCTCGTCGAAGCCGACAAGTTTTTAGCTTCCACGAGGACGGTGGAGGAAGGCTCCGACCCCGACCAACACCCAGTCGTCACCACTTGGGGCACCGGCGCACAAAGTAATTCTTCCGATCGAAAACAACAAAACGTTTCAGTTAACAGAAGTGAAGAACACGCCGCCAGGCAGCAGAGAAGCAGTCGAGTTCGAGAGAAGCAGCAGAGTCGTTAAGGCGTTAGCTTTTGGTTGGCAGCTGTAACTTCTGCAGCAGGTCTTTTACATTCCTCCCCTATTTTTTAAACTCTCGTCCCTAAGCACCATATCGAGGTGAGTTCTTCTTTTTTTTTTTGTAATTTTGCTTTTACGCCCAATCGATACTTACTAAATACTACCGGTAAAAAAAAAAAGATTTCGATGGATGATGGGTACCTACCTAATAGGTACACCTTATTTGGTCGAATTGTAAAGGGTGCGGTTCAGATTCGAATATAAATTTTTTTTAAAGCATTTTGTATTTCCTTTTAAGTTTAATGTTTAAAGATATTAAAAGTTTTGTTAGAGGTTGAAAACGGTCAAAATTAAAAAAGTTATCAAATAGTTATACGAGTAAGTTTTTTTAACAAATTTTATTTATTTTTTTCTCGTAAAATACCAATTTTTTTATTTTTAAACCATAAAATATGTACTTACTTAAAATTAATAATTTAAAAGCTGTATAAGAAGATAATTACATAGATCAATTATTACACATTAAGTGTAATTAATTAGTGCTAACGATACCTATCCGGCTAATTGTATTAATTATTTTACTTATTTTTTATGCATAAGATTCATTTATTAAACGGATATTAAGTTTGTTGACCGGTATAAAGGAAGTTGTACCAACTCGACCTATTGTTATTCGTCTACAAAGTTTTCAAGAAATCGTGATTTTCATAATAACAATAATTATTTATATTCAAATTGTCCTGACTTTCTTTTATTTATTTATTTGTTTTTGTTTTAATTCAATTGTACGTGCCACAAACTACTTAATCGATGCTAAAAAGTTGCCATGTATGTAATTGTTTTTTCCTGTGATTCATCTGCAGTTGAAAATACGATAATTTGAAGAAAAAACTTTTTCGGATTCTTTTTATAGATTAGGTGCATTAAATGTTTACTTACATTTTGATAAAGAGATAAATAGGTATATCTACATACTAATTATTTATTTGTTTTCGATAAATGTTCTGTTGGAAAGTACATTTACTTACTTAAAAATCAATTTTTAGTCATTACAGGACAACGACTTAAAATATTATTTCATTTTTGTTTTTATCGATTGCACTTTGTTTAAAAGTTCGTCAAATGTTTGGCACCTTCGTTTTTTTTTCAGTAGTCTTCTTTTTTTTTTCACTATTATTGATTATATTTTGTTAAAAAGTTCGTCAAACATTTAGCACCTTCATTTTTTTAATGATTTTATTTTTTTTAAATACCTATTATTTCTCATTCAATACAATTTGATTGCTTATTGTGTTATATAGAAACAGCATTTTTTAGAATGCATTTACTTATCGTGGGTTAACATTTGCAATTTATCGTAGGATTTAATTATTTCAAGCAAAATTTACCTTACTTACATTAGCACTATTTTCTTTATTTGGTGTATTGCAACTTTTCTTTTTATATCACTCGTTTGAGAATAAATTTCCTTATCAAGAAAATTAGTCACTGGTGTGACGTTGGTAACTCGATCGTTAGCTAATAATTTTGCATTTCTGCCTTCAATTTTATTATTTGTTTAATCAAAATTTGAAGCTCTGAAATTACAAAAATGTTGACGATAAGGAATAAGGGAGGATTTTAGTGACGGGCTTCTTTTTCCGTTCGAATTCGCGAATTCCCTCAACGGAAGGATAATCAAACGAAATACGAGAATAAGAGGGTGACCATTATTGTAACCCTTGTCACAATTGCCAGTTGGGTTGGGGTTCGCAGAATACAAGAAACATGTATAAAATTCACCCCAATTCGAATCGATGCATATTTTAGACATGAACTGAAGTAATAAATGTCTCAGTTAACGCAAAATTGCGGGTATTAAACGAATTTTATTATTATAAGTGTCCATAAATTAATACAAACTTATTATTTTTTTTATGATTCATCTACGTATGTGTAGATATCTTATGAATTACCTATACATAGATACAAATGTGTAGGTATGTGTAACATTAATATTGATATCGAAATCGAAAACTTTGTTTATTGTGTTGATACTATTTAACAAAGTTCTGTTTATAAATACATTAATTGTTTACATTGTTTTTCTACTGAAACATACATTTTTATGTTTGCTGATATTTATATAATGCTCAATTAGATATTTGTTTATAAATTTTTATTTTCGTATTTAAAAGTATGACCAAAACATTGATATTCTTTTCTAATCATCTCATATTAGTTTGACTACATAATTTCTTTAAATAAATAAATCATTATTGTTGGCACATTTGTCTTTAAAAGCCTTTAAAATTCCGTAATTGTTAAAAAAAAACAAAACCCTCCTTAATATTTTGTTTTCCAACTTTTCATTTGTTTTTAATAAAATTGCTTCCCCGTCACAATAATTTTTAAAACGTATCCGTTTCCTTTCGTTTTTTTTTTTGTTTTTCGGAAGTATGTAATCTTATCCCTTACACCTACACATATAGGTACATGTATAAACGTTTATACATTGTATGTACGTATCTAGTCATAGTTTCTCATGTTACGAATAGAATTAGAATAGTGAATGAACAGGTTGCTTCCGTCTAAAAGTCATTAAAGCCCCTAGAATGGAATGTAAAACCGACCACAAAAAGCCAAGTAATTAAATCCTTTAGCCTACAACCGGCTCTTTTGTAATACGTTCCCCTTTTATAATATGGTAGAAAACTTTTCTCGTTGACTTTTCGAACGTTAGGTAGGTACTTTTATAAGTACTCGTATCAAGTAGCCCGAATCAATAGCTTAATGAAAGGGGAAGAACAGAACAGAACAGGAAAATCATTATAACAAACAAGAGAAAATCGACAACAAAAAAAAAAGAGAAAACTGCCAATAATTGTAGCAAAAGCAATACATTTCTTTCCTCATTTGTTTCTATTTTTTTTTTAATTTGTTTTGTTTTGTTGTTTTTTTTGCAATGGTCATAAAACAGTGTGTGCAAACAATGCAGAAAATTCAATTAGTGCCCGCAAATTCGTTGTCTCATTTGTTAATTATATATTTTAGCACATAAAAGAGTACATAATAGGTACATATGTACGTGGTGTGGTCATTGCAAGTTCACCGCTTCTACGAATGAATAAGTACATAAAAGATCACCAAAAAGAAAAAAAAAAAATCTGAAAACTCGCCTTGTTGCTTTTATGTTATGCAAGAATTTTCGGGTACGTGAACAATTGACAGTAATAATAAAACAGTCGAGTCGTTATCGAATTGAAAAAGCAGAACTTGGACCATTGTTTCTTTTCTTTACGTGTTTCGAATTTTAATAAGCCATCTTCACATGCTTAATTAGTCATACTGTTGTAATACAACCGTATGGCATTTATTCAAGTCAAATTCGACACAAGTAATTAATTGTAGATAATTAAAAAGTGGATTACTGTCGAATAATTTGATTTAAAAAACTTGTATGTGACCAGAACGAAAGTTATTGAAACTTTTTTGACGTTTTTTTCTCGAAAAATAAGAAATTGTATTACAAAAAACAACTTGCAGAAAGCAGCTGTGAGATTTTACTTCATACTTTCTCGTCATAAAGTGAAATTTGCTTGTCAGTAAAGAAATAAACCTTGACATTACGAGATTATTTGCGGTATTTCAAAAAATTTCTCCTTTTTACTCTGAAATTAAAATTATACCGTCATTTGTTAATTAGTTTTGTTTAAAAAAAAAAACAAACAAAGATCGTTATGCAGTTTCATCAAAAATAAAAAAGGACAGTTTATTTATAAATAGATATGTATCGAAATGTTTTCGTATTCATTTTTTTATTTGTTCAAATGTTTCTTGTTGTTAAATAAATTAATCGTTATAAAACCGATAAAATCGAGTTTGATGAATAAAAATAACGCTTACAACATTTAATTGGAATCCGTGGATAATAAAATTTCTCAACACACAAAATCTTTATCAGAGTAGAATTTTCTTTTTCTGTCCCACAACAAACGGAAGTCCTAGATTTGTTTGTTTGCTGATGGACAGACATTTGTTTCATTTTCAACAGTATTATCTCATTTGTTTTTGTTTATTTTTATCTATCACCCAGTTGGAAAGCTTCTAATTCTCAAATGCGTCAGTATAACGACTAAAACTAGGTGATGGCTAACTGGGGACAATTTACGTCAACTTGTTGCAGTTAGTTTTGTTACCATTTTTATAATACATAGATATTAAATATGTACCTATATAAGTTAGTTAATTTAAAATTGCAAAATTTCGATTGTTCGCCATTTGTTCCGAATTTTTATTAATTTCGACCTCGAATTTCGCACGATCTGGAGCCATATGTTCCTCAGAAAAAAACATATGGCGTCCCCTTGATGTTTGAGTATTGGCCCCAAGCACCAAGTACCAAGACTGTATCCAGGCCACGTTAGAATTACACTGAAGTAAAGTATGTTAGCCTGGTTACACCTTATATGGAAGTAAAGACTTATATACATAATATACACCCATGTAGGTACATAAGTACACGTACCAATGGGTATAATAACACAATGTATGGGTATGTCAGATATAATGGACAATTTGAAAACCTGCGTACGAAATGGCGCCTGAAGATGAATCATGCACGAGACGTGTAATTTAATGATGGCTCTAAAATGTTGGTACCTACCTGTTTTCTCTCAAATCGCGTAGCCCATAAACTTTTAAACCCAGTCTGGAGTCAGCATATTACAAAAGTTTAATCAAATCTCCAATTTAAAAGAACTGGGTTAATGGGGTTGGTTTTTTTTTGGTCCACTTTTTAGTTTCAGTTGTTTTAGTTTAAGAAACAAATTTGTAGTGCATTTGTTTCTAATAGCAACACGTTCAAAAAACAACTGAATTCACACGCCATATTTTGAAACAAACTCAAAACTTTTAACAAAATCGTATCGTAATAAAAGAAGACGAAAACAATTGAGATTCTTGACCCATAAAGTGACAAAAATACAGGGTTTTTGGTTTTAAAAATTGAAACAGTTAACATTTAAATTAGATGTAGGTACCTAAATTTTTTAAGTCAACTGAATATTAATGTATCGAACGGCCCAAAAGAAAGAGATAAAATTCCATAAACCGGTTCAAATTCAAGAGGTCACATACACGATGGTACCTACCTACATGGTACATGGTAGGTATTAAATAATACCCACCCAACACATCAGCCCACACTGTTGTCAAAAATTTAATGGATATCTTTACCTTTTCGTAATAAAGATACTGATGAATAATTATCTAAAGTTTAGTACTTATCGTTAGTTACCTAAGAAATTAATTTTATTGTTTTCTTTTGTTTCAGATGTCTTCCTGCCCAGCACCACCTCCCGCTCTTAAGGACCTCCCGAAGGTCGCAGGTGACCTTAAGAGCCAACTGGAGGGATTCAAGACTGATAGCTTAAAAAATGCTCCGACACAGGAGAAAATAATCCTTCCATCTGCAGAGGGTAAGTTACCAACTACCAAATACATACTACTATTATTATTATTTAAAACAATTGAAAACGTTTTCTTTTGTTTTCGTTTAACTAAAACGAACAAATGAAAAAAATTCGGTATTTGTTTGTTTTCTTTTAGAAACAAAAGAAGTTTAACAAATTGTTATACCTATTATTATTTAATATAATTGTTAGATTTAGCCCAAGAACGTACCCATAACGCCCTCATAGCGGGGGTGGAAAATTTCAACTTCTCCGTACTCAAACGTACCGATACCAAAGAGAAAATAGTGTTACCAAATGCCCAAGGTAAAAAAATAACGAGGAGGGTGATAGATAACACTTTAACAAAAAAATAAACAAATAAATAGCTAAACAGGAAAAACTACCCCCGAAATGTTTTCAGCTTCTTTAACTCTTTATAACAACTAATAATATTAGTGTAAATATTAGGTTTTGTTGGTTTGCTAATGCCTTGCGAAGCTAAATTAATTCTAGCAGCTAACATGAAAAGTTTAAAATATTTTTTTTTTTAAATTCATTAAAAAATTATAATTAATTAAAAATAATTATTTATTAAACTTGTTTTCCTCATCAATAGGTACGTATAGATTTCTTCTCTTTTTTTTTCTCTTACAATTAGTTATGCCATATGCTTATTAAAGTATATTTGCTTTAATATTATCTAAGCAATTAAACTTGTTTGATTTGTGAAGGAATAAACATCAGAAAGATCGTTTACCAGCTGTTATTATACATAAAAGTTTTCCTAGAAAACTAGTTACCTTTCTAGAAGGTAACAAATATTTTGTTTTAAAATAGAAAATTGAAGTTTATTGGACTTTCCATTGTTTTCTTACTATTTTGTTTGACGATAGTTTTTTGTTGTTAAATCTTGCAAAATTGCATTTTCATTTTGCAACGGAATGAGAAATTAAATGTGCATGAAGACAAAATGCGTATGTAGTAAGGAATTCAAAAAAAGATTGGTGCAGCTTACAAAAATAACTTCGACTGAGTTGCAGAAAAGGAACGTAAGGACCTAAATTCCTAAAGACGAAATTTTTGTCTTTCTTCCAAATTTAAGTAGACGACCAAATTAAAGAAAATCATTTTTGTCTTTTTTTAGTTTTGGGAACCAATAAAAAAAAATTGCTAGGTACTTAAAAAAAAATGGCAAACATCAGAATCGTATTATTCATTTGTTATCTGCGTATGTAGGTGCTTCATTTGTCAAAAAGAAAACAAAAGAACAAATAAAAAATAAAAGAAACGCAGTTTGTGATATACAAATTTCTTATATTTTTTATTTAAACAACTTCAACACGATAATATTTAGCCGCTGACGTCAACTGTTTTGTGTATGGACATGGTTGAGTTAATGACCCTTATGAAGTACATGCATACACAGATATTGGACATTATTTTCTTTATAAAATATGCAAATTTTTTTTTTCGTTATTCACCTATGTATTATTCTTACCAAAGAAAAAAAATGGACACTATCTATCATTTATATACATAGGTACCTACTTCCATATGCGAGATTCTGAACTACAATTTTTCAAATCGCTTCAATTAAAAAAAAAAAAATTGTCACCAAGTCCACTTGTCTTGTCTAGAATGATTCATAAAGAATTCTTTTGTCAAAAAAAAGCACTTGATTGACCATTAGAAAAATTCCAGTCCCTTGAGTCATCGTGTACTTTAGATTGGCCCCTATCCTATTGTTTCCAACCCGAATGTTCAACAACTTTAAATTTGTTTGGTGGAAATTGTTCTTGGTGATAACAGAACAATAACAATAAGTAAAAACCTAAAAACTACTCATTAGATATTACGTGATGACAAATGAAAAACTACACAGAAGAAAAATTGTTTTAAAACAAAAGATAATTTTATTTATATTTTTTTTTCAGTTGCAAATTTGAGAGCTTTCATTAATTGATTTACTTACAATTAGTTTTATTAATAATACTACACTTGATAATGCCTATAGGAGTATTAATTATTCAATTAATTAATTAAATTATTTACCTAATTTATTTTATTACCTATTGTTTGCAGATGTAGCTGCTGAAAAAACGGAAAAGGCCCTTATTGCAGGTATCGAACAGTTCGATCATAACAAACTAAAACATACAGAAACTCAAGAAAAAAATCCGTTGCCTGATAAAGAAGGTAAGAAAAACAAAAGAAAAACTTTTTTTATGACGCACTTGTTTTATGTATTAGGATTACAAAAAAAATGCATCTTGCTTTTGTTAGTGTGTGTTTGTTTGTATTTAATATCACCGTGCATGTTTACACAGGCCGCTTAAGCCCTCGACGAACATTGTCGTTTAAATTAAGTTCTAAATTTAGGCAATGACGAGATTCCCAATTTGAACGAATTTTTTTTTATTAGTTACAATTGCGCTTAATAAAACTGACACTGATTATGGCCTTGCTTAAAATCGTAAAATGCATGTTATTTTTAACTACTTGTAGCCGTTCAGCAAGAAAAAAATCACCAGAATTTAATAACTGGGGTTGAACATTTCGACAAATCATCAATGAGACACGCAACAACCACCGAAAAAGTTGTCCTTCCCAATTCAGAAGGTAAGGTAAAACAGCTTGTTTGGTCATTCGAGTCCTCTACATCCCCTAAATAATGATTAAAATTTAAAAAAATAAAATAAAACAAAATCGTATACTATAGTCTGTTTCGAGATCAAATAAGACAAATGACGAATGATATTACGTTATATAACAGTTGAAATTGAAACATATGAATGTAAAGTATTCAATTGTTATTTTTCTGGCCAAACAAACTGTTGTCATTGCTTATTTAATGTGCATGTTTGTTTTTAATTAGTTGTGCAGCAAGAAAAAACCCATCAAAGGTTATTAGATGGAGTCGAACATTTCGATAAAACTACCATGAAACACACGACCACCGCCGAAAAAGTGGTGCTTCCTGGTTCTGAAGGTAAAATATATAAATGTGTTTATTTGCATGTAGAAATGTTTTTTTATAGCCTTTGCAATTGCTTGAAGAACCACACGATTAACATATTTTTAACAAAAGAAATCTTTAATTTTGTTTTATTTACCGATTGTTTCTAATTTGCAGTCATTCAACTAGAAAAGGGCCAAAAACAATTGCTTTCTGGAATTGAAAATTTCGACTCTACAAAGTTAAAACACGCCGAAACTTTAGAGAAGAACCCGTTACCTACGAAAGAAATAATCGACCAAGAGAAGAGCGCATAATATGGCGGCCGACCGCCATTATCATCCTACTTGTATTATTAATTTGATACTTTTATACGAATTTTGATAAATGTATTTATAAAAGTTTACACGGAAAAAAAAATACAAAAAAAGAAACAAGCAACGCGCGGTTTATATGGATTTATTTTTTATCTGCGTTTATTATAAGACCCACAAATACTGCAAAAGTATGCTCACGCGTTATTTGTACTTATTTTATGTATAGCGAATGCAAATTATTATGTAATACCTTAAGTTGCATAACTATGGTGCTTTTCAGTAAAAAAAAAAAATACAAAAAATCAAATTCTGTTTTATTTCTTCTCCATTAAATAAAATTACGTTATACTTACGTAAACATTTTAATTCTTTAACGTTCTGAAAATTAAGATAAAAATGACCGATAAAAAAGGCATTAACAGGCACTGGTTAAGTAACCACTGTTTGAGAGCCACCGAATTAAACGACGCATGCTCAAACGGCACTGCGATAAGAAAAACTTTTCAAACGTCTTATTAACATCCACGTGCGTTTTAGTTTAAATGTAAATAAAAAGGTAAGAAACAATCTTTTGTTATTTAACATATTACACATTTATTAAGGCAATTGTTTGTTTCATTTGTTAAATGATGATTAAATGTTTACAATAAACAATTGAAATAATATTCATTTGTCATTAGCTGAAGGTAACAAATTCTATATATCGTAATTCATTTATTTTCCGTTTAATAATAAATTAAACTTGTCCAGTTATAATACTGAATCTGCCCAAAACGATAATGTGCTTATTTTAACAAAATTTACAGTTTCTGCTTCTGTTACGTAAACCATACCAAAAATGGCCTTTAAATTTGGAAAAAAAGGGAAAAATCCGGGGGCTGTGGATAACTGGCTCGATACTTTAGGCTACTATAGAAAAAACATAGCCTACGACGAAACGTGCTTGTTCCGGGCTGTGTCAGAACAGGTAAAACACTTGGTAGCCATTCTCCGGCTTGTCTTTGATAACAGACGAATTATTTCAGTTATATTTCTCGCAAATGTACCACGAAAGAATACGAACAGAGTGCATAGAGTATGCCAAAAACAATTTCGACAAATTTACTAACTTAGTTGAGAACGAAATGGAATGGTACGACCATCTTCAAAAACTCAAGATACACATGGTCGTTTGTGATATCATCGAAATTCAAATCATTAGCAAGCTTTATAAGTACGACAAAGTGTTATTTTTGCTATTATTTCGATTAATTTGAAATTATTTTAGACGCGACGTGTTAGTTTTTGATGGTGCACGATTAAGAGTTGAGGACATTACGAACAGCAAGTATTCAGACACTTTGTTGCTTTGCAAGACCAACGAGGACCATTACGACGTTGTTTACAAGAAAGAATATATTATGACAGCTGGTTTCTGTCAATGTATGTACCTTAAAGTCGTTATCTTCTCGTGAAACGCTAAAAAACTATTATTTTTGCAGCTATTGTGTACAGCGTTTTGTATGAGAACGTTTTCAAAATCGAAAACGTCTCGGCAATAGTCAATTCGATGCTTTACGACAAGAATGCATTTGCACTTGCGTTAAATAGCTCAAACGAAGATGGCAAACATAACAGGTCACGAAACAGGTGCCTTTCAGACAACGAGGATTCGAACGAATTGAGTAGAATTCGCGATATGGACGAAAATGACGAAGTAAAGGGCCGCAGAAGCCCAACTGAATTGCTCCTGGCCCCATTCCCCTTCAAAGTTGCCAAAGCTTTGGATCCTACGATTTACAGGAACATCGAGTACGACACGTGGATCGAAGTACGCAGAGGTGCGTTTTTCGTAAAAAACAAAAGAAAACACTTTACATAATTAAACAATGGAACACCTAGCATGGTATTGTTTAAAAAAAAACAATACGCAACGATAGTTTTTTTGTTTAGATAAAGTTAAAATAAGTACTTCTTTTGTACTTTTTAATTTCAGAGTTGCGTTTAGGCGAATGGTACAACGGTGACAACAAGTTGATATTGGGTACCCGTTGCATACTTCGCCTGAACGGCCAGGATTTGTCCTGTTACATCCAGGAGCACGTAAAAAACGAGGACAAGTGCGTGGTTTACGTAACGAGCCTTGCCGAATTCCGCACGGTTTTGTACGCCGATTTGCGGGCGGAAGACGACGCGAAACCGTGGCCTTTGCCCTACCGTTTCTCGAGGAATCTCGTCATGGGCCCCACCCCGTTGCAGCTGCCCAGCAAGGAGCACAGGAACGCGAAAAAACGCAAGGAAAAGAAACGTAACAAGTCCCCGAGCGAGAGCAGCACCCAATCGGGCGTTGCCGTCAGTAACACGTCCGATAACGTCGCGGAAGTCAACGTGAGCGCTTACGAAGGGCGTCCTTTGGTAAGTAAAAAAAAAAAAAACAAAAATTAACAGCGCATTATGTTTTTTGTTTTTTTTTTTAGCAAATGAAAGAAGAAAAAGATGTTCACGTGGTCGATATTAATCCGTCGTCTAGTCAAATGGATCACACGATGGTCCATCAGCAGCAGCAGCAGCAGCAGCAGGAGCCCGAGGTGCAATGGATGAACGAATGGGGCTCGATAACGTACGCTTCCGATTCCGTGATGTGGCCTCGGTCCCCAACCAACCCTCAAAGTCCCCATCCCTACGGTTACAAACCCGTCGTCCCTGTTTTCACATTTCCAGGTAAATACATAAAATATAACTAAAAAAAAGTCGTATCAACTTTTTTTTTTTCAGAGCCGCCCCAAAACGTCCAGTATTACTACAATTACCCGGTGGATAGCTACAACCCGTGGCCAACCCCGGAAGTGATGCCGTCTGACGTGAACTACATCCCCTGCGAGAACCTCGAAGAGGTGCAACCGACCCCCAAGTACTACTACTATCACTCCCCGACTTACGCAGCCCCCGCGAACGCGTGCGAGAGGACCGTCGTGACGGCTCCAGTCACCCCGTCCAGTCCCCAGATGGATTACTACCCGGTAATGTATCCCCAACCGCCCCATCCCGCTACGCCTATTTATTATATTCCGCCGCCCCCTCCGACCCCGATTGGGCCGCCGAAAGTATCCGAACTGGTGATTCCGATGTCCCCCATGTCGGTGTACACACCCCCGACTGACGTGCAGTACATGAGCCCGACTCCTTTCGTGTTCCCGAGCCCTCGCACCCCTCAACCTGCGTGGTATCCGTCCAACGTTAATTCTCAAGGGTTCATATTCCCCACGCCCATTCCGTCCACCCCTCAAGGAGTCGCAAAGTAAACGGTTATGGTTTATTTTATTTTTTTTACGTCGTTTAAGAATTTTCGTTTAGTTTTTATTATTTTGCGGAATTGAATGTTCAGTTGCTTTTTGATCTCATTTTTTTGTTTGAATTTTGTCCGTGGCAATAGTTTGTAGTGATTATCTATTATACAGGGTGTTCTAAGACTTAAGTAGCGTAGTACGAGTGTTAAGTACTTAATTATGATTTCAAAAATGAAAAACAGTACACTAGTCGACTTTATTAGCTTTATGTTCTTGTTTTTCGTACAAATTTAGTCACGGAACGAGCTTAGTATGATTATCTAATACTTAAAGTATCCCGTGGTGCCTCTTTTACTTCAGGGTACTTTTGGGAAGCTTTATAAGATCTCAAAAGTAGTTAAGCAATTATCATCTCAAAAGTGTTTAAGTCAATCAACAGTGCACTAACCGACTTTATTTGTTGCTTGTTTATGTTTGACGTTTCGTCTTGCAAATTTATTCATAAAACAAGATTAATGTGATTACAGGGTATCCCAAGACGCCCTTTTTACTTCAGGGTAGTTTTGGGAAGCTTTGTCTAGTATTAAGTAAATGAAATTCGGAAAATGAAACATTTAGGCAACTAATAGTGCACTTTTTTACTTATTTGTAAGTTTTTAAGTTCAATCACGGAATGAGCTTACTGTTAGTGTGATTATAGTACAAATATTCATTACACAGGGTGCCCCACAACGCCTTTTGTACTAGAGGTTAGTCATGGGAAACGTGACGTGTAGATCTCAAAAATGAAAAATTATATTCTTTCGACTTTAGTTTTTTGGATACAATCTGCCTTTTGCTTTAAATTAATAAGGATATTAATTGGTGATATTATTTTTAAAAAGTGTACGATATTTAGATAGTGATCTCTGTGCCTTAACATGACCTTAAGACAAAAAAATGTTCCTTTATTATATAGACTGTTTTAGTTAATGATGTTATAGTATATTGACCGTATACTAGTATAATTAATATTGTGTTGTTTAACTATCATTTAAATTTGTATTACTTTTTAACGAGTTACCCATTCAAAGTTTGATAAACGTTATTTTTGCAAATTTGGTTTATTATTTTCGTCGTTAATTATTTCTACAAAACAAAAAAGTATTTAAGTAATTAATGGCGATAGAAATATGTACGTGACATACGAAATGCAATTGAAAAAGAACAAACTAAAACTAATAACTTAATCGTCTTCATCTTGGGGCCCTTGTCTTGCTTTGGGTCCTCCGGCTCTTTTGGCCATGATTATTTGGTCGACTCTTAGGACGGTGGTGGCAGCTCCGACCGCATATTTCAGACCCCACATCTTGTTGACGTAAAGATCCAAAATATTCTTATCCAGAGCATCGCAAACGGACGATTCGGATTCTATATCTACCCCATAATTCTTTTTTCCTTCCTATAAAACAATAAAACGGTAACTAACAATATTTATAGACAATATATTAGAATAAAAACTTACCCTGTGAGCCTCTAGGAGCTTATCGACGACAACTGAAGAATGTTGTCCGCTATTATCGGCCAGGACTTTCGGAAAGCTCTCTAACGCATTGGCAAACTTCCTAATAGCATACTGTTCTAAACCTGAGAACGTGTCTGCATATTTAACGAGTTGAATTGCAAGTTCAACCTCTGTTGCCCCTGCACCAGGCACGAAACGTCCGTCTCTAGCGATGCCCTTGAAAGTGTTAACGCCGTCGTCAATGGCCCTTTCGATGTCGTCCATGTAGTTGTCCGTGGCGCCCCTTACGACCACGGTAGAGATGCGAGAGTCTTTCTGTTCCAATTTAAATACGACCAAAGGCGTATCGCCCCTCTCTTCGACGGCTACGACGTCGCAAAAGCCCAGTTCTTCTGCAGTTGGAGGCGACAGTTTCGGCAGGACTGTTCCGTTTACCTAAACAAACCAAAATAAAAATTGGCCTCAAACTTGAGACTTTCTTTTTGCTTACAGCTTTGCTTAGTCTTCTCAAATCGAATTTAGAGTTCAACCGAACGCCCATCATCCCGTATTTGTTGACGTAATGAAGGGCCATGTCACCAAACTTGCCACCTGATACGATAACTTTTGCCCCTGTTTCTGCAATGTCTTTAATTTGTTTCTCGAGTAGATTTTCTTCGCCACGACTGAAGTTAACCAGTTCGACCGCCGTTTTAATGAGAACTGTACCCTTGGTTTCCGTTTGCATGATGTCCACCGGGCAGCTGTAGATCGCCACTTTGGCGTCTTTTACAAAAGAGACGTCGCCTTCAACTTCACGCTTGAAAACCATCCCTTGAATAACTTCTGAGTTGCTTAGGGTCGATCCCAAAATCTTACAGACTCTGACGTTGTCAACATTGAACGTGGTCTGTTCTGGCAGGATCGAAATGCATGCTTTGGTCACCAAATCGGCGAGGATTTCTTCGTTTCCGTATTGTTTCGATTGGATTGCTGTGATGATGCCTTTCTGTACTTCTTGAACGTTACGGTGATCTTTAATTTGATAACAAACGAGTTTAGGGAGGATCTCAAGGCATTTGTCAAGGGCCTTTTCGTATCCTTCAGCGACTTCGGTAGGGGTTATTCCCAATCTGAGTAGTTCTTCGGCGCTTTCTAGAAGAGCTCCTGCCAGTATAATTACAAAGTTTGTCCCATCACCGACCTCAGAATCTTGCATTTCACTGGCCAATATCATCAGTTTAGCCGCTGGATGTTCGATGTCTAGCTCTCTTATTATGGTAGCAGCATCACTGGTAACAAACTGCTTTTCAATGTGATTGATGACCATCTTGTTCATACCGTTGGGACCATAGGCTGTCCTCACGGACTGTGCGAATTCTTTGCAGGCGTTGATGTTTCGGAAAACGGCTTCTTCTAATCCAGAAAAATACTAAACAAATCGAATTTATTATAACAAAAGAACGCCCACGACACCGTCAAAGCCACATGCTTTCAAAAATAATCATAAATAAATAAATACGTACCCTAGCTCCTTCCTTTAACATCTGGGCAAAGCCCGGCGCTTTAGGGACGTGAAGAGCCATTTTATTCAATTAAATGTTCACTGTTCTTACCGTTTTTAATCAAAATTGACGGAGCACTCACGAAATTTGCTTACGAACGGTGAACTTAACCTCAAACGTCAAATGTTGGGCACATGAAACGGGTTTTTTAATTATAAAAAAATAATTGCACACATTAATTATAATCCATTTAAAAAACAACACGCTAATTAAATCCTTCCTGTTATTTTTTTATAAGAATTATCCAGTTCAACTTGATAAGCCCACTCCACTCACTCGTGTGATAAAAAGTGAGGTTATAGGTCAAAAAAGATTGTTAGGTAATCAAAAAATCGTATTTATAATTGTTCTAACGTTTCTAAACGTCTATATTTCTTATTACTTAATTTAGAGCACTAGCAAGTCGCAAGAATGCCAGTTGCAGTTCCTGTTCCTAGGGAGTCGGCCTCGATCGAGCCCCGGGGTATAAATGCAGTCCTGTTGGGCCCCCCTGGTTCCGGAAAAGGAACCCAGGCTCCACTCATTACCCAGAAGTATTGTGTTTGTCATTTGGCGACAGGGGACATGCTGAGGAACGAAGTTGCCTCTGGTTCAAAATTGGGGGCTGATATCAAAAAAGTCATGGATGATGGCAAGTTGGTCAGTGACGACCTTGTCGTTGACCTAATCGATTCCAACTTGGATAAACCCGAGTGTAGAAATGGGTTTTTACTTGATGGTTTTCCACGCACAATAAAGCAAGCGGAAAAGTTGGATCAACTTTTGGACAAGAGAAAAACAAGTTTGGATGCTGTTATTGAGTTTGGAATCGAAGATAGTTTACTCATACGACGTATAACTGGAAGACTGATACATCCAGGTCTGTTTTGTTTTTTCCCTTCATCTTTTTTATCGTTTTTCTTTTTTTCATTTTTTGTTTGTTTGATAATATGTATAATATGTTTCCTTTTAATATTTAGGAAGCGGTCGGTCATATCATGAAGACACACGTCCACCTAAGAAGTACATGAGAGATGACATAACAGGAGAGCCCCTGATACGCAGGTCAGATGATAATATTGAAGCGTTAAAGAAACGGTTGCTTTCTTATCACCAACAGACAAAACCTCTTGTTAGCTATTATCAAGCGCGAGGTATCCATCATCTTGTCGATGCTGCAAAAAATTACAATGAGGTGTTTCGTAATATCGATAAAATTTTTTTAGAGTCGCAAAAAAAAAGAATGGCATTGTAACAAAATCAATTTCCGATACGTTTACAAAAGAGAAAACAAATTCCTCATTACAACTTTGCAAACTTTAGACTTTGGAAACAAAAAATGCACAAGCAACATTTAAAAAAATGCACAATATTAATTTTTAAGTCATTCCAAAAAAGAATTCACTTGCAGAAACGATAGTTGTACAGCCAGAAGTAATGTAAATGTATATATACGGTTTTAATGAGTGTATTAGGTGTAAGAAAAAACAATTGGGGACAGTATTGGAAAATAAACAAAAAATTAACGATATCTTTTGTTTTATTTGCTGTCTTCAAAAGTTTTGTTTTTTAGATGTTCATTTGTTAACAAAACAAAAAAATAACAAGATTGAATTTTTTTTGTTCTTTAAAGTTTTGTTTTTTTTTTAATTAAAATACAATTTCTTATTGTTCTTTGATTTATTTGTTATCTTTAATAACAAAAAACTGATACAATATTTTTATAGGATGATTTAACATAAAGTAAAATACTTATTTATACGTTTACAAGTAAAGTCGAAACATTAATTTTTATTTGTATCGAGTTTTTTAACTGTAATTGCCTCTGAGACGTTGAAAAAGTTATTTCTGTAATATTTAAGCTCATTTACACTCTCTTTAATATCTAAAAGTGATCTGTGGGCCAATAATTTGCGAGGTGCAGACGAATAAACTTGTGGATTCCATCGTCGACATAACTCTTTAATCGTTGATACGTCGATTATCCTATAGTGCAAATATTTGTCTACTCTGGGCATGAACTTGCGTATAAATAATCTATCTGTATACACAGAATTCCCTGCCAAAGGGCTGATCCCTTCTGTGACATACTTGGAAATAAAATTAAAAAGTATGTTCTCTGCTTCTTCAACTGTAATCTTCGAGTTTTTACATTGCTCTGTTAATCCTGTCTAAAAAAAAAATAAAACAATATGGTAGTCAGAAGTAGTTTATTTTTATTTATTTACTTTTCCATGTTGTTTGGTGCACCATGAATCCATGTTTTCCAACACTTCTTGTGGTTGTTCTACAACAATTTCAGGACCCTCTGCTACTACATTGAGATCAGAATCAGTGATTAAACAGGCCACTTCCATGATTTTGTCTTTTTCTATATCGAGTCCAGTCATCTTAATCAATGATTTAAAAAGTTAATATTTCTCATAGATTTACAATAAATCTTTTACCTCCAAATCAATCCATACAATCCTGTTAACTTCTAAATCGAATGGTACGAAATTTGATGAATTTCTTTTAGCTATTTTACGAGTATCTGCTGGTTGTAATGGGGCCCCCTTCTTACTAACACCATTATGAAAAGCCATTAATATTTTCCTATTTCTGTAGATTTTTGTAGACATTGTCTAAAAGAACAAAAGTTACACTGTTTAATTTAATCTTTATTATTAAAAAACGCCAAGAATTTCGAATTTAACAGAGAGGTTAAATAAAATAAGAAATATAGAAAGTTACATGTAAAGCACATTATCTTACGTTTTGAAGGGATCGTGTGAATTCCAAACGTCGGAGTTTCAATAAATTTATTTTATTTAACTTTAAATCATTTTAAAAATGTTTTAAAATTAAAAAATATGTTGTAAAGAAAGAGGTTAGAAATTAATTCGTTGCTAACTTCACGTATGTGAACAATCATAACCTCAAAAGTTGATTTTATCGGTTTTAGCTGTTTTTGGTGAAAAATGTGTGTTCTAGAATATTAAATCCCGTAAAAACGTACGAATTTGATAAAAATGAGACATTTCCCTAAATAAACAATAAAACTTGTTAGATGTTGTTTAGTGCAGTTGTTGGTTTTTGATATTTCTTCTTGTCCAAGTTCACGAAAAAAATTCTTTTTTTGCTGCTTCGGTGTATTTAAAAACTTAAAGAATTTTTTATGGTAGGTGAGAGTGTCATGCAGTGTCATGATTAAATATAACTATGGATCTCGCGTCTACTCAAGTAATGGTACTGGATGTTCTCCAGCGGGCATCAAGTCAAAATTCAGAAATTCTGAAGCCTGCAGAAGCAAAACTAAGAGAATGGGAAGTACAACCTGGCTTTTATTCAGTCTTACTGGTATGTACTTAATTATATATCCATTAACATTAAACTTTGATAAGTAAATAAATTTTGTAGCAAATAGTTACCAATCATTCTATAGATATGAATGTTAGGCTTGTAGCAGTGTTGTATTTGAAGAGTGGGGTCGACAAATATTGGCGTAAAAATGCCCCAAAGTAAGTTGGAAAAGTCTGTAAGACACATGTAGTAAAGTATAATTTTTCAGTGAGATTTCTGAGGAGGAAAAAAGATCATTGAGACAGGGTTTGGTGGCTACCTTTGGCGAACCAGTGAATCAGATTGCTGTCCAGTTGGGGGTTTTGATTTCAAAGGTTGCTAGGTTTGATTGCCCCAGAGAATGGCCAGAATTGATACCGACACTTATACAAGCCATTGAAAACAATGATCCTTTATTACAGCACCGTGCTTTGCTAATATTGTACCATGTAGTTAAAGCCCTTTCTTCCAAACGTTTAGCAGGAGACCGTAGACTTTTCCAAGAGTTTAGTGCAAACATCTATGCATTTATTTTGAATTTATGGAACACATTTACAGAAGCATTTGTTACTAGTATTAATCACGACGCAGCAACGGAAATTGTAACTGAAAACTTGGAAAAGGCCCTGCTCAGTCTCAGAATATTAAGAAAACTGACAGTGTTTGGTTTTCACAAATTGCACGAACAACAGGATTGCCTTTGCTTCTTGAAGATGATTTTTCAGAGAGCCAAAACTTCATTAGAGTGTAGTAAGTATTTACATATGTGTAGTTTTACAAAAATCATTTGTTTAACTTTTTGTACTTAATTACAGAGAAACAGTTGAGAGGGAAAGGTATATATGTGCTTGAACTATGTGAAAAATTCATAATCCATCTGACTAAAGTCCTCCTGAGTGTATTAGACATGCATCCCTTGTCTTTCGTTAGTTTCATTCGCCCTACTCTAGAGTTTACTGTTTTTTATCTGTTCACTTCTGAAGGAACAGAATACACGTACGAACGCTTCATCATTCAATGTCTCAATTTGATAAAAGGCATTCTCTTGTGTCCCGAATATAAATTAGCAAAAATACCGGAACTAACGAAAGACGTCGCCCAAGAGGCCCATCAAATAAAAGCATCGTTTTTTCAACCCGAAATTCTCACCGACATATGTCGCAAAATCGTTTCTCATTACATGCTCTTAAAGAGGGACGATTTGTTGTTGTGGGACGCAGATCCCGAAACCTTTGCCACCGACGAAGTGGGAGAAAGTTGGAAATACAGTTTAAAGGTAAACACTTAATAATAATTCCCGTTCTATTGTAAGTTTACTTAATTGCTTTTTATTAGCCCTGTGTTGAGACAGTTTTTGTGACCTTGTTCCACGAATATCGGGACATTTTAGCGCCCGTAATGGTGGAAATGATAAAAGAGACGACATCCGTCGTAGACGTCCGCGATCTTCCCGGCATTTTAATGAAGGACGCTGTTTACAACGCAGTCGGTTTGGGGGCCTACGATCTTTACGACGAGGTATGTGAAAAAGAAAATTAATTCTGTTACAATAAAAAGTATCTTTTTTAATCGATGTACAGATCGATTTCGATCAATGGTTCACCAACACCTTGTTGCAAGAGATTAAAGTAAAAAACCCAAATTATCGCATAATTCGACGAAGAGTATCTCGATTAATAGGCAACTGGACGGGGATTAAACTGTCCACAGATCTGCGGCCGCTCCTCTACGAGTGTATCATAAGTCTGTTGGGTCCCGACGAAGACATGGCAGTCAGATTGACCACTTCGACCACCCTCAGGCATGCCGTAGACGATTTTGAATTCAACTCGGAAAAGTTCAGACCCTATTTAGACATCACGTTCAGTCTGCTGTTTGAACTTTTGAAAGAAACTACAGAATGCGAAACGAAAGTAAATTAATATTAAAATTTATAATTTCGTGTCTTGTAAATCGTAATTTTATTAGATGCACGTCTTAAATGTGATGACCCTTGTCGTTGAAAGAGTTGGTCAAACGATCAGGCCTCACACTGACGGCCTGATACATTATCTACCGCTTCTCTGGAAGGAATCGGAGGAGCACAACATGCTCAGGTGCGCCATCGTGTCTACGCTTGTGCAGCTAGTCAAAGCAATGGGACCTACCAGTGCCGAACTCAACCCCTTTTTGATACCCATCATTCGCCTGGGCACTGACACAAAGCAGGGTACCTAATACTAAACTCTTTTTTGACCTCTTCAAGTACATTCTTATTTAATTTTTTAAAGGTGCCATTGTGTATTTGCTTGAAGATTGTCTCGAACTGTGGCTGACCGTTTTGGAAAATACTAGCACCATGACCCCTGATCTCATGCAGCTATTTGACAACATGCCCAATTTATTAGGCAAGATATAATTAATTTAATTTTAAAATACGTAATTATTTTATGTTGTCGTTAGATTATTCGACGGAGACTCTCCACTGTTGTTTGGTTATTGTCTTAGCACACATGCTGATAGCCCGTGAGCTTGTCATGAAAACCCAGGGACTCCAGGTGATGACAGTGTGTGACTCCTTAATGGCTGACATGCGCTCTGAAGGTATACTGATGCTCATGCGCGTTGTTGAGAACTTTATACGAGCAGCTCCCACTCTTGGCTGCGAAACTGTGAAAGTCATCCTGCCCAGAATATTCCAGTAAGATTGGTTTTTGTAAAACTGATTTTTTGGTTGATTATTTTATTTTAGATCGATTTATCAGACTGATTCCATGCCCATGTTGCTTTCTATGTATCTATCGATCGTGGCTAGAGTTCTTCTTTCATCTCATGGAATTTTTACTGAAATTATCAGTTTGGTGGCAAGGAAAGAGAACAACGACGAGAATAACGTTCTGGCCTCAATTATGGACGTGTGGATCTCCAAAATGTCTAACGTGACAAATCTTGAACGAAGAAAACTTCTTGGTATTTATCTTTAAAGATTCTGTTTATTTTAATATATTAAAATTTCTTCTTTCCAAAAGGTCTTGCTCTAGTGAATTTGTTAACGACTCAAAGTCAGCCTGTTATGGAACGGTTTAAGGGTATAATTGAGAGAATCTTGGAAATTCTTCATGACATAAGCAAAACGGATGATAACGGCGTTACGATAGATTCGTTGGTGCTAACGAAAGGACAGAGTCCCAGCCATTTCCAGCAGGAATCGGAAAATTATGAGACTGACCACGACCAGAGGAAGAAGCAGCTGATCATGATGGATCCGGTGCACAATATCGTGTTGAAAGACTACTTTCAGTCGCAGGTATGACGTTTATTAATTATTTTTATATTTAGGAAAAATGTTGATTCGATACGGACGTGGATGTATTTTAGCTTTTGGAGTTGCAAAGGCAAATTGGTCCGGTCAATTTCGAACAGTTGTTGCAAATGGTCGATCCCGACGTTTTATTACAGATTCAAAAATACTATTTCAAGTTGTGAATGTAATCACACCTTCTAATTCACACCCCAGCGCGACACGTAATAAGTTGTTTTTTATTGTGCCTGATTAAGTTTTTAATCTTATATATATTATATATTTATGTAAATAAAGTCTTTAATTTTCCATTTCATAATAATTGTCCGGTTTCTTTAGGAAATATTAAGGTAATAAATACTTTATTTATAAAATAATGCAAATACATCAAAAACTGTTTAAATTCTCGTATAAATAACTAACGTCCTAATTAATAAATACTTTTATCGTTACAAATAATCTTCGTCCGTCATTTCTGCCGATCCCGGATCATAATCTAGATCATCGATCAATTCGTTCAAATGTTGTAATGTTGATTCTGTCATTTTTACATCCTGAAACTCGCCTATTTCTTCCCTACTTTTCTTCTGTACAATTTGGGGCGAAGAATTTTCTTCCGCCCAATGATGTTGGACAGATGGCACTATTGCAGCTTTTTCGTGTCTGAAATGGTGTCGTTTCCTGTGTTTTAGTTTGCATTCTTTCAGTGCAGCGTCGTAATCAAACTGGGGAGGCCTTAAAAACTTCAGTAATGTACAAATCGTCCTATATTATAAAAAATATTTACTTTTCTCCGTTGTTGTACACTTTGTTTTGTAAATGAACTAAATCGTGTCTCAACTCTGCCAACAGAAGTAGAACGAAATCTATATTTCCCCTTTCGCCTTTGGGCCCTCTTGGACCACGATCTCCTTGTTCCCCTTTGGGCCCTCTTGCTCCAGGTGGTCCAGTCTCGCCCTAAATGTAAATTTTTGATTTATTGTGTATAATTTAATTTAATACGTACTTGCATCCCCCTTTTGCACCTACAAAAGGCGGAATCGTCGCCTGGAAGTGGGACAAAAGCGTCTAGTTCCGAATAACCGAAACCTTGTTGCTGATTTTGCATTAGAGTTGACGATGGAGCTCCTTCAGGACCTTTAATAACGTTAAAAATACTATAAGTAATGTACACATTTGCGAAATGTTCTTAGTAATTTACCGGGAAATCCCCGAGGTCCTTGCGGTCCTGGGGGACCTGGAGGACCGGCCGGACCCGGTGGACCGGAGGCAAAACTCGACATTTTTACCGCGGTACTTAGTCCTGATACCTAAAATTTTATTTTAATGTCAATAATCGTCTTTTTCGGGTGTATTGTCTACAATCTACTTTTTCTTGTAAATTTCGATATTTTTCGTGCAATTGACTGACGGTGTCGCAGCTTGCGTAACACCTGTCCCTGTGCGCAGCCATTTCCATTTCTACTCCGTTTAACTGATGATTTACGTTACACGTTTTATTGTCATCCCTTAAGACGTATCCTTCCCTACAAGCGCACCTGTAACTCCCTTTTTCGTTAACACACTCTTGTTCGCAATCGTTGCTTTCGTCGTCTTCACATTCGTTAACGTCTAAAATGTGTTTTATGAATTAATTGAGGTAGTGCGCAAAATTTTCTTACACCTACCAATACACGTCGGTTTAATTCCTTTCTTTTGATTTTCAGGGCTAAATTTATAGCCTTCAAAACAAGTACAAATTACTCTTTGAAAGAACACGGTGCAACGTTGCTCGCATGGTTTTAGGGAACAAGGGTCTTCGTTTTTGTGGATACAACTTAAATAAATTAATTATATTATTAATTAACGAGGCGAATAATAATAATAATACCTTCCTGAGACAAATATGTAGTCTTTGCAACAATGTTTTCTGGTACAATCCACCCATTTCCCTTTTACTTCGCATTTATATCTTGTTGTTATAACATTCTTTGACGGGCACGTGAGGGTATCAGGACTAATCGTAAAATACGTATAAAAAAAAACATTTTTTTCTGGTAGTTCAAATTTTTTTTCGCACAAACGGTACTTACCCTAAGTTGTAGGAAACTTCGTTTAAAGAGTCCAAATAATAACCATCGTCTTCTACAGAAATAATGGAATCTATTACCGCGAGTACAAGAAGTAACACACAAAAGTTTTGTACCATAATTATGTCTTGTTTGACTTCTCAAATAGCTGTAGTTAAAACGTTTAATTCAATCATTTTTTCGAATTTTTGCGAAAATACGTTTACTGTAAAACTCTTAATGGACATTGTAACAAGAAGTTTCACTTTCAAAGTAACGGGTTTTAATAATTATTGTTAATCAATTCTCGTTAAAAAAAAAAAGTAATTGAACACAAAATACATACACGTATGCATCTATTTCATTAAACAAGACTCAGTAATTTAGTTGTTGGTTGTGTTAAGTATGTATATAAGTTGTTTGAATTTGAGTCATGTTCCACATGTTTTAATTAGTCCAATGAAAAAAGGCATAGGAAGTGTCTTCTGTTACAGACACGACTGCAAGGCCATACGAAACGTTTAAATACACACATACAAACGTTTAAGACAATCGTTGGTAATTGTGCCGAGAAATCCTAATTAATTGATCTGAGCGTCCAACGCAATAAATTTAAATAACTAACGCAATCTTCTTTGAAATGCATAATAAGATGATATGAGTCATTGAAAAGTATTTTTTCCTTTTGACCCGACACAAAGATAAGTACGTGTTTTAATTATAAATAGGTAAAGAAAAACCTTGGCAGTTTGAAGATATCATCTTAATGTTTAACTAGGAAAATTTTGCGTTACTTATTATTGTCTCGTATAATTATGGAAAAGTTTATTTATTGACGTAAATTGAAGTTAATAATTTATTACCACTTTTCAACACTTTGAGTTTATAACGGATGCGGTCTGGATTCGTTTTATTATGGGCGTAAAAAAGTTAACAGATGTACATAGACGTCAATGATCTCATAATAAACAAAGAGCCATTCAAAGAATCTGGTCGCTGTTACTGTAACGTTACATAACTATTTTTTTTTATAAATTTTAATAAAAAAAATTCAGAGACACTACTACTTTACTAGGACTATGTATAGTTCTTTTTATTAATTAATTACTCATTAACAGAGTAAAACTGCAACGATTTTTTGTTCATAAATATATTTTTATAATAAAAAATTTACTTATTCAACAGTCCCTAGTTAAATTAATCGAATTCTATTGAGCTATGGCAGCGTTGGCAGCTATACTCGGGTTGTTGACGACCTCCCCTAAACTTTCCAACAATTCTTTCCTGTAATCGTCGAAATCGCCCTCTAATTCGTTAATAGTTTGATCTTCTATTACAGATAACGTACAATTTGTTTCCCTGGATAATAAAAATATTGTAAATGATAAAAAAAATGTTACACACTAAAAACATACCTAATAAGTCTTTCATCGTGAGACACGATAATTACACCACCTTTGTATTCGTTTATGGCATCCGCTAAGGCGTCAATAGACTCAATATCCAAATTATTCGTGGGTTCATCCTGAAAATAATTACGTCAAATTAAACAAACGTCGTGGGAAGGGGCGGAAAGTATCGTTTACCAAAATTAGGACGTCAGGGGCGTTTAAACAAAGTTCTGCCATAGCAACTCGAGCTTTTTGACCCCCAGAAAGGTCTTTCATTTTAATAGTATGAGCGTGGCTCGCAAGACCGAAAGTACCAAGTTGTTTTCTCGCTTTCTCGTACGGTAAATCGAATAATCTCATTAAATACTCAGAGGGTGTTTCTTCAGCTGTTAGATGTTCCCCTGAATGTTGGTCGAATCGTCCCACTCTCTGATAATATATTAAATAGACGTGAAAGAAAAGAATTTTTTAGTGTTATTTTTTCACTTACCAAGCGGTGGTTTTGTCTCACTTCTCCCTGTTGGGGCGTAATTTCTCCTACTAAAATTTTTAAAAACGTTGATTTGCCCACCCCATTGGGACCCACTATTGCCACGCGACTGTTCAAATCTATGCCAAAATCTGTATTTACAAATAACGGTTTTTGGCCTGGATATGCAAACGTTACATCTGAAAAAAAGGTCATAATTAGTACACTATTTAATTTTCTTTTATAAAATACATACTGTGCATTCCTAAAATAGGGGGCTGAAGTGGAGGAGGGTCTGGGAACGAGAATTTTACAATATAATCTTTAGGCTTTTGAAGTAATTCGGTCGCGCTAGTTTCTTCCTCTTGTTTTTGCATCTTAGTTCTGTTCTTTTCTTGCTTTCTTGTCAAAGCTTCTTTTTGCTTTTTCTCCTGCAGAAATAATTATGATTAAGTGTATTAAGAATGTTAATTGTGTACTTACAGCCTGTTTTTTTGAAGACCCGTGGGCCTTTAGCTCTTTAATCCTCTTCTCTTGCTTTTCATATTCTTTAATCATTTCTTTTCGTTTCTGAACAAACATCTTCTTAAACATGGAATAATTTCCCTTATAATAGTAAAGTTTCTGGTTGTCTAGATGAATAATTTCGTTACAGACGTTGTCTAAAAAGGACTGGTCGTGAGACACTATCAGCAACGTTTTTTTCCAGTTTTGTAAATAACTATAAAAAATAAATCGTTCAAGTACAAGAACAAATTTTGATAAAACGAACGGTATATTTACTTGTCGAGCCAAATTACGGCGTTCAAGTCTAAATGATTTGTGGGTTCATCGAGAAGTAACAAAGTCGGTTCTATGAACAAAGCCCTCGCTAAAGACACCCTCATTCTCCAACCACCCGAAAAATTTTTTGTTGGTCGGTCCTGTGACAAACAAAATAATTTCTTCTTTTCCATAATAAATTATTATAGACGTTTTACGTGCCTGCATTTCCTTGGTGAATCCCAAACCTGCCAAGATCCTCCTCGCTCTGGGTTCTGCAGAATCGGCCCCGATCGCTTTCAGTTCCGCGTAGACTTCATTAAGTTTCGTTTGCGCTTCCATGTTGCCCCCTTGGAAAGCGTCTTCTAGTTTTTTGCATTCTTCAAGAAGTTCTGTACGTTTTACGTCCGCTTTTAAGACCGATTCAACAGCCGTAAAATCGTCAGCTACCACTTCTTGTTCGCAGTAAAGAATGTCGATATTCGGTGGGATTGCAAAGGCCCTTTGGGCTATGTGACGTAGCAAAGTTGTTTTACCATGACTTAAATTTATATTATTAAATACGGCGTTTGAAAATGATTGTTAATATTAATGATAAGTCTTACCCATTTGGTCCCACAAGTCCATAGTGTCTCCCATTGGCAATGATAAGACTTGCATTAACAAACAAGTCTTTTCCTTTTGCTGATATGCTGAAATTTTCGATTTTTATGTCAACTGCGTTTTCTAAGGCTGCCATTTGACCTGCAGATTTTTGAGCTTGTGAAACGGTAAAGTTGGAGTCCAATTCCGAATGCCCTTGGCCTCCTTTCTTCAACAATGTTTCCACTTGTTTTTCATATTCTTGTTGTTTCTTCAATTTCTTCTTTTCTTTGTGAGTTAATTTCTTGTCTGATTTCGAGTCCAAGTTTAAAGATTCCACACTTTCAGCAAGAGTATTTACTTCTTCATTTTCTTCTTTAGAATCTTCTTGAACAATATCTTGTTTAGGTGGTTTTTTCTTATCCTTTTTCTTTGATTTTGAGTCATCTTGTTCAATTATTTTCTCTTTAATATTTTCTGGTTTACTAATTTCTTTTTCTTCATTTTCCTGTTTACTATCTTCAAGTTCTTCTTTGTTGGTCTGTTCTTGAACAGGTTTCACTTCTTCAGTATGATTTTCTTCTATTCCAATTCCATTTTCGGTTTTACTAATTGGATTCTCCTCTTTTATGTCAACTTTATCAAGTTCTAAATTATTTTCTAATTCATTTTCTGACTCAGAAAAGTCCTTCTTATCCTTTTTCTTTTTACTCTTCTTTGATACAGGTTTAATTTCTTCTTCTTCGATGTCTTCTTCCTTTAAATCTAATTCTTTTTCATCTTCAGACTCAGAGAAGTCTTTTTTCTTATCTTTCTTCTTTTTATTTTTCTTGTTAACAGGTTTGATCTCTTCTATTTTTTCTTTTGCCATATCCACTGTATCTTCTTCATTTTCAGAATCAGAAAAGTCTTTTTTCTTGTCCTTTTTCTTCTTGCCCTTTTTGGCAACCGGTTTAACAATTTCTTCGTTGTCACTGGGAACTTTGAAATCCAAATCTTCTTCATCATCAGAGAAGTCCTTTTTCTTGCCTTTTTTCTTTTTGTCCTTTTTAGACACTGGTTTCACTGCTTCCTGCTCAGTTTTTTTAAGTTCCTTGTCACTCTCGTTGTCTGACCAGTCGTCAGTTTTTTTATTTTTATCTTTAATTACATTCAGAGTTAATGGTAAAGACAAAAGTACTTTAAATTATAATTAGGTAACATTTAAAGCATCCTGAATAAATAATTAAATGGTATTTCATGAAAATTCTGCTTGTGATTCTCGTTGGAAAAAATGAACTTGTTTCTTACCTTTCTTTTGATTTTTCTTTTTGATATCATTCTCTTGAGTTGTAACTTGATTAGTAACAGTTTTTTCATTATCCTCGTCACTCCAGTCCCCCTTTCCTTTGCCTTTTTTCTTACCAGCTGCTTTAGGAATTGAGTTTTGTTTTTCGTTTGTTGTAATCTTGCCTGTGTCTTCGAAATCATCTTCAAAGTCTTGCTTCTTTTTATTTCCGCGTTTCTTGGACATTTTTGTAATATATTATGCACTTTTTATATTAATTAAACTTTCGTAACCGATATTTTTAGTAGTTAACCTCAAAAAACCTCGTGATAAACGTCAAAATCTCCCAGAGATAAAAAGTAATGTACAATAATTCTATAGATCCAAATTGCAAAAACCAATCATACATGTAAGTTAAACTGGTTGCCTAAAATTAGAGGTTTATAAAAGTTTGAAATTTTGTTGAAATATTAACGAAGATTTGGCGTATTAAAAAACAATATCTTTTAAAATTAATATATTTTATATTTATATATTACCTATTTTGTTATATTTAATTTTAGTAAAAATAATTTTAATTTTATTAATGTTTTTCAGTTTCATATAACTAAAATTAAACAGCAAATACATATAAAAGAAAAAGTTATTTATTAAGAAATAAGTTGAACAAACTATTGTTATAATTCCAAACACATCGATAAAACTCGTTTTTTTCAAAAGTTAAAGGTGAAATTATTTGTAAGATATCAACAGTAAATTTGAAATAACAATATTTGTCTATACATCTGTATACAAAGTCGATAACTTTTAAATACTTTTTAATTTCTTCTAGACCTTTTTTGGTAGGTTTGAGAAGAATCACAGCACCGCCCCTTATAAAAATAACACTTTCAAAAGCTAAAGATAAAATATACAACAAACTAACAACAAAATTCGTAACGAAAGGAACTTGTAAGAACATTAAACATTTATTAACATGGTCTAAACTATTAATAACAGTATCGAATAAATTCCTTTGAAATTCCACGTTATTTTTGGAATTTTGGAGCTCTGACATGCTGATAAAAACAGTATCGGAATGTATCAGACTTTTAGTTAAATTGTACAAGTGCCCTGTTGATTCTTTTTTAAATATTTCGAAATTAAACTCGGGAAATAGCTGACAGGAATAATACGGAGAAAAAATAACTTTTGTGACAGCTTTTCCAAGTTTTAAATCTAACAAATCGTTTCCTTCAGTTTCTAAAAGTGAATTAGAGACTGAAGAGTAATTTTCCCGAAACGTCCACTCCGGTTTGTACCTCCAAAATCTGTTGTGGAAGCAGAAACGTTTTTGTTGCGGTACTTTTTCGAAAAACGACGGTTTTATGATTTTCCTTTCGTTTTCGATCTTTATCACGCCACAATTCGATAAAAAATAATCGGCTACTAAATATTTAATCCTATTGGTCCGGGTGTGTCCGTGGTTCCTTGTAAAGTTGCTCAAATTGTCGTTGATAGTCCTGACTTGCATGTCCATGAAATATTGGCAAAGGTTTTTTATTTGATATACATAATCTGGTCCCATGTCGTCCCACGAGAAAAGGGCAAGATTTTCGAAGTCGCTTGGGTTCTTGTAGACCGCTTTCAAAGAGGGCCAGAGATTCTTCAAGTAGTCTTTTCCTTTGTGCCGTCTGCATATGATGTATACTTCTGAATTTCCATGTTTTGATGTGCATGGTTTATAGACAGTAACCTCTTCAAAAGCGCAATTTAGCAGATACACCAAAGATATTGTGGGTTGTTCGAACATCGTGAACATTTTGATAACGAAATTGCCCCCTGAAAACATCCAAAAGTAATCAACATAAAAATACCGAATGTTCTGATTAATTTACCTCTTGATAATATGGATAAAGCTGTTATTACCTCGCAGTAGTGAATAAAATGGACAATAGACTCCTGTTCTTCTGGTTTAAACATGCAGTCTATACTTCCGTCAGCTGTCACCAATTCTATCTATAATTTAACAGCAATTAAACAATTCAGTTAGACTGTGTTGATAAACGTAATCACCTTCTTTCCTTCCATTTCATCGACGAGAGACAAATAATTGTGGTATTGCGTTATGTCCCCTGTGTTTTCAAGACCAAATGTCCAATTTTGCGGAGTATAACGGATGAGTCTGTCGTCTGGAATCATTTCAGATATGGATAAACCTTCATGGGAAGGATTCAGTGTAAATCCAGTCCATTCCCACTAAAAATACAATTAGTTGACTTACTTATCTTTACATTAAACGAGATATACCTGTAAATGAGGATAATTTTTGGCCAAAAAATGATTCAGAGCAGAAATGAATCCTCCTGGGGCTTCACAGAGATGTAAAGTTTGAAGTGGTTGTTTTGGATCTACAAATTGACTTTCAGGCAGTATTTGAAATTGAGACAGGATCTCGTAGAACTTACACCAAGCCTGAAAACGTTTAATCTCTGTTTGTTATTACTTTTAAGTTATATAAGGGGCTGCTATTACCTGTGTAAGTATTTCTGGTTCGAATTGTCTTAAAGAACGAATTACAGACCCCGAAGGGTCTCTGTATTTCGTAAATTTTGACCATTCTTCTAATGGTAAGTCATTTAACTGTGATTTAACTTCATTAAGCTTGTTTTTCATGTCCAAAAGATCTTCAAAATTCACTACGTGTTCTTTGTAGGTTTCCTCTGGTAAAGTCCAAGGTCCTTGAAACACAAACTTCTTATTAAATAACCGTTTTACGTCCCGGTCATTCTGATTGCAATAACTTGATTTTGTATAAGATCTTGAATTCATTTTCTTTAAAATTTAAATTTTTCAAACTTATTTACAAACATACAATTTGAGGTTACGACACTTTTTTTTTGAGGTTAGGTTACATGGGCGTATGTAAACATTCTTTTAATTTATTGCAAAATACTGTGCGAAATAGGTTTATCCATTAAATAGAAATCTTCTAATGAAGTAATAATTCTTATATATTTAATGTAAATATAAATTCATCATAGTTCATCGGTGTTTGTATGTGGATACACTACATTATAAACTGTTGCCCAACTGTCACGTTTTGTTTTGTGTATAGTGGTTGCATTAAAAAACCTACTTTTTCGGTGTGAAAGTGAAATAAATTGTTTAAATAAGACTATTATTGCGTATTCCTTACATGGAATTAACCAGGTAAAAGAATTTCCAATAATTATGTACGTAAAATAATTTTCAAACGTTGTATAGGTTATTGCCTGCCCCGTCCCAAATAACATGGGATCGGGATGACGAGAGAAGAGAAAAGGCACAAGAAAGTGCCTTGGTAATTGCACAACCTATCGCTCCACCCTACGGACAACGTAGGGGCTGGATACCAAGAAGACTTGCTGATTTTGGAGGTAATTTTTGTTACAAACGTAACACTACTTTTAGTTACTACATTTTTCCTATTTTTGCAGATGGAGGGGCATTTCCAGAGATCCACGTGGCTCAGTACCCTTTGGAAATGGGCCAGAAAGGAAAAGAGTCAACCTCAAATGCTTTAGCAGTTCAATTAGATGCTGAGGGAAAAGTTAAATATGATGCAATCGCTAGACAGGGCCATTCAAAAGATAAAATCGTTTACTCAAAGTTAACTGACCTTTTGCCCGCTGAAGTAGTCGCAGAGAATGATCCAAGCCTCCACAAACCGTCACAAGAAGAACTGGACGAAATTACAGAGAAAACAAGACAGGCACTTATGAAAATAACAAATTCCAAAATTACAGCTGCAATGCCTGTTAGATGTGCCGAAAAACTGGTAGTTAGAGATTCTCAATTAAAAATTATGTCATTAATTAACATTTTAAACGTCGTTTAGGCTCCAGCACAATTTATTCGTTACACACCATCTCAGCAAGGCGCCGCGTTTAATTCTGGGGCTAAGCAAAGAGTTATTCGATTGGTAGAAGCCCAAGTTGACCCAATGGAACCACCTAAATTTAAAATAAACAAGAAGATACCAAGGGGACCGCCCTCTCCACCTGCCCCAGTCCTGCACAGCCCTACAAGAAGAGTTACAGTAAAAGAACAAAAAGAATGGAAAATTCCCCCGTGTATTTCAAACTGGAAAAATGCCAAAGGCAAGAAATTAACACATTAAACTTTTTATTCTTATTGTCAGTTACAATTTTTACAGGTTACACTGTACCATTGGACAAAAGGTTAGCTGCAGATGGTCGAGGTTTGCAGCAGCTTCACATAAACGAAAATTTCGCTAAATTGGCTGAAGCTTTGTATATAGCTGACCGAAAAGCCAGAGAGGCAGTTGAAACCAGAGCCCAATTGGAACGTAAACTGGCCCAGAAGGAGAAAGAACAAAAAGAAGAACATTTAAGACAATTGGCACAGAAAGCTCGAGACGAACGTGCAGGTATTAAGACGCTGCATGTTCCTGGAGACCCTCACGTCAACCCGGACGAACAAGAGCGCGAAATGCTGAGACAGGACAGACACAAAGAAAGAGCCAGAGAAAGGAATCTTGCCAGGGCAGCACCTGATAAAAGGTTTAACAATATTAACTCAAAAATTTGACTTGGTAATTAATAATTTTTTTTTTTTTAAACAGAACTAAACTTCAAAAAGAGAGGGAACGTGACATTTCAGAGCAGATTGCGTTGGGAATGCCGGCTCGAAGCGCGGTATCAGGGGAAACCCAGTTCGATCAACGTCTCTTTGGACAGGGCCAAGGTTTGGGCCAGGGATACGGTGACGACGAGGCTTACAATGTCTACGATAAACCTTGGAGAGAAGGGGGATCGATGGCCAATCATCTTTACAGGCCCAAGAAGAACGTGGACAAAGACATGTACGGAGCTGAGGACTTGGAAAAATTGGTCAGAACAAACAGGTCTGTACTTAGATTTAAGTTTTATTAATTTTGGGAGCGAGAGGGTAGCTAACGAAATGTTTTCTTCGTTCTTTAACGAACTTTCTTCCAGATTCGTGCCCGATAAAGAGTTTAGTGGCACGGATCATTCTGCAGGGCGTTCAGGTCCCGTTCAATTTGAAAAGGAGGACGATCCTTTCGGTTTGGATCAGTTCTTGAGTCAAGCTAAGAGAGCTAGCAAGCGTAAAGAGCCCGAAAGAAACGAAAGGGACCGTAGAGATGATAGGGATAAAAGAAAACGCAGAGATTAAGCCATTTCTAATCATGTTAATTTGCGATTTTTTTGTTGGTTACGAGTCACAAAGATAATCTAAATGGTAAAATTAACATTATTATTATTATCAGTGTCTGTGCCTTGGATATGCCACGGATTTATAGATATATTTTTAGCGCTTAATTTTTGTTTGGACGTTACTTTGTAGCAGAAAATTTTCTGTTAGCAAAAATATCTTTTTCTTTTTAGAACAGTATATCAATTATTGTGACCTTTTGTAACCTCATTATTAGGAAAAAATCTGGTAATAAAATATTCATATGAGTGAACTAGTGTTAAATAAAAGTGAACCCAACTTTCATTGAAAAAAAAGTCTTAAAGGTAATTTATGGTAGTAGATGAAATTAAATGAAACGCGACAAAAACAGTACAAAAATTTAGTTTATTTCTCTTCTAATGTTTTTTTTATTTGAACATCAGATAAAATAGTCACAGTCTTCGGGGAAAGGGGGGCGAATAATTATATAAATCGTTCCTCAATTCTGTTTTGTGTGCTTGTTCATAATTTAAAACTTATGTTATTGTATACCTACTGAATTAATTACATGATTTCCTTATTGTTTATCGTACTTATTAACGGGTCGAAATGTTAATTAATTGGAAAAATAAAAACAAAACTTTTCAACAATCCAACGGCGGTGAAAACCCTGAGTGAGAGAGGTTCGAAACGCGTCAGATAACCACTTTGGTAAAGACAATTGTTACAAGTTGGCTCGCGCACTAACACACTTTATAATTACTCAATATTTATTATTAATGTGTTGTAATATTTTAACTAAAGCGATATAACGTAGAAAAATACTTACTAGTTACTCCATACATACTATTTATTTACTTTAATTAACTCTAGTTGTGAACACATTCAGTTTTTTAAACAGGCTCGAGCCCGTGCCGTTAACCGACAGATCCGCCCTCGACTACTTATCGTGACTATCCTTTTATCACTATCGTCCGAATTGTTGCTATCACTGTTTGAATTTTCCACATATTTCGGTTTCTTTCTCGCCGATCTTCTCGATGACATCCTCAAACCTTCGTCGTTTTCGTTTTCCGAACTGTCCGTTTCTTTTGCCCGTTTATTCTTAAATCGAGTATTACTGCCACTCCCCCGTGTCAAGTTGCTCAAAGGTTCGTCGTCTTCATCCGTAGCAGAATCATCGTCTTCATCTGAATCTACAATTTTCCTAGTGCAATTCCTTCTACGCGTTCTCTTAATCGTTTTTGCGATTTCTTCGTCCGTTTCTGATAGGTCACTTTGTTTTCGAGGTCGGGGATGATAATCGCTGTTTCCATTTTTTCTCGGCGTTTCTTTTCGTCGCGTCTTTTTCAGTCTTTCGTCTGCCGACCAGTCGCTGTTGCTTCCTTTCGGTTTTCTGCCTATTTTTCTGCTATTTTTTATAACATTGCTGCTACTGCTGCTACTTTTATTACTACTACTACTACTGCTACTATCATTGTTGCTACTGCTACTCGCCGCCTGTTCCGCGTCTTCTTTTTCTTTCTTTTCTTTAACACTCCTGTTTACAGTTACAGAAAGGGGCTGGTTATCTGAAGGCGAGTCGTCTGTGTCACTATCACTAGTTTCAGGTTCGGCATAACCGTTTTCTTTAAAAGATTTCGATCTCCTAAGGTTGTTAACTAAAGTGCCGTTGTTGGTGTCTTTGATTTGACTTTTGCTCTTGCTTCGTTGCGTTGTCGTCCTTCTATACGAGGCGTCATCCGAGTCTTCTTCGTCCGAATTATTGTACTTTACATTTCTTTTGGCCACTCTGCGTTTTGTTTTCGTTATGCCCACGGTTTGCCGCCGTTTCGCCTGCTTCCAATTCAAGATTATCTTGCTTATGTGCTCCTCAAACATCGCCGATAATCGGATGGTCATTGCGTAAATCTGAGGGAAGGAAAAATAAAAATCGAGAAAATACAAAGCAAGCAAACCAACTCACCCTAGATCTTTTGTTGGTGTTGTAATTTTTAGAGTTTTGGAAAATGAGTCTGACATCTTTGGCAAAATCGTTAGGAGTCTCGTAGTTGTCCCCCAATAGGTCTTCTTTTATAGTACCAAGGTCCATGGGGGTGTCAATTATACGATAGTAATCTAAAGAAAAAAAATTAAATACTTGTTGCAATTTCGTGGTCGTTAAATTTTTACCAGGGTGTTTGAGGTGGTCCACGGGGGCCTTAAATGGCGAAGAGTCTTCACATTGCCACATAGCTTCCAGAAGAGCTCTAGCTTCGTGTTTCCAATCCTCCGGCTTGGATAATTTTCTTGTAGTCAAAGATCTTAACGATCTACTCGTAGACGGTCCATAATTAGTTACGTTAACTTCTACGTCACTTTCTGAAGACTGATACGAGTCCATGAGTTGATGATAAATCCCAACTATGTCCAGGTCTTCTGAACAACTCCTGATAATAAAAAAATAAGTATTCTTAGTCTTTAAAACTGTATTAACACTTACTTAATGGTTCTTAGACACAATTCTGTGATAACTCGTGCTTGTTTGACGATAATGCTGTGGGGTTTGTTGAATTTTTCGGCATTCGTAGCGAGATATCGAACGTCAAATTGAGCTGAAGTAATCCGTCGATAATATCGATTTTCAAATCGTGCCTTGATCGTTGACAAATCAATTGGATATTCGACGATGTATGCGTACGTTGGATACTGATTGAGATCGACGGGGGCCAAAAAGGGCTCTGCAATAGCCAGGGCCATTATTTTATCTAATCCTACGATTATACGCCTGCAGGCTGTCTCTCGGTCTCCCGAAGGCCATTCTTCCGGTTTGGGCTGATACAGAATCTCATGCATTTCTTTTGGAAGAACAGGTGCGGCTTCGCCTGCTGTCGGTGGCAAATCTATGAACAAGTAAAAATATAAATTTAGAAATCTAGAGGATGTAAATACTTACGGTCGTCATCGATGGTTTCCAAGTCCCAGGGGCTTACGCGGTCGGTTTCGTGGTTGTCCCATTTTACTTCGTAGCACATGAACTTGGACTCGGGATAATCGGGGCTATAAGGCGATTCCGAGAGGATACTGCCGTGCCACCAGAAGTCTTCGATCATACAACGAAATCTGCAAGAAAATGAATGAATAAAATTAATTGGATCGGTGGATGTAGTTTGGCTTACGAGTCTCCTGGCTGCCACTTTTTTCTGACTGCAGCATCGTAATTTTGTTTAAGGACGAAAAAATCCAGCACACCGGCCATGTCGTGATATTTAACGGTGATAACGCTTCCGCTTAAACGTCCGGTTTCATCCAGAAGAGCGAGTTTCAGACAACACAAACGAGGGGGTCGAATTTCGTATTTAATTCCGACCACTTTCAAAAACTCATGGTCCTAAAAAATATTAAATTTAAATTTAATGTCGCAATATGTGATAAAAAAAAAACCTTTAGCTGCATTTTCGTCCAGGGAAGATCTTTGGTGTTAACTTCGTAGATGGATTTGCTCTTAACAGCTTCTATGTACAATTCGTGGCCTTGTCTGAAATAAACGACTTCGTCGCCCATTTGGGGACAATAAGGGGCTTTTCGTGGTCTCGTTTCAGCTAACCATTCTGAAGGTTTGTAGATTTCAGGCACCTCCTTTTGCATATTTTTGGGTATTTGTATAGGAACAACGGTAGACGACGTGGAGGGTCGAGGTTCTTTTTCTGACACCTGAAAGATACGTTTTAAATAATAACTTTTTTAGATAACAGAAATTTTTATTACGTGATTAACTGTAGGTTTGGTATTTTCTTTTTCGTCTTCGCTTTCATTCGGCGAAATGATGACTCTTTTTTTCTGTCGTCGTTTTGATCGTTTCGGGGGTTCCAAGCTGACACCTTGGTCCGCCACCCAATCCGAATATCCTGAAGATTCGCTAGCAGAACTGGAATCACTAGACGCTTCTTCTTCCTCCTCGTCAACGTTTACTTCTTCATCGTCACTGTTACCACTCGACGGACTTTCAGTTTCGTTTGCGGGCTGTAACATTTAACATAAAATTAAATATACATGCAAATATAAACACTAATTGATTATATTTTTGACCTGTTCTGCCTCGGTGTCTTCGATAGTAGCATTTGCCCTTGTACGGTACCCCGTGACTCTGCCCTTTTTAGGATGTCTCAGTCTTTTATGCGCGTGGTTTGTTGAAGTGTTCAAATTATCGGTGTTTATCATTATAGGCCTTCTGCGCATCTCTTTCTTGTATTCTTCCATTTCCATGGCTCCGTAAGCGTCTCTGGAATACAGAATAACATTAGTGAAATGATTCTCAAATTAAGATCAAATATGTAATTTTGTTTACTTACACAATTATTTTTTCCCTTTCCAATTCGGACGGCTTTAGGGGTTGAACCAAAACCCTGACTTTCCATTTGATATTAGGATCCTTTTGCCATTCTCCTACGGACTGGCGAATACCTCCCTCACCAAACCTAAATTAAATTAAGACATGGCAATCAAATCTCTTTAAAAAACAATTAAAAAAAACGTTTTATACCTTCTACTCGTTGATCTCCTCAGGGACGGTATAGAAGAATTATTGCTCGTATTAGATTGAGAAGTCGACGACGAAGAAGGCCCTTGGGTACTGCTGCCACTGCTGCTGTTACCATTAACCATGTTGTGGTTATTATTGATGTTATTTTGGGTCTCGTTGGTGGTGCCCTCTTGGCCGTATTGTCTGTGGGCCAGAGCTGCTATCATTATGTCGATTTCCGAGTGCGGTTCTTGGTCGGGAAGTCCCTCGATTACCTCCTGTCTCCCTTTACCACAAAATAATGTATGTTAACCAAAGACGTGAATCCTTTTACGTTCGTTTTACCTTCGATTCCTACAACTATGTTAGGAATAAGTTGTTCTGTTTGACAGTGCTCCCGTCCAGGAACCAGACGTTGCAACACGGGAGGGTAGGGATTCCCGTCCACGTCCACAAGAAACGGAGGCGGCATTAAATGCGGGGGAACTTGAGTCTGTTCGTCTAGGACCTTGTGATTATTATCCCTCACCAAAGGTCGATAATCCGTGTGAAAAAATAATTCTTCGGGGAGCTAAAAAAGTGTAATACGTTTTATGGTTTTATAAAATATATTGCAAGGGTTGACTGACCACTTTGAATAGAGAGTGACCATTTCCGAATCCAAAAATTGCAATGTGACCGTGCGAGTCAGTGGCAGCTATCATGGTACCATCGGGAGACCATTTGGCGTCGAAAACAGCCCCGTAACCTTGTCCCTCGAGATTGTTCTTGAAGTTATTGACAGGCTGTCCCCTCACTATGTCCCAAATGAACAATTGTCCGTCGTGGCCGGCTGATAATACAACGTGCGGATCACTAGGATGAGCCTCTAGGACGTATATCTCGTCCGTGTGACCTGTCAGGGGCCGTTCCATATCCCCGCTGCTCGCTCTCCACACTTTTAAATTATAATCGCTAATAGCAGTCACTATCCTCGTATCCGAGCAGTTCCAACAGACCATGGTAACTCGTAACTTTTTACCTTCTTCCGTATTTTCAGTGCTTAATTAATAAATAAATAAATGATTTGATTAATGAAATGAAATCGAATCGACTTACTGTAAAAGGGGCACATTTTTCCACTGTTGGCTTTCGAAGTGCCATATGTGGGCGCTTCCATCTTTACTCCCGGATACGAAGCGAAGTCCCTGATGGGCCCACTGGATCGAATCTACTCGATCCAAATGGGCTTCCGTTTCTAAAATCCGATGGGGACCTTCGTCGCCCCTCATGAAATAAACGCGGACGTGGTGGTCGGCCGAACCTGTTGCCAGAAAAGTCCCTCCGGGACTGAAGGACGAGCAGATCATCTGGGCTTGTCCCGGTCGCATTCTTTCTTGATATTGGACAGGTTTAGAACTGAAAATATCTTTATTGAATCGTTTAAATAAAAAAATTAATTAAAACGTACACAAAATTCGCTTTTCCCCCTGAAGCTTGACTGTAGAACCAAAACGCCACCGAACCGTCAGTGCTTGTGCTGATGAGGTATCGGATGTCCCAGCGGGACGAGGGACAAAAATTGACTGATGTAATCATCCCTGTGTGTCCCGAAAGTACAGCAACAGGTGCTCCGGTCTGTAAGTCCCAAACGCGAAGAATCCGATCGATAGAACCGGCTGCCAATAGGGTGTTCTCTAAATTGATTGCTATGTCCGTGATTTCAGACGAGGCTCCTCTAAATGTGGCCAAAAGACGTCCCGTTATTGACGACCATAATTTTATCAGTAAATCGTCGGCACCCTAAAATAAAAAACAGAATTACGATTTTCTTCTTGTAAAATTAGCGTAAACTTACGGTTAAAATATATCGCCCAGTTTTGTCAAATAGTAAACAATAAACTGCCGAGAGGTGGCCAAGAGTGCGCCTCTGTATGCAGATTTTACTGTACAAATTGGGACAGACTGTCAGATACTGGGATTTAACACCAGAAATTTTCCTTCCCCAAAGCACGTTAACTGCAACAAATTTTCAACAACTGTACAGGAGGAATCTTTGCAATAGATATAAAAATCCTCACCAATATTGTGAGCAACTTTGAAAGATTGCACTGAAGCCAGTGCTTTCTTTTCTGTTGCATACTGCACCACACTGAATGAATACTTTTGCTCTTTGTCTCGCAACAGGGACTGCTGGCCAGCTCCCAACAACGAAAATAAGCCCTTAACAGTAGGAGGATATTCTTTTTCTAACAACTGCAAAGTTCCCATGAGTATCTTGCATATATAATCGGGTCCTATATGTGGATAAAGTTTATCCTGAAAAAAAAAAAAACAGGTTAAAATTAATTATGATTTATATACTGAATGGATTCTGTACAAACCATATCATTTAGACTCCGTTTATGTAGCTGGCCAGTCCAGTCTAGTCTTTCAGGTAAAATCTAAAACGTAAACAAACAAATGTCATTTAAACAAGTAGACAAAATCATTTCTTTCAATTACCTGTTGTTTTTCTAGTTCTTTAATCATCGTCTGAAACCAAAATAAAGATTCTTTAACATTGTAGCAACACAGAAAAAGGATAAAGCAACAAACTATCGATACAAGCATCACTTTTAATGTGTAAATGTAGTGCACTCAATTTAGCTTTTTAATTACCTTGTACGTCTCTTGCAACGGGCCAGCGGACAGAAACTTCTGTATAAGGAAATATAATTCTGAAACGAGACGTTTAATCAGATCTGCTGACATAACAAACTCGTCTAAATCTGTACTAACCTCCATGTATCCTCGGTAGTTTTGGAACGACTTGCGTATTCTCCATTGTTATTATCTGTTATTTGATCATTACATTAAATACACTCAAAAACTGTAAAAACGTCCTAAAATTACAATAACGTCAACTCATATCTGCACTGAATTATAACTCTTTTTAGAGAGAAACAAACATAACCTAAAACCCTACCACTCTGAAGTTATTAACATATGAACTGTCAAATGATGGTGGTGGCTAGATAATATCACGTTTCATTTCATTTATGAAAATTTTAATATTTTTTTAATTAATACATGTATTTGATATAAATGTTCAGGAAAATAAAAAATATATACTAAGATAAACAAATTTATTTGAAATTTACAAAAGAATACACAACCAAAATTTTCATATTTCGTTAAGACAGGGATTTTCGGGTGTTTTTTTTTTATGTTATCATCATTTTTCTGTTTTTTCTTCTTGGAAACATTCTTCAGTTTCATTCCTTTTTTCTTTCTGTAATATTCTCTGCCCTTTACTTTTTCTAAATCCTTTTTGGTCCTTATTCATTTTGGTACAATTTTTCAAAAGGATGTGGCTATTTATACATACAGTATGTATATGCAATTGGCTATTTATACATACAGTATGTATAAGAAATTGGCTATTTATACATACTGTATGTATAAGAAATTAAAAAAATAAAAAAACCGTCGTAATAATTCAATGTGTCTTGAAATAGGTTATGGTAGAGGGTGGGTGTGTTTGCATGTACATACCCCACACCCCAAAATTATAATTTAATAGTTAATTTGGTATTTGGTTAGGTTAGGGTACGGGGTGTGGGGTATGTGTATGTAAACACACCCACCCTCTACCATAACCTATTTCAAGACACATTGAATTATTACGACGGTTTTTTTATTTTTTTAATTTCTTATACATACAGTATGTATAAATAGCCAATTTCTTATACATACAGTATGTATAAATAGCCAATTTCTTATACATACTGTATGTATAAATAGCCAATTGCATATACATACTGTATGTATAAATAGCCACATCCTTTTCAAAAACTGACACCTTGTATATCTGCTTTTAATTGAGCAGCGACCTCTACAAACTAACTCTGGAACTGAAACATTCCGAACTTTAAACGAAATGCAGCTCTCTACGTTCAAAGTTGAAAGGGCGGTCGCTTGAATGCCTATCTCTTTTGACCAGGCGTCGAATGTTAAATATTTTCAGTCCGCGCTTGTACAAGAAGGAGGATTGTTGCACACCGTTTAAAACATATTTAATTTTGCGAAACATTCCGGTTAACGCGTTCAATTTTTTTTTGTTGAAAAAAAACAAGGAAAAAAATTTGTTGCGCTTTTTCGCGTTCGTCTTTTATTTACGCGCGTCTTTTTTTTTTCGCGCGTGTTTTGTGAAAAAAATGTTAGAAATGTTAGTGAATGGATGAAATACAGTATCACCTGTTGTTTGTTATTGATACGTTGTTCCTTATTAGGATATTAAAAGAAAAAGGTAATTAATGTTGTCTTTAATTGATTTGGAATTACAGAACTGAATTTTATTTTTGTGGTAAATGGGCGCAAAACATCGCAAACTTTTTCAAAAAATATTATTAAAAAGAATAACTACAATATTTTTAATTTTGTGTAAAAGTCTGTAGGTACATATTTAATTACGAAAATTACTTATTTTATTCAATAATTTCTCATAAATAAATTGCTGTAATAAAAAAGTATAGTCAAGTCAAGTATAGGTGACGTATTATTTGAATTTAATGTTTACCGAAAGTTAATTAAGAAAATAACGATAAATTACAAGAAACAAAATAAATAGAATTGAAAAAAAAAAAACAGTTATAAGTGTAAATAATTTTACAATATATAAATTTTAAGGCAACGCCCTCATAACTGCATCGTAAAGAAGAAAATAATGTTAAATATTAAAAACGTTTTTAATTCCGAAGTACATATTTGCATAGGTACAGTATCATGTGTAAATAATTTTTTTTTAATTAAATGGCTCTAAAAACAATTTGCTATTCAAAACAAAAAAAAAACGATAACAGTTGAAGGAAGATAAATAACGCTCTTCAGTTTTTTTATCTTTGATTAAAACAAAAACTGGTGTGAAATACGTACACTATTTCTAGAAATGACCTCACAGTGTCATAGTTAATGGGTTGAAGGTAATTTATTCCGCCCAGTTCATCTCGAATTCTTCCAGTTTCGCTATAAAACTACACATAAATTCCACACATCAAATCTTTAGTGTCATTTTACTTTGTTTTATTGATACATGAGTTCATAAATACGTAGAATTCATATTTTCTGATAAAATAAATCAAAAATAAACTCAGGTCTGGAATATCCTACCAAAACTGAGCCCCAATGTTTCGAAGGGATGTTAGGAGATCATAAGTATTCCAAGAAGGAGGAAAGATTGATATCAGTCCGAGGGGATATTTTTTTTAATGATGCATGTATTAATTATTTCTAAAAAATAATTGCTACGTTGTCTAATTACGTTAAAAAATGTTCTCTCGTTCTTTAAAAAAAATGCGTAGGAGCGAAATTTATTTAAAAGAGACCAAAAACGGTTTTCTTTTTTTTATGTTTTGTTTTGTTTTAAACCATAAAGGATCACATTTTTTGTTTCTTTCCCTTGATAACTAATGTTTCGTTTTTCTTTTGTTATTTACCTAATACTCGTACAAGAACAATTATTTTCCTTTATCAACTGTTTAATTGCAAACTTATTGGCAAGTTCCCATCACACTTTTCATATTTTATGATAAATTAAGTGCATGGCAGGTAATGTGGAAACTGGCCAACGGTTTAAAAATAAAAAGTTGATAGCATTAATAATTTATGCCAATCCAATTATGTACTTTTATATACGATTTGGTACAAATATTTTGGCACGAACACTTTAACACAGAACTAACTAACTCTGACCTTTTGGCTCTTTATACACGTTTCGGTATCATTTGTCTTTTTCGGTGATTTTGTTTAACATTCTTTCGTTTTGAGCTTCCCAAATCGAAAAAAACATAACCGTAGATAAATATTTGGTATCTATTTTTGGACTTAAACGGAATCAGATTTTATTTTTCGATTTGTATTTGGAACTTAATTACAATTTCTCTTCAGAAGACATGAAGGAACGTACGTACATAAATATGTACGTACGTAATACGAAGCAAACGTAGGTATTAGGTAATATCTTGTGATTCCATTTCCTGACGCAGCGGTTATTCCCCTAATGGCTCAATTGTGTTAAATTTCACGGAGTAAGACACGTCTTTTACCAGAATTGATGCCACACCGCCTTACTTCGGAATCGCATGTTCTATTCAAAAACAAAAGCTTCATTTGCATACATACAAACGTGTATGAACCACGACGTACTTACCTACCTATTCAATACGACGATTTCTGACTCTGGATTTGCCACAGTCTCTCTATCTGTCTCTGTCTCTTTTATGGCATGCCACATAAACAAAGGATTCTACAAATGCTGTTTGAATATTAATCATAAGATATCATTTTTATTGATCCTTTTTCCTACTCACAGACCATACCAATTACAAATTAAAAACGTATAGACAACAAAATGTGTTCACAGCGAATGAACTTAGTATTCATCTGTTTTTATTCGCAAGTGTTAGGTACTTCGACATTCGGTTGTTTTGGGTTTTTTAAAACAAGGAAAAGCTTCAATCAATATCCATTTCTGAAGGTATAACAGAGGGCGAAGGTGATGACGTACCTCCAACGTCAACATCATAAATTCAATTTTGTATAAATAAAAAAAAAAAAAAAACTATTGACGACGGACGTCCGGCGTCTGTGGAGTCCGCGTACCTTCCTTGCGGAAAACTGCTCGCAAAGTTGTTCGATTAATCTTCAATGACGGAAAAAACGTTTTCCTCTCAGAGAGTTTCGATGGATTTGTACGCCAAATAGAAACCATCAATTCTATTAACTCGAATTGATGGGAGATTTGCACACAGATCTAACTTATCTATAGGTTAGATACTTACTTTTAATAAAAAATCGAAAAAGCACAGGAAGCTACAACTATTTTTTATTAGAAGAATTGAACAAAAACAAAATCTAAACGTATTTCGTTGTTGTAACTTAATTGTTTCACTTGCTTATTTCAATTTTTTACAGCGATTCAGTTGTTTTCTTTTTAAATATTAATGATTTAGGTATCTACAGAATTGAAATTATAAAAAAAACTTTTTTCAGTTGGATTAATATTTGAGATTGCTTTCTTTTTTTTCCATTTCCCCGTTTGTTTCTACGTATTATAATATTTATTACGTAAAAAAGGGGAGAAACATCGGCATCATCCGAGAAACTTCTTGAATGCTAAAGACCCGTATCCAGGCAGATCCCTTGGTATCAAAAATCCATCTAACTTTTCGTACCTACCACATCCTCATAATTTAATACTGCGTAGGTACCACAAAAAGAAAAAGGAAAACAACAGAAAGAACGAAACGTTTTTGTTCTTTTCTCGTTTGTCTTTTACAACTATTGCGAAGACGCGTTCGTTTGTTTCTCTGCACTTTTGTTTTTATCCGCGATCCTCCTGAAACCGGGAATTTCACAAAAGGTTGCTTGGTTTCGAGCTGAAGCTCCTTTCTAGGCGCTCCAGTGGATTCCAATTTGACTAACTGTAAACACCTCGTTCTCTGTCCTGAAGTTAAAACGCGATAATATATTTTCTTGCGTTAAAATCAACATATTTGCTCAGAATTTACACTCACAACGCACATATGAATATTGATGATGTCGCATAAATTTTAGACAAAATGATAAAATCATTATATTATCGAAAGGAGACTTAATGTTCAATTTTATTAGTGTTATTTGTGGAAAAGTGTTTTTGTAGGTACATATTTAAAAAAAATTATTACATAATATTTCGTGTGTGGAATAATAACGACAGACAGACAGACAGATATCAACAAATAAATTTGTCGAAATATCGAATATAATAGAATAGAAATTGGTTTTCTCGCAGTGAACTGGTCAAGTAAATGACCCAATATTTCATCTCGTATTGCGAAAACAAAACCGATCAATCAATGAAACAGTTTGGCAACGGACAGAATGCTGTTTGGCTCCAACTGCATTCCATAAAATTCATGCACAAATATACTTTCCTAAACAGTCTGCAACAAAAGTTTAGATTTCGAACAGAAACGAAACAATTGGTACATCGTTAGATCGCTTTTCATTGTTTTAAACTCGTTTGTTTTTAATAATAATCATTGTTACGAATATTTTATAAAAGAAACAGTTTCAAAATTAATTCTGTTCGATTGAAACTATGTAACTAACCCAACTGATCGATTTCTGTAAACAAAACAAATCTTGAACAAAAGAATTAAGGATATGATGGGGAATTTGGCGATTGGCAAATGTGTCTGATTCTGAGCTAATAAACTTTTGTAACGTACTGTAATAGAATGAACTAAAAATCGAACATCTAACCAATTCTGGCTGCTGAAGTTATTATTAATATTAACAGTTGTGTATGTATCTGTATATGTAATTAATTGTTGTTGTGGTTGGATTTTGAAATTTGTTGCGACCAGTTTACCTTGAACCTCGCATTTAATTAACTATAATATTCGAAAATACTTTACTATTACGTCGTCACAAAACGCGAACGAATGGTGAGATTTAAAAATAATTTCATTGAAATTAGTTAAAAACACACACGACCTCAAGGGTGTTAATATCTAATAATTAAAGTATAAAGCAATTTGTCCAGGAAGTAAGCGATTTAATTAAGCAGGTCATTTAAACGCTTTTGTAATGAATCAATGAATGAAACACACAATTAAAACGTATAGGTAGTTACTTACTTACTTTCTATTTTACTGTTAATCACTTTTGCAATGATCTACCTATATTACGTTTAAAGAACGAAGGTAGATATGGCATTTCCATAACCGATTATACTTAACGAAAGGTGTGAATGACTGTAAAACATGAAGTATTTGGCATTTGTTTTCATAAAATTATAAAAACAAACATTTGAATAAAGAAAAAAGTTGAACATCGTAAAAAAAAGAATGCTAAACAGTAACGCATCAAAATGGCACTCGGATGTTTTTCGCTGATAGAAAGACGACTAAGACATAAAAAATGCTGTGGGTAAACATTTTAAAGAGCAACGTCTTGAACTAAATAGGCTACATGCCTCAAATTGGCAATTAAACTCGAAAAACTGTTAAAAAAAATGACTCACTGAAACAAAACACTTTTTTGTGCAGTTTTGGGTTGAGTAGGGCTTCAGAGTGTAGATTTTTGTTATGAGCAGAAGTTAATTAGGATTTTTGGTAAAGTAGGACCTCCAATAAGTTATCTCCACTTGTATATCGCGACCCTGGCTGTGCAAGCACAGATTTACCCTTAAAAAACTTTTTTACCTTATCATACAACCCATTATTATAAGATTATGTAATTTTTCCCCGGCGCATTCACCAAATTTTCCCACGTCAAAACAAAAAACTAATTTTATTTCCGTTGCTCATCTTTTTGTGTCATCAAAAAAGAAAAAACAAGAGCATTAGGTACGTCTGCTTTATAAACAAAAGCTATTTGTTGTCGTCGTTCATTTTTTTCCTCTTATTGTAAAACAAAATTCCGCAGCATCAGATGATGGACTCCACAATACGTCGTATTGTATAATATTTAGCATGTGTTTCGTTGCGTCATTTTTTTACACGTTTCTATTTATTTATGGGTATGTAGATGTAAGTACATATTGTAGTTATGCATAAATAACAACTGGGATGTGAGTCACACTGTCACTTATTAGCATTACCCAGACCAGACACACCTGATGAAAAACCATAGGTACCTACATAATAATAAAAAGAGGAAGTAAATAAGTTCATGGGTAATTTTAGTACCTACGTAATCATGGGTTTAAAAGAATTATGTTTATTGACACTTTCGATAGAAATTTTTTAGTAGAAAGCCATTTTTGTCGTGTATTAAAAAAGCTCATTTTCTATTTGCGATAAAAACAACTTTCCCAAAGAAATTTCAAGGATAAAGTCATTTGTCTCTTTAATAAATTATCCGAAAAGAAAAATTCAATTTAAAAACAATAAAGAAAAAAACAGCTGAAGGAAACAATTTTCAGTAAAAAAAAGTTGAAAGTGAAAAACAAAACAAAAAACAGGTGAAGGCCCAATAATTTTTAGTTGTCACATTTACACAGTTGAAAACATAAATAAATTTGGATTTTGAACATGTTGTTTGGTATAAAAGTTAATTGCATCGTAGGTATATTTTTTTTGTTATTTTTTTTACTTGAACAATAACTGAACATCAAGAGCCAAGTGTCGTAGCTTGTTCGTTTTAAATAATTAGGCATGAAACAAACGAAATCCATTTAGCAGTTGTTCTTTTTTATTACATTGAAAGAAAAAATTAGGCTAACAGGTCTATTTTTAACTGTAACAAAGGCACTTTTATTTATATTAAATATAAAAACGAAATTACATTAAAATTGTGTCGTAATCTATTCATATTAACTGTATTTTGTTTCTTGTGAAAGAAAGTTATAAAAATGTAATTGAATTGCGAATTTTATATACAAAATACCTATAAGTCTAATAGGTAACAATTTTTGATTCAGTTTAATTTAAAAAATTAATTTATCTAGAATTTTCTCTCTATAAGTTGTTTGTTTTTAAAAAAAAATCTATTTTCAATTAACGGGCTTTTGTTTCTCTTTTGATTCTTTAAATTTGAAGGCGTTTTTTCGTCGTCTCGGAATTTTCGTAACGCAGATCTAAATCCCGCCTGGAGGTCTCTTCAGAAACAGCGCGTTTCTTTTGTCGCGAATATTTAAATAAAAAAAAAAGAGTCGATTTTCTTCTGTTTATTTCCCCTCTCCTTGACACCTGTGCAAACATTAGACTTGTCTGAAATATTCAACTGTTTTTTAAACAAACAGAGAAAAACATTTGAATTATTCCCTGAAGAAGTTATACTTATGTAGGTATATACCTACCTACTATAGATAAACTTGAGATAAGTAATTTTCATTAATAAAGAACCGAAGGGAATAATAATTTTGCCAAATGTACCCGTTATAGAGTTCGCTAAAATCAATTAATTTAAAAGCTCGTTTTAAAGATAGAAACTTGATTTATATTCCACCGATTCAACAAGGACACAAAAGGAGACTTAGAACATCGAAATTAATTGCCATTCTCGTTCCTTATTCGTTTACTGTAATCGAATCGATAATAGTCAGAAAACAAAATCGCAAAATCAACTAAGTAATTATTGTTTTCGTTTGTTCCAGATGAATCAACTTTAAAAAACCGTTTTCGGTGTGATGCTGCTTCAAGCATCAACAACCGCAGAACCGTCGTCTGCCGGGAACAAGACTCAATCGGATGACCAACAGAAAAAAGCACAAGAACAAACGGAAATTGCACAAACCCACGTCCTGGACTACGCACCCGCTCCAGGATGGACAACGCACGTCACAAAGGAGGGAAGACTGTACTATTGCAAGTAAGTTTTATTTATTATCCTATTATAACAAATGACAAACGAAGGCCGAGTGCAAAAACGTTCAAATGTTTTAATCAATTGTTTATTATTGAAGGAAAGCAATTGTTTCAATTTACTTATAAAATAAATTAGACGTAGATAATATTAATATGACTTTAGTGTCATGTGACATATGTATTGTATGCTAACGGGTTTAAATTACTGAATATGTATATAGGTACAACGCGTTATTGCTAAATTTATGCACAACACATGTGGGTCACTGTTGAAATAGTTGGGAATCATTGTATAATAATATTAGATACATAATACCTACGATGTAACAGTTGAAAATGTTCATATGGTTTTGAAGTCTGATGGTAGAAGTACCTATACATCAGCTATTTTTGGATATACCTACGAACTTAGTGTTGTTTTGTTGAAAGAAAAATAAGAGTGTCAAAAAAGAAAAGGAAAAGCAGTAGAAAGGCATGTAGGTATTTCCGTAGTGCGAGGGTTTTGTACATAATGTTTCCTGCAAGAGAGCATCCAAACACATATATAGGTACCTACCTAATGTACCTAAAGCCTAAAGGCACTTGTAATGGTATGACAAACTGCAAGAGCAAGTTCGTAGTGATGCTGTCACAAACTTTGCAACTTGCAGACAGGCAATCGAAATATCAACTGCAGCAAATGTCAATATTTCAGCATAAAAATATTGCTGCGAAAAGTTTCCAATATTTAAGTCAGCATCTCCTTTGCAAATTCTTTATTGAAAACGTCTATTTTAAGTTTTAAAACAGTTGAAGTCGAAACAATTGCTTTAATATGAAAATTTATGACTTTATCTTCAGTTGTTTTCAACTCGACAAATGACAATTGTGTTGATTCGTTGATGTTTTTTTGTTAAATTGTTATATCTATCTATAACATAAAAGTTATGTAAGTAAACTAAGAAAAAGGGCGAAAATTGTATTGTCAATTTCACGTCGTTTTGTCCTCGAATTTCCTCGGATTCGGTGTTATTGGTGTGTCTCATTATTACATATTTTGTTTCGTATTCGTTCGGAAAAGGACAAAAAAAAAGGAAGGTGCTGCGCTCGCGGCCAGAAAAAGGTTCTAAAAGGCAAATTGCAAAGCTTAATTTGCTACTTTACGTGCCACGATAAAGACCAGAGTAACGGAGATAAAATTCTCACGATCCGCACTCAAAACAAAAGAGCTACGGACGTGAAAGAACTTTCACTTCCACTGACGATGAGAAACAGTTTAGGCAGACACACAGGAGGCTATGAACTGCGCTACATTCGTTTTTTTTTTCTCTTCTCTTATTCCTACATAAACGAACAGAACACTGACACTGTACCATTTAAGTATCTTTTGTTTTATCTTCATCTTTTTTTGAAATTCCGTTTACACAGGGTGCAATTAAAGCGCACCCTTTTCTCTTGTAAGTTATTAGTTTAATCACATTTGAAATCGAAATCGTTGAGCACACGATACTTTCTCCTGCTGCTCTTGTTTTCCTTGGTTTTGGGCTCACTCTGGTCGTAACTCGGTAACGATCCAAGAATTTTAATACTTACCATGAGTTTTCTCATCTGAATTACGAATGTGGGACAATGGCTTACGTGTTGGAAGGGCTAAATAGGGTTAAAATTCGTATATTTATTAAAATTTTTGAACACTAAAACTCTGTAAAAGGATGTAAAGCCAAAATGAGTCAAAACACCCACAAGAATTAGGAAATATCAACTGTGTGGACATTATTATGTAGTTTGTCGTGTAGGTTTATCTGTTATTAACGCCTAAATATGTACATTCATTTTTACAAAAACAAAAAAAATTCTATTTTTAACACCTTCATTATATATTATTACAATTAATAATATTTCAAACGTATGTATAAGGAATTCCTTTCACTGTATGAATATGGTTGTGGTTTTCTTGGCCAGAAATGTTCAGAATTCTTTCGAAATACGCACGTAAATTACATAATATCAACCAATAGGTACACGTAAAATATGTTGAATGCCTTGAAAACAAAATTAAATCGTTAACAAACAAAAGAAAACAAACAGTTGCAGTTGATTGTCTAAATTAACAAAAGACGTACCTACTAACAGATGTTTGGTTTCGACGATGCGTTTAAATTGTCTATGATTAATGTTGTGTACTTGTAAGATGCACTCGAACATAATCACGAATAATTAATTAATCAATTAATTAATATCAACACGTCAAGAACAAGTGTATTATACTTATTAAATGCATCGATTTTTGCTACAATTATACAATAGGTACCTATACGTATATGATTTTCATTTGTTATTTATTCAATTGTTGAATAACTTTATATAAAACCTCAGGATTTATAGTTCTTTTGTGCAATACGAAAGGAGAAAATGTTGCAATTTTCTTTGACCGAAATTTTATTTAGACGTCTATACACAGATATCTGCTGCTACAGTCGTTGACAAATTGAGAAAAAGATGAGCCGAAAGAAAATAAAAAATGAAAGTCAAACAAAGAAAATAGGTACCTACTTCAGAGAATGAAACAGTAGAGAATCAATTTGAAAGTTTATGTTTCTTTTGTTTACATTATTAAAAAAAAAAAACCAAGCTGAGTGCCTTCTTTATTGTAATTGTAGATATCTATTAATTTCAAAATGCAAATACCTAAATTTTGGTCGTGGAGATTCTTTGATTCAGTTTGCCAAAGCAAAATGTTGGAAATTTCAGATCTCGTTTATTTACGGTGACATTTTAAGGGTTTATTTAATGAATTGAACAGCTGGCATTAGGGACACTAAAAATACCTTACGCACGTCAGTTTATGCAGTAAATTCGTCAAAATTTTTGGGACATTTATTAATGATGAATTATCGCCTCTAATAACATAAGTGACTATACAGAAAACTTCCAAGACTCGTGAAATAAAATTAATTACTTAGTATATGTATGTTCGTAGGTACTTACTTATGTAAATACCCACTTATATACTTAGAAATTATTTGCGTCATCCCAAAGCACCCAACAACCTGTTTTACTTTTGTCATTAATGAAAATTTCATTTACGAGACGTACATTAATTTTTGCTTTTTATTACTTGTAACAATAACTCACTAGGTAAGTAATCGATATCATTGTTTAAAGAAACATTTTTCGTCACAAAGCTCAATCCTTCGTGACGCAAACGACGATTTAGGATGTATCCCAGGATCCTTGTGACAACCCAAACTTCCTGTCTTTTTTATTCAACTTCAGCTAACATAACGGTCGTAAATTCAACAAGTGTTGCTAATGGATGCATTAAAACTTTCCCAATTTGGCTTCGAAATCACTTACTGTACAACAACGTTTTATACTTTTTCTTAACCGAGAACGCCGTTTTGCAATAAAATTTACGACTTAACTGGGCTACAATTCCAGAATACCTACGTTATCTACGTCACATCAAACATCGTGTTATGTTTCTTTTGTTTTAAGTTAAATACAGAAATTGTAAAAACTAGAATAATTACCTACCTGTAAAAAATGGATAAACAAATAGACACGAACGAGAATGGGTGCTTTGTTCTTTTTTGAGTTATCAACAATAAATTGATAAAACACTAAATCATTTAACAAGTTTTGAATCAAAAATAGATTTATTACAATTTTTTTTATTAGGTACAAGACTGATTAGAAACAAGAGAAACAATTAGGTACTTACTTATTTTTATAATTAATCGTATCTACATTTACTTGGTGGAAACGCATTTTAACTATTCAGAAATCAAAAAACACATGTTTCACCACTTTGTGGCTTATTCAGAAGTATAAATTGTACTTAAACGAAGGTCAAAATCTGATACAGACCTAAATCCGATAACAAATTTTAACCCTTTGGGAGCTGAAGAAAAAGAAAAAGTCTGTAAGCCTGCTAAAATTCCGGCGTACGACTATAAGGCAAGAAAGATTAAAAGCTTTAAGAGAAAAATACTCTAACGTTGAAGAGAAATATAAACAATCAAGAGACAACAACTATCAAGACATAAGTAGTTGCCGAAAAAGCGGTTATTGAAAAGGAGCTGGAAAAAACAGTTGTTACTGAATATCATTTGTTTCAGTCCCAACGTGACAGAGAGGGAGAGGTGTGTTGGAATTGAATAGCGTCCTCAAGCAATTGTCAATAGAAAATCTACATTAATTTGTAATCGCAACTGAGAGGCATGCTGTCTGTTTTGGAAAAGTTCCAAGCCAGTGTAGATACTTACAAAGCTGATCTATGGAAAGCAGGGAAACAATAAGATACATATATAGAAAACACCATTCAAGATTCGCAATTCGAGTAATTTGCAGGATAAGACCAGAGTATAGTCAGACAGGATCAGGAAAAACGTAAACCATGCAAGGAGGTGACACACACGCATCTTCTACGCCATAAAGGATCGTGAAAGACAAGGTTGATTGTTAGTGTTGAGTGTTTGCTAAATAAATTGTGGAAATTACAAGTTTTTTGATTTCTGAATACTTATTTTTATATATATATATGTAACATTGTACGCAATTATTTGTAAGAAAAAAATTTTTATAAAAACGGTTCACTAAATTTGTCTTAAAATACTATTTACTATTTACTATTTAATGAACTTAAAGTTAAACTAAAAAATTTGAAATTACATACATATCTTGGTAGAGTGCTATTAAATGTTCCTTGATGGTTTCATTGTATCTTATTGTCTCGCCGCTTTCCATAGATCTGCTTTGCAAGTATCTACACTGGCTTGGAACTTTTCCATAACAGACAGCATGCCTCTCAGTTTCGATTTCAAATTAATGTAGATTTTCTTTGACAATTGTTTGAGGACGCTATTCAATTCCAACACACCTCTCTCTCTCTCTGTCACGTTGGGACTGAAACAAATGATATTCAGTAACAACTGTTTTTTCCAGCTCCTTTTCAATAACCGCTTTTTCGGCAACTACTTATGTCTTGATAGTTGTTGTCTCTTGATTGTTTATATTTCTCTTCAACGTTAGAGTATTTTTCTCTTAAAGCGTTTAATCTTTCTTGCCTTATAGTCGTACGCCGGAATTTTAGCAGGCTTACAGACTTTTTCTTTTTCTTCAGCTCCCAAAGGGTTAAAATTTGTTATCGGAGTTAGGTCTCTATCAGATTTTGACCTTCGTTTAAGTACAATTTTTGTTCCCTCCCACGTCCCCAAGACCTTTCGGGGATATGTCGGCGTCGTAGAAAGTTTGCTTGTTTGGGGAAGTGATATTCTTGACTTATCTTTCGACATTTTATCTATAAAAATATGCAGTTACTACACATTTACTCCCCTAATTAGGTAGTAGTAGATAATTAATTTCCTAACTACATAATAGGTTAAAAAATAAACTGTCTAAGGTGCAAATATTGCGAAACATCGTTATTACAATAAAAACAACAAAATATCTATGTTCACTAAACTTTGTTTAAAACTCGACATGTTCCGGGAATTATTCCATTAGATATCAAGAGTAAAATTAAGTTAACCCCGATTTATTTCGTACAAAACGTGTACCTAACTGAGAAATTCTTGAAAATGTTTGCAATATCAAGGATCTACCTAGGTGTAATTCACCAAAGTAATTTTGAATTTTTTCTTTTTCGTATGATTTTATAAAAAAGGATCTTTGATATGATCATTGGCCCGTTAACATTAAATAAAATAAATAAATAAATAAATAAATATAAAGAATCTTAGTAAACAAATAAATAAGACAAAAATTAATGGGAAATTAATAAAAACTTACCTGATGGATTAAATAAAACAAGAAATCACTTCAATTTTGAACAGGCCACGCCAGAGAAGAGAGACCGACTTGACTTATATAGGTTGATATAGAAGAACAATATAGTACTTAGTGCCCGATAGAGGATACAGGTCAATCAAGAATAGCTCCAAATCCCTTCCTATTCAATATTGAAGGGGGAGTCAAATAAGCGATTCTTTCTTATCGTTAGTAATTACGATTTACAATAAATTATGAATTCTAGGTACCTATATGAAACTATGAAAAATTATTAAATTACTAAATAGCGGTTGGTGATGGAAGCGTGAAAATTTAGGGTTGTATGTATGTATTTTTTAATGCCACATTATAAAAAAATTAAAAAAAAATGTTAGGGGTGGATAACCCTAATCACTCGTTTGTATAAGAGAATTTTTATTTTACTCATACATCGCTACCAAAATTTATAAACCATCAACAAAAATCAGATGTAGCTATGAAGGTCATGGACCAAAGTTTAATTTATCATAAAATGGGTATTAGTATACCTAGATAGGCCAGGGGTCAGAAGAGTCAAAAATTACAATGTACAAAATTTCAAAGTTTTTAAAGAGCCACAATTTTTTTTCTTGCCGCCAATGAATAGTAGGTACTCGCATAAATATTTATTCATAAGAAAAATATACTGTCATGATATAGGGATGGCTACAATACAATTTTAAAAAATATTAACAAATTTAGAAATTGAAACAAAAGTTCCTAAATATTAAAAAAAAAATATATATTACAAAAAAGAAAAAATGTATCATAATTGTTTATTTAAAGTTTAAAATTGTAACAAATAAAATTTAATTTTAAAATGTTTTGAAATGACTGTAGTATTTCAAAATTATGATATTAATCTTGTTTGCTTAAAAAAGAAAATTAAATTTTATTTGAAAGATCAAGAGACTGGAGATTTTGTTATTGTTACTGAGGGTTGAGACTGATAAAAGATATTGAAACAGAAATTTTGAAATTTAAAGAAAATAAATTAAATTAAAAGAATATTATTAATTTAAATTGAAGATACATATTTGAAATGACTGAAGTATTACATGTGTTAATATGAAGAAAATAAAGGTTTATTGAAAATTAGAAATTTTAAGAAAAGCAGCTTAAATGTAATCGTAATCATACAAGAAGAAGTAGAAGATGAAGATGAAATTAATTAAAAAGGAAAAATAGAAAAATTAACGTGGATGTGGAATTGTTTTGGTAAAAGCTGATTTTTCTATTGACATTGTTTGACATTTAAACAGTGAGTGAGTTAAACTTTTCAACATAATTTAATTTAATTTATAGAATTTTCATAGTTGTTTAGTATTTAATTATTTAAATTTTGTTTATAGTTTTTAATTAGTTTTAATTATATAGTAGTATTTGTATTTAATTTAATATTAAAAGGTATTTGTAATTTTTTATATTTTGGAACTCACTCCCAGTTAAGAATTTTCATGCTCTTAGATATTTAAAATTTAATTTTGAATTAAATTAAAATTTTTATTAAAAAATTGTTTTCTATCATCAAATATCATAACATATTTAATAATATTTAGGAACTTTCATTTCAATTTCTAAATTTGTTAATATTTTTTAAAATTGTATTGTAGCCATCCCTATATCATGACAATACCTATATTTATTCGGTGCCCGTAGCGCCACGATAATTAAGTAAAAATGTTAACCTATGTACATTGTACATACACGCAATAGCTATAATATCCCTGGCCCAGTTGATAGCTGCAATAATTCTAAAGTTTACGGTTTAAAAAGCTTGGCGTCGTAATCATTTTGTAGAAAAAAAAAAAAAAAATTGATAAAAAGAGCAAACCCAGGGCGTGTCCTTTTTGCGAGACATAATTAATCTTTTTAATACATACTCGGCTTTTTCTTTTGGCTGGCGAGAGAACAGATTTTCCCTCGGTTTGATGGAAAGAAAAATTGTGCCTCGTCTGGGTACCTACACATTTTTTACAAGACTGAAAATATTATTGTTGTAATACGTACCTACCTAAGTCAGACAAAAGCTAATGTAATTAAAACTTTAATTAAACTACCATAGAGAGAGCATTTTTATTTTCAATTAAGAAAGTGACAAATGACAAAGTAATGAAGTTTATTAAAGTGATTTAAAAAAAACTATGTGTAAGTACATGTAAAACGAAGCCACATCTATTTAAAATTGGTTACCCATCAGAGCGTCATTTGGTTGAATACCATCACGTCTTGTTCTGGTATTCGAGCGTAACAGTATTGGGCACCACCAAATAACCCATTGTTTCCATTAATATGGGTGTGAGCAGCGATTTGGTTCAATGGGTTTACGAAAATTGGATGCTAAACATGTCGAATGAACTCTATAGACATACATTCCTATGGATGGTATTCACAAAGCGTCAAAATTAAAAAGATTTTAGGTACAAAGATATTTGTACATACATATATGGAATTATTTAAAATTCTGTAAGTACGTCTATTGTTTTGGGTTCATTATAGGTACAAAGTTGGTGATGGAAGGAGGCAAACTGGCCATCGGCGAACCCAATAAAACATTATTCCATTCTACAGACAGACAATGAGCACACAGTTTCAAATGATGACCCAGATCCCGAAAACCGTGGTTCATTTCCAAGTTTTAATGACGAACTGCTTTAATATGCTAACAAACTTCTGAGTTTGCTTTTCAATACACACACACACACACGTACATGCCTACATATACATACACATATACATCTACATACCAACACCAATCTACATCAGTCTTAACTTTCACCAGTTCTTTTTTTCTATTTAAATAATTGTATGTAGGTATGTTAACATCAAAAGAAGTATTCGAGCACTTATTACACCAACTTAATGGAAACTAAATTTCAAACCACAAATTTTTTATAAAATGTTCAAAGTTGACATTTCATTCCGAAATTCCTAATTAATTGATAAAAGTTCTGGGTAAGAGACTAAAGTTTTGTAAAGGTTACAAAAGAATTTTGAACAATTGTTTCTTCATTCTGTTTTCATTCCTGTAATACTTTGGTGTCTAATTTTCAGTTTAGACATTGCCCATTCTTATTTTTATTTTTATTTTGTGCTAAAAGTGTCTCAATTTCTTCCATGATAAATTTATTATCTATTAGATAACGAAAAATTTATTATGTAGACTGATGCTTTCTCTTCGATTACTATTTAGTATTAGGTACCTACGTGATAAATATCGTTAGAAAGTTCATACACCAAGATCTTAATGAGGTGGAACAAATTCCATAATCTTTTACTCTATTTACTCATAAAATATACAAAGTATCTTATTTTCCTTGCACAACGTTATATACCTGTCTAATTAATGTTTACCAACGTAAGATATGCATGATACCTGCATATCTCTCTGCTCCAGGAACTGAAGCATTATTCAAATTATCTCAAAAATGTTTCATCGCTCGGAGACTCGTTTCTTAAATGAAGTGGAACTGTTAATGAGACATTAGAAATTGCTACAGATGCTACAGATTCACTTGGGGATGTTTAAAAAATAGAAAAGGGCCAAAAATGAAAAATATTTTTATTTTACGTTTTTATTTGAGAAAATTTAAAGATAAACCAATCACGTAACAGATTTTCTATTTACTTTATTAGATGCTGTTTTTCTTTTTTTTTTTTGTTACAAAAAACAAAAACAGACTTCATTTGTTGCCAAATATGTGCAAGATTTTTCTGAATGTTGTTTTTGTTTTAAAAACAATGGCTCGTAGATTTTCATTTGTCCCATTCAATTAAAAACAAAAAAATTAAAAAAAAAAATGGAACGTTGCTGTGTTGTGACAGACGAAACGAAAAATTAGTGTCGAGGGGGTGAACATGTTGTGTTCAGGGATCAAATTACGTTACACCTACGAAACTTTTTTGAGTTATGGGGTCAGAGCACTAACAAAACAGTTAAACACCTCGAAATGACTGATCTATTTCTGCCCAGACTTTGGACATAAAAATATTAACGCAATTTCGATCTAAATTACTCGTCGAAAACGGGCTATAAAAGGGTGCAGTGTGTACGAAATTAAACGCGTAAATTACCCGTTGCTTTCCTTGTCCTATACATACCTACATATACTGCACGTAGGTACGCTTATGACGACGTGCGCCGTCGACGTCTGCGGTAGACGTCGCGACGCGTCGGGACGCTGCCAAAGCTAAACGAATTAATTTTCACCTGGAACAGGTGCTTGACAGGCGCTCAAAAGAATCAAGCGACTACGACTCCCCCCATTAAAAAAAAAAAAATAATAATAACGAAAGAAAGAACGAAAAAGTTTTCTATAGGCACTTATTTTTGGAACGATTTCAATCTCAGCACGTAAAATCAAAAGTTTTGAAACAAAAAAGAGTCGTGGGGATGATTTTGTTTTTTCGAATTCACTTATTTACAATTTCATTTGTTTCTATAGACCTTTTTTTGTCTCCCTAATAAATATAGATAATTTTAAGCCCTAAATTCACGATATTAATAATTCCATATGTATTTTCGTGATGTATAGCAATTTGAGTCGTTATATTTTTGAGGTAGAGTAAATGTAGTCCGCAGTATTTGAAGTAGCAATAATAATGGGCGTGAAAAAGGTGATAAATCTTTCCAATAGGAGGTTCTCGGCTATCGAAACCATTTATATCCGTGGAAATATCGTGCAAGCAAAGAAAACCAACGCTATAGAGCCCCTGCGATCGTTCCAGTCAAACCGGAGACCAACGATAAAGATTTGTTTGACCATCGCGCCGTCCATGGGTCATTTATTTTCGCGAAAATCTACTCGAATAGTTCGTGATAGAAATTGAAATTGATGAAATCGAGTTTTGTGCAGAAACGTCTCTTCGTTCATCAATCAAAAATAAATTTTTTGAACTTGAAAGACTCAATATTAAGCATTTTAATGAGAAACGTCAAAAATTTAGGGTTAGAATCTACATGTTCGTAGATAGCAGAATATAGGCAACACATTCAACTTTGTTTTTCAATTGTTTACTTTATTTGCTCTTTTAATTACAAATTCTGATTAAACGATATCATCCTGGATGTCGACAGTAGGCGTAAGGAACTCTTTGGTCCTTATGCTATACGTTTTAATGGTCACATTTTAATTTAATCGTTTTAATAAATTGTTATACAAACCAATAACTTCCTCGTCCAGTTTCCTGGCTTCACGAAGTGAAACACTACCTACCATTAACTTCCATGTGGTTGGCTATTACGTACATTATATTATTACATTAATTGCCTTTAGTTGGAGAAACTTGTTCTCTTCTGTTGCTCGATGTATACCTGATGCATACACGAGTGCAACAAACAAACAAACAAGCTAATGAGCAAAAGGTAATACAGAGTTGTTGTACACTGTGACCAGTAGCAGTACAGTCAGTGTGGTTGTTGGGTGTTGAAAGGTCTGTGGGACCAGATGTTTATCAAAAGCAATCTTATGTCGGATGTGGATGTTGTATGGTCCACTGACAGGGGAAATGTTTCAATTAAAGCACGGTCTTCTTGAGTCGAATCGACAATAACATGCCTTGCTTCCTGTACAACATTACCAATCGTGAAACGAGAGGCAAGAGGAAGAGACGATTGCGTGGTAGGTAAGACAGAAAAAAAAACTCACTCAAGAGCTTTTGATGTTAATAATATAAAACTTATTTTTTATTCATGCCAATTTAAAGTAGAATTTGGTGCATAAATCTGAGGTCGGTGGAAATGTACAGGAAAACCCAGTTAAATTTTATTTTTTGTTTTGGACCTTCATTGTTACATTGTTCTTCTTTTGTTCACGAAGCTTTCAACTATTTTCTCTAGATTCCTTTTTGTTTATACTTTTTATTTGCCAATTGTTATCGAATCTGTTTTGTTTTTTTTTTCGATTTCAATCAGTAAAACGAGCTGCAAATGATTGAATTAAGACCAACTTCGCACTGAAGACCGGAAAAATCAGTAAAAATTTCCATTAATCTCATGGGGTTTTAGTTAAGCTTTGCCCTGTCGCTTCTACTCGACTTTGTGCGACTGCTGTTTAGGAATAACGTGTCTGCCATCCTGTGTTAAGTCAACGTAAACCACCCCGACGTAGGAAGCATGAAGCAGAGTGGCAGACAGAAAGATTTTATTGAATCGGTCGATTTTGTACCCGTAAAAGGGCTTCATCATTAAGAATCCTCTTAAATTTACGTTGTTGTTTCAAAATTTATCGCCCTACGAATTACCGTAAACCCTAAGAGATAACTCTCAAGTCAAGACTGTTGCTATAGCTCGCTGATGGCACGCCCGTTGAACACAAGATTTACAAATACGTACTTATCTATAATATGTTGTTCTAGTTGTGAAACTTCTTGTTCCTAGTTGTTCTACCATTACATTCATTTGCTGAAAATAGCTCTAAAAGGGTTCGTGAAACTAAAATCGTTAAGGGACGACAAACGATAACTGTCTAAGGATACGTTACCCTGAATAAAGACTGTAAACAGCAACTGCATAATGCGTTACATTCGAATAGATTTTCTTTGGGGGATTGTTTTCAGAAAAGTAGGTACTGTCTTTCTATCTGTCTGTTCGGGGTAAAGATCGAAAGGGCTGAACCGATTTTGAAAAAAGTTTTACAGACGTGAAGGGATGGTTTTCAGAAGTAACATAAGCTACTGTAGATTCAATTTGTTTTACGTATGGTGGGATACCTAATACGAAAAGTGAAACATTTTTTTGTTTGAATTCACCTCACAGAGAATTAAATTAAACTAATGATAAGTCGTTTCTACGGTTACTTAGCATACGTTTGCTTATTGTGCTGTACATGTTCTTATGCAAATTTGTTTTATTTAATAATAAATAAGTTGAATCAAGAAAAGAATTATCCTTGTAACAAGGACATGTGTCGATAATGTACCTGCTGGGGGTACCTACTTATATTTATTTACGAAGAGTTTAAAGTTATTTTATTAAATTGAAGGAATACATACATGTAATTGCCCTTGCAAGTTGGGACGTTCCCTGTTATAATATACCTAAGTATAAGAAAGTTTTGTACGTTTCTGAAACATTTTATGAGCCGGATTAATTCAATTTTCCACTGTTGGGCTGCTGCAAAAGTTTCAGAATTAAATTTCATATAATCTCCGTCCTTTTTTATGTATAATACAAAACACGTACCTACATACATAGATACATAGATATAAAATTTTCGCTCTAGTATAAATAGTAAATCCGTGAGGAATACGACAAAAAGTTTCTGCATTATGTTTATTTATTTCTGTGGAACATTTTCGTATCTACATAAACAAATGCATACAAAATATGATAAAACATTAAATTTTGTCTTTGTATTTTGTTTTCTATTTAGGAAATTTTATTTTCGTTTAACCATGCGCCCTATTCGTTTGGTGATTTTAATATTACCATTCAAGGTACATTCGTTTCCTCGACGGTTGTGGTCCCTTTTTTGTGGGATCCTAATTAGTGTTACAAAAAAGGAGACGCGATGTAAGTACTTGACATTTGGCCCAACTTTAGCTCTGTTAATAAATCATTAGCTACACGTTTTCCCTATTTCCTCGTCTCGTCAGCGTTTCACGAATAAGACTTTATGAGACCACGAGATCCTTTGCTTGTTAAATTGACAGAAATCCTGCTAAATGATCGCAATGGAAGTCTCAAATATTTTTCCTGTTACTTACATTCGTCTAATGCAATATTTCTTTGAAAACCACGACCAAATGCTAGTAGATAAATAAAAAGCCCTTGTATAAAACATTTGCTCGTTAAATCCGCCATAAAATCCAATCTATGGAACATGACACCCTGTCGTTGAGGGTGAAAAAGAGAAAGAGAGACAGAGAGACGTCTGATGGCTATATCAAACGATAAACTTTAATTCAATTTAATCTGAACACATGTACAACCAGGACTATCCACGTGTCTGTACGGGTACGTTTTTACCCTGTGTGTGTGTGTGTGTGTCTAAGTGTGTGTTGTTTTAGCTTCAATCATTTCAGTGTTTAGTTGGTGTATACGGTAGTGGAACGTGTCGCGTGATATATGTAGGTATGGTATCTATGTATATTTTTGTCGTCCCTAGTCTTCCTGTCTCGATTCCAGTTAGTGAGTGAAAATGTTCCAACAGGAATCGTTTCGGCACTAAACTTCAACTGTTTTCGGACGCGAAAGACGTGTTTTGTGTACAGTTTTTTCGTGGAACGTTTTCCCCAACTACCTAATGAGCGATTGCGTCTGGATTAATAGATGCAACAGCACGGGATGTCACTGGAAGAGTTCGGGAAAGAACCGATACCAAACAAGGCCCTGCTTCAACCAGTAAGTCTCACCAAATATCTAAAATATTACAAACACTCAGTAGAATTAATATTTTTGAACTAGATTTATCCCAATTATCCTTAAAACTGGACTAATTTTTAGAGGATATAATCAAGGATCTAAAATCCATCAACGTGAATTCCATCATGAAAATTGTGAAACTTATTCACTTTATTCCGAGTAAAAGAAAAAAATTTTCCGACTTTCACTGCGATCCTTTAGCAGGATTTCTGTCAATTTAACAAGCAAAAGATCTCGTGGTCTCTAAAAGTCTTATTCGTGAAACGCTGACGAGACGACGAAATAAGGAAAACGTGTAGCTAATGATTTATTAACAGAGCTAAAGTTGGGCCAAATGTCAAGTACTTACATCACGTCTCCTTTTTTGTAACACTAATTAGGATCCCACAAAAAAGGGACCACAACCGTCGAGAAAACGAATGTACTTTGAATGGTAATATTAAAATCACTAAACGAATAGGGCGCATGGTTAAACGAAAATAAAATTTAATGTTTTATCATATTGTGTATGCATTTGTTTATGTAGATACAAAAATGTTTCACAGAAATAAATAAACATAATGCAGAAACTTTTTGTCGTCGAATTCCTCACGGATTTACTATTTACTAGAGCGAAAATTTTATATCTATGTATGTAGGTACGTGTTTTGTATTATACATAAAAAAGGACGAAGATTATATCCAATTTTATTCTGAAACTTTTGCAGCAGCCCAACAGTGGAAAATTGAATTAATCCGGCTCATAAAATGTTTCAGAAACGTACAAAACTTTCTTATAGGTATATTATAACAGGGAACGTCCCAACTTGCAAGGGCAATTACATGTATGTATTCCTTCAATTAAATAAAATAACTTTAAACTTTTCCTAAATAAATATAAGTACCCCCAGCAGGTACATTATTGACACATGTCCTTGTTACAAGGATAATTCTTGATTCAACTTATTTATTATTAAATAAAACAAATTTGCATAAGAACATGTACAGCACAATAAGCAAACGTATGCTAAGTAACCGTAGAAACGACTTATCATTAGTTTAATTTAATTCTCTGTCAGGTGAATTCAGACAAAAAAATGTTTCACTTTTCGTATTAGGTATCCCACCATACGTAAAACAAATTAAATCTACAGTAGCTTATGTTACTTCTGAAAACCATCCCTTCACGTCTGTAAAACTTTTTTCAAAATCGGTTCAGCCCTTTCGATCTTAACCCCGAACAGACAGACAGAAAGACAGAACTTTTCTGAAAACAATCCCCCAAAGAAAATCTATTTGAATGTAACGCATTATGCAGTTGCTGTTTACAGTCTTTATTCAGGGTAACGTATCCTTAGACAGTTATCGTTTGTCGTCCCTTAACGATTTTAGTTTCACGAACCCTTTTAGAGTTATTTTCAGCAAATGAATGTAATGGTAGAACAACTAGGAACAAGAAGTTTCACAACCAAAAACAACATATTATAGATAAGTACGTATTTGTAAATCTTGTGTTCAACGGGCGTGCCATCAGCGAGCTATAACAACAGTCTTGACTTTAGAGTTATCTCTTAGGGTTTAAGGTAATTCGTAGGGCGATAAATTTTGAAACAACAACGTAAATTTAAGAGGGTTCTTAATGATGAAGGCCGTTTACGGGTACAAAATCGACCGATTCAATAAAATCTTTCTGTCTGCCACTCTGCTTCATGCTTCCTACGTCGGGGTGGTTTACGTTGACTTAACACAGGATGGCAGACACGTTATTCCTAAACAGCAGTCGCACCAGCTCGAGTAGAAGCGACAGGGCGAAGCTTAACTAAGACCCCATGAGATTAATGGAAATGTTAACTGATTTTTCCGGTCTTCAGTGGGAAGTTGTTCTTAATTTAATCATTTGCAGCTCGTTTAACTGATAGAAATCGGAAAAGAAAACAAAACAGATTCGATAACAATTGGCAAATAAAAAGTATAAACAAAAAGAAATCTAGAGAAAATAGTTGAAAACTTTATAAACAAAAGAATAAAAAACAAAAAACATTCTAAAACAACAGCTACAAATAAAAGCTCAAACAATTTATTGATCGAAATTCCTAATTTAGTACCCATTGAATCCTGTGATGGATCCTTTTTCCCCTGGAGAAGTCCAATTAACCTTAAAATGGACCGTTACCGTTATGAGGGTTTGTGATGCGGATTTTTTGTAGGTGTAATCAAGGTGTGGTGCTAAATGGCTAGGACGAGGGGTTAGGACGGGAACCTTCTAAAGGTAATCGCTCACCAATGGGTACAAATTGGAGCGGCAATCGAAACTTGATGCTCACCGTTTTATCGCCGTCGTTATCGCGTGCAAAAAAAAATTCAGACCCCCAATTACAGACAGAATTGCTCATTTATATCGGGGCTTTAACACGTGATGACCCTTGACCTTTTCCATCTCTCTAAGAAGAGAAATAATAAATCGTTTAGTATAGCTTTACTATTTTTGTGTCAAACTATTAAATGCAGAAGGGGTTGGAATGGTATTTAAGTATTCGTGTGTGTTACAATAAAACTATCGATTTAATAATACACTTTACATTCGTTATCTGTGACGTTCGTTTTAATGAGGTTATAGTTAAAGAACGAAGGGGTGGGTGTGCAGACCCTTTGCGTGATCCAGTCCAATATGTTTCCTTGTGGCACAACGCTTTATTGAAACGTGTAGGTACAACACGAAAGGGGGTAAAGATTAAGTTTTACCCTTTCTTAATATCTCCGCATCGTGGTAACATCTGCAGCAGTTAGGGGTTTTATTATACGAGCTTTACTAATGATGTGTCTGCGTCTAAAGTACAACAATAGATTTCTGCGTCTTCATTTGTTTAAAAACAAAAAAGAAAAAATTGAATCACTATATAGTAGAGTGACGTCAGTCTTCTTTTATTTTTAAACAAAAGACGCACCACTTAAGCATCTATTGTTTTTATTTTTTTTTTTATTTTTCTTCTAGTAAATACGTTTATTATTTTAAATTTCTCGGAGGGATTCAAAATTCAGGACATATTTCCGGGAACTGTTCTCTCCGAATGATCTGGCAAATGGCAGCGTGGAGAATTTTATTACCGGCTTCCCGGTGCATTATGGCGCCTCTTTCGCACCCATTTCATCCCTGGGAACACTCTCCTCGCATTCCCTTGCGCTTTTATTGCATTATCTAACGTCTACTGCGACCAACAGAGTCAAGACGATACGAAAATATTTGTGAACTGTATAATGGGTTGTTTCATGGTATACGAAACGACCTGTGTGATGGGGTGCCGTTAAAATTTTGACGTTGTTGGTATACAGTTTCGTAAAAAGAGGACTCCGGACTCGATATTGTCGTCAGGAACAGACTGATTAGGATTCGATTCACGATTCGCAAACTAACTTTCTAAATTTCTTTCCATTTCCACGTACTTCGACTTGGTATTCAACGCAAGAACAGGATATGTTTCTAACTATGTAGCCTACGTACATACATATCTACTGTGTAGCAAATTACTTCGATCAGGAACTAAAGTTAGACATCCGGTCTCCATAACCTCACTCGACTCGAATATTGCTGCAGATATACGTAGGAATTAAAGAAGTTGCAACTCCACAATATTGATTACTTTATGTTACATAAATTTAAATTTTGCAAATATTTCCAGTCTTCACTTTACAAAGTTTCAGAACAATTTTTTCGATTTCTTCCATTCTGGTCCAAGTTCCAAGTGGTTTCCTTGTACCTCCCTGTGAAACAATAGTCTTCAGATAACGTTACTCCATTGTTTTTAGCTTCTGTTCATTTGTTTCGTTGTTTCTCTCTCCAAACATCGCCCAAAAGTTCCCACGAATCCTGAACCATCAATTGTTTTCGAGCTGAAGAGAATTTTCTCGTCTATCCATTCATTTTTGCATTACGGCTTAGAGTTTCAGAACTGTTTTCTCGATTCCTTCCATTCTGGTCCATCTTCCAAGTGGTTTCCTTGGATCTTCCTGTGAAACAATAGTCCTGAGGTAACTTTACTCCATTGTTTTTGGCTACAGTTCATTTGTTTCCTTGTTTCTCCCCCCAAAAATCGCCCAAAAGTTCCCACGAATCCTGAACCATCAAATGTTCTTACGCTGAAGAGGATTTCCTCGTCTGTCCATTTGTTTTTGCACAAAGATTTAGATCCAATAGGAAAAATGACGTTGGGACATTTTCTGATCCTTGGAGGGGCAGTAAGGGATATATTGGAGGCAGAAACAGAACTTTAGAGAGGCAGGAGAAGACGTAGATTAGATTTTAGACTTTCTAGTTTTCTTTTAGAAAGAAATAGATGTTCGTGTTGAAAGTTTGTGATGAAGATGGTAAATTTGGAAAAGTTTTTACTTACATCCAATGTTTTTCTTTTTGAAAGCACGTAATTTCTTTGAGGTTTTAAGTAGTAGTGTAAAAGTATTAGCAGTTATATTGTAGGGTAAGTACGTCTGTCGAATCCACGACCTTTTCTAAATGGACAACGAGTGAAAGAAGAAAGCTTTTTAAAGAATTGTTAGCAAAGGCCAAACGAGCTTAGCTTTAGCGCCCCATATTTTTAACGGGGAGGCTTAAACAACCCCGATCGATACCATTTCTGCTCTAAATAACTCGCGTTGCAGCACTTTAAAAACAAAATATAAAAATGCATCCGGAGCTGTACGTCGAAATGTAATGGCATCCGGATTTGATGGAATGGACCGATTCAAATGGACCTGTTTGATTAGGGAACTCCTGGAACCAAAAACCAATACATATATCGATCCAAGTATAAATTATTTGCAATTTTTGAAACATTTCCCAACAATAATTAAATTAATTGTCAGTCAACGTTTCCATTATCTTCAACCAAAAATTTCAAATTCCATCAGAATTCCGTCCGATTTAGCAAAATAATCACGTCCAGTGCGACGAAACAATGGTAATTAACACCCCTAACTGGCTGACGAAGTTAAATGAAAAATTATGTTTCAAGTGGTGGAAACCCCATCTGAAACTTCCAAAGTACGTAATTCATTTGAGAACAGTCATCTAAACGTCGAAACGTCTCGTCTTCTTCAGATATTTAATTGCAAATGGCACGTTCCGCAGTCCATTATACCGAAGTGAACGTGATGAATATTTCAACGGGTTCGAAATCGGTAATTTACACCGCAGACAGCAAATTTATTAGCTACAGGCTACAGGATTGATAGATAACAATGCATATACATATGTACCTACGTATTAGCTGCAATGGACAGCTAATTTTAGTTATAAATTAAAGCACAAAAAAATTTTGGGAGCATTGTGTGGTTTAGATTAGAATTAATTAATATTCTTTTGGTCCTTCGAGCCGGATGCTGAATGTTTGACACGATAACGAAGGGAAATATCAACTTTGAGAGTTATTAACTTTTTAATTAAATGACACCTACATAAATAATTCGTTAGCGAAAAGATAAATTAATTTGCAATATTTCTCTCGACGTTAGCCTCCCTTTGGGCAAAACACAACCCCAGTTATTATTATTGTTATTAAGAAAAGGGGGAATGTAAAACACGTCGTTTAAAATGCCTAATGGGTGGTTGTTTTTCATTTTAATCCGTTTGTGTTCCAGTGCTCGTCGCAAGTGGCTGGGAAATTGGGAAATTTAATTAAAGTAGCACGAGAGTTAGGTATTTGTGCCAAAAAAAAAAAAAATTACGAGCTGTTCGAGAATCCATATTAAATTTTAATACAGAGACGAATCAACATTCCAATTTTAGCTCCTTAATTTATGCCGCTTTGCTTCCACTCGCAAAAACTTTTATTACAAAAGAATACGACTTACAGTAAGTACCATGAAGTCGTCAGTGACCCGTATGAATTCTGATTAAAAAATTAATTAAAACAAATAATCCACGCGGATAAAACTTTAGTTTCAAAATGAAATTAAAGTCTGCACCAACACACTTAATAACTAATATATCTCCCCTGTTTCTACCTCAATTTATGTCTCGGTATTATAATTAATAAACAATTTAATTTGTTGTTGTTAATTGAGGTGGTGAAAGGTGGTGAGTTGTCCCGTTTTTGAGCGAACTTTGATACGTAGTATTCCTAATAATCCCCTCGACGGATCAGTTTGGATCGTTAGCGTCGATCGAACGTTGATTCGTCAGGTGGGACTGGTATAAATTAAGGGCTGTTTGTGTTTCGAATTAATATTGTAGAAACTGAGCTTAATTTTACCGGGGAGCTTTCGGAACGTTGGATGATTAATGAACGGGGAAAAACACTCGTGTTTCTTTTATTAAAAAAATCTCGGTGGATTTGTTGGGAAAGCGTACGAGGGGGAGATTTTTAACTCGAAAATTCTTTTTTATATTGCGATTGAAAATATTTTGAAAATTTTTGTTAGGTAAAATGTAAAAAGTAATTTCAGATCTTTGCTTTGTATGCAGTGGATATTTGATGAAAATGACTGAGACATTGTCTGCGAAAAGCTCGGGCAATTTAGGAAATTACTCCGATTCCGGCTACAATTTTCTCATCGTATTAAAGCGACTTATTGTACGTATTGGATCGACGAACGTCATATTTCTTTTCGTTTTATTAAACAATTTTACTAGGACAGAAACATTCTTTTCGAATTACTCATAAAAATGTATTTATTTTTAGACACTCGAAACTCTGATCTTCGAATCTCATATTAAAACAAATTTAAGACAATAAGGACAATATTGCAACATAAATTTGAAGCTTGTGTACCTACTTTATTTTATAAAATTAACCTCAGTCAAAGTTTTTTAAAGTTTTATAAACTTTTTATAACGAACTATTAGCGATTTTGTCCACGTACAATTATTAAGAAGAAATACATAGTTTGATTTACATATATACATATACCTACGTACCTACGTGTGTACAGCATAATACGCAAATGTATACTTGGTTGCCTTTACTATTTAACAACACCACACACAGTAACAATCGTACAAACGATTTTCCAATGCACTGTTTCTATTCAACTGACGTCAGTCAGACGATTTAAGGGAAGAAAATTTTTTAACTTTCCTGATTATCCTTCCAGAATAATTTGTCCTTCTTAATGTAAAGGAATTTAAATTTAAACTAGCCTATGTTACTCCCGATGGTCTTCTCTGTGTTCCTGTAAAGTTTCATAGAAATTGGTTTAGTCATTTCGAAGATTACCTCTAACAAACAGACAGACAGAACTCTGATTTTAATTATACTTGGTTAAATTAATTAACTTTTCCTACAAATTGCACCGTATAGATTTATGAAACTTGCAACAGGGTGTAGGTATATGGAATGTTTCCCAAGGGGGTTGAAATTCAGGTGGAATTTTTAGTAATTACTTTTCTTGTGACATTTTTCCATAACAGCAAAAACAATTTTTCTAATGGCCTCAACGACCCAGATTTCCATCTCCGATCGCTTTCGGTTTCGGTTTCGACTACAATAATTGTTGTTGCAATAACGAATTCTTCATCAAGATGACGTAACTTCTTGTAGTAAACAAACCCATTCATTCGGTTTTCTTGCGACCCAAAGACCAAGACCGCCTCTTGCTGGTAGCGGTCTCTTAACATAAAACTTCAATTCTGAAGAGGCAACGACCCAGCAACGTCTACCAAATAAAATAAAAGACATTTATTTTGCTTGGCACAGAGCCATTCGCTGACACTCAAACGAAAACGGCCTAATGTCAATGACGATACAAATAATTATTATTGCAATGTCCGTTTGTTTTTACTGATTTAAATCGGGCAGTAATTGGGTACTTTGAAGGCGCTTTTGCAACATCCGGCCCAATGGACCGAAGACTTACCTACTTACTTACTTAAATAGTATTTTTATTGTTAAATGTATTTGTTAGTAAATAATTTAGTTTTTTCGTGCCTACAGTAGGATTTCGTTCTTTTGTAAGTACATATTTAAGTGAAGCACCTTGGAAAAAAGAGGATAATTCGTCCCGTATAAGTCTTTTGGCACGTATCCTTGGATACGTAAGGAGATCACGTACATACGTAGGTGGACCTTTTTTTTTGGGAAACTCAGGAAATATTCTGCTATCCCAAATCCCGCTCATACATACACATATAAACCTGTAGAGACACATAATATACAATACATTCTTCCTCTTTTATTATTTATTGTCCATCCCCCAGGAATGCCTTTGCTTTGACAAAAATATTTCCTTTTTCCATTTTCAGAACACGAATTTTAATCTGTTTTCTAAGAATAAGAAAATTATTTATTGTCAGCAGTTTTAGTTGTTCTTCAATATGAAATTATTGTAATAGTTATGCTAATAATTTTATAATTAAAGGAAACTATCTGCATTATGGCCATAATTACAGCTTCTGTATCAATCTTATTATTTATTATTAGTGAAAGTTGTAATATTGTACTTAATAAATGCTTTCATTCAACAATTAGCTTCTTTAGAAAGCGATACTTAATAAGATCTTTTTCTTCGGTTCTCAACAAAAACAATGGCACTACAACCACTTGGTTAAAGAAGTTAATTAATTTAACCAAGTATAATTAAAATCAGAGTTCTGTATGTCTGTTTGTTAGAGGTAATCTTCGAAATGACTAAACCAATTTCTATGAAACTTTACAGGAACACAGAGAAGACCATCGGGAGTAACATAGGCTATTTTAAATTTAAATTCCTTTACATTAAGAAGGACAAATTATTCTGGAAGGATAATCAGGAAAGTTAAAAAATTTTCTTCCCTTAAATCGTCTGACTGACGTCAGTTGAATAGAAACAGTGCATTGGAAAATCGTTTGTACGATTGTTACTGTGTGTGGTGTTGTTAAATAGTAAAGGCAACCAAGTATACATTTGCGTATTATGCTGTACACACGTAGGTACGTAGGTATATGTATATACGTAAATCAAACTATTTCTTCTTAATAATTGTACGTGGACAAAATCGTTAATAGTTCGTTATAAAAAGTTTATAAAACTTTAAAAAACTTTGACTGATGTTAATTTTATAAAATAAAGTTGGTACACAAGCTTCAAATTTTTGTTGCAATATTGTCCTTATTGTCTTAAATTTGTGTTAATATGTGATTCGAAGATCAGAGTTTCGAGTGTCTAAAAATAAATACATTTTTATGAGTAATTAGAAAAGAATGTTTCTGTCCTAGTAAAATTGTTTAATAAAACGAAAAGAAATATGACGTTCGTCGATCCAATACGTACAATAAGTCGCTTTTTAGGATGAGAAAATTGCAGCCGGACTCGGAGTAATTTCCTAAATTTCCCGAGCTTTTCGCAGACAATGTCTCAGTCATTTTCATCAAATATCCACTGCATACAAAGCAAAGATCTGAAATTACTTTTTACATTTTACCTGACAAAAATTTTCAAAATATTTTCAATCGCAATATAAAAAAGAATTTTCGAATTAAAAATCTCCCCCTCGTACGTTTTCCCAACAAATCCACCGAGATTTTTTTAATAAAAGAAACACGAGTGTTTTTCCCCGTTCATTAATCATCCAACGTTCCGAAAGCTCCCCGGTAAAATTAAGCTCAGTTTCTACAATATTAATTCGAAACACAAACAGCCCTTAATTTATACCAGTCCCACCAGACGAATCAACGTTCAATCGACGCTAACGATCCAAACTGATCCGTCGAGGGGATTATTAGGAATACTATGTATCAAAGTCCACTCAAAAACGGGACAACTCACCACCTTTCACCACATCAATTAACAACAACGAATTAAATTGTTTAACGTACATACGATGTTTTAAGAGTTATTGGAGGCAGAAACAGGAGTAAAAAGTGGGTTAGATACATTTTCCCAATAAATCCACAAATTATTCTTTAATTTTGAGTTCATCTGGCAGATTAGTTGCATAGAATAAACTTAAATAGCACAGACAACCCCCAGTATTATGCTGTACTTGCAAATAATCTGTGATGGAATTGAACTTCTCCATTTACTCAATCGTTTAAAATGGGAACACATTTTGATTAAAATTGCAAATATTTCGTGCGCTGTTTAATTGAACTTTTAATGAGTTCGAAACGATAGTGACGCCAATTCAAATTTAGCCATTGCATTTTGATTCTAATTATGTATCTACAAAATCCGATGACGTAACACCTATTTGATGTATTTATCTCAAATCAGGAGATCCAAAGAAACGCTGGTGATGGACCAAGATTAATGATTGCTGTATAAAAAGAACAATAGAAAAGTTTATATCGTTATAAAGTGTTGCATTGCATTGGTAAGTCGAGGGATTTTACAATAAATTCTCCCCGGGGAACACTAAATTAAAGCTCGATTGCTGAGACTCGGCTTTGCTCTGTTCCTGTTTCTTATCGATTCCCCTTTTTATTTTTATGTCGTCTCTTCAGTTACTTTAGACCGCATTCATCCCGAAGGAACTAATCAGTAAAACCGATACTGAACGCCATCTATTTCGAATAAAATTGGCGCTCCAAACCACCCCAACCCAAAACATGCACGATCAAACATCCCAACAAACAAAGGGGTTTCATTTACGTCTCTCATCCACTTAATTTATTCCATACAATAGCTTGTGTAGATTAAACGAAATTACACCCTTTTCAACATAAAACACTTTTGCTTTTCTTCTTATATTTGCGAGATAAAAGCAAAAAACATCCCCGATATCCTTCCTGAAAATAGCAATCCTCGTTCACCCTTAACAATTCACTGTAAGGATCATCCAAGAAACAACACGAACTCTTTTGCAAAAAAGGGTTGAAACAATAGAGACACATTCTTGAGGTTTCGACAAGGGCCATCAGGAACACTAGGGTCGATTTATTGGGGTGAGAACTTTATCCTCGACTTCCACAAAAGTAAACCGTCCGAAGAAGTTTTTGAGATAAAGGAGCAACCCTTATCGAGGACCAATTAAATAAAATTATAATTCGGTCATTCAACTTGTTAGACGCTCCAAACTTCACAGGGAAGGGTAAGGTCGTGAGAGATTATTGACAAAAACGGTGACAACCTCGATCTATTCAGAACGTAAGCTGCAGGGGTAGATGTACAAAGACACCCTGGATTACAACTGAATCATTTGAGACCAATTGTCAGATACTTCTACAAATTACAACCCCTATATATCTAAGAACTCCAACTAACTGAACTTGAAAACAAATAACCAACCCTTATTAATGTGAGGTATTACCTATAATCGGGGTAAATGAGCTGCAAACTTTTCCACGGTCATATTTTACCTGATACATACATACTACGTAAATATATATTGGTACCGTTTGCCCTTGCCCATCCCCTTCGACCTCTCGTTCGGCGTGTTCACGTTTGGATAGAAATAAATCAAATTACGGAACCACCCCGGTGGACTGATTCAATTAGCGAAGCCTTTCGCCGTCACGGAGGTGTGTAATGTTATAGATTCCAACAACGGTTCCTATGTATGCAAACCCTTTCTACCGATTTAGACATGAAAACTGTAAAAAATAACGCGATCTAATCAACCGTTCACAAAACCATAACCTTTTAAACACCCCCTTGACCCAAGGGCAAAATAATAGACCAATAACTTACAGGAGAATCGAAAATCTCAATCTGAATCAATACTATCGATTTCTAAACTTTTTACATTCATACGTACACCCTTCAGTATTAAAAAAAAAACATCCCCTGTCGAATTATTTCGAGCTCTCATAACCCTGTCATTTCTTTTGACATGTAGACATTTTTTATTTCTATTATTTCTAAATTTACTGTCCCTTATATCGAATATGGAACGAATCGTATCAGAAAGTATATTCCTTCTGGAGTTCCTGATAGATAATTTACAAATAAAGTCCTGTCCCATGGAGGGTCTGTGTGTTTCGATCCAATTTTTGGACAACGACCCTCTGGAGATATGTGAGAACAACCTGAGTGGAGGAACCCCCTTTGGCCCATGTTCGAAAACCGGAAAGTCATGTCTGTTCTTTCTAAGACCTGACCAACTGGAGGAATGTCTAGAGACCTTCGACCTCTTTGTGTCCATAGTTAAGAAACTGCAACCCCACTGCAAGCCAGACAGACTCCGAATAGGGTCAGCTGTAATCTCTATAGCCAACGTGTTCAACGAGTTGGTGAACGAAGTAAAAACCAACAGCTGCCAAGGACCATTATCGAAAACCCTCAGGGATGATTTCGACATCCAGGGAATACGCGACGGGTCTGTTATTGGACAATTGGGGATGTACATAAGAATGTCTTGTTTTGGGAAACTAATTGTCACCCAATTCCAGATGAACCTGCAGGAAAAATCTGTTCTTTTTAAAGATACTGAGGGTAAATCAGTCTACAAATACAAAAAAATTAAAAAACCTAAACAGGAACCTGTACAACATGTTGATCACCCTGGCGAAGACTTCTACCCAGATGAGTATCCCATGGAACCACCCCTACATCAACCTCAATACCACACTGGTTCTTCTTATCCCCCGTATGGTGGTGGTGGTGGTACTGCTCCTTACGAGGAACAACCCCAGTATTTTTATGACGAATTATCGGACGACGATCCAGGAGATTTTAAAGAATTCGGTGCTTGCATTGGAGGAAACGAACTCATAATTCGCTTAGTAGATAATGAGGAATATGAGCCAGAAAACGAGGAAGAAGAACATCCTTGTAAAGCCTATGTAGGGATGGATTCTCAAACAGGGTATGGACCCCAATATGAATGTAAATCGGAAATGCTTGAAGAACCTCAACAACCCTATTGCCCTTGTACTCCCAAAGAAGAAGAAGAAGAAGACGAAGAGCCCCCTTGTAGTCGTAAAACTTGTGGCCCTTACAAAGACAGATTTGGTGATAAGAAGAAGGGTGGAAAGAAGAAGCTGACTCCAGAGGAAAAAGAAGCGCTGCGCAGGGAACGGGAAAGGAAACTGGAAGAGCAGCGTAAACAACAAGCAGCACTTCGTGAAAAGCTCAGGGCTCAAGCGGGAGGAGCTTCGGTTGGATTTATGGAGAAGTCTCGAGCTTCCTCACGCTCAGAGTCCTGTCTTCCTTGCTTCGACGTATGTCCACCATGTGAATGTCGTATGACGAGCAACACAACGTCCAATTGTCCTTCCAGAAACTTTTAAAAACCACATTTCACTTGTTTTCACAATCAATCAATTTGACAGATTGACAAAAAAATTCATAAGTGTTAATTAACAGCCATAAAAAAACCAAATGGAGCCTAAAGGTGCGACCGAGGGGATGTTCCTCTTAGAATTCCTAGTCGACAAAATCGAGATATCCCGGAGTTCGTCCAATCTGCCAGGTCTGGACCAAGGCAACATCTGCGTTTCGGTGCAGTTCCTGAACAACGAACCGTTAGAAATTTGCGACAACGACTTCGACGAGACTCCATCAGGTTTACCAGCAGACAAAGAATGTTCAAAAACAGGCAAATCAGGACTGTTCTTTTTGACACCCGAACAGTTGTATCAATGTCGCCAGTGTTTTAAGATTTGCGCTTGCATTTACAAGAAACCGGAACCGTGTGGACACCTGGATAAGCTCGTCGTTGGTTACGCCATAGCAAATGTAACCCTGATGTTCAACCTTTTGCTCGACGAAATCGAAAACGCATGCACCAAAGGACCTTTGTCCAAAATAATAAAAGACGACTACGAAATTTTGAACGCCACCAACGGGCTGAACATTGGCAAATTGGGGATGTACATCAGAATGTCGTGGCTTGGAAAGTTCATAGTGACCCAGTTTCAAATGAACCTCCAAGACCACTCAGTTCTCTACCAAGATAAAGGAGGCGAGTCCGTTTATAAATACAGAAGGACAAGCGGATCTGGAAAAGGCGACGTAGGGCTTCCACGTCCCCAATTAGGCCTACTCCCCACGACAGCTCCCAAAGCTCCCAATCAATCGTATTCAACTGGCAGAACTAACTACGACGTTGAAGTAGAAGAAGAAACAAAACGTCTCGGAAAGAGGAGACCAAACGTACTTCGGAAAAGCAACGCTGCATCGTCACTTCCTAATCCCTCTGGTCCCAAAATTCCCGATCCTGACAAAGAAGTGTTCGTGCTCCGATTAGGAGACAAGAAAGACAGCGCCAAGAAAAAAAAGAAGCTCCTTGAACTCCAACTGAAAACCCCCAAGGGACCGCCTTACAAAGGTCCTCCCAAAAAATGTGACCAGGAAGTCGAATGGGACGAGGAAGCTTCCCGACAAGCCATGGCTTTGGCCATCGCAATGGGAATGACGTTCCTTTTGAAGTTCGATAAAAAAGGTGGCGGGAAAAATAAAAAGGGAGGAAAGGGGAAAAAATCAGCTGAAGAGTTGGAGAAGATGAGAGCGTTGTTGAGGGCCCAAGCTGGAGGTGCTAGTATGGGAATCACCGACAAACCCCGTGCTGTACCGTGTCCTCCTCCCTGTGTACCATGCGTTCCCTGTGATATGAGTTGTATGGCCTCGTGCGTGTCTACACCAACGAGCTGTTACCCGTCCAGTTGTTGTGTTTCGACGTATTCCAAATGTAATTAAACTTCAATAAATTTATCCTAATATCTAAGGATGCCTTGTTCTTTGACACATCCCCAAAATCATTCATTATTTGGCATTATCAGTTTCAAAATTATGTAGTAAATCACGAAGTACCTTCCAATCATTCCACTGTTCAAAATTCTAGTGTAAAATGGCAGAAAATGTGGGCGATAGTATTTTTCTCATCGAATTTCTGGTCGACAAGGTCGAACTGAAATATCCATCTGGTGGTATACCAGGTTTATCTGCAGGTATATGCGTTTTGGTCCAATTCCTCGACAATCCACCCATGGAGATATGCGACAACGATTTTGACGAGACCCCATTCGGTTCGAACCCAAACCCACGATGTTCCAAAAGTGGAAAGTCGTGCCTTTTCTTCCTCTCCTGCGAACAACTCCAATATTGTCGAAAACGGTTCGTGATCTACGCCACGATTTTCAAAAAAGCTGACAACTCCTGCGTGGCTCCCAACAAGGCAGAACTTGGGACTTCTATGGTTTCCATTTCGTCCATTTTTAACGAACTCATTTGCGACATCGAATCAGGAAGAACCACAGGACCTACATCGAAAACATTAAAATGTGATTACAACGTAATGGGAGCAAACGATCCCAATTGTCCCATCGGAAAATTGGGCTTGTACGTCAGGATTTCATCTTTCGGAAAACTCATCGTTACTCAATTCCAAATGAATCTGGAGGACAAATCCGTTTTATTCACGGACAAAGAAGGAAAGTCAGCTTACAAATACAAAAAAACAAGACGCAAAAGTGCGGGAGATTCTGTGCAATCTTGTGGATCACAACAGGATAATTACCCTGAGTGTGATTGTTCAGAAAGGGGTCGTCCAGCGTTCGGGGGCGATTGGTCAAAATCAGAATGTGAAGCAAAACAATCTCCTCAACCACCACGTCCCCAAAGATGCCAAACGACCCGAAGTTACAACACTGTACCATCACCTCCACCCCCAGTAGATCCATGCAACCCACCCTCTCCATGCATTCTTTCGAATGAGCTGGAAAAACCGCCACTTCCCGATCCAGACGCCGACAAAGAACTCTTTTACTTCCGTATAGGTACAAAGAAAGGATGCCAACCAAAAAAGAAAGAACTAGAACTGGAAATGAAGACTCCTAAAGGTCCAGTTTTGAAACCTAAACCTCCCAAAGAAACCAGATCAACCGAATGGGAAGAAGCGTTATCAAAAGAAGCCATGCAGTTGGCTGCAGCTCTAGGACTTAGTTTTCTAATGAAGTCCTTTGGATCTCTTGGTAAAAAGAAAGGAGGTGGTGGTGGTAAGAAAAAGAAGAAAGGGAAAACTAAGGAAGAATTGGAAATGGAACGGGCTCTGCTGAGGGCTGGTGCCGGAGGTGCTACTGTTGGGATTACGGACAAACCTCGTGCTGTTTGTGCCCCCGTATGCCCACCATGTGTACCATGTGTACCATGCCAGCCCAGCTGCGTAACCACGTGTGTTAGTTGTGTTACAAGTTGTTCGAAAAGTGTGGTGGACTCGTATTGTTGAAGATCAAATTTTTGGATCCAAATAAATAAAATGCTATCATAAAAATAAGAAAATAACCTGCCTTTCTCTATCACCATCAACAAAAATTTGAGAAAATATATTTCTGCCCATTTCTATGACATGGAAACTCTTCTAAAATATTCTACATTTTGCAGAGGTATTCTAGAATGCTCTTAAATGATCTACTATTATCAAAAAAAAAAATTAAATGATATGGAGTAGTCTGTAATCATCCAGAAAATTCTTAAACGTTCTAGGATGTTCTAGAAATTTCCAGAACGATCTCGATTATTCAAAAATAATCCAAAGACGTTAAAATGAACCAGGATGGTCTATTATCGTTCAAAATGTTCTAGAATATTCTCGAAAATTCTAGAATGATTACATAAATTTTTCATGCCATTGAACGTGCGATGTATCAGAAATAGAGTCGAAAGTTTTCTTTTTTTTCCAAAGTGTTGAAAATCCTGACGGATTTACTCCGAGCATGTTCGGCATTAAAGGTATTTGTTAAATACACTTTATGTTCACAATGAAGTCCTCTTCAACGTTGTTTGCAGGGATAAAAGAAAAATAAACGGAAAGTTCAACGTTAGCGGAAGAGAATTAGGGCTCTTGACGCTCTATTGGTGCTCAAATTAAACTCGGCGTGCGAAATCCTTTAAAACAAGCTGTCGAGCTAATCAAATAGAGCAAACTTTAACTGTAATCAACCGAAAGAGTTTGTGTCGACGACATTAATTAAATAATTAATTAATTAATTGACTATAAAAAAAAATCCAAAAATGAAACAATTGTCCGCAAACTCGGTCACGAATTTCCACGTTCCAACAACACAATGAATAAGTCGACATTCCAACCCTCGCGGCAACTTTCGTAATGCAAGGGGTTGCATGCAGCCACTGAATCCGAGCGTTATCATCAGTGGTCGCAGTTGCTGCATCTCTTAGCGGTCAAATGCAGCAACAACAATTCCTCTAAATTCCCAGTATTGAATTATGAATCGTCCCCATCCAGACGGTACTAATCTACAGATTGTTCACCCCCAACCCCTCGACTCTGAACGCCATGGGCGCATCGGTATCCTTTAGTAATCTGGAAATTAAAGACACAGAAACAAATCGATTTAAGGGATGTAAAAATAATCATATCAAACTAGCTGATCTCGTGGGTTGTCTTGTCTTTAAATTAATTAAAATCTTGGAGAATCTTTCGTGCTGTGGTCAATATTATATTGAATGTAATTAAAGACCGAAAAAAAGACCACCCTCATCCCTGTTTCGTATCCCCGACTCAGTCAATTAAATCCGCAACTGAACAAACATAAAAATAAACTTTTGCAATTAAACTTGGAACTGACTGCTGCATCTGGAATTTGCTCCTCTCCGTCTCTTTGTCCTTCTGTCTTCGTCCCGCTGATAAGGGGTGTACGATGTCCTGGTGAAATCGATCGTGGTGGGCGATGGCTTTTTGAAGTTGCTTCTTAAAACAACGTAGAATTGCACGTTTCGTCCACGAAACCATCGTGTCATGTCTTTTACCTAAACGTGGGGGTTTTAAATACACCTTTAACTAAAATAGAACTATAGAAAACCAACCCCTACGTTAAATAATCCTATTGGATTCGGCTGGTCGTAAAAATTAGTACTCAAGTTTAAGTTTTCGGTTCATCCCCCACATCCGGATGAGTACGGGTAATTCTCGGGACGTTTTATTACAATAGACAAGCTGTCACAAACAACCCTTACGTTGTCAGACGCGTGGGTGGCTGGTTTAAATGAATTTCCACCACTTGGATAATTGGAAAATCTACATACATATGTTCCAAATAACTCACAATCAGGAAAGCGCATTTTATATACGAATAGATGCATTTAATTTAATTTGTGAAATTAAGCATTAATTAAAAGAATAAAAATGTGAGGGTAGTTTTTAGTAACACATTTAAATAAATAGGCACCGATTGTCTATTAATTAAGCTGAAAATGATTTCTCACAATTGCGATACAGTTAATCAATTTTGATTTTTGATGAGCACGAACGAATTTAAATGTCCAGTGGCAGAAATTTTGGATCGTTTGTTTTCTACCATATAAATGTACCATAAATTAATTTGTCTGTCTGTTTGTTTGGACGAATTTCAGTCGACATCGAGCTGAACACACACGTGAATGTTTTTTAGCGGTTTGTGCACATAAATCCCCTTTAAATGGCTTAAAATATTTGATGGCTCGTGTTATTTATGTTGCAACCCCCCAAAATACATGGCAAAGGAAAACCACTCAACCGACTGGGACATTTTCTTTCCCAACCGATAAATTTCCGGGAAAATCAACCCTTTGACAATTAGAATAATTTACTAAAAGACAATTAAGTAAAAAGTAACAATTTATTTTAAATTTTTTAAAGTACCCTTGTAGATAAGATTAGTAAAGGGCAGACGTACGTACGGTGTCCAAATGGGTCTTAAATCTCACGTAATTCCCTCGGAGCGTAGGAATTCCATTAGGATCGCTCAATCTTGGGGGTGACAGTCATTAGGGTATTTTTGCCCCTTTTAAAATCCATTAAAACGCTTTTTTCGGCTTACACCGAAACTTCCTAATAGATTCAGATACATCGACGGTTTAAAGAAAACTCTCTCGAGGGTTAAATTAACCAGGAAACGATTTTTCATAGTCGAATTTTAAACAGTTGCTCTTTGTAATTTTTCACGCTTGACATCTTTTTTGATGCGCATTTTTTTTTTTTTTTTTTTTGAGGGAGTTGTAAAAACTTTTGTTTTGTTTCTTTGTTTTTGAAGGACGGGTTAAAAAAAAAGTTTTGTTTTGTTTCTTCGATGCGCATTTTTTTTTTTTTTTGAGGAACGGGTAAAAAGTTGTGTTTTGTTTCAGCCATGTAACCAGAACTGCAAGCTGGCTTCCACCGGCAAATGCCTGGAAAGCAGGGGAGGATTGCATACCATATGGATGGGAAAGGGCTTTGGATGACTCAGGAAGGACTTATTATATTAAGTAAGTGAGCACTGAATTAAAAAAGTTTTTTTATATTGTTACGCTCGTTTTATATGTATGTATGGGAATTGATGTACCTAATGCCCATCAAACAAATTGCAAAATTGTGTTCTTTTCACCACGCCAAATACATCAGGTATAACAAATTCTGGTCATAAATCCAGAATATGAGGCCGTTTTTATGTGTTCGTTGTACGTAAGACCCTCATCATCTGATACCTTACATAATGCTTCGTCGTTTTCAATTTATGAGACAGACGTTCAAAAGAAGGAAAATTCTGTTTGTACTCCGATACCGTATAATATATTTACTGAAACCCATGGAGTATGTTCCAAATAATTCCACAAGTGCTTTTTTGAAAGCAAAAAATACTCATTAAATTGCACAAAATATCAAAAATAACAACATTGAAGTCCTACAGCTCACTGAATTGACTTCCAAAAAATCAGAAAAAAATCAAAAGCACTTGTGGCATTATTTGGAACATATCCCTTGAGCTTAAAAAATTTCTGTATTTATATTTGGCAGAGAATTACCCAAATATTAATAATCTACATAAAAAAAGATTTTTAAATTCTTTTCAAATTCAAGCAAACAATTTCGTAAGTTCTAACTTAATTAAAAAAGTAAATAAACATTTTTACATTTTACTTATGTATGTATTATGTATCTGTATATACGTCAAGAAATTTCCTCAAGAGAAATAAATTGTTAGGCCTCGACAAGAAAATTAACTTTGTCGACATTTTGTCCCATTGGAATTTCAATTTCCTTACTTACGAATCTTTCAAAGTTGTTTTCATCAGAACTACGTAATTTAAAACGAAATTATTCAGAATTCACTTTTCGAACTCAACACAATACTCACAAATACATAACAAAAAAACTCATAATTCCTCTCACAATTTCTTAAACCTCAATTAAATTCCTGCGAATGTCAATGATTACGAGGAACATATTTTTCTTACCCCAAATTATTTTTTGAGAGATCATCATAAGCCTCTTCCGAAATCATTTATGTACTTACATGTTTTTCTTTTCCCCTACTTCCCTTCACCTCTTGATTCTGTTGCAGTCACATAAACAAAACTACCACGTACGAAAATCCGGCTGTAAAATGTCACGAACATCTTACATCCCCAGAACCACGAACCATTACTCTAGAAAGGTCTCCCCAAATGGGTTTCGGATTCGTTGCAGGATCGGAAAAGCCAGTGGTCGTTAGGTTCGTCACAGATGGAGGACCCAGCGTTAACAAGGTAAACACATCAACCCATCCTCATTCAAACCATGTCTCTTTCTCATGTTGTTAAATTCGCCCTACCATCACAACAATTCCAAAGTTGATGAAGTTAAAATTGTGTGTCTCTCCCCGTAGCTTCTTCCAGGAGACCAGATCCTCGCAGTAAACGGGGAGGACGTTAAATCAGCCCCCAGGGAACACGTCATATCGCTGGTGAGAGCCTGTTCCCAAACCGTAACTTTAAAAGTATGTCAACCTGCCGAACAAACGGGTATCAGGAAGTCCACTTTGCTTTCTGCAAGCAAACGTGCAAGACTTAAAAGCAGACCACCGAGGGTTAGATTTGCCGAAAGTGTCTGCGTCAATGGTGCACCCTTATTTCCAGTAAGTTGACCGCCCATATTCACCCCCTGTCGAATCCTACAACTTATTTTTGTTTAGCCATCTGCGTTTTCTTTGAGTGACGTGTGCGTTCCTCCGATGGCAAACGTCCTGAAGGTTTTCCTGGAGAACGGCCAGACAAAGTCGTTCAAATACGACGCTTGGACAACGGTCAAGGACGTGGTGTCGTCTCTTCAGAACAAACTCTGCATCCAAGCCACGGAACATTTCAGTCTGGTCGTTGAACACATCAAATCTCTCAGGAGGAACAAACTGACCCTTCTGGATCCGAACGACACTTTGGCGAGGGTCTGCATTTTTCTTTTGTTATACGTAATTTCTTTGAATAAATAGGGGTTGGTTGTTAGATCGCCGCCAAACCCGGTGCACACAAGTTGCGATGCTTGTTTCGGATAGCGTTCGTGCCTTCATCTCCAGCCACACTGGCGCAAAAAGATTTAGCTGCTCTAGACTATCTTTACGCTCAATGTTGCAACGACGTGACCCAGGAACGATTCGCACCCGAGCTCCAATACGACACCGCACTACAACTGGCTGCTCTTCATATCTACCAACATTCCATAGTCCATAATGTGCCTCTTTCCAAACTTACGATAAAGAACGTGGAGTGAGTACAATTTCAACTCAAAATTCGACAAAACCATTCGAATCTTGTTTATTTATTTATTTAGAAAAGAATTCGGTTTGGAACGGTTCGTACCGGGGTCACTTTTGGAAAACATGAAACGCAAAGAGGTTCACAAGTTCCTGGCCCATTTCCTCAAACTGCACTCGAACATGGCCGGTTCCGGTAAACCTTTGACTGTCCTCCAAGCTAAACTTCATTATTTAGACTTGGTAAGCCAGTTACCAAGCTACGGGGCCAAGTGCTTCTCTGCCGGACCAAGAGGTGACTCTTTGGAAAGGGTGATTTTGGTCAGTCCGAAGTTTGGGCTCAGCCAAATAATCGGAGCCAGAAGCACCGTAGTGAGTACCAGCAATCGTCAAAAGGTACTCTTATAATTTAGTGTTTTATTTCCTCTATTTGGTTTTCCAGCCCGTTCCCATAGCAAACATAGAAGACATAAAGCGGATCCAAGTTAAACCTGAAGACGAACTCACAAGAACTGTTCTGGTGCAACTGGAAAACGACAGAATAGTCACCATAGCACTGGAAGAACGTGACGCTTCCGAATTAGTGTTGGTCCTCAAAGGTTATTACCATATCATGGGCGGAAAGGTCCTTCCAGTTGAACAGGAAGAAGTACAAAGAATGGAAGACCTCGCACCTCCGTATCTATCCCAACACCGAGTCATACCGGAGAAATGGAGCTACATAACCCAGAACCAGATAAAGGCGATGTGTTTCGCGATGCACCCCATCTACAAGAGCATCAACCACAAGACGAACGGTCTGTACAACACCGTCGGTCGTCAGAGCAAACCTCCCTTCGTGACCGGTCTCAGTCTCGACAGCAACATGAACAACACGCTGGCAAGCAACAGGAACCACGAAAGACTCAAAAACTATTTCGTCAGAGACAAGTCGAATTCGTACGATCTGCAGAGCGTCATGTCGTTGGAAATACTCGAAGGCGGAGTGGTCGAAGCCAAAAACGAAGAAGTGTTGAGGAGAGTGAGGGAAATGCATCAGCTGGTGGAGAATTCCGAAAAGTACCTCAACGAACAGGAGCATTACAATCGACTCAATTCGGAATCGGAATGGCAAGAGACGAGCGTCGACTTCGACAGCGATCTCGACGGCCACGACGACGCTCCAGGAACATTGAAACACAGCGACTCGCTTCTTCTTTTGATCCAAGGAAGAAAACAAACGGGCAACAAACAATGTATGAACGCTGCCATAGAACTACTCCGTTCCGAACTGAACCAATCGGAAAGCGATAACGATTCCATAGGAACCCCCAACAACTCGCCAGTGCACAAGATTAGCAAACTCGGGGGTGACAAGAAGAACAGACAACAAGAGAGGTTCAGCTTCGGACTGCGCAGTCCCGAAGACGTCAAAGCCACCAAAGACGAAGACCTGAAGGCGTACCTCCAAAAGCTCAAGAACTCCAACGCCGATTCCATGGATTCCGACACTGAAAACTTGGCTAGTCTGTACGATTTCGACCCGGACATAACCGATTTGACCCTTATACCACCACCAGCGACACCGGACGAACTGGACAGTGCCTTAATGGTCGTCAATCAACCGCCGACTTCGTTCGCGGACTCGTTGGAAAACCTGAACAAGATCGACGATAAAAATTTCGATCTCGAAACGTTCCTGGCCAACGTCACGGTACCGCCGCCCACTCAAAAACTCACCCCTGCTGTTGAACTCACCCCCGAAGAGATAATGTCGTTCATCATACCGCCTCCACCGAGCCTTAAAGCCAGCTTCGAAAACTTGACAATAAACAGCAGCAGCAGCAGCAGCAGCAGCAGAGATTACCAAAGTCTACCTCCAAATTTCGAACAGCAACAGAGAAAAGAGGATGGGGTCGATCATCCCCGACAGAACGTCATAGAATATGCTACGGTGGACAGAAAAGGTCCTTTTTCTTGCTGCAGTCGGACCAAAAGTAACAAAACCAACGAAGAGGAAGCCAAAGAATCGTCCCAACCGCTTCCACCTCCTCGGAGGGGATCGGAAGAGAAGCCCCCGGACCGACCACCCAAACCTACAACCCCCGAAAGACAACGGTCTCATTCATTGTCTTCTGCCTCGTTCAAACTCCAAAACGAACCAGCTCCAACGTTACCGCCTAGAAGCGAAAACTCCCAGGCACCACCCCATCTGTTTCTACCACCCAAAAAACCTCCTTTACCTCCGATACCTCCGTTAGAAGTATTAAGAAGCAGAATCCTGGCCAACGCGGAATCAAAAAACAATTCGGAAAGAAGAACTGCTTGCATCGGTTCTCCCCATCTGCAGAGGAACAAGCACGTGTACAGCGACCTGGAAATCAGTTTGGGTTTGAAAGAGGAGAGGTCTGCAGTCAGCACTCCCACGTCCCCTTTCTTGGGCAGGGGATCGCAGCTCACCATCGTCCCCATCAGTTCTCCCGATAGTCCCAGGAGATTGCACAGCAACGGAATACATTCGCCGAAAATGGGGAACGGGAACGTCTGCATGAAGGACAAAGCGGAGACGATTCTACAAAACGGCTGCACGTCCACCAACGAGAGCCTCCTGATCAAGACGGACGTCGCAATGACCAGTCTTTTGGACAGGATCAACCAAATTGCGAACCAATGTAACGCCGCCCAGGTTCATGGGGGAGGAAGGATGATGTGCGAAGACAAGTTTCAGGTAAGTGGCTAGTTTCGGCCTTCTTTTCTGGACCTTCTTCCACGATTCTCTTCTTCTTCTTCTTCTTGCAGACTGTTAAGGAAGAGTTGGTGTCGCAGTCTTTGCAATTGGTGACGTCTAGTAAAATGTTGGTGATCACGATGTCCGATCCTGCGTTGTCGGATCTTCCTGAGAACTTGGCGGTTTGCTTGACGATCCTGAGGAGATTGTCGGAACTCTGTCAGGATTTGGTCAATCACACGACGTCTCCTCTACAAACGAAAAATTTGATTTTGAAAGTACACGACGTGACCGCTGCATTCCATCATTTGATCACGTCGAACGTTGATCGGAGTTGTCAGGCGGCAATCGAGGAACATTTGGCCGCAGAAGCCGAGAAATTGGCAAGTGTTTTGGCAACGCTGTTGAGAAGTCTAAGGGTGTTTTCACCCTAATGTCGTCGCTTTACTTTCTCCGGAAGCTCTCTCTCCTTGTTTCCGATACTGGTATGTACAAATTTGTTTAGATTGATTGTTGATTTTTTTTTATGGCAGACGTAACGGATGTCTATGTATATTACGTAGAGTTATAGGACGTTGTTTATAATATTTATAAAATAATTTAACTATCATGAAATTAATTGTTTATGCTTAAACAAATTGATTCTTCTGATGATGACCATATCATTTTAATACTTATTGATGTTTGAATTTTGATTGTTGATATTTGAAGAATTTTAAGATACTTATATTTATTGTTCCTTTTTACCGGAATTTCTATTAATACACAACATACATACATACATACATACATACTTATATAAATACTATATATTTACATGATAGATAATTGTTTATACATATGTAGTTATACCCAAACCCAGTGAGTGGTTCGTTTGATTGATTGACTGATTGATTGATTGGTTATTACACGGTATGTTTGTTGCCGAAGACGTTGTTTTTTCTAGTCGTAATTTATAATAAATAAATGAATAAATGAAAAGAGGAAAAGAAATTTCTACGCTAACAATAATTAACCGATTAATTATTATATAATAGTAATAATAATTATTAGTATCTACGTCTTTATAGATCGAGATTGTCACCACTATAAATATATATCATGATACGTATATACGACCAAATATGTGTACTTATATACGAAAAATGTTGCAAAGTCAAGTCTGAATTCATCAAAAGATATTCGTTTAATGTAAAACAAAATGTGATACTTAATTGTTATACCTAAAAACAATTGATTGGTAACGAAACAAAACTCGTGTACATGATGATTCGCTTTTTTTTTTAAACAAAAAACAATTTTAAACAAAACAAATGCATTATTTCAATAAAGTTTACATCACGAAACAAATGCAAAAATTTTAAACTCTAGTTAATTATGCAAGGTGATTCAAATTCAGTAGCCTACGGGGTCTATATTTTTTAAATATTTTTAATTTTGTAGCACTTCAATTATTTTAAAAATATAGACCATGTACAACACGATTTTTTTCAAAATTTTCCTATCATTAGTTTTCTAATAGGCTACTGAATTTGAACCACCCTGTATATTTGTTATCATTTACTTTAAAAATAAAACTCATCGTAATTAATTTTTTTCTTCAGTATATTTGAAGTTGGACTGATGAAAAATTTATAAATAAAAAAAATATCATAATATACATATCCTAGTAGCTACGAAATAAATAAAATACGTCACAATTATTTATTTATTATTTTTTCAATTGAACACTAAATGAAACATACCTAAACATATTTATTGAGTATGGTCAGGTACAATTTTTTTTAAAAGAGAAACGACCTAATTTGTTGTTATTCTTTTTGTTTATTTTAAAGTATCACATTTAAAGAATGAGTTCATTGAATTACAATAACTTTAGTTAAGTAATAAAAATACTTGATTGTACAAGTAAACGTAAATCGTCTACCTGTTATTTTTTTTATATTATATCATATGTTACCATAAACCAAATTTTTAAGTTAGTACTATAATTGTAACAGGTACATACATACCTACCTACATACCATAAATGTAATAAAAAAAAACTGTCTGAATTCATTATTAATTATTTCTTTAAAAACTTATTTTTATTTATTAACTTATCAATTTATTTATTTATTTATTTATTTATTTATTTATTAATTTATCCTTGCTTTATTGACATTTTCTTAAAATAAGATGCAACAACAATATTTGTTGACACTATAGTGTCTTTAATGAGATTACGTTTAGTGGCAAACAACTTTTCGTAATAATTATTACGTTATTTACATATTATGCAAATAGCGATAACTCGTATCAGGTCAAAAATTTGAAAACAATACGCTCAGTTAACAACGACACTTGTTCAAAAAATGGCTCTAGAAACTGTTTTCAAAAACGTCATCAGCAGATGTCTAAAACACCCCAAACATTTCAGGGTAAGTCCAACAATCACAATTTACTTTATTTATTTATTTATATTTATTATACATTCTTATTATCTACTAATTACTTCATTTTCATTAAATCATGTATCAATTTATTATAAATTCGCAAAAGAAAATTTTATTTGTAGATGTTTTTGAGGGCTGATTTATCGAACCGTTTAAGAAAAATTTTAATACAAAAAATTTCCTCACAATTTTTAGTATTTATCCACACACGCCAAACAAAATATCGAAGACCCGGTTGGAGGAAAGGTGAGATGGACATCGAAGCTGGATTTCGTCACCCCCGACTGTTTCAGCCCCATCCCCACGTACAGAATTCTCGACCCGCATGGGAACATTTTAAACAAAAACGAAGAACCAAATCTGAATAATTCAATACTCGAAAAAATGTACAAAGACATGACCCTTTTGAACACCATGGACAAAATCCTCTACGAGTCCCAACGTCAGGGTAGAATATCCTTTTATATGACCAGTTACGGGGAAGAAGCGACCCACATAGGAAGCGCTGCAGCCCTGAACATAAACGACTTGATCTACGGCCAGTACAGGGAAACTGGTGTCCTACTTTGGAGGGGTTTCACTCTGGACGAGATATTGAACCAATGCTACGGAAACTCCCTGGACCCTGGAAAGGGAAAGCAGATGCCCATCCATTACGGTTCGAAAAGATTAAACTTTATGACCATCTCAAGTCCTTTAGCCACTCAAATTGCCCAAGCTGCTGGATCTGCGTACGCCCTTAAGGGTCAAAACAGAGTCGTAATATGTTATTTCGGGGAAGGGGCTGCTTCAGAAGGGGATGCACATGCAGGATTCAATTTTGCAGCTACCCTCGATTGTCCTGTAATATTCTTTTGTCGAAACAACAAATATGCGATATCAACCCCTATTGAAGACCAATACAGAGGGGATGGGATTGCCGCAAGGGGACCAGGGTACGGCATGACCACCATAAGGGTTGACGGAAATGATGTGTTTGCTGTTTACAATGCCACAAGGGCTGCCAAAGATTATTGTGTGAGAGAGAACAAGCCTGTCCTTATAGAAGCTTTCACGTACAGGTAAACATTTTTTTCAGGGGATGTTTTCTTATATATAAATTCATGGTATTTAGTGGATATTAGCATTATCATAATCAAATTTATTTGTGTACGTCAATTTTTATGCCTATTACTGTAGACTACTTTTTTTAATTCTTTAAAAAAAATGTCCTTAACGTGACTTTCTGGTTGGTATGCCTACTATCTATCTGTATAAATCCAAGGTCTCTATCTTTATCGAAGAGAACAAAAAATACCTGCTCATTATATCTTCGTCTGACATCATATTCCATCTTTAAAATTGATAAACAAATATTTTAGCAGTTTTATTCTGTTCGTCGTGGTGTTTGTTGCTTCGGTTAGAACGTGTGAGAAAACTATGCGAATAATTGGTGCTAATACCTAATTAGTGAGGGACTAATTAGCAAATTTAATTAACGTTTGGTTTGTTGACGACTTTGTTAATTACTAATTAACGTTTTGTGTTACTGATACAGTGTTTGTGTGTATACCTTTAATGCTGAAATGTGAGTAATTTGATAAAAGTTTTCCTATGAAACGACAAATTAGGTGATAGTAATTATGGCAATTTTGATTGCAAAAATTATTATTAAATTATAACTTGAATGATCAACACGATACACATTTTTTAAAATGTAATTCATTGTCGTACCTTTTTTATAACTACTTATAGCAGTGATATTTCTTTTATTTGAAATTGAATTCAAAAATGGTTTGCACCACTAAATTCTGCGTACTTTTTTAAGTATTTTTCATACTTCAGACCTAGTAAGAAAATGTTTTTTGATACTGAAAAATTCGGTGCGCTTTTTTACTTTTAATATCTTGTCGTATCTATTTTTACGTTTAATTCTGATAGTGATATTTCTATTATTTGAAATCCAATTCAAAAACGGCTTTCACCACTAAATTCTGCGTACTTTTTTAAGTATTTTTCATACTTCAGACCTAGTAAGAAAATGTTTTTTGATACTGAAAAATTCGGTGCGCTTTTTTACTTTTAATATCTTGTCGTATCTATTTTTACGTTTAATTCTGATAGTGATATTTCTATTATTTTAAATCCAATTCAAAAACGGCTTTCACCACTAAATTCTGCGTACTTTTTTGAGTATTTTTCATACTTCAGACCTAGTAAGAAAATGTTTTTTGATACTGAAAAATTCGGTGCACTTTTTTACTTTTAATATCTTGTCGTATCTATTTTTACGTTTAATTCTGATAGTGATATTTCTATTATTTGAAATCCAATTCAAAAACGGCTTTCACCACTAAATTCTGCGTACTTTTTTAAGTATTTTTCATACTTCAGACCTAGTAAGAAAATGTTTTTTGATACTGAAAAATTCGGTGCGCTTTTTTACTTTTAATATCTTGTCGTATCTATTTTTACGTTTAATTCTGATAGTGATATTTCTATTATTTTAAATCCAATTCAAAAACGGCTTTCACCACTAAATTCTGCGTACTTTTTTGAGTATTTTTCATACTTCAGACCTAGTAAGAAAATGTTTTTTGATACTGAAAAATTCGGTGCACTTTTTTACTTTTAATATCTTGTCGTATCTATTTTTACGTTTAATTCTGATAGTGATATTTCTATTATTTGAAATCCAATTCAAAAACGGCTTTCACCACTAAATTCTGCGTACTTTTTTAAGTATTTTTCATACTTCAGACCTAGTAAGAAAATGTTTTTTGATACTGAAAAATTCGGTGCGCTTTTTTACTTTTAATATCTTGTCGTATCTATTTTTACGTTTAATTCTGATAGTGATATTTCTATTATTTTAAATCCAATTCAAAAACGGCTTTCACCACTAAATTCTGCGTACTTTTTTGAGTATTTTTCATACTTCAGACCTAGTAAGAAAATGTTTTTTGATACTGAAAAATTCGGTGCGCTTTTTTACTTCAAATTCAAAGTAAATATAATATAGTTTTAATTGAAAATTGTCTTGCGGTTTTTTTGCAATATTCCACTAAATACCATTATATTGTTTCGTTTATCAGAGGTTTTATTAAAGTAATAAAGTTAAAAAATAATTAGAGTTGGTCATCATTCCACATCTGATGATAGCACAGCTTATCGATCACAAGCTGAGGTAGATGAAAGAATGCAAAATGATAATCCGGTAAAAAAATTGCGTTTATATTTAGAAAATAAAAATTTATGGAATGAAGAAAAAGAACAAGAGTGGGTTCGTTTAACTAAAAAGAATATTGTCGAAGCTTGTAATATTGCCGAAAAAAGGTTATTGCCTAAATGGTCTGAAATGTTTACGGATGTTTATGGGGTAATCCCCCACCATTTAAGGTAGTTTTTTAAGACAAATAATGGCTTCTTTTCTCTAATACAGTTATTATTACAGGAAGCAAATGAATGAAATGGAAAAACATTTAGAAAATTACAAAAAATATTACCCTTTACAAAAACATTCAACATGATTTCAATTATATTTCAATATTTTGTATTTAGCACATAATTAACTATCAATCTCGCTGTTTAAATACTTTTAATAAATTGTTTACTCAAAAGTAAATTATTTTTAAATAATAGCGCATTGGCTGAATGACTGAACTAATCGGAGCCGCGAGTAGGAAGAACAATAAGAATTCATTTGACATTAATCAAACATAACCTACAATTTACGGGAAAATAAGGGTAAATTTCAATTAAAAAAACAGTTAAAATGAGTCTATCTGGCCGTTCTCGAACCGGAATTTTAGATAAACCACTCAGTAGGGGTAAAAGTGAAGCATCATTAAGCTGTTACGCCCTTCTATTCGCCGAAATAGTCCAGTATTGTCAGAACAAATCGCACACTGTACCTGAATTGCAAAATAGGTAACAAATCACCCCCTTTTTAACTAAACATTGGTTACATTTATTAAAGTGTCCCTTTTCAGGCTTCATAGTTTAGGTAAAAACGTAGGGGTGAAACTTATTGATTTATATTTCTTGAGAGAACGTGGGGGCAAACGTGAGACTAAAATACTAAATATCCTCTTATTTCTGAAGTCAACGTTTTGGAAAGTGAGTTATTGGTGAACTTTTGTGCGTTCTGTATCATAAATTAAATTTCTGAAGGCACTTTTTGGAAGAGAAGCTGATAAATTAGAACATTCCAATGATGATGAGTGTACGTATTATTTAATGGAAAAGGAGCCCCTTGTTAACAAATACATATCAGTACCTAGGGATAAGGGCAGTCTTAATTGTGCTGTATTCATTGCTGGCATAGTCGAAGCTGTTCTCACAGGAACAGGATTTGTGCGTATATCAAATATTGATTTAATCAGATAAAGAAAACTTAAACAAAATAAAAATGTTTTAATCGTTTTAGACTGCCAAAGTTTCGGCTCATTGGCACAAAGGTACAACTTATATGGTTAAATTTGATGAAGCTGTAGTGGCCAGAGATAAACAGTTAGAATGAAGGCAAAAATACTTGATTTTCAAAAAGTGCAAACTTAAATTTACTGTAATGATTTATAATAAGTTTATTTTGTATATATTTGCTAAATAGATGTAACAATAAATGTTTTGGATTCTTTTTGGTAGCTTTTGTGAATTATAAATCAAAAATAACAGTTATTTCGGATTAATAGTTACGTAGTACAAAAAAACCTCATCTCATACAAAATTGTCTAACTCTAATTAAATGAACCATTTAATTCATACACTTCTACACTATTCTCTAAACCATTTTCTTAATTAATTTTTAAATTTCATTTTGGAAAGCATACACATTTACGAGCGTCATTTTGGTTTCGTATTAATATATTTTTACTCATGAGGAGTTTATTTCAATTTTCATGGAAAAACCGTTAGCACCACCAAATTCTACGCACTTTTTTACGTCATATTAATGATAGTGACCTTTAAAATTGATTTTGTAAAGCATTTAAAATTTACGAGCGTCATTTTGGTTTCGTATTAATATATTTTTACTCATGAGGAGTTTATTTCAATTTTAATGGAAAAACCGTTAGCACCACCAAATTCTACGCACTTTTTTACGTCATATTAATGATAGTGACCTTTAAAATTGATTTTGTAAAGCATTTAAAATTTACGAGCGTCATTTTGGTTTCGTATTAATATATTTTTACTCATGAGGAGTTTATTTCAATTTTAATGGAAAAACCGTTAGCACCACCAAATTCTACGCACTTTTTTACGTCATATTAATGATAGTGACCTTTAAAATTGATCTTGTAAAGCATTTAAAATTTACGAGCGTAATTTTGGTTTCGTAATAATATATTTTTACTCATGAGGAGTTTATTTCAATTTTCATGGAAAAACCGTTAGCACCACCAAATTCTACGCACTTTTTTACGTCATATTAATGATAGTGACCTTTAAAATTGATCTTGTAAAGCATTTAAAATTTACGAGCGTAATTTTGGTTTCGTAATAATATATTTTTACTCATGAGGAGTTTATTTCAATTTTCATGGAAAAACCGTTAGCACCACCAAATTCTACGCACTTTTTTACGTCATATTAATGATAGTGACCTTTGAAATTGATTTTGTAAAGCATTTAAAATTTACGAGCGTCATTTTGGTTTCGTATTAATATATTTTTACTCATGAGGAGTTTATTTCAATTTTAATGGAAAAACCGTTAGCACCACCAAATTCTACGCACTTTTTTACGTCATATTAATGATAGTGACCTTTAAAATTGATCTTGTAAAGCATTTAAAATTTACGAGCGTAATTTTGGTTTCGTAATAATATATTTTTACTCATGAGGAGTTTATTTCAATTTTCATGGAAAAACCGTTAGCACCACCAAATTCTACGCACTTTTTTACGTCATATTAATGATAGTGACCTTTAAATTGATTTTGTAAAGCATTTAAAATTTACGAGCGTCATTTTGGTTTCGTATTAATATATTTTTACTCATGAGGAGTTTATTTCAATTTTAATGGAAAAACCGTTAGCACCACCAAATTCTACGCACTTTTTTACGTCATATTAATGATAGTGACCTTTAAAATTGATCTTGTAAAGCATTTAAAATTTACGAGCGTAATTTTGGTTTCGTAATAATATATTTTTACTCATGAGGAGTTTATTTCAATTTTCATGGAAAAACCGTTAGCACCACCAAATTCTACGCACTTTTTTACGTCATATTAATGATAGTGACCTTTAAATTGATTTTGTAAAGCATTTAAAATTTACGAGCGTCATTTTGGTTTCGTATTAATATATTTTTACTCATGAGGAGTTTATTTCAATTTTAATGGAAAAACCGTTAGCACCACCAAATTCTACGCACTTTTTTACGTCATATTAATGATAGTGACCTTTAAAATTGATCTTGTAAAGCATTTAAAATTTACGAGCGTAATTTTGGTTTCGTAATAATATATTTTTACTCATGAGGAGTTTATTTCAATTTTCATGGAAAAACCGTTAGCACCACCAAATTCTACGCACTTTTTTACGTCATATTAATGATAGTGACCTTTGAAATTGATTTTGTAAAGCATTTAAAATTTACGAGCGTCATTTTGGTTTCGTATTAATATATTTTTACTCATGAGGAGTTTATTTCAATTTTCATGGAAAAACCGTTAGCACCACCAAATTCTACGCACTTTTTTACGTCATATTAATGATAGTGACCTTTAAAATTGATCTTGTAAAGCATTTAAAATTTACGAGCGTAATTTTGGTTTCGTAATAATATATTTTTACTCATGAGGAGTTTATTTCAATTTTCATGGAAAAACCGTTAGCACCACCAAATTCTACGCACTTTTTTACGTCATATTAATGATAGTGACCTTTAAATTGATTTTGTAAAGCATTTAAAATTTACGAGCGTCATTTTGGTTTCGTATTAATATATTTTTACTCATGAGGAGTTTATTTCAATTTTAATGGAAAAACCGTTAGCACCACCAAATTCTACGCACTTTTTTACGTCATATTAATGATAGTGACCTTTAAAATTGATCTTGTAAAGCATTTAAAATTTACGAGCGTAATTTTGGTTTCGTAATAATATATTTTTACTCATGAGGAGTTTATTTCAATTTTCATGGAAAAACCGTTAGCACCACCAAATTCTACGCACTTTTTTACGTCATATTAATGATAGTGACCTTTGAAATTGATTTTGTAAAGCATTTAAAATTTACGAGCGTCATTTTGGTTTCGTATTAATATATTTTTACTCATGAGGAGTTTATTTCAATTTTAATGGAAAAACCGTTAGCACCACCAAATTCTACGCACTTTTTTACGTCATATTAATGATAGTGACCTTTAAAATTGATCTTGTAAAGCATTTAAAATTTACGAGCGTAATTTTGGTTTCGTAATAATATATTTTTACTCATGAGGAGTTTATTTCAATTTTCATGGAAAAACCGTTAGCACCACCAAATTCTACGCACTTTTTTACGTCATATTAATGATAGTGACCTTTGAAATTGATTTTGTAAAGCATTTAAAATTTACGAGCGTCATTTTGGTTTCGTATTAATATATTTTTACTCATGAGGAGTTTATTTCAATTTTCATGGAAAAACCGTTAGCACCACCAAATTCTACGCACTTTTTTACGTCATATTAATGATAGTGACCTTTAAAATTGATCTTGTAAAGCATTTAAAATTTACGAGCGTAATTTTGGTTTCGTAATAATATATTTTTACTCATGAGGAGTTTATTTCAATTTTCATGGAAAAACCGTTAGCACCACCAAATTCTACGCACTTTTTTACGTCATATTAATGATAGTGACCTTTAAATTGATTTTGTAAAGCATTTAAAATTTACGAGCGTCATTTTGGTTTCGTATTAATATATTTTTACTCATGAGGAGTTTATTTCAATTTTAATGGAAAAACCGTTAGCACCACCAAATTCTACGCACTTTTTTACGTCATATTAATGATAGTGACCTTTAAAATTGATCTTGTAAAGCATTTAAAATTTACGAGCGTAATTTTGGTTTCGTAATAATATATTTTTACTCATGAGGAGTTTATTTCAATTTTCATGGAAAAACCGTTAGCACCACCAAATTCTACGCACTTTTTTACGTCATATTAATGATAGTGACCTTTGAAATTGATTTTGTAAAGCATTTAAAATTTACGAGCGTCATTTTGGTTTCGTAATAATATATTTTTACTCATGAGGAGTTTATTTCAATTTTCATGGAAAAACCGTTAGCACCACCAAATTCTACGCACTTTTTTACGTCATATTAATGATAGTGACCTTTGAAATTGATTTTGTAAAGCATTTAAAATTTACGAGCGTCATTTTGGTTTCGTATTAATATATTTTTACTCATGAGGAGTTTATTTCAATTTTCATGGAAAAACCGTTAGCACCACCAAATTCTACGCACTTTTTTACGTCATATTAATGATAGTGACCTTTAAAATTGATCTTGTAAAGCATTTAAAATTTACGAGCGTAATTTTGGTTTCGTAATAATATATTTTTACTCATGAGGAGTTTATTTCAATTTTCATGGAAAAACCGTTAGCACCACCAAATTCTACGCACTTTTTTACGTCATATTAATGATAGTGACCTTTGAAATTGATTTTGTAAAGCATTTAAAATTTACGAGCGTCATTTTGGTTTCGTATTAATATATTTTTACTCATGAGGAGTTTATTTCAATTTTAATGGAAAAACCGTTAGCACCACCAAATTCTACGCACTTTTTTACGTCATATTAATGATAGTGACCTTTAAAATTGATTTTGTAAAGCATTTAAAATTTACGAGCGTCATTTTGGTTTCGTATTAATATATTTTTACTCATGAGGAGTTTATTTCAATTTTAATGGAAAAACCGTTAGCACCACCAAATTCTACGCACTTTTTTACGTCATATTAATGATAGTGACCTTTAAAATTGATCTTGTAAAGCATTTAAAATTTACGAGCGTAATTTTGGTTTCGTAATAATATATTTTTACTCATGAGGAGTTTATTTCAATTTTCATGGAAAAACCGTTAGCACCACCAAATTCTACGCACTTTTTTACGTCATATTAATGATAGTGACCTTTGAAATTGATTTGGTAAAGCATTTAAAATTTACGAGCGTCATTTTGGTTTCGTATTAATATATTTTTACTCATGAGGAGTTTATTTCAATTTTCATGGAAAAACCGTTAGCACCACCAAATTCTACGCACTTTTTTACGTCATATTAATGATAGTGACCTTTAAAATTGATCTTGTAAAGCATTTAAAATTTACGAGCGTAATTTTGGTTTCGTAATAATATATTTTTACTCATGAGGAGTTTATTTCAATTTTCATGGAAAAACCGTTAGCACCACCAAATTCTACGCACTTTTTTACGTCATATTAATGATAGTGACCTTTAAAATTGATTTTGTAAAGCATTTAAAATTTACGAGCGTCATTTTGGTTTCGTATTAATATATTTTTACTCATGAGGAGTTTATTTCAATTTTCATGGAAAAACCGTTAGCACCACCAAATTCTACGCACTTTTTTACGTCATATTAATGATAGTGACCTTTGAAATTGATTTTGTAAAGCATTTAAAATTTACGAGCGTCATTTTGGTTTCGTATTAATATATTTTTACTCATGAGGAGTTTATTTCAATTTTAATGGAAAAACCGTTAGCACCACCAAATTCTACGCACTTTTTTACGTCATATTAATGATAGTGACCTTTAAAATTGATTTTGTAAAGCATTTAAAATTTACGAGCGTCATTTTGGTTTCGTATTAATATATTTTTACTCATGAGGAGTTTATTTCAATTTTCATGGAAAAACCGTTAGCACCACCAAATTCTACGCACTTTTTTACGTCATATTAATGATAGTGACCTTTGAAATTGATTTTGTAAAGCATTTAAAATTTACGAGCGTAATTTTGGTTTCGTAATAATATATTTTTACTCATGAGGAGTTTATTTCAATTTTCATGGAAAAACCGTTAGCACCACCAAATTCTACGCACTTTTTTACGTCATATTAATGATAGTGACCTTTAAATTGATTTTGTAAAGCATTTAAAATTTACGAGCGTCATTTTGGTTTCGTATTAATATATTTTTACTCATGAGGAGTTTATTTCAATTTTAATGGAAAAACCGTTAGCACCACCAAATTCTACGCACTTTTTTACGTCATATTAATGATAGTGACCTTTGAAATTGATTTTGTAAAGCATTTAAAATTTACGAGCGTCATTTTGGTTTCGTATTAATATATTTTTACTCATGAGGAGTTTATTTCAATTTTCATGGAAAAACCGTTAGCACCACCAAATTCTACGCACTTTTTTACGTCATATTAATGATAGTGACCTTTAAAATTGATCTTGTAAAGCATTTAAAATTTACGAGCGTAATTTTGGTTTCGTAATAATATATTTTTACTCATGAGGAGTTTATTTCAATTTTCATGGAAAAACCGTTAGCACCACCAAATTCTACGCACTTTTTTACGTCATATTAATGATAGTGACCTTTGAAATTGATTTTGTAAAGCATTTAAAATTTACGAGCGTCATTTTGGTTTCGTATTAATATATTTTTACTCATGAGAAGTTTATTTCAATTTTAATGGAAAAACCGTTAGCACCACCAAATTCTACGCACTTTTTTACGTCATATTAATGATAGTGACCTTTAAAATTGATTTTGTAAAGCATTTAAAATTTACGAGCGTCATTTTGGTTTCGTATTAATATATTTTTACTCATGAGGAGTTTATTTCAATTTTCATGGAAAAACCGTTAGCACCACCAAATTCTACGCACTTTTTTACGTCATATTAATGATAGTGACCTTTAAAATTGATCTTGTAAAGCATTTAAAATTTACGAGCGTAATTTTGGTTTCGTAATAATATATTTTTACTCATGAGGAGTTTATTTCAATTTTCATGGAAAAACCGTTAGCACCACCAAATTCTACGCACTTTTTTACGTCATATTAATGATAGTGACCTTTGAAATTGATTTTGTAAAGCATTTAAAATTTACGAGCGTCATTTTGGTTTCGTATTAATATATTTTTACTCATGAGAAGTTTATTTCAATTTTAATGGAAAAACCGTTAGCACCACCAAATTCTACGCACTTTTTTACGTCATATTAATGATAGTGACCTTTAAAATTGATTTTGTAAAGCATTTAAAATTTACGAGCGTAATTTTGGTTTCGTAATAATATATTTTTACTCATGAGGAGTTTATTTCAATTTTCATGGAAAAACCGTTAGCACCACCAAATTCTACGCACTTTTTTACGTCATATTAATGATAGTGACCTTTGAAATTGATTTTGTAAAGCATTTAAAATTTACGAGCGTCATTTTGGTTTCGTATTAATATATTTTTACTCATGAGGAGTTTATTTCAATTTTCATGGAAAAACCGTTAGCACCACCAAATTCTACGCACTTTTTTACGTCATATTAATGATAGTGACCTTTAAAATTGATCTTGTAAAGCATTTAAAATTTACGAGCGTAATTTTGGTTTCGTAATAATATATTTTTACTCATGAGGAGTTTATTTCAATTTTCATGGAAAAACCGTTAGCACCACCAAATTCTACGCACTTTTTTACGTCATATTAATGATAGTGACCTTTGAAATTGATTTTGTAAAGCATTTAAAATTTACGAGCGTCATTTTGGTTTCGTATTAATATATTTTTACTCATGAGAAGTTTATTTCAATTTTAATGGAAAAACCGTTAGCACCACCAAATTCTACGCACTTTTTTACGTCATATTAATGATAGTGACCTTTAAAATTGATTTTGTAAAGCATTTAAAATTTACGAGCGTCATTTTGGTTTCGTATTAATATATTTTTACTCATGAGGAGTTTATTTCAATTTTCATGGAAAAACCGTTAGCACCACCAAATTCTACGCACTTTTTTACGTCATATTAATGATAGTGACCTTTAAAATTGATCTTGTAAAGCATTTAAAATTTACGAGCGTAATTTTGGTTTCGTAATAATATATTTTTACTCATGAGGAGTTTATTTCAATTTTCATGGAAAAACCGTTAGCACCACCAAATTCTACGCACTTTTTTACGTCATATTAATGATAGTGACCTTTAAAATTGATTTTGTAAAGCATTTAAAATTTACGAGCGTCATTTTGGTTTCGTATTAATATATTTTTACTCATGAGGAGTTTATTTCAATTTTCATGGAAAAACCGTTAGCACCACCAAATTCTACGCACTTTTTTACGTCATATTAATGATAGTGACCTTTGAAATTGATTTTGTAAAGCATTTAAAATTTACGAGCGTCATTTTGGTTTCGTATTAATATATTTTTACTCATGAGGAGTTTATTTCAATTTTAATGGAAAAACCGTTAGCACCACCAAATTCTACGCACTTTTTTACGTCATATTAATGATAGTGACCTTTAAAATTGATTTTGTAAAGCATTTAAAATTTACGAGCGTCATTTTGGTTTCGTATTAATATATTTTTACTCATGAGGAGTTTATTTCAATTTTCATGGAAAAACCGTTAGCACCACCAAATTCTACGCACTTTTTTACGTCATATTAATGATAGTGACCTTTGAAATTGATTTTGTAAAGCATTTAAAATTTACGAGCGTAATTTTGGTTTCGTAATAATATATTTTTACTCATGAGGAGTTTATTTCAATTTTCATGGAAAAACCGTTAGCACCACCAAATTCTACGCACTTTTTTACGTCATATTAATGATAGTGACCTTTGAAATTGATTTTGTAAAGCATTTAAAATTTACGAGCGTAATTTTGGTTTCGTAATAATATATTTTTACTCATGAGGAGTTTATTTCAATTTTCATGGAAAAACCGTTAGCACCACCAAATTCTACGCACTTTTTTACGTCATATTAATGATAGTGACCTTTAAATTGATTTTGTAAAGCATTTAAAATTTACGAGCGTCATTTTGGTTTCGTATTAATATATTTTTACTCATGAGGAGTTTATTTCAATTTTAATGGAAAAACCGTTAGCACCACCAAATTCTACGCACTTTTTTACGTCATATTAATGATAGTGACCTTTGAAATTGATTTTGTAAAGCATTTAAAATTTACGAGCGTCATTTTGGTTTCGTATTAATATATTTTTACTCATGAGGAGTTTATTTCAATTTTCATGGAAAAACCGTTAGCACCACCAAATTCTACGCACTTTTTTACGTCATATTAATGATAGTGACCTTTAAAATTGATCTTGTAAAGCATTTAAAATTTACGAGCGTAATTTTGGTTTCGTAATAATATATTTTTACTCATGAGGAGTTTATTTCAATTTTCATGGAAAAACCGTTAGCACCACCAAATTCTACGCACTTTTTTACGTCATATTAATGATAGTGACCTTTGAAATTGATTTTGTAAAGCATTTAAAATTTACGAGCGTCATTTTGGTTTCGTATTAATATATTTTTACTCATGAGAAGTTTATTTCAATTTTAATGGAAAAACCGTTAGCACCACCAAATTCTACGCACTTTTTTACGTCATATTAATGATAGTGACCTTTAAAATTGATTTTGTAAAGCATTTAAAATTTACGAGCGTCATTTTGGTTTCGTATTAATATATTTTTACTCATGAGGAGTTTATTTCAATTTTCATGGAAAAACCGTTAGCACCACCAAATTCTACGCACTTTTTTACGTCATATTAATGATAGTGACCTTTAAAATTGATCTTGTAAAGCATTTAAAATTTACGAGCGTAATTTTGGTTTCGTAATAATATATTTTTACTCATGAGGAGTTTATTTCAATTTTCATGGAAAAACCGTTAGCACCACCAAATTCTACGCACTTTTTTACGTCATATTAATGATAGTGACCTTTGAAATTGATTTTGTAAAGCATTTAAAATTTACGAGCGTCATTTTGGTTTCGTATTAATATATTTTTACTCATGAGAAGTTTATTTCAATTTTAATGGAAAAACCGTTAGCACCACCAAATTCTACGCACTTTTTTACGTCATATTAATGATAGTGACCTTTAAAATTGATTTTGTAAAGCATTTAAAATTTACGAGCGTAATTTTGGTTTCGTAATAATATATTTTTACTCATGAGGAGTTTATTTCAATTTTCATGGAAAAACCGTTAGCACCACCAAATTCTACGCACTTTTTTACGTCATATTAATGATAGTGACCTTTGAAATTGATTTTGTAAAGCATTTAAAATTTACGAGCGTCATTTTGGTTTCGTATTAATATATTTTTACTCATGAGGAGTTTATTTCAATTTTCATGGAAAAACCGTTAGCACCACCAAATTCTACGCACTTTTTTACGTCATATTAATGATAGTGACCTTTAAAATTGATCTTGTAAAGCATTTAAAATTTACGAGCGTAATTTTGGTTTCGTAATAATATATTTTTACTCATGAGGAGTTTATTTCAATTTTCATGGAAAAACCGTTAGCACCACCAAATTCTACGCACTTTTTTACGTCATATTAATGATAGTGACCTTTGAAATTGATTTTGTAAAGCATTTAAAATTTACGAGCGTCATTTTGGTTTCGTATTAATATATTTTTACTCATGAGAAGTTTATTTCAATTTTAATGGAAAAACCGTTAGCACCACCAAATTCTACGCACTTTTTTACGTCATATTAATGATAGTGACCTTTAAAATTGATTTTGTAAAGCATTTAAAATTTACGAGCGTCATTTTGGTTTCGTATTAATATATTTTTACTCATGAGGAGTTTATTTCAATTTTCATGGAAAAACCGTTAGCACCACCAAATTCTACGCACTTTTTTACGTCATATTAATGATAGTGACCTTTGAAATTGATTTTGTAAAGCATTTAAAATTTACGAGCGTCATTTTGGTTTCGTATTAATATATTTTTACTCATGAGGAGTTTATTTCAATTTTCATGGAAAAACCGTTAGCACCACCAAATTCTACGCACTTTTTTACGTCATATTAATGATAGTGACCTTTGAAATTGATTTTGTAAAGCATTTAAAATTTACGAGCGTCATTTTGGTTTCGTATTAATATATTTTTACTCATGAGGAGTTTATTTCAATTTTCATGGAAAAACCGTTAGCACCACCAAATTCTACGCACTTTTTTACGTCATATTAATGATAGTGACCTTTAAAATTGATCTTGTAAAGCATTTAAAATTTACGAGCGTAATTTTGGTTTCGTAATAATATATTTTTACTCATGAGGAGTTTATTTCAATTTTCATGGAAAAACCGTTAGCACCACCAAATTCTACGCACTTTTTTACGTCATATTAATGATAGTGACCTTTGAAATTGATTTTGTAAAGCATTTAAAATTTACGAGCGTCATTTTGGTTTCGTATTAATATATTTTTACTCATGAGGAGTTTATTTCAATTTTCATGGAAAAACCGTTAGCACCACCAAATTCTACGCACTTTTTTACGTCATATTAATGATAGTGACCTTTGAAATTGATTTTGTAAAGCATTTAAAATTTACGAGCGTCATTTTGGTTTCGTATTAATATATTTTTACTCATGAGGAGTTTATTTCAATTTTCATGGAAAAACCGTTAGCACCACCAAATTCTACGCACTTTTTTACGTCATATTAATGATAGTGACCTTTAAAATTGATCTTGTAAAGCATTTAAAATTTACGAGCGTAATTTTGGTTTCGTATTAATATATTTTTACTCATGAGGAGTTTATTTCAATTTTCATGGAAAAACCGTTAGCACCACCAAATTCTACGCACTTTTTTACGTCATATTAATGATAGTGACCTTTGAAATTGATTTTGTAAAGCATTTAAAATTTACGAGCGTCATTTTGGTTTCGTATTAATATATTTTTACTCATGAGGAGTTTATTTCAATTTTCATGGAAAAACCGTTAGCACCACCAAATTCTACGCACTTTTTTACGTCATATTAATGATAGTGACCTTTAAAATTGATCTTGTAAAGCATTTAAAATTTACGAGCGTAATTTTGGTTTCGTAATAATATATTTTTACTCATGAGGAGTTTATTTCAATTTTCATGGAAAAACCGTTAGCACCACCAAATTCTACGCACTTTTTTACGTCATATTAATGATAGTGACCTTTGAAATTGATTTTGTAAAGCATTTAAAATTTACGAGCGTCATTTTGGTTTCGTATTAATATATTTTTACTCATGAGGAGTTTATTTCAATTTTCATGGAAAAACCGTTAGCACCACCAAATTCTACGCACTTTTTTACGTCATATTAATGATAGTGACCTTTGAAATTGATTTTGTAAAGCATTTAAAATTTACGAGCGTCATTTTGGTTTCGTATTAATATATTTTTACTCATGAGGAGTTTATTTCAATTTTCATGGAAAAACCGTTAGCACCACCAAATTCTACGCACTTTTTTACGTCATATTAATGATAGTGACCTTTAAAATTGATCTTGTAAAGCATTTAAAATTTACGAGCGTAATTTTGGTTTCGTAATAATATATTTTTACTCATGAGGAGTTTATTTCAATTTTCATGGAAAAACCGTTAGCACCACCAAATTCTACGCACTTTTTTACGTCATATTAATGATAGTGACCTTTGAAATTGATTTTGTAAAGCATTTAAAATTTACGAGCGTCATTTTGGTTTCGTATTAATATATTTTTACTCATGAGGAGTTTATTTCAATTTTCATGGAAAAACCGTTAGCACCACCAAATTCTACGCACTTTTTTACGTCATATTAATGATAGTGACCTTTAAAATTGATCTTGTAAAGCATTTAAAATTTACGAGCGTAATTTTGGTTTCGTAATAATATATTTTTACTCATGAGGAGTTTATTTCAATTTTCATGGAAAAACCGTTAGCACCACCAAATTCTACGCACTTTTTTACGTCATATTAATGATAGTGACCTTTGAAATTGATTTTGTAAAGCATTTAAAATTTACGAGCGTCATTTTGGTTTCGTATTAATATATTTTTACTCATGAGAAGTTTATTTCAATTTTAATGGAAAAACCGTTAGCACCACCAAATTCTACGCACTTTTTTACGTCATATTAATGATAGTGACCTTTAAAATTGATTTTGTAAAGCATTTAAAATTTACGAGCGTCATTTTGGTTTCGTATTAATATATTTTTACTCATGAGGAGTTTATTTCAATTTTCATGGAAAAACCGTTAGCACCACCAAATTCTACGCACTTTTTTACGTCATATTAATGATAGTGACCTTTGAAATTGATTTTGTAAAGCATTTAAAATTTACGAGCGTCATTTTGGTTTCGTATTAATATATTTTTACTCATGAGGAGTTTATTTCAATTTTCATGGAAAAACCGTTAGCACCACCAAATTCTACGCACTTTTTTACGTCATATTAATGATAGTGACCTTTGAAATTGATTTTGTAAAGCATTTAAAATTTACGAGCGTCATTTTGGTTTCGTATTAATATATTTTTACTCATGAGGAGTTTATTTCAATTTTAATGGAAAAACCGTTAGCACCACCAAATTCTACGCACTTTTTTACGTCATATTAATGATAGTGACCTTTAAAATTGATTTTGTAAAGCATTTAAAATTTACGAGCGTCATTTTGGTTTCGTATTAATATATTTTTACTCATGAGGAGTTTATTTCAATTTTAATGGAAAAACCGTTAGCACCACCAAATTCTACGCACTTTTTTACGTCATATTAATGATAGTGACCTTTAAAATTGATTTTGTAAAGCATTTAAAATTTACGAGCGTCATTTTGGTTTCGTATTAATATATTTTTACTCATGAGGAATTTATTTCAATTTTAATGGAAAAACCGTTAGCACCAAACTGTAAATTTGATACTAAAATATTAAACACAGCAATATTTTCGTTAAACTAACCAGCAGCACCAATGTAAAGGTCACTTCCATGCCACTGTCCTCTCGAAGCTGGAAATATAAAATCGAAAAAAATGATAATGTGGCATCTAAGAGGCTAATAGGCCACGAAATAGGTGATGAGTTCTTCTTTTCCAACATTTTAGGCAATAAAGAGAGCGGTTCGAAGGCACAAGAGGTGTACAAAAGTATAATAGCGGACGTATAAAGTTGTTTCTTTTTGCATTTGCAACAATTTTCCCCATGGATGAAACAATACACAGAAAATGCAGTTACAATCGTAAGTAATAGGGGCAAATAAACTTCCTTCCAAGGATTTATCGAATAAACTAGAAATACTGTCATAAACAAACTATTCATGATCATCCTTATTGCATTCGTCCAAATTGTCAATGAATCTTTGACTATGTTTCCATAAAATACGAACAACGTGTTCAAACACAGGTTTGAGGCGAAAAAATAAATCATGTAACCCCCTGTGCTCTTATATTTCATCACTTGGTAACTCACTGCGACTCCAACCACGTTTTGAAGAAGGGAAAAAACAACCACAAACAGTCTAATCACTAGTTTATACGATGATAAAACTGCATCATTTTGTGCCACTCTTTCTGCTCTCAAAGCACTCATCCTTTTGGTTTTTTTAGTTCCATTTTTTTTTTGTTTCGATTATTGTATACTCAAAAATTTTGATTCTTGGTTTCAGTTATAGCCAAAAAATTTACATTTTGAAAAGAAAAAAAAGCTGTTAATTGTCAAATTTTGACAACCACTACTACGTCAAAGATACATAAATTGCTGACAGGATTCTTTAATGAAATTACCATAAATAAACTCGCATATGTATTTTTTGTGACGATATTCTTTATTGATCTACTGATTTATTTAAATACATGATGCAGTGTACTATTAATTAAAGAAATTTATTAAATGAATTTGAACAAACGCTCGCTATACGGAATTTCACCATTCCTGTACTGCTGTTCCTTTTTGTCTCTGGTCGTTTTCAATAGGTACCAATAGGAACAAAAGGGGATGACGATAAGAACTATCCCCATAAGCGATGTTTTAGGTGTAGGTCTGAAGTAGTCGTACTGGTTTGTGAGCATCGCGCTGTAACGCTGAATGGCCGGATCAAACTGTAACAAACAATAAATTTAATTACTTAAAAGTACTTATAATTTCTTATTATTACACTAAATATAAATAGTAAATTAAAAACCGTTAGCACCACCAAATTCTACGCACTTTTTTACGTCATATTAATGATAGTGACCTTTAAAATTGATTTTGTAAAGCATTTAAAATTTACGAGCGTCATTTTATGATTAGCTGTATTATGCAGCTACATATAATTTTTCTTTAACTTTTAATTCTATAATAATTTATTGTTGTAACGATTAATTGTTAATTAAAATGTGAGCCGGAATGCCTTGATATTTGGATTTTTCCCTCCCATTTATTGTTTATCAATCATTATCATTGTTTTACATCAGAGCCATTCAAATAAAAAATATTGTGCAAGAGGGAAATCATGAATTATATTGTATATTTATTATGTCTGTTGATTCGTAGTATAAGTACCTACAAGGTAATGTCCAAAGAAAGGAATACGACGAAATAGTGTCAACCTTTGATAATTTATTTGTCTATTTCCCATTAAGTTGTCATATTCGCACGCACATGATTTGTGGCAGATGCAATCGTAATGAGAAATTTCGCAATTGTACAAACACTCATTAAAGTTCAAACAATTTCTTTGAATAAATTACACATTTTTTGTTTTGTTATTAAAAACAATCGCCAGATTCGAGGGAAAGGGAACGAACAATTTTTAACATTCACTGATCCAAAAAATATTAATAATGTCAGAATTGAAATTTCAAGGCAATAGAAAAAAAATTAACTGCACCCAAAGGGGGCATTACCAATAAATAACAATTTTAAACAAACATATTTGTCATTTATAAAAATTCATAGAAAGGGGCGTCTTTGCTTTAAATATTATTAACAGTACGTGTGCTACAAATATTAAATTAATATCTAAATCGATTTATTGGTCACTGATAAACTTTTAGCCTTTTACAACTCGTGATCATCGGCATATTTGATTTACCATTTCCTTCTTTTTAAGATCCACTTTATATACAATACAAACTGAAGGCCTTGACATTACATCAAATAAAATAAATTAATGAAAGCAACATCATTTATAACTTTTGAAAAACTTAAAGAAGATTTCAAATTTGCCATATATCAGATTACTTAAATTAATAAGAAATAAACAAAGAAGAAATGCAATGGTGCAATAATTTTGTTACGAAAATTGTTTGCAAACATTTAAATAAATTAATCAGTACTACGTACATGAATTACATACGTATTTTAATAAGTAATAATTTCGATTTAAACCGATTAAATTAAATTGTCACAATTGTTGTCAAATCGAAATTAATTTTTGTTAACATGAACCTTGGACAAAAGTTTTTTTTCTTCCGGTTCATTACCATTTTATATACGAGTAACAAGACATTAATTTATATTTTAAACTCCTACACACCTGTTTCAAAAAAGTTTTTCTGAAAGCATTATTTAGTTATTGTTAATTAGATAATGTAGCTGTTAACAATAAAATGTTTTAATGATTCATCTCTTACTTTTTTTGCTTCAAACTACCGTGTGCTAAATGGTTCATGACTCACGATCAATCCAACAACTGTTGTAGTTCTTTGTCTAGCAGCAAATTACATTTAAATCAAATTTCTAATTCGTAGAATATTTAATTAATCAAGAACAATCAACGACCTTGCTCGTTCCATTTTTTCTTTTCTTTCTTAAGTACTTATACAGGCGTAATTTTGTGTAAGTCTGTCCAACAAATGTCACTTTTGCTGAATCATAACAACATATAAAATGTGGACTCCAATTATTTATTAATAAGTACCTACGTAGTTTTGGTATTAACAAATAATAATATTTTGGTTCGTTTTGAATTTCGTCTGTACGTGATAAGGATTCGATCTTTAAATGTTGTTACAAAAGTATATTCAATCAAAAATAATTAATTATAAATACAATTCATATAATAAATAACTACATAAATTAAAAAATCATAAAAGGCCATTATCAAAGAAATGGAAAAGTGCAAAGTTCGGTAGGGTAAATGAAGAGAAATAAGTTTAAAGATCAAATCTAGTGAACTATACAAGCAGATTATGGGGTCAATCATGTGAATATGATAACGACATTAAATATTACGACACCAGCATAAAAATCTTCCTCGTTGTGTTCCCATAAATTTAATTTTTCAGTCTAGAAACATCGTTCATTTGCAACAAATGTAAATAAACATTTTATGTAATTACATAATTAATTAACTAATTTTATTTTATTTGCAAACGCATATCTGGAACAACCAACAGCTAGCTGTCGACCAGCTATGTCGAAATTTTTTTTGTAAAATGTCACACAAAACAAGAGACATATTAAAAAAAATACGAACACATAAATAAACTTTCTATACTTTAGTACCTATAATTAAAATGTTTAGACATAACGCTTGACTTTATTCCAAAACAAGTTCAAAATGTATGAGTTTAATAAACTGTCAGTATGTCATAAAGTATGACTTTTTTAAACTTTTGACGGCAATATCCGCATATTCAGGGTCACAATCGTCTAAAAGAAAGGGCACATCCTGTACGTATGACCGACTATTAAACAACTGACAATAGCTGAAAAATTAAAAATAATAGATAGGTGCACAAAAAGTTTCAATTGTTCATATTTCAAGGAGTTAAACAAATGAAAAAAACTTTCGTGCTTGTTTTCAGACATCAATTGTTATCGATAATAATAAGTAAGTTGAGTTCATTTGTTAAATTTAACAAAACAGCTTCATCAAGCAAGCATGATAGATGCGATTTAAATGAGATATGCACATGTGAACATAATTAAATGTTATATATTACTTAATGGCAATTCTGGGCTTATTTAAATATTGATGTTGAAAAGTCCGAATACCGACGTGATTATCTATTCTGAATTTTAGCATGTAGATCTTATCTCATCATTAATTTTCTATTAATCTCGGAGAGAGACGTAAATTACAGTTATAAAGCTTTGAAGATCCTTGAAACTATCGTTAATAATGGAACTAACTCGTCTTTATAATGTATTCATACCTAGAAGCTGTATCACGTAAATAAAGTTGGAAAGAACCTTAACACACATGCGTTTATAAAATAGAATTTTTAAAGTTTCTACTAACGACCATTTGCCTACATTAAGAAGAAGGACAATAGTCAAAGTCAAATTTTGTAAAGAAATATTTTTAAGTTCTTAAAGTTTTGTTGTAATTTAAACTAAAAAACATTTGCACCATCGAATTCTACACACTTTTTTGAACTATTTTATAATTTTGAACATTATTAAATCGTTTCTTAAAGCATCGAAAATTTACGAGCGCCATTTTGTGTTTCTCACTTCTTCGTCTTCATCATTATTTTGTCCATAATTTTTTTATTACAATTTCTATCAAAAAACCAATTGCACCATCGAATTCTACACACTTTTTTGAACTTTTATATAATTTTGAACTTTATAAAATTGTTTCCTAAAGCATCGAAAATTTACGAGCGCCATTTTGTTTCACTCTCATTTATTCTCTAATTAAAAAAAAACAGCCCTATATAATGAATTTGGATTTGAAAAACAGTTGCCTCGCTCTTCAAATGTCTTTAACTTCAACTTTTTATGTTATTACATTGTTCCTATTGTTCATTTTTTTTTTCTTCAATTGTTTTATTAGAAGAAAAAAAGAATTTTACATACTCGTATTATCAAACCTATTTATAATTAGTTCATCAAAAACAAAACAGATTACTTAATTAAATCGTTGTTGGCCTTCCAAGATGCCGCACCTCAAAAAATTGGCAACTTATTACTTAAAAATATACGTCCACTAACGAAGTATCCTTATAAGTTAGTGTACACGAACGAACAAGAATTATGCATTTAAAAATTAATACATATTGTATAAATCTTTCTTGATTGCTTCATTAATTCACCGGGTCCAATTAGTGAAAAATTCCGTCCACTTCCGTCATTGCCAACAAATTTCCACCCAGCACCGCAAAAAAATGGTACTGGGGATACGCCAAAAAACCAAAACTTGGTCATAGAGGGGATCCACATGAAAAACCTCATGTAAGTCACACAAACCTACCAAACACCTTTCGATTCTTCGTCATCATTATTGTCGGCTCTCCAAGATGATTTTAACGGTAAGAAAATCGTAATCGACTATGATATTGGGTGTTATTTAAGTGCAATAAGTGAAGTGAATTATTGTGATAATGCATTTAAATTTCGATACAAAGGATATTCGTGCAACGTGTTAGTTAGTAGCAATTTACCTAAATCCAGCCCTGTTCCGTTTACTCTTTTGTTTCGAGTTTTCACAAAAAAAAAAAACGAATCGTTACACTTTTGTTTTATTCTAAAAACAGTTGATGTGACAACCGGCAACTTTTGTTTATTTGATAATTTCTTGTTTTAAGTCGAATCTCGGAAAACTTTCAGTTAATTATATTTTTATTTGATTAAAAAATTGATTGATAGTTTCGAAATCATAGAGACATCTTTTAATACGCGATTTCTTACATAAACATTAAAGTACACGTGGGATTAATAACAGTTGAAAGTAAAATTATTAAGAAATAAAAATGTGCGAAAAAAATTACATACCTACCTAGAGTAGGTCATGCCGAAAAAATCGGTTTCACGCGTTATTAATATTCATGTGTTAGTTTTCATTTGTGAAGAAGCACAACAAAAAAAAAACCGAGATGAATTAACATTTTTGTCCTCGGGCAGTTTCAAAAATGCTTTAATGAATTTGACGTAACCAAAATTAATTATGTATATTACTTATCTAACACATTTTAAGTGTTTATATCGAATATTATAATCGTAAATAATTCGCAAGGTTTATAGCTTTCAATTGTCACCTTAAACAAAAGGCCCTCGCAGTCTTTTGTTATACATATTTTAACCCCCGAAACAGTTGCAATCAAAACCTCTCGTTGCAGAATCTACTTCTAGCCGTAACTTTCGTTGTTTCGTCACCATGTCTTGCCTCTTCAGAGCCAGGTACTCGAGAGAAAAGGTTTTCGATTACGGTGGCGGACACAAACCCCCAAAAAGCCCGCGAAATCGAACAGAGCCTTCATCAACAACAGTCTGAAGTAACGTCAAAAAGTCGAAGAGTCCGTCAATTCGGAGGCCGTTTCAACGCCCCTCCCTTACTCACAAAATCCCCACGTTTACCCTCAGTCCCGACTTTCCAAAACCTCGAATTCCCCAACGTTGACATAAACGGGGGACAATTCTCGCAATCGACAGCACAAGCCACTGGGGTCACCAACGTGGCTTCTTCGTCGGCTCAAGCGATAGCATCGTCGTCTTCAGCTGACGTTGCTTCATCTGCAGTTTCGGCTCAGGGGGATGAAAAGTTCGTCGAACGATTGCAAAACCCCATAGGGGAGTTAGAGCAGCTCCTCACGCAAGAGTTTGACTCGTTTAGGGTGAGTGACAAAGGGAAGATTTGCTGTTTCTTAATCTTCGCATCTTTCAGACCCAATTTAAAAAAGTGTACAAAACTGCTGAAGAAGCGTTGTTCAGGAAAGAGATTTTCATTGAGAACAAGAAGAAAATTATGAAGTTTAATGAGGAGTACGGGGTGGGACGGTCACCGTTTGTTTTGAAGATTAACGAGTACGCAGACCTTTTGACTCACGAATTCAACGGATTATTCAACGGTTTTAATCGCGAAAATAGAAATAAAACGAAAGAAGTAAACCGTGGATCAACTTTCATCCCCAGTGCGAATGTTGCTCTCCCAATATCTGTCGATTGGAGGGAAGCTGGAGCTGTGACGTCCGTCAAAAGTCAGGAAAAATGTGGTGCCTGTTACGCATTTAGTGCTGTAAGTTGAGAAGTTTTCAAAAAAAATCGGTTTGTTTTTTGTCGGCCTTGATACTTTTGACATTAAAAAAAAAAAAAAATGGAAAAGAACTATAAAATTCCTGTTACGATGAGTCTCATAATAGGTAACGATTATTTTTGGAGATTTATTATCATCGGAATGCACTTCTACAAAATTTTTATTATTCCAGAGAACCGGATTTATGGTAAAAAGTCACTTTTAAAAAATATGATGAATAAAATTAGAATTTAAATAAATTATTTTTTTGTCTGTGCAAACGTTTGTACCCACATAAAATCGGACTTTTTTTAAAGTAGTTTTTTTTTTAAATTTAATTAATCACATCTGAACCAACCAACCCACGCCATACTTACAATAAATACCAGCTAAGGTCATTTTTATTAAAAGTAAAAAGTGTCACATTTATTAGAAAATCATGCAAAAAAGCACCCATCAAGGTAATCAAACTGTTCGATAAATTATTTTGTTAAATACGAAAGAACGATAAAACAATTGTTTGTATTTCAAGACTCAAACAACTGATTGATTACTAAAAGTGTGGGTGAAAGTTATTTTTAAACGTCTTATGTAATTTTAATAAGCAGGATGGTCCTTTAAACGGTTCCCAAATAATCAGGTATACACTAATCCAATCGGCACTATACACCACATTACTGTTATTAAACTCTCAAATTACGTTTAAAATTGCAACATCAGACACCAGTTCAAGCTGAATCCTAATGGTACATACATATAATTACTCATCACGTACAAAATACAACAAAAGACATGCCGTTATATAACAAACGAACATCGAAGAAAATGGGAAAATTAACAAACGAAACACTCTTCGTGATGTAACAAACAAAAAAACAAAAAACAACGACCATTTGGCATTTTTGTTTTCTTCTTTTGTTCGGAGAAACAAAATGCGAAATTAAAAACATTAGAGCAGAGTTTAATTCGTAATTTCCCATTGTGTATCAGTCAGGAGCTTTGGAGGGTCAAATATTTCGAAAAACCGGCCAACTACGAGAGCTGAGCGCTCAAAATTTGATAGACTGCACCAGAACGTACGGGAACAGCGGCTGCGTCGGGGGCCTAATGGATCCAGCTTTCGAATACGTACGAGACAATCAGGGAATCGAGGGCGAAAACACGTACCCCTTCGAAGCGACCGACACCCAACCGTGCCGATACAAAAGAGAAGGATACGCGGCCCATGACACAGGTACAGCGAAAAATAATTCGATCATGTCGAATTATAGTTTATTTAAAAATTGTTCGTCAGGGTACGTGGACCTGGACGAAGGGGATGAGAGAGGACTGGAAGCAGCAGTGGCGACGATAGGACCCATAGCGACTGCTATCGACGCCAGTCAGGAATCGTTCCAGTTTTATTCAGATGGGGTGTTTTACGACCCAAAGTGCGAGAGCGCAGCCGATAAAATGAACCACGCTGTTCTGGTGGTGGGCTATGGGACGGAACCCGATGGTAAACAGTACTGGTTGATCAAAAATTCGTACGGAACCGGATGGGGTATCGGAGGGTACATGAAAATCGCAAAATTCGCCAACAACCACTGCGGAATTGCCACTTATGCAAGTTATCCCTTAGTTTAAACACGTTTCGATAATTAAAACGCAAAAAAAGACATTAAAAAACGAACTGATGTACAATTTTTAATAAAACTGTTCTTATACCACACAAAATATTCTTTTTTTTTTTGCTCATAATTATTGTAACAATAATTTCTTGTACTTTATTTTCCATTATAATTATTTTGAATACGTCTCTGTTGCTTTTTGAAATATTACTGAATACGCTCCTGTCGTTAGCACATTAAATTTGACGTTTGCCAATTATCAAATTCTTTTTTATTAATTTGTTAATGTATTCATATAAATAAACTTATAAATTAGCGTAATTAACTGGAAAAAGTCGTTTATTTACTTTTAGGAACATATTATTTATATTTTACGACTGCTGATAAAGAAATTGCGATTAATATTGCATCAGACGATGGAACCTTTACTTATTCGCGATGAAATAAAATAACGTTTGGCAACATCGATCAAAATAAAAATTGATATAATTGTAAGGTTATGTTTCTGAAAATAACCCCCAAATACACTTACCACTGCACCCCCTTCGCCGAGAGCTTGTTTAAAAGGGTTTGTGGACTGTTTAAGGAATTCCTCCCTTAAAATCGCCCTTCTCTTGGACTTTTCTATTAGCCTTTCTCGTTCATCTTGTGGATAATAACGTTCAGTTGACATTTTTTAAACAGACTTTAACACTCGCTGTCACAAACCTCGTTCGTCGTTACGTAAGGTTTATTATTTGCTGGGTTTAGTAAGGTTTTCCTTTACTATCTTCGTCGTGTTAATGTGAGTGACAAGGACAAAACGCAATTGATTTTACGAACTGTTGTCAAAACGAGAACAAAAGAAACAAGGTCGTCATTATTTACTCCCATCATATCACATGATTTAAATTTCTTGTGAATTTCTGTAGTGAACAAAAACATAAATATTGTGAATGTGATAAGGACTACATGCAATACATATCGGCATTCGTTATTTATTTCCATTCAGTAAAAGTGTAGTCGTCGTGTGAGAAGCAAGTAAGTTGATACGTAAATTAATTTCTTTTGTTTTTAAAAGGTTTCAATTTGTTATTAATTAGACGCAGTTTTAATGTTTTTTAGTTCAATCTATTAATATCTTTTGCATCTTTGGTCATTTAAAAAATACTTTGTCGTAATTGAAATGTACATTATTTTTTTTTTTTTTAGTAAATAATACATAAATATGAAGATCATCTTGGCCCTTTTGCCCTTTTTTATAACACAAATAACAGCAGTCTCATTTTTTGATTTAGTCAAAGAAGAATGGAAGTCCTTTAAGGTGAAATAGATTTTTTTTTGTTGTAAAGAGTTAATTAAATAATTAATTTTTTACAGCTCACACACAAAAAACAATATGATAATGAATTAGAAGAACGTCTCAGAATGAAAATTTACATCGAAAACGCCCATAAAGTTGCCAGACACAACCAGAAGTATGAAATGGGTTTGGTTCCCTACAAACTAAAACTTAACAAGTTTGCTGACATGCTCCATCATGAATTTATTCACACTGTTAATGGCTTTAACAGGTAACAAATGAATAATTTTGTTTATTCTTTTGTTTTATTAAAAACAAAATATTTCAGGACAAATGGTTTATTAACTGAACAAATGCAAACAGATGACTGTTTCAAACCGCCCACTTTTATGGCTCCTGCAAATGTTAAAATACCAGATGAAATAGATTGGAACAAAAAAGGAGCTGTAACACCAATCAAAGACCAAGGCCAATGTGGTTCATGCTGGAGTTTCAGTGCTGTAAGTCTGAAAATCATTTTATTCACTTATATTGAACTTTAAAACGTTTTGTGTGGTTGTAACGATTCAAAAGTGACACCGTAGTCGCTATTTGTCTATTTAATTCACGAAATATTGTTTTAACTTCAAATATTCATTTTTTTTTAACTTTTGTCAGACTGGCTCCCTAGAAGGTCAACATTTCCGTAAATACGGCAAACTGGTGAGCTTGAGCGAGCAAAATCTGATCGACTGTTCGGGTAAATATGGCAACAACGGCTGTAATGGCGGCCTAATGGACAACGCGTTCAAATATATCAAAAATAACGGCGGTATCGATACCGAAAAGTCCTATCCCTACGAGGGCGAAGACGACAAATGCAGATACAATCCAAGTGACTCGGGTGCCGACGATAAGGGCTTCGTGGACATTGAGCAGGGAAACGAAGACGACCTTAAAGCGGCAGTGGCAACAGTGGGTCCCATATCGGTAGCCATTGATGCCAGCCACCAAGATTTCCAATTTTATTCCGAAGGCGTTTATTACGACGAAGAATGCAGTTCAGAGCAATTAGATCACGGAGTACTCGTGGTAGGCTACGGAACTGACGACGAAGGCTCCGATTACTGGTTAGTCAAGAACTCGTGGGGGCCAAGCTGGGGTGACAAGGGGTACATCAAAATGGCCAGAAACAAGAACAACAACTGTGGAATTGCATCATCGGCAAGTTATCCTCTTGTTTAAAAGAAAAAAAAAAAAGAATATCTTTTAGTTGCCATTTTGTTTCTAGTAAGATTTAAAATGTCTGAAGTTTAAAAGTCTCTCTATTTTTTTTTTGTAGCTTGTTTAGGTGTTGTTACGCGCTCTCTATATGTTTCGATTTTTTTTTTGTATCTTTTATGTTTTTTTTTATTTACGAAGTATTTAAACTGTAAGACTTAATAAATAATTGTATTAGTGACCTTTTTAAGATTATTACTATTAATAATATTTAAACGGGTTGGCAGTTCCTTGTCGAACATTATTTAAATATATAAATAAAACAAAATGCTTTTAAATGTGCGCTCTATTAAATTAAATAAAGCAAAACATTTAAAAGCATATTTTTCTATTATTAATACCCTTCAGGCATATTTCGTCTAATTTTACCAGATGTTGTTACGGAGACACTATCTTTCGTTTATTTTCTTCTATGGATATACAACATTAATGCTCAATGTTTGCTTTTGACAACTGTCATGGTGTTTTTAATTTTTATGAAATTACGCCAAGAATTGTATTATATTTCGGGTATTTAATGTAAGTATTACTTTAAAACATGCTTCTGCACCTGATACAATTAATGTTCTTCATTTAGAAGTGATTGTTACCAAAACAAGTGCTTGTTAAAAGTTAAGGAATAAAAAAATGATCTCATTCATATTACGAGGTTAGGTTACAAATAAAATTTTAACGATGGACAACGAGAAGGACCTCAAAAATGATAAATCGTCAGTAGTTGTTCCACAGAAACCAACTGAAAATGTTTCCGCAAAATCCAAAAACAAGAAGCCCCCAAAGATGAAGCAGTTATCTGTAGTTAACTATTGTTCTCCTGATAAAAAATACGACACCTCATCAGCAGTGAATAACGAATTTTGTAGGAAATTAAAGGGTAAAGCACCTTTCAAAAGTCCACAACAGAAAAGAAAGAACCGAAAATCGTCTAAAATTGGTAGTGCTACAAACTTAACCAAATGGCTTTCCAAATCAACAACAGAACCAGTGAAAGAAAGTGATGTTAAAAGTTGTGATTCAAAGGAAAACGATGAAATAAACACAAATACAGAACAAAGAAATATACAATATTATGACAACTATCGAAGATATGGCATTAAAATGCCTAGTTATGAAGAGATTGTTATCTTTCAACAGAAAATTAGGGCTTATAAACAATTAATAGACAATGTAAAGTTTGAAGAATTGGTAGAAAATCAAATTTCTCCAGTCAAATTTGAATTTACACAAGAGCCTGTTGTGTACCTAAATTGCAAGTTTCTGACACCATCCCAAATAAAAGAACAGTTTTATAATAACTTGGAGTATGCAAAGCAGATATTTAATGGAACAGTCTACAGTGAGAGGCACAAGAAATTTAAAAAGGAGAATGTAAAAGACAATTACACAGACAAAGACTTGAGGTACAGTCCCAGTATGAGTGTATTCACAGTCCACCAGAAAAAAATACTTTTGTCTCTCCTTCACGACGAATTTGACCATGCAAATCCTTTTTGCTTAAACCAGTACTATTTTAAAGTGTTATTGCCAGAGTTGTGTCTCAAAATCTTTATGGATGTTCATAAAATGAAGAAAAGAGAGTCTTTGAAGTATTTAGAAGAAATACCCGTCGAAGACGACATAGACATTTAATATAAATAATTACGTTTTTTATGTTCTCGTTAAATGCTCTTGAAGAAGTTTCTAATGTTTAAATTGTATAATATTTTAATATAAATTGTATAATGTTTACTGGTCTTTACTGACGAATTTACATATTTTAAAGATTAGGATAACCAAATAAATATTGTAATTTTTGTAATATAATTTAAAAGTCCCGCCTTTTAAACAAAAGAAATATTAACATAGTGCCGATGGCTGTTACAGAGACACTATAATAAAGGATTATGCAAATGTCCCGGTTACCAATATAGCGCCACGCCATTTTGTTTTCGTGTTTATGTCTAAAATTTTGATCTATTTTAGAATATTTTTTTAAGAATTAGTTTTTTGAGGTGCAAAACCCCGTTTATTTGTTCGTTAATTAAATTACAACATCTCCAAGTGATGAAATGGAAGTGAATACGGATTGTTTTCCTGTGGTAAAAGAAGAAATGGAAGCTCCTGACAGTCGTTTGCATTCGTTTTCGAATTACGTTGATAAAGACCGGAGCCCCTACGATAATAAGATCCTTACCACGTTCGAAGGTAAGTCCTACAACGACAAAATTCACAACGCATACGAAAACAAACCTTACGATGGCGATCCTCAAAGACTTTACGAACCCAAAAAATTAGAAAACATTAGCAAACCGATACCAGTAAACGTTCCAAAATCGTTGAATGGAAAAGAACAACTCACCTGCAGTCCTGACTTTGTACAAGAACTTGCCATACTGACAGAGTTAAGTCAACAGTTACAACAAAAAGATAAAGTTCATCACATCAGAAACAGTGATGTTCTTCACAGACCTAACCAGCAGAGCACCAGTGACGAAATACTTAATTTAAGGAACGAACGGCATAGTGAAAATCATGAGAACATCGAAAGCCATCCTTTAAACAGCAATCAAACACCACTGGACCCGGAGCAGGCCAAATCCGATGTAAGAAACTGTAGAAAGAAATTCGAATGTGAAGACTGCCACAAAAACTTCCCTTCAAAAATTAAACTTCACGTTCACGTGAAAGCACATTCAGAAGAAGAAAAGTTGCAGTGTGATGTTTGCCAGATGCGATTTGCACATAAAACAGGCTACACTAGACACATAAGGTCACATAACAAGACAAATTCTTCCACTTGTACAGATGACGGACTGTTGCACAATCGAAGTACATTTCCTGGTACTTATAATTCCATTTACAACAACTACAACTCAGTGTACAGTGGTTACAACACTCCGTATGGTGGTGATAATCCAGTTCCAAACAGTGACAATAATTGGTCCCAGTGTGACATTTGTAAAACTGTTTTCATATCGAAGTTGGAATTCAACAAGCACAAGAGAACCCACTTCCAACCAAAAGAGAGGCTTTTTAAATGCAGCGAATGCCAGAAGAGCTTCGTGAGTCGCTCCAGTTTAAGCACGCACGAAAAGAGCCACAGGAGTGAGAGGAACTTTAAATGTGAAGACTGCGGAATCTCGTTTCATAGGAAATATTTCCTGAGGCAACATTCGAAAATACATTCTGGTAAGAAGATCTACACGTGTCCCGAATGCTGTCACAATTTTACCACGAAATTAGCCCTCAACGTTCACACTAGAATTCACACGGGGGAAAAACCGTACGAATGTAATTACTGCGGGAAATCGTTCACTTGCAAGTTTTACTTGGACACACACATCAGGACACACACAGGTGAGAAACCGTTCAAATGCGAAATTTGCGAGAAATGCTTCTCGCAAAAATCGACACTCAACACCCACAAAAGACTACATGCCCGGTACAATAACACTGACACCGATAGTCAGTGAATTCGATGTTTATTTTTTAAACACTGAACACTAAGTAAATACTCTGTAAAGAATAATTAAAAGAAAAAAAGGGAATAAGAAATTGTAACGTTTTTTAGTAGATTAGTGTTCAAAGTTTTTCTTTTTATTATTGTATTTTGAAGTCCTAATACGCATATTTAAAATTATTATTTATAAACCGTAATGTAAGTTAATCCTTTTTTTGTAAGTTGTAACTTCAGTGAATCTCGTTTATTGATTCTTAAATTATTTATGGTCATAGGCTGGGTAAGAATGGGCTGGGAAAACTGCCCTTGAATCTATATTTTTTGGAACTGACTTATTCCCAGAATATTGTACTTGAATTTGTATTAGTTTACAATAAATTAAAACTCTTTATGTAATTGGTAACTTTGGGTCTAGTTAAAAATTTTCGGGATAAAGAATATGAGTTTATCATTTTTACCTGGCTGTGGCTTGTTTTTTTTTTTTGTTGTTTTTTGACTTAACAAGATAATGATTAGCGTGTTAGATGTCTCATTTTATTTTTGTATTTATTTATACTTGGTGTTAATTAAGTAGAGTACGTGTGAAATGTGAGCCGAAACATTTCCTTTTTATTCAAAATTAATAGGATTCGCGTTATAATTGTTAATTAATCTAAAAGTTGTAGTGTGCATCATGTGGAAAATTACGCACAGAACATGTGTTTAGAAAAGAATATTTTGGCTTAAAAGAATCACATAAAGTTGTGACTTTTGGTAGTGCAAATGAAATCAAGCTTTAAATATGCAGCTGTAAATCTTAGATAGTACCTATATACATAATACATTTTCGTGTAACAAATTATATTTGTTTAAATTAAGTTTGTAATAGTGTAAATAGTTTCAATACACTTATACATAACACTCTTTTTTCTATGTACGATATTTTTATTTTAATTCTATTTAAAGCAAAGTTTTTTACTGTTTTTAACAAGAAAACAGAAATACTTTTTTCAACTTTTTGTATTAATGTATTACTAATACTCGTCTGTTGATTAAAAGTTGTTAATGAACAGTATTAGCGAACAGGTCATAAAAAAGACATCATAATATGTTTAAGTTAAGTTTGAAGACGTGCCATTTATAAATATCCATGTTTTAGATACATTTTTAGAACTGTTTTGTGTAATTATTTGTACTATACTTTTTTTTATTTTATACACTATTTATATATTTCTCATCACATCGCTAAAATATCGGTTCTAACTGCTTATATAAATTTTAAGTAATCAAACTTCGTGTTTCATTTAAAATTCTTTAACAAAATTATGTTTGCGCGCTGGTTTTGGCGCGTTAATTTAAATTTTTAAAACTAGGAATTGTATGTTTACAAGGTTAACTGTTGGCAGCATTAAAAGTAACTAAATTCAAACCGTTGATACATAACCTCACATAAAACATCTGTTTTGTTGTCGGTATGTTTATTCTTAATTTTTATTAAGTAGTTGTTTGTGTCATTGTAATTTTTATACGAAAAAACTTAAATTAAATCGCGTTAGTGCTAGTGATCTTTTGTTTTACGATTTTTGACAGATGTTTATGAAAAATTGTCCAGTGATCACTGCCGTCAACTCATAAATTTGTTAAAATGCATAAAGCTTCATGAAAATGTCAAGCAAACTTTCATTTTTGGTAATGCAGTCACGTTTGTAATACGACAACGTAATGTAAGAGACCGATATTTTATTTTGTGTAGGAAAAAATTCGTTCGCTTGCAATAGTGTCATTAGGAGGATTTGGCGTGTTTGCTGCTTTCAGTGTTTACAACGAGAACGAGAAATTTTACAAACAAATCGTACTTCCTGCAGTTTACGTATTAAAACCGGAACAAGCCCACAATTTGGCAGTTTTTGTAAACAAGTACTCGCTCCTCCCGCAAAGTTCTTACAAAGATCCCGATGCCCTTGTAAGTACACGCTATAGTTCATTATTGTACGTTTCTTTAACGCGAACAATTCAGAAAGTGAAGCTTTTCGGGAAAGTATTGTCAAATCCAGTGGGAATAGCAGCTGGTTATGACAAACACGGTGAAGCTGTAACAGGATTGAGTAAGATGGGATTCGGATTCGTCGAGGTCGGTTCTGTAACACCTGCCCCGCAATCTGGGAACAAGAGACCGCGACTTTTTAGGCTCTTAGACGACCAGGCGATCATAAATAGGTACGTATTACGTATTATAATTAAGTAGCAGTTTTTACAAACGTGTTTTCTTCTTCTTTTAGATACGGATTCAACAGCGAAGGACACGAAATGGTTTACAAAAGGCTAGCAGACGCGAGATTTACCAAACAACACAACGGAATCATCGGAGTTAATTTGGGCAAAAATAAGAGAAGCACCGATCCAGCGGAAGACTATGTGCTGGGAGTGAAAACATTCGCACACGTTGCCGATTATTTGGTGGTGAACATAAGCAGTCCGAACACGCCAGGCCTGACTCAGTTGCACGAGAAACAGCAGCTGAAGAACTTGCTGAAAAAAGTTATCGCGGAGAGGAACAAATTGCCATCGGAACATAAGCCTCCTATTTTACTGAAACTGTCTCCGGATTTGACGTTCCAACAGCTACAAGACATAGCTGAAGTTGTTAAGCAAAAGGAGACCCGCGTCGATGGCTTCATCGTTGCCAATACCACCGTCCAGAGACCTCAAACCTTGAAGTCTTTCCATTACAAAAAAGAAAAGGGAGGTCTGAGTGGTCCGCCCTTAAAGGAAGTATCGACCAAAATGATCAAAGACATTTATAAACTCACAAACGGAATGGATATCATTGGTAAGCAATTTTTCATTTATTAACGTGTATTTTACTGCTAAAGGTATTAAAAATGTTTCAGTTTTATGCGTTAATTGGCCTCAAATTTGGTTTTGAAGTTTTTTATAGTCATATGCGTAAAATTTTGCCTTCATTAATACATATTAATACTTTTTTTTCATTAAAATAGACGAAGTTCGTCTCCTTTACGCATTTCATTTTCGTTAAGGTATCGCTTTCTCTCTCTCTTCGGTTTTCCTTTGTTTTTAACAGCATTCAGCGTTTGTTTTATTGTTAAGGAAACAATACAGTGTCAGTCGTCTTTTTTTTTTTTTGTTTTGTTTCGATTTGAAGTATCGTTATTTTGTTTTGATTGCCCCGTGTAGGTGTTGGGGGTATTTCTAATGGTAAAGATGCTTATGATAAAATAAGAGCGGGCGCTAAAGCGGTGCAAATATACACGTCTCTGGTATACGAAGGACCGACGGTGGTAACAAAAATTAAACAAGAGCTCGTGGAATTGTTGAAAGCTGATGGTTATGTTAACGTATCCGAGGCGGTGGGTGCTGACGTCCCCGTTAATCGTCAAAAATGGACGCTTTAAACATTCCGGACTTTGTGGAATATCTCAAATATTTCGAAATTTTAAGCCATAAAAGTAGGAGAAAATGCTATAGTCTTTTTTAATGTTTTACGCATTTGTTGGTAAAGTTATTTATATCTTTCTTTATTACTATTTTGGTGTACATTTTGTTTTTTTATGTTAAGATTTATATACATACATTTTTTGAAACAATTATAGGTCAAAAACGAAATAAACTTGTTTGCTATTTTAATTTTTCGATATTATTGGCTTTTATCGGCATAAAATTCGTATTTTGTGCTTTTTGAACTCATGTTTAATTATTTTGTTATTTCTCTACTTTAATTTAATGTCAATAGTTTTTTTATCTACACTCATTTAGTTCTATCTAGAAACGGCTGTTTGGTCCTTTATTTCAGGTGCCAATGAACGATTATGCGCGATTATGTTTGACGTTTAAAGGTTATCTTTTTGTAAAAAGCTAAAAAGTGAGTTTTTTTCGTAAAAATGGACATTTTAAAGGCAGAAATCGCCAAGAAACGAAAACAACTGGAAGAAAATCAATTAGTAGTAAGTTTACTGCTTATAAACGGTCTTGTTACAGTAAAATACGTAGTTTAATCGTTCCTAGGGCTCGGACAAAAAATACTTCAAAAGAGCAGACTTGGTAGCTAAAGAACAGGAAGAATACCAGAAGAAATACGGAAAACTAATCAGTGAGCACCACTACAGTTCGGTAAAATTATCAGAAGGTATTCATTTTATTTAGTTTATTATTATTTTTTTTTATTATGTTCCTTTTTCATTATTCCCATTAAATATGGAAATAACGTAGGTTTTCCAGGGTCCTTGTCAAACGAGGACAACCTGGACAGGCCCGCTTTACCTCGACATGAAGTCATAACAAGACTCAGGGACAGGGGTGAGCCCATTCTTTTATTTGGTGAATCAGAGTTAGATGCATTTAAGAGACTGAGAAAGTGCGAGATTTTAGAGCCCGAATTGAACAAAGTAAGAACTATTCATTAATAATTCATACACTGTTGTGTTTAAAATTGTTTGTTTTAATAGGGCTTTAGAAATGATTTCCAAGAAGCAATGGAAAAAGTCGACGAAGCTTACTTGAACGAGTTGTTAGCCAACGATGGAGAAAATGAGGAAGGAACTAAGCCCAATACCAAACCTCAAGAACCTTTAATGAGCTACGAGGAGATCCAGAAAATGGCAAAGAAGATGAATCGCGGTTACAGAGAACATGACATGCAAGTTATTGTCAATTTTATTGAGGTGAGGTTATCTTTTGTTTTATTTTGAGTCAGTCACAAGATTTTCATTTGGCTTAGTCTCATTCGTCTATTTACAAAAAGAAAACGGAACTTATTTTAATAAATAATTATCTATTTATCTGGGGGTGTAAGGCGGAGGCGGTGGTAAACCTAAAACAAACGGTAAAAAATTAACAATCTCGACATTTAAAACTTTGTATGATTAATTTTGTACCATCTGGAGATCTGATCGTGTCGTGTAGTTGATAGGGCGGCGGGGGCATATTGAATTGACTTCCGGTGACACTGTAAGGTGGCTGTATCGTAGGGTCGTTTGTGTTTATTGCTCTTCTTCTTGTATTACCTGCACAAATATTGATAAGTAAATGGGTCGTAAAAATAACTTATCTTTCGTGATTTATATAATTATTTATTTACCTCGTTTGTTCAGTCTCGCACTTTCTTTAAAAACGTAATAAATTACCACTACGACCGCGATAACCGTAAAGGGAACCAAAACATACAAATAAATGTAATCAGTATCGTAATACCGTCCAATGGGTCGTCCTGCACCGTCCATTTTTTAGAGATGAATTTATTACATTTGTACAATAAAAACAGTGCACAATGACGCTTCAAACTGTTCATAAATGTCTTATCTAATCAGTTATGAAGGTACCGCGTGGTATCTAATCAGAAATTAAAATAAGTCATATTCGTATACAATAGAATTAAACGCGTTATCTAGGGAATCGACAAATTGTTGCAAAACGTTGTTTTGTGCAATTGTTTATTAATCTTTTGGCTTCAAATTTTAATTAATTATTTTTTAGTAGTTAGTTACGCCGTTCTAAGGATTAAAATAAGAGCGACCAAATTAAACTTAAAATTTTCGAAAATAATTTTTATCTTTCGAATAGCTGAACTTCTGTAAACAGAATTTGTACCAATCATAGGCTCTAATATTGTCTACAACTTGTAAAAATTACATTTGAATTACTTATGCCATAAAAAAAATAAAAATTATTTTTGAAAGTTAATTTAATTTCCAAAATTTATTTTTAACTTATGAATGGCTGAACCGATTTGAATAAAATTTATACCAGTTATAGATAATATTAGAAAGTATTCATGAAAAAAATAGCAATGAAATCTCAATACGGGAAAATTAAAAAAATATTTAAACTTTTTTAGGTTTATCTTCAACTGCTATTAATTTTTCTCATTATGCTTTCGATATCAGATTTTATTGAAATTTTTTTCACGAATGCCTTTTAATATTATCTATCACTGGCATAAGTATCGTTCGAATCACACCAGTCATTAAAGAGATAAAAAATATTTTCGAAAATTAAATAATTGTGTATTTTTATGCAACTTGTATGCACGGGTGTATATAAAGTTGCATATGTTTATTTCGGACGTTTTTGTACTTTGTTTGATTTTTTGCTTTTAAACGACCTAAAATTGAAATTTATCGAAATTCTCAACATTATATCAGTTTTAAATCTTTACAATTAGTTGAAATTGTCATTTTATTTTTTAGCTACTAATTAAACACTGGAACGATCAGTTACAAAACAGATCACCCTTAGAAAGGAACTGTACTCGGGGGAAAGTTACTGTGGCCACTTTCGAACAGACCAAAGTTTACCTGAAGCCCCTCTTGCGTAAACTGAAAAACCACACGCTTCCTGACGACATCCTCGAAAGTCTGACCGAAATCACCCTCCATTTACTCAATAGGAACTATTTAAAGGTAATATATATTATACATATATTTGTTATTAAGTAAATTAAGGGAGTTAATTATAAAAGGCCAGCGATGCTTATCTGCAAATGGCAATCGGCAATGCACCGTGGCCCATCGGGGTGACAATGGTGGGCATTCACGCACGTACGGGCCGTGAAAAGATATTTTCGAAAAACGTAGCTCACGTTATGAACGACGAGACGCAAAGGAAATACATTCAGGCTGTTAAGAGACTAATGACGAAATGTCAGGAGTATTATCCTACCGATCCTTCGCGTTGTGTCGAATATGCGGCCTTTGGGTCACCACAAACTGCGAAATCGAGCGAGTAATCGATTTTAAAGATTATTTTTGAATGTACGTATACTGTAAGATATTAATTAATTAATTACACATAAGATTTATTTTATTGTCAAATCTATTTTATATAAATTAATAAATAAGTGTCTGTAGTTACTGATCCTTGGCTTTTTGTCCAAGTTCATCGGCTCGTTTCGTGGCAGCTTCAACGGCGTCCATCATCGCGCCCCTAGAATTATTATATCATATTATATTTGTAGCTTTATTTGGTTTTATCATTTACCGGACTCCTTTTTTTTCCAACGCATGTATTCCAGCAATGGTCGTACCTCCGGCTGAGCATACATCGTCCTTTAAATCTCCGACATGTTTCTGTGACTCGAGTACCATCTTCGCAGCCCCCAGCACCGTTTGCGCGGCCATTTCGTTCGCAATGTCTCTTTGCACCCCCATTTTCACTGCTCCGTCTGATAAGGCCTCTATTATTAAATAAGTCTGAAAGAAATATATGAATATACCGGGTGTTGTACACGTATGTATGTATTTTGTTTAACGTACGAATGCTGGTCCACTTGAAATGAGGGCCGTAACGGCGTTCATCATGTATTCGGGAACTCTTCGACACATGCCTGATTTTTCTAAAATTGTTACCACATTCGAAATGTCGTCTTCGGTGACGTTTTGACCTGGGGTGTACACTGTACAACCCTCTCCAACCGTCATGGGTGTGTTGGGCATCACGCGGATTACTCGACAATTTTCGAAATTGCTTATAAACTGCGTATTTGAAATTATTACGTTTTGTATGTAGTAGTATATAAATAATGGACTGTTAGGTACACTTACTTTTTCTAGACAAGATAATGTTATACCCGCCAAAACTGATACGAAAAGTTTATTTTTGATTCGATCTTTTCGTTTTGCCGTCAGTAAATCCATTACTTCTTGTAACAAGTGCGGTTTTACAGCGATAAATATTATTTCTGCTTTTTCTGCAACGTCTCCGTTATCTAAGCTAACGTTTGCTTTCCAAGTTTCCCAAATATGCAAGTTTTTCTTGTACGGACTTGAGACGTAAATTTGCGAATATTGGGCTACGCCTAAAGCGTATTACTTCGAAATTAATACTACACAATTAGTTGCTTTAAGTACCTTTCTTTACCATGGAATTGCAAATCGCTTTGGCCATGTTTCCGTCTCCTATTAAGCCTATTTTTTGGGTCAATTTTTCTTTTATAGGTGGTGCTTCATAACATAACTTTCGGGTCCTGTAGAAAATGTTTTTTATCTCTTAAAAATTTCCAGTAGTTTTTACGTGTTACGCCACTGATGCTTTTGCATTTATTTGGCAAAGAAAATACCAAAAATCGTTCCTATTAATTATGTGTAATGTTAATATTTATTCGATACTTACCCAGTAGGAGCATAATTAAAATTTAAATCACACAAATACTTGTTGTTTACGAGTGTTAGACCACGCCTGAGATACATCGTGAAATTATTGATTGTGTTGCGAAATTTGGAGAGCAATGAAATTTAGATTTTACAGGACATTTTGAATAGTCTTGTCTTAATATTCTATAAAAGAAAACATTAAATGATATAAATGAGAGAAAGTAGGTTTACAAGGTTAATTACGTTTAATGTGGGTCATTCACGACTGACTGGCATTTATAAAATTAGTTATTAATAGCCTCTGGTATGAACGTCAATTTTAGAAGAGAAAATAAAAAACCTTCTTGTGTATACTTTGAGTATTTTATATTTATTTAAATTTGAGTACAAGCTTACTTAATATCAATAAAAATTAAAAATAACATTCGTAATAAAATGACTTAATGCATACTGAACATCTACTACAATTATTGTAAGTTTATGGTAAGGGTTTGCTCATCATTGGAGTTTTTATGCTTCCGTGTCTCGAAACGCTCGTCTTTGTCTCTTTGGTTTTGCTCATTTCTGCTGACCGTGTCGTTGCGGCCTCCACCGCGTCCATAAAAGCAGCCCTATACACAAACATTAATTAAATACACATTATAAAACAATCCTAAAGAAACGCACCTGACTCCATGCCTTTCTAGCACGTGAACGCCCGCTATTGTCGTTCCCGATGGCGAACAGACCTCGTCTTTGAGTTTTCCGGTATGTCGTCCCGTCTCTAAAACCATCTTGGAAGCCCCGAGGACAGTTTGGGCCGCCAATTTAGTCGCCATTTCGCGTGGAATGCCACTTTTCACCGCACCATCAGACAGGGCTTCAATAACCAGATAAATCTGTATTAAAACGTTGAGTTTTTAAATTTTTCATATTTAAACTTTCGATAAAAAACTTACAAAAGCCGGTCCGCTTCCTGCTATTCCGCAAATAGCGTCAAACATGGACTCCGGGACCAAATTACAAACCCCAGAAACCTCAAATATCCTTCTAACCAACGCAATGTCCTCATCAATCGCTACTTGTCCTGGACAGTAGGCAGTGCAGCCCTCTCCCACCATCAGGGGCGTATTTGTCATCACCCTTACGACACGAGATCCCTCGAAACCCATCAGAGTCTGATATGGAAAACTTTTAGTATGTATATTCAAATAAAAGTGTTTCTTACATACATTTTCTAGTGCTGCTATTGTAACTCCGGCCAGTATTGAAATAAAAAGTTTCCCAACAACTCTGTAGGGTGAACTGGTCTTGTATATGTCCGCTATTGCCTCTGGTAGCACGTGAGGCTTCACACACAGAAATATAACATCAACTTCCTCTGCAAGCTTGCCATTTTGACGGGTTGTTTTTGCACCTAGTGTTCTCCAATAGACCAAACTGTCTTCGTGGGGTCCAGATACGTAAATCTGCGAATAATCTACCAAACCTGTGAAATAAAAGCTGTTATTTAAGTACCACATAGCCTTGCATAGAAAACTTATAACAACCTTGTCGCACCATTCCTTCACAGATAGCTTTGGCCATATTTCCTGGTCCAATGAATCCTATTTTTTGTGTAAGAGGTTCTGAATTTTGTGCGGACATTTTCGTCTTGTTTTATTAAAGGCAAACTCACTTTTTTCGAAATAAACTAGTTAACCTCAAATTTTTTAAAACTAAGTATTTAACACTTGATCGTATATTGTCTCATTATAATGCCTCTATCAAAAGAAAAATTCTTATATCCAAGGAAAACATTGATAAATTAAACAAACTAGTGTACGTATATTTAATTAAAAAACAATCATAACAATGATGTCATTACTAAATTTAGGTTATGTCAAAAAAGTGGCAGTGGCTACCATACAGACACTATTTGCAAGTGAATGTTTCCAGGAAGTTTTTAAATTGTGCATTAAATTAATTATTAGTTGATTTAATTAGTAAAATTGAACATTAAACGGGCCAGTGTATTTGTCAGTACAATTTATTATTTAATTGCTTACAAAATTGTAATAATTTTTTACTGTATGTTACGTATTTGGTTACGTAGCCACATCCAGTTGCTAGCAATCATAACCTCTCTTTGTTAATCGCTTGTCAACAAACAAGAAAGTTACATTTTTGAGTATTTTTAAGTCTTTTCAATCTATTTAGTTTAATTATAACTCTAAAATTTTGTGTTTAGTTTACGTTTAGTGTTGGTTTCGTGGGGAATATCGTGAACAAAGCAAATTATACATTCTAAGTTGGTTCGTCACGTTTTCCAAACGTCGTGAAAATGGAACAGAAAAAGAATAAACTGAAACGTTCCGGTAACAACTTGGGTCAAGGAGATTCGATAATGAAGTGTCTTAAAAGGAAAAAGGGCCATGAAGTGGAAAGCATTCCTTTGGAGTCTTCTGATACCATCATTGGAAAACTGACCAGTGTTGTAGGTGAGTCTATCAATAAACGTAATGAATAAGTGCACGTTTGTTGTTTATAACCTGTTAATGCTTTCTTTTACAGATCCTTTAAGAGATAGCGAACTCGATGTTACATGTCTTTCTTTGGAAAAAGCTTATCGTGAAGACTCTAAAAGCATCAATCAGTCCTATCGTTGTGGTGTGTGTAATAGGATGTTTTTTAAGTTGTCTAATCTTATGGACCATATGAACATACATTTAGGATATAAATGTAGCTATTGTAAACAGACAATTTTAACATCAACTCCTGTTTCTGATCATATTGTTCTTAACGAGGAAACAGCATGTTTGTCAAAAAAATGGAAAGAAATGGAGAAACATAGGTGCTTTGTCGATGTCAATAATTATTCACATGTACGTTAATTTCATATTGTTGTGCTTTTATATTTAACTAGTTTAATTTGGGTTATTTAAATATAATTGTACATTAAAACAAATTTTGGGGAGGTTGAAAATTCGCAAATGTGTTAGTGATCTTTAATATATTGTCAAAAGATTGATTGTAAACTATTTAAGACTTAAATTTAATTTGTGTTACTATTATTGTTTCCTTTAAATAAATAGGTAAATGTATTTCATGTAAATTATACGAAATTCAATAAATTCATGTAAAACGTCCATCATTGCATTTATTGGAAGTTAATTTTTAAAAATATTCAGTGGCTTGAATAGAATTTAATAAGAACGAAATTTCGATCTAAAGCTGGTCCCACGCTGATAGTGTGAACCCAAAAGATAACTCCTTTAACTTATGCTCTCCTGGTACAAAGTATCGAAAATCGGAAATTTTTAAATTTTTCGATATATACGAGGTCCGCTCAACAAATAATTTGACAAATTTCCCATGCAACTTATGCTCTCCTGATACAAATTCGGAAATTTCGAAAATTTTTCCATATATACGAGGTCTGATCAACAAATAATTTGACAAATTTTTAAAAGTTCGAAATTTCGCAGTTTTGTACCAGGAGAGCATAAGTTAAAGGAGTTATCTTTTGGGTTCACACTATCAGCGTGGGACCAGCTTTAGATCGAAATTTTTTGAATAAATGAGTTTTAAAGGGTAATTAAAATGTTTTTCGATATTAATTAATTTATTAACACTATAGAACTATACATCATAAATTTAATGTTAAATATATACAAATTAAAACATTTTCACAATAAAATATTACAAAAACAAAACAGAAGTTGCTCCTACATCAAAATAAATTATTTTTATTAATACAGACGTTCATATAGATTATTTCACGTTTTACCTAATAGGTTAATTTTAAATTTACATTCAACTACCTTAGAAAGTTATAATTTGACTCCAAGCTAACATCTGTATCAATATATAAATTTATAAAATAATAAACTATAATATTTTAAAGAGAAACACACAGCAATAAAAGAAAGATAAACAAATACAATAAAAACAATTTCTTCGTATTCTTATGATGTCTGTTACCTGAAAGCTTATTCTAAATAGGACTAACTATAATAGGTGGTACTGCAGCAAATACTAAGAGATAATATACTAATTAAAATTTCAAACAACTGAAGATGATTTCTAGGTGTAGAGAACGCATGACAATTCAGGTAGAAATATCCAAAAGGCAAACAAAGTCTAGGACGAAAAATACCTCCCCAATCAATTCAGTCAACCTAAAGAAACAGAAAAGGTACAAATTAATAATATTGTTAAACAATAAAATAAAAAATGCTTCAAAAAGTAATAAAGCATGTTTAAAAGCGGCAACAGTCAAAATGAAAGTAATTTGGTTAATAACAAGACAGTTCAGAAAGGACTTCAAAATTACTTATACTCTTACTGTTCTGAAAGGTCTATAAGTTATTACGATGCTAATAATTAAACAAATATGGCATTTAGTAAGGCATTATCAACATAAATGACCATATTTTGACAATTATTCATATTACATATTATTCGGTAATATTGGCTTTTAATAAAGTATTATGAACGAAAACGAGCCTATTTTGATTTTATATCCTTATTATAAACCAAAATTGAATTGCATTAACGTATTATGAACGTAAATAAGCTTATTTTAACAATTATTCGCTTATTATTAGGAAACATTGGCCTTATGAACGAAAACAAGCTCATTTTGTTGTTTATATCCTTACTATATACCAAAATTGAATTGTATTAACGTATTATTAACGTAAATAAGCTAATTTTAACAACTATTCACTTATTAATAGAAAACATTGGCTTTTAATAAAGTATTATGAACGAAAACGAGCTCATTTTGATGTTCATATCCTTATTATAAACCAAAATTGAATTGCATTAACGTATTATGAACGTAAATAAGCTTATTTTAACAATTATTCGCTTATTATTAGGAAACATTGGCTTTATGAACGAAAACAAGCTCATTTTGATGTTTATATCCTTACTATATACCAAAATTGAATTGTATTAACGTATTATTAACGTAAATAAGCTAATTTTAACAACTATTCACTTATTAATAGAAAACATTGGCTTTTAATAAAGTATTATGAACGAAAACGAGCTCATTTTGATGTTCATATCCTTATTATAAACCAAAATTGAATTGCATTAACGTATTATGAACGTAAATAAGCTTATTTTAACAATTATTCGCTTATTATTAGGAAACATTGGCTTTATGAACGAAAACAAGCTCATTTTGTTGTTTATATCCTTACTATATACCAAAATTGAATTGTATTAACGTATTATTAACGTAAATAAGCTTATTTTAACAATTATTCACTTATTATTAGAAAACATTGGCTTTTAATAAAGTATTATGAACGAAAACGAGCTCATTTTGATGTTTATATCCTTATTATAAACCAAAATTGAATTGCATTAACGTATTATGAACGTAAATAAGCTTATTTTAACAATTATTCGCTTATTATTAGGAAACATTGGCTTTATGAACGAAAACAAGCTCATTTTGTTGTTTATATCCTTACTATATACCAAAATTGAATTGTATTAACGTATTATGAACGTAAATAACCTTATTTTAACAATTATTCACTTATTATTAGAAAACATTGGCTTTTAATAAAGTATTATGAACGAAAACGAGCTCATTTTGATGTTTATATCCTTACTATATACCAAAATTAAATTGTATTAACGTATTATTAACGTAAATAAGCTTATTTTAACAATTATTTGCTTATTATTAAGAAACATTGGCTTTTAATAGAGTACTATGAACGAATAGGAGCTCATTTTTATGTTTATGTCCTAATTATTAACCAAAATTGAATTGTATTAACGTATTATGAACGTAAATAAGCTTATTTTAACACATATTGGCTTATTATTAGGTAATATTGCCTTTTAATAAGCCAGTATGAGTTAAAACTAACATACATTAACGTTTATATATTTACTTCATATTAAGTAATAATGACTATTAAGAAGGAATTATGAACAGAAATGAGTTTATTTTCAGAATTATTCGGTAAAATTAGCTCTTAATAGAGTATTACGAATTAAAATGAGCATGAGATAAATATAATAAATACATACTAGAATGGAATAGAATATGTAATGTGAAGTGTAAGAACTTCTTCAATAAATTACTGTTTAAATAGTTTTTTCTTTTATAAGTATAGGAAATTACTATTTGCACTTTTTAATATGGTAAAATAGTACATAATTTGGAAAATGAAAAAACTATTTTAACATAGAAATTTATCAAAACTGGAAATATAAACAATTTACAGTTGGTTCTGTTTTTGCAAGTTTGCAATTTGTTCATAAATCCTTGAAAAGAAATTCCTTAACGTATAATACTATTTACAATAACAATATTTTGAGAGAAAATTTAATTAAACATTATATACAAATTGCGGCATTCATTCTCACCTTAATTAACTGCAGAATGTGGAAAACACGAACAAACAACGTCTCTCAATAGACACCTTCTTGTTCCAATGGAACCAAAATAAATTTGAGGGCATTCTCCTCCATCAGTTACAGTACAAAAACCTACACCAAAAACGAATTAAGGATGCTATTAAGTAAATAAAAATAAAGAAAATAAATTTTTTGTTTTACAAAAAAGTATTATTTAAAACATAGATTCTCACCCTAAATAAGCCCACCAAGCTACAAAGTTGCGAAGATAAAAAAGGCCAAACTCGATCAAAAGTATCTTTGAAAAGAATAGCTGAAGCTTGGGATCCAAAGAATGTTTAATTATTCCTTTGATTAGTCCCTAAAAATAAGCAAGCAAAGGCAAATTATCAACAAAATACAAAATACTCAAAATATGCTGAAAACGTCCATTAAACGCAATTAAAAGTCAAACACCATAGATGTTTATATTTTAAAAAACACCAATTACCACAGAATATAAATAACGTTTCATAGTGTCAAAGTAACAGCTAACTATTAAATGATTAATACTTTCAATTATTAGCAAAAAATTAACCTATTTTATCATATTACTGATTAATTACTTACTATTACATACAATAAATTGAATAATATGTATCATAATTAGCACATTTAATATTTTAAATTATTGGCAAATTCTTGTCAAAATGTCTACCATATTAATTAATAAGATTATAAACATGTTTAGAAATTACAAGATATTTATGTTTGTGATATAAATTTGTTATATTTCTGATACAATTCGTTAGTTTAACGAGTTTTTACGGGGAATAATGGCTACAGTGACAAAAACCCAAACAAAAGACACATTAAAAGACAAGCAGAAACACACGACCAAAATAGTGAACAGTGGAGAAAACTTGGATGATATTTTGGAAAACTTAAAGAAAGTTGACAACATTTGCTGCTTCTCAAAATGTAAAAAGAAAACAGCCGATTTTGCAATAACCTGTCGATATTGTAAAAATAGATTTTGCACTTCTCATGGCTTACCAGAAATACACGGATGTGGTGAAGCGGTCAGGAGGGACGAAAAGCAGAAATTTCTGCATCCAGAACCAAAACTTTCACAAAACAAACACGCAAAAGCTGCCGATAAGCTCGCAAATAAAATTAAACAAATGGAATTTGAGCGGAAGGCAAAACAGTGCTCCAGCTCCACCAAAGGAAAGAAAAAATAGAATTTTTGATGTTATGCACGTTATTAATTCACTATAATTGTATTAAATTCACTAAAAACGTAAAAACAGATAGTCTCTCTTTATTTATAGGTTATAGTTCTAATGCAACTCAAATATAGTTCAAGCGCAACATGAAGAGTAGTTCAAAAAGACCGACAATTTTGACAGGAGCGTTCCTAACCTCACTATCTCTGAATATTTTACTAAATTAGTATCTAATTTAAAAGTTTATTAGAATTTCAACCCGAAGCAAATTAATTATGAGCATAAGATGACAAGAGTGATCGTAATTTAATGTAGTTGTGAGTTTTTCACGTGAATTTTTAGCTGAATTTAATTGGTTACGTGGCACTGATTTCTTTAAAGATTACGTTTCTAATTTTTTCTAGAACTGATTACTATCAACAACTGTTCAGATTATTTCGTAATTGAGTCTGCTTAGTTTTTAAAATACCGATTAAGTTTTAGGAAAAACTATGGCTTTAATAAGAAGTGCCCTAAGTCTACGCAATAACCTGTCTGGCCACACATTAAAACGTCTTGTATCTGCCTCAGTGCCTGCTTTGGACAAGAAAGAGTACGTAGCAATTAATTAAAAAATATTTACATTGTCTATTTTGTTATCAATATATTTTTTTAATTTCAATTTCCCTGAAGTTAGACAACACATTTTACTTCAACAGGGTAAAGGTAACTTTTCTTAAAGCGAATGGTGAAAGGATAGAAAGCAAAGGAAAAGTGGGCGACTCTCTGCTGGACGTAGTTGTGAATAATAATGTCGATTTAGATGGCTTTGGGGCCTGTGAGGGAACACTTACCTGTTCAACGTGCCACCTGATATTCAAAAAGGAAGATTTTGACCGACTCCCTGAGAAACCTACTGATGAAGAGCTGGATATGCTAGATTTGGCCTACGATTTGACGGAAACCTCTCGTCTGGGATGCCAAATTGTACTTTCAGAAGACTTGAATGGACTGGAAGTTAAAGTTCCCGCTACAATTAATGATGTAAGAAGTTCTTAGAATATATAAATTTAGAGAAATTATGGGTGATTGGGTATAATTATTGTAAGATTATTTTATGTTGTTTTAATTTAATGTAAAGTCTTTAAAATGAAAATAAAATAAACTTATAAATTGTTATTTACTAGTTAATTGAAACAAACTGAATTGTATTTTAAATGTATAAAAAGACAAAAGTTTAAAGAACTTTTCTACGTTTTAAAGTAATAAATAACGTGTAAATGAACTTGAAATTGATTAATGTCTCGGTCTTTTGTGCCCTCTAGGGTTGTAATTTTCTCCTAAATTAACCCAGCATTCAGGATCGTTAGCCTCACGTTTCATATAATCAGTTCTTTGTTCATATGAAGAAGAACTTGTATAGTGGTTCATTTGCCACTGTTCCTGAGAAAATTTTACTTGTTAAACATCCTAATTTTCATAGAAAATCGTCCTTTATTCAGTAAGCAAATTTGAAATTTAAATAACGTTAACTACGCATCTTTCTGATTAGCTTTGCATATTTTTACATACAGAATCGTTACGAAAAACTCACCTGTAATTGTTCTTCTCTTTCCAATAAATTATTCAACTGACTGGCCTGCAGATATAAGTTGTTCTCGTCTTGGGAGATCGAATTTGATGTGCGATAATTTTGTCTTTCGCGTATACAACGATCCTCGATTTGTCTCTGTCTAAGTTCCCATTCCTGTTTGATCCTTTCCCTATCCATCTCCCTGAGTTGAAGCATTTTCTTAAGTCGCTCTGTTTCGTGGTCGTATTGAGCTGCGATCATGTCTGCTTCCAATTTTTTTTCCTCGTAGAAAAGTTCGTTCTTTAGAGAGGCCATTTTTGACTTGAATTTATCGTAAAGGTCCTTCCAACGTTTGGCGTAGTCGTATTCGAAAGTGCCTGGGTTTGCGAACCTAGGAGTCCTTTCTCTTTCTCGATAAAATTCTTCGTTTCTTTTTGCCTGCAAACAAAATCAGAAAGTTCTAGAATATTCCAGAGTAATCTACAACGTTCTAGAATATCCTAAATTGATCTAGGAAGTTCCAGAAATACCTAGAAAATTCTAAATGTTTGAAAATTAAATAAGTGAACGGTTTCTTACCAAAATTTCTGGATATCCGTTCATGTCGAACCAAGGTTCGAATTTTTCAACGATGACGGGTCTCAGACAAGCTGTTAAGATAAAACAGCCCTCGGAGCATCTCTTTGCGGCAATCGCGGCGCTTCCCTTCTTCACAAATTCTATAACAGCTTCTCCCTTCGATTTTCCCTTTTCATCTACAATAACGTAACAGTTTTCAATGTCTCCGAAGACGGAAAATGCCAAATATAGGAGTTCGTTTGTGACATTGGGGGACAAATTTTTAATATAAATAGCTGCTGGATGGGTGAATCGAATAACCAAATGTCTTCCCCTCAAATTATAGCCAAATAACTCTGTTTTGGCTCTAAACGCGTTCGCGTAATAATCCAACTTTATAAACGCGAAAGTTTTGCTGGGATTCACGTAAACTTCTTTGGCTTCGCCATATTTTGCGAACAATGATGTTAATTCCTCTTCTGTAACATCCGAGGGCAAGTTTCCGATAAACAGGCGACTTCTTCCGGAAAACTTTTGTTCAACCAAACACAGAGGTGAAAGTTCGGTGGTTTGAGTTATGGAGGCAAGTTTGTCGTTAATGTAATTGTCTTCTTTGAGTCCGTGGTTCATTTGGGGTCCTTTTTGCTTCCCTCCTGAGTGTTTATTGGAGCCCCTGTTGCGGGGATGTCTGCTACTGGAACGTTTGTCGTTGTTATGTAGTCGATCATCTTCTTCTTCCACTTTACAAACGGGATTTATTGTAATTTTGGAAGTATCCGAGCAAGAATCGGTGTTTGCGTTAATATTGTGTGACATTTTAATGTTTTTATTGTTGTTTAAACAATTGCTTAGTTTTAAAATTTGTTTTTCATTATTTGCGCCACCTGGTAGCAATTCGGCGAACTGTCGAATGATTTATGGATTTTCGTTTACTCTATGGAATATGCTCCACTACAAATTCCATAAATATTTTGACGTTTGCCATAACTTTAGCGCAACCTAACCTAAATGTTTGTTATTTAACTAATTTTTTAAGGAAAATCGTAGTTTTAAATTAATTTTGTGATTGAAAATGTTCACGTGTACATTATTTTCGAGAAGTTTTAATGCTACAAGAAGTAAGAGGTAAAATATAACAGTTTTGGAGCTGAAATTCACTTTCTTTTGTAGACGTCTTCCAGTGTTATTGTAATAACGTTGCAAAAAATAAAATAAACGCTAAGGGCTACTCTAAAGAGAATATAATAAAGACTTATGGTCAACCTACGTCCAGTACTCATCAACATTTGATAAAACCGGGCGAAATTACAGCAGGTATTACAAAACATGAATTTGAACAACGTAGACAGAATTTTATGGAAAAACTCCTTTCGTCGGCAATTAAAAACGAAAACAGTGCCAAACAACACATTGTAATAGTTATTTTAGTCTTTAGAAGCATTTTTTTTAAATTGAGTGTTTGCAGGTCATTATACCGTCAGCTTCTAAATCTTACATGTCTGACAAGATTCCTTATGTATTTAGACAAAATAGCGATTTTTTATATTTAACTGGCTGTCAAGAACCTGACACTTGTCTAGTCATTACCACAACAACCTCTTCTAGAGATTATAAAGCTACACTTTTTCTGAGAAACAAAGATAGTCATTCTGAACTTTGGGATGGTCCTAGGACAGGTGTGGAGGATGCTAATAATTTATTTGGCGTTAATCAAGGCCTACCGATGACCGAACTTGAAACTTTTTTGAATCTTTACCTCAAATCATACCCTCAAACGATGTTGTGGTAATTCTATTTCGAACAATTAAATTTAGACAACTAAAGTAGAACTGTAACGTTTAAGGTACGATTTTTTGACGCCTATACATGGAAACGTACATAGTATAATGAAAAAGTTTCAAAACGGAATGACCAGTAAATTTTGGGACTCTCCAATTCCATTTGTACATCAATTAAGATTAATTAAGTCACCTGCAGAAATCAAATTGATGCAGAAGTCTTGTGATGTTGCTTCAGAGGCTATTATGAAGTCCATAATTAATTCAAAACCAGGCATGACTATTGAAACTAATAATTAGTATTCTTTTTCGTAAATAAATTTAATTTCAGGCTCTACAGAACACGAAATTTTTGCTACAGTAGATTACGAATGCCGTATGAACGGGGCCGAATTTTTGGCTTATCCTCCCGTAGTTGCGGGCGGAAAACGTGCCACTATCATCCACTACATCAATAATAATCAAGTTATAAACGACGGTGAAGTGGTACTTATGGATGCTGGTATAATTTTTTTTTCTTTTAGTCTTTAATTAAAATTAAATAATTGTAGGGTGTGAATATCACGGATACAGTAGCGATATAACTCGGACTTGGCCAATAAACGGGACGTTCACACCTCAGCAAAGGATAATTTATGAAATTGTTGAAACCGTTCAAGCTCAAATAATCCAATGGTGCGTCCAGTTTCCCAGTTTAGATCAACTTTTCGACTCTATGTGTATCTTATTAGGGAAGTACTTACAAGAAGTCGGTTTGATTCCGAAAAACGCATCGCAAAAAGAAGTTTTGAGGGTATAAAACAGTTTTCAAACCTTTTTTGGTCTTTACTAAATTGTGTTGTGTTTATTTAAGGGTGCCTACAATTTTTGCCCGCACCACGTGTCCCATTATTTGGGAATGGACGTCCACGATACTCCTTCTGTCCCGAGAAAAATCAAAATCACACCTGGCATGATAATTACTGTTGAACCAGGTGATTTAATTAATTCCAAAATGTATACGAAGTTTAAAATTAAAATTCGTTTTTAGGAATTTATATAAGCAATCAACCCAACGTTCCGGAGGAATTTCGAGGTATCGGGGTACGAATCGAAGACGACGTCCTTATCACTGAAAATGGACCTGTCGTTTTATCGGCAAAATGCCTAAAGAGTCGCGAAGATGTCGAAAAAATAGCAAGTAAAAATTTATAACGATTGAAAATAATAATTTAATAAATCTGCTGTAATATATAACTATAATAAAGTTTTTTATTTTTTAAAAATTGTGTTTTATTTTCCCGGAAAAAGTGCACAAAGAGGAAGGTGCAGGTTCTTGAAGCCATTCAGATATCATGTTTTCTTTTTATTAATAACAAAATAAATAAATATAATATTACTCTAAAAAGAGGAAAAGTACTTTTTTTTCTAAATGAGATTATAAACTACTGACTAAAACAAACGTGATAAATATTGATTAAAAAGTTACAATATAATGATGATATGGAATGCTAACAATTTTTTATGATGATATGAAACAATTCGTCAATTTAGAGCATCAAATGTGTGAGTATTTAGAGGTAGGTAAGTCTATTTTAAATAAAATAAACGTTCTTACGTACATAATAATAGTTTCTTTAACGATTAAATATTCGTATTAAGCTCCTTTTCAAATTATAATAATTATAATCGTTTATTTTATTTTCGTTGCTATTTGAAAATTAATTAGGGGTCTATTAAGGTGTAATTTATTCCAAAGATAATAAATTACCGACTGTTCCCTTAAAATAAATATTTCTCTTTTTACTATTGACGTTATCGTATTTTGCAGTCTCAAATTCGTCAGAAAAAACATCAGGAATAAGTTTAAGAACACTTACTACCAGTCCACTTGCGTTGGAATACCTCCGGGATAATTTCCTGTAAGACACGCGGTGCAGTGACCAATGGTGTTGGTTTCCTTAGATTTAATGTCATTTTTGACAGCCTTTGTAAGCCCTTCGACGCTCAAATAAGCTAAAGAATCGGCACCTAAATAAAATAATTATTAAATAATAAAACTAAACAAATTTTAAAATAAAATTCTTACCGACGTGTTTGGCAAGCTCTGCAGGCTTCAACTTATTAGCAATAAGTTCTTCCCTCGTGGGAATATTAATTCCCATGTAACAGGGATAAAGCAGGGGCGGACTGGCGATTCTAATGTGAACCTCTTTAGCTCCGGCGTTCCTTAGAAGTTTTATGATCGGACCGATTGTGTTGCCTCGAACGATTGAATCGTCGACAAGAACTATTCTTTTACCTCTCACATTTCCGCTCAGAGCACCTACGAAATAATTAATTATTAATTTGATTAAGTTAAGAGATAAACGCCAGATTACTTACCAAATTTCTTAGCAACAGCCAGCTGTCTCAGTCTTGTGCTCGGTTGAATGAAAGACCTTCCAACGTACCGATTCTTGCAAAGAACTTCAGCGAAAGAAATGCCACTCTAAAAAATAAATTTATCATAAAAAAAAAAGTTATTTTGTGGCTAAAACGTTGAAATTTACCTGTCTTGAGAACCCGTGTGCTGCTGCAGTCCCAGATTCTGGTACAGAGCTCACAATATCTGCCTCGACGGGGCTTTCGATGGCTAGCTGACGTCCACATTGCATCCTCACAGCATAGACCATTTGACCCTCGAAAATACTATCCGAACGAGCGAAATAAACGTACTCAAAAATGCAGAATGCCTGGGTCGCATTTCCGGGCCTTTCGACGATGTCTATGGTCCTGATCCCGTGTCGTGTCATTTCTATTATTTCTCCCGGAAATACCTCGCGGACGTACTGCGCTCCTATCGACAAAAAACCGCACGACTCCGACGAAACGACCCAACCTTCTGCCTGAAGGGTTTCGTCGCAGTTCTTGTACAAAGCTAACAAAAAAGATATAAATGAATTGGGGCCTTTAGGGGTTTGTTTAAACGACTTACGTTCGTTCATGGGCAACATTTTTCCCAAACACAGAGGCCTGTTGCCGTAAGGGTCTCTCACTGCGTATATCCGGTCCCTGAGCATGATGACTAGGGAGTAGCTGAGGGGTGCTAGGGTCATGAGCTGTTTTATTCTGGACGGCCAGTCCGGGCCGTTTTTCTCGCATGCGGGAGGGTTCAGGCAAAGAGCTTGTGTTATTAACTCACTGTCGGAATGAGTTGATAGACCAACTCCTCGAGATAATACCTGTGGAGCGAAAGAAGAAATTTAGAAAATAATCGAGAATAGAAAAATTAAACGTATTACCATTTTACGTAAGCTATCACAATTAACAAGTTCCCCGTTATGTGCCACGGCAAGGACCCCGTGGGCTGTGTGGACGACGAAGGGTTGACAATTTACTTCTTCAGATGCGGCACTCGTCGAGTACCTGGTGTGACCGATGCCAAGGTTTCCTTTAAGTTTTTTCATTGCGTCGTCGTTGAAAATGTTGTTCACCATTCCCATTCCCTTGTGAACATTGAAATGTTTAGCACATTTGCCTTCGCTCGTCACTATACCTGCAGATTCCTGTCCCCTATAGAGCAAAAAAAATATTTTTTATCCATTAAAAAAAAAACCAAATAAATTTATTACCTGTGTTGTAAAGCTACTAGTCCCAGGCAAACAATCTGAGCAATTTCCACGTGAGTTGGCCATTCTCCGGATGCTATGGCTCCAAAGACTCCACATTCGTGGGTTAAACCTGATAGCACGGCTCCTCTTCCCAGTCTTTTTTTGTCTAAATCGTATTTTTTTACAGCTCCTTCGGATTCCAAAAGGCTGAGAGGCAGCTGTTCCTTAGCTGATAACATCTTTCTAAAATATTATAAACGTAGAAAAGATCTTATACTGTTTATAACAAATGCAGTAGATGTTTGAAGAGGATGAGTGATAACCTTTAGTTGAGAAAAACGAGAGCAGAATAATTGTTATGAACAAAGCAGGGGGCCTTATTATATTTATTGGAACAAAGTTTTGCGTAAATACAAGATATACATATTTGTTTGCTAAAAATATTTCGTATTGTGACCCTAGATAAGAAATTTATTTCTCTCTTACCAAGAAACTCAAAATCAAAAAAATAATATCCGAATATTGATTATTTGTTTAAAACTTTTTTACATTCTTTTAATTGAAAACTTGCGTAAGTTTAGGGACGTTCCTTACCTCTCACAAAAAGACTATATTTTCAAAATAGTTTCTCCTTGTTCTTGTTTTTAATAAGGAAATTATTTTATAACTAGCCGTTATATAAAACTATTTTTTGTCACTTATTAATTGATAAAACCGTGTGCTACCGTCACACATGAAACGAATTTTGATAGACGCTCTCGTGAAGATGCGCGTTTTATATTAACTTGGCTTGTCCCTTACAATCATGAACAAAATAACTGTTATTGTTTCTTGTGTACATTAAAAGTAAAAATTAATAGCGAAGCTGAAATATTTATAAGACCTCTCTTGAAAAATGGCCGATTATAATAAAAAGAACGAACGCTCTATTAAGCAAACTTTAAAATTTTCGTAATCGGCCACCTTTTAATGAACTTCTGATAATTTGCAGGATTTATATTTGGGAGCTTTTATATATAAATAAAACATGCTTTATTTAGGTGATAAAATTTCCTTTTAAAAAATATGTCCAGTTCAAATTATTGATACTATGTATTTGTTAATACATTTCACAATGCATTTTTAACATAATAAAAACAAAACTGTTTACAGATCACTGTTATTGGATTAAGCAATTATAAATGTTTTTCAGAATAATATTATTGCAAAATTATGTACTAAGTTTAATAAATCCTTTGGTATCCTAAGTTTGTTAAATAATAACGAATGAAGGTTTAAAAAGTTCCTATAGTGGCAAAGAAAATTTTTGTTTGTATGTAGTTTAAACCGGTTATCATAAGGAAAAATACACTTAGCTTTAGATTTTATTATTATGAATTTTTAAATTAATATTCTTATTGATCTAAGACATTTAGTAATTTTCCAGAAGAAAACTAGTGAATTATTTCATCATCTTTTGTTGTATATAAGTCGGAAAATTACTAGGTCTTCGACAAAAACGCCGAGAATAGTTTACACAATAAATTCATCTTATCAAAAGTGGGACCATTGCACTTGAACTCTAACAAGATTATCGAAAGTTTGCATCACCAGGGGGTCGGATTTATATTAACTTAAAAAAAATCGCGGTTACGACTTAATGTGGTGACCTTAAATAGTCTATTTATTTTTGCCAGAAATAAATTGATTAAGTATTTAACAAAATTACTTACAGAACACGCGACAAATGTTTGATATAAAAATAAATTATATAAACGATTTTGAAGCTCTATTTTTTTAAAAACCAATAAATAATAACCAACTAAATTACATGTTTTTTCTAAAAATTGATTTGTTAATAAATATAACCATTACGTATAAAGTGCGTACTGTGCTCATTAGCTTTTATAATATTGAAAACATGTTTGGTCTTAATTTTGATATATAATAAAATGTACTGGTAATATTTTTTGCGTTTATCAGTTCTTACGTATTTATTTATATTTTTCAATCAAAACGAGGACAAAGTAATGTACATTACTTAACTGTCGTAAACAGAAATAATGTATTTAACATGTAAAAAAATAATTTGTATTAATTACTGCTAAAGATTTGTATATTATAAATGTGGAAGTGATGAAAAGTTAAAATTGCAGTTCGTTTATCGCACGTAGATATATCAGGCGTAAGATTGGTTGCCTAACTAACAAAATCCCTAAAAACGTAATTTAGCAATAAATACGATAAAAAACATTAAATATCAAATAAAAATCAATTAACAAAGGCATTTAAAACCTTTCTACGGCTTAGTTATCAGTTGAAGGGGCGCCAATGATTTATACTGCTATTTTCTGTTTATAACATTATATACCGAAGAAAATTTTGTTTTTAAAAGAATAAAAACGATTGATACGTGTTGCACGTTTTGCAATAACTTTAAGAAACTGTTTATTAACGCTTGCGTGTTGATCTAAAAAGTAATAAACAGATAACAAGTATTAAACAGTATTAAAACTAAATCAACCAAATATATCAAAGTTTACCACAGTAATTCTTCGAAGGAAGCAAAAGTAGCAAATAATTCCTCCTGATAACGAATAAAGCGGGCAGAAATGGCAACAGGAGATCGAGGTAATTCATTTTTGTACTTAATATTCACAAATTGATTAAATAAAACAGAATTATTGTCAAAGAAATTAACAACAGGTGGTTTGTGTAAGTAAATAACCTCAACTGGCATAAAATGAGATAAATCTCTTCTTTTAAGAATGATTTCTGTTATTTAGTCGGAGAATACAAGTTGGGAAAGCTCATAATTGAAGGAAAAACTAAGAAAATATTCGATTTACCCAGCAACCCTGGTCATGTAGTCCTTTTGAGTAAAGACAGGATAACTGCAGGAGATGGGGTGAAAGCACATGATTTAGTAGGGAAAGCAGAAATTTCCAACAGTACAAATGCAAAAGTTTTCGAAATATTAAACGCTGTAGGTAAGAACATACTCTTATCATACAATTTTCAATAAATATTTACAATTTTCATTATAAAATCTTTCAGGGATCAAAACAGCTTTTGTTAAAGTGGCAAATAATAATGCTTTCATCGCCAAAAAATGTGAAATGATCCCAATTGAATGGGTGACAAGAAGACTGGCAACTGGCTCCTTCCTTAAGCGTAATCCAGGAGTTACTGAAGGATATCGTTTTTATCCCCCAAAGCAAGAGACTTTCTACAAAGATGATGCAAACCATGATCCACAATGGTCTGAAGAACAAATTATCTCAGCTAAATTCACATATAACGGCGTTACAATAGGTACTCAAAATATTTAAAATGAATTAAAACCAGAATCTGGTGGATTTAAACCGATTTTTGACTCGATTTCAGGTCAAAATGAAGTGGATATCATGAGGAAGACCACAATTTTAGTATTTGAGGTACTCGAAAAGGCCTGGGCTACTAGAAAATGCGCTCTGATTGATATGAAAGTCGAATTTGGCATAGATAGCAACGGTAATAGACAATAAAGTTCAGCATTTTTACCCGCAATGCATTTTTTAATTGTTACAGGTGAAATTCTTTTGGCTGACATAATCGATTCAGACTCCTGGCGTCTCTGGCCATCGGGGGACAAACGACTAATGGTTGACAAACAAATCTATCGCAATTTAACGTCAGTCACTCAAGCAGATTTGGACACGGTGAAACGAAACTTCCAATGGGTTAACGAACAACTCGACAATCTCGTACCGAAAAACGATCATCTAGTCGTTATACTAATGGGCAGTCCCAGCGACAAAGACCACTGCCAAAAGATACAAAACTATTGCGAAAATTTAGGACTGAACGTGGTGACTCGAATCACATCAGCACACAAAGAAACGGAAGAGACTTTAAAAATAATCAACTACTACGAATCTTTGCCCCTAAAAGTTATTTTTATCGCTGTAGCCGGAAGGTCTAACGGATTAGGACCTGTACTATCCGGAAATACGAGCTATCCAGTGATAAACTGTCCCCCTGTTCATAATGGGAACGTCAATCAAGACATTTGGTCGAGTTTGAACGTTCCTTCTGGACTGGGATGTAGTACCGTTATTTATCCCGAATCGGCTGCTTTGAATGCAGCACAAATAATCGGGTTATCAAATTATATTATCTGGAGCAAGCTCAGGGTCAAGCAATTAAATAATTACGTTGCACTCAAAAAAGCCGATAAATTAATACAAAATGAATCTTGATTGTATAAATGATTTTGTGAAATGAAATTTTTTTTATAAGAAAATAAAGTTTTTGGATTAAATTTCATGTTATTTTTTTTTTGAAAAAGTACAAATACAAAATAAAAAATCCACCTAAAAAACATGGGGCTATATTACGTATTATTATTTACAAGTAGAAGAAGAGTAAAGAAAGGAAGGCGTTTACAAAAAAAAAAAGGAATTGTTAAATAACATTAATTATAGTTGTAATAATTAATAATAATAAAAGTCGACATTTGAGTATGTATGTATATGTGTGGGTGTGTGAGCGTATATTAATGTGTGTTGATAGATATTTATAATTTTATTGTAGATGTATCATAAGAAAGAGACGTTGTAAGCCTGACATAGTGTGTCGACGACGGTGTAAATTTGCTCGAAATTGGGCCTGTTTTCAGGTTGATATTCCCAGCATCGCAACATGAGACGATACATCTCGTCGGGAGTATTTTCAGGAGCTGGCATCCTGTATCCTGAGAATCAAAAATTGACGAAATTTCCAACAACATTCGAACGACGAGCAACACATTCGGTTACGTTACGAGCCAAACCAATCAGTTAAACAAGAGATTACCAGGGAAACAATCGTTAAACTTGGGATTACCAGGAAAACAATTTTTACACAAGGAATTACCAAGGAACCGACGTTAAACTTGGGATTACCAGGGAAGCAATTGTTGATAAGGAATAACCATAAAAGCAAACGTTAAACAACAAACACCAAACAAAGCAATCATTAAAAAAGAAATAACCAAAAAAGAAATTGTTAAATGAGAGATTACCAGGGAAGCAATCTTACAAGGAATGACGATGAAAGCAATCGTCAAATAAGAGAACCTTAAAAGAAGCAATCGTTAATGAAAGGATTACCAGGGAAGCATTTTAAAAGGAAACAATACCCAAATGAGGAACGATGGCCAGAGAAGTAATTGTTAGAAAAAAGCAGTAAAACCATTTCAAACACCATAATTCGAAACACATAACATTTTAACGTTGAAATAAAACTTCACTCACCGCTGTCAATTTTTTCTCGTGCTTTAGAATTGCTCATGCCACTGTAGGGTGTTCCACCCCTAGAAAATATCTCCCAACACAAGATCCCGTAGCTCCAAACATCGCATAGAGATGTATATTTCCCTAATAGTAAAATTGGTCATAAATAAGACGAAACATCACAAACATTTCTGTAAAACTAACCAAAATTGAGAGCCTCTGGAGCCGTCCATTTTATTGGAATCTGCTTCATCCCATCTGATACAATGTACTCTTCTTCTTCTCTGGACATTCCAAAGTCAGATATTTTCACTATATTCGAATATCCTACAAAAAATGGCGTTACATTGGTTCAGGGCGCATTTTTTTAAATTACTGAGATTAATATATTACCAACTAGACAATTGCGAGCTGCCAAATCTCGATGAATACAATTTTTCGATTCTAAATACTTCATACCGGCCGCAGTGTCCAAGCACATGTTCATCAACTGAGCCTCGGTTAAATGTGTCGAATTTTTACGTAAAAACGTTAATAACGAACCACCTACACAACAAATTCCAGTTTAAATCAAGTTAAATGAATGAGAAAACAAATAAAAAAAACTCAATTTACCTGGTACTAATTCCATAACGATCATAATTGGCTGTTTTTGTACGCAGATCCCTATAAGTTTCACGATATTCGCGTGGTCGTACTGTTTCAATATCCTCCCCTCCTGCAGAAATTTCTTCTTGTGTTCCTCAGGAAGGGTTACTCGACAAGTCTTAACGGCCACTTCTTGGTTCGTACTTTTCAGCTGAGCTTTGTAAACGTCACCAAAGTTACCCTGAAAAAATATATAAATAAGAACATTTTTTATCTTTTCGAAAGCTAATTTTATTTACCCTTCCAATCTTGTCTAGAAGAAGAACATCGTCGTTATTCAATTCCCATCTTTCTCGGGGAATGGGACGATGAAGAACGGCCCCGGATCTGCTAGTAACAGGAAGCCCGCTTTTGTATTGGTACAAAATCAATTCTCTTATACTGGGAAAAGCTGGACCTTCGAATCGAAAGTGGCCCTAAAAAAATTGTATATCGGAGTTTAAAAAAGAAATTATATTGTCGTCAAGTACCTCTGTAGTTGTCTGAACTATAAAGTGTTTATGACCTCTCCAACAAACCGAGAGGACGGTTTGGCACTCGTCGTTTCTTGTGGTTTCTCTAACCAGGAAGTCTCCGTCTTGCGTAAGCAGTCGGACGACTTCCTCCCGGGGTAGTACACCGTGGAACCATTCCTCGTCCATTAACGTTTTGTTGGTACTTAGGGCGACCTTGTGGAAGTTCAAAATTGTTAACCAAATCAGAAAATGTTGTTAATGTTAAGCAAAAGTGAACACGTTGAAAATTTCAACTTACCAGAGTTCTGGTCAGCAGAAAAATGGATAAAATAATACGTTAATAATTAATTATGTGTCGTATGATAATGCTTGTATTAATATTATTTAGCAGTTAATTAATAAAAAAGTACACACACACAAAAGCCGAAATTAGTGACAAAAAAAGCACGTACGGGATCGACGCTTCCGCTACGTGACGCAGACGCGGAGCGTCCCTTCGTGCGTGGGGGAGCAACTGGCGAGTTTGGCGCGGATTTTCTGCGGAACGGTTTTTTCAGCATATTGACGATGCACTTGTGACCGAAACTCCTTTTAGTTAGGGAATTTTCAGACCCAACACCCTATAAAATACACCTTCACCATTGTTTTTTTACTTTATCTTGCGTTAAACTAAATAATTTTTACGTCTAAAAGCCCCATTAATTTCCCAATTAATGCGTTTATTTACCTGATCGTTCGTATTGCTAATGAATGACTGGTTATCAATGGATAGATCGCATCCGGATGGCACTTCTTCGCACCCCAACTCGTTGAGGGCGCTCTTTATCAGTTCGGTTTGTCGTAGCATCTTTCTCTCTTGGCATCTGAGCTCGTTAATCTCCTTCTTGTTGGTTTCAATGAGCCCCGACAGCCTGCTGCTAATGTTATTGTCGTTGTTCGTCTTCCCATTGGCTACTAGAGAGTCGCTGGACACGTTGTTCGGGTTCAGAAGCACCCTCTTCTCTTGGCACTCCTTGATAGCAGCCTCCAGGTCCGTTAGTTTCGTCCTCAACCATTCAACCGTGAGATTGTCGACGGTCAATTGATTGGGGAGAAGTTTTCCGGCGCTCTCCTCCACTAAGCTCTCGTCGAACGTGAAGATTACGGGATCAGAGGGGGAAGTCCTAGAGTTTAAAATCCAAATAAGCAAATTTAATGTGTATAATAATTTTTATATTATTATATACTTGTGTTTTTCGGTAAAGTCTTTGTATTCTTCGGCAGGATTTACCGCTTGCACGTTCGTTTCGAACCTCTTTTGTATTTCTCTGAATTTGTCCGAGGAGAAGTCGGAGAGCTGCGAGACCTCCTGGAGGACTTGTTTCCACGTGGATATAAAAGCCTCTTGCACGCTTTGCTGGTACTCCAACAGGCCCGGTAATAGAACTGTCCTGAAGTCTTTTTCAAATTCTGTCGCTTCACAGAGCAACAGGACATATTCGTTATGGGTCAGATGGAGCTTCCTGCAAGCCTTTTGGTACTTGTCTCGCACATCGTCTAATTTTCTACCGCCTCTACCACCTACGTAGATAAAAGAATGTTACTATTTTTGTTATTTATACTTAAAACATCTAGTCTAAAAGATATTACGGATTCGATTTATTTTTGTATTATGAGTCATAAGTAAGTGGCATCCTAATTGATATTTAATTACTGTTTTGAAATTATGTACTTTATTTTAGTTTGGCCTATCATAAACAGTTTTTAAACTATTGAATCTACTTACAAAAATTAAAGGTAGATAAGAAGATAGAACGTAAAAAGAATGAGAGGAAGACAATGATTAATTAATCAAATCAAAACACTAATTGGTCGAATTAATTTACTTGATATTTGGAACAAAATGTGCGTTGAAGGTCAGACCAATTCAAGGAACAAAACTACACAGCGCCAGGAGCTCGCCAAAAATTTTGAGCTATTTTTAGTTTGTATGTCGCGTCAAAAAAAAAACATACCGTCATAAAATAACTGTAGGTCTACTCGAAACTTACAAATTGTATGACGCAAATACTTATCAACGTCATGATCTACTCAATTATTTCTGGGAAATAAAAACTATTAAAATAATTAAAAAATAACCGCAACAAGTGGTTAAAAAAGTTTTACGCTGATTGTGTGACGCTCTGTATATAAGAGAGTTACAGCACGATTCACATGAGCTTTGGGTAATGTTAACTTACATTTTACATAATGTTCTTCGAACCTGGACCTCATGAGTTTGTAGAGTTCCAGATATTTTTGATATTCTGTTTTTTTGCGGGAAACGTCGTCCATTAGCTAAAAAAGGGAAATAAAAACACATAATTCACACTGTCTGTTTACGAATGAGTAAATTCCAAAGTAAATGGACGTTTTAGTTAGCTAAGAACATTTCTATGTCAGAGACAAGTAACGGAAATGTTCATGACCGACAAAGATTCCGCTTAAGGGAAACCAATACAGCACAAAGTTTACAGTAATGCTAATTAGTACAGTAAATAAAGAAAGTAGAAAATGTTACGAACAGTTAACGTTTTCATTGGATTTGTTTTTCATAAAATACTACTATTGTTTGAAGTAAAGATTTGTTAACAAATTCAATAAAGATTAAAATTTTTACGAAATAAATTGTTTAATTAAAAAGAAATCACGTACCTACTTAAAAATACCCAAGTAGCAGAAATATTTTGGCTTTTTATTGTTTATAATACACTTAATAGCAGGTAAATTTCTTAAAGGCAGTAATTTAAATTTTAATTACTGCTTTTAAGGAAAAGAGGTGATTAACCTGCTATAAGGTGTAATGTGTTATTTATTGTATTGAACAAGTTTGATATCAAGGTAACAGGTGTTATTATGTAAGGCAGATAAACTTGGAATATCCTTAAAGGAAAACAAACAATAATAAAAATAAAAGCATTTGCAAGCAGAGATTTAAAAGTATACAAAGTATTTACTTAATAAAGATTAAAAATCATTTTCTTTTTTACGATAATGTTTGAATTGTATTAGAAAAGTTTGCTGTTTGATGTTATATTTAAAAGAATTCAGTAATCCTTTGTTTTGTATTCTGTATATAAAATAAGTGTCTAATTTTAGTTCTCAAGTGTCAAGGTTGAAGCTGATGCTTCTACGAAGAAGCAGCAAGAAAAAGGACAACTTTTGCTAATATTTTTGTCAGACTCATTTGCATAATTCGGCAAAAACACGTGCACAAATTGAATATAAACACCACTGACCTTTGCATTCTTTTTTTATTCTATTTTTTTTTACAGAATAGAAAAACTTTAATGCAATAAAATGATTCAAATGGGGCCATTCAATTAATGGATGTGAGGAGGTCACAGAACAGGAATTACCTCCTCAACAAAAATAGCCTGCCAGAAATAAAATAATACGTACTCACATGTGAAAATTGTTGCGTTATTTTCGTGTGTTCCTCTTGATACAATTTTCTGGTTTTCCTCTTTTCTATATACATAGCACTCAAGGCATCCAGAGTTTTGGTCTCCAAAGTATCTGCATTTTGTTTAATAACTTTCCCCATGTTCTCCAGTTCTTCCATCATGCTCTTCCACGCAGAAAGGATCAAACTACCGGAAAGTTCGTCTCCCCTGTCGATCTTCAACCCCTGACTAGCTAAAGAACTCAATGCCAGTGCATATTCCCTATCACATCTTATTTTCGATACGAGACACCGTTTCATCGTGTCCAGAAGTCTCAGTTCGGCTTCTTGTCTAGAAATTAGAGCTTCATGGGCGGTTCGCCCCTGTAAATTCGTCGAAAAACGCATTCTAATTTAATCTTTCTAATTACGATAATCACATCACGCCACTATCGAATTCAATATTAGTTCTCACGTCATTATTAAAGAATTGGCATAACAAAACAGACTTAAAAAAGAAACTAGATCACACACGAACGAATGGATCGACGTTTTTAGACATTTTTCTCACATTTAACTATTTCAAGTCGACACTTTTCTAACTGTAAATTAATGCAACTTGTGCACGAGCTGAATGTTACATTCGAAAAAAATGACTTATAACTTGCACCAAGACTTGTTGCACTTGGAAAAACACTGCTGAGTTATAATAACAATTTGTTTTATTAAATACAAAAAATTTATAATATTAGAACACACCTTTAACGTACGTCAACAACAGCTGTGATGGCACACATCCCTACATAACAATTCACTCTTAAATTTTGTAAAACTGTGCTGCCATCTAGGCAGTATGTCCAAAAGGTCAAACCACAAATGTCTACTGTATCGTTAAAGGAAACTATCTTTTACTTGGCGCCCTCTAACATTTAATAGGATTTCAATACATGGCGGAAAATTTAAAACGTCGCAAAACTACAAAAATTATAAAAAAGAGAAAATTATTTATGAACTGACACATAGCTTTTTATAATTACTTAGTTTTAAATATTATCCTATTTATAGTAATATAAACTCGTATTTGTGTATGTTTTAGCATAAGATGCTCATTATTAATGCCTTTTTTTGCGTATTATGCTGTACGTTTTCTATTACATATTAATATGTGGACAACGTCCCTGGTAAAAACTCGATATTAATAAATATGAACAATTACACTATTTATTTTAATCACCGAGACAAAATTAAATTCTTATCACCACCGAAAATTAAGAACTATTTATTATCGATACGATACGCAAAAATTTCTAGACTGGAGATTACAAGACAGAAGTTGATAATTACGTATCCTCTTAGTTTTTAATAAGTCCACCATCAACCCCTTTACCAAAGCCATTTACTATCAAGTTTTATATTAAATAGAACTTTATTTTATTCAAACTTTAACTTACAAAAAACGTATAAAAACATTAGTAAACAAAAACTGATTTAAAAACTACTTCTTCCTTTTGCTTCCTTTTTTGAAAAAGCTATTCAGAATGTCAGCTTCCTTCTCGATGAGCTGATCAAGTCTTTTATTTGACCTCAAAGCTTCATTTTCCAATTGTTCTTTCACTTGAAAGTTTTCATCAAGCAGCTGACTCTTTATGTATTGTTCCTTTTTTTTGTAAGCCTGATTACTGAATAATTTTGGATCATAATCGAACGATAATTTTTCTATTATGGCTTTCATACTTTGTTCGGCTAACTTCGGAGTTTCTACTGGTGCTAGTGGTTCATGTCCCTTAATTTCTTCAGCAGTGGGAAGATATTTGCATAGATAAGACTGGATGCCGTCTATCAACTTGGGCTCCAGCTCAACAAAATGTAGACTTCCATTTTCTCTCATTTTAAAGTAGCATATCATTACCAGCTTTTGATTAGAAAGACTGTTCCACAGGTGAATATAAAGCTGATTTGTTTCTTTTTTGTTATGCTGAAGTATGCTGATTGGCTTGATAAACCAGTAAGGATTACTGAGTTTTTCGCAAGTGTACAGTAATGTCAAACCTAGAGGTAAATTATTTGTTTTAAATAATGCATCTGCTTCCGGTTTGGTAAATTCAACACGAGGAGAAATCCCTTTGTATTGAGGATTTACAATAGTGACATAGGGTGGTATTTCTCTTGCGTGCCGGTAGACTTTTTTCACTTGTGCATGGTCCATTTTAGTAACTGACATGTTACTTTTTATTTGATTATGTCTCACATATGAAATACAGGCCAATTTGAAATATTTTTCTTTGTTCCCAGGAAAAGGAAACAAATTGTACGAATATTTTCTGATTTTAATTTGAATAAGGGAAGCTATTAAATCCTTAAGATCATCACCAGTTTCCACGTATTGAATCTTTTCAACCTCTAACCCTCTCAGTAATTCTACAACATTTATGAGACAATTACGTAAGTATTATAAAAATCGTTTATAACAAACCTTCATAAAAATCTTCTGCCTCAAAGGAAGGATTCATTGTAATGATCTTCAAAAATACCTGTTGTTGTTCTAAATTTCTAACAATATTCAACACTTTACTCTTAAGTAGGGGATCATTATTTACAGGATCGCTAACATTTGTTATATAAACAATTGTGTTTTTGAATGTGTCCACTTTAAGCTGGTCCAGCTGATGTTTACAGAATAACAAGAAATCGCCAAAATCAAAATTTGCAGAACGTTGGTACACTTTCTCAAGCTCATCTGCCCCCTTTTCTATTAATGATTTTAAGAACTTTACATTTTCCGGCATCTTTTGACGAAAGCCTATCAATTTAGATTTTTCAATATCATTTTCTGCCAGAAAAACACCCAGTGGGGACTTGAGCGACTGAGGTGTTAATATTAATGAGGAATCAGCGAGATAAAGTAGGGCTTCAAGACACTTTTGAAATGGAGTTTCTGAGTCATCTCCTCTAACAAACATTGACTGGTCAGTGTCTATAGCAAAAAGAACATGCCATGGTTTGAAATTAGGATTTCTTTCTTGTGGAAGATCTGCAAATTCTTCGTTTTCGGCGTTTTCGTAATCCATTGCCAGAAAACGTACTTAACCTTTCACATGTAAACTTAAATACTTAATCACGATATTTTAAAGACTTAAAAAGACACAATGGCTATTGTAGACTGCACTAGTTACACTATTATCACTGCACTACACTGTATCGTCTCGATATACTATTTTAATATTTCTTTTCGTTGAAAATTGAGTAAAATGTTGTTGATTCGACAAATTCATATTTTCCAACTGTCACAGACTGCAGCGACACCTCTTAGAACATAACTGAAACTGATTCACTACCAACTGTAAGAAAAATGATACTGGCGGTTAAATTCGAATTTAAATTTAAAAACCCTCTAGTTAGTGTTAATTTAAAAAGGAATAATAAGTAAATTAAAGGATGTTATTTAATTACTGACTTTAACCAGTGATTTACTTAATACCTTGTAGTTAATGTGTAATTCTCGAAAAATTCTTGACGTAAAATTCTGTTAGTGACACAACATTTTAAAAGAAACAATTTTTCTTGTCGAAGGTGATTTTCATATTTAAAGACAATATCTGTTACAAAACAAATAAGAGGAAATTATTTAATGTTATTTTAGACTAATTAGTGCATTACTTAATGAAAATTTAGTCAAAAGACATTTATAAAATTGTTTGAATATTAAAAACAAAACACTAACTCGTTTAGTATCTGTTAACAGTCATTTTTTTTATTATTTATTAGCTCATTACTAAAATGAACAATAAAATTAAGTCTTGAAAATGTTCTTTATTATTATTTGATGGAAATTATCCGTATGATTTATGAAATTTAGGAAACAGTCCGTTTTTTCTTTCGTAGCTTCTTTCCCTAACAAATTGGGGTGCAATGTAGTTTGTTTCGCAGACAAGCGAAAGAAGCTAAGGGTGAAAAGCAGCAAAAGAATATTACAGTTATTAATAACCCTAATTTTCGTCTTTTTTCCATTTTGACTTGAAATGAACAAATTTAAGTCGTCGTAATAAAATTCTTCTTTGGAATAGTAAATACCTATGCGATTTTTACTTCGTTTTACGTCTTTATTGAAAAATAACGTAGCTTTGTTGTCTTACTTGTTTTAATTAAAAACAAAAAATTGTTTACAACATAAAGTATTAAAAGACGATGTGTCCGAAAACATACAATAAAATTGGTTTGTTCTGAACAAAAAAATGTTTTCTTTGCGTTGCTGGTTGTTTGGAAAACGTAAAAGGTTTGAAAATGGAAAAAGGATTGCATGATGTATGGATAGATAAATCGTTGCAAAAACAAAAAAAAACTCAAAAATAACAACAGATATACAACACACATAGAATGCATCCACAGCTATTATCCTCAAGCAAATATTTGGTGGGAAAACCACGAATTTTTTCGTAGATAACATCATTTGCAAATAAAAAAACAAAAAATAGTCAGACTAATTGTAAATGTTTATAAAATTGCATAAAGAAACAACTGACAAAAAAAATAATTCACATGTTTTATACTGCAATTATTTCTTTATTTTAAAAAATACGATATAAAACAAAAGAAGGGCGTCATTAAAACCATCTCGGCGACCCTTTATCAACCGAATAGCACGTCATATTATCAGATACGATCGCGAAAGTACGAAATCATAAAATGAATTTATGGTTATTTTTATTCTGATTGTTTTACGGAAGGTTATTGTTGTTTATCGCAATGCCACATTGCCTTTATGGCCTAATAAACTCCCGGAAGTGACACACAACATCGACCTTGTTTGCCATCATTCATCAGTTCGAGTTTCTCCCCTGTTTCGGGGGCAGTTCCACTCCCGTCTCCAGAAATTATAATCTACTTTCATACATATGTCAACATACGACACAATCAATCACAGAATTGTCATTCACAATCAGAAATTATAGCAAAACGATAATTTGATTCTTTCTTGTTTTTTTTTTTGTTTGTTTTTTTTGGGTATAGGTAATTATTGAGGAAAACAAAAAAGTATATTGCTTTAACAAATGAAGCACGTCTAATATGATTTAATTGTTTTTTGTCTTTTACTTTTGTTATTGAGGAAAACAAAAAAATTATACAGTTTTAATAAAAAAAGTGTTAAGAGAATATACTTCTATAAACGATAATTAAATCGATGGATGAAGAAATTATTTTAATTTTTGAAAATATGTATTAGGATAAAAATTTCTGCCAAAAAAAAACCGTAATTGTCTTTTTATTTGCTAGTAACAATTAAATTTCTTATTTCATACTTTAGCGTTATTTATTTATTTATTTATTTTGGAATTTCATTATTTTCTGACAAACAGAATCGATCGATCAGATTATGCCGAAAGGGCATTAAATTATTGCCAGTTGTTTTATTGGATTTCGCCGGTAAAGATGCGATCAACCGTAAAAATTCAGTTTTCACCCTTAACGTTTTTTGTTCTCATTCTTCTGCCTTTGCCAGGAGCAGGAGAATGTGTAAGGGCCAAGAAATCGGTGAAAATTCGGCCAAAACGACTACGTAATGGGAAAACATTCTTTTCCTACCTACATTTCTGTTTTTGGCAATGAATGATCAAATCATCTTTTATTTCAGCGATTTTCCTTATCTCTTATTTCCGGAACCAATACGAGTAGACCTAATCCTATCGAAACGAAAGGACTCAAATGATCTAATTGGATCTAATTGGAAGATACAATAAGTCTTGTTTGTTCAATATTTGTTTTTATAAAACCTATCAAAAAAATACGAAAACTTTTGTTAATGACAATGAAAAAATAAATCTGTTTTAACTTCCTGTTCATAAGTTTCGTTGTTTTGAAGCAAATGTACGTGGACGTATGTAGATGTGTATGCATGTACTCTCTATGAGGGGATGATAAATGAAGTTGGTTATTTTCAAGACACAATTTTCGTGAACATAAACATGTTTGTGTGCATCTTTGAAAGAAAACGATTTTTCTGTTGCAATGAAAAATATTGCAGTTTAGCGTCGTTTTATCTACCCCAAAATATCGAACCACCAACCACCCACCCCATGTAACATATGGAAAGTGTCTTCTGTGAAAAAGCATCTTGCTCAAACTTAATAAAGACGAATGAAAATCTATCGAAGTGCATTATTGAAAGATGGAAATAAATAAATAAATAAATCTCCAGTTTAATAATTTAATTTGTTGTCTTTTAAATTTAAGTTAAATCAACTAAATGAACTTTTTTTAGTTGCATTTTTAAAAAGATGCATTTTTGTTCATTGTCATATATTTCTAAATGTTACGGAGGTACCTAACTTTTTATTAACTTATGTCGATTAAAAATATTCTAAACTATAAATTTTAAATTTCAAATAAAAGGCAGGATTTTAAAGAAAATAAAAATCTTGGAATATTTCTCAGTATAGATACAGGCAACAGCTTGTCCGATATAAAAAACTTAATGATACATAGGAATGAGCGATATGACGTTAGAATGTTCTCTACTAAGGACATTAGAATATAACTCTGCCTAAAACACACTAATGATCAACTTGTTTTTTTGCTTAAAAGGATAATTCTTTATCTTAATGTATTTTAATATACAATTTGTCACCCTAGATTTTTATTAAATACGTGAATTAAATAAAATAAAATTAACACAAATTGAACTTTTTGAATACCCTATACCTTATTTTGACAAAAAAAAATTAAATACTCACCCTCTATTTCTATAATTAATTTTTTTAAATATTTTTGTAAAAACTTTTTAAAACTTTTTCTGTTACAGTTAGTGCTGATAATGGGAAAGGAAAAAGCTGTTTCAACCCCCTGTTCGTAAGCTTCGTTGTTGTGATGAAAATATACATACAGGGTGTTTAAAATACCAAGTCTATGTCGAATTATGTATTGTTATAATAATTAAGTCTTTTTTGTATAGCTGTGTAGTCCTAAAACTTAATAACAGAAAGTGTTATCTGTGATATCTAGAAATAAATTGTTTTCTGAACACAAACTAATTTTAATTAAAAACCTAATGACATAAAGACGAAGGCTTCCGCGGCTGATATCAGGTAAATAAAACATCAAACTGTATACAGTGTCATACATTTTAATCCCTTTTAATAAAAAAAAAAAAAAGTTAGTAAACAGTTCTCTGCTTAAGTAGCCCTTAATAATTTACCACACTTAGTTGGTTATTAAGGGAATTTTTTTTTAAGTAAGTAAATTAAAATGTAAGTTTAATTATAGTACATTTTGTAATAGTTTGAACATTGAAGAGACTTACTTCTTGGTCCAAAATCGTAGTCCTAATGTTTGAGTTGAAGTTTTGAACTCTGAGCTTCGCATAATGAACTGGAAAATGAATCTAATCCACGTACACGATTTATCCAAACTAATTCAATTTATTGCCGGGGTAAAACAGTATCATAAAAAGCTCAGAAACTATCAAAAAGCTTAGTTATAAACTTTTGTTAAATCTACAATGGAACCCAAATTAGTATCTACACACATGTCCAGAATAGAGATTTTGTTTAATTTTTTTCCTCACATATCTTTTCAATTTTAACCAGAATGGTTTTCCAGATGCTGAAATCAAATGAAAACGTTTCCAGAATGACATTTGGGACATCTGATTACAAATCAATGTCAGCGCTGGTATTCACCCCTAGTCTCACTAGAAATATCTTGATTTTATTTTATTATATGGTTTGAGTCTGACAAATATAGAAGTTAACTTTTTGACCTGAGAATTGGTTCGGGTTTTAAACTTTTCTTGTGGAACTTGACTCCGAAATGTTTTCTAAAGTAGAAGAAAATAATAGCACCCTATACCATATTTTCTAATTTATTTTTTGGGCACTAGAATTTTATTATTGTATATTAAAAAAATAAATAAATTTCTGTCCCTGAGATAATCTTTTTCCATAGAAAACTACTATAATATTAGACATATTTTAAAGGGATTTTTTCTCAGACATTCACTTTTTTCATGTCGAATTTTTACAGAAGGTTTGCAATGTCTATTTATTAAATTTGCAATTGTTTCTTTTTCAGTTGTTTCTTAGACAATAAATAACAATTGAATTTGCAAACAAAACTATTAAAAACAAAACAATTAAGGCAAAGCGCACGCGTTGAAAATTCTGTTGGCCGTTCTGTTTTGCTTCGTTTCTAACTCCTTATTATCCCTACTGCCATTCCTGAGGGATGTCCTTACATTCGTCCTGAAGAACGTTAGATCAAGGACGAAACTTTTGTTTGACCAAAGTATTTTGTGCGTCAGAAATATTTAAACTTTTATAAGTAATAGTTAATGTGTGTTGTGTTTTTAAATTAAAAAATGAAGAAGGAATTTTTAATATTATTCAATTTTGTATTTGCTGTTTTTGAAGGTACGTGTGTATGTTAATAGTCGATTAATAATTATTGTAACTTTTAAAAACTTTTTTAAAAAAAGGGAAATGGCTTAGTTTTTAAAAAAAAATTTTTGGGGTAGAAAAAAAATTTGTTTTTTTTTTTAGTTGTGTATTGTTTGAGAAACGTCTCGTTGGTTCTTGATCCAGAACACGTCGAAAGGTACCAAAATTGTACCCTAAGATGTACCTACGATTTAGAAGGAGCCCCTTTATACACTGTTAAATTTTTTCGAGGCAACCACGAGTTTTATAGACTCACCCCCAGTGAAACCCCCAAAATTAAATTTTTTCCTACATTAGGAATAAACGTTGACGTAAGTTATTTTATCTATCACAAAAATACGACGTTTTAAAAAATTTTTGCAGACGAAAAATTCCAATGGGACTCAGGTTGTTCTTACAAAAATAGATTTTGAATTATCTGGAGATTTTTCCTGTGAAGTTACCACTGATCTTTCGTTTTCTACGGGAATTGATACGAAAATGATGGAAGTTATTCGTACGAAACGAAAATGTTTTTTGAAAACACTTGATTGAAAAAAAATGTTTTTAGAGATACCAAAGCAGCCCCCACAATTATGGGTAGATCGACAATCTTTCAATTCTGGTCACATTTTGTACGCCAAATGTTCTTTGGCCCTATCGAGACCCCCGCCAGTCTTAAAAATTTTAATTAATAATGAAACTGTGGGTGGATAATTAATTAAAATTATTTATCGATGAATTAATTATTTATGAATACACAAATAAATATATAGTGTTGTTTTTTTAGGTTCTTGCAACTGGAGAATTTTACACAATTTCTCTTACAAGGTTTGGTATTTTTGATGGTCATACAAGAGTGGGATGTGTCGCCCAAATTTTGGATTTGTACGAAAAAATCGTAGAAATACAATTGGACGATATTAAAGACCCAATTTCAGAACAAGGTACAAAACAAAACTTTTCAAAATGTTTCACATGTTTATTTTGTAACATTTCCCAATGAAACGACAAAGAAATATTTTCTTCATAGATATACGTATGTAGGTAGATGTGTATATATGTATCATCTATTAAGGGATGATAAATGAAGTTGGTTATTTTCAAGACACAATTTTCGTGAACATAAACATGTTTGTGTGCATCTTTGAAAGAAAACGATTTTTCTGTTGCAATGAAAAATATTGCAGTTTAGCGTCGTTTTATCTACCCCAAAATATCGAACCACCAACCACCCACCCCATGTAACATATGGAAAGTGTCTTCTGTGAAAAAGCATCTTGCTCAAACTTAATAATAACGAATGAAAATCTATCGAAGTGCATTATTGAAAGATGGAAATAAATAAATAAATAAATCTCCAGTTTAATAATTCAATTTGTTGTCTTTTAAATTTAAGTTAAATCAACTAAATGAACTTTTTTTAGTTGCATTGTTACAAAGATGCATTTTTGTTCATTTTCATATATTTTTAAATGTTACGGAGGTGCCTAACTTTTTATTAACTTTTGTCGATTAAAATTATTCTAAACTATAAATTTTAAATTTCAAATAAAAGGCAGGATTTTAGAGAAAATAAAAATCTTGGAATATTTCTCAGTATAGATACAGGCAACAGCTTGTCCGATATAAAAAACTTAATGATACATAGGAATGAGCGATATGACGTTAGAATGTTCTCTACTAAGGACATTAGAATATAACTCTGCCTAAAACACACTAATGATCAACTTGTTTTTTTGCTTAAAAGGATAATTCTTTATCTTAATGTATTTTAATATACAATTTGTCACCCTGGATTTTTATTAAATACGTGAATTAAATAAAATAAAATTAACACAAATTGAACTTTTTGAATACCCTATACCTTATTTTGACAAAAAAAAATTAAATACTCACCCTCTATTTCTATAATTAATTTTTTTAAAAATTTTTGTAAAAACTTTTTAAAACTTTTTCTGTTACAGTTAGTGCTGATAATGGGAAAGGAAAAAGCTGTTTCAACCCCCTGTTCGTAATCTTCGTTGTTGTGATGAAAATATACATACAGGGTGTTTAAAGTACCAAGTCTATATCGAATTATGTATTGTTATAATAATTAAGTCTTTTTTGTATAGATGTGTAGTCCTAAAACTTAATAACAGAATGTGTTATCTGTGATATCTAGAAATAAATTGTTTTCTGAACACAAACTGATTTTAATTAAAAACCTAATGACATAAAGGCGAAAATTTTTTAAGTAAGTAAATTAAAATGTAAGTTTATCTCTAGGACATTTTGTAAAAGTTTGAACATTGAAGAGACTTCTTGGTCCAAAATCGTAGTCCTAGTGTTTGAGTTGAAGTTTCGAACTCTGAGCTTCGTATAATGAACTGGAAAATGAACCAAATCCACGTACTCGTTTTATCCAAACTAATTCGATTTATTGTCTGGATAAAACGGTATTATATAAAGCGAAGAAACTATTAAAGTTTAGTTATAAACTCTTTTTAAACCTACAACGAAATCCAAAAGAGTACACATGTGGAGAACAGAAATTATATTTGAATAAGAAACATTGTAAAACAAAAGCTAACTAAATTAACCCATAAAACGTTTTTTTCTTTTGTTTCAAAAACCATTGTTTTTATTGGTTTAGTTGCAATTGTTTATTTTATAAAAAAAAAGAAGAAAACAAAGGCTTCTTCTTTTGTTTCTTTATTGAAATAAAATAATTTGTACCTCTCGTTTGTGACAAATTGTATTTATTTAATATGATATCGAATATAATTATGAAGGTTTGGTATATGCGAGTTGATATAGAACGGACCTTTTTTGTTTGATAAAGGTATAGGACGGTTCTAGGTCGTACCGAAGAAAAAAAAAGCGAGTATAAATACGAAAGACGGTGATCATTTGGCCAGTTATTCGTGACCATGCTCCGGGATGGGTGTGAGTCGCGACGCGTCGCGACGCCGTGGCTCGCTTTTCGCTTTTTAGGTGCATGCTTTTCCGTCCTTAGATATTTTTATTAATTTGTAGTGGTGGTGGTTACCAAATTTTTTCGGGAGTGTTTCGTCGAGAGGATTAGAGCAACACCAAAGTGGCGGTAGTGGTAAGTACTCATTTTTTTTTTTTTAATTTATTTAAATATTTAATAATTTGCTTTTTCTGTTTGAATTCTTTTGTTTCTCTTTTTTTAATTTTTTCTTTTTTATCTTTGTTACAGATACCGTCCAAAGAGTGGTAAGTCTTTTGCATGGTTTCCCAATAGAAGAGGTGACGGGGTTGACAATTTGTTGCTTTACAAGTTGAAAAACCTTGGCACTTTGTCTATTCAATTTTTGGCAAGTATAGTACTTTTTTTGATGTATTTTTTTGTGTAAACGGTAAGTACCATCAAGGTATTTCTTTACATTAATCCACGTAGCTTGTAAGCAAGTTTCAGGAACTCTGCGTTCGTAAAATCGGGAGTGATCGGGAGCGACGCGAATATTTTTCCCGTCGCCGTTCCGTACCGTATTTTGTGCGCCCGGGAGTGTCGGGAGTGTTCGGGAGTGCCGTCAGTTTCGCGCGCCGAGTTTTCGTATTGGGGGGCGCTCGTGATCGGGATGGGCGCGAAGGGATCGCGATCATTTTTTTGTTTCATTCGCCGCGTTTTATCGCACGTCCGGTGCACCGATCGGGACGTCGGGAGTGTCGGGAGTGTTCGAGAGTGTCGTTTAGTATCGCGCGCCGAGTTAGCGAAACGTGTGCAGGGTGCGGTGCTCGCGGTCGGATTCGAGGGGTGGGTTCGCGATTTTTACTTTTCGGGCGTCGTTGACGTATTATTTCGGTTTCGGGCGCCAAGATCCTGGATCGCACCAACGAGGGATCCTGGAGTGCACCAACGCGGGACCCGGGATTGTACCAACGAGGGATTCGAGATCGTTCCGACGGATTCTTCGGTGTCAACGGAGTAGGTCGTCTAAAGGTTGGGCGCTTTTTTTTATTTTTCTTTTTTTGGGGTGTGGAGTGCTTGCTTCTCACCCTCCTTTGTACTATACTTGCTAAAAATTGGTTTTGTATTTTGTATTTTGGTTGCGGATAATCGGTCGATTCGGGGGTTTATTTGGGTCGCGGTACGCGATGTGGGAAGTGGGATAAAGTGTATAGTGACATTCAAGAAGAGGGTCATCAAGAAGAAGGTAAATTAGTAAATATAAAACAATTTTCTATTTGTCTTACATGAAATTCTTTGAAGTTACGATTTGTTTTTTTATTGTTTCATGATGGAGTTCCACTAGGGGTGAAGGGACATGGAATACTTTGGAGCAGTTGGAATTTAGCCACTCTTATCGGACCAGATACACGGGGGTGAAGTATCAATTTTTTTTGTATTTAATATTTTACTTTTTAACAGCTTTACGTACTTGTCATTTCGGGATCGGGAGTGAAGTGTAGTGAATTCCTATGAAGATGGTGGGGTTAAGGAAGAAACTGAGTAACGTACAGTACGTAAAATTCATACAAAATTAAGATTTTCAATTATTTTTATTTGAATAATAAACCCATAAGGGTTGCCAGTTTTGTTATGATTACAGATCTATTGTCTTCCACATGATCGATTTCCTCTAAGATGCCAAAGAGGGTTACAGTATTATTTGTAGATTTTCTCTGAAGGGGTGAAGTAAAATGGAACTGATGGTTGATAATAATTCGCAATTATAACTCAAGACACATCAAGGTGAAGTATTTTAATTACTTTGTATTTAATGTTTTACTTTTCAATAGTTTTATGTAAGTATCACTTCGGGATCGGGGGTGAAGTCCAGTGAAAGTGAAGTGCTTTCTGTGGTGATGGTCGACAGCAGGAAGGAAAATTATAACGTACAGTATACAAAGGAATATTTTCGATAAATTATTGTTTTTTTGTTTGAATGATATTTTATTAATGGTTTGAGTTTTATGTGATTGCAGGTCTCTAACTTCCTTTGAAGGGGTGCAATATGATTCCATATTGGAATTTTGGATTTTCTATTACATACAATATTGGTATTTGTATGAGCATACATATTTATAATTTCTTGATGGAAAGTTTTGGATTTATTTTATCTTGAAGGACCATGAATCACAATCCAGTAAAGGCACCCTTTTTAATCGGTTGAAAGGTAAATTAAATTGGTGTTATTTGTGTATATTATGATATATAATTTCATATAGGTATATAATTTATGTATGATTTGGATTTTCTGTTGCTGATTTATTTTGAAAATTAATTTTCTTGAACAAACCAAAATTTAATTGTCAAATTTTTGGTTCACAAACGTATTCTATTTCCTTTTTATTTCATTTGGAATCTATTTTTCAGTCACCAATAAAAGAAAATAATAAAAAATGTATTTTTTAAGTTTAATTAATTAAGATTTCGAGCTTCGTCTTTGACTAATTAAAACATTTTATTACAAAGATTCAAATTGTAATTTTGTTTTAATTAGTCGAATTTTGCTTTAGTTAAGGTAATTAGTTGTAGACCAGGTTAGATCAGGAAATTTTAATAGGATTAGAAATAAGTTTTCTTAATTCTAAGTTAGAATAAGTTTATCATAACTCTTGGAAATTTATTGTATTTTGATGGTGACTGAAAAAGTTCTTTTATGATTAATATTAAAAATATAAAATATAACATATAGGTAAATTGTGACAAAAAGGGCTAAATTTTCTTATTATTAGTTGTGATCTTGTAGTTTTTTTTTTTTTGGGGTAGTTAGTTATTGCTGTGGTATTGTATATGTGTGTAGATGGTAGTACTGTAGAAGAAAAAGAATTTTTAGCCTTCCACCACAATTTATTTAATTCTATAGATTTTTTAGAAATATTCAAGTAAAATTTTGGTAACATTTTGAGTTGTTTACTGGACAACAAACTACTTTTCTATTTATATAAAAAACATGTCCATCTAGGAAATGTAATTGGTCTCACTCGTATACCCATCACATTTCCATGGGACTTACCCTCAGTACCTAATTACGTATTTTTTTCTCCAAATCATACATTAATTTTGTGGTTTGGATCTGCCACATAAAATGGAGATCCCTTATGCTGGGTTGACTACGTCGTTGTCCAGCATGAGCATAATTTTTCCCGTGTGGGGAGCCTGCAACCCCCATCGGGCGCGTCCCCGGGTGGCGGATAGGGGAAAACCTGATGGCGCAACACCACAGGGTAAGAGGTAAAACACCTCTCGTGGACCAACAGGCACTTTTTAATATTATTTAGTAATAAGGGAAACAATTTTCCTAATAATGCTTAATAGCTTCACATATTGTTGATATTGTAATTGTAAATAAACATTTTGTATGCCACCTAACACTTTAAAGATAAAAGCGAATGTTGTTAAACGTCAACAAGATGTGGGCGTCCAATTTAATGTTTTTTTAAGGACCCATTTTGGTAATTTTTTACGGTCACTTTTTTATTTGCTGTTGCACTTTCGTTATAAACAATTATTCGACGTGATGATGTTCCAAATGTTCGTAATGTTGTCTGCACTCGCATTTCTTTCTGCTGTCGAAAATGATAGTAAGTAAAACTTTTGAAACTATTTTTTATAAATTTATATTTTTTATTACTTGTAGTTACAGATGAAGACGTCGTTTGCGACCCATCTCGAAATAATTTGAGATATTCAGCCTCAAACGAGAGATGTAACGATTGTAATTGTTCCAAAAATGGTAAAGTTCTTGTTTGTAAAGAAATTAGCTGTACCAAACGTGATGAATTTGATAAATGGGGTGAATAAAAAATATTAAACTTATATAAACTTGTTTTGACATAAATTAATTCAGGTTTAGAAGATCACAGGGTGGTGAAAATGTGTTCACCTGGGGTGGCTGTATTCGTGGGTTGTAACATTTGTGTCTGTACCAAAGATTACCAGCCAAAAATTTGTACCTTGATGAAATGCGAATTAAACAAGTTATTGGAATTAAAATTGGACCACCCTGGTAAGTGGAGTCTGTTTTATTTTGTAAACAATTTTTGTATTTTTTTTTATTTCAGAATATCCACTTTTTTGAAAAACATCTTTCGACGTACAAGAAGATAAAATGTACTGTATTTCAAATAAAGTTTTCAAAAACAAAATGGCAACTTTAATTTTATTTTTAGTCGACTATTTACAATACAACCAATAAATTTTAGATTAGATTCTATTCAGCAATTTCGTGATTGAAATTGCACATTTGTTGCGACCCCTTCAGTTTCGAGTTTCTCCTTATCACTCGTATGGGGTTGGAAAATATGAATTTGTAAATTGTACCACCAAATATTCCAGCTGATACTGGTGCAACCCAGTAAATCTGGAAGAAGTTAATTAAATTGTTTTGATAACAAAAAAAATCTCTATTTTTGTGTTTAATTGATATAAAAATTAACTACATATTTACCCAGTGGTTTTCCCAGTTGAAGTTCCACAAAGCTGGGGCAAAACTTCTGGCTGGATTCATACTTGCTCCTGTGTATCCAGCCTAAAAAAAAAATAACGAATTCGAAATAATATAAAGACAAAAAAAAAGATAATTTTTAACGTACTCCAGCAAAAATTAAAGTAGCAATTAGAAATCCAAATTTTAATGGTGCTGAATCGTTGTTATGTTTATTTCTTTCGTCCCATGTGGAACAGTTGGCCCAGATCAAAACCAAACTTAACAAGAATTCTGTTAAATAAGCCTACAAAACATCAAATCATAGAATAGTTTTTGATAATTGAAATCCAGAAGAAACCACAAATTAATGAAGAAAAATTGTTGTCTTCGTCGAGGTTCGATCCCAGGTCAACAGGTCTGTAAGTTTTACACATCAAAGCTGAACATATAGACTACAAGAAACACAAGCAGTTGTCACTTGTCGTGGCTTAGTGCCCAGAGGGTTGGAGCGTAATACCTGTAGAGCGCTGTGGACGTGGGATCGAATTCCGGCTGGAGCAACGGCTTTTCCTTAAAAAATTGTAGTTAATTGGCGTTGGTATGAATTAATTCGGCCACTAGTGTGTTAAGAATGATCCTAATAAAAAAAGAAATTGCTAATGAAGGCACTTCAAATTTGTTGAATGTATAAAACTTCGTTGGTAATTTCCTAATCCGTGTTTATCACAAAATCTTACGGTTTATCACAAAATCTTACGGTTTTAGTAACAAAAAAGACAAATTCCACGATTAATTAAGAACAATTGTTAAGATATGTATACTTATGTTACCTGTCCTAATGATATGTTGTTTGAGACGCTGTGAACGCACACTGACATGTCTTTTTCGATGTAGAAAGAGGGTGTAATGGCCTGTAGTAAAAGACAATTGCAATTACGCAAATATGAGATTAATAAATCGAATTACTTTTATCAAACCATAACCAATAGTCGCTCCAATTAATTGTGAAACAATGTACAAGACGGACATTGCAAGGCTCAAGTGTCCGCAGATTACGGATGCTATTGTAACAGCCGGATTAACGTGAGCACCCGATATGTGACCAAAAAGCTGAAATTTTATCAAAATAAGTATTTAATCCAACTTTGGACTATCTTTTTAAAATGTTCTTACAAAAATGGTAATCATAACAGCCATTCCACTTGTGATGGCAGTTTGGATGATGCTGATGTTCTCCACAGCCATGTTCTGGACACTTCCTAAACATGTTAAGAACACTAATATGCAGGTAGAGAACAGCTCCGAAAGTCCAATAATCCCTATTTCCAAGATTGTTTGTCTTACGTTTCTCGTCGGACTCATTTTATTGTTAATTATATTTATATAATTATTATTCAAAAGCGCACAAAATACCTAATGAACTTGATATAATATTAAAACACTTTTGCTTTTGTCAAATCTACGAAATTATCTGATGGGCTAGAGATAATTGTGTTAATACTATCAAGATAATTGTTTAGAGAACGACACATTTGCATAACATGTTAACTATTAAACACTTAGAATCAATTCTTTTTTTTGTTTTTACTTGAGCTTTTTTACATAATTCTATTATAATCTTTGGATCCTTTTGGTGTACGCAGAATGTTAAAATGTTGTTTGATTTATACTCTGCAATATTTTCTTCAAAATTGTCTCCCTATTTCTATTCTCAAAAATAATTGTAACAATCAATACAAAATAATTTAATAATTACAATTTAAAAAAGAAATTAAAAATACTTTGACCACTTTTATTTACCATACACTTTAATTTACCCACCCTATTTCACATTAACTATGCAACGTTTCCTTTTTATTTTGGTACATCTTCAGGGTCCTAATAAGACTAGATTTTTGATAATATAAAAAAAAAACAAGTGGTTCTATCTTTTGTTATTGTATTTACAAAAAATCATATACTTATTTATTACCGTATTACGTTTTTTTTTTGTTATGCTTCAATTATATTTTAAATATCCTTTATTATTATTTGATGATGATATGAATTTAATTTTGTTGGCATATGATTAAAAGTAACTTCTTCAAACAAAGTTAGTTTTAAACTATAAATACGATGTATTAACATGATAACAATAATTTATTAATTGTTTAAAAGTTTTAAATAGTTGTTATGCACTTGCAAAGGAATTTTCCATTTTCCTACATTGTAAATTTTAAAATATTGAACTTGTTTCTAGAATATTTTCAGTTTTTGATTATTTATTTGAAAATTGAACACTTTAAAACGTTTTTTGAGTTTTTTTATAGGCAGCACAAGAAATTTTAATTTACAAAATGGACTTGATGACTGATCCACAAAAAAGACAGGTCGAATAAACGTACAAAATTCTCTTTTTATTCACTTACGTTTAACATATACATACATAGCACCAAAACAAAATAAATAAATTAATTACATATTATTAATAAAATAAAACGATAGTAATTATTATAAGGTATTCTTGTTATCCACGTGATTATTCTGGCTCAGAGTGTTGTCGATGGTGTTGTTTTTCGAATCGTTCGAGTGTGGACTGGAACAATTAGCAGCTTCCTGAAGTCTCATAATCATATTCAACAGGGGATCTCCCTCGTTCTCGGATTGGGCACTGGGTCCCATTTCTAAGCCCACATCTCTCGCTGAAATGTTCGTGAGTCCCTGCGGCGACGCCCCGGGCCAAGGATACGTATCCAGGATGAACTTCAAAGGATCAATCCAGGCAGCCCTCTTTCCATACAACTGCAACCCTTCTCTAGCAGCTTCCCGAAGATATGGAGCCAAAGAGTAATTCCAGACGTCCGCAAACCACGCTCTGGCTGCATCCAGTTCCAGTGGACATCCTTGAATAATAAAACTAAGACTTTTTCTTTTCCTGGAATAAAAAATTACTTACCAAGGAACAGTCTTGGGCCAATGGCAACGTCTCCAGAGCTGTGGGTTTCCAGGAACGCGTTCAAATGTTGCCACACCCTCGGCAGCCACCCTAAAACAGCTGCTAGTTCTGTCTGGGGTCCTTGTTCTAACTCCACAGTCGCCAAACGTCTCCTCAGGACTCGGCCAAGGAGTCCTCTTGCTGGTTCCATGTGGGGAGCCACCAGGACCCATCGGAAACCGTGCTGGAGTTGAAGACTCGTCGCTGAACACGCTGATTGGGCCATTGTACCTAGGAGACATGGTAGACTTCGACTCAGGGATCCCAAAGCGTCCGGAAACGGTCCTGCTTTGTGCAAGTTATCCAGGATAACGACGCACGGGAACTCGTTGTTATCCCCCGAAGTTGCCTGCTCGTTCAAATGGGACAAATACTGACGCAGCTCCTTTCCAGATTTATTATCACAACTACGACACAATAGTTTATTTACGGGAAGCAGGTTTATTTCCGGTGACTTACTTAAAAGTTGCTACAGCTTCCGTTGGGTCTCGTCCCATGGTTTGAGCATGGAACTCGGCCAGTCTGGTTGCCAGGTGGGTCTTGCCAGTTCCAGGAGCCCCACAAAACACTATCCTCCTATGTTCTGTCAGGAGAGAGACGAGCCTTTGGGCAACACCTTTCGGTATGAGGGCTTCGAAACTGAGGGCTGACAATGGTTGGAGAACTATGTGAAGACTGGTGACGTTCCCAACGACGTATCCTACAGGCAAGAGGTCAGGAGCTGACGAGTCACATCGTCTCTCTGCTTCTCCCAGTTTGTAACTCGATATCGCGTCTCCTCCTGCAAAAACAACACGAGGGAGATTAAAAAAGGAAAGGGATTAGAAATATCGAAAAGATTTTACCTAAACCTAAACCTCCGCCAGGGTCTAACCTCGCTAAATGTTGCTTGAAAGCTCTTCTGACGGTGTTGTCCAGTTGGACCCAGGAAGTCGATGCTCCAATGGACGTGTGCGATATTGGGATCTCAGCAGACGAGAAGTCGCTCTTGTCGTTCCCATAGTGATCCGAGTAATACCTTCGGATATATGAATTAATTTCGTGCTTACCAAAAAAGGTTTTTTCTTTGTCATACTTGTCAAAGGTTTGGGGTTGTCCCAGGTAAACCGATATAGTTATCCTTTTCCCATCCGATTCCAATTCCGGAGGAGGTTCTTCCAAAGGGATGAGGTCTGCTATGGGGTCCATGCTTCCGCTGTTGGTGACGTCTGGGGGAACGTTGGTAGATCCCCCAACAAGTCGTTGGAGCCTCTCGTTGTTTTGCTTCAACGACAGCATCTCACTCTGGGGGATATAAATATTATATGGGGTTAAAGTTTCGATCTATTTCGTAGATATTTACCCTCATCTTCATTACGGTGTCTTTGAGGCTTTCGAGCTGATGAGCTGAGCTTAGAGCTTCCAGTCGGATGTCGGTTAGGACGAGGTCTTTTTCGCGTAATTGTTTTTGGAGTTCTGCAACTTCTGCCCCAGTGTCGATGGGTGCTTGGGCAGGAGGAGGAATTGAGGGAGGTGTACTCGAATGAGACCTTTCAGTCTCAGATTCCGTCTGCGTGGTCACCCTAGTCACTTTGGCGTTTCTGGAGAATGCTTTTGTGAAAGAACTTCGCAGCTGAAAGGATGAGGGATGAAATATTTGTGGTACTAGAGGGTGAGTATGTAAGTTATATATAGTTACCCATCCTTTTTTCTTTTTCTTCTCGTGTCTTTCTATGCTGCAAGCCGAAGAGATGCTGGACACGCTGTCGGAAGACAGTTGTCTGGATAAACCGGAACTGCTGGAGTTCACCTTCCCGAATCCTGCTTGTATCGTTTGGGCCCTGAGGGCGTCCATTGCTGTTCGTAATTCCGATAATTCTGAATCCTGAAACGTATGTATGAGTTTGTATAGATGTTGAGGGGGAATAATTTATAAGGTCAAAACGGACCTTCTTTTCTGCTGTTGCAGTCAAGTGTTGAAGCCTCTGGGTCATGGACGTTAGGCTTTGTTCGAAAGCTGCCACAACGTGTGCCTAGAAACCAAAAATTTAATACTAAAATAGAAATAAAAATATTTTTTTTGGTCTTACATTCGTACTAAGTTGGGACGTGAGGGTGTGAACTTTCTCTTGTGCTTCTATCAACTCTTTCCTCAGCTTCCTGATTTCGTGGGCCTGTTTCTCTTCAGCTGACGAATACAGACTCGAAGTCGTCGAGACCAGACTCACGGATGACCCATGCACTAAAATAAAAACATTAAAAAAAAACCATCCGGTTTTGTTTTTTTGTAAAATTTACCATCGTCATTCTTTGGAATGCTGTGTCTAGGGGTTGAATGTGTTGGAGACAGGGGGAAGGTCCTCGTGGAACTGGGAGCTGGACTTGTCGGTTGAGACCAGTGACTTGTGACAGCCCCGATTGGTAGACAATAGTAGGGCTCTATTTCCGGCTCCACATTCCTGTGAAGCATTGATGGATACAATTTTTCAGATTTAGTTGACCTGCAATATGAGTAAATCGTGCGTGGAAAAGCGTGACCAAAAGAAAAAAAATAAGTTCTGCGTGTGTTAAAGCTGATGATAGATCAAAAAAAATGGGACGTACCTAATGCTATTGCTGCGACTAAGTCTGGACGGGGATTCCCTCAATAGTCGTGCATGGGTCAAACTGCCCCTGTGACCTGGTAAACTTGATAAGCTTTCTAAACTGTCCGTTTCAGATAATCTTGGGGCAACTGAGTACGTGTTACTGCAATTAAATAAATCAGATTAAAAAACAAAAACACCCAAATATGGGTTTGTTGTTGTTATGGTACCTGTGTCTCAACCAGGGTGTGTAAGGTCCCGAACCATCTAAGACCTGAGTGTCGGAAAGAGACCCGTCGCTGACCTTAGGTCTGGCTTGTCGTAACATGAGACCAGGTTCTGGCACTGCAACTGACCCTTTTGGTAGACTTTGGGATCCCATCAACAATCGTTCCCTCACGGATTGGCTCAGTTGAGACGCTGAGTTTCCGGTTAGGGAGTAACTTTTGTATTGTGGATTCGCTTCTAATTAAAATAAACAGATTTTTTTTAATTGTAACTGGTACATGTGGGACTGGAGCTTACTGTGGGATTCCTGCAGGTCGCTTGAGCACGTCTGGGTCCCTCCAGATACTTTAACTTTCGTTCTAGGAACAACAGAAACCTGGGTGGGTTTGTTAGACGGACTCGATAGACCTGAAATTAATTACGTACGTATGTAGTTTTGTAGGAGTGTTTTTGGGGTGTTTTTTTTTTTTTCGTACCTGAATGGAGAATTGCATTGCCATTTGGGGTGCAGTTGGGATTTTGGGACGATCCGTTTGTTTTTTTGACATAGCCGAAATTTTGTGGTATTCCTCTCACTTTTGAACTCTTGTCTTTGGTGTTGCCATGAGGGCTGCTTCTCTTTTCTTTTCTTCCTGACGTTGGACTTGATGGAGCTGGTGGAGGGGGAGGACTTCCCATTCCTGGCGTATCCATGTACCTAAAAAAATTGGATTCGTAGTATTTGCTTCTGAAGGTTACTGTGTCTGTACCTTTTCCACTGCCCATGCTTGTTCTCTTGAGCTTGGCTTCCTGTGGAAGTTCCCTTCGATCTGGAAGAAACTCGAGGAGCTGTAGGGGGCGGAGTTTCTTCCGGTCGCCCCCTTCTAACTGATTGTCCTGTCAACACCGTGAAGCCTGGAGGAACCAAGCTGGTACTAAAACCATCAAATTATTCATGCCGTTTAGATTTAAAAAATAAAAACCTTAAATTAATTTAATTACTTTACAATTAGGGGTTGATAAATATTTAAAAAAGAAAAAAAAGGTGAATCGTTTTCGTACCATAGAATTGTAAAGTAAACTTGTTGGTCTGAAGGTCTGACGACACGAAAAAGTGTTGGAAAAACCACATCACAATGTCACTTTATAAAAGTATCAAAAAAAATCACTAATATCTAGCACTAGTTCTATTTAATTTTGATTGTTCGTGAAAATATGTCCGTCTGGCGTCTGGAAGGCAAAATCAATGAGAGGGCGCATGTACTATGGTGTTGTACTTTTAGGGTCGTCATACACACTTTGAACGTAGCAGTAACCCGACTAACGTTAGCCCTTAATTTTATCTCGACCAAGGGGAGCACACGGACGTACATAAACAAACAGTCGACAGTCTAGAAAAAGGGGAGACGGCTTAAACAGTCTTTTGTCTTCAAAATATCTGCTTTTGTTTTTAACGTATGCAGTTCATTTTTTTTTAAAAAGTGAACATCGAACTACAACTTTCGTTTGTTTATAAACAAAGTACAACAGTAGTAGTAGGTAACAAAATCTAATCAAAGAAATAAATTTTTTGTTTTACAATATACGAAATATTTTTGTAAAATTAAAGGAAATTTTTTTTTTGTTTTTGTCGTGGTGTTCGTGTATTTTGTCTAACACACACACACACACACACACACACACAAATTGGCGCAAGTACTTATCAAAGAATGGCGAAAATGTATTGAGCGTGAACCAAGAGAGGGAAAATCCACGTACTCGGGACGTGATAGGGTGGAAACCGTTCGTTCCTAAGCCACCACCGCGGGGGAAACCTGAGCGGAATAATTTTCAGAGATTATTATTATTATTAAACTTTCCCTACGTTACGGTTTGGGGGAGGAAAATTTTAGCAAAGCAAAATTTAAAACTATTTTTACCTATTTGGAAGCCTCTGTCTTTGTAGTGTGATCTGTATCCTTCTGGAGTACAAATTGGACCCACCCTCTGACATATATCCGTCATTATTGGGGTTGCTCGAAGGATTCCGTAGAACTTCCCCGTCAGATAGGTACCCATTTGTCAACGCTATATCGGAATAATGCAGCCCATTAGGATCGGGATAAATAAAAGAAAATTGTTTTTTAGAGGGCAACGTCATGTTGCTGTAATTCGATTCGACATCGACCATTATCCTTTCTTGGCTGAGATGGATCTGACGCCCCTCGTCCTTGTCCTCGTCCAAACGCCCCAGAGGCCTCTGCCCGAAAACCAGGGGCTGTTTGTTGTTCTCGACAATCTCGGTATCGTCGGGTTCTTCAGGAATCGAAGTATTGGCACAACTGACACTCGAAGAATACCCTTGTATTTCAGTGGACGAGGTGTTGCTGCATTCGGACGTGGTTTCGTTGTCCTTTTCGCTGCGAGCGTCCTTATCGTCCCGAAAAACTTTGTTAACCCCCTTGACGGCCGCGACGGGCTTCGGGATCCCGGTTCCGGGACTTTGGGGAGCCACCAGAGCAGGAGACACTTGCTGGCTGCGACTTACTGTAACTTTGAGCTTCGGTTCCGCCAATTTGGGTAGATTTGCGAGCTTCTGTGCGTGCTTCTCTATGTCCGACGCGGTCCGTGGGGGTTGTTTTAATGTTTTATTGACGGCGCTCGGGGTGACTTTGACTAAATTGGTCGTTGCTTTAATTGGACGCGTCTGCTTCAACTTGGAATTGCTCTTTAACGGCCTGACGTCTGGAGAATGGTCCAAGCTCACGGTGCTGCTGTCAGACCTCTCGCTTTTCGCCGAAGACACCCCGCTCGAACTGCTCGTTCTTTTACCCGTCGTCACAGGGGTGGATTTGTTGCTCTCTCCCGATTTGAATATTTTTAATTTTGTTAACGCGTTCTTCTTCTGCTGCTGTTGAGGATTGTTCAGTTGTCTGTTGTTGGATGAAGGAACTGGGACTCTGGGAATTAGGGACTGGGCTGGGTTTGGCGTGGGATTCGGGGTGGTTACTGGGCGTACTTTGTCTGGGGGGCATTTGCGGGATGGGAGGGCCGAATCCGGCAATGGGATACTCGACACACAACCCTTCTGAGTCAGCGACAACGATCTGTAACAGATGAAAGTATTTTTGGATTAGGGAATGTAGCAGAGTGAAGTTTGTGTCGAGACTTTAATGCAAATATCGCTAAAAGCACCCTTAGACGTTGAATAGAGCACTTTAGGGGTAGGTAACAAATAATATTCGTTTCCATTACGGAGTCAGAAAGAATTTTAGTAGGTACAGAAAGACGAACCTTTTTCTTCCAATGTCAGGTGTGACAGGGAGACTCCTGGATTTTCGACCACCGGAAGAGACATTGTTGCCCATCTTTGATAAGGGATGCGGCGTCGCGACGCGTCATATAAATATGATGAGTTTAGCACACGACGCGGGGTCACACGAGCAACTGACTCTGCTACGACCGACCCCTCAGCCAGTTGCATCTGCCCTCGTCGACGTAACACACTCGCATTTCAACCCCCTGCATCCCGACACCCCAAAGGGATTTACATTCGAATGAACCCACCACAACCGATACAATGTTTGACAAATTTTGCCAATAATATCTATGATTTTTTTATTATTATCGTAAATGTTGCAAAAATAGAAACAAAATAAGGGAAAGATTGCACCCTGTTTGTGTTTCGGTGTGATAAACGTAGATAATAGAATTACGTAAGGACAGGGTAAGTTTCTCGAGGGATGCAGGATTGCATTATCTCCTCGAATGTGCAGTAGGGTGTAATTAGGGTTATGGGGGGGTTAATTTTTGAGGATTTTCGTACGAAATAATTGTGTAAGGGGGGTGACGACACGTTTAGAAACGAACAAAACTTTGTAAACTTTCTGTGGATATCAAAAACGCTTTTTTTTATACAGGGTGACCCAAATTCAGTGACGTTTATTGAAAACTAATGGTAGGTAAATTTTGAAAAAAAAAATCGTGTAGTATCTACTTACGACTCATGGTCTATATATTTAATAAATATAAAAAATACGTGGTAGAACTTTGGATTTTTTTTATGAACGCCCTGTACAAATTATGAAGATCAGTTCTGGCAGGATGTTAGTCTTAAACCTCTACTACAACCGGTAAAAATTTCAGTATTCTAAGTCACTTTTTGGGGAAGTAATGATTTTTTATTGTTTGGATTGGGGGTAGTGATTTTTTTATTTCTATAAATCAAATTAACTCAAAAACTGTTCATCGTAGGCGTACAAGTTGGTTATCAAACTAACCTTAAAATTTAACGTCTTATTCGAATTTATCGAAAAATATAGGATTCCATTAAAAATAAAAAAGTTGGTGTCAGTTTCCGGTGTAACCGGAAGTGCTACAAAATTGAAAATATTTTATAAATACAGACCATATGTCGTAAGTACTACACGATTTTTTTCAAAATTTTCGTATCATTAGTTTTCCATAAGGCACTAAATTTGGGACACCCTGTGTATTTACATTTTTTTTTTTTAATTTTAAACTTTGCAAACAACTCTTGGAGACCTTCTAAAGCATTTAAGGACTGTTAGAAGACGTATTAGAGACAGAAACAGGAGTAAATAGAGGCAGAGGTAGAAATTAGAGTAATTTGAAGTATTACATTATATTTTACGTTTCCCCATTGCCCATAATTACGTTTGCTACGTATATAAAACAAAAGTAGTGATTACTGTCATTAGTATTCCTGAAATTGGGGTAATTAGAGTAATCTTATGGACTCATATTTCACTCAATGACTGTAAATCATTTGGTCTTTATTTCGAGCCAGTTAATTAGTCATAAAAAAGGCTTTTCACAGCATAAACAATTATAGAGTGTACAGAGTTAACGTGTTAGAGAACTATAAACACTCGAGTGCGATTCTTATCGATACAAAACCTCCACGAAACTCATCAAACATTACATAAAAATTGCACAGCTGTGAATACAAATCCAAATTAAAAAAATTATTTAATGTAATAAACTAATTTTCTTTGATTAAAGCTCACAATTAGCTCCAGATCTAATTTTAAACTCTATTGAAGTAATCATCTTTCATAATATTACATATACCTACCATCAACGTAAATTTACTCATAACGAACCAAACTTGTACGAGTTTACAGGTCGAACGTTGGGGTAAAAATAATTTACTGTCTTTTCATGGTTTAATTTTAGCACGCGGACCTTACGCATTAGCACGACCCAATTCGACTTCCTTAACTATTAAAATTTTGTTTTTTCGTTCTTTTTTTTTTTTGACAATTGAAACGCGCAAACAAAAAAGCAAACAAAAGCGAACTTTGCCGAAAGCCCCACTGGTTTTGTTAACATAAAACAGTTGAAATATTAGTTTTGGTTAGTCGTTTGTTTACACCTGAAAGTCGTAAAAGTCTTTTGCGTTTGTTTTCTTTTTTTGTTTTACTACAAACGATGAGTTGTTTTTAATTATTTGATTGAAATATTGTAGAATTGTAAATAATTTTTTGATTAGTTGGTTAATTTCCAAATATTTTGATCATTTTGTCACGTTTGAAGCAAACTGTTCGTCAGTCATCAGTTCTGACCTTGTTTAAAGTTCAGTCGTTAGCCTCTTAAATCTCTCAGCTTTTGTTTCTACGAATTAGATCATTTATAATTACGACGGTTATAAAAATCCTTGCAAATTTTTCAGGAAATTGGCAATTAAATTATTTTTGATTCATCTCGGAAATTTTTTAAAGTAGTACAAAATTAGTTAAGCACTTAAAACAAAAAAAAAACTGTTTGTATGTTACCTGTTGGGAGCCATGTCGCAAAGGGCTTTCGGATGATAGGCCTGGGGCTGCTGGAGGGCTTGAGATCTCTGTTTGTTGACTTGTTTGTGCCTTGACAGGGCGAAAAACAGTGCCAAGACCGTCTTCAGATCTCCATCGCGTAAATCTTGGGGCGAGATCGTTTCGATCCCGGAAACATGCTTCGCCCTCAGGTAATTCAAACACGAACTTATGTTTTCCAACTGATCGTGAAACATAAACGAAGAGAAAACGCTTGTAGGTATTGCTTTTCTTATTAAATGAACAGATATTTTCTTTTTCTAATCATATTATTATTCTGACATTCTCATTATCATAGATACATTTATTTATCTGTACTTGTGTTTTGTCTGCAGTGAATAAATACGTGTAATATCAGGTAACAGAAGTGGAAAATCTGAGTTCTGTCTCTCTGTAGGTATGTACGGGTACGGGGTAATATTTGATAAAGCATAGACTTATTAGGCATATGCAACCAAGTATTCATTTGGTTATTATGCTGTACTTAACATGTATGTTTATACTTTGATAGTAATTATGTACTTATTGCGTCTCTTGTCTTTTCTTGAGTTAATATTAAATGTGCAAATGAAGAATAAGAGGAAAAATTACTTCTTCTAAGTAGGACCAGCGAGTGTGAAGTAGGTAATTATTAAATTAATGTTTTTTTAATGCGAGTTATAAAACGATTTGTAATACTTAATATTTGCAGGCCTGTTTACGATTAATGGAAAGAACTGTAATATTACTAATTACATTACAAAGAGGTATTGATGATTATCTGGCCTTCCATAGATATAAAATGCTACAATATTTTAATTTATTCAACATAATACGTTCTATTCTATCTACTTCTTATTAAATTTTATTTATTTTTTAATAGGGTCATGAAAAGAACAGTATAATTATATAGGTACATATTCTTATCTCAGTTGAGCAAATATTTTGAGTTTTTCCTATGCCGAAATATTTTGCAAAGTAAATATGTATGTAGTCGTAGGTACCATCAGTAAATTACACTCTCGTACTAACCAAATAAGTACTTTATGTTACTTTTTAATAAGTACCTGAATTTGCCATAATTCCTTACAAATTGAGAAGGATACGTAGGAAATTTACGTATCCTTCCGGGGCTTTTCCTTAAATTTTATTGCTACGAAACCTGAATAAATTATAGGGGAAAAACTGGGAAACATTCCCATATACATATGTATTATTATACCTATGCGTCGTAATTTACTTGTTTCTCTTTTATGGCGTCTAGAGGTAAAATCGAAAATGGAACGAATGGGCAGAATTTTTATTGTTGCCATATACATATATGTACCCTGTCGAATTTTATGTTTGCATACCAATTTTTTATTTAGTAGGTATATAAAGTACAAAATCGAAAATTGTAAATTAAGTACCTATGTATATAAAAAAATATCGCAATTGAAAACTACATTCAAACAATTTCTTTAAACAATAGTTTTTATTTCAATAACAATAAAATTGTAACTAAAGTCACATGTAATTTAGGATTCACTGACAATGGACTTACATTATTGCAAATATTTCAATATTTTGAATTTATTTAATAACTATTTTCGTAACTATGTCTTGATTGTCTAATGTTTCCATTTGGATCTCTATTCTATTGTTAAAAACAATTGCCCTACGCTTTTCATATTGTTCTCCCACAATCAAAACAAATTTCAATTTTTTCTTCACTTGTTAATGACGCTCTTTTTTTTTTAATTCCAACGCGTTTTGACGTCCAGCCTCAAACATTAATTTGTTGAAAATGCATCCTGGATTGCACTCAACTGCAGTTATATTTTCTTTGTTATTAGAATAAGTTTCGAAAAATGAAAAAGTAAAAAAGAAAAACTCGTGAAAGTTGATACAATTGTAATTTTTGATATAAGTACTAAACTCACCTAATGATTAAAAAAAATATCCAAAAATTATAATAATCTACAACTTTTTGCACTTAAAAATTATCCACATCACGAAAACTGCAACTACTTCTACTTCGTAAGTACATAGATACTTCTAACACTAAACTTCTTCGACAAAATCAGTTAAGTGTAGTGTCTCTGGGTCAAAACAGTCTTTCGCACTTTCTTTCGAAAAGTTTTACAATAAAATTAGTAAAAGTTTTGTCCGGTATTACGATAGTTTCGAAAACGTTTTTTGGCTGATGGGTTGGTTGGTTGGTTGGTTGGTTGTCTCGCGACCACGACCGCGACCGCACGAGCTCACGAGCTCGCGGTACGTACCATTAATAACACTTTACAAAACTATAATGAACCAACAGCCAACCGTAGGTATTGGGTACCTATACCATAATACCGTGTAGTATGTAGTAGTAGGTACCTTTCGCGTTTCTGGTTTGTTATTCGTCAGGAATAAACCATTAGGTAAGACCAAAAGAGGAAGCGGTACAGCGGTATCAGGTCGCAGTCACGATCCATTACAATATCGGAAGTGCATCCCAGAAACCGTAAACAATCCTGTCTGTCCATCTGTCTGTCTGTCTGTCTGTCTGTTTAATAACTACACACATAGATAAAGCTAATTTTTTTTTAAATTAAGACCAACTTTTTCTTAAGTGTTCAAATTAAACAAAACCATAATAGAGAAACAAAAGACATAAAGACTGTTCGATTGTTTTTTATTTATTTTTTTTGTTTATTTTTTGTTTCATTTGAGTAAAAACATTTGAAAGATTCGATCTAAACTAGTCGTCAACTTATTTATTTTTTATTAAGTGTAAGTGATCTTTCTGATGTTCTTGAATCTTTATGGAACCTTGTCATTCATTGTGAAGTAAATTGGATAAAAAGAAAAATGTAGATTCAAGGTGAGAAAAATCACCTCTTGATGACCGCGTACGTCACGTAAGCTATTAACGTGTCTTGTGTAACAGAACAAAACTTTAGTGTTTAGTGTTTTCATTCATGTTACGTAGTTGTATTAAAAAACGATGAAATTACTAAATGGCAAACTTTATTAGTTCTTCCCACACACACACGCGCAATTTCGTGTCTTTTCGCAACGTTTATTACTTGCTCTATACGTACTCATCTAATGTTATTTAGGGGCTTGTTTCCTTGCACAACATCTGATAATAATCATATTAAATCCATGAATTTTATTTGCAACTAAATCCTACTGCGAGCCCACACAGTAGGTGTTGACAAACTAATTTGAATTACAAATGTCTACATGACATGATGTTCTCTTGGATGAATTGCACGAAGAATAATGACTATCTTAAATCAATCGCCAATAAATAAAACAAATGAGAATGTCAGATCAACAAATGAAGGCGTCAGTAGTAAACAATTGTTTATTGGACTTCTTCTTTTGTTTTTTTTTTTTGAACAAACGAGAAAAACAATTGTTTGTTGGACGTTGTTTTTAGGCTTCTTTTGTTTGTAAAGCTTCCAAATTGAATCGGACATGCAGTCCATGGTCTTATTCAAGTTATTAACGGAAGTACTCCTTTTCAATGAGGCAGAACAAAAGGAAGTAAGCTTTTTATTGCGGTTTATTTTCGTACAAAAGAAGCACAGGTGTTCTCACTCGTACAGATTGATTACTTGACCTTTCACACGTATGCAAAAGCCACGGAAATCGACTAATTGTAAAAGTTCATTACGTAATACTTACCATTTGGACGGAAGTTTGTGGTTTTCGGTTAACGTCCGGTATTTTTTGGTTGGCTGTAACAAAACAAAAAAAAAATGAACATTTTCGATTTCATGATGTCAAAAATATCAAAGTGGTATACCGTCGTATGTCTAACATTTCTAAAAGTGGTTACAGCTCATTATGAGTAATAAATGCTACCAATTTATTTTACGAAACATGCATCATATCTGGGAGTCTGTGTATATGGTATAGGTACTTATTTAGTACGTATTACGAAAGTAATATTACTGGAACGTACGTACGTACGCCACAGGTCATTTAACATGAGGAAAGTCACGAAGTGTAACAAAAATGTCAAGGAAATTTTTCACACAGAGTCACAGTCAATCGAGAACTACAAATAACAAGAGAGAAACGAAAAAAAAAATGTTAGGTATTTATTGTCATTGTAAACATGTCACAGTCTTTTGTTTTCTCATAAGTATCTAATTGCGTTATTGTTTTGTTTCTTTGAATTGTTTAAAAGTTAACGTTCGTGTGTTTCTAGAATTTGCCATCACATTTAAATCTCACCCCCACAGCAGCGTATGTCGTAGGTACTTGGTATTTTATGAATAATTGTAAAACACGTTCCTTAAATGGCATTTAAAAAATCGTTAGAAACAATAACGATTTAGCCCACGCCACGCCGTGATGGCCGTGTTGTGTTGTTCCTTCTTCTCTAGTAGGACTCGTAGAAGACTTAAGAGACGCTCCTTTTATAAATTATTCATACAATCGCGTTTGTAAAACGGCCGAGACGATAATAAATGAAACTTGAATATTAAAACGTGTTAACGTTAAAACGTTCTCTTCCTACAGAATAATTTTCCATTTCGAAACGTCCACGGAAGTTCAAGTTGCGAAATCGGACACCACTTCTGTTTTTATCTCGTCAGAAGATTAATTATTCATTAAACTCTTAATTATCACGAACCCTATGTCTCATAATGTACTTCTTTTGACTCAACAAACAATTAAGATAGGTACTTACTAACTGATTCTATCAAATCGGCCAGGAGGACACCGTCGCAGCAATCCCTAGCCAACGAAACGAATCGTTTTTTGTTTCGTGATTTTTCTAAATAATAATTGGCCCAGTCGGTGTATATCTGAAAACAACGAAAAACAAAAGACTTTAACAAAAAAGCATCGAAAGTTTCAGTAAAGAAGAAGAAAAAAAAAACGAATCGGTGAAACTTTAAGTAAAGTTTTCTGACTTTTTTTCATAAACGAGCTGTAAAAATAGCGAGAATGACTAACGCCAAGTTATTAGTGCAGCAGTTTTACTCTTCAACTTTCGTGAATCATATAATACTTATAAGAGACAATAATAAGTCACCGTTTCTTGCGAAATTTTAATTGACCCGAAAGGTTTTGCATAACTTTCAGATACCATAAAGTCTTGGTCCAGGTTTTATTTAAAACCTTACGTAATTTTGTAGAAATCGGGCCGATGACACGAAAGTGTTTCATAAAACAACCTCAAGTGCTAATAAATAAATATACAAATATTTATAACTTTTCGTTACCTGTATAATTGACTCTGTCTGTTTAGTTACATCATCCGCTGAACCTTGTGCAGGTTTTTTAATGCATCCAGGTAGCATTCCGCGAAAATTTAACGGCTATTCCTTCAATCAATTCCGTACACAATGTCCTCATCACAATTAAACGTTTTGAGAAGTTTCGAGTTAACATTACACCAAAAACACAATCGAATCGCCGAAACAATTGTCCACAACTGTTTCCTGTACGTAAACAAAAACAAAAGAAAACCAGCTATAAAGAATTTGTTCTCAAAAGCCCCCAAATTTTTATTTACTTTTTTCGTGTCGTCATAAATCAATAAATGAATAGAAGAAAGAGCTTTTATTATGTATTTGTCAATTAGTTGAAACTGCATTTTTTTTTTTATAATACTTAATGAAACCGAAAGTTTTCGAACCAGAATTTGCGTGTACTTCAAGAAGTCATCGACTTCTTTCGAGTCTTATTTAACACGAAAACATTTCGACCGGTCGTCGGTTGGTTCGTTGGTCACGAACCAGAGAAAGTTTGGTACTTTTTTCTTTCTTTTCTTCTTTTAGGTACCCATATTTTCCTGTTTCCTCTTTTTTTTTTCTTTTTCTGTAAGTACAAAGTAAAAGCCGCTCGATACGAGAACAGGCAACATCGAGACGTGTTTAAGATTCAAGTCGCGGGTTTCAGCCCCCTCTGAAAGCCCAACTGGACCGGTCTGATAATGATCTGAATCGACGATAAGAATACATAAAGAAAGGGCACAAAGGTATAAAATACTGTCCATGGTTGTACTGTACCACAGCTGCCCACAACCCAATGACTCTTTTTTTACTTGAAAAATACCTGTTTCGAACAATACACCTTCCTAAATAATCGTGACAATCATTAAATCTCTTTAACTTACACCAAACACGACAATACTTTTTTAAAGTACTTACTATAGATGTAACAAATTATTTAAAATTTCGAAAAAAATTTATAGTACATATTTTGAAATTCCTTTCAAACGACACCCCACACGATAAAAAAAAAAATTAATTTACTACCTCATTTTTTTCGTCAAAAAATTTGTAATATAAATATTTTTGTAAACAGTGCCAATTTTTCTTTTGTTTAATGCTCATTTGTCTCTTAATTGTATATTGTCATTAAGCAAGAAACAAGTGCAATGAACAATTGCTACTATATTAAAAAAAAAAGCAAAACGCTGCTGCAGTCGAAATAAACGAGTAACTGCATTTATTAATTAAACAAATGTAGTTTTAATTTCAACTATGCATGGCTTTTAACGAACGATAACCATTAGGCTAATTTATTGATACTTCTGCCGATGTTTTGCGCTAATAAATGATAATACAATTAAAGTGGATGTAAAACTACATCTTAACGTTTTACTTTTTGAATTCAAAAATAGGACGTAGATTAATATTATTCAATTACATGTCACAGTGGGGCTTTAATTAAGACTAATTGTAAACCAATAAAAGTCACTCCTCTACCGTTATTGACGACTAGACTTGGTAATAAAAAGCCAAATATAAACAGGCCTTTTAAATCGACTTGTCTGAAGTCAAAAAGTTACTACTTATACAATAATGATAATACAACACGTAGTTGTAACATTAAAATTAATTTACAAACACACGCATTAAGTGTATTTTTTATGATGTCATAAAGTGGTAACTTTAGTCAAAGAATGCACGTTCATTAAAAAAAGTTGAGTTATAAATTACACCCCTGAACAGATGCTTGGGGCGAGGTAATCTTTTTTTTCTTGTTCTCACTTTCCTTCCTGATACTCCTGAACCATTTATTTATTTTTAAACACACAAGACACGTACTGTAACCCCTGGAGGAAAAGGTAATTAAAAACAGAACTCATTTAAATAACTTTGGGGTGAAAATGAACACGTTCAGAAATGTTTTATGTGGATTTTGACGACACTTTTAAGTCAATAAAATTTTGGGAGCAATATTTATATAAAATATTTATAAGCTTGCACGTCGTTTCGCGTGTATTTTTAAAATTATTAGTATCTGTCCCATTTTCGATGTGCCTATTTGTACCTACTAATACAAACACCCCTTTTTCAAAGCACTTCCCGTGTTAATTCAACGGACAACCCCAACTTTGTACACGGTACCGTAATATCTATTTTCCCTTTGCTAATCACTCACGGCGAGTTCTCGTAAAAAGTTAAAAGCGACGCGACCGACGCCCGGCGTCGTTCTACCACGACCGCCTGTATTTCCGCTACTGAAGTAGGCCCTCGTCGTGCTTCCACATAGAGTCCTGATGCTATCCAGCCAGTTGCGAGTGGAGGAAGTCGCATCCACTATGTATATACATATAAAAGTATATACATACATAATAATACATATATATTTAGTTGCCGTTCACCTCGTAGGTATTCCCGACTGCGCATATTCACGAATACCGACACAAGTCTTCTGTTCCTCTTTATTTGATCCCCTTTGCTCGTCCAGGCTGGACCGGGTCCTACAGGAAACGCAGGGGGACGCGCGTTGCGTTTTCGGCTTTCCGAAAAGCTAATGGGAAGCGACGTGAGACCTGGGGGACCTCAGACGGACGAGACACCACTCTTCTGTGTCTTCGTTGAAAATTATTACGCAAGATGCAAATCGAGAATATGTTTTGGTCTGTGGCCAAAAAAAAAGTCGACTTGACTTCAAAGACTAGAGAGATGTTCTGGTCGATTAATCATTCACGAAGAACCGTGATCTCTTCCATTAGCTTAACTTTTATGACTTTAATGACGCCCAAGTTAATTAATTTCAAACCAAATGCAATAGACAATATATTTTTTTAAATATACGAATAAACTGTAGCCCTATTAGTGGTTTTGACCCCGGTTTATTTTGATTTCAAATCCACGTATTAATATTGTCATCCCTGAACGCAGTCACCCCTACACACAGAATAAACAAAGGCTCGATTGGGTAAATAAAGAACGAGAGAGGGTGAGCGTTTGTATTTGGCCAATAAAATATTTATTTATTCAAGCTTTGTCATTGATAATTTGCTTATTGTTGTTTAAATTTGTCGTATTTACGTTATTGAACAGAATAAATAATATTTTGAAAGTAGAGTTGCATGCAGTTTTCGATTTGACGCGTGCTGTATTTTATATGGCATATTTGGGATCGAATTTCCTGGCAGACTTGCTAATAAATCCGATGACATAAGCACATTTAGACTTTTATTTAAACAGTTCGGTTGAATGCCGTATGTCGCGAATTTAATAAGCGTCTGTGACTGGTATATGCTGAAACTTAATATAACCGACGATTTTTTTTTTTTGTTTCAATCTTAAACTATTCAGTATTCACCTTCGCTCTAACGCGATGAATCATAAAAATACACCAGAATCTCAACAACTTCCCGTTCTGGGATGTACTGTTTGCCACGTGTCCTCTGTTTTTTTTTGTGCTCTGATTTACCTTAATGAACTTTTTGATTTATTACTACCAGCCATGTGCTCAAATAAAAAATCGTTTGGTAACCTACTGGTTTATTTCATTCAATTTCTTCAATATTTACCTTTTTTAATTCATATACAATGATTATAGTACAAAAAAAACTGAAGTTACTAATTAAATTAACGTAATCATTTCATTGGATTTACTAATTTATTATCGCAATTTGTTATAATTAAAGTAGCCCGGATTTTTTTCATTTTTGCAGTCCTGATTGTCGAAGATTTTCTGAGTATTACAGTCAAAACCGCAGATAAATCGGTTAAACGGTTCCCGAGATATCAATTTTTGGAAATTGCATCAAATATGCAATTTTTTTACAACTTTTACTATAACAAGGTCGTTGATCCTACTACGCTATTCATCATTCATCATTCATTGATAAATTTCCAATAGCTGACAAATTAGTAGCGGCCAATCATACGCCTTTTTTTGACAACTGTCAGTGCAACAATAAAACTTTTGTAAACAAATGAAAATTTTCATAAAACTAATAATTTAACAATTAAATCCCAAAATATATTTAAAATAGTGTGTTTATTTAGGAAATATTAAAAATTAAACTCTTTATAAGCCTTTTTTTAATTTATAAACAAAAAAAGGTCAAAAATTAAGTGCATCTAGTGCTAAATAAGGTTAGAATTAAGACACAGACGTTTACATTGCAGAAATTGCGTTATTTCTTTTAAATACTGAATGAAAATGATATAAAAAATTAGTGAAACGGATAAAGTGAAGTTTATTTTGTTTAACTTAAAAAACTGACTTAAATATAATCAATTTATTAAGCCATAGACACGTTTTTAGTACAGCGTTACATGAATATATCTATAGACGTATATTATGTACATAAAATCTACAGTTAAATCGTTGCAATTTACAATAAAATATAGTGTACAAGTTAATTAGTGCAATATATCTTTAAAACAATGTTAAATTCGTTCATAAATTTAAATCTAGCGCCGTCGAGTTGATTAAATAACTTTACGTATTCTTGGACGTAGATAAGTGTTTTAAGCTGCTATTTTTAGAGATGATGCTCCTGTTATCTCCAACTTTCACGTTAAAGCAAAAAAAAGACCATTTCAATTACAATAACGCGAAAACAATGTACAGACATCGACAAAAATAAGAATTTGAACAGTACAACTCAAAAATTGTGATACGTGTATTATGTGTTGCCTATACGTTCAGTAGCTAATTTTTTTTTTTTAATAATTTTGGACTAATTTAATCTTCGTTAATTAGTATTGATTAAAGCAAAAAATATTCACTTACCGTTTATTATTTTTATTTAGTTAGTTGCAATTTTTGGGGATGAAATGGGGTGAATTAGAATAAAAATCAAAAATAAAATTTTATAGTACAAATTTTATTGTATCGAAGAGATTTCGGAAACAATTTTCATTTTGTTTTCAATAAAAAATAAGTAACAAAAAGGTAAATACATGGAAAAGTGGATCAAATTGGAAATTATCAAGTTTTACATAATATATTTTACATATACATAAATATGATGTATAGAAAAGAGTCAATGTAAGCTCATAATTAATAAGTATTACGTCGTAGTATAATATAATTAACTAGACTTCGTGTCAGTCTATTTAAAAAATGTGTAAAAGAAGTAAATCGACTAAAAAAAGTAGAAAAAATCGAAAGTTAGCTAATAGTCTAGTTCAGAAGTTTAAAAACGTGTTAAATCTTGCTTAAAGGGTTTCGTAAATAACTCGAAAACTAAAAGTGATAGAGCAAATTGATAAAAACGTCTTTAAAGAGAAGGAAATTTTTAAATCCAATGAACGATCACTTGTAATTTTAGGGGCTTAAGCAAGAATGAATATGTTTTTGAGCCTGTGAACTAGAATATAATTGTAAAATTCTAACCAACTAGCAAACAGATACAATACAAGCAGCTCGAACTACAAATTTTGGAGTCTAACTTTAGAATTGACATCATAGAATCAGCCCTAATACACACACACCGAGGGTGCTGACTAGACCACACAATTGTTTATAAAAAATTATAACGGTATTATTATTATTATTTTCATGTTCCTGTATACAAATGGGATTCGTTATTTATTAATATCATTATCGTTATTGTTATTAATTATTAAATATCATTATTAATTATTATTGTTATTACCAAAACTACTGATGAACAAATGAGCACGAAAAATGCTAACTATTGATAAAAACATCACTTTGTCTACGTCATCTGGTTAAGCCAATATTTGATCAGGGTTATAAAAGACCTTATCAGATTTTGGTGGAACGTTTTGGCCATCAACAGTTTAAAAGAATGCCCTTTTTGAACTTGCATTAAGTTATTTCAAAATTATTGTAACAATTCAAAAATATAAAATTCTGAAGCTCTTACCAATAGTTGTGAACAAAAGAAAAACAAGAAATGTTCACTTTTATCCTTACTTATCAATATTTAAAGGCTGCGTAAATATTTAAATCAAATATCACTATTTACTTATTAAAATAAAATTAAAAGTAGATAGACAAAACGTTTCGACCAATGAAACCTGGATCACCTATTGTTCATTTGCATTAATTAATTAATACGTAGATATAATTATTATAAAAGATTCATTCGTTCGTACCATATTATGTCAGTATATCTTTCGTTCGTTATAATATTAGAAAACGAACTTATTTATTATCTTATCATTTCGAGATACTTCTGTTTGTGTTTCGTAAGCATGTCTGTTACGGTGACCAAAGTTTTAACGTTGTTATTAACTTTGGCGACAGCCTGCAACTCTACCAAATGTGCGACACAAATGTGATGCAACGTCGCCAATTCGCGAGCAGTGTCGGTCTTGTTGGTCATCCGAGGTTCCCCGGGATCCGACACGGCCGACAACTGATCCAAAAACACCACCATTCTCTCCTTGTTTTTAAGAATGAACGGATTCACCACCTCCATGTAGGGTTCCTAGAAAAAAAAAACGATTAAAATCGGGTTTACAATGAGTCTAAATTTTTATTACCTTGCCTCCGAATTCTACTAAATTGGCCAAGTTCTGTAGGCATTTGGCGACCATGATGAGACTCCTGGTGGCCGTTGAGCTCGGTTGTTCGCTTACAAGTCCGAATTGTCTGGGGTTAAGTAATGCGGGGCACAGCAATCTCAGGAATATAAATCCAGACACCACCCTCGTTCGAACAAGTCTCTCACCAGGCCATTTGGAGACCACAGCCCTTTGTAAACAGCCGCAGATGTAACGAACAGATCTCGGACATGCGTCCGGAGACAAAAAAATGCTCAGAGTTATCTAAGACACAAAAAAAATTTATTAAAATTACAAAACTTTTGATACGATAAAAGTTTCTTTGTTGTACCTGATCGAGTATTTGTAAGAGGAATTCGGCGTTGTTGCAAGCATCGTCGGGAGAATCCATCTTTGCAGGATTCAATTCGGCACTCTGTTTCGTCTCCAGAAGCCTGAGGACGGTCTCAAGCACCGCCGCTTGCAAAAAACCGCTGCACTCTTCTCTCATGTATAAGTCCATCAGGGTGGTGGAAAGACTTGCAGCTCTGAAGAGGGTGGATGTGTCAGTCTCTCTTGCAACCTATAAAAAAATATTAAAGGTTTTTGTGGAATAACTGGCACAAATTTCTATTCTAACATCTTAATATTAAAATCTAAACGTACCTCTGCCGAATTAAGTTCTTGTAAGAGTTCAGTTTCTCGGCCTTCAGCCCTGAAAACTCTCAACAACGACGTGGCCAGCGGAGCCCTATCGGCATGACATATTTCCGCAAGACATTTAACCGACGTGAGACCAGGCTCTAAGAGCAGCTGTTGCAAAGGGCTGTATTCTTCCGCAGGCATTACCAAATCGTGCAGAAACCTTATTAAACGACAAATTAATTATTGGTACATTTTTAGCAATAAATAACTAAGTAAATAAATACCTTGTGCGTAACCTCAGGGAGCCCCATTCTCCTATCGGTGTTAATCCTGAAAGACCATACCATTCCTCTTTCTCCTCCCCGTTTCCCAACGATTCCAATTCTATGTGAAGTTCCGCAACTTCTGAGTCTTTTCCTCTCTTTCCTTTGTTATGTATCGTCAAAGTTAACGACACAATATCACACGGTACATCACTTAATTAATTAAACAAATATTCAATTAAGTAATTCATTAAAAAATTAAATCAAACTTACTCAAAGACAAATTCTTCGTCCCAAACAGGATCTGGTCCCGATTTGATCCTCGTCTTAGCTATCCTCACTTGATTGTTCATTTGAAGCGTTATGAAAGGCTGTGGCACAAATTTATATGGCAACCGATGAGCGTCTAACACGTGAAGAGTCAAACTACGAAGCTCTCGCAATTTTGGCACCTGAAAAAATCAGACACAATTAACAAACTCAATTTAAATATTAATTAATTAATTGTGTACCTTTGACATGGCTCTACTGAGCTGTGGAATGCACAACGGTTTGAGGGCGGTTATCCACGCTTGGCACTCCTCTGTCGAGGGTGCAGCAAGGTGAGTGACCGTCGCCAAACAGGGCAAAGCCCTCTCGACCAGCTGCAAGCAATGAGGCCTTTCCCATAAACTGTCGTGGACCTACAATTGAAATTAAAAAGAACTTGAGCACCCAAATATTTAAAAAAAAACAAATAACTGATATTGACCTGGTACAAGTACGTGCAAGACAAATCTATAAGGCCCTTGGGTTTTGTACGTTTCGGATTATCGTAAAGGTAAATGTGCGTGTCGGTACCGTCGACCAAAAGGACAAAGTACAACAGTTTCCATTTCTTTCCCACTTTGTCCGACTTCCTGTGCAAGTATCCTTGGTGTTTTATGCCTCTCATACGCTTTAATCCGGCCTGGTCCCTACATTCCCTCAATGTCGCGTATATTTTCTCTGCGGCCGCGTCAGATTTGGTTTTCTGAGTGTCCGGGACCCAGTCTTGTTGTTTCGTACCGTCAACCAACAACTAATAAAACGAAACATTAAACGTAAAACTTGCAATCAAAAAGAATAAGCAACTAACAGGATGTTGTAATGTGTATCCTTCGACGATTTGCTCCTTTCTGTACCTATTTATCACTGCGTCCAAACATTCGAAGACGCGGCCCCCCATGAGATAGCGCACTCCCTTCTTCTCTATCCTAAATCTTTGTATTTGGTTGTTGATGTGAAAGAATAGGGAATAATCGCCGGGAGAATTATCGCTTGGTCTTACCAGAAAACTGCCCGGTCCAGCTAACAACAAAAAAGAGTGCTATTGTTCGATTTCGACTTTTAATAATAAGTATGTTAGTTATAAACCTTTTACTAAAAGATCCACGGCTTCGTTTTTCGTACAATTCGGATGAAACCACGGGAAGACCGTGTTGGGGTCGATGCTGTCGTCCAGGTCTTCCACCAGCTCGGTAAATATCATCCCCTGTTCCCCCGTCCTGTGTGCAGTCACCCACAGCCATCCATCGCCCATATCATTGTGTACAAAAAATATATCACCCTTTTTGAAACTGAGTTCGTCAGTATCAGGCATTTTGGTATATGGTAGAATGGCAACAACTCTCTAAAAAATTATTAGAAATATATATATAACGTTATTATTAATTGGTTTATGAAATAATGGATAATAGTAAATATACAAAAAGTGAAATATTACATTTGTTTGAAATTCAAAGAAACTTTTGTGTTAGGTATAAATACAATACACTTTGGGACTTCCATGTCTTTATTTCAGAATGAATTACAACGTTTTGACTGCTGTAATTTCTCCAGTTACCTGATAAGGATGAGAAGTACTAAAGCAGTCGAAACGTTGTAATTTAACAACAAATAAAAACATGGAAGCCAAAAGTGTACATATAGTATTAAATAAAGAGGATGTGCATAAAAACAACTTGTTTAAAAGTTAATTAATGAAATAAATGACTTACTTTCTTATCATTTACTGGTTCAGGTGGTGGTACAGGATGAACAAGCTTCTCTTTCTTTAGTAAATCACTTGAAACGGTGTAATAACCGACTAGATCACTCAGTGAATCAAACTGTCTTCCACCAATATAAAAATCACCACAAACAGCAGTGATACGGAAATGATTAATTCCAGTCTTTCCAAGATATGATAAGACATAAGAGCCCGGTTTACGGTCACTCTCTCTAACTAAGTAACTGCCCAATATTTTGGCCTCCCAGAGTCTTTCTTCGGCCTGATAGCGGTCCAGTCTGCCATGGTACCACATTGCTTCCGGTGGAGCATGAGGGGCAGAGTTTGCAATATCACAATCGTCGGTTTCTTTTGGTGTTCCTTGTGTTTCTTTGTCGTTACCATCTTCACTTCCTGTACTGGGAGAGCCCAGCTTATCGTTCACGGCATTGCTGTGGCCGTTTCCTGAGCGTATTAAATCCGCCATTTCAATTAAGCGAAAGCACCGTTAATAAAAAATTAATTCGTATTCGTTAAAATTAAATTCCATTGTCTAACTAACTAAATTGACCAGAAAACTCGACTATTGTTTCGCACTTGAACACGTACATTTTCACTTGTTTGCTTCTTAACCTGTTCTGAATGATTAAATATGAACTTGTTTACGTAAAAAATGCACTCACATAACAGAAAACTTGCGATAATTAGAATAAAAAGCACGAATTTTAAGTTTTTTGATAAAATTATCGGAATTATTGACAGCTACCCCCACAGAGCATAAGATTTTGACAAGTATAAATTTTGACCTTGACTGATTGGAATTATCATAGATAAAACGTAATGCGGTAGATTATGCAACTAGTCATGCATCGCAGTTAAACAGGTTGCTTTTATTTTCTTTTAATTTTCAAAACATTTCTTTAACCGAAAACGTTTATTTTAAACTGTTTGTTTACTTTTCGACGATATCTACTATCGTAATCGTTAATTTAATGTCTAAATCATTAACTTTGGTAAAGTATTAAGGAAAATTTACCGCGAATAAACTTAAAACATTTGCAAGAGTATTCTCACTCAGTTTACAGTTCAAATTAGCATTTGTTTTTGTTATTAAACAAAAGAAATGATGTTCTTTTTTTTTTTGACAAATAAAACAAAAGAATTTTTTATTTAGTACATTTATTCAAGGATAATACGATTATACATCCAATAAAAGAAAAACGAAAAGGGAAACACAAAAGAAACGTTATCATTCTCTAACTACAAGTGAAATTCAACTCTCACATTCCACAGAATGTCAGTAATAATAATTGAAGGACCAACCAGTAAATCGTCTGTCCCAGAAAACGAAAAATTATAAAATACATTACTTCAGGGATATTAAACTACAACTATTTTATTTTGTTAACTCAATAAGCATAATTTACTTCATACGCTCTCATCAATTATCTCACTTTGAAACGGCTTCCGTGCCAGTTTGATTATCACCGCCCTCCGTCTTTACCATTTTACCAGTATCACCTAAGACACGAGAAAAAAAGACATCAAAAAGGATTAAAGACAAGAGCAAAAATTAACTTACTTTCAGAATCGGCCTGCTCTCCGCCCGAACGACGACGCTTTCTCGCAGACCTATCTCGACGGAATACTTTCTGTTGGGCGGGCAGTGGATCCATCCCTAACACCTATGACAATAATAAAAGTTAATATCTAATCATATTATTATTTGTTTTTAAAATATGTCGTACTTTGTATATCTGCCTGTAGGCAATGAGTCTCAGGGCATATTGGGCGGAACACGTGAGATCCTCCCTCTGTTGGGCAGTCAAGTAGGCCACGGCGTCCGGATTATCCTTTTCGCAGGGATCTCCCAATCCGGGACCTCCAGGTAGCAGTATACCGCCGGCCACCGCCTCCATAACTCTCCTCAACGCGTCTCCGGGCGACAACTGAATACCTCCAGGCACTGACGAAATCACCTTCTCAGCCAACAGTTCCATTCCCTGAAAACAAAAGAATGATAAAACTAAATGTTATAACAATAGGAGACACGACGAAAGTTGAAACAAAAACGAAACTAAAATTAACAAAAGTTGTACGTACCCAGGATGTCAAAGGGGACCATGTAGGTACTCTGTGACACAAGTCTCTCAGTATCCGTATTATAATGACGCACGAGTGAAGACCCAGAGCCCTAGCCTGCAAACGCAACAACGTTATTTTAAATAAAAAAGCATTTCAATTAAAAAGAGGATCTCTCGGTGAATTCTCTTTAAAAATATACATACGATCGCATGTCAAATAAACGGAATAGTCCTAAAGGACCTGATCGATGTGAACTTATCTGCATCGTTATTGTTTCTTTTTTTTTATTAATCATAAATTCATTAATTTTGACTTTTATCAAGTAGGAAAATTTAAAAACTAATTATGGTGTTCGTATTTCCAAAAACAAAAGAAAAAAACAAATTCAAACGTGATAAAAATCACATCCTCAGATATTTTGTAATGTTAGGAAAATAGGCAAATAAATATACAATACAATAAACATACAGAGTGGCTTGTTTCGAAGTAACAGTAATTTTTTTTGACAAAAACAAAAGCAGCAATTTTTAGTATTCTGCGTCGAAAGTGTACCCACTCTGTATTTACGAAACAAAAAATGTAAAATAGAACAAAAAAAAAAGACGGTGTGTGACAGTAATAATTAAGAACCGCGCCACGCGTAAAAGAGTAAGTCGCGAGCACTCGTCTCGTGCGACGCTCAAGTCTCGCAGATATAATAACAACAATAATAATAATAATAATGATAATAGTGGATGTGATAGAGCTCGCGCGGCCGCGCGGTGTGAGAATATAAGCACAAACCTGGAACCATTTGGTATGTCTGAGGGCTGCCAGCGCCTGGAGACACTTGCCACGTGCCAGTACGTCCCGGTCCGACCCGCCGCTCGCAGCTTCTAGACACAAGAAAGGGTGTTTGACCATCGCGCTCACCGCAGCTGCTCGCCACCGCCCCCCACGATGGGGGGGAGGAGGCCCGCAGCACGCGCGGCGGCCGGTTGGTCAAAAATCCTTAATCCCACACCACCTAAAATCAGCTCTTTTACAAGCATAACAAACAGCACAGTACAATTTTTTTATCATATTTTTTTTTTTTTTGATAAGTATTGGACCCAAAACCACGGTCTGGTTTTTTTGTTTTTTTTTTTTTTATATATTTATATAAAATCAATTGTTGTGGTTCTCTTTTTTTTTCTATTGGGTACAATCGACCATATTTTTTTTTTTTAATTATTAATATTTAATAGATCGACGCAAAAAAATTGGGGCTTCCACTTATAAATTAAAAATTTCAAAGAGGAAAAGCCCCAAGTATGCGTGCGCATTTAACTAAATTCAGTTAAATGCACGCATAAAAAAAGACAAATGCAGCAAACCTATCGTTAAGAAAAACAAATTAGAAAGAAAAGCTTATGTGCATTTGTCTTTGAAAGACAAAAGAATTGTTAAAAGGCGATGCAAAATTGATTGTTTAACAAATGAAACGTCATACGCAATAATAAACAATCGATCAATTTTGCATCGCATACAAAATCAAACCGTTTTCGAAAATAAAAGAGCATAACCATCATCATCATCCATGGAATGAATACGACATAGTTAAACAAACGGCAATTAATTAAATTAATAATCAAAACGAAAATATTGTGTATAGTTGTTACCAGACTTCAGAGTTGATCTGAAAAAGTCCAATATTTATTAGGATCAAGGTTTAAGCTGCAAAAAAGTCGCTCTGCACGACGAGACTCATACTGCCCCGGTCCACCTCCATCATCACCATAAAAAAATGTACTTACAGTAAAATATTATACGAATAATAATGTAAAATCCTTAAAAAAATTATCATGTTATTATTATTTACTCAATAGAAAAATGTAAAAACCTAGCAAGAGCAGGAATATAAGAATAAAAAAGGAAATAAAAACAGCTTAAACCCTGCACTTTATAAAGTACTGTACTACTCACTACTAAACTGTGTGTTGGGCAGAAACATTTTCAATCCAAAACATTTATGAATACAGAAAACACAAACAAAAAAAATTTCAAACAATTATTTTTTGTTCACTTGCCGTCCAAAATTTAATTGTTGGTAGTAATCGTGCCCAACACTACGATCAATTAAAAACAAAAGTAGGTGTCATAATATCGCGTCGCACGCCACGCGCGCGCATCGATGACCTTTTTTTTTAATCGGGATCGCGACAGATACGAAAACCACCGGACGCCGCGACGAGGCGCCTTCTTACCTTGTTCCCGCATAATGGGGCTGGTCAGTTGGACGAGCACCGTCAGTCCATCCCCGGTCACCGTTAGACCCGCGTCGGGGGCGTTAATCGTCACGTTGTACGAAAACTCGGTGGCTACTTGTTTGAGTGCGGCCGGCAACAGCTCCACCACCTTCCTCAGCAACGTCAGCGTCGGTTTCTCGGCGCATAAGACGACCAATTCCACGTTAGAGTCGCCTCTAAGCAAAAGACCTTTGGCGAGGTGTCCCACGCGCATCACCCCCTTGAGAATCCTGTTCGCGTCGCGATCTTGCTGAAACGAGAATCTAAACAAACAAACAATTAATTTATTGTCTGTTATAGTGTTTGTTTTGGCTTACAATTGATTGTCTCTGCCGTCTTCTTTCTGTTCTTGAATGACGCTGGGGCCGATTTTGTCCGCTTCCGGTTTGACTTCGGCTTTTACGGCCGCCGGTGTAGTGGGGGATGTTCCTGTAGCGGGTTGTTGTTGACCGTTTTGGTTCTCTTTCGTGGTGTCGGCCAGTTGATCCGAGACGATCTTGAGTGCGCGCTCTGTGTGAGACACGATCCTCTGTATAGATTGCAATTCCTCCTCTTTCGGATAAATCTCCGAATGGCGGGCCATCACGTGACGATCGTCGCTCGATTCAGCGCGACGTGCCATTGGCGGTCCCTGGAAGTACTACAAAAAAATAAATAACGTTCGTTTTTTTTTTTTCTTGTTCTCGTCCGGCTCTGGAAAATTGTTTATTTACGTTTTGACTTACGGGAAGAGGCGCGCTGCCCGGGAACGGCGGTCTTGGTCTCGGAAACGGTCCCATGTTGCCCCTTCGGCACCATTCCATGTAATCTTCTTCGTATCTGCGACGTTCCTCCCAGTACATCCGTTCCTCTTCGTCTTCAGCGGCCATGTGTCTACGTTGCCAGTATTCTTCTCTTAAGGCCTACAAAAAAACAAAATATTTTTTTAAGCAAAACTAGAGTAAACAACAGAAAACATTAATTTCACTTTATCTATATACAAATTCATTAAAATAGTGTAAGAGCTAGCAAAATTCGTCACTGCTATAGCGCAATTCGATGTGAAGTAACTCTCTAAACAGTATGCTTTTCGATGGTACTAAAATTTCGAAAATCATGGTCTTTGTTTAACGAAAGGAACTACCATCGATCAATTGAATTAATATTAATTAAATTAAATAAACTTACGGCACGTCTCATTTTCTCCTCCTGTATCTTCCTCTGGCGTATGGACGGTTTAACATCGACAATCAGGTCCGGATTTACTTTCTTTTTGTATTGCAAACGATGACGACGGCCCTTCATGTGCATCTCCTTGGCGTTGGGATCGTTGAAACGACATTCGCACAGCTTACAATTGAAACTAATTATCTGTAACAAAAAAAAAAAGCAACAATTTAGTTTAAATTAAGTATTTCAGTTGCGAAGCAATATCACCTTTCCATCATCGCTCTTAATTTCCTCGATATAATCCTGACCAACGGGTTGTATATCGGGTTCATTGGAGCCCGCAGAATCGTCTGCAAGTTGAGCGTCCTCCTCTTTGCTCTCGCCGTTATTCATACCGAGGCCGCCCCCCTGGACGAAATTAATTTTAGCGGTGCCAGTGGTAGTTTTACGAGGTCCCCCTATCACTTCCGGCTCCTGTGGCGGAATCGGCTTGCCCAATTTCGTGTGAAGTAAGACAACTTTTTGGTGTTTCGCCCCCCGTATATGAGCAGCATAAGCGTCGTTACCTGTACAGAAACGTTTAATTTAATTGACATTCACGTCATTCTCATTAAACAATTAATTAGAAAAAACGTGTACAACTTTTACTATTGATAATACGTAATTGTTATCATTATCAGTAAAAAAAAAAAGTAAAAGTTCAGTATTTTAGCAAGGTGTCTGAACATAATCAACAAAAAAGTCGATTCTGTAATTCTCCTTGCAAAGTAGTTGATAAATAATTGTTTTTTTGATCTCACCTGTACAGGTGACATCGCACAATTGACAACGTAAAGAGTTCCCAGCACGATTTTGATTAGTGACCGCGGCAGATGCCGCCATTTTGGTTGCAGCCTCGCGTTTCTTATGCTTCTGTCCTTCCAAATGTTCCCTGTACGTTTGGGGTCCAGCACAACTGCAAAAACATTAAATAAACAACCAAATTTTCGCGATGATATAGGTAATAATTTACCTAATTTTGCAAACTTCGCAATAGTGCAGTTGCTGTGGCTTCGGAGGCGCTTTGGCGCGCATGTTCTTGGCACCTATGCCCTTTTTGTATCCTTGCCATCCGCCGGGTTTCTGTTGTGCTGCATTGCCTGACTGCTGCGCCACATACATCGTGGCCGCAGAGTACAGGGCTGCGTCGTATCCGGAGTACGTGGTGTTAGAATTTGCTTCTGAAATTAAAAAATTAAATTAGTATCTTGTACGGGGTTTTCCAGAGATCAGATTGTGCCTAAACAAGTTCAATAAGAATTAATAGCCGAACTGTTCATCCTAGACAAGGAGAAAGGTGCTATTAAATTTAAATTACAATATATCAAATAGATTAGTGTGGCTTGCTAACATTTTGGGACATTTCAAATGTTTTGGGGGCATTTTCGAACACTCTGGAACATTCTAGACTATTCTGGAAGTTGAATAAGTAATAAATAAACTTACGCGTGGTACGTTTAGCTTGTGTAGCTGGCTGGGCAGCTACGGTGGTCTGGACAGCAGCTGGCTGAGCGTAAGTGGCCTGATAGACTGTCGCGTTGGCCTGGTAGGTGGCACTGTATTGTGTAGGTTTAGCTGCAGCTACAGTCTAAATAAACGAGAACAATGGCAAACTTGCAAAAAATAAGCAATTAAATGGGCAACAACTTACTGCTTGACTTTGGGGTTGTGCAGTAGCGGCAGCTCTTTGAGTGTACGAAGTAGCGTAGGTTGCAGGCTTAGCAGCCGCTGAAGTTTGATCGTATCCAGAAGTGTATCCGGCTGCAGCAGCGGTTTGCCCAGTGGCGGCTTGCTGATAGTAGGTTTTGCTAGCGTCAGCGTACCCTGTAGTAGCTGCGGCCCGACCGTATCCGTACTCGTATGCAGGGGTGGTTCCAGTTCCCACCGCTGCATACGTGGCTGCAGGTGTAGCAGCGGCTGCCTGATAGGCAGTATCGTAACCTGCTGCTCTCTGCGTTCCGTAAGTAGCGGCAGCTGCTGAAACCGGCGCAGCTACTGCATAACCCGCTTGGCCAGCTTGGTATGCCGCTCCCGTTGCCGCAGCCGCGCTGAAAATATCATCAATCACGCGGTTACTAGTAACATTTCTTCAGTTTTAACTAAATCGAAAACGACAAGTTGTTACATCAACGTAAAACAGGATTTGCAAATTTTAATCGGATTTTGATTGGAAATTATTGTAAATTCATATACGATAGCGACATCCAACTAAACGGCCAGTTAAAGTATTGATCCAATATGCCGGCGCCATTAATTCAAGGACGCCGGTCATACAATCAAACACAAAACCACAAAATAAAAACCCATTATCCTACTAATATTTACCTTGTACCCTCAACCCTTTCGTTCTGGCACGACTTAAGATACACTTGGTACTCACCTATACTGTGTTCCACCATGCGTAAAACCGAAATAATTATTTGTGGCCATAATTATAACAAGCACACGTTCATTGACAGGCCATGTAGATCACAACTTCACAACTACAGCAGCGCCAACTTTACGGTTATTTCAGGGAACACACAACCGGAAACCTAATTCGAAATTTCACGAAATTATTATTTTTTTGTGCAATATACTTTGTATCTTAAAAACAATAATTTCAACGAAATCGCGTTTCCTAATGAATTTACCAGACTTTAACTGTACGATTGAATACTGCTTTACTAAGTTATATTGCAGTTTTCAAACTATACAGCAGGTGGCACTATAAAACCACGCATTAGGAGTTGGGAGTGGAGACACAAGACTTGAGATTATCTATGGTTGTTCGTTGGTTAACCTAAAAGAAAGTAATTTGTCAAGAATTCGTACATAACCTCAATTTTCCCGTAAATTTTTTAAAAAATGACTTTTAAGCACATTTGAAACTAAAAACGAAAGAGTGAAGCAATAACAAGTCTATAATATAGTGTTTGATGAATGTTTAGCTAGAAATTAATCGTCGTGAAGGCCATGGTAACCTTAACTCTGAAGTGTACGTATATTTATTTAACTATATAATTTTCGGTTTTAGTCTGCGATATTCAACTTCCAAAGTCTTTTAACAGTTATTTTGTTGTTAATATGCACGTGTGCTTATTTTCGATCCTTGTTTCCTTCAATAATGGACCGCAACAAAAAGGGGTATGTCTTTGTATTGTTTTGTATTTATTTCAGATTAAAACAACTTCTTTACAGTATAATGGGGACGTTTTGGAAATGTGCAAGAATAGGTGAAAGAAAATCACCTTGGGTGGCTGTCTGCTGTCTTATAATGGGATTTTCTATATTGTTTTTATCTTAATTTTTATAAATAACGTTAAAATAAAGAGATGTATATTTTGAGTGACGCACTTTTCTTATTATGATAAAGCAAAGAGAAAAAGTATTGATAAAAGTGATTTTTTTTGTTGTTTTTCATTAAACAGAGTTGACCTGTCATGTTAAAATGTTTCAAAACTGAGTTTAAAAAGAGCGGTGTGTTGTTAAACGTGTGGAGGCAGTTAAAATGGTGAATAAGTAAGTAATTACATGAAAAATAATTAATAGTTTTAGTAAAACAATTTTCGTTTCAACGAAATTTAAATTTTTTGGTTATGTTTAATCGCCCCCTCCTATCTAACCTAAAAATAGACGTTTTGAATAAACGTCAAAACATTTCTTTAATTGTTTTCAAGTTATTTTTCCATTAAAATTCGAACTGTTTTAGTAACTAACATCAATTTAAACAAGAAATAGAGTGCTTGATTCTTTAGAATTAATTACCAAACATTAATAGAACCTGATGTGATGCTTGTGCTATTTAAGTGTTTCTTGTGTAAACAAAGATGAAATAATAGTTTTATTAGTTGAAGAGATAGTGCAATCAATTGGAATATGTTAATATAGTATTCCCCATTTACACTTTAGAACCACTGGTTATGGCTGATAGTGACTGCATTAGTGAAACTGCAAGTTCTGCTTGTGACGAAGAAAGAATCAGGAGATTATTTCAAGCATGTGATACCAACGGCGATGGCTTTATAGACAGGTAAAATCAGTTAAAGCAACAACCTATTGGCACCATTAAGTCTTATGATGTTTTAGTCATGATCTTTTCTCCATATGCAAAGAACTCAACTTAGAAGACTCAATTGGGGAGCTTATGCAACAATTAGGGGCTGATGCACAAGGCAGGATATCTTATGAACAATTTTTAAGAAGTAGACTTGCATTGAGACCTGAAATTGATGCTTTGAAACATTCAAAACACGACGTTTCCAGTGATAATAGTCAGGGTAAGTTAAAAATTTATAATTATGTATTTCATTTTGATTAATTTTTATATATGCAGGAAAACTAGATCAGTGGGAATGGGACTCTGGTGCTAGAGATATGAGCCCTATACCAAAGTCTCTTGTTCAAAAGGTCGGAATGTATACAGAAGAAGATTTAAAGGTATCAACTTACAATTTATAATAATGGCAATTTTTTGAAATATTAATTGTTTAATTATATTAGATTCAGATTGAGAAAAGTACAGTGGAGCAGGCACAAAGGTATGAAGAGCGTTTAACAGAATTGCATTCTGTTATAGCAGAATTGACCAAGAAATTGCACCAACAAAGGGCAATGGCGATAGCAGAGGAAGATGAAGCTTCAGGTACAAAAACTTATTTAATTAATCGACGCTTATTTTTACTCGTTTATTTTTAAGAAGTTTGTACGAGTGCCTTTGATGATTCAGCGACGTGTGCTTTAGAAATAAGTGAAATGGACCCTCCAGAGAACGGAAACGGCTCAGATTCAGACAACAAAGTGAGTCAAAAAACGTCACCGCTTGTTTAATAAAAAATTTGCGTTTTGTTTTTAAGATTCCAGAAATCTCAGTCGAACAGCCGCATTCAAAATTGAGCCCCGACAAGAACTCGAACGTCGTGGACTCTTTAAAGTCCGAAATCGCGAACTTAAAGTCCCAACTTTCGGACGCTCAAACGAAAGTACAAGAATACGAAAAGCAGGAGAAAGAGAACAACAAAAGGGAAATGCTGAAGACGATAACCAAGAGGCTTCTCGAGACCGACATGGACGATTTGGAGCCGAAAGTCTACGCTGAAGAAAAAGCGGACATTAAATACGGTAACGTTGTCTCCATAAACAGAACTAGCACTTCCAAGACGCCGATGACTAAAGTTGCGGAACGGGTCAAATTGAGACGAGCGACTGATTTGCGAAGAGAAATCAACCCCAACGACTTGGCAAACAGCGAATTACCAACTGCGGTTGCAGAGCACATTGTAGGTGACATTTTGTGCCAGTGCGATCCTAGCAACGAAAGACACAACGGAGCAATCGAGATGAAGAGGGTGATATCGAAATTGGAACACGTAAAATCGCAAAATTTGCTCTTGGAATTAACTTTGAATGAAACGAAAGCGAGTTGTGACAGGTATTTAATTATCAAAAATTATCTTATTTTGCCAATTAACGTCCTAATTAATTACAGGCTAGCGCTTTTGTGTGGTAAATACGAATCCAACGCAATAGCTTTACATTTAGCCCTCGCCGTAGCCGATAGAACAATAGAAGCCTACGACGTCCTCTTAGCTTTGCTAGAAACTGAGATAGCTTTAAATGAAAGTATACCAGAGACTTTTGAAAACAGAATGGCCGCAGAAAGTATCGCTTTGCAGCTCCTAAAGTATTTGGACGAATACAAATCGACAGACGCATTTTTTTCGTCGTGGCAACGCCATCGTTTTCAAACGTCCAGCAACGAATGGTAAAGTTAATTGCATTAATTTTTTGTTTGCTAAAACTCCAATTTGTTAATTTTCTTAATCAGCGACGACCAGTGGACTTCAGAACACGAAAACAGGCTCAGGGAACACGTGTCTCGGTTAAAAGCTGAAAGAAGCAACATCCAAGGGACTTGCGTGTCCCTTGAATCGCCCCATCTTGATCCAGTTTCTACAAAGTCAGCATCCACCCAAGAAAACAGGAAGATGGACCTGGAAATGGCAGTTCTAATGCAAGTAAGTAGAAATGAAAAGTTAATTTTTTGAAAAATAGAAATATATTCCTCATTCTAATATCTTTAGGAATTAATGAGCCTAAGAGAAGACCGTGCAGAATTAATAGCGAAACTGTTCACCCTAGACAAGGAGAAGGGTGCTATTGAATTGAAATTAAAATATGTCGAAGGACAGCATAAAGCTCAATCGGCTACCCTGAAAAACGTACAGGGACAGCTGAGGGACACCGAGAACCTCTTGGCGGCTGCTACGCAAACCAAGGTTTGAGAACCGTTTGAAATTTGAGAAAATAGAATTTATTTTGATTTTTTTTGTTAGGAAAGGAATTATTTAGATAAGGAACATACTGAAGGGGTGGAAATGGAACTTATGCAGACTTTGGCAAGGGAGGCAAGACTAAAATTGAGATTGCAGGAACTGATAGCGATTTTGGAACAGGTAACTAAAAATACGGACGCTAGATTGCTTGAAGGAAGAGAAATGGTTCAGGATTTAAATCAAACAAACAGGTCAGTGTGATTTCGCTAACATTTTGGGGCATTTGCAAACATTCTACGTTATTCTGGAGTCTAAATTAAATCTTTTTTTAGTATTTTATCGGAAACTGTCGATAGAAATCATCGTCGATATCAGGCACGTTTAAAAAAAATGGAACAGCAATTGGTTTTAATGACTGAACAGCATAATTTGCAGGTAGATTTTAGATATCATTTTATTTTATTTTTACATCAAGAAAAAATTTCAGGTCAAAGCCCTACAGTCTCGTATAACAGCTCTAGAAACGCCTCCAACTAATAGTTCAGAAAATTCAGTGAATTCCCTAAATACCTAATTAGTTTCGTTACTTATAATTAAAATTAAAACACAATATTATGTATATGTATGAAATAAACAATGACAATTATCGCTTAATTTAATTAAGTGGTTTTATTAGTCTCCAAGTAAACTATTTTAGCTTTATAAAGAAAAAACAGCGTTTTATTTTTTAAGCTTATTAGTTACTATACAATTGCAAATTTATATTATTATAATTTATTATATTAATATTCAGCAAATACAAGTTAGTAAATCTTATAATTAACGATAAGTATAAATTAATTTACCTAAAAATAAATACATTATTTTATAGATACGAAAAAGTTTTATTAACATTTAATAAATGTTTGGTTTCTTGTTTATTGCACTGTTTTATATCAGTATTTCTAACTATTTCCATTAATTTGTGCTAAATTTTAATGTTAAAATTAACTTAAAAGAACATTTTTAGAAAATAGAAATAGTGCTTCAAATATTTAAATATCGCGCGCTAATTTACGCTTATCGTGCGCTCTATTGTCAATCCTGTGAAACTGTAACCTAACCTAACAATTTGTGTTGTTGAATTTCAATTTATTTAAAAGAAAATAAGCTAAAATCCAAAATTTTGGATATTTAAAAGTGCATAGGCTACTGAAAGTAAATAAATTTGGTTAAAAATACGGTTTAACCATAATAAAAAAAGGTTAGTGCAACATAACCTCTTCAGCGTATCAATTCAAAACCAGTAAGTTTTCAATTGTTTTTGGCGTTTTTAAACAAATTTTCGACGTTGGACCTCGTATTTAAAATGTTGGGACTCACAAGATATGCCCGTTTAGTGTACCTTCCAAAATTATGTAGATGTTTAAGCGCTACTCAAACACAAAATGCGGCATTTAACCGTGTCTTAAATAACTCAAAAGGTACGTAAAAATTGTTATTAATTACTACTTTAATGAACTCATTAACTGTCATTGTTTTTTAGTTCTTGTCAATACCAATTCATTGAGACTATACACAGCTCAAACAGAAGCTGTCGGAAACAATCAAACTCAACCCAAAGACACTGAAAAACCAATTGGTAAGCGATTTATTATTGATTATATTTTATCATTTAACAAGTTTAATTGTAGGTAGTGCCAGCAAACATGAATTTCAAGCAGAAACAAAAATGTTATTGGATATTGTTGCAAGAAGCTTATATTCAGAGAAAGAAGTATTCCTTAGGGAACTAATTTCGAACGCTAGCGACGCCCTAGAGAAATTTAGATACAATTTATTTGCAAATGCAGGCAAAGAACAAATACTTGAGCCTGATAGGCCACTGGAAATTCATATAAAAACGGACAAACAAAACAGAACGCTTACTATACAGGTAAACTAGGACTTTATAATACTTAATTTGCTCTACTATCTTGTAAACCGTAGGATACAGGCATTGGAATGACCAGAGAGGCTTTAATATCCAACTTGGGCATCATTGCTAGGTCAGGTTCAAAGGTAAACTCATTTTTTATTTAGCTTTTTTAACTTATTTTTTGTATTTAGTTTTCTTTGTTTTTCGTTGTTTATTTTATTTTGTTTTTTCTTTTTTATTTTGTTGCTTCTTTTTGTTTTTCATTTTCTTTGTTTTTCGTTGTTAATTTTATTTTGCTTTTGTTTTTTGTTTCGTTGTTTGTGTAGTATTTATTTTTATATTTTTTTTTTAATCAATTAATTAATTGTGTCTATTTCAAAGGCGTTCCTGGAAGAAGTCCAGAGCAAATCCTCTTCGCCCGAAAATGCTAGCAGAATAATTGGTCAATTTGGTGTTGGTTTTTACAGTGCTTTCATGGTGGCAGACAAGGTGGACGTTTATACCAAAGCAGCGACTTCAAAGGACGGCTACAAGTGGAGTTCGGACGGGTACACGACAGTTTAAAAACCATTTATATATATTTTATGGTCTATAATTAATAACGTAGGTCTGGAAGTTACGAAGTACAGCCTGTTGAAGGCGTCAATTATGGAACAAAAATAGTAATCACTCTTAAACCCGAAAGTAGGGAGTACGCCGACGAAGAAGTTGTTAAAAAAGTTATTCAGAAATACAGCAACTTTGTGGGACATCCAATTCATTTAAATGGAACCGTTGTAAACACCGTTGAACCTATTTGGTTAAAAGACCCGAAAAGTGTTACTAAACAACAGCACCATGAGTTTTACAGATATATAAGCAATAGCTACGATTTACCCAGGTTTGTCCTACACTATAACGCTGACGTTCCCCTGTCCATTCACGCTCTCCTGTATTTCCCCGAAGGAAAACCAGGTAAATTATTTAAACTTTACAAATAACTTAATAAAAATTTCTTTTTTTTAATATGTGCAGGCCTTTTCGAAATGTCCCGAGAAACGCATTCGGGAGTCGCGTTGTATACCCGAAAGATCCTAATAAAAAGCCAAACGGATAACATTGTACCCAAGTGGCTACGATTTTTGAAAGGCGTCGTCGATTCAGAAGATTTACCCCTGAATCTTAGCAGGGAGCTTCTTCAAAACAGCGCGCTTATTAAGTAATTAATTCAATCGACGAAAAAATTGTTTCTATAATTCATGTTTAATTATTTAGCAAACTAAGAGACGTCTTGACGGGCCGAGTTATTAAATTCCTTCAGGAACAATCGAAGAAAGCAACCGACGAGTATCTCAAATTTTACGTTGACTATGGTATATTTTTAAAAGAGGGGATCATAACGAACCAAAATCAGATAGAAAAGGTTTAAAAAAACGGTTATTTATTGAATTGAACTTAATTAAAATTGGCTTGTATTATAGGAAGAAATTGCAAAGCTGCTACGTTTCGAATCTTCCCACAAAGATGCTAACGTTAAAGTTGGATTTGAAGATTACATTTCTGGTATTAAGGAATCACAAAAGATTATCTATTATCTAGCCGCCCCCAGGTAAACAAATTTATTAATTTCGTACATAATTTAAATTTTTTTGTACGATATTTAAGTCGAGCATTGGCAGAATCGTCTCCGTATTACGAGTCTTTGAAGCAGAAGCATTACGAGGTTCTTTTCTGTTACGAACCTTATGACGAATTAGTTCTGATGCAGTTGCAACAGTTCAAAGGTTACAGGCTCGTTTCGGTCGAAAAAGATATGAGAGACGACAAAGCAGCAAGCGATTTGACCAATTTGGGTAAAAGAATCTATCCAAAATTATATAACGCCTCGAAAATGTTTTTTCTTTAGGCGAAGACAGTTTAAGAAGAAGTGAAATAAATGATCTGACAGTTTGGCTTAAGGATGTGTTAAAAGACAAGGCGGCGAACGTTAGCGCCACCACTAGACTTGAAAGCCACCCCTGTGTAATTACAGTGGAAGAAATGGCTGCTGCAAGACATTTCATCAAAACCCAAAGCCATCAAATGGACGAACAAAGAAGGTTTGCGTTGCTACAACCTCAGCTAGAAATAAACCCTAAGTAAAAAACACTTTTTTGTTTCTTACATATTAAATAATCAAAATTGTATTATTTTAGACATTCATTAATTAAGAAATTGCATCAATTAATGAAAGATGATCCTACATTAGGTGAGTTGCTGGCGAAACAGGTGAGTTGTAGGTGACTATTTGTTACGGAGTGTTTGAGAAAATATTATTTTTTAGCTTTTTGCTAACGCCATGGTCGGGGCTGGTTTGGTAGACGACCCCCGAATGTTATTGACTTCTATTAATGAACTTCTTGAACGAGCACTCGCGAAATGATAAACTTAAAAGTTTAATTGTACCGGGAAAGTCTGTGATTTTTTTTGTAATGATAATAGAAACATTTGTTTTGAGTCGCAGTTTTTTATTATTTTTTTTTTAAGATCACTCAGTTTTGCGTCGATTAAATAACAAATACTTTTGATTGGGTATAAAACATAAATATATTCAAAACGTTAGAACACATATAACACTATTCTAATTTACGTATACTATTTTAAAAAATATCACTGACACTTTCATTGTCTTCATCTTGTCCACTTCCTTCGTCTCTTTCTTCTATTTCTTCGTCGGTATCATCGGGTGGTAATTCGTCGTCTAGTTCGTTTTTCGATCTGCTACTTCCTTCACTAGTTACCGAACTTTGAGTTAGAATGTCTTCACCATGTAGATCCCTGTTCTTCAAAGTCCCCATCCAGAAAGCAGACGAACAATTATTCGCTACCAGAGCAGCTTTAACCCTCACCAACAGACATTCGAGAGTGAGTCTAAATTGGGGCACGTAAGCTATCAAACTCAAGTCTTTGGCAACTTTCGAGGTGCAGCAGAGGTGATGTATGAATCTCGTGCTCCTCTGGATGATCTTGAATATTTCGAGAACGTCGTCAGGCTTCGATCGAAGCATTATTTCTAGGATGGGGATTCCGTGCGATAAGAAAACTTTTAAAATTGCTATCGACTTTTTCAGAAAGACGTTCAGATTTGTTTTATTTTCATGATACTTGGCAATGGTGATGAGGCCTTGCATTGTGATAGCTGCGTTTTTCCACAGGGCCAAGTGTTCGTTGTTTGTGAGGGAAACCACTTCACCCTTGACGCCTTCCAATAGAGCGTGGCTGACGCCCCGAAAGAGAACGTGAAAATTCCCTTTGTCGATGGTTTGCAGTTTGGGAAGGTGGTCATTTTTGCTTACGAGTTTGGCGACTTCTTCTTCTAAAGACACAACAAAAACACAGAGCATTTCGACAGACAGGCCGTCTAAATAATTCGTGACTAGGGTGTCTATGTGAGCATTTGCTATGGCACCTGTTTCTTTGATTCCATTCAAGGAATACCATTTCTTTATCAAAAGTTTTTCGCATACCAAGGCGATTTTCTTTTTAATATCGTTGTCTGGATTTATGTTGTATAGGGCTTTTAAAATCGCCACCAAATGTGTCCCGGAAGAAAGGCAGAGGCACAGTTTGGAGAGTTTTGCAAAAGTTCTGCTTAATTCTATAGCTTTCTCATCGTTAGTGGAGGCGGGCGAATCTTTTTGCAGTGATTTAAGAAAATTGTTCAACAAGTTACTGTTCTTTGCATTTTGGAACCCGGGCCAGTTCAGTAACGTCGATACAAGTTCGATAACGTTTCCAAAAGACGAACGTAGATCTTTCATAGTTGACGAAAACAAGTCAGGCGAATCGATAACGTTATCGGATTGTTCAATGGCTTGGGCTAAGGCAGTGCATATTGCTTTAAAGTTTCTCATTATATTCGGAAGAATGTGGATACAATCTGTTATATAGTTTTCAACAGATACTACTTTGAAATGCGACAAGTCTGATATACTTTGCTTAGTTAGTGCAGTAGATTTTTCTACAACGTCTTTTATTAAAAAGTTGAACTGTTTGATGTTGAGAGTAGGTTGTTGCGTGAGAGGTTGTGTGCTAGAGGTGTTGAACTCTTCAAATTTCAAGGAGTACCTTAAAGGTAATATTGCGTCAGTGTCTAATTCTCTAAAGTTAATTTTGTATGTTTTTGATTTCAGGGGAGACGATTTGTTTGGTTTGTTTGATTTAGAACTTTGTGTGGCAACAGACACGGATGTGTCGTTGAGGTTTTGGGTTGTGGGTGATGTTTTGCGTTTCTTTTTTGGTGGCTGTTTAACCTTCTCGTTCTTCTGAGTTGATTTTTCGTTCTCTCTCAACGAATCAAAGTAACTTTTGGGTAAAGTGTGTTCGGGAACTATCATTAAACATTCGCGCAACTTTTCCTCTAGTTCTATGATGTGATTGATTCGATCCAAGACCCTGTATCGTATTTGTCTGCTTTTTTGTTTAATAAAAGCGCTGACCAATTCCCTGAACCAATTGATGCAATGGAACAAACAGTCGATTATCTGTTTGATTTGATGAGTATCGAAATCGTCTATCTTCTCTACAATAGGCATCACCACCCCACACCCTAATAGAGCATCGATCGCTGTTAGATCATGTTCGTGAAGCAGTCGTACTAGTCTAAAAAGAGGCGACAAAGTCATAATTGACGTCGTTTCTGTATGATTCATGGTCAATTCCGCTATGTTTACACCGATGGGGCTGTACACTTCGTCTGATTCGTTTAAAAAATATTGCATTGAAAATTTTATGTCGTTAAGGGGATCGGGGGTTACATCTGTTACATACATTTTACGGAAATCGTTTGTCATCGATTCAAATAGCCATCCTAAGAAGTGCTTGTCTAAATTCGAAGTGGTCATCAAAAGTAGAGTTAATTGGTCGTAAAAGAGTCCCAAATATTCCGGATTGTTTAACGTGTTTGTGTTCGTTAGTTGCAGTAGTTGCGCCGCTTCTCGGGAAATTCCCGCGGGTAAAGCCGATACATTGAGAGGATTTTCGTTTTCAGTAATACTAACGTCGGATTGGTCTCCTTCGGATATTTCTGCGATATGTTTTATCATCATTATGGCCGAAACGATGCCGTGATACTTGTTTCTTTTCTGGTTGCTGGATAATCTCTTACGCACTAACATGTGCAATTCGTCTTTGAATCCTGTGGCTGAATTATTCGCCTTTTCCCTGCAGGTTAGACCACATAACAGGTCGAAAAGTTTGCTCACGTCTTTCAATTCGAAGAAATCGAGAAGTTCCAGTAGACCCATCAATTGTAACGTGTGTTCTTCTAAAAGGGATTTGTTTTGGGAAAAGGACAATAGAATATTTAGTACGTTGGACGCGTATTTTTGGCCGTCTGTTCCTGCCAAGACGATCAGGTTGTTGATTATGTCTGTTCTCTGAACTCTGTCGATGTACTTGTGATTAAACAATAAATTGTACAAGGTCTCCGAAAAAGTTTGTAACGACTCGTCTCTTTGATGTTGGAGTAAATTTGACGCGATGTCTAAAATGGTATCGAAAAGTTTTTTTATTGTGTCAGGAACAAAGTAATTTCTTAATAGTTCATCCAAAAGGGTTGTTTTGAACAGTCCACCTTTGATCTTTTTTCTCAGTGTTACTTCTGTACTCGCTCTCCCAATCTTTCCGGTGCTGTAAAGAATAATTAGTAATAAAATGTCAATTGGTTTATGGTCAGCGTGTCTCTTAATTCCGTTGATTACTTGAGTAACGCCTTCACGTAAAGATCTTGATGTTAACATAAGAGATTTCAAGTGATTAACGATTAGTGCCTTCTTTGATTGAATGTTTACTTTATTGTCGTCTTCTGAGCTCATTATGAGGTCCAGGGGAGGTCTTACTTTCGATATAGCACTTGTTATACCTTGAGAGTTGTTATCAGTGACTAGAAATTGAAATAGTACTGGAAAAGTGTCTGCTGAAGGATTTGTTGTTATTGTGGTTAACACGTTTTCCTGAATCCTGGACGTGGTGGCTTCGCTCAATTCTAGGGTGTTGAGGCAATCGACGGCAGCAGCTGTTAAGTTGGGGTTTGACTCCATAAGGTCGCATAGTATGACTGCAATTTTACTGTGTTGACTATCAGGAATTATATCAGGAATGATATTGATTATTTCCAGTTGTGATGTGTAATAACTTCCCTCGAGAGCTCGTATCATCTTATCTGCCAAATCTTCCTCGTTTTTAACGAATGGTAAGTATTTTAGGGGGTGCAACAGAGCTCTCAACCACGCTGTGTCTTCAGATTCTTTAGATGCTTCGATTTTTATGTTTTCCATTAGTATATCTATTATTTCTGACTGTAAACTTTCAACTGTGAGGAGAATACGAAAAACACTGTCCTGATAGATTCTGCTTTCGAAGTTTTCTTGTGTTGATGAGTTTATCGATTTGGATAAAACTGTGGGCATAAGGGCTTTCTTGAAGTAGTTTTCGTCATCACACAAGTTTTTTAAACCTGTTATAACTTCTTCAGCATTGTCAGGATAACAAATATGATTTCGTAAATGTCTGTTTATGTCCCGGATCACTAGAGCCTGTTCCTGTGTAATTTTATTGGGACCCACGTCTGTGTTTATTATAATTCCACTGTCTGATATCACTTCCATGAAGTAGGTATCTTGAACCATTTCGATTTTTGGATTTTTATTAGTTTAAACACTCAAAAACACTTATTTTCTGCCTTTATAACCTTAATTTTTGACGTTTGTGACGGTTAGAAATTTAAACTGAGTGTGTCTCAACTACCTAAATATTTTAAAGTGTTTGCATATGCGCGTGCCGGTTGAAATGAATAAAAAATGCGGGAAATGTATTAAACTACTATTTATTTCTATTATGTTGTAGTCAAACGAAGAAACATTATTTTTAATAATATGTAGCTTATATACTTATATGTTTACATAATATTTACATTAGTTGTCGTATCACAATATAAAAAGAAAGCTCTTTTTCGAAGATTACTTTACCCCTTCAGCCCTTGTTAGCCTCCACTAATCGTTGAGATTGATTTTTATTGGACTCCTCTTCTTTGATGTCGTTATTGCTTTTAAGTTTTCCAAAAATATGATGCGTTCCGTCACCCACACGCAAAGCTTTGTACTGTATCATGTTGTAAGGGGTTGTTTTCAAATCGTACGCCAATCCCGCGGCCGCCATAAGATTTATAATAAAAGTGGTCACACTGTATTTAGATCCCAATTCCGCTGCGCGATAGTCCCATGGGAAGGCGTGATGGTAATTGTGCCAACCTTCCCCAATCGATAGAAACGCCACTAACGAGCTTTCGACCGGTTTTAGGGTTCTAAATATAAAAAATCGTCATTAACTAAAAAAAAAAAATATAGTTCTAAGGGATTTATGTACTTGTCGAATGGTCTTGTCCCATATAAATGTGCTGCGCTGTTTACCAACCACGTGATGTTTAAGAGCATCATGTACCTTCCAAAATAGCTTATAAATAACGAATTCCAATAAGTTTCACCCCAAAAATAAACAGGTACAGCTATAGGTAAGGCCATAGCCAGAACTAAATAGAGGGGATTATAAAATCTACAAAAAAACAAAAGTCAAAATGATGTTAATAATTTGGTACATGTACTGAATACGTACGTTTGTTGTAACATGACCAAAGGGTCAGCTTCCAGGTCAGACATGTCGATTGTTTTGCCCTTACTGATAACCGCGGGGTGTTTTTTGCTCATTAACCAGCCGATGTGAGAGAAAAAGAATCCCCTATTTGCGTTATGAGGATCTGCGTCTGTATCGCTGTATTTATGGTGTTGGCGATGGTCCCTGACCCATATGTACATGCAGTTCTGAAATAAATACGTATATCGTGGCGCGTATTGTTTTTTTATGATCACCCTGTATGTCACTTTTTCTGTATATACAGTAGTTGTCATAAATAATTGACTATCATTAAAAATAGAAGACGTACTTGTCCGGCAACTGTTTGTAAAAGGATTAATCCAAGTCTGAGGGGCCATTTGGCCTTAAATGACTTGTGGGAATAAAGCCTATGGGCCCCCATTGTGACCCCTATTCCACTGCCAAAAACTAGGGCTACCACTACAATATTATGTTTATTTTTTTGCGCCAAAAATAATTGGAATTAAAAAAAAAATACTTACTCCACAAAATCGTTAGGGGGTGGCAATAAAAACATAAATAATAACCGTAGAGGGCTGCCAGGTGCAGGAAGAGGAATCCTATGGCGTTGAACCAAACTACTTTTCTTTTAAATGTGTAATCAGTTCCAATTTCGGAGGGTAATTTTAAATATGTGTCGCTACATTTGTGATCATTTTTCGTAGATTTTATTTCCCCTAGTTTACTGTTGGGTGCCATTTTATTAGATACAGGTAACACAAGGCGGTTTTTAAAATTATGCAGTTTTTTCTAAAACAAAAAAATCCAACACTTTCACTTAAAATAATTATTTAATCGAATTAAATTAGACTACGTGGTGATTGTATGTAATATTCATTTTTTAATCAAGTAACAATACGAATTGTACCTATATTGGTTTCACTTCACCCACTTGCGATGCATTTTCAAGTTTATTTCTTAGACAAAAGCGTAACAGTAAAGCACAATTCAATTTTTTCGAGATTCACTTTTTTTAAAATAAAAAGATGATCTCATACAACTCACTTGGGTCACCACACTTATCTTTAAAAGTTGTTCTAGAATTATGTGCCATTTTGTGAATTGTAATGTAATTATATTTTTTCGATTTCCCTCTACTTTTAGGAAATAAAAGTTATATAAGATCATTGTTTTATTTCAGTTTTTAAAACAATGTACTTTTGTTTCGGTGTACGATTTTCTTGTGTCTCCTTAAAACAAATGTACCGTTTCAAGATCACATTGTACCTAATGTCTTTTGTTTTACGTATGTAGGTTGTTTTTTCTAATTAATAAAAACAATAAAATAAAATTTCTTCCTGAGAAAAAAAAAAAAAAGTTTAACCGATCGTTGCTGTTTTAATAAAAGTAAATAAAATAAATTCAAAAATCTATAATACTTACTTGTTTAAATTGTTCTTCGTTTGAACACTATAATAATAGCTTCAGATATGTGCTGAATTCTTTATTTTTTCACATATACCTAACAGAAATGAGAAATGAAATGAAAAAAAAGCTGGCGCATCAAATTTTGCAAAAAGAACATTTGTTAACGTTGTAAAGTCTAATAAAAATGTTTATAAATCAATTTACAATTTACTTACCTACTAATAAGAAATACCTTACAACAGATTAAAGTTTTAATTAAACCACAAAAGGGATATAAATAATATTATCTAATTTAAATTATAATAAGTAATTGAAAATTTTCTGTTTTTTTTTTCCTTCAAAAAAAATTAAATGATTACTTCTGAAATGCGTAATTTCATTTAAACAAAATAATAAGTTTTAACATTCTTTTTGCACAAAAAAATAAAATAAAAAAATAAAAACTTACCCACTGCCTTTTGCTGTCACATCAGTCCCAAAGTGACACTGTTGGTTGGTAAAGCCCATGAAGATGCTTTATAGCGTGAAATTTTGATTAACATAAATTGTAAAACAATAAAAATGTGTGGTAGCCAATTGTGAGAATAATAAAATTGTGATTTAATTGTTCTCAGTGTGTGGGGGGTAAAACTGTGTCAATGTGGTACCAGGGTTGACCTTTCTATTTTTGTATCAAAATGCCGAATTTGATTGTTTGTTAATTAATGAATAAAAACCCGATTAATTTCATTCTTCTCATACCTTGGCTTCAATTTTTGTCAGGTATTGTTTTATTAGAGCGGCAATTGATACCAATTTGTATAATTAAGCACAAAAAAAATAGAACCGACGATTTGCGTTAAATATTGAAAAAGGAATTGAAATAAAAAACAAAAAACTTCAAGACAAGTGAACAATAAGTAATTGCGATATAGATTTTGTTTTTTGATCATATTTTGTTAACTTACTAGAAAATAATAAAGAAACAAAAGAAAAAAAAATATATTTTGTTTTCAAGTACCTACATAATTACATTAATGGCATCATAAAAAGAGGACAGATTTCGATAGTCATAAAGGGGTAAATTTATTAATTGTAGTTTTATGCATTCTTTTATCACAATATATATATTTATTAGCTAGAGCAGAAGCAGCCATCAGCGGAATTTTGTAATATCCAGTCGAGATATTTCGTTACCCTTGTGTAGACTCCTGGGTAACTCGGTCTGGCGCATCCATTACCCCATGAAACAACCCCTAAGCATTATTAAAAAAAAAAAGAAACAATTTATTACTTATAATTTATATGTGATTAAATAGAATAAGTCACCTATCAGTTCATATTTTTTATCCGGTCTCTGTGCAACCAAGGGACCACCGCTGTCACCCTTAAAATAAAAACAAAACAAATGTTAACTTTCGATATTTTGTTTCTGTCTGTTCAATTGTTTTCTACAAGAAATTCATCTGTTTAAAAAAAAACAACAAAATCGACTTTTCGTGATCTTGAGTTGTTAATATGCAAATTAATTTTTTTTTTTTGTAGTGTAATTATGACGTCCGGTGAAGAAAAAAATAAAAAATAAAAAATTACCTGACACGAATCGCGTCCTCCGATGCCAGGATAGCCGGCGCACATCATATTATCTGAGATCATTTTTGCCGTGTAACTGGTATTTTTTCGACAAGCTTCATTACTTATAACGGGTACTTCGACTTCTTGTAAAATACACGACGGTTTTCCGTCTTCCTTCAAAGTTCCCCATCCAGTTGCTATAGCTTTCGTGCCCACGTACAATTCCTCTAAATAACACGGGATAAACGGGGTAATTACTACTGCTACTTAAAAATATAATACCTTTTTTCGTTGGAAGACAAATTGGTTTGATGGTGTCCATAATGGGCACCCGATCGTTCAGCCTCAGAAGGGCGATGTCGTTGTCGAAATTTAAAAAACTGAAAGCCCCAGTTATAGCCCTTAACACAAACCTGGATTCGGGTCTTTTTGTGTCACTGCAACGATCGTGTTCTCCAAATGTGGCCTTTATCATGAACCACATAAAACTGAAGATGTTTTTCAATTAGTAAAAAAATTTTTTTTACGATTTATTAATATTTTTACCCTTTCACACAATGGGCTGCAGTTAAAACGTATCGGTCGTTTATTAACATACCTCCGCAGTAAAATCTGTTAAAATACGACAATCGTACCATCCACGGAAATTCGTTCATTGCCGTGGTTTGACCGCCAACGATCCTTTTAGCGTCATTTCTTTCTCCACAAGCTTAAAAAAAAAGACTATCAAAAACAGTCGAATAAAAACAAGTAAACAAAGAAGAATTAACTTTCTTTCTTTTGTTTGCTGAAACATTCGACTGTTTATTACAATTTTTTACGTACAGCAAGAGCATGGTGAACTCGGAGTGTCATGCCTGGGGGGTGGTTGGTTCCCGTAGGTGCCAAATCTGGTCCCAAAGAAACTCCTCAAAGTGTTAACTTCGTCATTTACGCTTTCCTGTTGGAGGTAATTTTTTTTTAAAACTCAGCTACATTTAACGTTGCTGTTACTATAGGTATAAGAAAGTATTCGACATTAGACACCCACAACTTTCAATAAATTTCATTTATATCGTATCGATTTTATTGAAGAAAGTGGAACACATGTACGTATTTCGAAAATGAGATATATACCGGGTGTTTTATTAAAGTAAGAGCGGTACACGATTCTTTTTTGTTTTAAATTTTGTGTCCTTATGGCCGAGGTGCTAATGAAGATTAATAACATTCAAACTTTTGTATAAACATACAGATGTTCTAGATAACATATTCTAGCGGTAAATAAAGCTGTTAGGTCATATGTATGTACACTGTGCGTTCCGTACATGTGTAATAACTAAGCGTGAAAAAATTTTGATTGTTTATGACGAGAATATTGATAGAAAATAAATTTTATAAAAAATATTATTTAAATTTACAAAAAAAAAGAAAAAGAAAGAAACAGTTATTCATCTTCAATGTAAATGAGGATCCTTTTATTTAATGACCTGTTATTACATTTTTTTTTTTCGTATAAATCAGTAGTATATAAAAGAATGGTCTACTTTTCGTCTATAACATACTTTTTGTAGCCTAAAATAAATGATTAAAATCTAACAGGTTTCGACATCATCTTGGTACCTACGCTCGTTTTTTATTAGATATACAGTTAAAATATCTTCCAAGATGCAATAACGGTTTAAAAATTACAAATTGTATCTATTAATTTGCTGTAATAACTGTATGTATTTTCGCCAAGACAAAATCCTGTTGGAAACAAAAAAAAAAAGATTTAATTAATGATTTTGTTTCATCAAAAGAACGATGTGATTTATTGTTTTGAAGACAGAAAACAAAAGAAAAAGGAACAAAAGAAGGCTGTCTTTTTTTTTTTGTTATATGATAGATATTTAATTATTAATTAACAAAATCTTTTTTTTATTAATTAAAAGCTTACTTCTGTGTTTCCTCCGGGAATGATCAGATTTAACACTAAGAATCCTGCACAACAAATTACCCACTTTAACCGCATTATAGTTTTTTGTTAACTAGCACTTTTTGATTATTTATTTTTTTTTACGTATTTATTGCACTGGTACGCACAAGTCGGATGGATGGTAGGATGGAATTTGTTCTTCTTGTACAACCTGCGGCTTCCAGTCGGTTACTGTCAAGATTATCAAGTTCAAATCGCGTCGAAGAGCCAAGTTCAAAGACACACATGTCATCATAAAAACGTGTTTTTATGACTTACAATTAGGTACCTACTGTGGACGCGATGATGATGAGTTTTTATTTCCTCTCAAGAAAAAATTGATCCAACAAAAAACAAACAAACAAACGGCTTCTGCTTCATTTGTCTAAACTTATTAATCAATCAATCAACTGTTTTAGGCATTTTTTGTTTTCAATCTCTGAACCTGAATTAATACAAAACAACGAAAATCTTTCAATTATTTTTTCTTTTGTTTTTCATTTACATATCTATGTGAAATATTGAGAGGTGATACAGTAATTTACTCATTGTTTTTATCAGTAAGAATTGAAGATTCGATTGGTCACCCTGTATGTACTTATGTTGATTTGTTGATGTTATCGTTCGAAAAAATTTTTCGTTTTTATTCGATTGTTTTTGATATTCTGAGAATTCTTGGATATTTTTCTCTTAAATGGTAGTTATACCGGTTTGAAAACCCATTAAATAAGATATACATACAAAATCAAGTTCTGGGTCAATGATCATGACGGATTTTATTGTATCGATCCTTTTTTTTTTAAGGTATTTGTCGAAAAAGCAGTGAATTTAAATAATTTCTACAAATTACAAAAAAAAATTACTTACTGATCGATTCTCTTTGATTTAATTAATAATTAACATAAAGTAACAATCAAATAAATAAATAATTTATTAGGTAAGTATTAAAATTTACATGGGTCATGAACACAAACAGGATCCATCCAGATTCGTTTCGATCCAATTAAGATACCGAGACACCCTCGTGTAGACCCCTGGATAACCTGGTCTTCCGCATCCAACCCCCCACGACACTATACCTGCAATCGTACCATTTATAAAAAGTCTTAAACCTTTAAAGCACGACCCTTACCAACAATTTCATATTTATTTCCATTGGAGATGACCAAAGGTCCTCCACTGTCCCCTTGGCACGAGTCCTGAGCCCCTTTTCCAGCACACAACATGTAAGGGGTGATCCTGGACGCCCTGTACTTCATGGCCCTGCACTGGGCCAACGTGAAAATGGGCACTTGAACCTCTTGGACCACGTTTGGTATCATACCTCCTTCCATGGTACGACCCCAACCTACCACAGTTCCTAGTTTTCCTGCAGGATCTTCATCTTCATTAGGTACATAAAAAAAATATGTTTTAGGTACAATTTGACGCAAAAATATGTAGATGGGTAATTACTTGGGGTTGTTAAACAAATGGGTCGAATGTTTTCTGTAAATTTGACCTTCTTTCTCAGTTTTAACAACGCGATGTCGTGGTTGTAGGAGTTGGAGTCGAAGTTGTAGTGCTTTATTATCGAAGCTACAGCCCTCATTTTGGCAGGGGCTTCGTCTGTGGTCGATTGATCGTGGTCTCCTAATATCACTCGTAAATTTGAACGTTTTACCCTAAAAGAAATTTTTTTTTGTTCCCTCTTAGTTTTAAAAATCGTTTTTTTTTTTTTTATAACCTTCTGACACAATGGGCTGCTGTTAAAACGTAATCTTCTGTAAGTAGCGATCCTCCACAGTGAAAGCGTCCTTCGTAGACTAGTCTTGCTATCCAGGGGTATCTGTTCACCCCCGATGGCATTCCGCCTACTATTCTGTTCTCGTGATTGGCTAAACCGCATTCTGGAAAAAATTACTTGGAATTTTTGAAATATTTTTACAGAATTACGTACCACAAGTGCAATTTTTGATTTTCTGTGTATCATATTCTTCGTCATCGACATCGTTTGTGTTTCCTGTTAGAAAATTTACTATTGTTCCCAGTTCGTTGAACAGAAATTTCCCCCTGGGAGCTTTCGAGGTAGTTTTTGGTTTTGTCTTAAACGTTTTTGTCTTTTTTTAAAAAAACTTTCAATAAGTAATAGAAAATTTTACTTACCTGAGGTTCTACAGTGTCACTTTTTTGAAACGTTAAAAGGGTTAATAAAATTATGCTGATGATGGTGTTGTCAATCGAAAATATGACCATTTTAGTTGGACACACTGGCTAATGATAATAGCGAGGAATAAAAAGTATCACTAAACGGCATTCCTCATTGTAAAGATGCTGTAGATTGTAATAACGGTTTGTATTTTACCTCTTGATTAGTGTATTTCTTACACTACTGCTTTCACCATCGACTGAGGACTAGGCAGTCCCTCCAGCTCTTTCACTTGACTTTGAAAAGAAAGTAACTCGTCAAAAAAAGGAAAGTCATCCAATAATATCATCTGACATGAACGATTTTGTTTTTTTTTTTTGTCATTTGTTTTCGAAAAGTAAAACAAAACGTAGAAAAAACAAAATCATTTCAATACTTTTACTTGGATTTTTCAAACATTAGAAACGCGATGTTTTTTTTGGGATTTGGTCACTTAAAAGTATCGTCCTGGAAGGGCCGGAAGGGGTTGTTTATTAACTTAATTAAAATTAAAACAATAACAATTAATTTAGTTTATTCTTGATGACTTTTACCACGTGCCATGGAGTTGTTTTTCTTTTTTTAAAATAAGTTTAATTAAATTTTATTCTGACGTTTGACGTACCATCCCTCGTACGAAGAAAAAACAATGATTTTGTGGATATTTAAAAAAAGTCGTTTTTATTCAACTCTTCTAATATTTATTTCAATTAAAACAAAAAATAAATAATTAATAGATACTTTAAAATTTTTAAACACAATTCTACGAAGAATAAGCCTAAAATATAACTAATTAATAGAATCTTTGGTGACATGGACATGGTAACTCTGATGGTCCCAACCTTTTGGCACGATCAACTCGCAATCACATTGTATGTAAGTTGTATTCATTTATTTAATTCGTTCGTGGAAGAAAAAAAATAAATACGTTTTTGACTAGAATTTGACGAAAGTAACCACAAATAATTACGTTGACTTTATCTGGCTGAGCAAAGACATTCGCCCTGGATCGCTTCGTGGATCCAGGTCATGTAGTTCGTTATTTTTGTGTAAATCCCCGGTAGATTTGGTCTAGCACATCCCCTACCCCAGGAAACTATTCCTAAAGGATAAATAAGTGCATTTTATTAAAAACAAATATCGTAAACTATAAAAAAATGATCAGAATTGAAAACTATATTCAAATATTTCTTTTTTTACTTTTTCGAAAATTATTCTAATAACAATGAAAATATAGCTGCAGTTACATGCAATCCAGGATGCATTTTCAACAAATTAATGTTTGAGGCTGAACGTCAAAACGCGTTGGAATTTCAAAAAAAAAAAGAGCGTCATTAACAAGTGAAGAACAAAATTGAAATTGTTTTGATTGTGGGAGAAAAATATGAAACTCGTAGAGCAATTGTTTTTAACAATAGAATAGAAACATTAGACAATCAACACACTGTATATAATTAGGTATTTATTGAACTTACCAATTATTTCTGTAAATCCCTTACTATTTTTCATATTTAAAGGTCCACCACTGTCACCCTATAAAATTTAATCGAAATTATTTTAGACTAATTAATTAATTAATTAATTAATAACTAATTAATATGCGTACCTCGCAGGCGTCTTTGCTTCCTTCCGGATATCCTGCGCAAAACATGTTGTCTGTTAAACGAAACTCGCCATACCCCGACCCATAGCACTCCTCCCTAGACCATATGGGCACCACGACCTTTTGTAAAACAGCCGACGTTTCTGATTTCTCTTTGAGCCTTCCCCAGCCAGCCACCACCGCGTAACGTCCAACATAATCCGAAAATTCTGTCATCAAACATTCTCTCCAATCAATACTATTGATCATTAGACATTTATTGGTCATTACCTGAATCAGGAAGGCACGCAGGTTGGATTTTGTAATCAAAATTTACTGGACCGTCCAATTCCAAAATGGCAATATCATTGTTGTAGTTAAAGGCATTGAAATCTTCGTGTATTGCAGTTCTTTCGATTCCCCTGATGACTGTTGTGCTGAATCTGTTCACGTCCTCCCTGTCGTGGTCACCAAACACCACAGAAACTTGATTTGTATCAAATCTGTGTCAAAAACGCAAATACTTAATAAATAATTGTGTTTGTTCGTAAGTCTATGATTAATTAATGCCCACCCTTGGATGCAATGGGCTGCTGTAACTACGTGTTTTCTGGTAATCAAAGTCCCTCCACAGATGAAGTCACCGTCCAGGAGAAGCCCAGCGATCCATGGGAACTCGTGTTTTTGAGTATCGTTTCCTCCCACGACTCGTAAGTCCCTGTTGCCCATTCCACACTCTAAAATGGAACGATTGATGTTCAAATATTTTGTCATGTACTGTACGTGCAGTTCAGGTGATGTACAGTGCTGTGCAGAGGTAATTTTTTGAAAAATGACTTACCACAATTGCATTCGTCGTCTGTGTTGATGAAGTTCGATGGGAATCTCGATCTGGGCATCTGAAATTTACTTGATTAGAATTTTGGGATAAATAAATAAATAAATAAAGCATATAGAGAAAGGAAAGTTTGTTGTTATTGAAATTATGCAATTGCAAGGAGATGCAAATTTGAGAATAATTCGCGAAAAGAGGACCACACACTCATGGCCAGACTCCGCTCTTGTTTGTATTACATAAATGTAGATGTGACTTTCACTTTTTCTCTGATCGTCACAAAACAAGTGCCGTATGTAATTTGTCATTTGTTTTTTGGTAGGTAGGTAGGTACCTTTTTCGCATTGGGTGCACCGAGAACACTTGAAAAAAAGACGATCACAACAATTAAAACACGCACGACGACCGGCATTTTTTTTCTTTTTAACGTTTTGTTTTTTGTTTTTCGTACGTATAATTTGTTTCTGATTGCGAATTGAACTGTGAACTCGAAAATTGTTCAGAACTGTTTTTATACAAAATACGAACAATAATTTCTTGGTGGGGTCCTCCTCAATCACCTTGACCATATTTTAATAAAAGTATTTTAGCAAAAACCTACACCTAGTTAAATTTATTTCAATGTCTCGCCGATAAATAGTTATCCGAAATATGCGGGTTTCTATGCTTTTTACGTCATCATCTTCTAAAGGTCAAGTGTATTTCGAAAAAGACAAAAAAATAGATAGGTAGGTACTTATTCCAATATTGTTTGATAACACAACCGACAATTGCAATTAATTTTGGAAATAAAGCACCTTAAAACATTTGAGTAAGAGCAAATTAAAATTATTTAATTATATTTAATTAGTTACGGCGTGACAAACACACAAAAAATTTAATTTATGTATACAATTAATTAATTAGGATTACATATCATATATTATTACGCAGGGATGCGATAATCTCATTTGTTAATCCACAAACCTCAAATGTGTTTCAATTGTTAAACAATGGCATGTCAGACAAACAATTGCTAATCGTATTTATAAACAAATGCATCATATTACAAATTAAATATTAGGTACATCGTAATATGTAAGTAAATAAATGAAATCTCGTTGCACTTTTCGTGTTGTCGAAACATTTTGTTGTCTGGGAATGATAAGGAAATTTTTTGGTGAACTACTTATTTTTTTTTAGGCAAAGGTTAAATTATTACCATACTAATTAATTTTCATGTGTGGACTAGTAGCCTTGAAAAAGAGGCGCAGTGCAGTGCAATAGCTAATTAACATTCAATTAACCTGACTGCATTCGAGAGACAGACAATACGACGTGTTTCATAATTGATAACACAACGACGCTATTAAAACTAGACCAAAACCACCAAAAAATATATTTTTTTATTTGTAATAAAAATAATAACGTGTGCAAAGTACAAGAGGACGTTAAATAAATATGTAGAAGGTGCCTTAAAAATAAGTACATATATGAATTATTATTGAATTTTTATTGTTTACTTAAATCAATTGTATTAAAATAATAAATAAATATAACAAGTCCACAAATTTGTTTACACAAGTGTGCAATGGACTTTAAAATTTATTTAAAGGTAAAATTACGTAAATACGAAGATCTAATGATTTTTAGTTTATTATTTTCATTAAATTGTACAATTAAAAAAAAAAATACAGTGGTTGTATTTTTTGTCATGTACTGTACATCCACTTTTGGTAAATAAACAAAAGTACAATGTTATGCAAAAGTATCTTTATTTATTCGTTTATTATTTTAGATTTAATGATTGACCATGTATGGAAATACGTTTCAGGTCGGTCGTAATTTGATGGTACAATTAAGAGCAATTTGTTCTCGTTGGAGCAAGAAAAAGTAAAAGCAAGCAACCAATTACGGTCCTGATAAATAGTTTATAAACATGCATACGTACGATAGATAAAATGTGTCTGACTTCCGGGTGTCCGTCCATCCGTCCGTCGTTCGTACCTGATTATCTACTTTTCTTTTATTATTTCTATTCAATATTTTGCTCACATCATTCACTTGTTCTTGTTCCACGTTCAATCCACGTCTTGTCGTCTCTTTCATTTCGTTTTCACTCGCTAACTACATATTCAAATTCATTCCGTTTCGATTAAAATGAAAATTAAATCGGTGTTCTTCATGGCGACTGTCATCAGTTTTCATCAGTTATATCCAGTGTCTTGTGAGGTATTTTTTTTTTAACAAATGAAGTAAAACATTCATCGAGTCGTTCAATTGTTTGATATTGTTTAGATACAAGAAATAACAAATGGTAATCGTAACAGTGTCTATTTTGTTTCTCCTGCGTTTGAGAGCCTCCGGATTCACACGAGTGACCAGAATAAGTTCTTCTCTGGGGTTTCTCCCCCTGGGTTTTTAAGCAACAGGTTTAATTTAACCAATAGACCTGCGGGGGCGCCTGATAATAAATTTGTTAACTGGATCTTTGGGGCTTTCGGGGGAAAACCGCAAAACGATGAAGAAAATTGTAGTCCTTGTCGTAAGTATAAGAAAAAGGAATTTATTTCGATGATATTTAATTTCACATTTTTATTGATTTCACCGATTGACCTTTGCAAAAATTTATCTTTTCGCTATTTTTTTATGGTAAATGGTTATGTAATTCAGCTAAATTCGTTGCGAATAATAACAAATTGAAAGTATGTAGGTCAACAGTTATCTAAACGAGACGTTTCCTCCCTAAATTTTTAAAACAAATTGTCTTACATAACAGACCTTTGCGACTACTGAAAAAAAAATGTTAACTATTCTTAAATAAACATTTTAGAATGCGGTGTTTCGTACAAAATGACCAGAATTGTTGGAGGGGTCGAAACCCAGGTCAACATGTACCCTTGGATAGTAACGCTGACGTACAATTCGAGATTTTATTGTTCTGCTTCGATTATTAACAGCAAATATCTTCTTACAGCAGCCCATTGTGTTAACGGGTACAAAAAAAGAAATATTTTTTTTAAAAATTTGTTATTATTCCTATTTTTGTAGTTTTACACTAGAAAGACTAGGGGCAAGTTTTCTTGTACACGACAGGGATGTGACTGAAAGTCAATCGTTTTCGAGAAAAATAAAAACAATCGTCAAACATCGCGCTTATCACAGTGGCGCTTTGTATAACAACGACATAGCCCTTTTGGAGCTCGATAAACCCTTAGAATTCAACAATATTTTGCGCCCTGTGTGCCTCCCTTCAGCGGGAAGGAGCTATTCGGGTCAAACAGGTAAAAAATTTAATAAGCACTTAGTAAAGTCTAAAAAAATTAATTAAATTTCTGTTTGAAGGGGTTGTTATTGGTTGGGGAGCGACCACTGAAAACGGTCACACGTCGACCAAATTAAGGGAAGTTGAAATTCCCATACTGTCGAACGAAGACTGCAAAAAAACAGGATACGGAAACAGGATAACAGACAATATGTTATGCGCAGGATATCCAGAAGGGATGAAGGATTCCTGTCAGGTACGTCACGTTATCGTGTCGGTTAAAAAACATATTTTTTTATGTGTTAAATTCTTAGGGTGATAGCGGAGGCCCATTGCTCGTAAGAAACGGCACACGTTACGAAATAACAGGTAAATTATCGTATTTTTTTTTTTTAAAAAACAATAACTCGATTTATTTTAGGTGTTGTTTCATGGGGTGAGGGATGTGCGAAGCCAAATTACCCCGGCGTTTACACGAGGGTGAACAGATACTTGACGTGGATAACGAGCAATTCCAAAAAAGCTTGCAATTGCAGTTAATAATAAATAACAAATGACTATAAACAATCGATCCAAAAAAAACAATTAAATACGTCAAGAAACAGTCGACAGCTTTCTTTTTTTATTTTTGTTTTATTTGTTGCTTTTGTTATTTTTTATTTGTCAAGCAAGATACATGAAATTGTGTCGTTAGTTGTTCGTATTTTTTTTTGCCAGAAGCCAGAAGGTCTCCATCTCTCCTTTTCCCTGTAATAAAACGAAATATTTACGACAGTAAATTATTATTATTATTTTTTTGTTACCTTAACGTTGACTCTTCCTCGACTTTGTATAATATAACGTTGATCTGGTAGTCGATTTTTGGTACCCGAAGATATTTGTATTTTTCCTGACTAAAAAAAAAAACCTTTTTATTTTTTCCTGAACATTTACCCTTAACTAATCAATCTAAACAACTACCAGACTGGTCGACTGCATCCTTGACGCAGTGTTAACTGTGTCTCCGAAGAAGCAATATCTGGGGACCTTCAGTCCCACGATACCTGCAACCACTGGTCCCGAATGCATCCCTAAAAAAGTTATATTTTCCAAGTACCTACCCTCACATACATATTACACCCAAAATACCTACCAATTCGGACTTCAATTTTATTCTTTTCATTCAAACTAATTTTTTTGATCTGCTGTATCATACAAAGTGACAGATCAGCGACGTTGGCGGCGTGATTTTCGTTGGGGTTCGGGGCACCCCCGACCACCATATACACTTGGCCAACCGTCTCCACTTTGTAAACTTCGAACTGGTCCATCAGGGAATCGAAACACGAAAATACCATGTTCATGGTCGTCACTATTTCCATGGCTTGTTTCACTGTTGACGAACTCAGACCAACCAGTTCGCAAAAAAGGATTGTTACAGCGTCGAAGGACTAAAATATTATTTTATTGTTTATAGCCCGTGTGTAGATAAATTGTTTATTACGGACCTGACAAGTGTTCAAAGGGGAATTGCCTTCCCGTAAACGGTCAGCCACCGGTTTGGGGATCATTGAGTACAAAAGGTCGTCTCCTTTCTTCTTCCATTCGTCCAGAAGCTCGTGGTTGCGAGTGAGGTCACTCGAACGCTTTTCTTCCATGTCGAACATCATTTCTAACCTTTTAGTAAAAAAAATTAATAACTACATAAATTGTATAAGTATATTTTTTTATTTAAGTACTTAGAATTGTGTTGCCACCCCGTCATGACCAACTCCTTGCTGAGACCATGGGGATTCAGATCGTTCAAATATAATCCACTATCGATCAATTCTTCGATATCGTTGATTCTAAAAACGTTTTATTTATTTATTTTTTTTTTAATTTATTTCACTTACTTACACCGGAGAACAAAGAAAAATGACAGCGTGTATGTCTTGCAGATATTTCATTTGTCCTTTCAACAGTAAATTGTTGATGACATCACTCTGTATATTTCCGTGCATCGAATTATTTTGTTGGTCTTCGACCGAATCTTTCTGGGGTTGAAATGAACCCGATTGGTCGGCTTTTGGGGTGGAAGTTCCTGGTTTAGGGTCTCGCGATTCTACCCTTAAAAATTCTATTTCGAACATTGCAAATTGAAGGTGCAAAACCTAATAATATAAAATATTGTCCTTAATAATTTTTTTTTTTTGAATATATTTTTTATTTTACTGTACATTTTGCCACGTAAGGGACACCCCGTAGGGTCTTCTAAGGCTGAAATATTTCGTTACGTTCTCTCCCAGAGGTGACGAATTATTGGGCCATATATTTTGCAGTTTTAGTCCAATTCCCCTAATTTTCATTTCTGAATTGAACATAAACCCAAAGGGGAACATCTCCATTATATCCGAACAGTGAACCTGCGGCAACGGGAACGAGCGGATTTTCATGTTGCTCGATTGTTTTTTCGTAACCTGGAACCATTTATTATTATTTTTTTTTTGTTTAGTGCTTCTTTTGTTTTATATCTCACGTATTGGGTGTTGTTGAAATCCAGACGAATCCTGAGAATCGTATTTTTCTTGGAACCGTCTTCAACTTTCCCCTCTTTGAGCACATTCGTTTTGATCTTAAGCTGAAATAAATCCTGAGCAACCTGATGTAGTTGTCCTGTAAAATGTCTACTTATTTGAAAGAAAAAAAAAAAAAAAGTTGAACGTAGTGAAACAAAAAAACAACATCGAGAAAGAAACAAAAGAACATTTGGAGCTTTTAGAAAATTAACTCAGACGTGAAAACCCTTATAAAAATAACCCTTATTTTTATTTCTTTTTTTTTTTTGTTAGGTATTGATCTTTTATTGATTTTTTTTTATGTATGTATATGTACCTAATAAGTAGCTTTTAAATCCTGTTCGTCCGCTTCGATACACCAAAACACAACCGTCTTTATCAATTTCGGCCACATACATTGAAGGGCTCTCCATTTTTGGGTACGTGAATCGAAATTGACTGTGGATGTTGTCGACGTTTTGTAAAAAATCTGTAAAGTACCTCCCTGTTGCCCTGATCGTAATATCATACCTTAAAAAAGTTCCTGACTCACTTGTTGATGTGCAATTATTATTCTTTTGGACAAATAAACAATTGACAATTGAACGAGTTTTTATGACAAATGAACAACTTAAACAATTATAAACAAAAGAAATAGAAAAGAAATGAACAAAAGATTTGGCTTTTTTGAGTATGTAATTGTGAAGATATTAATTAATGATTAATAAAAATTAGGTAGATTGTAATAATTACCCAAAATTGCTAAAATATCTTACAAAACACCTCCCAAAGAACAACATAAAATCGTCGTACGATGACCCAATGATTTTTGCACAGGCGTGACCTAAAGACGACATTATGGAATCGGAGTAAATTTGATGAGTGTTGAACATTTCGTGGTTACATTTCGCCTCTTTTTTCACCAAATTCCACACATCTTCGCCATATTCTAACTTAATTTTTAACAAAACAAAAAAATATTCAACTTTTTACTTGCTCTCTTTCTTACCTGTACAAAATATTGAATACTTTCTAAAAGCATGCCGTACATTTTGTATTTTTTTGAAAAAATCTTGCCTCGAACGTCTTGTCTCAAGAGACTTTGGAAAAGAAATGGTAAGACGTAGCAAAAGTACAATAATATAGGCTTAAGACAATTCCATTAATATTTTTATGTCTTTTTTGTGTCGTAAATTAAGGGATGTCCAGTAGAAAGTGTATGACCAATTAATTCGCCTTTTCTATTCAATTTAATTTTATTGGTGCTGTTGGTATTATTACAAGGCACGAAACTTTCTGAAGGGATGATGTATACTATATTGTACTTATCTACCCCTTTGTATCAATTTATTTTGCTATTTATTGCTTTTGTTCTTTAACACGCGACCTTTCTATGTATCTCTGTTCGGAAAGGGTAACAAAAGGGTAAACAAGTGACACTGTGAAGACGACTTTAATTTGTTAAATTTTATTTAGTTAAAAAAAAAACATTTGATTTCAGATATGTAAATTTTTATTTATTACTTACAGTTGTTTTTTTAATATACATGTAACAATACTGTAAATAACAACAAATTACAATAAATATATTAATGTCCTTCAGGAGTTGACCAATCACAATCCATATCCTCGTACAGAGACTTATCGCTGATCCAGAAAGTTTCCATGGCACCTTTACCCTAAAGAAACTTTTTTGTGATATTTAATTTCGAAATATACAATTTTTCTTACTTTAATTTGGACAAACCCCCTGTTTTCTATTAGATAATTTTCTTCTGGAAGCAGTTCTTTGGTCGTTGAAGATATATGTATCTTTCCGGGCTATATGGGGTAGATAATATTAAATAATACTAAATATTAATAAATAATTTTTATATTAATTATTTCGTACCATGCTTGTCGATTGCATACGAGAAGCAGTGTTGACAGTGTCCCCGAAGAAGCAATACCTTGGCACCTTCAACCCCACAACCCCAGCAACAACGGGTCCTGAGTGGATTCCTTAAGAAAAAAAAATATATATTTAAGTATTTACATAAATTGAATTAATTACGTGCACAAACCTATTTTAACTTCCAAATGCCCACCAGAGTTAATCTGAATATGTTGAATCTGTTGTATCATGCTCAAAGAAAAATCGACGACGTTTTGTGCATGATGATCTGTCCTCTCCGGTGCCCCACTTACGGACATGTAAATTTGACCCACAGTTTCAACCTTTAAAATAAAATAAAATAAAAACGCAAAATTATTCACAGTAGTTTGTTTTTAAGTAATTGAGCATCAAATATTCGGTTTCTTCTGTTTAAAAAAAAAAAAAAACAAATGTTAAATTTTGGTTCGATATTGTTTGTTTGTTTTTACCTTGTAAACTCTAAATTTGTCCATTAATTCATCGAAACAAGTGAACACTGCGTTCATGGAAGAGACCACGTCCATTACGTCTCTAACTGTGCTCGAATGGAGACCGACGAGTTCGCAAAACATTATCGATACCATATCAAAAGTCTAGAATAAAAATTTCGAGAATACCATTTCTAAATAGGTATCTGTAGCAATGATTGAAAACAAATGAATTTCAAAACTATTTCGGGTTAGAATTTTTTAAATATTTTATTCTAACTAATGGTTAGTGTACTTAATGGGGGTGCAAATGATAAAATGTGTTTTACATGAAAGACAAATACTTCGCAAGTTCCCATGGCCGATTCCCCGGTTCTTAATCGATCTGCCACAGTTTGGGGGATCATCGAATACAAAAGATCATCCCCACGTTTCTTCCATGTTTCCAGCAATTCGTGGTTATTTTCTAATTCGACCGCTTTTTGTTCTTCTTTGTCAAACCACACTTCCAACCTAAATTACATATTTTTAGGGATTTCATTTATTAATAGAGAAAACGAGTTTCGATGGATCGATTATTTAGATATTTTACTTAATTGCAAACGATAGCATTTGTTACTCAAAAAACAAAGTTTGTTTTTGTTTTTAACGATTGTTTAATGTTCAATTGTTTATAATAGTTAGACAATTGCTCACCATAGAAACAAAAGCCTCAGTTAGAGTTTTGCGAGGAATGTTTTTTAGAATTTCGCCATCTACAGAAATAAGGGATGTTTTTTAACTTGAACAGAAATGAAAGTATTATAACAAAGTTCTAAACTAATAATAAATTCTAGTATCAAACTTCTACGCGTTATTGAGGCACGTCTTCTAAAAAGTTAGCATCCCTTTTTTTCTCGTTTTTCTAAAAATTGCACAACTTACTTTAGGTTGTGTTGCCACCCTGCCAAGACCATCTCTTTGCTTAAACCGTGCTCATTTAAATCGTTCAAATAAAGTCCCAATTCCGGTAATTCGTCGAGGTCATTTATTCTAAAAACAATCCATGTGTTATTTTAACCCTCCGACTGTACATACACCCTTCTTTATAAAAGAAATTTTTTTATTTATGTTAGGAAATATAGCATGATTTACAGGCCTCTTACACGGGACTGCAGAGAAAAATTATGGCATCAATATCCTCCAAGTAACGCATTTGACCTCCCAGGATAATGTTCCTGACGCCTTGGCTTTCCCTCCTCGCCTGGTAAGGCGAAATAGGACGAATGTCCTTTTTCTCTTTTTTGTTCTCCACTTCCAGCAGTTGTGTACAGGAAGGCGCGGGAGGCGCTTCTTCAATTGCTTTAGTTTCTATTTTATTCAGGGGAGAACCGAACATGCTACCCCTTATGAACTCCAAAATAAATCGAACCGTTTGGAGATAATATATCTATAAATGAGAATGGGGATAAAAACTCATTTGTTTCAAGTAATTGTGAAGAAACAAGTGATAAAGATCTTTTGTTTTATTTTTTTTTTTCATTTGTTTCATAGCTCAATTGAATTACGAAATAAACAAAAGATTGAATAATCTGAAAGAATTTGTTTACTTGATTCTTTTTTGTTCCTTATTCTGCTTACTGTTCGCAGTCTCAAAAATAATTTTATAGCAATTAATATAATTTATGTATGTACGTACGTTTTTCCAAGAAAATTCTATTTTCTTGGGTCTCCTCAATCGAAAAAAATTGTGAACTGGCTGACCGATTAGATTTTCGTTTCTTATCGTACTTAGTTTCTCCCCCGCCCCTTTCACGGTCATTTCGCGACTTATTAGGACGGCAAAAGGAAACAATTCGAGCAATAAATAGCAAGAAAATGGTGCCAATTGTCTTGTTTCTAAATGGACTAGGGACGATTTTAGTTTATGTTCCATCTAAAATACGTTTTTGTAAAAAAGAAATATTTTTGATAGATGTAATTATGTAGAAACGACTTACATATTCGCTATTATCAAAATTTAATCGGAGATGAACCACCAAAACGGGGCGATCTTTTTTGGAAGACAATTCCGTGCTTAAAATTACTGTATCTAATTTTAAATTATAATGTTCTTCAGCAATAACTTCCAAAAGGGCTAGAAAAAATTTATTATAGGTAAATACTAGCTACACGAGGTTGTTTTACTTTTGTTTTTAAATACAGTTTGTTTGTTCCAATTGTTTCGTTAACTAACTTACTTTTGTTTCAACGTAGTCAATAACAAAAGAATGCGATTGTTTTTTCTTTTTTTTATTTTTTATTTTTTGAAAAATACATACCAATAAAATAATTGGTATATTCTTTCCTTCGACTTCTGTAAACCATGACACAACCGTTTCTATCAACATTAAGGACATATATCGAAGGACTTTTCATTTTTGGAAAAGTAAATTGAAATTGTGAGTGAATATTGTCAACACTTTCAAGAAAATCGGTAAAATAGCGACCTGTGGCTTTTATTGTTTTATCGTAACTAAAAAAATATAATATAGGCAATAACTATTATTTAATAAGCCATCGGATTTTACCCAAAATAAGAAAAAATGTTGTAGAAACATTTTCCAAAAGATCTCATAACGTCATCCCTTGGAAGACCGCTGATTTCTGCGCATGCATTTGCTAACGATATCATAACACTATCGCTGTAAACTTGATGGGTGTTGAAAACAGTGTGTTTGCAATTTGCTTTTTGTATAATCGTCATCCAAGCATCCTCTCCGTGTTCCATCTGATAAGTAAGAAAAATTAACCTAGATGGTGTTATAAAATTTTATTTGTCCACCCTGTATGTTTTAATAGTTTTAAAGCTTTTGACGTCACTTCGATAAATAATAAAATTATTATAATTTTATTGTATGTGTTTTTTAATATGCAATTCTTTTGTTTATTAATAGAACAAATGACCATCGTGACCAACGTTTATACGTATCGAGTACAATTTTGGACATCAATTAATTATTGTTTTGCATAATTAATATTCATGCACCGTATCAATTTTAGCATTTTCTGATTGGTATCGCGATAATATTGATTTCTAATTAGCAGCTACGTAATTTTAATGGGTACCTACCAAGAAGAAAATTAATTAAATAGAACAAAAAAACAAAATTCAGGTGGTGCAAAAATATTAAAAAAGTAACGTTTTTGTTTTTAAATAATTTCTGAAAGTTCAATTTGTTATCCGACTAAATTAATAGCCATTACCGCAAAATTTAATAAAAATAAAATGTAAAAATAAACTTATAATATTTAAAAAGAATGCTAATTTATGAAATAAATACTTAATGTTCTATTTGATACAAAATATTAATGAAAATATAAACATATTAGGTACCTGAACAAATCTTTGGACACATTCTAACAGAAGACCGTACATTTTTTACTTTTTCAATTACACTTTGATCCACGTCTGACGTACAACTAATGAAAAACTGTAATTTTCTCGAAAAAAGAAAATCAAACACTTCTTATCAGTCAGGACGAGTTGATTTGTCGATTGTTTACAGACGAGTGAACGATTCGAAATGAACGCGAAATATTCCACGTTCTAAATTGAATCCTGCTCCTGCCCATCAGTCTCCTTCAGAAGGATATGTGCGTGTATACATTCGCCTATGTGCTGATTTAGTCCTTAATGCCTCACGTATATAAAAATGTACGCAGAATCTCGCAGTACAATCCGTTTTGAGTGCGACGTAAATAATATGAGCGATATATTTCTTACTTATCAACGCGTTTGAAAACTGCAAACACCACGAGATTCTGCGCACTTTTTTACGTATATTTTCATGTTGAGAACGTTTTGAAAAATTGATTATCATATCGAAATTTGAGGTGCGCTTTTTTGTATTTTCGATTTTTAAACGTTTCTTACGTTTTTTTTAGTAATTTCATTGATATCTTCCTTATTTCGCAACGCACTCAAAAACCGAAAGAACCACGACATTCTGCGTACTTTTTTACGTATATTTTCATGTTGAGAACGTTTTGAAAAATTGATTATCATATCGAAATTTGAGGTGCGCTTTTTTGTATTTTCGATTTTTAAACGTTTCTTACGTTTTTTTTAGTAATTTCATTGATATCTTCCTTATTTCGCAACGCACTCAAAAACCGAAAGAACCACGACATTCTGCGTACTTTTTTACGTATATTTTCATGTTGAGAACGTTTTGAAAAATTGATTATCATATCGAAATTTGAGGTGCGCTTTTTTGTATTTTCGATTTTTAAACGTTTCTTACGTTTTTTTTAGTAATTTCATTGATATCTTCCTTATTTCGCAACGCACTCAAAAACCGAAAGAACCACGACATTCTGCGTACTTTTTTACGTATATTTTCATGTTGAGAACGTTTTGAAAAATTGATTATCATATCGAAATTTGAGGTGCGCTTTTTTGTATTTTCGATTTTTAAACGTTTCTTACGTTTTTTTTAGTAATTTCATTGATATCTTCCTTATTTCGCAACGCACTCAAAAACCGAAAGAACCACGACATTCTGCGTACTTTTTTACGTATATTTTCATGTTGAGAACGTTTTGAAAAATTGATTATCATATCGAAATTTGAGGTGCGCTTTTTTGTATTTTCGATTTTTAAACGTTTCTTACGTTTTTTTTAGTAATTTCATTGATATCTTCCTTATTTCGCAACGCACTCAAAAACCGAAAGAACCACGACATTCTGCGTACTTTTTTACGTATATTTTCATGTTGAGAACGTTTTGAAAAATTGATTATCATATCGAAATTTGAGGTGCGCTTTTTTGTATTTTCGATTTTTAAACGTTTCTTACGTTTTTTTTAGTAATTTCATTGATATCTTCCTTATTTCGCAACGCACTCAAAAACCGAAAGAACCACGACATTCTGCGTACTTTTTTACGTATATTTTCATGTTGAGAACGTTTTGAAAAATTGATTATCATATCGAAATTTGAGGTGCGCTTTTTTGTATTTTCGATTTTTAAACGTTTCTTACGTTTTTTTTAGTAATTTCATTGATATCTTCCTTATTTCGCAACGCACTCAAAAACCGAAAGAACCACGACATTCTGCGTACTTTTTTACGTATATTTTCATGTTGAGAACGTTTTGAAAAATTGATTATCATATCGAAATTTGAGGTGCGCTTTTTTGTATTTTCGATTTTTAAACGTTTCTTACGTTTTTTTTAGTAATTTCATTGATATCTTCCTTATTTCGCAACGCACTCAAAAACCGAAAGAACCACGACATTCTGCGTACTTTTTTACATATATTTTCGTGTTGAGAACGTTTTGAAAAATTGATTATCATATCGAAATTTGAGGTGCGCTTTTTTGTATTTTCGATTTTTAAACGTTTCTTACGTTTTTTTTAGTAATTTCATTGATATCTTCCTTATTTCGCAACGCACTCAAAAACCGAAAGAACCACGAGATTCTGCGTACTTTTTTACATATATTTTCGTGTTGAGAACGTTTTGAAAAATTGATTATCATATCGAAATTTGAGGTGCGCTTTTTTGTATTTTCGATTTTTAAACGTTTCTTACGTTTTTTTTAGTAATTTCATTGATATCTTCCTTATTTCGCAACGCACTCAAAAACCGAAAGAACCACGACATTCTGCGTACTTTTTTACATATATTTTCGTGTTGAGAACGTTTTGAAAAATTGATTATCATATCGAAATTTGAGGTGCGCTTTTTTGTATTTTCGATTTTTAAACGTTTCTTACGTTTTTTTTAGTAATTTCATTGATATCTTCCTTATTTCGCAACGCACTCAAAAACCGAAAGAACCACGACATTCTGCGTACTTTTTTACATATATTTTCGTGTTGAGAACGTTTTGAAAAATTGATTATCATATCGAAATTTGAGGTGCGCTTTTTTGTATTTTCGATTTTTAAACGTTTCTTACGTTTTTTTTAGTAATTTCATTGATATCTTCCTTATTTCGCAACGCACTCAAAAACCGAAAGAACCACGACATTCTGCGTACTTTTTTACGTATATTTTCATGTTGAGAACGTTTTGAAAAATTGATTATCATATCGAAATTTGAGGTGCGCTTTTTTGTATTTTCGATTTTTAAACGTTTCTTACGTTTTTTTTAGTAATTTCATTGATATCTTCCTTATTTCGCAACGCACTCAAAAACCGAAAGAACCACGACATTCTGCGTACTTTTTTACATATATTTTCGTGTTGAGAACGTTTTGAAAAATTGATTATCATATCGAAATTTGAGGTGCGCTTTTTTGTATTTTCGATTTTTAAACGTTTCTTACGTTTTTTTTAGTAATTTCATTGATATCTTCCTTATTTCGCAACGCACTCAAAAACCGAAAGAACCACGACATTCTGCGTACTTTTTTACATATATTTTCGTGTTGAGAACGTTTTGAAAAATTGATTATCATATCGAAATTTGAGGTGCGCTTTTTTGTATTTTCGATTTTTAAACGTTTCTTACGTTTTTTTTAGTAATTTCATTGATATCTTCCTTATTTCGCAACGCACTCAAAAACCGAAAGAACCACGACATTCTGCGTACTTTTTTACGTATATTTTCATGTTGAGAACGTTTTGAAAAATTGATTATCATATCGAAATTTGAGGTGCGCTTTTTTGTATTTTCGATTTTTAAACGTTTCTTACGTTTTTTTTAGTAATTTCATTGATATCTTCCTTATTTCGCAACGCACTCAAAAACCGAAAGAACCACGACATTCTGCGTACTTTTTTACATATATTTTCGTGTTGAGAACGTTTTGAAAAATTGATTATCATATCGAAATTTGAGGTGCGCTTTTTTGTATTTTCGATTTTTAAACGTTTCTTACGTTTTTTTTAGTAATTTCATTGATATCTTCCTTATTTCGCAACGCACTCAAAAACCGAAAGAACCACGACATTCTGCGTACTTTTTTACATATATTTTCGTGTTGAGAACGTTTTGAAAAATTGATTATCATATCGAAATTTGAGGTGCGCTTTTTTGTATTTTCGATTTTTAAACGTTTCTTACGTTTTTTTTAGTAATTTCATTGATATCTTCCTTATTTCGCAACGCACTCAAAAACCGAAAGAACCACGACATTCTGCGTACTTTTTTACATATATTTTCGTGTTGAGAACGTTTTGAAAAATTGATTATCATATCGAAATTTGAGGTGCGCTTTTTTGTATTTTCGATTTTTAAACGTTTCTTACGTTTTTTTTAGTAATTTCATTGATATCTTCCTTATTTCGCAACGCACTCAAAAACCGAAAGAACCACGACATTCTGCGTACTTTTTTACATATATTTTCGTGTTGAGAACGTTTTGAAAAATTGATTATCATATCGAAATTTGAGGTGCGCTTTTTTGTATTTTCGATTTTTAAACGTTTCTTACGTTTTTTTTAGTAATTTCATTGATATCTTCCTTATTTCGCAACGCACTCAAAAACCGAAAGAACCACGACATTCTGCGTACTTTTTTACGTATATTTTCATGTTGAGAACGTTTTGAAAAATTGATTATCATATCGAAATTTGAGGTGCGCTTTTTTGTATTTTCGATTTTTAAACGTTTCTTACGTTTTTTTTAGTAATTTCATTGATATCTTCCTTATTTCGCAACGCACTCAAAAACCGAAAGAACCACGACATTCTGCGTACTTTTTTACATATATTTTCGTGTTGAGAACGTTTTGAAAAATTGATTATCATATCGAAATTTGAGGTGCGCTTTTTTGTATTTTCGATTTTTAAACGTTTCTTACGTTTTTTTTAGTAATTTCATTGATATCTTCCTTATTTCGCAACGCACTCAAAAACCGAAAGAACCACGACATTCTGCGTACTTTTTTACATATATTTTCGTGTTGAGAACGTTTTGAAAAATTGATTATCATATCGAAATTTGAGGTGCGCTTTTTTGTATTTTCGATTTTTAAACGTTTCTTACGTTTTTTTTAGTAATTTCATTGATATCTTCCTTATTTCGCAACGCACTCAAAAACCGAAAGAACCACGACATTCTGCGTACTTTTTTACATATATTTTCGTGTTGAGAACGTTTTGAAAAATTGATTATCATATCGAAATTTGAGGTGCGCTTTTTTGTATTTTCGATTTTTAAACGTTTCTTACGTTTTTTTTAGTAATTTCATTGATATCTTCCTTATTTCGCAACGCACTCAAAAACCGAAAGAACCACGACATTCTGCGTACTTTTTTACATATATTTTCGTGTTGAGAACGTTTTGAAAAATTGATTATCATATCGAAATTTGAGGTGCGCTTTTTTGTATTTTCGATTTTTAAACGTTTCTTACGTTTTTTTTAGTAATTTCATTGATATCTTCCTTATTTCGCAACGCACTCAAAAACCGAAAGAACCACGACATTCTGCGTACTTTTTTACGTATATTTTCATGTTGAGAACGTTTTGAAAAATTGATTATCATATCGAAATTTGAGGTGCGCTTTTTTGTATTTTCGATTTTTAAACGTTTCTTACGTTTTTTTTAGTAATTTCATTGATATCTTCCTTATTTCGCAACGCACTCAAAAACCGAAAGAACCACGACATTCTGCGTACTTTTTTACATATATTTTCGTGTTGAGAACGTTTTGAAAAATTGATTATCATATCGAAATTTGAGGTGCGCTTTTTTGTATTTTCGATTTTTAAACGTTTCTTACGTTTTTTTTAGTAATTTCATTGATATCTTCCTTATTTCGCAACGCACTCAAAAACCGAAAGAACCACGACATTCTGCGTACTTTTTTACATATATTTTCGTGTTGAGAACGTTTTGAAAAATTGATTATCATATCGAAATTTGAGGTGCGCTTTTTTGTATTTTCGATTTTTAAACGTTTCTTACGTTTTTTTTAGTAATTTCATTGATATCTTCCTTATTTCGCAACGCACTCAAAAACCGAAAGAACCACGACATTCTGCGTACTTTTTTACATATATTTTCGTGTTGAGAACGTTTTGAAAAATTGATTATCATATCGAAATTTGAGGTGCGCTTTTTTGTATTTTCGATTTTTAAACGTTTCTTACGTTTTTTTTAGTAATTTCATTGATATCTTCCTTATTTCGCAACGCACTCAAAAACCGAAAGAACCACGACATTCTGCGTACTTTTTTACATATATTTTCGTGTTGAGAACGTTTTGAAAAATTGATTATCATATCGAAATTTGAGGTGCGCTTTTTTGTATTTTCGATTTTTAAACGTTTCTTACGTTTTTTTTAGTAATTTCATTGATATCTTCCTTATTTCGCAACGCACTCAAAAACCGAAAGAACCACGACATTCTGCGTACTTTTTTACATATATTTTCGTGTTGAGAACGTTTTGAAAAATTGATTATCATATCGAAATTTGAGGTGCGCTTTTTTGTATTTTCGATTTTTAAACGTTTCTTACGTTTTTTTAGTAATTTCATTGATATCTTCCTTATTTCGCAACGCACTCAAAAACCGAAAGAACCACGACATTCTGCGTACTTTTTTACGTATATTTTCATGTTGAGAACGTTTTGAAAAATTGATTATCATATCGAAATTTGAGGTGCGCTTTTTTGTATTTTCGATTTTTAAACGTTTCTTACGTTTTTTTTAGTAATTTCATTGATATCTTCCTTATTTCGCAACGCACTCAAAAACCGAAAGCACCACGAGATTCTGCGTACTTTTTTACATATATTTTCGTGTTGAGAACGTTTTGAAAAATTGATTATCATATCGAAATTTGAGGTGCGCTTTTTTGTATTTTCGATTTTTAAACGTTTCTTACGTTTTTTTTAGTAATTTCATTGATATCTTCCTTATTTCGCAACGCACTCAAAAACCGAAAGAACCACGACATTCTGCGTACTTTTTTACATATATTTTCGTGTTGAGAACGTTTTGAAAAATTGATTATCATATCGAAATTTGAGGTGCGCTTTTTTGTATTTTCGATTTTTAAACGTTTCTTACGTTTTTTTTAGTAATTTCATTGATATCTTCCTTATTTCGCAACGCACTCAAAAACCGAAAGAACCACGACATTCTGCGTACTTTTTTACGTATATTTTCATGTTGAGAACGTTTTGAAAAATTGATTATCATATCGAAATTTGAGGTGCGCTTTTTTGTATTTTCGATTTTTAAACGTTTCTTACGTTTTTTTTAGTAATTTCATTGATATCTTCCTTATTTCGCAACGCACTCAAAAACCGAAAGAACCACGAAATTCTGCGTACTTTTTTACGTATATTTTCCTGTTGAGAACGTTTTGAAAAATTGATTATCATATCGAAATTTGAGGTGCGCTTTTTTGTATTTTCGATTTTTAAACGTTTCTTACGTTTTTTTTAGTAATTTCATTGATATCTTCCTTATTTCGCAACGCACTCAAAAACCGAAAGAACCACGACATTCTGCGTACTTTTTTACGTATATTTTCATGTTGGGAACGTTTTGAAAAATTGATTATCATATCGAAATTTGAGGTGCGCTTTTTTGTATTTTCGATTTTTAAACGTTTCTTACGTTTTTTTTAGTAATTTCATTGATATCTTCCTTATTTCGCAACGCACTCAAAAACCGAAAGCACCACGAGATTCTGCGTACTTTTTTACATATATTTTCGTGTTGAGAACGTTTTGAAAAATTGATTATCATATCGAAATTTGAGGTGCGCTTTTTTGTATTTTCGATTTTTGAACGTTTCTTACGTTTTTTTAGTAATTTCATTGATATCTTCCTTATTTCGCAACGCACTCAAAAACCGAAAGAACCACGACATTCTGCGTACTTTTTTACGTATATTTTCATGTTGAGAACGTTTTGAAAAATTGATTATCATATCGAAATTTGAGGTGCGCTTTTTTCTGTTTTCGATTTTTAAACATTTCTTACGTTTTTTTAGTAATTTCATTGATATCTTCCTTATTTCGCAACGCACTCAAAAACCGAAAGCACCACGAGATTCTGCGTACTTTTTTATGTATATTTTCATGTTGAGAACGTTTTGAAAAATTGATTATCACACCGAAATTTTAGGTGCGCTTTTTTCTGTTTTCGATTTTTAAACATTTCTTATGTTTTTTTAGTAATTTCATTGATATCTTCCTTATTTCGTAACGCACTCAAAAACCGAAAGCACCACGAGATTCTGCGTACTTTTTTACGTATATTTTCATGTTGAGAACGTTTTGAAAAATTGATTATCATATCGAAATTTGAGATGCGCTTTTTTGTGTTTTCGATTTTTAAACATTTCTTATGTTTTTTTAGTAATTTCATTGATATCTTCCTTATTTCGCAACGCACTCAAAAACCGAAAGAACCACGACATTCTGCGTACTTTTTTACATATATTTTCGTGTTGAGAACGTTTTGAAAAATTGATTATCATATCGAAATTTGAGGTGCGCTTTTTTGTATTTTCGATTTTTAAACGTTTCTTACGTTTTTTTAGTAATTTCATTGATATCTTCCTTATTTCGCAACGCACTCAAAAACCGAAAGCACCACGAGATTCTGCGTACTTTTTTACATATATTTTCGTGTTGAGAACGTTTTGAAAAATTGATTATCATATCGAAATTTGAGGTGCGCTTTTTTGTATTTTCGATTTTTAAACGTTTCTTACGTTTTTTTTAGTAATTTCATTGATATCTTCCTTATTTCGCAACGCACTCAAAAACCGAAAGAACCACGACATTCTGCGTACTTTTTTACATATATTTTCGTGTTGAGAACGTTTTGAAAAATTGATTATCATATCGAAATTTGAGGTGCGCTTTTTTGTATTTTCGATTTTTAAACGTTTCTTACGTTTTTTTTAGTAATTTCATTGATATCTTCCTTATTTCGCAACGCACTCAAAAACCGAAAGAACCACGACATTCTGCGTACTTTTTTACATATATTTTCGTGTTGAGAACGTTTTGAAAAATTGATTATCATATCGAAATTTGAGGTGCGCTTTTTTGTATTTTCGATTTTTAAACGTTTCTTACGTTTTTTTTAGTAATTTCATTGATATCTTCCTTATTTCGCAACGCACTCAAAAACCGAAAGAACCACGAAATTCTGCGTACTTTTTTACGTATATTTTCATGTTGAGAACGTTTTGAAAAATTGATTATCATATCGAAATTTGAGGTGCGCTTTTTTGTATTTTCGATTTTTAAACGTTTCTTACGTTTTTTTTAGTAATTTCATTGATATCTTCCTTATTTCGCAACGCACTCAAAAACCGAAAGAACCACGACATTCTGCGTACTTTTTTACGTATATTTTCATGTTGAGAACGTTTTGAAAAATTGATTATCATATCGAAATTTGAGGTGCGCTTTTTTGTATTTTCGATTTTTAAACGTTTCTTACGTTTTTTTTAGTAATTTCATTGATATCTTCCTTATTTCGCAACGCACTCAAAAACCGAAAGAACCACGACATTCTGCGTACTTTTTTACATATATTTTCGTGTTGAGAACGTTTTGAAAAATTGATTATCATATCGAAATTTGAGGTGCGCTTTTTTGTATTTTCGATTTTTAAACGTTTCTTACGTTTTTTTTAGTAATTTCATTGATATCTTCCTTATTTCGCAACGCACTCAAAAACCGAAAGAACCACGACATTCTGCGTACTTTTTTACGTATATTTTCATGTTGAGAACGTTTTGAAAAATTGATTATCATATCGAAATTTGAGGTGCGCTTTTTTGTATTTTCGATTTTTAAACGTTTCTTACGTTTTTTTTAGTAATTTCATTGATATCTTCCTTATTTCGCAACGCACTCAAAAACCGAAAGAACCACGACATTCTGCGTACTTTTTTACATATATTTTCGTGTTGAGAACGTTTTGAAAAATTGATTATCATATCGAAATTTGAGGTGCGCTTTTTTGTATTTTCGATTTTTAAACGTTTCTTACGTTTTTTTAGTAATTTCATTGATATCTTCCTTATTTCGCAACGCACTCAAAAACCGAAAGCACCACGAGATTCTGCTTACTTTTTTACATATATTTTCGTGTTGAGAACGTTTTGAAAAATTGATTATCATATCGAAATTTGAGGTGCGCTTTTTTGTATTTTCGATTTTTGAACGTTTCTTACGTTTTTTTAGTAATTTCATTGATATCTTCCTTATTTCGCAACGCACTCAAAAACCGAAAGCACCACGAGATTCTGCGTACTTTTTTATGTATATTTTCATGTTGAGAACGTTTTGAAAAATTGATTATCACACCGAAATTTTAGGTGCGCTTTTTTCTGTTTTCGATTTTTAAACATTTCTTATGTTTTTTTAGTAATTTCATTGATATCTTCCTTATTTCGTAACGCACTCAAAAACCGAAAGCACCACGAGATTCTGCGTACTTTTTTACGTATATTTTCATGTTGAGAACGTTTTGAAAAATTGATTATCATATCGAAATTTGAGATGCGCTTTTTTGTGTTTTCGATTTTTAAACATTTCTTATGTTTTTTTAGTAATTTCATTGATATCTTCCTTATTTCGCAACGCACTCAAAAACCGAAAGAACCACGACATTCTGCGTACTTTTTTACGTATATTTTCATGTTGAGAACGTTTTGAAAAATTGATTATCATATCGAAATTTGAGGTGCGCTTTTTTGTATTTTCGATTTTTAAACGTTTCTTACGTTTTTTTAGTAATTTCATTGATATCTTCCTTATTTCGCAACGCACTCAAAAACCGAAAGCACCACGAGATTCTGCGTACTTTTTTACATATATTTTCGTGTTGAGAACGTTTTGAAAAATTGATTATCATTTCGAAATTTGAGGTGCGCTTTTTTGTATTTTCGATTTTTGAACGTTTCTTACGTTTTTTTAGTAATTTCATTGATATCTTCCTTATTTCGCAACGCACTCAAAAACCGAAAGCACCACGAGATTCGGCGTACTTTTTTACATATATTTTCGTGTTGAGAACGTTTTGAAAAATTGATTATCATATCGAAATTTGAGGTGCGCTTTTTTGTATTTTCGATTTTTAAACATTTCTTATGTTTTTTTAGTAATTTCATTGATATCTTCCTTATTTCGCAACGCACTCAAAAACCGAAAGAACCACGACATTCTGCGTACTTTTTTACATATATTTTCGTGTTGAGAACGTTTTGAAAAATTGATTATCATATCGAAATTTGAGGTGCGCTTTTTTGTATTTTCGATTTTTAAACGTTTCTTACGTTTTTTTAGTAATTTCATTGATATCTTCCTTATTTCGCAACGCACTCAAAAACCGAAAACACCACGAGATTCTGCGTACTTTTTTACATATATTTTCGTGTTGAGAACGTTTTGAAAAATTGATTATCATATCGAAATTTGAGGTGCGCTTTTTTGTATTTTCGATTTTTGAACGTTTCTTACGTTTTTTTAGTAATTTCATTGATATCTTCCTTATTTCGCAACGCACTCAAAAACCGAAAGCACCACGAGATTCGGCGTACTTTTTTACATATATTTTCGTGTTGAGAACGTTTTGAAAAATTGATTATCATATCGAAATTTGAGGTGCGCTTTTTTGTATTTTCGATTTTTAAACGTTTCTTACGTTTTTTTTAGTAATTTCATTGATATCTTCCTTATTTCGTAACGCAATTAAAAAACCGAAAGCACCACGAGATTCTGCGTACTTTTTTACGTATATTTTCATGTTGAGAACGTTTTGACAAATTGATTATCATATCGAAATTTGAGGTGCGCTTTTTTATATTTTCGATTTTTAAACATTTCTTATGTTTTTTTAGTAATTTCATTGATATCTTCCTTATTTCGCAAGGCACTCAAAAACCGAAAGCACCACGAGATTCTGCGTACTTTTTTACGTATATTTTCATATTGAGCACGTTTTGAAAAATTGATTATCATATCGAAATGTGAGATGCGCTTTTTTGTGTTTTCGATTTTTAAACATTTCTTATGTTTTTTTAGTAATTTCATTGATATCTTCCTTATTTCGTAACGCACTCAAAAACCGAAAGCACCACGATATTCTGCGTACTTTTTTACGTAAATTTTCGTGTTGAGAACGTTTTGAAAAATTGATTATCATATCGAAAGTTTAGGTGCGCTTTTTCATGTACTGCGAAGAACATGAAAAGGCGCTCGTGAAATTGCGATATTTTCGTCAACTATTCACGACGTTCTCAACACCATAATGTACGCAAAAATGTATGCAGATTCTTGTGGTGCCATCAGTTTTTGAGTGCGGGCTGAAATAAATGTAATATTAACTTTTTTTAGAAGTAAAATGTTTAAAACCTTTCTTAATCAAATCTAATTGTAGTCGTATCATATTTTCTGTACATTCAGCGATAGAATTAAAGCTAAAATTCGGTAAATTTGCTATTTGTGTATATTTCAAGCATTTAAGATCGTACAATATGGTGTTAATTAAATCTCATTTGTTAAAAAATATATAATTATTACATTTTAATTTTTAATTCTGTTAAGATAAGTGGTCTTGTAAGCAAAGTTGGTTGTCTATATGCAAGGTGATACTAAAACGTAAATAAACCATTTAAATGTCACATTATTTAGTAAATCAACTATTAGAAGTGTTAGGAAAAAAGAATAATTATTTTTTTGCGAGTTTTAATTATAGCTAATTACTGTGCAGTGTCTTATATGTTAATGAAGTCTTGTGGAAGCTGTTGAACATGAATTTTGAACAGTTCTTCCCAACATGTTGGACAGCTGTAGATCCTGAAGTTATAGAAGTCGAGATTTCATCGGATTCTGCAGAATACAACGAGATAATTTCTTGTTTGAACGATTTCAACTATCCCATAAGCAAAATAACGAGAGTTCAAAATCCATATCTGTACATACAATTTCTTCTTAAACAAGCTGAATATGAAACTCGTCAGTCTTGGTTGGTCATGCAGCAGTATCACGTAACTGCTGAAGAAAACGTACACAGTATAGTATCTGAAAACTTCGACCGGAGGCTTGTTAGCAGGACAAAATTCGGAGAAGGAGTCAGTTTTTCCCCCTTTCCTTTGTACGCTCATAATAAGTCAAACAAAGACAATGGAATTTTAAGGGCATTGATAGTGGCCAGTGTTTTAGTGAAAAATATTGAGACAGTGTGCGTAGGCAGTAAACTGCCGAGTCCTGAGTTTGATACTACAAGTGATAAACGGGGAAATGCCTTTGTAAAATATTATGATAACGAATATTATCCTCATTATGTGATTTATTATTCTTGTGCCAAAAATGGACAATAATACATTCTGTCTTTTACTAAGCTTTTTTTGTATTTCTTAATTAATCATAATAAAAAGATTTTACTTTTAAAAGCAGCTTTATTTGAAATTTAGCTGAAAATTCAAACATTTCGCGCCTGTCTGGGTAGTCGACATTGATCAGTTGGTAGTAGGAATTTACTAACTAGTGGCTACGCTGTATTTTGACGTTTGAAAGAACAAAAAGAAGAAACTGTTACGCAAAAGGCATTTTTAGAGATAAAAGTGAAAAATAATTAAAGAAAGGCCAGCAAAATGCAGGGAATGAGCTTATCGAGTCTTAAAAAACATAAAGCAGTAAGTTTTGATAATTTTTTGTAATTAATTACGTCATATTATAACAGAAATGGTTTCCAGCTTATTCCACTTTACGTGTGCGTTGGAGTAGGTTGTGCTGGGGCTGTTTTCTACACCTTAAGATTGGCTTTACGAAACCCTGATGTAGGTTGGATCAACAAGCGTGAAAGGCTCTCCAATGAAGAGTATAATGCTAAACAGTATAAGGTACTTTGTGAAGTTTCTTTTTTTAGTATGATCGAGATAACAATTTTTAATTTTAGTTCTACTCCCCAAATGTTGACTATTCCAAGATGGAAAGTCCTGCTCCCAAATACTAGATTTATTAATGTATGTTTTAGTTACAGCTAGTTTATTTAAAGTACATTTACTGTAGCAGTAATAAATCGTTGATTATATTACAACTTTTTTAAGACTTTATTTAGTTTTTTTTTTTTTTGAAAAAAAAAAAAAACAACTAAAAGTATTCTTTCAGTCCTATATTTCCCAGTAAAATAAAAATCGTTATGTTTATACAAGTTTAAAAAATGATATTTGAATTTTGCACCCTGCACATTTATCCATAAAAAAATACATTTATTACTAATTAAAAAGACACCATATTAAAATCCTATGCCAAAGGTTAGCTTTAGTAAAAATACACGCTTTTTCTTCTCTAAAACATCAATAGATTGTTTTTAAGAAGCGGGAATGACATGCCATCACATGGGTGACGATCTGACTCTCTATTTCCATACCGTTTAAAACTTGTTCTCTGGTTAGCGAGACCTCGTAACTGTTTTCTGGTGACACAAAAACCACTTTATTTCTTCTCGTTTGTAACATATTCCCAATCACTAACTAAAAAATAAGTTCAACAACTTTTAGATAAGAGAAAACGATATAAAAATAGAACTACATTTATCATGCACTAAAATATATAAAAATAAATGCTATAAGGTCGGCAAATTTTGTTTCGTTTGTTATTTGCTTCAGTTGTGATGAATAAAACTTAAAATTTTAACAAATTTTAGCTTTTAATACGATTTTTTAAAATAAAAATCAAATTATAAATCATTATATGCAATTTTATATACACCGGTGTATAGAGGTTGCATACCGTTACATAATAATTTTAGAAACGAAAATTTTAATTATAATTTTTATTTTTTGAATGGGTGGCCCGATTCGAATTAAATTAATATAACTAATAGATAATGTTAGAGTCTATTAGGGTTATAAATTTGATTCAGAAAGCAAGTGCCATTTTAGAGAATTGAATTTTTAAATTTAATTTTCGAAAATAGCTTTTAAATTTTGAAAGGTTGACCCTATTCGAATGAAATTAATATCAGTAACAGATAATATCACAGTCTATTACTTGTAAAAATTTCATATAGATAACTACTGGTTATTTGGAAAATAAAAATTATTTTCGAAAATTGTAAAAATTCGATTTTCTAAACTAATTTTTATCTTCTAAATGACACTTGCTTTCTGAATGATATTTATACCAGTAATAGACTCTAATATTATCCGTACCTGGTATAAATTTAATTCTAATCAGTTCGGCGATTTATGAAATAATAATTATTTTCGAAAACAGCTTAAGATTAAAAACTGAAATTCAAATTTTAATAAACAACCTGAGCAAAAACGTGAGAACCATCTGCACGTGGGCAAAATTTGCCCGCCTTATCTTGCTTTGACCTTTAAGCTTAAAAAACTATAACATTATTTACTTTGTGTCTATATTTTTTAAGTGCATCTCTGCATTTGGTAATCAAAAGATTTTCGTCAGTTTCTAATTTAAAAGAGACCACAAATGCTTGAGGCACCCAGTAGTTAACTAAGGGTGCCAAAAGTTTAGGAACAAGCTTTAAAGATATCGTTGGTGCACCAGCTTCTGATTGTATTTTGTGTGTTGGCTAAAATGCAATTAATAAATAACTCATTTTCTCTCTGCTCTTACACAGGTATTCTTTCTTACCATTTCACTCGAAGGAATATAAAAATCCGAGACTGCAGCGGCCAAATATAAGACGGCTCTCGCTCCATAATCTGCCAGACACTCACAAGCTGCTCTCAGTAACCAAAAGTAGTCTGAGAGTGTTGTAAAATTCACGTATAAAATTTTCCCTGTATCGTGACTTGCCTTGTACCTTTTTAAAATAGGGGCCACTACGTCTACACTGTCAGGCTTAACTAAAGAGAGAGTAAAAGACAATAACAGTAATTTATGTATTTCTATTGCTATATTTAACTAAAGACAAACCCGTAATTGTGGTGTTTTGTTCATTTTCTTGTAATTCAAGCATATCCATGACCTGTAGGCCGGTAAAATGTCTTGTAAATGGCTCCAGTGATTTGTGCCTATGTAGGAATATAACGGAACAGTCATGATCTAGGAAATACTCTGCTGAAGCTGCTCCTCGTGTGCCTGCACTGAAATTGTCCACAAATCTTACAGTATTATGTTCCAAGGGAACTGTGGTTCCCCCAGACTGGAAATAAAAACAAATACGATCACAGGAGCACTAAAACATAACCTCAAAATACCGAAAGAGCTATTTCTTACCGTTATTAAGATGATTCGTTCATTATTTTGATTGTGCCTTTCACAAAATTCCTTTAATAATGACCTATTGTCCTCGAAATCTGAAGGGGGTAAGTGCGAAGCGAAAAAATCTTCCCAATGTGAAGACATGTTTGTAAATCGGTTGTGTACTTAACCTTTGGATTACTTAATTATTTTAATTACTTTCCACTTACGAGAACTATTTATAGTTAATTTCTTAGCGTTTATCATGATATTAATGATTAAAATCTACTCAATAAAGGATTTTTATGTCCGAATTTGAGGTTAGGTTAATTTTATTTATTCTAACCTTACATTTAAAAATGGTAATAATTATGTGACATTTTCATATTATTTATGTGTTTTCTTACATAAAAAAATAACTATTTAAAATTTGTGTGATAAGAAAAGGGTGTTTAAAAATTATTAAATTTTAATTTGAGTCCGAAACTAATAAAAAAATAAATTGGCTAAATAAATTCTGGGCCTAAATGACCCAAAAAAATGAGTGACATTTGAACTAATTGCTAATGATTAACATTAGAACAAATTGTTTGTTTCTAATTTTTGTTATAAAGTTGATATCTTTTTTATTATTTAAACCGTTTTATTATAAGTAATATACAAATATACAATCCAGTGTAATAAAAGTGCATAAATTGTGAATGTGAAGTCCCATAAGGAAGAAAGCCGTATTAAATTAAATAAGGTGCGATTGTAAACAAGTTTCCGATCCAAGTATAATAATATAATATGGAAAGTGAACAATTTTCTTTATCATGGAACAATTTCCACACCAACTTAAGTGCGGGATTCCATTCGTTATTACAAGACGAAGATCTCGTCGATGTAACTTTAGCAGCTGAGGGGCAATACTTGAAAGCACACAAGACCATTTTATCAGTATGTAGCCCTTATTTCAAGGAATTATTTAGGGTGAACCCTTGTAAACATCCCATTGTAATATTACAAGATGTGAATTACACTGCTTTAAAAAATCTACTGCAGTTCATGTATTACGGAGAGGTGAGTGTCAGTCAGGAAGAAATCCCCATTTTTATGAGAGTAGCAGAAACGTTAAAGGTGAAAGGGCTCACTGACAATGTAAGTGTATTTGTATTTTTGCTTTTTAAGCTTGTAATGTTGATTTGATGTTAATTGAAGGGCTCAAATGGTTTTTTGGAACGAATGACTGAACATGCAGAAGCAAGACCTGTTGAAAAGCATCACAAACCTTCAAAGAAGGTCATCAAACATGTCCAATCGAGATCAACAGAAAGTCCACATTCTTCATACTCTTCCCATCCCAGTGAATCTCCAAGATTGGTTAAATCACCTGAACCGACACCTGCAAAGAGAGTGTGCACTGAAGAAATCAATTTAGAGAACAGAGCAACTCTAAATCCTAAAGAAGAGCCCTTGGAACGAAACGAAGACTATGCAGACTTATCCTATGATGACAGTCTAGATATGTCGTCAATGTTGAACACTTCTATCATGGAGTCTCCTCATTCTTCAAGCAGCTGGATGCCCCCTAATCAAACTCAGTCAACAACAGATACTTCAAGCCCTGGTAAGTTCGCTTTTTACTTTTTTTTTAGTACTTATCTATCTATTATAAATAGTTTTAAAAAATGTGTTTTACTACCAAATTTTAAGGCTTTTTATTCATGTATTTTAAAAATTTTACTCGACTTGTAATCAAATATTTTGGATATCATTGTTGTTTTTGTCATTTTTACCTGTCTCTGAGATATTTTAAGCAGTAAAAATATGTAAAGTAAAATATGAAATAATACATTAACAACATTTAAATACCTAATCATTCACGTTCATTACTTTTCCACAGCTTCCATTTCACAATTTGTATAGTTTAATTATTATAAAATTTGATTTCAAGGCATGTACAAATTATATTAGCATACTTTACAAATTAAAAAACGTATTAATTCTTTCTTAAGCTCCTAAAAATATACATGTGACCGTCCAAGCAAGAATTAGCACGTTTTTGAACTTGTGATAAGATGGACACTTGCCTTTTTTGCTTCATTTTAGCACATACCAGTTAAAATATCAACAAATTTAATATAATATTATGTATTTTTGTCCATTTTATCAGTCTGTAGCTTAAGGGGAAGATATGGATTATATTGTAGCCTTTTTTTTCTATTGTGTTATTATATGATTTCTTTCGGTATTTAAATGTGTTAATGTATTATTTTATATGTGCTCAGGTACGCTCCAATGCATTCTTGGAAGGAGGGGAAATCCCCGTTTGATCGTTGACGGACACACGTTCTTTAAGAAAAGCGCGTACAAAGGAAAATCTTTCTGGTATTGCAAACACAGTCGTAGCCCTTACAAATGCGTCGCAGTCTGCTGGACCCTGCACGGGAACATTGTCAAATGGCCCTGCGAACACAACCATCCCGTCATTCCGGAACCTTTTAATCCCGAAGAGGACACCGACGTTCCGATCGAAAAACTGCAAGAAGTTTTAATACAAACGTCTTACACGAATAGAAGTGACTTTTAGATTTTTTACGATCTTATTCCTTTTCTATTTTTTATTATTATGATTAATTAATTATTATACGATTTATTAATGACAATTATTGTCAATTAGACGGTAAGATAATCAAGATTTAATTGTGGAAACCGATTGCTATACATTTATTTTTCGTTTAATTGCCTTTATATATATTTGTGGGGAGTAAAACACATTTTTTTATTGTAAAAAGACTTTTTGTAACCGCCAAAAACAACCAGCTATTAAAGGAAAACATATTAATTAATTAGGTAATTATTTTTACACAATTTATTTGTTGAAATTCTTTCTTAATAATTGTGTTAAATTCGTTAGGTAGTCTGCTGTTTATGAAGAGCCGAAGAGGTCATCCCGTTGTAATCCACAACGGCCACATCTACACCTTGTACCAGAAATACGAGAGTAGGACGACTTGGCAGTGCGTGAAAAGACGTGTCTTTAATTGTACAGGTTGCATTATCACAGCGGATGGCCCCATGGTGCTTTCATACAGCGGGCACAACCATCCACAACTCAACGACGTTATTCAAAGGTTGCACGCGCCCACCTGCAGCTCATCTTTACTGCCATAAATTGTTTCGAATCGAATAGACTTTTAATCATTTGAAAATAATATTTTGTGTCATAAAGTTTTTTCTCTCTCGTTAACGTATAATAAATACTACAATTATTTATTAATAGTTTTAGTTTTAGTTTTTTTGCCGATTCGTTGACGTGTTCTGTTTATCTATCGTATTTTAAAAATCCTTGAATAATTAAGTGCAAATGATAACGAACTGTTTTAAAAATAATTAACAACGACGTTTAGTAGTTTTAAAAATAATGCCATGAAGTTAAATTTATTTCTTTTGTGTCTTTTAAAAATAATTTGCGGTTCTTTGCAAGGTAATTATGTTTTTATTCAGTTCTAAATTAAATATTAATAAAAATCGTGGCAGATTCGCCCTCTTGTGGAAAGCCTTACGCAGGCCCCAGTCCTAGAATCGTCGGGGGATACGACGTGGGTTATTACAAATACCCTTGGTACGCTGCCTTTATTTTAGAAGGTGAAGTTTTTTGCGGTGGTTCGTTGATTACAACCAAATCTGTAATAACTGCAGCTCATTGTTTTAAACCCTTTATCTCGTCAGTAATGTAAGTAGGAATAAAATACTTATTAAATCAATTAATTTATTTCCTTTTTTGCAGCAACTACGACCCATTTAAATTGGAAGACGTGTTTCTTGTCTTTTTAGGGGTGAATAACGTTTGCAAATACGAGGATGATGTAAGAAAATTTAGAACCAAAAAGGTTTACATTCACGACGATTATATTGATAACATCCCCTACAATGACATTGCACTTGCTGTTTTACACAGGGAGGCGACCGGTTTTACGCCAGTTTGCTTACCAACCCTTGGCAAGATTGGCAACCATATTTTTTGTGTTTCTTAGTAAATATCGGGTTTTTGTAGACCACGTTGGTGGATTGGATTTGAAAGAGGGGTTTGTTCAAGGTTTCGGGGCCATATTTTACAGTGGTCCCGATTCCTGTACGTTAAAAGAGGCGAGGGTTCTCATATATTCGGATTACAAGTGCAAAAAGATGATCGATAACACTGGAAACGATCCAGATTACGTACAAAAGGCTTTTTGTGCTGGGTATCTGAGTGGAGGGATTGATACATGTCAGGTTAATTAATGTGGCTAATTATTATTCCGTTGATACATTTTTTAAGTCGTAGGGAGATAGCGGCGGGCCCCTTTTAGTATTGGGTAGACGTGGGGAATATGTTTTGGAGGGTAAAAGAATATTAATTCTGATTCAATAGTTAAATGTTATTAAAAAATGTGTTTAGGAATAGTTTCTTTTGGTTTTGGTTGTGCAGAGAAGGATTTATTGGGCGTTTATACCAATTTGTCTGAATTTTTGCCGTGGATTTGGAAGAAATTAAAGACGGAGAATTTTGTACAGGAGAATTATGTTGAAACGACGACTCCAGGTAAACGTTAAACCATTTTATTTGATGTAATATTAACTTTATACATAGTTTTAGGGGATGTACAGATGACCCACAGACGTAAAAGGAAAATTAAAAGACGAAAACGAAAAAGGATTTCAAATTTTTTATAGTTAGATATTTAAAAAATCAAAAGTAAATGCGTAATAAAGAAAATTTCAACCTAAAGTTGTTATATTCTACGAAAACATGGAATTATGTAAATTTTCTATGTCATTTTTTCTCTGTTTAGCCCTAATTTTCTCCTTACGATAAGCCTCGTAGTTTTCGTCATCTGTAGGAAGTTCATGCCTGCATAAGGGGCAGCTATTGGTCTAAACATAAACAAATACATTAATATTAGACTTAAAATTTGATCAAAACGTACCTTTGTAAGCCATGGTTTAATACATTCTGGATGAAAAATGTGGTCACAGGGCATCTTCACAGCTGAACTCCCTTTTTCATAGTCCTTAAGACAAACAGGACACTGTTGGCCTACACATTTAAAACAAAAACAAGGCTTAATTCTATTATTATAATAAATTACAAGTAACTACCTTCTTCGTTTATTGATACTTCAGGTAGATTATTAACAGCTTCTGTGGATGCAGGGGGTGGTAAACGTTGCGTCTCTCCCAATTCTTCGAACATGTTGTAGTCCATAAAGAGCCTCACCAAGTGTAGTAAATGGTTCGGGGCTTCACCCTCTGCCAGTGGGGTCCACCCCATTTCTTGAAAATAATCTGCCATGTTAAGACACTTTCACTGATGTTATTTTAGTAGAGGAATATACAAAACTACTGAAAAACGTTAAGTGAGGTCACAATTACGAAGCATTTTTTAAAAAACTAATTAATAAACGCCAAAGTGACGTTTAATAAAGTGAGGTTATGTGTTTTATTAATAACCTTGACAAATTTGACATTTGACATTTACTTTGACGTTTATGACTAAAGAACGTGTAAAAAATAGTTTTTTTAGAAAATAAATACGTTTTAAAGCTTAGTTTACAGTTAATTTTAGTGTGTTTTCTTTCGATAATGTTCGTATAATTCTGTCATGCCAAGGAAAATTTTGCAAACAACGTTTCTACCAAATTATAGCATGTAAGTCGTGTTTGTTGTGTAGATACTTGCTTTTATAAAAACTTGTTTCAATTATAGATAAGAATAAAGCATTCTGACTTAAGTCGTGGTTAATGCATTTGGTTTTCTACATCACTGCCTCTCGTTAATTAAGAATTTTCGTTCGTTGCACAATTTTGCTGTATAAACAATGTACCCCTTTTGGTTGCTGGTAGCTTTCGTGGGCATTCTCGATTGTGCCCCCGTCGAAAAAAGTGATTACGAATTTCTAGAAACGTGTCCTAGTGTAAAGATGACAAAACTAGTTCATGCTGGCTTTTTAACAACTGGCTGTGCTAAAGGAAGTACCGGAACTGCTAGTGACAAATTATGTACTTTATACAAAGAAATTTTAAAACAGCTGTGTACTTCAGTTAAAGATCAGCAATTTCCTTTCTCTGACGTTGAAATTGAGAAAGAATTGCAATTGGCAAAAATTAAAAACGTATGTGATCTGTTGAATAGTTTTAAACTTGAAGATGTCGCTAGAACGAAAGATATTTTGTCTCCTGTAGCTGATGTTTATTGTTTCCGTGCCTGTTTGGGTGAAAACTATACAATTCTGCCCATTTGTAACTATGGGGCTTACATGATGAAATTTATTAATAACTTTCTTCCCCATTCTGATTTAGTAGACACTAAGTCTAAGAATGTGGAAAATAAGACAATTATTAACTTCACTAACAATACAGCTTCAGTTCCAAAAACTGGTAAGTTTAATTTTTAATTTTTGAAATGATTATTAATATTGTTTAATTTTAGCTCACAATAATTCTAATTTTGTTGTGAATTCACCCATTAATCCTTCTGCTAGTAAAATGCAACTTCAGCCTCGTACTAATATTGCAAATCCAGATAATAAAAGTGATCCGACTCCACAAATTCCTTCTGTACCTGCTAATAACCCCAAAGAAGTTAATGATGAGAAAAAAGCAATTATAACAGCAAATAATGAAGATAAAAATGAGCTGCAAGCTGAGGCTGCTCCTGGAGTAAATGGGCTGAGAAAAACCAATATGCAAACTCATGTAAATAGTCATTCAGAAGTCCATAAGAACGTTTTTCCTGCAGGAGGAGTTCATAAAGAGGATGCAGCAGCAGTAGACGTTATACCACCAAAAGCTTCATCTTCAGAAAATTTAGACACACCAAAAATAGCTAAAGATGTTCCAAAAGTAAATGTTTCAAAAATAGACCAGAAACAAACCGGAAATCTCGAGGCAACGAACGTTGAAAAGCCTCAAGAGGAAGTTGCAACGAATGTTGGCAAGTCTCAAGAAGTTGCAGTTGATGTTGTCAAACCTCAAGAAGTTGAAACGAATGTTGCTAAAACTCAAGAAGCTATTCATGTTGATGGAGTTAATGCAGCAGGCGGTACTGTTCAGTTGCAGAACCCTCAAGGACAAAATATAAGAGTGGTGGACTCACCTGTACAAAATGTGGGAATGGTGAACTTAGAGGGACAAAATGTGGAAATGGTGAACCCACAGGGACAAAATGTGGAAATGGTGAACCCACAGGGACAATTGGCCAGCAACGATTTTGAGGATGAGGATGAAGGTAAAAAGATAAGGAGATTAATTAAAGACTTTAATCAGATAAAATGGGTAAATTTTGCTTCTGTCTTTGAATTATATTTATTTTTTAGATTTCACAAACGAGATTACAGTTGATAATGTCGGTAAGTATTATTTTTAAAGGGTTCACACAGGGGTTAATTATTTTTTTCGCGTTCCAGAGAAATCAAAACCGGTAGAAAAGAAACCAATGGAAACAGAATACACTGACATGAATGTGTTACCTGTTAGTTATAAGACAGAAAACATTAACGATGGGGATTCCTATTTTTTCTCGTACTTTATGGTCATCTGTTTGGTGTTCATCGGTGGCTACGTCATTTATCACAACAAACAGAGGGTAAGAATTTTTGGTTTTGATTTATAAACAAGTTTTTTTCTGTAATTTTACACTGTAATTGCAGATTTTGGCTTTAATTGTTGAGGGGAGAAAAGGTCGAAGAGGTTCAAGAAGCAGAAGACCAAATTCGGCAAATTACAAGAAACTAGACACTAATCTTGAAGAAGCAATAAGTTCATCTTGTAACAAAAGTGCTACACATGTTATTTACTGATATAAAACCATTTGCTATTTTCCTTTAGTTAGCACTGTACATTTCATTGTATTTATTTGTTTATAATAAAATAATTAACTTGATATTAACTGTTTTTGATTCAGACAAATCTTACAAGTAACATAACTTATTTAAAGTTGCTTATTTACCACCCTGAGCTTAAATAATCCAGTTTGAAGACACCTTAAATAGTTTTTACGTCATGTTAAGAAGTTAAATTACAGCTTATGCATGAAGATACGAATTATTAGTACGTATGTGGATATATTAAAAAGAATATTTTATTAAGTCTTTATAATATATATCAAATGGTATTTGTTTTTTCGTTTTATAGACGTTTAAACGTTTACATTTAAAAATTTTAGGTTATGTCAAAAAAGAAAATTAAAATTTTTATATTAAAATACATTTAATTAACATGAGTACATGTACATACGTACATTAAAAAGATGTTTTATTTATTATTTACTAGTTTTATATGGCTAAAGCTGCTTATTTTTCGGTTTTAAAGACGTTTTCGTTCGAAATTTCCGTTGAAGTTGTAGATTAGTTTTCCGCACAGTTTTATGAAAACACACACTTTTTCACTATTCCACATACTTTAAAATTAATCAATTTCACTATTTTTTTAATTATTCAATGGTTTATTCACTCAAATTTGATGAAAAACTGCAAAAATACTGAATTTATAGGTAAAATAATGACAGTTGTCATTCAAACAATGTGTTTTTGTAACACGACTTCTGATTGGTTGAATTAAAAACTCATCGATATTCCATTCATTTTTACTATTTCCATTCATAAATAAAAGTAAGTCAGCACGTGCGTGAAGGTCGTTCACCTTTTATAGTAAAAATCATAACAAAAGTTGCATATCTTTACCAAACTTCGCTTACTTAGCACTCTGCAACTACTGAACCGATTTAGTTGCGGTTTGAAGCGTTGGAAAGAGCGATTTTTAAATAATTAGACTACTAAATATTACAAAAATCCTTTGTACTTATCTTTATTTTTAAGACCTGTAAATATACCTATACAGGGTTTAGATAATCATATTACCACTTGGTTTACATTGAAATACAGACCCATAATGAACTGTATGATGATTTACAGTTGTAATACTAACAATTTTATTGTATTATGTGGTATTTTAATTGCATTTGGGTATAAAAAAATTATTAGGTATTTTTTTTTATTGATTTCATAACTTATGCATGTAGTGTTGATTGTTAGAAACTTTCTGGATTACACCCTGTATAATTCATTTGTAAGTGTACTTTAAAAAAATACGAGGTGTAGACTTTAATTTTAATACATGCATACCTACAGAATTTTTATGAATGAAATAATTTGTATCATTCTCTTTGGCATAATTACTAATAAAAAGAAAAAATCCCGGAGATGAAATAACTTTTTTGTCTGTATAATAAATCATTATATAATATAATATAAAAAAAATCTCATTACTAAATCGAGACGTGTTTTGTTTGTTAAATTTAAGCAGGTGTTTTAAGTGAACAACATTTATTAAAATATTTCGACACGCTTGGCTGACCTCAACGTGTTTTATAACACTTTTTTCGCGTCCAGCTTATCGCATGGTATGTTTGTCTTAATGTAATATTAAGTTTTTTTTTTGTTTCTGGTCGTGAGATGCCTGGAGTGTTTTACGGTAAACAAAGTCGAGATTATTACACAGTTGTATTTGTAACGTTTGTTAAGCCAGACTTTAAAACATTCGTTTTTTAAATATTACGAGAATAAGGCAAGGTTAAAACGCAAATAATAACGAAAGTTGTAAGTATACAAACACAACGACACTAATTGGCCATTTAAAACGTTAAAAAACTTCTTGTAACCAACTGACGATATCGATACAATTGTTGTGTTCGGTTGAGAATGAGTGGAACATTTTAAAGTGAGTTTTAAGTAAAAAATGTTAATATTTTGGGTATCTAACAATAAGCCTTGAACTTTATTAAGTTGGTTTTGTTATAATATACATTTACGTGTGTTTACTATAAGGTACGCGATAAGAGTGTTTTGATAACGGTAAAATAGCTTCGTGGGTATCTATGTGACTTCAGGTGTAGTGACAAACGTTTTTGGGAGCATAATCTAATATCGAATAATAGTAACAGACATAAAAAATGCGTTTGTGAATGAAATTGGTTCAGTTACAATGTTTATTAAGGATTTGTAATCACATGTACACTTGGTAAGTTAAAAAAAAGTATTTTTTTATATTTACACGTATAATCATATCGATATTTTTACTAGATATGTGTTTAATAATTTTGTAATTCAAATTATTTAAAAAAAATACAAATACATATGTATTTGAAAAAAATTACAAATTGGTGAATGCGCCGGAGAGTTTAAACAAAAACTTTTGTTTTCATTCGTTATTCTTTTTTTTTTTTTATAAACAAAATACTGTTGGTAGACGATCTTCTTTTATTTATTACTCTCTCAAGAAACAAATGCACTAACAATCAGATGTTTTAATTTTCGTTTAGATTTTGTTTTAAGAAAATCATGAAAGTTCTTTGGCTTATCTATAAGTTGCACGTTTTTAAAATAATTCTAGAAAGTTTTAAGACTTACCCTTGTGTTTATATGTAATTTTAAGAGACCTACAAAAAAAAATAGTTTTAAATTTAACGCTCGTTTTTCTATTTCAAAGTGTTTTCCTGCAACAACTTCGAATGTGTAGTTTCTTAATGATCTGTAACAAATACCGTCTCGAGTGATGATGATACTTGAAGTGTAGCTTCAATAATAATTTGAATAGCGTTTCCGAAGCGTCTATTTTGATCGATGATTACAAAAGTTGCGTATGTACGAAACGTAAAATGCATGTAAACGTTTACATGCCTTGCATGTGTTTTATACACACATGTACCGGTCCATTTAGTTGGCTATGAACCAGGAAGAAGAAGGAACGCGAAAAGGCTTCATTATTCAGCCATGATTATGTTGATGCGCCGACGCTTATTTTTTTTACACGTTTTTGTCGCGCTTTAATCGCAGACTTTGATGACGGAATGTATCGTGGTGTTAGAAGGGGGTCCCCCGTGGGGCTTCCGCATTATCGGTGGCGTTGACGAGGGTCAGGAACTCCACGTTTCCAGGGTGAGTTTTACGACTGATAAACAAACGAATACCAACCAAATTTTCCAAGCTCCTTTACCCACTTACTTACCCACAAACCACTCAATAACTTTGTGGTGGTACATTTTACGCAAGCGTCGCCATAAAATCGATTCTACTTCATCATGTATGCGCTCTTTTCATTGTTTTATCAATTTTTTTTTGAGATAACGTAAACAAATGACTCAAAAACAAAATTGAAGGAAAAAAAATGAATTCATCCACGATATTTTTGTTTTTATTTAATATCTGTCTTTGTAGCTACGTAATAACTGTTAGTTTTTGTAACTTGATATCTTAGGGGCGTAAGCAATTCGATAATAATGAGTTGCAACTGCAACCATTAAAATACCCATTCAATTGAAGTCTTTCTTTTGTTCAGTAAAATTCGTTTTTCACAAAAAAATTGAATTGCTAAAAAGTAACAAAAGAAACGTGCTCTCTATTATATTCTGTTTCGTTTGTTATTTGTTTATCAATTGTTTCATACCATACTAAACAATGTTAAAGTTTCGTATCACTTCAAAGAACAATAAATTAAAGGTAAATAAGTCTCATGTGATTCTTCAAAAAGTTTTAAAAGAAAGAAATAAAAGTTTTCGTTCAAAAAGTTTTGGATGTTGCGCGTTATTTTTGAAAATTTGAACAGAGTGTAGTGTAGGCAACGTTTCTATCGTAACATGTTCGTTGGTTATAGGTGAACCGAGGAGGAAAAGCATTTTCAAAAGGAATAAACGAAGGAGATGCTATTATTTCTATTAATGATTGTAATACGACCAATTTAACAAACGCTGAAGCCCATGCTCTAGTAAGAAAGTCCGAGAACTTTATGAAGTTGAGTCTTAAAAAGTAAGTAGGTACATATTTTACAACTTTTTTTTTTAAATCCTGTAAATTGTTCTTAAAATATTAATAATAATTTAGTTAAATGAAAAATTATTACTTTTTTAAATACTTATTAGGTAACTTTTTTTTGGTTTTCGTAATTTCTATTTAATTCAATTTAAAAAGAATTTATCGGGGTCAAATGATGAAAAACCGCTGAAGTGTACCTTTTACCAAACTTGGTATTTTATTTAATTAATAATTAATATTCAAGAATGTTAATCTCTAAACCTTACGATTACAACGACACAAAGATACAAACTTTTTATAATTTCAAACTTTCAGAACTTTATTGCATCTACCATTTGTTTAACAACAATTGAATTCTTTTGTTATATGGAAACTACTTATTAATTGCGATCGTTTTTTGTTCGTATTTCAATTTTTATTTTCTGAATAAAACAAAATCCTTGCTCGCTGTCAAAACGTTGATTATAAAAGAGCGTAGTATTTATTGCACACTTAATTGGTAAATCGTGATCCAAAAATAATCCTTTATTTGGGTAGAAGAGTTATCACAATTATTGACAGTCGCTACTATTATACAATTAATTATTCTGTGTACAGTGTTTGCATTCTGAATTGTCTATATAATTTTCGACGAAATAGTAACAATAACAGGACGTAATTTGCCATTATTTTTTTATGATTTTATTATCTGTTTTTAAAAAGTTTATATTAAAAAATAAAATACAATTTACAGATATGTATGTATATAAATATCGTCAATTCGTAATGAAAGTATTGTATGTATTTGTATAGGAGTCGATCTTCTTTTATTGTTTTTTTTATTCTGTTGCATCAATTTCAGTTGAGTAATTTAACGATAATAGGTGGTGTGTATGTAGTTATATCGGTTGATTTGAATTAACATGCCTTACCCCCGTGACGTAATCGGTACACAATGGTGACCCTAAATTTTCTCAAGCGTGAATCCGCAAATTGACAAGCGACACTACATACATAGATATAGATACCTCTCCTAAAAAAATGCCATGTAGATTATTTTAAATGGTCAGTACTGAAACTGTATCACTCAAATCATTTTCAACCAAATACACTCACTCACTGTAAGCACTCATTCGACAGGTGTTTGTTTCTATATTATGTATAAAATAGTACCCAATTTTGTTTTTAAATGATTCATTTTTGTTTCAAAAAAAAAATAACAAAAGTTAAATAAAACAAAAGTGTGCGATTATATATGAAACAAAACATAATTAGTTGTTGTTTTGTCTAAAAATTTTGTTTTGTTCCAGACGATTTTCATCGAAATCGAAACGTGATGCAGAAAATAGTGCCGAATTTGATGTAGTCCTTAAAACACCAAAAACTGGTAAGAAATAAATAGGAGTACTTAATATCTAATATTATTTACCCCCGAGAATATTTATTTTTGTTACTCTTAAAAAAAACGTAAAAACAAACGAATTTCGAGTAACAATTAAAATTTAGTTACGCAATTTTTTATTTGGACACGTTCGTTTTTCAACTTTGGAATATGAGTACCCTCGTTATGATCACATGTACGTTTGGATGTATGTTGAGTTAGTTAATTATGTAGTTAAGTACTAAGAATAATACTTTCTACGAAATGGCAACAATTAGATCGGCTTTTTCTTTAACCTGTTATGTCGGCCGTGGCTCGTTTCCAGTTCCTAAATTTAGGTATGCGGCAGATTCAAAAATAATTTTACAATTCATCGGTGGTCAACGTCAGTACGAAAACGTTCGTTAAAAAGTGTCCGATAGACTCACAAACGAAAAAAATCACTTTCATTTGTTGTTTCATTCTTTTTTTTTTTTAATTCAAAAACAAACAACGCGAACTTACTTCTTTTTTTTTGTTTCTTAGTTCATTCCAGTCGTCGTTCTTCTAAAGAAAAAGTTGCACATCGTCGTCAATAACAATTGCAAAAGAAAAAAAAAAAAGAATATCAAAAACAATGTTAAATAGTAGCTACTAGTAAATCTTGACGTTTTGTTGTTTGTTATTAAATTTCTGTGCTAAAATTACGGTAAGAATGTTTTTTTTTTTTGATTTGCATTGTGTGTTCTTTGTAATTTTTTTTGTTCATAAATATTTTTGTATAATACATAGCCCAGTTTGCGTAAGTTATGTATTTAAGTCAGTCGTCCCCCTTATTTTTTTGGCAACATTTTAGGTAAACTAAATTTACTTTCTATTAAGTAAATAAGTTGTAAATAAGTTTAACGATCTTTACTGTTTGTTAAAATATTTGCTGTTAGTTTCACTTTTGTTTCATTCATTCTTTGGCCCTTTTTTTTTGACGTCGTCAGAGGGAAATGTTTCAGTTTAGTGGTTCGTTTCCCCCTGAAATCAGATCCATTAAGTAATTAAATTGTTCCAACAGCTGACGGTATATAAACTGGTACATAGGACGATATGAATCAAGACCATATTTGATATAAAGCATCCTTAATACGCGCCCTTTTATTTATTTCTCTTTTACACTATATACATATAAAATATATGTGAGGTACATATATGGCACACCCTCCTACTACTTAAGTCTGTTATGTATCTACAGATATAAGCTTAGAGGTTTTTTTTTGTTGTATAAACACAGTCCACCAAGAGTAACCTCTTGTGGTTCATGTCAGTCTTAGAATTAGCCACAGCGCGCGTGTTTTGTTTGTGGATAGGAACTTTAAAACAGAAGAACGTTTGAGTGGCATTTGTCTGGTTATAAAAAAAAATTGAAATTAAACAAAAGAAAAGTTGTTGCAATGAGCGGTAGCTCACAGAAATGAAATTTCCTTTGCTTCTGTGTCATAAGAGAAAAAAAAGGAACTTTTGCGAACGAAATGTCGGGAGTTACAGGAAAGGGAGTGAGGTTGTAACAAATATACATCTCAAGGGATTTTTTAGAGCGCTTCGTAACGAGGGTACGTGAATTTCTATTAAATATCTAATTAATTAGAACGTGTAGATTTTTTCTTTTTTGATTTAATTATGTCCGGTTTTCTAATGCATGCATAATTGTAATTTTATGCTCACAGGAATTACGGTAATTGTAGTAAATCTCTGTGTATATACACGAGTGTATTAATTGTTACATTGATTTATTGAAAGGGGAAAGAAAAAAATTATTTTAAAAAATCTGCAAGGACTAAAGGTTTGATTTCTTATGGGTAAATCTCAATCAAAAAATGTTTCCTCATAAGCTCCTGTAGGTGACAAATGGTAAATAATAAATTAAGATATTTTACATGATTTGATTATTCAATTTATTTTACACACAATGATATAAGAGATTAAGGAGTGGGTTTATGCATGAGTGATTGGAATCGAGAGCCACTCCTCTCATGTACATCCTAATTCCTCTTCAATTTTCAACACGCTGCTACCGATAACAATGAATATGATTGTTATTAGATTTATTAAAATTTAATTTACGAATTAATTGCAAATGTTTTTTTAACTGTTTACCAAAAAAAACTGAAATTTATTTTAAACTTTTTGTTCTTGTTTTATTGGAGTAATTTTTGAAACGACGCCGACATACCATCACATACCTAATAGTGAATTGCGGAAACCGATCGAATCGAATCGATTATCTAGTTTAGTATCCGCATTTCCTCTTTGGACAATTAGTTTAAACCGGAAGTAACAGACCAAAGTGAGCTGCTCACACAAATATTTTTACATATGTTTATTTGGGTCAAAGAAACTCTAAACTATAGCTAAGTAGGTACATTATATGTGTTAGTTTTTAATTTAAATAATTAATTGATTGACTGATTGATTGATTAATTTATTCATTCATTGTATTGAAGGTTAATTGCTATTACGTACTAAACGCGAAATTTTGGCATCCCTTCAGTTGTTTTGCAGCTGAACGAGATTGTTTTATTTTTGTTTTATATCTGCCTGATTGTCATCTGTTTTATATTGTTTCAGATACACAGACAATACAAACAAATAAAACCGACGAAACAAACGAACAATCAACTTTGTCTTCTGACAGAACTTCCCTGCAGTCTGAAGCTTCAACCCTTCAAGGTACGAAACTTTTTTTTTCGATTAGAGATACAGAAATTCTTATACCGTTTTTTTATAAATAACTCGTTCTTTGCTGGTAAAATTTATTTTGATACAGAAAACGTTTCGACCAATCCGCTATTGACTATCACCAGATTTGTTTATTTCAAACGAAATTCCTTCGGGTTTCTGTTCAAGTTCATTCCAGACCATCCACTAATTACGAAATGTAACTTTGTATAATTACAATTCAAAGAAAGTGAAGGCTTTACAGGAAATTATAGATAATAATAATTTATTAATTTAAAAAAAATAAAAATAAAGCAAAAATTGATTTTTTATGACGACTTTTCTAAAATTCCGTTCAGAATTAACAAAAAAAATTTTCTTTTTAACATTTTGAGTCACGAGATTAATTTTCGCTAATTATTCGTTCTGCTAATAATTTTTTTACAATACGTAGGTACTTATCGTTAGTATTTGTGTGTGTGTGTGTGTAAAAGAAATCTCTGTATAAAATCGTAGAGAATATCAGCGAGCCCAATTTCCCCCACACTCGTTCATTTGAAATTGCAATTATCAAGGCTAAAGATCAGGAGTCGAAATGTTTGCTAGCACCGGCTACGTCGTCGTCGTTGTCGTTGTCGTTAAGCAACGAGAGCTTCTCGACTGATAATACAACTCTCATTGCTGATAACGACATGGCGAGAAAACGACGAAGAAAAACGCGACAAAACAACAACCCACCATCATCTTCTGCCACTTCTTCCGGTTCCGGTACCATCCACCGACTCGAACAACAAGAACAAAAACCAGAAACAACAACGAATTTTTGTGACGACAACAACGAAGTTTCAGCAGCTCAAAGTAATGATAATCAAGACCCAGTGATAAAAGACCAAAGACCTACAGAAGACCATGAAGTGCTTAGTGAGAATGCGTTACCTGACATCACCACAACGAAACTTTGCGACCCCCCAGACGCCCCAGAGGGGCAAACAGACGACAGTCTCTACAAAGTCGAATTCCCAGAAGCACCACGTCGACCGCCGAAGCAAAAGAGCCCAGTAATTACCAAAAGCAGAAGCCTGGACGACGACGACGTCCCAAAAATAACAGAACTTCCCCCAGAATCCACAGAAGCAGACGACACCAGACACCACCACCAAAACGTCACCATAACAGACGTGGACTCGGACGTGGAATGGACGGACTTCCGGAACCTGCCGTTGGTAAAACCTCCGAAGGAATTCCTAAGCACCGTCTCCTTACAAATAGAGGAAGACCTAAACGTAGCCGAAACGTCCAGGATATCACCGGAAGACGAGAAGAACCTCAGGGATTTCCTGGGCGGCCTGAACCTCATCAACTCCCCCGAAGAAGCTTCGGAAAAGTGCTTAGAAAAAGAAAACTACAAGGAACGGAAAGCCAAAAAACGGGCAGCGATCGTGCAGCACTTCATCCCCTACATGAACCAACCCAAGTTCCTGGACGTCATTCAGGAAGAGTCCAGTGACGTCAGCGACAAGGAATCGAAAACTAAATCGCCCAAACGTAACAACAAGTCACCAGCTGAAGATCCGCTGTTACTTTTGGAAACGCGGGTGACCTACCCTGACGTCGTAGGGGCGGAAATCGTGAACACGTCGGTGGCGGAATCGAGTTCGGACGCGGAACTCGTTTTTCTGAACGACAGCGAAGACGACGACGAGGAAACTGCTACGAAAATAAATCCTTCGGTGCCGTTGTCTCAACTGACACCTCCACCTACTCCCGACGTTACCCCAAAAGAGGCACTTCCGGTCAACAATAAAAATTCAACTGACGTAACAGTTACGAGCAGTTCTCGTTCACCTTCCTCGTGCAGCGACGACACAACGTCGTCCAAGTGCACAGCAAAGTACAATCCGTCCGGAGACGAAGACGAACCAGTGACTTTTGGGCATCAACCCCACACCCTCAGGGAGATCTGTTTGACCAAATTAATGGCCCTACCATTTGGGTCAGAAATAATCGAAGAACTCGCTTCTGTAGCGCACGCCATTCAAAACATGCCAGGGTTCAAAGGCCAAAAACAACCGGACGACGTGGTGCAGTTCGAAAGAATCCAACCGTTCCTCCAGAAGCTCAACAACGAGCACGTGACGACCAAATGGTCTGGGATTCCAACAGAGAACGACCCAAACGTTTTGGTGTGTTTGTCGCCCACCCAGAGGGCGTATTTGGACACGACCAAGAGGACGCCCCAAGAAGGAGACAAACTCCTGGACATGCACGCGAAATTTTTGAACAGATGCCGGACGCACACCACCGACAACAGCAGTAAGTCGTCCGGTTGTGGCCAGGTCGTATTAACGTCTCTGCACCAATTAAATGGTCATCGTACTGAGGTCCCTGACGACGACGACGACGACGCCGGCGTCGGGACGAACTCTAACGAGCAACGGATGACTAACAGACTCTTGGCAATCATCCGAGATTCGGACAGGCGACGGGCAGATTTAGAAAATTGCGTGAAAAGTGTCCGCGAGCCGGCAAAAAAGCCGGCCAGGAATTTCACGTTGCCACGCACCAGATCCGTAGAAGAAGACGAAGGTCGAAGGCTCAAAGCGAAAAGCTTGACCGAATGGCTGCAGTTGGTGCGCGACAAGAGCACGAGTGAAACAAATTTAAACAAAATGAACGACGATAACAACAACAACAACAACAACAACAACAACAACGCAAAACGAAAGACTTCGGCAAGACGTTTGTCTTTACCGTACGACATGTACCAAAGGCAAATCGATTACATAAGGGAAAAAGAGATCGAACTCCAGAGGGAAATCGAACACTTGGAAGAAGAGAAACGGAAACTTTACGTAGAAATGGTAGAAAATCAGACGGAGATGTCCAAGTCTCCGCCTGTGCCACCGCTAAGACGTAAGACAACCAAAGACCGTCCAAAATCAACCCCGATGGCTCCCACGGAATTCTTTAGACAACAAATGTACGAAGAATACATGAGTAAAGTGGCAGCCAGAAAAGACCGGAAGCACAACAAGGTCATTAAAATATCTTCACCCCCACACGACCAACACCATCCCAAAGAGGACGACGACCACGAAGATAATAATATCATCCACGTGCCTGGTATCGAAGAAGAGTTTATGGACAAGGTGAAAGAGAAAAGGAAAAAATTCGGGCTCCAAAGAGACGATAGCGAAGACAGTGGTGGTGGTGGTGGTGGAGGGAAGAAGTTGGATGTTTGTTCGGATCAAGAGACTGACAGTGAACCTGTGTTAGTTCTTAATGGGGACTCGATATCCACGGCCAAAGGACTGCCGAAACACCTGCAGGAGTTCGTTTCCATCACGAAGGACGCTGAGGAATCCGGCGAAGAAACAGACACAGGGGGTGAGTTGTTTAGTTTGAAAAGATATTGCGTTTTGTTGTAGACTTTTGAAATCTATTCATGCTCAGAATTTGTTATGTATGTATGTATGTATAGCCAGGGCCGGATCTAAGTAGGTACAAGTCCTGCTCTGGTTAAGTACTGTTGCTGTTGTGTAGATAAATGTGTAATTTTTGTAAATAAAGCCTTTTAACAATTTACTCACATTTGTTTTTTGTTTCTGAGCGTGAAAAGTCCAGTGAGTGAGCATGTTCGTGGCTCTTTTGTTTTTAATAATAACAATTAGTCTTTTATTAACAAAATATGATCGTAAAACAAAAAAAAAGAACATTTGGAGTAGATTCTGTGTTGTTTTATATGTCAGTAAATAACAAAATAGCTCGCTTAAAATGTTTTATTTATTAACAATTGTTTTATTCGATTGTCACAGATCAGTGTCGATCGAGAAGTAAAGTCGAGAAGAAATGAGTAAATTAAGGACAATTCAGTTCTGTTATTTTTAATTAATTATTGTTCTTTCGTTTTCCGGTTGGGACATTTCGGTAAATCGGATTTATTAACCATTGGAAATGTGTAAATTGGAGGTCATTTAATGTTTTAACTACACTGAATAATTACGTAGTATATTTCAAGGTTTCAAAATACGTGATTGTATAAAATAATTTCAAATTGCAATACAGCAAAAAAAAAAATATCGTCCAAAAAATTATTTTTTTTTTGCTTATTACATATAAACAATTTTTTAATATAAATACATACATAAAAGCCGACGAACTTTTTTGGGAACTTTTGAGACCTTTAGGAATATTTAGGACACATAAAGTAATTCAAAAATCACGTACCTAAATTAACAAAAAAATTTACGAAAATAAAATATTCTTAATTTAATTTTTACGTCATTGCATTTTTGAGGCAAATTAGCACCTTTAGGTTAATTTTAAAGGTCTATTTGAAGTTGCTGCAGTCTTTTTTTTTTGGCACACATCTGTACGAAAAATTTGAATTTGCCTCTCATTTTTTTTTAATACAAAATAATTGAGCGCTTTCGCTTTCTTCATATTTTTTTTTATGATATCTACTCAAGAATATGACAAAATAATTTATTTTGTCTAATATCTCGTTATCAAATACATCCTTGGAAATAATTATTGTTTTCAACGACTTACGAGACGATTATTATATGGCGTGGGAGATAAATGTTTGTAAATTATTGTTAACTAAGTAAAGTACAATAATTATGCTGACGTTACCAATTGAAGTAGCTGATAAAGACGAGTATTTTTACCGGTGTTAACATACAACAACTGTGTCGGCATGTTTAATTAAATAAATCATATGATCGTTGTTATTACTGACTCCAGAGTGGGTTCATTGCGTTTTAATATACAAAAATTACGTAAATTGTTCAACAAGAGCTTATTTGTAATCCTGCATTAACAAAAAGTGAAAAATGGAAGATGTTTCTCACGTTTTCAAATAAAACAAAACACTGTTACTGACAAAAGAAAATCAAAACTATTTTTATTTTGTTTCTTCCTTTTGTTTTTGTTTTATTTTTTTTTGTTTTGTTTTGTTTTTCTATTCATATCTAAAAATGGAACATCAAGACACATTCACTTGTCTTTTTTCAATGTAGAGTTAAAAAAATCCCTAAATAGGTACTCTTATTAGACTCTCGTGTTCGTTACACAAATTATGACTGTAATTGAGTCCATCCTCCTTCGTGCTCGATGTCTGGACCAAGTTCAGTTCGTTTTGTTACCGTCCTTGACTATGACTATGACATAATAGTGGACTATTGTTTTATTTTTTTATTTTTAGAGCCATTAAAGTCAATTACAGTTAACTTTTCACCTCGTACGTCGTAACCTGCTGTAATCGGTTACAAAATCTACATATGGCGCAATTTTGAAACGAAAAAATATGATTTTTTTACGATCTACTTATGAAATTGGGTCTTCAAATTTTTGTTTTTTTGTTATTTATTGTTTATTTTCGATTTTATATTGATAGGGGTTCATAGACGTAAAAGGGAAGCTAATAAAATAAAAAAATCCCTTAGCAAAAACCGAAGAAGTCGAAGTTTCAGTGAATTTGGGAGTTTACTGTACGAAATTGATAGTTTACTTGTGTTAAGCAAAGGATTTCTGTTTGGGAAAGGTCAGTTTTTTTATTTACCTATGTATAATATTCGAAAATCCTATTGTACATAAAAATATGTATAATATATTTAATTAATAATAGATAATATGCATGATATACTTACTTAATTATAAATTTTACAGAAACTTTTGAAAAGTACATAAGTCGTTTTGTACATATGTATATACATATTTATATCGTATGTAAATGGGCAATTAGAGCCAATTTTATTATGTTTGGCATCGACAGGTTATAGTTTTTTGAATAATACGGTCAGCAATCTAAATTTAACATATCTCAAACTACTGACATTGACTCTAAATTTAACTCAATAGGGTAATTTTTACTCCTAATCAAAAAATTATTCATATAAAAAATAGGTGTGTTACCTACATTTACAGTTACAGTGACAGTCAGAAAAAGAAATAATTTGTTAGGGGTTAAATAGGAACTTGCCCTCCTAAATTGAGGCGTCTTTATGCCTTAATGGAATGGAAATTGGGCGAAAAATTCTGCACAATAACTCCTTTATTGCGTTGACCCATTTCACTATGTATTTGGTCTCTTGGCATTATCGAATGACCGGAAATGGGTTTAGCTTCAAGATACCGGGATCGATCGGGTTTATTTATATTCGGACCATCCCTTTCGGAAATTAGAAAATCCAAGAAACAAAAGTACCTACAGAAACGAAAAACAATACACTGCAACAAAAACTTTTGTTCGTCTTTTCAATTGTTTTGATTTTCTCGTACTTTTGTTTTTTCTTTCAGTTGTTTTTTTATTTCTTTTGTGTGTCGTTTTCTGCAATTACTTTTTACTATTAAAGTATTTGGTCATTTGGTTTAATTAGATGGATAATTTTAGATATATGTACCTACATTTCCGTCAGTAATTGGAAAACTAGTTCACGCATTTTCCGGTCTTTGCTTACGATGAAACAATTTATTTATAAATTCTAATAAACACACGTGTGTACTGTGCAGTTTCCTTGGCCCATTGGGCTTTAGATTGTCGATGTCCAAATACAAATTAACCATACGACGTTGTCTAGAAACGTGTCAATCACCAATAAAGTACTTAAACGGGTAAATTACGAAAGAAAATACATAAAATAAGAAAAACAAAATAGTCATTAGGGTCAATAAGGGTAAATAATGTACCCATACTCTGTGACGAGACAATTTCGTCATTGAGATAATGGAAAATATTGTGGAGTTGTTTGGTTCGCGTTCTAATATGTGGCGTCACGACGACAGTCGTCGGCGTCGCTTGTCGGTGGTAGGTCATTTGGCAAGGGTTCGGTGGGCGCCGAGTACGAGCGTCGGTCTTGTGTCTGACCCGCATCTGTGTGCCAGTAAGAGTTTGACGTGCGTCGCGACGCTTTGCGCCGTCGTCGTCGTTTGTTTTCTTTCGTTTTTTTTTTCAACTTTCGTCGGTAACGCGATGATCACCCCCGCACCCACCTTCAAAGCTACCGCCCCTTCGTCAGGTAAAAAATTATTTTTGTTTACTTAATTGAAGTGTTTTGTGCCAGGTCGCGCGAAACGTTGGCACGAAATTGTTTTGGGATACTGTAACAGGCGGTTTTAGGAAAGTTTCGGCGCTTGTTTAAATGTTTAATTGATAGTAATTTATTTCTAATAAAATAAAATATTAAAACGTAAATAAATACTCAAGTGGTGGTGACCTTTGAAATAATTTTTATATATTTTTAATTTGTTAATTTTCGTTTTCGAAGATTTTATTTATTTATTTATATAATTGTGAAAAATTTGAAATTTGCGAACGTTTGTGTGTCTAAATAGTGTTTGGATTTATTTGACTTATTTCCTGGCTTTTTTAAAATTAGAGCCGTCTAATTTTGGACGTCGTGATGTCTTTAAAAAGTTATATTTATGGTACGGTGGGCCGTCATTGTGTTCGTATTGAGGTATATTAATAAATTGGAACGTATTTAAGCCCACGAAGACGCTTATTAAATCGGGAGATACACCTGGATTTAATAACCCATTCGGTGGGTGGTACAGGTGCCTGTACACGATCGAAGGTTTATTTCGGGCTTCCAAGTTACAAAACACCACTTTTAATTATTCACAACACACATTGCCAACGGAAACCACGAAAAATAGAACTATTTAAAACTAAATAAATAATCAACAACAATAACAAAATGTAAAAGATCCTTTAAGGATATTAAAGAAATCCTTATTGAAGTCTAAAAACAACCTCAATTTGTGACTCAATTTGAGCTAAAATCAATTAGTAATGTTCGTACATCAATAAAACGATCGATATATCTATCCATCAATCGATTCGTTCGTAAACTAATCGTAAATTAAAAGTTTTGTAACTTTGCAATACAAACAACCTACCTACTTTTTGAGAACTTCTATATATATAGCAGAAATGTTTTTTGAAATAGAAATCTGACGGCGCCAAATTGGGAACATAGAGTGGAAACATTGCTTCAGTTTTCTGGGACAAAAATGGGATAATTCTGTTAGATTTCTTGGAACAAGGTTACGTACAGGATGTTATAGCATTTCGTATGTGCAAAAATCCCAAGATTTCTGTAGACACCACACACACACACACATATACATGTATTCCTGTCTTTCCTGCTGTTGTTTCATAGAAGAAAACAAAAAAAAAAAGGAGAAACTGATTTTAGACAAATGATTTCGAAAAAGAAATTTAGTTAAAACAAATGATATAGAAACAGTTGAGTTACGTTTTGTCAAAAAATTACAACAAAGGGTCGTAAGTGTAACTAATACCAAGTAAATTATTATAATTTTTTCAAAATTAATTGATAGATCGTGTTAAATGTCTTGATAAATAAAATTTCACAAGATCGTAAATAACTTCGTTAAACTTTTTAGAAAAAAAATTACACAGGGTGATAAATACGAGGAAACACCAGAGATACAAAACGCCACAATATTTTAAAACAAAATTCAATTCATTTAACATATTTTCTTTTAAGACTTCAAAACATTTCTTTATATTGGTCTGCAAAACACTCATCAACCTCAACGGCACGTACGACTTCATTATTTGTCGAAAATATTTTTCCCTCCGAATGTTTTTTGGGAATAAATGGTAGCCAAATCAGGAGAACAGGGCGGATACAGGTAGTCAACTAATTCAAAACCAATTTTAAGAGTGGAAAAATTCCAAGTTTCCACGACTCAAAATATATCAGCTGGCAAAGTTCTTACTTCAGTTTTCTGGGACGAAAATGGGATAATTCTGTTAGATTTCTTGGAACAAGGTTAGGTACAGGATATTACAGTGAATTGCTCACTAAATTACTCAAAATAATTGTGGAAAAACGACGTGGAAGACTTGCCATAAGTGTCCTCTAGTTGCAAGATAACGCCCCTGCCCACAAGTCGTTGATTTTATTGCAAACGATTGATAAAATTGGTTTTGTATTAGTTGACCACCCGCATCCGCCTTGTTGTCCCGATTTGGCACCGTCAGACTACTATTTCTTACCAAATATTCAAAAAACGGGCTAGATAAAGATTTTTCAAAGGAACGATTTCACTCCCAAAAATTTTCAATCAATTTTCGTTTCGTGTGTTAAAACTAGCAAATGTTACACGTAACTTTTTTAATACAATAAACAATCCATAAAATCTGTAGCTAGCAATAAATGGAATCATGTTGTTTTGTGTCCAATACACATACACGTAGGTACACACATCCATTACCAAACGTTTAAAAATAATTTCCAAGCAAAATACGTAAATGACAGAGTGTATTTTATTGTAAAATATTGCAGTTAAACAAATTTAACAATTTATAACAAATTACAAACCAAAATTGACATGACAGGATTTATCCTATATGGAATTTATACAATTCCAATATTTATTTGTTTTGTAATACAATACGAATTTTTTTTTTGGCTTATTGTCTAGAACCCGAAACCCTCAGAATTATTTGTAAACTAACTCAAATATATTTTTAAAATTAAAGTACATATGCAAAAGGATTTTTGGGTAAATACTCGAAGTGGAAGACGTAAAATATTTTTTTTTGTATAGCTTCAAAATCTTGATAATAATGTATTAAAAAATTAATTATCTCCACATTGTTAATAGCCCACCCTTTACCCTAACCTCTCCCTAGTCCTACGAAAGACTTTTTTAAATTTCTATTTAATTTTATAAACATATTTTGTAAAAATGTTGTTATAAACTTTTAGTGTTTCGTGGGATTAGGGTGAGATTATAGGCAAGGGGGTGTTTTAGTATTAATATAGACATAATTAATTTTATTGCATTTAATTTTTTAATACACTGTGTTGAAAAAAATAGTCCAAAAAACTTTTCACTTCGAGTACTCGTATCGTAAGTAATTTTGAGGGTAGATAATGCGTAATTGTAACAGTCATATTTCGTATTAACGTTTCTTTAATGAGACGAGAACCTCTGGGAACGTTTTCAACTCAAACAGAACGGAAGAGGTGCTAAAATTAGCAAAATATTACCGTCATCTGCTTTGAATAACCTTCACACTAACTAACTTGTGAGATGAAAAGAATTTCAACTATAAACCGCACTCATACTTGGACATACGTCAAACATAATTGAGTTTATGTTGTTTCATTAATATTCTAAAATTTTATTTGTTCCATTTGTAATCTGTGGTTCTTGTGTTCTAACATTTTACGTAAATAATTCCGTAGATATCAAAAAAATGACCCTTTTTGTGTTTGTAGGTGTATGGGCACCAGGTAAAAGAACTTCCCCTATCAGACCCGAAGATTTTCCCCAAACGGCCGAACCCCAAAGTAATGTGCCGCCACCTCCGCCCATTTGGACCCCCAAAAGTGCCGGTTCCAGTCCTGTCGTCGAACGGAAAGAATTTCGTCCCGTTAATTTCGAATCTCCTACGTTAAGTCGTAAAAATAAAACCCCTGATGTACGTCACAGTATTTAAAAAAATTTCTATTTTTTAAACGTCCAATTTTGGTATTTTTTGAAGGTCCCACCGTCGTCCGTAGAACCCCCGTGGAAGAATTTTTCATCCCCTGTTACGTTCGACAGTAATAAAATCCCCCGGAGTGCATCCAGCACCGATTTTTCCGGGTCTCGTTTGCCCAAATACCAAAATCCTACCATTACTTTGTTACAAAAAGCCAGAGGTAAAAAATATATTTTATAGGTACAATTTTTTTATGTTTTTTTAATTATTGTTTTGTTGTTAACAGAAGGGCAAATTCCTAGGGGTCCTGTGTACATAAATTACTCACAATCAGACGATAGCACCCTGAGAAGACCCAAAGATGATAAGCCACCCCTGGTGAAACCCGGAGAAGTTTGTGAGTACCTGCAATTCTTTTTAAGAGTTTTACCTACTCGTTATTGAACTTATAAAATTTTTTTTAGTGTATCAAATCAAAAACGAATACACGAGTGAATCAGAGGGGGAAGCCCCGAGAAAAATGGCAGACCTTGGTCCCAGAAAATACGAAGGAATTGGTCCTACTACAAAAGAGGGAATTCCCATAACACTTCGATCGGTACACAAGCAATTATTATTAAAGTTTTTCTAAAATTTGCTAAAAAATATTTTTTATCTGTTTCAGGAAGTCAAAGATGGTAATCAGCATCGATGGTACAAGAAAATGTACGATACAATCCATAAACAAAAAGAGAAAGGTAGGAAAGTTTGTCATTTGTTTATTGTTTCATTTTTCTTTTGTTTTCTGCCTGATGCTGTTAGTCATTTATTTTATTTTTATTTTTTTGTTTTATCCTTGATTTTGTTTTAATTCAATTAAATTCGGGTTCACGTGTTTTAAAAAAGTTTTTGTTTTATTGTTTTTCAGATGATTATGTTACAGTTCGATATAAACAGAGACGAGGTACCTATTCACAAAATTCCTAAATTTTTTTGCTTCTTTCTGCTTTTTGCTCTTGCTATTTATTATATTATTATTATTTACAGTTTAAATTAATGTAGGGCCAGTATTTGTTTTTATTTGCTTAATATACTACATAATCACCCTGTATATGCTTGGAGCTTTTAAATGCTTTTAAAATATCATTTGATGTACATAGTTTTATGATAAAAAAAGTCTTTTAAAAATGCTGAATGTACGATCAGTGTAAATTAGGTTGAAAATCGTCGCTCACATTTCGGGGTCGATGCTTCTTAAACGACTGCAGTTGACCATAAAGCGTATCTTTATTAATATAATGACTTTTCGGGTAAAAGGGAAACAATATCAGCACATTTAGAAGACCTAGTGTTATTGTACAGTGCTTGTGGAAAATAGAAGTCTACAAAAAAAAAGTAGGGGTGACAAAACTCAAAGATCTAACCCCCTAAAAATAACTGGGCTTAAATAAAGACCCCTATTTTATTTTGTTGGTATGTGTATCTTTTTTGATCACGTGCAGCTTTTCTTTTTAAATTAAAGCTCGCTACCCTTACTCGTCGGGGTATTTTTCTGAACCTGAACCGAGCGGCGCTTATGATAGCGACGCCAGTGATCGACGCTCGACGCTGGATCGTCGACGATATTTATATCTAAACGACCCGAAAGAAAACGGTTTTGTCCCTTCGACAACCCCTGTCATCCCCACTCGCAGTGCACCCTCAACTACACAAAAGTAAGTTACAATGGAACTGTTTGATGACGACTAAAAAAATTAATTTAATTTGTTCAGAAGTCCACCTTCGAGTGTGATAAAACATGGGCAAGACGTGTATAAAAATCAGCCGGGGAAAATAGAGAATTACACCCCGGGGAAGTCGTCAATTTCTGATAGGGAAGCGAAGCAGGTGAGTGAGTGACTCATTTCGGTTTAATTTTGACTCTTCTTCAGCTTATTCACTTTAACTGATGACTGCAACTGTTTATATTTATACTAACACACTTTCAGTTGTTTTATATTAAGACTAAGCAATGTTTCTTTAAAAAAACAAAAGAAATTGCAGCAAAAAAAAAAAAAGAAATTAAACAAAAGAAAGTAGAGATAGATACATCGTCAACTATTTTTTTTTGTTAATGTATAGATATAGATATACATAGTTTTTTGTGAAATGTTGCTTACTTAATAAATAATGTAAAGTTTTCCTTTTACTTTACAATTTTTATATTTTATAGTCAGCCAATTCTTACACCTTTACTTATTTTGACTTGCTTCTATTTTAGTGGTGGGATGAAGTCATGGAAATATTTGATGGGGTACGAGCATTTTTCTTTAATTTTTGAGTTCACGATTTTACGTTCAGGTTTTTGTTGCTTTAAAAAAAATCGAAAATTTATCTCATATCTACCAAAAAAAATTCTGTAAACAAACCGCTTACATGATTTATATATCAGATAAATTTTCTGCATTTTAAATATTGGTGATTTTCACCAACGTTTAATTTTTATGTCTTAATTAATTAATTAATTAAAAAGGAGCGTTGATGTCACCATGCGTTTGTATTTATTGATTGATTGGTCGATTGATTGTTTGTGAGATTAGTTTGTTATTTAGTAACTAACAAAGCTTGGGGATATTTGTTATACACAGTGGCTGGATCAACATTGTTCCCTCGGGAATCGAACTAGACGACATTCGTCTTTCTGTCCAACTTATTTCAGTGTAAGCTAAGTCGCATGATGTATCTGTCAAGTGGCACGAAACTTAAAAATAAAATAAAAAACATTAATAAAACAACGCTCATCTTGTTGTTGTTGTTTGTTTTTTTTTTCTTGGTGTTGCACAACCTTTTTTTGTTTTTCAAAAACAATTTTCCCCCTACGTCAATGCATGGTTTATTCCAGTGGGGTGATTATTATATACTTATTTATTTTACCCCTGATGAATATTTATAAAGTTGCCAAAAATGTTTACGTGATTAATTTAATTTTTCAAACAATTTAATTAATTTCCAAGCATGTGATATCAAAAATTAACATTTTTTTTTTGTACGATGGGCATGAAGCGATTCTTAAACAATTTTCTTCAACTAATTCGTCCCATTTGTCTTATCATCCACAGCATTTGGAACAACAGAAGCATATCCCTGCCAAAGGTCACCTAAGCCAGTAAGTTGGAATTTGGTAATTTTATTTGTTTCTACATTTTTGTATTTTTTTTAAGGGCTCTTAAAGAATCAGGGTACGATTCGGATTCAACGTTGGTCTTCAGAAGACGAGAAGATGCCGTCCAACACTTAAGCCCCAAACAACAAAAAGAAGCTTACAAAACGATCCAAAAGGGCGGCGATGTACCTTTGCAAGGGTTAAGAAAACCGGCCCCTGAAAGACCCAAGGGTAAGTGATAATATTTCTGTTAAGGGTTGCTTTTGGTGAAGGGAAAATAAATTTGTACATAAGTCGACAAATCACAGCTTCCAAAAAGGGATGAAAACTCGTAGGGCTTTTATTTTACTACTAGATATTATTTTTAATGCTTTCCTATGGGTCTAGAATAGAAAATAGTATTGGTTGTGGTGCAAACAAAAGCTATATTTAAAAGGTAAGATAATTTTATTATTTATGTAGAAATATACAGGGTGTCACATGACAAATACAGGCGATTATTGCATGAAGCATCTCGCACAATTTATTCGAAGAATAATCACTCCTCGAAAAGCATCCAGGACTCACTCACTCGTCTTCTTAATAATCTTCTTCAAATGCATGCCCATAACAGACACGAAATCTTCACCATCTTTTGTTAAAAAAAAAAAAAAACAAAGGAAAAATGCACAGAAAACAAACAAAAAAAAACAATTGTGATGATGTAGCAGTTGTTTTTCTTCGCAGACGTCGTCGATTTAGAGTACATTCCGTTAACGTCAACTCTTACGAAGATAAGGATTCACAAAAGTCCAAAAACAGACAAATATTTTACATATCCGGTTAACATTCCTTCACGTTCCCATTCGTCATCTGTTTTTGCCACTTACAAACGCACAGTTCCTTCGGCTGCGTCACCATCACGACCTTCCAAACCCTCGACCCCGCCTTTGCCGCCGAAGAGACGTTCTTCGAGGAACAGTTCCACCCTACGTCTCATTTCTACCATGACCCTGAAAGCTGACCGTTCTCCCGTCAGTAAGAGACACGAAACGTGCTTCAAAACAACCGACAATCATGTGAAGTATCTGAAAGATAAAATAACCTGCAGACTGTCTCCAATGACTAAAAGGCACGGCACTCAAGATAAACCTAAACTGAAAGTCACAAAAACTGTAAGTCTGACACCGTCGGATATTGGATCGACTTTGGGCAGTAAAATCAAAAAAGAAGAATCGAAAAATAAAAATTTTCCAACCATTTTGCAAAAGAAATTTTTTTCTACTGGCCAAACTTTTGCTGAAGCCAAAAGGAATCTTTCGTTGTCGAAATTGCCGATGCAGAAGTCCAAGTTGTCTAAATCGTCCGATTTGGTGTCCCCCAACGAGGTCAAAAAGGCCATCAAGAGCAGAGGAAGTCAACGCAGCTTCATCAACGTTTCTTCGTCTCAGAAGATAACGTCGTCATGTCCATCGACGCCTTTGCAAAATCGGTCTTTGAAATCCAAATCTGACAATTTGTCTAGAAAACTTAACAATAACTCAATCCCTAAAGAAGAAGCCAATGGTAAGTTGTCCAAAAATGGTAAAAAACTAAAGTCCAGTTCCAAAACTCCAGACGTGCCCAAAGAGAAATGTAAAACTAATGGTAAAAACGATTCTTTGGATAAAAGAGATAAGAAACAGAAAAAGTCTTTATCTGGATCCAAACATGCACCCCTAAGTACCCACAAACGTCCATCAAAAGAAATTAATACCATTTCACTTGACATCAAAGACAAAATTAAAAAACAGAGCGAAATAATAAAAACGAACGATTTCTTTCAACACCTGTTTCTTAAAGACTTCATTGGAGATATCCAAACACCTCAAAAGTCTTCCCATCATCAAAAAGATTTTTCTTGGATTGCCCAAAAAACCAAAATGCTACAAAACAGACGCACGTCCTTCTCTGAACCTTCGATGAGTGCCTTAATGATCTACCTAAAGTCAGTCAAACCAGTGACAGAATCAAAATTCAGAAGCCTGGACGCGTCCTACACGAGATCCCGATCAGCAAGTCCAAAAACAGTAACTTGGAAAGACGAAAATTTGGTCTCGTTCAATTCAGAGCCCAGCAGGAAAGAAAGAAGCATAAGTTTACCATCAAAAATTCCTATTTCAAGAACCAGTCGTTCACCATCACCTTCCAGTACCACCAGCTTAAGCTATTACCGCCCAATATCCCCAGGATACTCAAGAACTTCACCAAAATTGTCGTCCAAACAACTCAAGCATTTAACAACGGTCCAGAGTCGACCAGATCCAGTTCAAATCTTCTTTTCCACTGAACACCACCCTGGAACGAGTCCCTTGAGCAGTTTGTCATCCCTTTCCACAGAAAAAGATGTACCAATAGGCAGAAGATCTCCAAATGAATCCCATTTGCAGAAATCTTCTAAACGAATCACCCCTAGAACCGTCAAAGAAATGTCAGCATCCAAGAGATCATCCATCAGGTCTCGAAGTGCCGGAGATGCCGATGAAACCGACGTCTCAGCTCCTGTCCTCGAAAAATCTGTGAGCTTTTCCGAATTGTCAGAATTCGGTTCTGTTCATCAACTGCACACACCCGGACGTTGCAACCGGTTCAAAGAACTGAAGAACTTCTACAGAACTCTAGAAAAGTTCAGCGAGGTGGAGAAAGTTGCTTCGAGTACTGATATTAGACCAAGGGGCAAATTGGAAAACGAAATTGTAGACTACAACAGATGGAAGGAGGTCCATGTCAAAGAAAGGGCCGAAAAGGAGATGAAACTGCTCTATTCCAAACTGAAACACGACCAGGCCGAAAAAGGATTCCTGTTCGAACCGAAAACGACGCAGTATTGGAAACGAGAAAACGACCATGGACTGAGAGCTAAAGAGAAATCCATAGAAGACATCAGAGACGAACTACAAAAACTGAGCATCAGAAACGAAAGACCTCTAACAAGTTCCGAACTGTCTTTGGTTAAAGACCTGTACAAGCCTCTATGGAGAGGCAGTTCAGTAGTAGATTTGGCCACGAGCATGGTACAGAAGAGGTCACACTCTGAGGAAACCAGACGAGACCATTTCTTCCCCCCGACATTCGGGAAAACGGATTTCGGATTCCTACGGCAGATATGGAGCAGTCTTTCCTCCGAACAACTCAATAACCTCAAGAGCCAACTGTCAGAAATCTACGGCAAGAACGTACAAAAAAAAACCAATTATTTTATAGACGTTTCCGAACCCAAAACCATTAACAGTGATCTTAAGGTCAGGAGATGTTCAGAATCATCAGCCCATTTCCTTTCCGAAAACGACAAGAAGAATTTGTCTTTGTCTCTCTGCAAAGAAGCTGTAGACCGTTTAGAAAAAGCCACAGCGAAGAATGTCATTCTTCCCAAAGAGACACGAGGATCCATAGCTGCAGCTGAAGCAGTCAACACGTCGTTGACCATGTCGGAAGCCACGTCCCCGAGGACTTGCTACTCCCTTGAAATATCCGAAGACGAAACTGACAAAAAGACCAAAGACAACGATTACCTTCTGGTGTTGACAGAAAAAATACCTCAGCGAAAATCCGAAGAGATCAGCAACACCCTGAGCAGCTGGGCTGAGCCCAAAAAATGCACCAGTGAAACTGAGAGTGCGAGTACAGACGAGTCCACAAAAACCGCAATATATGTCGACAAAAAAGAGGAGATCACTCGAAAAATAAAATATTTCGAGGAAAAAGCTGCTGATGAAGAAAAATACAGCCCAGTCGTGTACAAACCTGCTGACAGTGACTCGGAAAAATCAGATTCTTCCCAAATTAAACCTTTAACTGTTCGGTCTCTATCGAATCAAAATCTAAAAGACCTCTTCGGCGAAAAATTACCAAGCCAGAAGATTCCTCAGGCCAGCGAAGATCGACTACCTCTAAGTCCAGACGAAGACATAAGACTATTCCTCAGGAGGGCCAGGAGTGATCCGGAACTGAACAGGAAAAGCCAGATACACATTCCAGGTCAAAAAGCTGGTGACGTTGACACTTTGAGACGAAAATACGAATATCCTTGGATAGGCAGGAAGAGTAGAAGCAGAACGAGACGAGGGGGAGTGGTATCGCCCCTGTTTTTTCGTCCCCATGACCGTCTAATGCCCCACATTAACATAATCAGCAAAATAGCCACCCTGTGTTCCAAACGGGACGGATGTGATAAGCAAGAGAAGAAACATTTCCAAACGAGCACCGAAGAACTGGCCAATTATCTGGGATGTCCCGTTGGAGAGGTGGAGAAATTACGTAAAAAATTCGACTCCCCCGACAGAAGCATTTCGTTGTTGGGACGTATGTTCACGTCGTCCCCGAACGTACACGAACTGAAAGACATAGCACCGTATCTAGCTGGGGACTGGACTGCACACAAATATCCGAGATTGGACGATAACACCCGTTCCCTTTCCTCCCCAGAACACTCTCCCGCATCCAGAGACACCAATCTCGTACGGAGAAATAACAGATCCAGGCCGAAATCTTTTTCACCGGACAAGAAGAAGTTTGATCCAAAGACTGATCCATTGTCCAGGTACTGTCCCGAAGAAAGGTATAGGTCGTGGTTGCTACCCAACCCTACCAACAGACCCACAGTTAAATTTAAAGGTTCGGTATCTTAAAAAATTTCCAAAAAAAAACCAATCACGTACTATATATATATATAATCATTTCATTCATTGCACATTTTGTTGTTGTCTATTTATTTATTTATTTTTGTTCTTCTGCTTGTACGTATATGTATATGTATGTGTTATGGCTTCTTCCATGTCGTTGTTATGTGTCTAGACCCAGAACCACCCGCACCACCGCCAAAGAGGAACCTTATCACCAATGCTCCAGCTCCAGGTAGGAAATACCCACTTAATTAATTTATTGTGTGGCGAATAACTTTTGTTTTTAATAACAAAAACGAAACACTGACACTCGTCTTTTTTTGTTTTTATGTTATGTACGATCTTCTAATGTTATTATAATATAACAAAAGGGGCAATAGATTTTGTTTTGTTATGAGCAACTGTTTCTTTTTTTTTTTTGTCGTCTTTTGTTTAACTCAGATTTTGCACTTCTTCGAAATTAATTAATTCTGTTGTTGTTGCACTTGAGAAGTTACAAAACTTTTCCTGGATTTTTCGACTTTTGTTCGCGGTTTACATCATCAAACAAACAATCGTAACAAGGAGACAGAGATGCTTAATAATTATTGCAAATCGATCATTAATTAAGTACATACGTATAACGTCATCTGTCGATTTGGTTTCTGTTAACGATCTAGAAAATATAAAAATACGTGTGTGCGGATTTTGTTACTCGAGTACAGAAATTCGCGGCTTTTTTTTTAAATAATGTGCGTGTGTACTTGAATTTTTTTTTTACTGATAAGTGTAATATATATGTGTAGTGTGCCAATTTTTGCACTTGATACCTATATTTCAACATTCAACCTTGAATTATCGCAAATTACTGATACATATGCATCTAAAAGTATGTCACACAGACGTATACCTATTGTGGATATTGGATAGATAAGAGTAAAGATAAAAATTAATATCGATCAACGAGATTGCCACTGTCAACTCTGGGAGAGAAACAAAATCGTTTCGAAATCCTTTGTTTTTTAAAAAAAAAAAAAAAAAGAACAATACGTTGCTGCAGTGACGCGATTGTAAAACAAAATAAAAAATGAATCCGTGTTGTGGGTGATGTTGTGTTGTTTAAATAGCAGTTGTTTTGGTAGTGGGGAACGCGAATGGGAATTTAAATCGTATATTGTGCGTGATTGTGACATTTGATAATGTCGAAAGAACTGGAGGACATCCGGTTGAGGAAGAAGACACCGGAACAAATTGCCAGACAAGAGGAGATTCGCTTGAATCGGCATACAATCGGAAATGTCCATGGATCTTCAATTAGTTAGTAAAAGAAAACGATTTTAATTTAATAATTGTTTCAATGCGTATGTGAATTAACGCGATAACGACATCGTTTGTAGTTATATTGTTGCTTTATTTTAATATTGGGTACAATAAGAACATTTTTTCGAGATTTTTCTCATAGAGAATGACAAAATAACTTCGTGCATAATTTTCGTAATTAACTTGGAAGGATATGGTTGGGACGTGAGCGTAATTATAATTAATGAATGGGAATGTCTGAATCTGAACAACAACAATTATTATTCATTTGTTCATTTTGTATTCTGCACGTGTTAAGTAGTTGAAACAAGAAAAATAAAAGACATGAAGGAAATCGTAGTCGTGTATTCTCTTCTTCATTACGAGTGTCAACAGCAGTCGGTACCTAACTATTTGGTATTAGGTCTTGAAGTATTACTAATACACACATGTGTACTAACACATGTAATTATGCGTATTTTGTGTGTATGTGTGCATTAGCTTGAGGTGACTTTATGTCGGTCACTGTTTTTGTAGAAAACGCGGTAATTATGTACCTATTCCATCTGACTTAACGATTTTCTCTTTTGTTAACGCGACAATCCCGTCAGAAAACCATTGACAATTGCCATCGTTGTGAGTTTTAGTGTTAGAAAATAAAAAAAAGAATAAAACAAAATTGGTAAGAATTTGTTTTATTTGTTTGGAGACTTGAGTAGGTACATAATGAATGCCAAGAGTTCGCAAATTTGAAATGAAATTCAAAAAAGAAGACGTTTGGGTACCAAAGTTTAAATAAGTACATAGGTACTTTCAAAATTGGCCCAGTTTCTGGGTAATTAAATGTGCTTTATTAGTTACCATGTTAATTACGATAGAATTAATAAAAATATAGAACGAAATTACTTTGAAAAATTGATCAGTTTTGGTACAATTTGATTTTAAAAATTGTTTGTAGTCATTAGTATTTATTTTGCAAAATTGGAACAAGTATAAAGTATTTCTAATTAATTAGAATTTATCAAATCGTGCTCAAAAAAAGTATAGATTTTACTGAAACTCATGAAATATGTTCCAAATAATTCCACAAGTGATTTTGATTTTTTTCGGATTTTATGGAAGTCAATTCAGTGAGCTGCAGGACCTCAAAGTTGTGACTTTTAATTTTTTTTTTAGCAATTTAATGAATATTTCAGCTCTATTTTATTACTAAAAGATCAAGATATTCGTTTAATTTTTATTTCTTTCATCTAATGCACTGGTTCGAAAAATTTGAAAAAATTCAAGTTAGTAGAATCTCCTATTTTCAATTTTTAATATTTATTTTCCAATTTTGGAAAGTGGGATAATGTTTTTGAACTTTTTCTGCAAATTCATAAAATTAAAAACACTTGTGGCATTATTTGGAACATATTCAGAAAAATTCATACTTTTTGCGTACGATTTGGCAGATAATCGCCCATACCTATATATTTTTTTGATTTCATATTTTATCCAACGAAATATTCATAAAATTTTACTATCAGATTCAGTGTAAACGACCCGTAAAGTTGTCGCCACTTCTGGTTCGTAAAATAAATTTTATCGACGCTGTGACACAATTTTGTCTTTATTTTCGACATTAGAACTTTTTGTCTAACGTTTAACTGCGACCAGTTGCACTACACTCCGAACGTTATTACCGAAAACTCAAAAATAACTTGGATCCGATTCAAATTCAAACTCTACTCCTATTTCCAAATTCCAAAAATGCATCTCTTGTTCTCGTTCTTACTAATTGTTTCCTTTAAAACAATTTGCATGGTGGATGATGAACTTTTGAAAACAATAAATATTGACATATACATACTAGATACATACGTTAGGTTGCTATAGAAATGTGCAAAAACTTAAATATTGATAAAAAAAATCACCTGTTAGTAAGTTTTTCCTTCTCGTCTAGAATCGCCAAGGAAATATGTAGAAAACGAGGTGACAATTCACTACAAAACGCCTGTAGTACAGGAAATAAAAGGCCTATTATCGGAAGAAGAACTCGCCCGAAGACAAGCCGCGCATATGCGTCAGGTCTATGAGGAAGAAAGGCGAAAAAAATATCTACAAGTAAGTCAAAATGGTCACAGTCTCTAAAAGTTTAAATTCTTTTTTAATTACGTACTTAATTAAAAACCCCAAAATCTCGTCTTGTTTGTAGCAATTACAGGACATGAACAGCAGAAGACACACAGACAACTTTGTACCTTCCCAAAAGTCCCCTATTCCTTTAAACCGCTACGACGATTTCCCCCTGGAAGTACCAAAAATTAGCCCTCGACCCAGGTCACCAGAACCGAGACTCGTAGCCCGTGCCCTGTACAATTTTGTGGGCCAAACTGCCCGCGAACTTACCTTCAGGAAAGGCGATCTCATCTACATAAAGAAACAAATTGATAAGAACTGGTACGAGGGAGAACTAAACGCCATGATTGGACTATTCCCATCCAACTACGTCGAAGTAAGACATCATTTTTTTATTGTTTTGTAGCAATTGTTTATTTGGCAATTGTTTTTTGTTAGATAGTGCCCTACGATGGTGTGAAATCGACCACAAAAAAGGTCCACGAAGGACAAGCACGAGCCAAATACAATTTCATAGCACAGACGCACCTGGAGTTGTCGTTAGCCAAAGGAGAGCTGGTGGTCGTTACGAGAAGGGTCGATGACAATTGGTTCGAAGGGCGCATCGGCGGACGAAAGGGCATCTTCCCTGTGTCATATGTTGAAGTGTTGGGTAAGTAAATAGTTTACAGGAAATTAAATTAAGTACACTTTCGGAGACATGTGATTTTTTCTAGTGGAACCTGGAACCCCGGCACCCCCAGCACCCTCAAAACCCGTGGGTTCACCTGCCGCCCATACTCTCCTCCTAAATGGTACAGCGAGTGGCATAGAGTCGATGGGGAGTCACAGTTACCTACCCCCCAGCACCCAACAGTTTACCAGCAGCTACCGCGCCAAGCCAGTTACCGTAACCAGCAATGGTTACGCATCCCTGTCCCGTTCACCCAACGGTCCCACGTCCAAGAGCCCTTACAGCGAAGCCCTTCACATTGACACCCAAAACGAACCCTTAACGTAAGTACATGGGAATTATAAAAAAAATTGTGCAGTTTGAGATTAGGAGGGTGGGAAAGGGAACGAATAAAAATGTGAGAGGTTTTTTCCAGGTATCGATCTTTGTATAAATATCGACCCCAAAACGACGACGAGCTCGAGCTTTTAGAGGGTGATATTGTGTACGTTCTAGAAAAGTGTGACGATGGGTGGTTTGTCGGGTCGAGTCAAAGAACTGGCCATTTTGGTACTTTCCCAGGGAATTACGTAGAAAGGGTCAATTAGAGTTTAATTTTAGTTATTTACTTATGTATTTATTTTCACATTAAAATAACTATTGGTATTTTCGTAAGTGAAGTACTTTGTGCTATTTTTGTTCCTCTTTTTTTTTTTTTTTAAGAGCAGAAAGTTGTTGGAAAAGTTAAAAGTTCGTATTTTGTTTTTTTAATAACAATTGAAGTGCCTGATATAACATATGAAGATTGAAAACAAACGCGAGTTGTTAATTTTCTAGTTCTCGTAATTAAACAGTTGCCAAGAAATTAAAAAAAAAAAAAAAAACAATAGTTCAGTGACTGTAGATTATAACACACATTGATATATTTAAATTCTAGTCATAAGCCAAATAATCTGTGAAGTAAATGTTCAAAAACACAATTGAAAAGAATCTGTAAGTACATAAATTCGTATACATACGAATGTAATTATGTATGTTATTTTAGATACCAAATATAATTAGTAGACAGACAATCTTCTTACTCAGTAATCGATTAATATTGAAATGAAACCAAAAAATGTCTCTAATTATTAATTAATTAAGTAACAAACTTATCAACTTTAACATCTGCTATTGTATTGTAAAAATAAATATCTAATAATAATTTTTCTGTTGTTATACTTTGAAACGATATTTTATTATTATGTAATATTGTAGTTATTAGTTACTATTTTATTTGTTATAAAATTTGTTTTTATATTTTATTGTTACTGACGCATCAAGATAAAAAAAGGAAACGTCGTCTTTTGTCTAATCAAAGTATTCTGACCTTATGACCGATAGTGTGTTTATTGTTATTTTTTTTTTTCTGTTTTGAATCATTACATAAGAAAAAAGTTATTTTAAGGATTCACAGTTTGTATTTTAAATTGTAAAGTGCCTTTTCGAAAGATGCAACACGCGATAACTTTACCCATAATAGGAGGTACCTATTTGTATTTATTTTTGTTCTTTTTCTATGCCATTTAGAGATAGAATCACTTTTTGATTTCAAACAAAGTGTCGTTTGAATAATAAAGCAAAAATAACTAACAAAAAACTTGAGCTTTATTTTTTGTTTTAATCATGTACTTCAATTTAGCTACAGGAATTTTTCAATATTTTCGTCTAGTAAGTATTTTTTGAAGCAAAATAGTTTATTACAATTATTTTAAAACATTAATTTATTTTTTTCCCATTAAATGCCTCTTGACATTGTTTTATTTTTGTTGCATTTGTTTTATTCTAGACAATTGGACAATAAAAAACAAAATTGTTAGATATTATCGCTTAGTTTTCAAACTTTTTTTAAACATTTAAAGTACCTACCTAAAATTATCTACATTTAAAGCATAGTCATGTTTCTTAGTAATAAATTTTTATTTTTCATTCATTATTGGAAATTATCGAATTACAAATTGTTTTAGTGTTCTATTAATAAAATTAAAAAAAAAAAAAAATGAGCGTAGTACGTACTACAATTGTTCATTTGTTGTTTTGCCTCTTGTAACGATTCGAGAAATCTAAGCTAGCACTTTTGATAAACGAAACAAAAGACGCGTTTTTGTTTGTCTGCAAACTGATATTGCTTACCAATATTGTATCAAATGACAACGGTGTTTTGTTTATTCAATAATTTAATTATTAAAAATCAATGTCTGGTCTTTTTTATCTCAAAATTTAAATGATGTATGTTTAAAAATGAAAGATATCTAATTACTTACAAATGTACATCATTTAAGATAATATATAAGATATTTATTTACTAGAGCATGCTTATTCTTATAATGAAAAATATGTTACATCATTTAAATTTATCTAGGAATGTACAAAGTGCATATAGTTTATAACAATTAAAAAATCTACAAAAAATATCGTATAATAATTAAAACCGTGACATGATATACTTGCCACGCAAAATAAATTTAATTCAATTTTTTTTTCGTGTAGGATTAAAAAATAATTGTATGTGGTTGTTAATCACATTTCGAAATTTCTGATAAGACTTTAATTTCTTTTAAACTTTTTGCTTAAACGACTGCTTCAAAATATGCAATGTTTCGTCATTATTATCACTTAATTATTAACGCAATAGACTGTGATACCAGAAAAAAAAAATAAAAAAAAAATGCGAGTGATCTTATTGTAAAAGATTTTGTTTTTTTTTAATTAGTTCTTCAGTAACTTTGAAACAAACCACATCGTCTGTGAAAGTCGTAAGCGTTTTGTTTAAACAAATTTTTTTTTCAATTGTCCTATTTTTTTGTTTTCTGGTAATTTTATGACGATACTATTCTTTGAATCAATTAAAGATACGTATTAGCTCATGTTCTATTTTTACTAATTGTAAACATAGATAATTTAATTAGAACTTTAATTAATGAGCTAAAAATTATCATAGAAAGACCTAAAAAAAATGTGATTAACTATTTTTGCTTTGTCATTGACTTATCATAAAAAATAGCTCCAGTAAGGTTTTACCAATCAAATAAAATTACATTTTTGATATCAGTTTTCCGAAAAAATTACGAAATCATAATATTTTTAATAACGGAAATACACGTGAAGCACATTTATCTTATCACATTTATACTTACTAGGTCTGTATGATGAAATAAAAAGGTCAGTTTTGCAAGTCATCTCGTATATAAACTGAAAATTAAAATTATTATTACATTCCCTCATAGTAAATGAAAGAGTTGCGTCTACAAAACGACAGGTATCTTTTATACATTATTTTATTACTTTTACTAAAATATTTACGTATTTCATCTATTCTTTGAACTAAAAAAACATAATTAAACTTGAATTAAACAATTAAAATAATTTATTATTAGCAATAATTATTTTTAAGTGGTAAAGTATGAAAATATGCACATTCAAACGTTTATTTTGCAATTATAGCCTTTAATTAATTTAAATTGTGTACCTTTTCCTTTTTAGTTAATTCTTTCTGTTCCGCCACTGGTAATTGAGGCTAACTTCATAGTAGTTGAAAAGAAGAGGGTCACGTGAACTACGATTATAAAACATCTGAAAATAACGCTAGAGGTCTCTTTTTCAGTCGACTATTAGAGCGAGAGTGTGGCGGACGTGTGTGCTGTTCATAGTGTAATAAACGTAATAAACCAAGGTTCAGAATGCCCGAAACAGTGCATGTTAATGGCTTTATTAACGGTCATAATCCTTATGACATGGAGGATGGCTCGAATTTCCTGTTCACCTCAGAATCAGTTGGCGAAGGGCATCCCGGTTCGTATATTTTAAAAAAGCTTTATTACGTAAAATGGCTACGTACCAACAACCAGTCGTAGCAATTTAGCTGCTGGCTGATCCCTAATTGAAATCGAAAAAATAATTTAGATAAAACGGGGGATAGTTGAGCAACTGGAAGTGATAATTAAGAAATTGTGCAGTGATAATGATAAATTAGTGTAACATCGTCCGGTTCACACCGCAACCACGTGGTTGTTGGTGAGTGAACCGCCAAAAAAACAAATTTGTTATACAATGCGTTTATTTTGTTCTAGATAAAATGTGTGACCAGATAAGTGATGCAATACTCGATGCCCATCTAGAACAAGACCCAAATGCCAAAGTTGCTTGCGGTAAGTTACCATTTTTTAATTTTTCATACGACACTATAACCCTACTTTTATAGAATATTTAAAATTTTTATTAGATAATTACGTGTTAGTATTCTTTATTGTGTTAACACGTTACTCGTGGGGATTAACTGGCAGTTTGTTTAATCATTTTCCAGATGTACTATTTTTAGTGTCTATCAAATTGTTCAATTTGAGATCAATTTAACAGAACAATTCCTTGTGTGGCTTTTCTTTTAGTTTATAAACGTTTTATACAGTAGATATCGTTATTACATCATACAAACTATTTTTTGTTAGTATAGTTTAAGAACTATTACGTTTTTGTTCACAGAAACAGTTACGAAAACTGGAATGATCCTTTTGTGTGGAGAAATAACGTCGAAAGCTGTCGTAGATTACCAGAAAGTTGTCAGAGAAACGATAAAACACATTGGCTACGATGATTCATCGAAAGGTAATTAAATTGTGCAGGTCATTGATTTTCGTTTACAAACAAACAAAATGTTTCTTTGATTAACTTTTTGTTTCGTTATTTTGGTATATTCCGTGTTGTAATTGATAAATGATTAAAATAGGATTCGATTGGCGAACGTTGAACCTTTTGATTGCTATTGAGGAACAGTCACCAAACATAGCAAACGGTGTACACGAAAATAAAGAAGAACGCGATTTTGGTGCGGGCGATCAGGTACAGAAATCATTAAAAAAAATTAATGAAACGTTCAAAATTTGGGTTGTTGCCATTGCAATTTCTTTTTGTTGTCTCTGGGCTTATAAAATTTTGCCAAATTGTTTTTGGGTTTGCACGTAAAATTAATTGGAGAGACTTTGCTTTGGTTGTGAAGTCTCAAGGGCAACTAAAAATAATTGGTATCCATTTACATCTAGTGTTGTACTCTTAAACGACTTTGTTAATTTTGGTTGAATTAAGTAATCATTTTAAAACATTTTCAAACGTTTTTAGGCTCCACAAATTATCCTGCAATGAATTAGAACATTCTCCAACGTTTTAAATTGTTTTTGAACAATTGGAACGTTATAAACATTTCCAAACGTTCCGGAATGTTGTAGAATACTCGCCAACGTTTTTGTACTCTTAAATGAGTTTGCAAGTGAATTATTTATGAACGTAATATTTTTTTGTAATAGGTAAAAGTACCTACCCCTTTTTGTTATTCATTTGCAGTCGAAACTGGTGCTTTTTAACGTTTAAAAAGGGTGAATTGCATGCTTTGTTTTTATTCTTCCACGTAGGTTTCGACTATAGAACCTGCTGCGTCCTTATGGCTTTAGACGAACAGTCGCCGAATATTGCGGCAGGCGTTCACATCAACAAGCCCGAAGAAGAATTAGGAGCAGGTGATCAGGTGATATTTGACCCTTAATATCTCTCTTTTCCTTTCCATCTTGTTTTCTTTTTTTTTTTTTTTTTTCATTACTTGCATGAAATTATTTGTTGGGTTTTTGTGTTCTTTTGCTTAGGGCTAAAGGATTTTCTGTTCTACTGGCTAATGGCGTTTGATTGACATGAAATAATGTAACCTACGTATGTTTTAGGGGTTGATGTTTGGCTATGCAACAGATGAGACCGAAGAATGCATGCCATTAACGGTGGTGTTGGCGCACAAACTTAACTCTAGAATTGCAGAACTGAGACGATCTGGGGAGTTCTGGTGGGCCAGACCCGATTCCAAGACTCAAGTAAGTTTTATTTTATTTAGACCCTTTTTTTACTTCATGGAACTGTTATTTAATATTTTGTGTTGTGTATTGTAATCGTTTGTGTTTTTATGTAAATTGTGATAACCCTAAATTTTTTAAACATGACGATTTCAACAGATTTCTCAATCTGTTTTTGTTACCAAGTCCATCTAAATACATTTGATGTTTAAAGCAAATACTATTAACTGTAATATCGTCTTTAAAGACGTTCTTCTTGCGCCATTAATCGGTTCATTAAAATAAACTCAACCTGATTGAATTATACCATTGATGATAATTGAAAAGTGTTTTCCATTTCGTTTAATACGAAATTTATTAAGACTTTGAGTTATATAAGATTTGTTTTTTTAATTACAGATGATTTATTTTAAGAATTAGCAACTGTCTAATAAAATGAATCATTTTCTAACATGTTAAAATGTTCTGAAACGTTTTTGGAATGAATTAGGCCATTCTCGAACGTTTTAGAACATTCTCTTACAGTTTTGAATATTGTAGATCATTCTTTGTCATTTGGGACGTTTTAGATTATTCTGAAACTTTACAAATAATTTTTAAATAACTGAAACATTTTATTTGTGTTTTGTGTAGGTTACCTGCGAGTACAATTTTTCCAGGGGTGCGTGCGTGCCCCTCAGGGTCCATACAGTCGTTGTGTCGCTCCAGCACAGCGAGAAGATAAGCCTCGAAGATTTGAGGACAGAAATAAACGACAAAGTTATCAAACAGGTTATACCTGAAAGATATTTGGACGACCAGACCGTTGTTCACATCAATCCCTGCGGCCTGTTCATTATCGGGGGTCCTCAGGTAAGAATTTATCCTCTTAGAATTATTTTCTGCGAATAATATTTTTCTGTGATGTTTCGTATTTGCTACTTTTGACTATATAATGATAGTAACATTTTTTTTTCTGAGTAAATTAAAAAAACTAACAGTTTCATTTGGTAAAAAATATTTTTTTTTGAGTCTAAAATGTTTTTTCAGAGCGATGCTGGTTTGACGGGACGTAAAATAATCGTTGACACTTACGGAGGTTGGGGAGCGCACGGAGGTGGCGCGTTTTCCGGTAAAGATTTCACAAAGGTAGACAGATCGGCGGCGTACGCGGCTCGTTGGGTGGCAAAGTCCCTTGTAAAAGCGGGCCTTTGCCGAAGATGTCTCGTGCAAGTTTCGTACGCCATCGGCCTTGCAGAGCCCCTTTCGATTACCGTTTTCGACTATGGAACGTCAAAATTGTCACAGAAGAAATTACTCAATATTGTCCGGAATAATTTCGACTTAAGGCCTGGCAAAATCGTCAAGTACGTACTTATATATTTATTACTTCTTATAACTTATATATATATATATTCGTTAATTATTTAATTTTATTACGTAGATGCACTAATGTCCACGTTTTCTCAACTGCAATTTGAAAAAGCGTTCCAAAAAAGTGCTAGAACAAATATGACAACATAGGCGTTCCCGTTTGATCTTTTTGATGTTGAATGAGGGCATTGTTTGTCAAACATATTCACATATGATTTTTAAAAGCCATTTTTTTTAACCAAAATTAATGATTCAGATGGTATTATTCAAATTTTGGTATTCTGGTATAAAACGTTAATTTTAAACCTTTTATTTATTTTTTTCTTTTGGTATTAAAAGGGATCGTAATATTTAAAATAATATCTGAATCATTAGTTTTGTTGATATATTAATGAAGAAGGGGCTTTTATAAATGATATTGAAAGTTGTTTTACTGTTAGTCCAGTCCACAAATTCAAAAACATGTTATGCTCGTAAAAATACATGTGATACGTAGTTGATTCTGATCTAGGAAATGTTTTAAAATATTATATAAGCACATAAGAAATTACTAGTTATATGTAAACAAATTAAGATGAGAAAATAATGCCGTTTAGTTTTACGTAAATATCTCGAAAACTAAAAGTGGTAAAGCAAATGAGAATTCCGTCTACATTGACAACAACAAAAAATGTTGAAATTATTAACATGTTTGTGAACTAGACTATCAGTATTTTGTTGTTTTGACCCGTTTTTTAAAAATCTATTTGAATAAATAAATAACCCAATTTAACCTTACACTTTCTAACTTTGAACTTTTCTGGCTTATATAAGATGAGTGGAACCGTTTTGTGTTTCCTCAAAATTTTATAATTTTTTAATTTCGATTTTTTAGAGAATTAAACCTTAAACAGCCAATTTACCAGAAAACGAGCGTTTATGGGCACTTTGGCAGAGACGGATTCACGTGGGAACAACCGAAGCAACTACGTATCGATTGACTACCCTCCTCCGCCCCCTTCCACGGTCCCCCGTAATTTAATTTTATGTAATTTCGTATGTAGGTTTAATTTACCGCCTCCCCCTCGACCCGTCTCGCATTAACAAAGTAATCTCCTCTTGCCTTCTCCTTCAAAAAAACCTCCCATTCTTCCTAACAACCCCAGACACCATACCAGCATTCGTTAGGTGATTATGAATAATATTATTTGTATATTGTTATATTATTTTAATTATTTGCCGATTGATTTCTCTCTTCCTCTCTATATTATTGTATCTTGTCTCATTAGCTAACAGTGGCGCTCTGAACCTTGGGCTGTGCATCCAGTAATGTTATTTATTATCAATACTCGAGCAGACTACGACAGATCCCTTGACCGACTCTATTTATCTTTTACGTTGTAGTTTCCCTTGATTCATTAAATAATTTTAAAGGGCTAGTCATAATACGTATATCGATTAATTTATTGATCGTTTGAGGTCCCAAAAAAGTAGAAACGAATTGGCTACTTGTCAGATTGTGCCCATTCCGGTTGTAAATTTTTTTTTGTTGATTTCGTAAATTATTTTATTTATTATTTCGGCGTTTGTCAAGGGAACTGTTGCAATTTTGTGTGGGGTGACGATCTGACTTCGCAGCTGCTTTAGTCAATCGATTAGAAATCGATTGATTGAGTTTGGTGGTTGTTTATTTATTGTTTGTAATTTTATTTTAATCACTCGACACGTACGTTATTGTGTTGTGTTTACGAGAAAAGTAAAACTGCTGGAAAGGTGAAAATTTATCGAAAACACTCCGGTCTGCTCGAGGAACACTCTCGACGACGACACTATTAGAAGAAAACCTGTGGGCATTTTTCTATTTATATTAATTGAATTGAATAGCTAGCAAAATTTCAATTACATGATTTTTTTGTATTCGCTGTTGCAACAGACAGACCGTGGCTGCCATTTCTTGATTTTTTTGTAAATCAGTGTTGTAATTTTTAGTAATTTTTTAGAACAATTATTGTCGTATACATGTATCGGTACGGATTCTCTTTTTTGCTGTAAAAATAGCAAAAGATAGAGTGTAGGTAATCGTAAAAGATTATTATTAATAATAATTGGTAAGCTGCATGGTATGTATGACGAACATTGTGATTTGTTTCGTCTGAATTAAGTTCAAACGAAAAGATTTTTTTTTTGACGATTCGTTCGGTTTTAATAATGTAATTAATTAATGACGTGTCTCAAAATCGTGTTCTTTCTTATTGAAAATCACAATTTCGAATGTCGATTCGTAATGTAATTTTTTTTGTGTACTTACAACTACACAAAAGCTGACAACTAAAAGTAGTTGATGTAATTTGTTTGAATAAAATTTTTCATTGCTGATAACTCTTGTATTTTTGAAAATGAAAAAAGTCATTAAATTAGTAATTTAGGCATACAATCATACAATAGTCAATTAATTATTGTTGGTGTAGAAATGGATAATCAGAAACTTATAAAAAGGTAAGCAATTGTAATTAATTTTCGTCGTAATTGTAAACTATTGAGTGCCTCTACGGTTTACAATAAAGTTATTGAAATTAAAAAAGGTCTTTTTTGAATAATCCATTAAAATTTACCAAGATTAACGATTGCAACATTAATAATAACTAAAAAGTTTAAAAAAAGCGTTCACTTTGTAGTGTGAACCATATGAAACCTGTTTAACTCACGTGCGTTGTTGGTTGCAGAAGTTGAGATAAATATTTGCGCAAATTTTCAAACTAAACAAATAAATTTTTGCACTTAGTTGCCAAATGTTTTTTTTAAATGATTTTAACTTTCTGTTTTTGTTATGTGGAAATTTATTTTGGCACAGTAAAGACTATTGCAAATATTTTTTTCAATACCTGATTTCAGCAACGATTACATTGTATAATAAACTATTTTGTTTCTTGAAGGAGCCAAAGTTTTATAAGTTAACGTAACTTACAACTTTTTTCAAAACATTAATAAATTCTATGTGAAGTTATATTTAGAAGTCTGTATTTTTTATTTAATTATATTTTCTCAAAAATATTCTTGGCATCAGTTTAATAATAATTTTGCCAAAATTACTTTAGATTTTATAGGTACATGCATGATAAATTGTAGTGTTTTTAGTTCGAATTTTATAGAAATATGTTGTTAACGAAATTTTTTTACAATTTAGTCAACTTACTCAAACTTTATGTCCTTTAAAAAATCACGTACTCAGTTTATGTCATTTTTTTGATGTAACATGTTTAAAAGCTTGTCACAAAATTTCACTAGGGTTTTTTTAAAATTGTTTTCGATATAAAAGACTAACTATTGTTTGAAAAATCAGATTTTTCAGCGGAATGAAATTTGGAAGGTCTTGGGGTGCAATTAGAATGTTAAAAAAAACACCCTGTTTTAACAAGATACGAGTCGCAAATATCGCGTGTAATAACCCTTCTAAAAGCGACAAAAAGTATGTTTTTGATGTTAGTAAATTTGCTCTTAAAAATTTGCTTACATTTAGTAATTTTTTTGAAGTCTGTTATTATAAATTGGATTAAGTAAATCAATTAAATTTTTGATTACATATTTAAAAATTGTTAATACGTTTTCAAGGATCGAGAAGAGCTAGATGACAATTTATCTTATCGTTAGAAATAGATAACTACGATAACCATTAAAATCGTAGAGTTGGTAATTTGTGGATATTTTGAGTTATAATTTTTTTAAAATACATAAATATAAAAAAGTAAATTTCCCTCAGATAACATTTTTTTCCTAATTATATTTACACTTTTTTTTTAAATACTTCAGTAATTAGTTTTTTAATTATTTTCGAATTTATTTAAAAAAGATACAGATTCAGACTTGTATCATTTTTTTTGTGATAGGATGTACATACTTATTAACATTGCTGTTTTATCAATAAATTTTTTTAAAAGGTTGTTAATCAACAATTATAATTACATAAAATTGCACCTCCTTCCAGCAATCTTTCAGCTGTACTATATGGAGTTAATGATCTTAAATTGGTATGTATTTATCAATTGTTATAATGGAGTTTCAAAAGAACTTTTTTTATCTTTTTTAACATTATTTTATCATGGACTGATAGAGATACACATTTATTTTTGTCTGCAATCAATACGTTATTGAAATATATTTATTAATATATATAATGTATATATTTATTCGTCTGTTGAGGTTTTACACCCCTAATTCATTATCAGATCACTTTTTTCTTTTTTGAATGAAGTTGTAAAATTTTGTTAAGTGAATTGTTACTAACAACTAATGACACTAATTAAAATACAAATATTAGGCACATATGTATAAAATTATGTAAGAGTAAAAACTAATTTAATTACCTAATTAAAATCTTTCAGGAAGACAGACCAATCCCTGTACCAAAAGATATTCGTAAGTGATTTATAATTATATTGACTTTATCAGTTAATAAATTGTTTATTATAAACAACATATTATAGCAAATAATAAAGTGATTCGATAATTAGGTACATACCTACACAGGCACTCGTACGTGTTGAAAAATGTGTAAAATGAATTTACTTTTTTTTTAATCTGTTTTACGTGGATTATTACTTTTAAGGTAAATAACGTTAAATAAAAATACAAAATTGTTTAAAAAGTAAGACTTGTCAAATAAAAATATTTGGGGAACAAATAAATAATAAATTTAGATGTTAATACTTGGTTCAAAATTTTTTTATGTCATAAGTAGGAATAAATTATAATGTATGATTGTTTAATTTTTAATTAGAGGCACTTTTGCTGATGGAAGTTGTTGGAATTTGCGGATCAGATGTACATTATTGGGCCACAGGAAAATGTGGGCCATTTGTTGTCAAAAAACCAATGGTAATTGGTAAATAATTATTAAAAAAATTATTTAGTGTTCAGTTTTTTCACTGACCACTTTATTTCTTAGGTCATGAAGCGTCAGGAACCGTGATAAAAGTAGGAAAAAAAGTAAAAAATTTGAAACCAGGTACATGGAATTTTATTTTTTACTTATCACATCAACAATTGATTTATAAATACAACAATTGTTTTATATGTGAATTAAAACAAAACTTTGTATACGTATTTATTTCAGTACTTAGATAAAATTATGATAAGAGTGTGAAAAAAATATAAAAACGCGGAAAATAAACATTTACGTTTTGTAAACAAAATTTATGCTTAGAATTGAAGTTTTAAAATACGAAAAACAGCAGCTATTTAGATACACCTAAATGTAAAAATTGTGACTGACAAACAGTATATAGGTCAGAGCAATAGGGCAATTAATGCTAGATATAAAGAACACCAAATTTAAACCAACATGTTTACAAATAACTATGAGATAGATTCTAGTTCATAATAAACACAACGTAACAAACTATTTGTTTAAATTTAATAATTAAAAGTGTCGATAATCCTTGGATGTTTAGAAAATTAAGTGTGACCTTATGACCTATTAAGGTTATTACCAAGTTAAAATTAGTTCCTTCAACGTTTAGGTGTCTAAACCTATTTTGCATTTCTAAAAGAGTTGTTTATTAAATAGTTACTTTTTTTAAATAACCAACTAATTAGTAACACTTTTAGGGGATAGGGTGGCTATTGAGCCAGGAATACCGTGTCGTATGTGCCCTTTCTGTAAAGAGGGGAATTACCACTTATGCCCTGACATGGCATTTTGTGCTACACCCCCTGTAGACGGTAATCTTTCAAGATTTTACGTCCACGATGCCGATTTCCTTTTTAAGTACGAACTAATTTATTTATTTAATTATTTCTTAAAAAACATATTCTAAATTATTAATCAGATTGCCAAGTCACGTTTCATTGGAAGAAGGTGCTATTTTGGAGCCCTTATCAGTAGGGGTGCATTCCTGTAAACGTGGCAGGGTGAAGTTTGGTTCGACTGTTTTTATATCAGGGGCTGGTCCCATAGGACTCGTCACTTTGTTAGTAGCAAAAGCTTTTGGGGCCATGAAAGTTGTCATCTCAGGTGTGTCTATTTTTTTGTTGTTAATTAATGAATTATTAATAAAATTTATGCAACTAGATATCGTAGAATCGCGTTTGAAAGTGGCCCAAAAGTTGGGGGCTGATGGTGTGGTTCTTTTGATACGTGACGAATCAGATGCGTCGATTTTGGGGAGGATAACGAAAGTCCTAGGGGATTTGGCCACTGTTACGTTCGATTGTAGTGGAGCTGAACAGTCTGTAAGAATAGCAATTCAGGTGAAAAAAAGAATTATAATAAAGAAGTACAAGAAAAAATGTTGTTTTTTTTAGTTAAATATTTACAGGCTACAAAAACAGGAGGCACATCAGTTTTGGTAGGACTGGGGGGAAAAGACGACTTGTTGTTACCCATGGAAGGACTCCTCACCAGAGAAGTGGACGTTAGGGGTAGCTTTCGATATGCCAACGAGTAAATAATTTTTTAATGCTTATTTAAAAGTTTTGGTTGATTTATTGCTGTTTTAGTTATCAGGACTCTTTGGATTTAGTTGCTACAGGAAAAATAAATCTAAAACCCCTAGTAACACACCATTTTACCATGGAAGAGACCCTTAAGGCTTTCGAAACTGCTAAGATAGGGGCTGAAGATGCTATTAAAGTTTTAATTCATGCGAATCCTGATTGGAAGTATAAATAAATAAATAAATTAATTGAAAAATTAAACAATTAAATAAATTAAATCTTATTATGTTTTCATTTTACATTTTTTCTGTTTGTGTAGTTTATTTTTTAAGATCAACATCTCGGAGCATATTTACAGGAAGGCCATCAGGATGACATTTCAGGTAGAAGTAATATTTTTTTATATTAATATTCTTTTGAAATCTATTTTTGATCCTTTTAATATTTATTTCCCAAAACTTAAAAAAAAATTAAATTAATAAGCCGTTTGTATTCTTTCTTTTAATCCTTCGATAAATAATCAAATAATCCCACGTTGTAACATCGTTTATTTTAGATTTTTTTTAAAATAATATTTGTAGTTATTAATAATTTTATGGCGCCCCTGTATGTATTTAGGTGTGAAAATTTTTCTTTGTCGTATGATACTGACACTTAAAAAATCCTTGATTTTTTCTTACGTTAGAAAGTGATAAAAATAAGATAAAAATAATTCATGATGTGCCTCTTTTATAGTAAATACGTAAGCAAAATTATGAAATCGTTATCTTAAAGGTAAAGCCTCTTGCTTAATTTATTTAATTGCAGCTCAACCAATAAAATGTTTTCTTTTTTTTTTAAATTATGAGATAAAGTTTTATAAACAGTACTTATATTTTTATAATATCTCGTAATCGGAAATATAGATATCTTTATTTCATTCAAAGTTTATGTTAATATAAATTGAACTATGCACCTACAGTGCCCATCATTACACCAAGTGTTCTCTTTATAGTTGCAATTGTTTGTTATACAAAATAGAACAACAAAACAAAAAAAAAAAAAACGTGAAGTTGTTTTTATATATTACCTTGACCGTATAATTTTGCATTTGTTTTGCACAACAGACAAAAAAAAAACAAGTGCACGATTGAACCTGTCTCGTTATCGATTGTTTGAGACTTGTTTCATTTTGTCTGTGGTAGGGTGTACCTATTGGCGTCGATTGAGTTTAAAAACGGACGACGAGAATATTGGAGCCAGTTATTGAACTCACGTTCCTCGGTTTACACAATATTTATACGTAATTCTTTGACTAGTATTCATTAGATTTTTAATAATAAGTCAATAATTAATTATAATTGCAAAAAATGGCACCTTCTTCGAACAATCTTTCAGCTGTTCTGTATGGAATTAATGATCTTAGATTGGTATGTACCTATTTGCAAATTACTATTTTATTGTTTGTTGATTTTATTCGAAAATACAGTTAATATTTTATTTACAAAAAGTTGAGGTAAGTTTTTACACCCTTGTAGCCTTTCGAAATTTATTTTTTTGTTTTTTAAACTTGAAGTTTTTAAATGCTAATTTTAAATGATTGTCTAGCACGATTAAAAAAATTGTTACTCAACTTGAATTCATAATTAATTAGTGAATGTGTTCAAAAACAGACGCGTAGATTTATTTGCGTTTCCTTTAAAAAAAAAGTTGGTTTGTACTTGAAATATTAATTGCAAATTCTATATACAATTTTTATTCTTATACGATATAAATAAATGGTTGTAATTGATATTTATTTCTGTTACTTAATCAAAATTAACAAAAAATTCTTAAGGTACATATTAAAAAATAATTAATTTTGTTACTGTATATTAATTATTTAAAATTAATAAAATTTGTATTTCTGAACAATTTTTAATACATATATTTCGAAGTTAAATCAGTTGTAAATTGTGCAATGAGATTGTATAATGTTCTTGTTGATTTGTTATAGTTTAATCCATCGTAGCAACTTGAAACTTTATTATCCACTTATTTAGATAATCGTACGATTTGTTTAGTAAAATGACTATTATCAATTGTGTTATCTTAGAAAGAAGCTTTGGAAAATTAATTCGTTGTTACATAAACCAGTTTGTTTTGATAATAAATACATAATATTAAAAAAGTTCCTATTAATAAAATACAAATATGTAATTTAATAAATTTATCCCAAAATTAATATTTCAGGAAGAAAGGCCAATCCCAGAACCAAAAGATAATCGTAAGTAATTTATAGTTAATTATCTACGTATATTATTCTCTTTTATTGGTAAATTGGAGCCAAGTACAGATTATACCACATAATTAAGTTATTACTTTATTTATATAGGTACATCTTGAAAAATATGCTAATTTAATTTACTTTTGTTTGCTTATTGTGTTTTACGTGGATTGTTAATTGTAAAGCAAACAACGTGGGAGATTTTTTTTTTGAAAAATTGAAATTCATGATAACGTGTTTATACAAAATTTTTAAATACTTATAAAAAATTGTTAAAAAATAACATTTGTTAAATAAAAATATTTATAGAACAAATAAACAATTAAGGTATTTTTTTTCAGAGGCACTTTTGCGGATGGAAGTTGTTGGAATTTGCGGATCAGATGTACATTATTGGGTCACAGGAAGATGTGGGCCATTTGTTGTCGAAAAACCAATGGTCATAGGTAAATAATTATTAAAAATATTTTACACCGTTAAAAATTATTTACTTTTTAGGGCATGAAGCTTCAGGGACTGTTGTAAAAGTAGGAAAAAATGTAAAAAATTTGCAACCAGGTATGTCCAATTTATTTGTTGATTGTCTAATCGAAAACAATTATTTTTTTTTTTGAAATAAGCGTGTAAAAAAAAAGAAACAGAAAAGTCGAGACAACGCCAACAAATACACGTATTTACACGTAAACTTTTTGCGAACAATTTTAATTAACAGCCTTGGAAATAATTAAAACACTTTGAGATACAAAAGTACTTAAGGCTTTCATTAAATAAATTCTGTTTCATTAAAAAATAAAACCATAAGAAACAACAGTAATTTAGACATACATAAGGCAAAACTATAGGGTAATTAATGTTAGATTTAAAGAACATTCGCAACTAAAGCACATTAATTTTTTTAGAGTCGTTTAAAAAATTATTACACGTAATATTAAAAGAAATCTCAACACTTATTTTTTTAGGGGATAGAGTGGCTATAGAGCCAGGAATATCGTGTCGTATGTGCCCCTATTGTAAAGAGGGCAAGTACAACTTATGTCCAGACATGGCATTTTGTGCCACACCCCCTATAGATGGTAACCTAGCAAGATATTACGTCCATGATGCTGACTTTCTTTTCAAGTATAAATTACATTACAATCTCATTTATAATTCAAACTTTTGTAATTTATTTTTTATTAATCAGATTGCCAAGCCATGTATCGTTAGAAGAAGGAGCTATTTTGGAGCCCCTATCAGTGGGGGTACATGCCTGTAAACGTGGAGGGGTGCAATTCGGTTCGTCCGTTTTTATATCCGGGGCTGGTCCCATAGGACTTGTCAGTTTATTGGCAGCAAAAGCCTTCGGGGCTACCAATATTGCCATCTCAGGTACGTCAAGTTTTGTTATACTAAGTGATTAATTAAAAATAATATAAACGTTTTATTTATTAAATTAGATTTGGTAGAGTCGCGTTTGAAATTAGCAAAAGAGTTAGGGGCTGATCACACGATTCTTTTGCAACGTGGCGAGTCAGAGGAATCACTTTTGAATAGGATTAGGGACGCCTTAGGGGACTTGGCCAATGTCACATTCGATTGTAGTGGAGCAGAACCATCTGTAAGAATAGCAATTCAGGTTAGGAAATAAAAAAATACAAATATTAATATTGCTAATTTAAGATTTTATTAAAAAAATTATATAATTCCTACAGGCCACAAAATCAGGAGGTACGTCAGTTTTAGTAGGAATGGGAGGAAAGGAAAATTTGAATTTACCCCTATCAGCCGCCCTTGTCAGGGAAGTAGACATTAGGGGAGTCTTCCGCTATGCCAACGAGTACGTTTTTTGTTCAGTTATCAGTTTTCTAAACTTTAATAATTTGGTTAATAACATTTTCAGTTATCAAACATCGTTGGATTTAATTGCGACTGGTAAAATAAATGTAAAACCCCTCATAACTCACAATTTCACTATGGAAGAGACCCTTAAAGCTTTCGAAACGTCTAAGACGGGTACTGGAAATGCCATTAAAGTCTTAATCCATGCAAATCCCGACTGGAAACCTTGATTAATATAAAATTTAGATAATTTTACTTACAGGTTTTTGTTCGTTGGTGTATATATAATAAATAAACTCTTTTAGCTTTCTTTTTTTAAAAAATATAAGATGTTTTTGTCTAATTAAAGATTTATATCGCTTTTATTTCTTGCTGTACTAATATTTTTTACATTTTTTCGGTAATATCATTAATATTTTTCTTATTTCGTAACGCACTCAAAAACCGAAAGCACCACGAGATTCTGCGTACTTTTTTACGTATATTTTCATGTAGAGGACGTTTTGAAAAATTGATTATCATATCGAAATTTTAGGTGCGCTTTTTTATGTTTTCGATTTTTAAACATTTCTTAGGTTTTTTTAGTAATTTCATTGATATCTTCCTTATTTCGTAACGCACTCAAAAACCGAAAGCACCACGAGATTCTGCGTACTTTTTTACGTATATTTTCATGTAGAGAACGTTTTGAAAAATTGATTATCATATCGAAATTTTAGGTGCGCTTTTTTATGTTTTCGATTTTTAAACATTTCTTAGGTTTTTTTAGTAATTTCATTGATATCTTCCTTATTTCGTAACGCACTCAAAAACCGAAAGCACCACGAGATTCTGCGTACTTTTTTACGTATATTTTCGTGTAGAGAACGTTTTGAAAAATTGATTATCATATCGAAATTTTAGGTGCGCTTTTTTATGTTTTCGATTTTTAAACATTTCTTAGGTTTTTTTAGTAATTTCATTGATATCTTCCTTATTTCGTAACGCACTCAAAAACCGAAAGCACCACGAGATTCTGCGTACTTTTTTACGTATATTTTCATGTAGAGAACGTTTTGAAAAATTGATTATCATATCGAAATTTTAGGTGCGCTTTTTTATGTTTTCGATTTTTAAACATTTCTTAGGTTTTTTTAGTAATTTCATTGATATCTTCCTTATTTCGTAACGCACTCAAAAACCGAAAGCACCACGAGATTCTGCGTACTTTTTTACGTATATTTTCATGTAGAGAACGTTTTGAAAAATTGATTATCATATCGAAATTTTAGGTGCGCTTTTTTCTGTTTTCGATTTTTAAACATTTCTTAGGTTTTTTTAGTAATTTCATTGATATCTTCCTTATTTCGTAACGCACTCAAAAACCGAAAGCACCACGAGATTCTGCGTACTTTTTTACGTATATTTTCGTGTAGAGAACGTTTTGAAAAATTGATTATCATATCGAAATTTTAGGTGCGCTTTTTTATGTTTTCGATTTTTAAACATTTCTTAGGTTTTTTTAGTAATTTCATTGATATCTTCCTTATTTCGTAACGCACTCAAAAACCGAAAGCACCACGAGATTCTGCGTACTTTTTTACGTATATTTTCATGTAGAGAACGTTTTGAAAAATTGATTATCATATCGAAATTTTAGGTGCGCTTTTTTATGTTTTCGATTTTTAAACATTTCTTAGGTTTTTTTAGTAATTTCATTGATATCTTCCTTATTTCGTAACGCACTCAAAAACCGAAAGCACCACGAGATTCTGCGTACTTTTTTACGTATATTTTCGTGTAGAGAACGTTTTGAAAAATTGATTATCATATCGAAATTTTAGGTGCGCTTTTTTATGTTTTCGATTTTTAAACATTTCTTAGGTTTTTTTAGTAATTTCATTGATATCTTCCTTATTTCGTAACGCACTCAAAAACCGAAAGCACCACGAGATTCTGCGTACTTTTTTACGTATATTTTCATGTAGAGAACGTTTTGAAAAATTGATTATCATATCGAAATTTTAGGTGCGCTTTTTTCTGTTTTCGATTTTTAAACATTTCTTAGGTTTTTTTAGTAATTTCATTGATATCTTCCTTATTTCGTAACGCACTCAAAAACCGAAAGCTCCACGAGATTCTGCGTACTTTTTTACGTATATTTTCGTGTAGAGAACGTTTTGAAAAATTGATTATCATATCGAAATTTTAGGTGCGCTTTTTTATGTTTTCGATTTTTAAACATTTCTTAGGTTTTTTTAGTAATTTCATTGATATCTTCCTTATTTCGTAACGCACTCAAAAACCGAAAGCACCACGAGATTCTGCGTACTTTTTTACGTATATTTTCATGTAGAGAACGTTTTGAAAAATTGATTATCATATCGAAATTTTAGGTGCGCTTTTTTCTGTTTTCGATTTTTAAACATTTCTTAGGTTTTTTTAGTAATTTCATTGATATCTTCCTTATTTCGTAACGCACTCAAAAACCGAAAGCACCACGAGATTCTGCGTACTTTTTTACGTATATTTTCATGTAGAGAACGTTTTGAAAAATTGATTATCATATCGAAATTTTAGGTGCGCTTTTTTATGTTTTCGATTTTTAAACATTTCTTAGGTTTTTTTAGTAATTTCATTGATATCTTCCTTATTTCGTAACGCACTCAAAAACCGAAAGCTCCACGAGATTCTGCGTACTTTTTTACGTATATTTTCGTGTAGAGAACGTTTTGAAAAATTGATTATCATATCGAAATTTTAGGTGCGCTTTTTTATGTTTTCGATTTTTAAACATTTCTTAGGTTTTTTTAGTAATTTCATTGATATCTTCCTTATTTCGTAACGCACTCAAAAACCGAAAGCACCACGAGATTCTGCGTACTTTTTTACGTATATTTTCATGTAGAGAACGTTTTGAAAAATTGATTATCATATCGAAATTTTAGGTGCGCTTTTTTATGTTTTCGATTTTTAAACATTTCTTAGGTTTTTTTAGTAATTTCATTGATATCTTCCTTATTTCGTAACGCACTCAAAAACCGAAAGCACCACGAGATTCTGCGTACTTTTTTACGTATATTTTCGTGTAGAGAACGTTTTGAAAAATTGATTATCATATCGAAATTTTAGGTGCGCTTTTTTATGTTTTCGATTTTTAAACATTTCTTAGGTTTTTTTAGTAATTTCATTGATATCTTCCTTATTTCGTAACGCACTCAAAAACCGAAAGCACCACGAGATTCTGCGTACTTTTTTACGTATATTTTCATGTAGAGAACGTTTTGAAAAATTGATTATCATATCGAAATTTTAGGTGCGCTTTTTTATGTTTTCGATTTTTAAACATTTCTTAGGTTTTTTTAGTAATTTCATTGATATCTTCCTTATTTTGTAACGCACTCAAAAACCGAAAGCACCACGAGATTCTGCGTACTTTTTTACGTATATTTTCATGTAGAGAACGTTTTGAAAAATTGATTATCAGATCGAAATTTTAGGTGCGCTTTTTTATGTTTTCGATTTTTAAACATTTCTTAGGTTTTTTTAGTAATTTCATTGATATCTTCCTTATTTTGTAACGCACTCAAAAACCGAAAGCACCACGAGATTCTGCGTACTTTTTTACGTATATTTTCATGTAGAGAACGTTTTGAAAAATTGATTATCATATCGAAATTTTAGGTGCGCTTTTTTATGTTTTCGATTTTTAAACATTTCTTACGTTTTTTTTAGTAATTTTATTGATATCTTCCTTATTTCGTAACGCACTCAAAAACCGAAAGCACCACGAGATTCTGCGTACTTTTTTACGTATATTTTCATGTAGAGAACGTTTTGAAAAATTGATTATCATATCGAAATTTTAGGTGCGCTTTTTTATGTTTTCGATTTTTAAACATTTCTTACGTTTTTTTAGTAATTTTATTGATATCTTCCTTATTTCGTAACGCACTCAAAAACCGAAAGCACCACGAGATTCTGCGTACCTTTTTACGTATATTTTCGTGTTGAGAACGTTTTGAAAAATTGATTATCACATCGAAATTTTAGGTGCGCTTTTTTATGTTTTCGATTTTTAAACATTTCTTAGGTTTTTTTGGTAATTTCATCGATATCTTCCTTATTTCGTAACGCACTCAAAAACCGAAAGCACCACGAGATTCTGCGTACTTTTTTACGTATATTTTCGTGTTGAGAACGTTTTGAAAAATTGATTATCATATCGAAATTTTAGGTGCGCTTTTTTATGTTTTAAGTAGTTATACGTTTTTTGTACTGTTTTCGGTAATATCATTGATATCTTTTTTATTTCGTGATGCACTCAGAATCCGTTGATACCACGAGATGCTGCGTCCATTTTTATATATATTTTGGTGTTTGGAACGTTTTGGATAATTGATTTTCTTACCGAAATTTTAGGTGCGCTTTTTTGTGTTTCCAGTGCATTTTAAATGGATTATTTTTGAAGCTTCTGTTTTTCTCGTTAATACAGTGCAACATTAGATAATTAATAATAAATGAGAGAAATTGTGTTTATTAAATATTTGGTACATTATATTCTTTTTCTCAGGATTATTCATAGCATACAAGATTACAAAATTAGATAAAATCATGCAGTAGCCAATATTAAAAGGGAAAAAATTCAAGCATCAGTTCAATTTTAACATAATTACTTATCAGTAACAGTCATTAAAAGCCATGGTCTTAGAAAACAGAGGACTTGCTTTGTATAGAGCACACGACTTAAGGGTGGTAAGAAATAAAATAATTATATTCACTGTTGTTATTTAATATATTAATGTTCTAAATAGGTAAAATTGCCTGTGCCAAAGCCAGAACCTGATGGTAAACATTTCCTTCTTTTGGCTCTTAATTTAAAAATCAAATATCAATAAAAAAAATGTTATTAAAATGTTGTCAGTTACACCACAGCATTGGATCATGTTTTGAATAAAAGGGTTGTAATTGCACGCTTAGTAACATATAGTTTTTTTTCAAAAGGCTTTCGAAGACACCAGAGGGGACAATTGCATAAAAGTAATGTTTCATGTATAATTTCTTTTATCTTTTTGTAAATAAATATGTATATAGAGAAATTAACTTTATATCATACAACATCTAAACAAATAGCAATTGTCTATTTCTTTTGTAGCTTTTTAAATTTTATTTCATGGTAAATTTTGTAGGTATCCGTTTATTAATATTATTACTGTTATTTATTTTCTGGCCGAATGAAATTTTGCTTCGATGTAAGCATCGAATGAGGCGAGTCAAAATTGATAAGGAAACAATTCGACCTCTCCACTGTCCTTGCTAGAATTACGTCATTACGTAGCAGCTTGCCAGTTCGCAGCTTACAATCCTTTGTTCCGTACGTGTTTTACAGCAAAATTAAATTCGGTTCTTTTGTTCAACGAATACTTGCAAAAATTTAATGGTTTCGATGAAATTATTCACGCAGTTGAATCCTTCTACGAATGCCGGTATGTAGAACGATTTTGCCTTTTAATTTACAAAGTATTCACTGTTATCACTTGGACAAATATAAATGAAATGATACACAAAATTGAAAGTTTCGCTAATACCTATATTTATGTCTACAAAATAATTATTGTAACATAATAATTACTGGTGACTATTCACTAATAATAGGAAATGCTATTTAGTTGAATAAATAGCAGTGAAACATTGAACTTAGTGTGTTATTTCATTTTTAATTCTAATTCAAATTCTTTCATTTGGTATTTGAATTTGAATTTTATTAATTAAATACATACTCTATTCCTTATTTATATAAACAATCTTCGCGAACGATATTAATGTACCTACTTAAAGATTTCCTCTTGGCAGAAGAATAAAACCCTTCGATGTTTTTAGAAAATTGTGTAAAATAGGTAATGTTTAGGAGCATTTTTAATGCATATACAAATTTTATTTTGAAAGTGCCATAAAGGCATTCGATGCACCGAAATCTGCTCTTTCCGATGGTTAGAGCAGATTTTAAAAATTATTCAGAATAAGGGAGCTACAGCTTCGAAAAGGACTGTATGTTTTTTGGAAATTTTGTAAAATAGGTAATTTTTAGGGTCATTTTTAATGCATGTAGAAACTTTATTTTGAAAGTGCCATAAAGGCACTCGATGCACAGAAATCTGCTCTTTCCGATGGTTAGAGCAGATTTTAAAAATTACTCAGAATAAGGGAGCTACAGCTTCGAAAAGGACTGTATGTTTTTTGGAAATTTTGTAAAATAGGTAATATTTAGGGTCATTTTTAATGCATGTAGAAACTTTATTTTGAAAGTGCCATAAAGGCATTCGATGCACAGAAATCTGCTCTTTCCGATGGTTAGAGCAGAATTTAAAAATTACTCAGAATAAGGGAGCTACAGCTACGAAAAGGACTGTATGTTTTTTGGAAATTTTGTAAAATAGGTAATTTTTAGGTTCATTTTTAATGCATGTAGAAACTTTATTTTGAAAGTGCCATAAAGGCACTCGATGCACAGAAATCTGCTCTTTCCGATGGTTAGAGCAGATTTTAAAAATTACTCAGAATAAGGGAGCTACAACTTCGAAAAGGACTGTATGTTTTTTGGAAATTTTGTAAAATAGGTAATTTTTAGGGTCATTTTTAATGCATGTAGAAACTTTATTTTGAAAGTGCCATAAAGGCATTCGATGCACAGAAATCTGCTCTTTCCGATGGTTAGAGCAGAATTTAAAAATTACTCAGAATAAGGGAGCTACAGCTACGAAAAGGACTGTATGTTTTTTGGAAATTTTGTAAAATAGGTAATTTTTAGAGTAATTTTTAATGCATGTAGAAACATTGTTTTGAAAGTGCCATAAAGGCATTCGATGCACAGAAATGTGCTCTTTCCGATGGTTGGAGCAGATTTTAAAAATTACTCAGAATAAGGGAGCTACAGCTTCGAAAAGGACTGTATGTTTTTTGGAAATTTTGTAAAATAGGTAATTTTTAGGGTCATTTTTAATGCATGTAGAAATTTTATTTTGAAAGTGCCATAAAGGCATTCGATGCACAGAAATCTGCTCTTTCCGATGGTTAGAGCAGATTTAAAAAATTACTCAGAATAAGGGAGCTACAGCTTCGAAAAGGACTGTATGTTTTTTGGAAATTTTGTAAAATAGGTAATTTTTAGGGTCATTTTTAATGCATGTAGAAACTTTATTTTGAAAGTGCCATAAAGGCACTCGATGCACAGAAATCTGCTCTTTCCGATGGTTAGAGCAGATTTTAAAAATTACTCAGAATAAGGGAGCTACAGCTTCGAAAAGGACTGTATGTTTTTTGGAAATTTTGTAAAATAGGTAATTTTTAGGGTCATTTTTAATGCATGTAGAAACTTTATTTTGAAAGTGCCATAAAGGCATTCGATGCACAGAAATCTGCTCTTTCCGATGGTTAGAGCAGAATTTAAAAATTACTCAGAATAAGGGAGCTACAGCTACGAAAAGGACTGTATGTTTTTTGGAAATTTTGTAAAATAGGTAATTTTTAGGTTCATTTTTAATGCATGTAGAAACTTTATTTTGAAAGTGCCATAAAGGCACTCGATGCACAGAAATCTGCTCTTTCCGATGGTTAGAGCAGATTTTAAAAATTACTCAGAATAAGGGAGCTACAACTTCGAAAAGGACTGTATGTTTTTTGGAAATTTTGTAAAATAGGTAATTTTTAGGGTCATTTTTAATGCATGTAGAAACTTTATTTTGAAAGTGCCATAAAGGCATTCGATGCACAGAAATCTGCTCTTTCCGATGGTTAGAGCAGAATTTAAAAATTACTCAGAATAAGGGAGCTACAGCTACGAAAAGGACTGTATGTTTTTTGGAAATTTTGTAAAATAGGTAATTTTTAGGTTCATTTTTAATGCATGTAGAAACTTTATTTTGAAAGTGCCATAAAGGCACTCGATGCACAGAAATCTGCTCTTTCCGATGGTTAGAGCAGATTTTAAAAATTACTCAGAATAAGGGAGCTACAACTTCGAAAAGGACTGTATGTTTTTTGGAAATTTTGTAAAATAGGTAATTTTTAGGGTCATTTTTAATGCATGTAGAAACTTTATTTTGAAAGTGCCATAAAGGCATTCGATGCACAGAAATCTGCTCTTTCCGATGGTTAGAGCAGAATTTAAAAATTACTCAGAATAAGGGAGCTACAGCTACGAAAAGGACTGTATGTTTTTTGGAAATTTTGTAAAATAGGTAATTTTTAGGGTAATTTTTAATGCATGTAGAAACATTGTTTTGAAAGTGCCATAAAGGCATTCGATGCACAGAAATCTGCTCTTTCCGATGGTTGGAGCAGATTTTAAAAATTACTCAGAATAAGGGAGCTACAGCTTCGAAAAGGACTGTATGTTTTTTGGAAATTTTGTAAAATAGGTAATTTTTAGGGTCATTTTTAATGCATGTAGAAATTTTATTTTGAAAGTGCCATAAAGGCATTCGATGCACAGAAATCTGCTCTTTCCGATGGTTAGAGCAGATTTAAAAAATTACTCAGAATAAGGGAGCTACAGCTTCGAAAAGGACTGTATGTTTTTTGGAAATTTTGTAAAATAGGTAATTTTTAGGGTCATTTTTAATGCATGTAGAAATTTTATTTTGAAAGTGCCATAAAGGCATTCGATGCACCGAAATCTGCTCTTTCCGATGGATAGAGCAGAATTTAAAAATTACTCAGAATAAGGGAGCTACAGCTACGAAAAGGACTGTATGTTTTTTGGAAATTTTGTAAAATAGGTAATTTTTAGGGTAATTTTTAATGCATGAAGAAACTTTATTTTGAAAGTGCCATAAAGGCATTCGATGCACAGAAATCTGCTCTTTCCGATGGTTAGAGCAGAATTTAAAAATTACTCAGAATAAGGGTGCTACAGCTTCGAAAAGGACTGTATGTTTTTTGGAAATTTTGTAAAATAGGTAATTTTTAGGGTAATTTTTAATGCATGTAGAAACTTTATTTTGAAAGTGCCATAAAGGCATTCGATGCACAGAAATATGCTCTTTCCGATGGTTAGAGCAGAATTTAAAAATTACTCAGAATAAGGGAGCTACAGCTTCGAAAAGGACTGTATGTTTTTTGGAAATTTTGTAAAATAGGTAATTTTTAGGGTAATTTTTAATGCATGTAGAAACTTTATTTTGAAAGTGCCATAAAGGCATTCGATGCACAGAAATCTGCTCTTTCCGATGGTTAGAGCAGAATTTAAAAATTACTCAGAATAAGGGAGCTACAGCTTCGAAAAGGACTGTATGTTTTTTGGAAATTTTGTAAAATAGGTAATTTTTAGGGTAATTTTTAATGCATGTAGAAACTTTATTTTGAAAGTGCCATAAAGGCATTCGATGCACAGAAATCTGCTCTTTCCGATGGTTAGAGCAGAATTTAAAAATTACTCAGAATAAGGGAGCTAAAGCTTCGAAAAGGACTGTATGTTTTTGGAAATTTTGTAAAATAGGTAACTTTTTGGGTCATTTTTGATGCATGTAGAAATTTTATTTTGAAAGTGCCATAAAGGCATTCGATGCACCGAAATCTGCTCTTTCCGATGGTTCGAGCAGATTTAAAAAATTACTCAGAATAAGGGAGCTACAGCTTCGAAAAGGACTGTATGTTTTTGGAAATTTTGTAAAATAGGTAATTTTTTGGGTCATTTTTAATGCATGTAGAAATTTTATTTTGAAAGTGCCATAAAGGCATTCGATGCACCGAAATCTGCTCTTTCCGATGGTTCGAGCAGATTTAAAAAATTACTTAGAATAAGGGAGCTACAGCTTCGAAAAGGACTGTATGTTTTTTGGAAATTTTGTAAAATAGGTAATTTTTAGGGTCATTTTTAATGCATGTAGAAATTTTATTTTGAAAGTGCCATAAAGGCATTCGATGCACCGAAATCTGCTCTTTCCGATGGTTAGAGCAGAATTTAAAAATTACTCAGAATAAGGGAGCTACAGCTTCGAAAAGGACTGTCTGTTTTTGGAAATTTTGTAAAATAGGTAATTTTTAGGGTCATTTTTAATGCATGTAGAAATTTTATTTTGAAAGTGCCATAAAGGCATTCGATGCACAGAAATCTGCTCTTTCCGATGGTTAGAGCAGAATTTAAAAATTACTCAGAATAAGGGAGCTACAGCTTCGAAAAGGACTGTATGTTTTTGGAAATTTTGTAAAATAGGTAATTTTTTGGGTCATTTTTAATGCATGTAGAAATTTTATTTTGAAAGTGCCATAAAGGCATTCGATGCACCGAAATCTGCTCTTTCCGATGGTTCGAGCAGATTTAAAAAATTACTCAGAATAAGGGAGCTACAGCTTCGAAAAGGACTGTATGTTTTTTGGAAATTTTGTAAAATAGGTAATTTTTAGGGTCATTTTTAATGCATGTAGAAATTTTATTTTGAAAGTGCCATAAAGGCATTCGATGCACCGAAATCTGCTCTTTCCGATGGTTAGAGCAGAATTTAAAAATTACTCAGAATAAGGGAGCTACAGCTTCGAAAAGGACTGTCTGTTTTTGGAAATTTTGTAAAATAGGTAATTTTTAGGGTCATTTTTAATGCATGTAGAAATTTTATTTTGAAAGTGCCATAAAGGCATTCGATGCACAGAAATCTGCTCTTTCCGATGGTTAGAGCAGAATTTAAAAATTGCTCAGAATAAGGGAGCTACAGCTTCGAAAAGGACTGTATGTTTTTGGAAATTTTGTAAAATAGGTAATTTTTAGGGTCATTTTTAATGCATGTAGAAATTTTATTTTGAAAGTGCCATAAAGGCATTCGATGCACCGAAATCTGCTCTTTCCGATGGTTCGAGCAGATTTTAAAAATTACTCAGAATAAGGGAGCTACAGCTTCGAAAAGGACTGTATGTTTTTTGGAAATTTTGTAAAATAGGTAATCTTTTGGGTCATTTTTAATGCATGTAGAAATTTTATTTTGAAAGTGCCATAAAGGCATTCGATGCACCGAAATCCGCTCTTTCCGATGGTTCGAGCAGATTTAAAAAATTACTCAGAATAAGGGAGCTACAGCTTCGAAAAGGACTGTATATTTTTTGGAAATTTTGTAAAATAGGTAATCTTTTGGGGTCATTTTTAATGCATGTAGAAACTTTATTTTGAAAGTGCCATAAAGGCATTCGATGCACCGAAATCTGCTCTTTCCGACGGTTCGAGCAGATTTAAAAAGTTACTCAGAATAAGGCAGCTACAGCTTCGAAAAGGACTGTATGTTTTTGGAAATTTTGTAAAATAGGTAATCTTTAGGGTCATTTTTAATGCATGTAGAAACTTTATTTTAAAAGTGCCATAAAGGCATTCGATGCACCGAAATCTGCTCTTTCCGATGGTTCGAGCAGATTTTAAAAATTACTCACAATAAGGGAGCTACAGCTTCGAAAAGGACTGTATGTTTTTTGGAAATTTTGTAAAATAGGTAATTTTTAGGGTCATTTTTAATGCATGTAGAAACTTTATTTTAAAAGTGCCATAAAGGCATTCGATGCACCGAAATCTGCTCTTTCCGATGGTTCGAGCAGATTTTAAAAATTACTCACAATAAGGGAGCTACAGCTTCGAAAAGGACTGTATGTTTTTTGGAAATTTTGTAAAATAGGTAATTTTTAGGGTCATTTTTAATGCATGTAGAAACTTTATTTTAAAAGTGCCATAAAGGCATTCGATGCACCGAAATCTGCTCTTTCCGATGGTTCGAGCAGATTTTAAAAATTACTCACAATAAGGGAGCTACAGCTTCGAAAAGGACTGTATGTTTTTTGGAAATTTTGTAAAATAGGTAATTTTTTGGGTCATTTTTAATGCATGTAGAAATTTTATTTTGAAAGTGCCATAAAGGCATTCGATGCACCGAAATCTGCTCTTTCCGATGGTTAGAGCAGATTTTAAAAATAACTCAGAATAAGGGAGCTACAGCTTCGAAAAGGACTGTATGTTTTTGGAAATTTTGTAAAATAGGTAATTTTTTGGGTCATTTTTAATGCATGTAGAAATTTTATTTTGAAAGTGCCATAAAGGCATTCGATGCACCGAAATCTGCTCTTTCCGATGGTTAGAGCAGATTTTAAAAATAACTCAGAATAAGGGAGCTACAGCTTCGAAAAGGACTGTATGTTTTTGGAAATTTTGTAAAATAGGTAATTTTTTGGGTCATTTTTAATGCATGTAGAAATTTTATTTTGAAAGTGCCATAAAGGCATTCGATGCACAGAAATCTGCTCTTTCCGATGGTTAGAGCAGAATTTAAAAATTACTCAGAATAAGGGAGCCACAGCTTCGAAAAGGACTGTATGTTTTTGGAAATTTTGTAAAATAGGTAATTTTTTGGATCATTTTTAATGCATGTAGAAATTTTATTTTGAAAGTGCCATAAAGGCATTCGATGCACCGAAATCTGCTCTTTCCGATGGTTCGAGCAGATTTAAAAAATTACTCAGAATAAGGCAGCTACAGCTTCGAAAAGGACTGTATGTTTTTGGAAATTTTGTAAAATAGGTAATTTTTTGGGTCATTTTTAATGCATGTAGAAATTTTATTTTGAAAGTGCCATAAAGGCATTCGATGCACCGAAATCTGCTCTTTCCGATGGTTCGAGCAGATTTAAAAAATTACTCAGAATAAGGGAGCTACAGCTTCGAAAAGGACTGTATATTTTTTGGAAATTTTGTAAAATAGGTAATCTTTTGGGGTCATTTTTAATGCATGTAGAAACTTTATTTTGAAAGTGCCATAAAGGCATTCGATGCACCGAAATCTGCTCTTTCCGATGGTTCGAGCAGATTTAAAAAATTACTCAGAATAAGGGAGCTACAGCTTCGAAAAGGACTGTATGTTTTTTGGAAATTTTGTAAAATAGGTAATTTTTTGGGTCATTTTTAATGCATGTAGAAATTTTATTTTGAAAGTGCCATAAAGGCATTCGATGCACCGAAATCTGCTCTTTCCGATGGTTCGAGCAGATTTAAAAAATTACTCAGAATAAGGGAGCTACAGCTTCGAAAAGGACTGTATGTTTTTGGAAATTTTGTAAAATAGGTAATTTTTTGGGTCATTTTTAATGCATGTAGAAATTTTATTTTGAAAGTGCCATAAAGGCATTCGATGCACCGAAATCTGCTCTTTCCGATGGTTCGAGCAGATTTAAAAAATTACTTAGAATAAGGGAGCTACAGCTTCGAAAAGGACTGTATGTTTTTTGGAAATTTTGTAAAATAGGTAATTTTTAGGGTCATTTTTAATGCATGTAGAAACTTTATTTTAAAAGTGCCATAAAGGCATTCGATGCACCGAAATCTGCTCTTTCCGATGGTTCGAGCAGATTTAAAAAATTACTCAGAATAAGGGAGCTACAGCTTCGAAAAGGACTGTATGTTTTTTGGAAATTTTGTAAAATAGGTAATATTTTGGGTCATTTTTAATGCATGTAGAAATTTTATTTTGAAAGTGCCATAAAGGCATTCGATGCACCGAAATCTGCTCTTTCCGATGGTTCGAGCAGATTTAAAAAATTACTCAGAATAAGGGAGCTACAGCTTCGAAAAGGACTGTATGTTTTTTGGAAATTTTGTAAAATAGGTAATTTTTTGGGTCATTTTTAATGCATGTAGAAATTTTATTTTGAAAGTGCCATAAAGGCATTCGATGCACCGAAATCTGCTCTTTCCGATGGTTCGAGCAGATTTAAAAAATTACTCAGAATAAGGCAGCTACAGCTTCGAAAAGGACTGTATGTTTTTGGAAATTTTGTAAAATAGGTAATTTTTTGGGTCATTTTTAATGCATGTAGAAATTTTATTTTGAAAGTGCCATAAAGGCATTCGATGCACCGAAATCTGCTCTTTCCGATGGTTCGAGCAGATTTAAAAAATTACTTAGAATAAGGGAGCTACAGCTTCGAAAAGGACTGTATGTTTTTTGGAAATTTTGTAAAATAGGTAATTTTTAGGGTCATTTTTAATGCATGTAGAAACTTTATTTTAAAAGTGCCATAAAGGCATTCGATGCACCGAAATCTGCTCTTTCCGATGGTTCGAGCAGATTTAAAAAATTACTCAGAATAAGGGAGCTACAGCTTCGAAAAGGACTATGTTTTTTGGAAATTTTGTAAAATAGGTAATCTTTTGGGGTCATTTTTAATGCATGTAGAAACTTTATTTTGAAAGTGCCATAAAGGCATTCGATGCACCGAAATCTGCTCTTTCCGATGGTTCGAGCAGATTTAAAAAATTACTCAGAATAAGGGAGCTACAGCTTCGAAAAGGACTGTATGTTTTTTGGAAATTTTGTAAAATAGGTAATCTTTTGGGGTCATTTTTAATGCATGTAGAAACTTTATTTTGAAAGTGCCATAAGGGCATTCGATGCACCGAAATCTGCTCTTTCCGATGGTTCGAGCAGATTTAAAAAATTACTTAGAATAAGGGAGCTACAGCTTCGAAAAGGACTGTATGTTTTTTGGAAATTTTGTAAAATAGGTAATTTTTAGGGTCATTTTTAATGCATGTAGAAACTTTATTTTAAAAGTGCCATAAAGGCATTCGATGCACCGAAATCTGCTCTTTCCGATGGTTCGAGCAGATTTAAAAAATTACTCAGAATAAGGGAGCTACAGCTTCGAAAAGGACTGTATGTTTTTTGGAAATTTTGTAAAATAGGTAATTTTTTGGGTCATTTTTAATGCATGTAGAAATTTTATTTTGAAAGTGCCATAAAGGCATTTGATGCACCGAAATCTGCTCTTTCCGATGGTTCGAGCAGATTTAAAAAATTACTCAGAATAAGGCAGCTACAGCTTCGAAAAGGACTGTATGTTTTTGGAAATTTTGTAAAATAGGTAATTTTTTGGGTCATTTTTAATGCATGTAGAAATTTTATTTTGAAAGTGCCATAAAGGCATTCGATGCACCGAAATCTGCTCTTTCCGATGGTTCGAGCAGATTTAAAAAATTACTTAGAATAAGGGAGCTACAGCTTCGAAAAGGACTGTATGTTTTTTGGAAATTTTGTAAAATAGGTAATTTTTAGGGTCATTTTTAATGCATGTAGAAACTTTATTTTAAAAGTGCCATAAAGGCATTCGATGCACCGAAATCTGCTCTTTCCGATGGTTCGAGCAGATTTAAAAAATTACTCAGAATAAGGGAGCTACAGCTTCGAAAAGGACTGTATGTTTTTTGGAAATTTTGTAAAATAGGTAATCTTTTGGGGTCATTTTTAATGCATGTAGAAACTTTATTTTGAAAGTGCCATAAGGGCATTCGATGCACCGAAATCTGCTCTTTCCGATGGTTCGAGCAGATTTAAAAAATTACTCAGAATAAGGGAGCTACAGCTTCGAAAAGGACTGTATGTTTTTTGGAAATTTTGTAAAATAGGTAATTTTTTGGGGTCATTTTTAATGCATGTAGAAACTTTATTTTGAAAGTGCCATAAAGGCATTCGATGCACCGAAATCTGCTCTTTCCGATGGTTCGAGCAGATTTAAAAAATTACTCAGAATAAGGGAGCTACAGCTTCGAAAAGGACTGTATGTTTTTTGGAAATTTTGTAAAATAGGTAATTTTTTGGGTCATTTTTAATGCATGTAGAAACTTTATTTTGAAAGTGCCATAAGGGCATTCGATGCACCGAAATCTGCTCTTTCCGATGGTTCGAGCAGATTTAAAAAATTACTCAGAATAAGGGAGCTACAGCTTCGAAAAGGACTGTATGTTTTTTGGAAATTTTGTAAAATAGGTAATTTTTTGGGTCATTTTTAATGCATGTAGAAATTTTATTTTGAAAGTGCGATAAAGGCATTCGATGCACCGAAATCTGCTCTTTCCGATGGTTCGAGCAGATTTAAAAAATTACTTAGAATAAGGGAGCTACAGCTTCGAAAAGGACTGTATGTTTTTTGGAAATTTTGTAAAATAGGTAATTTTTAGGGTCATTTTTAATGCATGTAGAAACTTTATTTTAAAAGTGCCATAAAGGCATTCGATGCACCGAAATCTGCTCTTTCCGATGGTTCGAGCAGATTTAAAAAATTACTCAGAATAAGGGAGCTACAGCTTCGAAAAGGACTGTATGTTTTTTGGAAATTTTGTAAAATAGGTAATCTTTTGGGGTCATTTTTAATGCATGTAGAAACTTTATTTTGAAAGTGCCATAAAGGCATTCGATGCACCGAAATCTGCTCTTTCCGATGGTTCGAGCAGATTTAAAAAATTACTCAGAATAAGGGAGCTACAGCTTCGAAAATGACTGTATGTTTTTTGGAAATTTTGTAAAATAGGTAATCTTTTGGGGTCATTTTTAATGCATGTAGACACTTTATTTTGAAAGTGCCATAAGGGCATTCGATGCACCGAAATCTGCTCTTTCCGATGGTTCGAGCAGATTTAAAAAATTACTCAGAATAAGGGAGCTACAGCTTCGAAAAGGACTGTATGTTTTTTGGAAATTTTGTAAAATAGGTAATTTTTTGGGTCATTTTTAATGCATGTAGAAATTTTATTTTGAAAGTGCCATAAAGGCATTCGATGCACCGAAATCTGCTCTTTCCGATGGTTCGAGCAGATTTAAAAAATTACTCAGAATAAGGGAGCTACAGCTTCGAAAAGGACTGTATGTTTTTTGGAAATTTTGTAAAATAGGTAATTTTTTGGGTCATTTTTAATGCATGTAGAAATTTTATTTTGAAAGTGCCATAAAGGCATTCGATGCACCGAAATCTGCTCTTTCCGATGGTTCGAGCAGATTTAAAAAATTACTTAGAATAAGGGAGCTACAGCTTCGAAAAGGACTGTATGTTTTTTGGAAATTTTGTAAAATAGGTAATTTTTAGGGTCATTTTTAATGCATGTAGAAATTTTATTTTGAAAGTGCCATAAAGGCATTCGATGCACCGAAATCTGCTCTTTCCGATGGTTCGAGCAGATTTAAAAAATTACTCAGAATAAGGGAGCTACAGCTTCGAAAAGGACTGTATGTTTTTTGGAAATTTTGTAAAATAGGTAATTTTTTGGGTCATTTTTAATGCATGTAGAAATTTTATTTTGAAAGTGCCATAAAGGCATTCGATGCACCGAAATCTGCTCTTTCCGATGGTTCGAGCAGATTTAAAAAATTACTCAGAATAAGGGAGCTACAGCTTCGAAAAGGACTGTATGTTTTTTGGAAATTTTGTAAAATAGGTAATTTTTTGGGTCATTTTTAATGCATGTAGAAATTTTATTTTGAAAGTGCCATAAAGGCATTCGATGCACCGAAATCTGCTCTTTCCGATGGTTCGAGCAGATTTAAAAAATTACTCAGAATAAGGGAGCTACAGCTTCGAAAAGGACTGTATGTTTTTTGGAAATTTTGTAAAATAGGTAATTTTTTGGGTCATTTTTAATGCATGTAGAAACTTTATTTTGAAAGTGCCATAAAGGCATTCGATGCACCGAAATCTGCTCTTTCCGATGGTTCGAGCAGATTTAAAAAATTACTCAGAATAAGGGAGCTACAGCTTCGAAAAGGACTGTATGTTTTTTGGAAATTTTGTAAAATAGGTAATTTTTTGGGTCATTTTTAATGCATGTAGAAATTTTATTTTGAAAGTGCCATAAAGGCATTCGATGCACCGAAATCTGCTCTTTCCGATGGTTCGAGCAGATTTAAAAAATTACTCAGAATAAGGGAGCTACAGCTTCGAAAAGGACTGTATGTTTTTTGGAAATTTTGTAAAATAGGTAATCTTTTGGGTCATTTTTAATGCATGTAGAAACTTTATTTTGAAAGTGCCATAAAGGCATTCGATGCACCGAAATCTGCTCTTTCCGATGGTTCGAGCAGATTTAAAAAATTACTCAGAATAAGGGAGCTACAGCTTCGAAAAGGACTGTATGTTTTTTGGAAATTTTGTAAAATAGGTAATTTTTTGGGTCATTTTTAATGCATGTAGAAATTTTATTTTGAAAGTGCCATAAAGGCATTCGATGCACCGAAATCTGCTCTTTCCGATGGTTCGAGCAGATTTAAAAAATTACTCAGAATAAGGGAGCTACAGCTTCGAAAAGGACTGTATGTTTTTTGGAAATTTTGTAAAATAGGTAATTTTTTGGGTCATTTTTAATGCATGTAGAAATTTTATTTTGAAAGTGCCATAAAGGCATTCGATGCACCGAAATCTGCTCTTTCCGATGGTTCGAGCAGATTTAAAAAATTACTCAGAATAAGGGAGCTACAGCTTCGAAAAGGACTGTATGTTTTTTGGAAATTTTGTAAAATAGGTAATTTTTTGGGTCATTTTTAATGCATGTAGAAATTTTATTTTGAAAGTGCCATAAAGGCATTCGATGCACCGAAATCTGCTCTTTCCGATGGTTCGAGCAGATTTAAAAAATTACTCAGAATAAGGGAGCTACAGCTTCGAAAAGGACTGTATGTTTTTTGGAAATTTTGTAAAATAGGTAATTTTTTGGGTCATTTTTAATGCATGTAGAAACTTTATTTTGAAAGTGCCATAAAGGCATTCGATGCACCGAAATCTGCTCTTTCCGATGGTTCGAGCAGATTTAAAAAATTACTCAGAATAAGGGAGCTACAGCTTCGAAAAGGACTGTATGTTTTTTGGAAATTTTGTAAAATAGGTAATTTTTTGGGTCATTTTTAATGCATGTAGAAATTTTATTTTGAAAGTGCCATAAAGGCATTCGATGCACCGAAATCTGCTCTTTCCGATGGTTCGAGCAGATTTAAAAAATTACTCAGAATAAGGGAGCTACAGCTTCGAAAAGGACTGTATGTTTTTTGGAAATTTTGTAAAATAGGTAATCTTTTGGGGTCATTTTTAATGCATGTAGAAACTTTATTTTGAAAGTGCCATAAAGGCATTCGATGCACCGAAATCTGCTCTTTCCGATGGTTCGAGCAGATTTAAAAAATTACTCAGAATAAGGGAGCTACAGCTTCGAAAAGGACTGTATGTTTTTTGGAAATTTTGTAAAATAGGTAATTTTTAGGGTCATTTTTAATGCATGTAGAAATTTTATTTTGAAAGTGCCATAAAGGCATTCGATGCACCGAAATCTGCTCTTTCCGATGGTTCGAGCAGATTTAAAAAATTACTCAGAATAAGGCAGCTACAGCTTCGAAAAGGACTGTATGTTTTTTGGAAATTTTGTAAAATAGGTAATTTTTTGGGTCATTTTTAATGCATGTAGAAATTTTATTTTGAAAGTGCCATAAAGGCATTCGATGCACCGAAATCTGCTCTTTCCGATGGTTCGAGCAGATTTAAAAAATTACTTAGAATAAGGGAGCTACAGCTTCGAAAAGGACTGTATGTTTTTTGGAAATTTTGTAAAATAGGTAATTTTTAGGGTCATTTTTAATGCATGTAGAAATTTTATTTTGAAAGTGCCATAAAGGCATTCGATGCACCGAAATCTGCTCTTTCCGATGGTTCGAGCAGATTTAAAAAATTACTTAGAATAAGGGAGCTACAGCTTCGAAAAGGACTGTATGTTTTTTGGAAATTTTGTAAAATAGGTAATTTTTTGGGTCATTTTTAATGCATGTAGAAATTTTATTTTGAAAGTGCCATAAAGGCATTCGATGCACCGAAATCTGCTCTTTCCGATGGTTCGAGCAGATTTAAAAAATTACTTAGAATAAGGGAGCTACAGCTTCGAAAAGGACTGTATGTTTTTTGGAAATTTTGTAAAATAGGTAATTTTTAGGGTCATTTTTAATGCATGTAGAAATTTTATTTTGAAAGTGCCATAAAGGCATTCGATGCACCGAAATCTGCTCTTTCCGATGGTTCGAGCAGATTTAAAAAATTACTCAGAATAAGGCAGCTACAGCTTCGAAAAGGACTGTATGTTTTTGGAAATTTTGTAAAATAGGTAATTTTTTGGGTCATTTTTAATGCATGTAGAAATTTTATTTTGAAAGTGCCATAAAGGCATTCGATGCACCGAAATCTGCTCTTTCCGATGGTTCGAGCAGATTTAAAAAATTACTCAGAATAAGGGAGCTACAGCTTCGAAAAGGACTGTATGTTTTTTGGAAATTTTGTAAAATAGGTAATCTTTTGGGGTCATTTTTAATGCATGTAGAAACTTTATTTTGAAAGTGCCATAAAGGCATTCGATGCACCGAAATCTGCTCTTTCCGATGGTTCGAGCAGATTTAAAAAATTACTCAGAATAAGGGAGCTACAGCTTCGAAAAGGACTGTATGTTTTTTGGAAATTTTGTAAAATAGGTAATTTTTTGGGTCATTTTTAATGCATGTAGAAATTTTATTTTGAAAGTGCCATAAAGGCATTCGATGCACCGAAATCTGCTCTTTCCGATGGTTCGAGCAGATTTAAAAAATTACTTAGAATAAGGGAGCTACAGCTTCGAAAAGGACTGTATGTTTTTTGGAAATTTTGTAAAATAGGTAATTTTTAGGGTCATTTTTAATGCATGTAGAAATTTTATTTTGAAAGTGCCATAAAGGCATTCGATGCACCGAAATCTGCTCTTTCCGATGGTTCGAGCAGATTTAAAAAATTACTCAGAATAAGGCAGCTACAGCTTCGAAAAGGACTGTATGTTTTTGGAAATTTTGTAAAATAGGTAATTTTTTGGGTCATTTTTAATGCATGTAGAAATTTTATTTTGAAAGTGCCATAAAGGCATTCGATGCACCGAAATCTGCTCTTTCCGATGGTTCGAGCAGATTTAAAAAATTACTCAGAATAAGGGAGCTACAGCTTCGAAAAGGACTGTATGTTTTTTGGAAATTTTGTAAAATAGGTAATCTTTTGGGGTCATTTTTAATGCATGTAGAAACTTTATTTTGAAAGTGCCATAAAGGCATTCGATGCACCGAAATCTGCTCTTTCCGATGGTTCGAGCAGATTTAAAAAATTACTCAGAATAAGGGAGCTACAGCTTCGAAAAGGACTGTATGTTTTTTGGAAATTTTGTAAAATAGGTAATTTTTAGGGTCATTTTTAATGCATGTAGAAATTTTATTTTGAAAGTGCCATAAAGGCATTCGATGCACCGAAATCTGCTCTTTCCGATGGTTCGAGCAGATTTAAAAAATTACTCAGAATAAGGCAGCTACAGCTTCGAAAAGGACTGTATGTTTTTTGGAAATTTTGTAAAATAGGTAATTTTTTGGGTCATTTTTAATGCATGTAGAAATTTTATTTTGAAAGTGCCATAAAGGCATTCGATGCACCGAAATCTGCTCTTTCCGATGGTTCGAGCAGATTTAAAAAATTACTTAGAATAAGGGAGCTACAGCTTCGAAAAGGACTGTATGTTTTTTGGAAATTTTGTAAAATAGGTAATTTTTAGGGTCATTTTTAATGCATGTAGAAATTTTATTTTGAAAGTGCCATAAAGGCATTCGATGCACCGAAATCTGCTCTTTCCGATGGTTCGAGCAGATTTAAAAAATTACTTAGAATAAGGGAGCTACAGCTTCGAAAAGGACTGTATGTTTTTTGGAAATTTTGTAAAATAGGTAATTTTTTGGGTCATTTTTAATGCATGTAGAAATTTTATTTTGAAAGTGCCATAAAGGCATTCGATGCACCGAAATCTGCTCTTTCCGATGGTTCGAGCAGATTTAAAAAATTACTTAGAATAAGGGAGCTACAGCTTCGAAAAGGACTGTATGTTTTTTGGAAATTTTGTAAAATAGGTAATTTTTAGGGTCATTTTTAATGCATGTAGAAATTTTATTTTGAAAGTGCCATAAAGGCATTCGATGCACCGAAATCTGCTCTTTCCGATGGTTCGAGCAGATTTAAAAAATTACTCAGAATAAGGCAGCTACAGCTTCGAAAAGGACTGTATGTTTTTGGAAATTTTGTAAAATAGGTAATTTTTTGGGTCATTTTTAATGCATGTAGAAATTTTATTTTGAAAGTGCCATAAAGGCATTCGATGCACCGAAATCTGCTCTTTCCGATGGTTCGAGCAGATTTAAAAAATTACTTAGAATAAGGGAGCTACAGCTTCGAAAAGGACTGTATGTTTTTTGGAAATTTTGTAAAATAGGTAATTTTTAGGGTCATTTTTAATGCATGTAGAAACTTTATTTTAAAAGTGCCATAAAGGCATTCGATGCACCGAAATCTGCTCTTTCCGATGGTTCGAGCAGATTTAAAAAATTACTCAGAATAAGGGAGCTACAGCTTCGAAAAGGACTGTATGTTTTTTGGAAATTTTGTAAAATAGGTAATCTTTTGGGGTCATTTTTAATGCATGTAGAAACTTTATTTTGAAAGTGCCATAAAGGCATTCGATGCACCGAAATCTGCTCTTTCCGATGGTTCGAGCAGATTTAAAAAATTACTTAGAATAAGGGAGCTACAGCTTCGAAAAGGACTGTATGTTTTTTGGAAATTTTGTAAAATAGGTAATTTTTTGGGTCATTTTTAATGCATGTAGAAATTTTATTTTGAAAGTGCCATAAAGGCATTCGATGCAACGAAATCTGCTCTTTCCGTTGGTTCGAGCAGATTTAAAAAATTACTCAGAATAAGGGAGCTACAGCTTCGAAAAGGACTGTATGTTTTTTGGAAATTTTGTAAAATAGGTAATCTTTTGGGGTCATTTTTAATGCATGTAGAAACTTTATTTTGAAAGTGCCATAAAGGCATTCGATGCACCGAAATCTGCTCTTTCCGATGGTTCGAGCAGATTTAAAGAATTACTCAGAATAAGGGAGCAACAGCTTCGAAAAGGACTGTATGTTTTTTGGAAATTTTGTAAAATAGGTAATTTTTAGGGTCATTTTTAATGCATGTAGAAACTTTATTTTGAAAGTGCCATAAAGGCATTCGATGCACCGAAATCTGCTCTTTCCGATGGTTCGAGCAGATTTAAAAAATTACTCAGAATAAGGGAGCTACAGCTTCGAAAATGACTGTATGTTTTTTGGAAATTTTGTAAAATAGGTAATCTTTTGGGGTCATTTTTAATGCATGTAGAAACTTTATTTTGAAAGTGCCATAAGGGCATTCGATGCACCGAAATCTGCTCTTTCCGATGGTTCGAGCAGATTTAAAAAATTACTCAGAATAAGGGAGCTACAGCTTCGAAAAGGACTGTATGTTTTTTGGAAATTTTGTAAAATAGGTAATTTTTTGGGTCATTTTTAATGCATGTAGAAATTTTATTTTGAAAGTGCCATAAAGGCATTCGATGCACCGAAATCTGCTCTTTCCGATGGTTCGAGCAGATTTAAAAAATTACTCAGAATAAGGGAGCTACAGCTTCGAAAAGGACTGTATGTTTTTTGGAAATTTTGTAAAATAGGTAATCTTTTGGGGTCATTTTTAATGCATGTAGAAACTTTATTTTGAAAGTTTCATAAAGGCATTCGATGCACCGAAATCTGCTCTTTCCGATGGTTCGAGCAGATTTAAAAAATTACTCAGAATAAGGGAGCTACAGCTTCGAAAAGGACTGTATGTTTTTTGGAAATTTTGTAAAATAGGTAATTTTTTGGGTCATTTTTAATGCATGTAGAAATTTTATTTTGAAAGTGCCATAAAGGCATTCGATGCACCGAAATCTGCTCTTTCCGATGGTTCGAGCAGATTTAAAAAATTACTTAGAATAAGGGAGCTACAGCTTCGAAAAGGACTGTATGTTTTTTGGAAATTTTGTAAAATAGGTAATTTTTAGGGTCATTTTTAATGCATGTAGAAATTTTATTTTGAAAGTGCCATAAAGGCATTCGATGCACCGAAATCTGCTCTTTCCGATGGTTCGAGCAGATTTAAAAAATTACTCAGAATAAGGCAGCTACAGCTTCGAAAAGGACTGTATGTTTTTGGAAATTTTGTAAAATAGGTAATTTTTTGGGTCATTTTTAATGCATGTAGAAATTTTATTTTGAAAGTGCCATAAAGGCATTCGATGCACCGAAATCTGCTCTTTCCGATGGTTCGAGCAGATTTAAAAAATTACTTAGAATAAGGGAGCTACAGCTTCGAAAAGGACTGTATGTTTTTTGGAAATTTTGTAAAATAGGTAATTTTTAGGGTCATTTTTAATGCATGTAGAAATTTTATTTTGAAAGTGCCATAAAGGCATTCGATGCACCGAAATCTGCTCTTTCCGATGGTTCGAGCAGATTTAAAAAATTACTCAGAATAAGGCAGCTACAGCTTCGAAAAGGACTGTATGTTTTTGGAAATTTTGTAAAATAGGTAATTTTTTGGGTCATTTTTAATGCATGTAGAAATTTTATTTTGAAAGTGCCATAAAGGCATTCGATGCACCGAAATCTGCTCTTTCCGATGGTTCGAGCAGATTTAAAAAATTACTTAGAATAAGGGAGCTACAGCTTCGAAAAGGACTGTATGTTTTTTGGAAATTTTGTAAAATAGGTAATTTTTAGGGTCATTTTTAATGCATGTAGAAACTTTATTTTAAAAGTACCATAAAGGCATTCGATGCACCGAAATCTGCTCTTTCCGATGGTTCGAGCAGATTTAAAAAATTACTCAGAATAAGGGAGCTACAGCTTCGAAAAGGACTGTATGTTTTTTGGAAATTTTGTAAAATAGGTAATCTTTTGGGGTCATTTTTAATGCATGTAGAAACTTTATTTTGAAAGTGCCATAAAGGCATTCGATGCACCGAAATCTGCTCTTTCCGATGGTTCGAGCAGATTTAAAAAATTACTTAGAATAAGGGAGCTACAGCTTCGAAAAGGACTGTATGTTTTTTGGAAATTTTGTAAAATAGGTAATTTTTTGGGTCATTTTTAATGCATGTAGAAATTTTATTTTGAAAGTGCCATAAAGGCATTCGATGCACCGAAATCTGCTCTTTCCGTTGGTTCGAGCAGATTTAAAAAATTACTCAGAATAAGGGAGCTACAGCTTCGAAAAGGACTGTATGTTTTTTGGAAATTTTGTAAAATAGGTAATCTTTTGGGGTCATTTTTAATGCATGTAGAAACTTTATTTTGAAAGTGCCATAAAGGCATTCGATGCACCGAAATCTGCTCTTTCCGATGGTTCGAGCAGATTTAAAGAATTACTCAGAATAAGGGAGCTACAGCTTCGAAAAGGACTGTATGTTTTTTGGAAATTTTGTAAAATAGGTAATTTTTAGGGTCATTTTTAATGCATGTAGAAACTTTATTTTGAAAGTGCCATAAAGGCATTCGATGCACCGAAATCTGCTCTTTCCGATGGTTCGAGCAGATTTAAAAAATTACTCAGAATAAGGGAGCTACAGCTTCGAAAAGGACTGTATGTTTTTTGGAAATTTTGTAAAATAGGTAATCTTTTGGGGTCATTTTTAATGCATGTAGAAATTTTATTTTGAAAGTGCCATAAAGGCATTCGATGCAACGAAATCTGCTCTTTCCGATGGTTCGAGCAGATTTAAAAAATTACTTAGAATAAGGGAGCTACAGCTTCGAAAAGGACTGTATGTTTTTGGAAATTTTGTAAAATAGGTAATCTTTTGGGTCATTTTTAATGCATGTAGAAATTTTATTTTGAAAGTGCCATAAAGGCATTCGATGCACCGAAATCTGCTCTTTCCGATGGTTCGAGCAGATTTAAAAAATTACTCAGAATAAGGCAGCTACAGCTTCGAAAAGGACTCTATGTTTTTGGAAATTTTGTAAAATAGGTAATTTTTTGGGTCATTTTTAATGCATGTAGAAATTTTATTTTGAAAGTGCCATAAAGGCATTCGATGCACCGAAATCTGCTCTTTCCGATGGTTCGAGCAGATTTAAAGAATTACTCAGAATAAGGGAGCTACAGCTTCGAAAAGGACTCTATGTTTTTGGAAATTTTGTAAAATAGGTAATTTTTTGGGTCATTTTTAATGCATGTAGAAATTTTATTTTGAAAGTGCCATAAAGGCATTCGATGCACCGAAATCTGCTCTTTCCGATGGTTCGAGCAGATTTAAAAAATTACTCAGAATAAGGGAGCTACAGCTTCGAAAAGGACTGTATGTTTTTTGGAAATTTTGTAAAATAGGTAATTTTTTGGGTCATTTTTAATGCATGTAGAAATTTTATTTTGAAAGTGCCATAAAGGCATTCGATGCACCGAAATCTGCTCTTTCCGATGGTTCGAGCAGATTTAAAAAATTACTCAGAATAAGGCAGCTACAGCTTCGAAAAGGACTCTATGTTTTTGGAAATTTTGTAAAATAGGTAATTTTTTGGGTCATTTTTAATGCATGTAGAAATTTTATTTTGAAAGTGCCATAAAGGCATTCGATGCACCGAAATCTGCTCTTTCCGATGGTTTGAGCAGATTTAAAAAATTACTCAGAATAAGGCAGCTACAGCTTCGAAAAGGACTGTATGTTTTTGGAAATTTTGTAAAATAGGTAATTTTTTGGGTCATTTTTAATGCATGTAGAAATTTTATTTTGAAAGTGCCATAAAGGCATTCGATGCACCGAAATCTGCTCTTTCCGATGGTTCGAGCAGATTTAAAAAATTACTTAGAATAAGGGAGCTACAGCTTCGAAAAGGACTGTATGTTTTTTGGAAATTTTGTAAAATAGGTAATCTTTTGGGGTCATTTTTAATGCATGTAGAAACTTTATTTTGAAAGTGCCATAAGGGCATTCGATGCACCGAAATCTGCTCTTTCCGATGGTTCGAGCAGATTTAAAAAATTACTCAGAATAAGGGAGCTACAGCTTCGAAAAGGACTGTATGTTTTTTGGAAATTTTGTAAAATAGGTAATTTTTTGGGTCATTTTTAATGCATGTAGAAATTTTATTTTGAAAGTGCCATAAAGGCATTCGATGCACCGAAATCTGCTCTTTCCGATGGTTCGAGCAGATTTAAAAAATTACTCAGAATAAGGCAGCTACAGCTTCGAAAAGGACTGTATGTTTTTGGAAATTTTGTAAAATAGGTAATTTTTTGGGTCATTTTTAATGCATGTAGAAATTTTATTTTGAAAGTGCCATAAAGGCATTCGATGCACCGAAATCTGCTCTTTCCGATGGTTTGAGCAGATTTAAAAAATTACTCAGAATAAGGCAGCTACAGCTTCGAAAAGGACTGTATGTTTTTGGAAATTTTGTAAAATAGGTAATTTTTTGGGTCATTTTTAATGCATGTAGAAATTTTATTTTGAAAGTGCCATAAAGGCATTCGATGCACCGAAATCTGCTCTTTCCGATGGTTCGAGCAGATTTAAAAAATTACTTAGAATAAGGGAGCTACAGCTTCGAAAAGGACTGTATGTTTTTGGAAATTTTGTAAAATAGGTAATCTTTTGGGTCATTTTTAATGCATGTAGAAATTTTATTTTGAAAGTGCCATAAAGGCATTCGATGCACCGAAATCTGCTCTTTCCGATGGTTCGAGCAGATTTAAAAAATTACTCAGAATAAGGCAGCTACAGCTTCGAAAAGGACTGTATGTTTTTTGGAAATTTTGTAAAATAGGTAATTTTTAGGGTCATTTTTAATGCATGTAGAAATTTTATTTTGAAAGTGCCATAAAGGCATTCGATGCACCGAAATCTGCTCTTTCCGATGGTTCGAGCAGATTTAAAAAATTACTCAGAATAAGGCAGCTACAGCTTCGAAAAGGACTGTATGTTTTTGGAAATTTTGTAAAATAGGTAATTTTTTGGGTCATTTTTAATGCATGTAGAAATTTTATTTTGAAAGTGCCATAAAGGCATTCGATGCACCGAAATCTGCTCTTTCCGATGGTTCGAGCAGATTTAAAAAATTACTTAGAATAAGGGAGCTACAGCTTCGAAAAGGACTGTATGTTTTTTGGAAATTTTGTAAAATAGGTAATTTTTAGGGTCATTTTTAATGCATGTAGAAACTTTATTTTAAAAGTGCCATAAAGGCATTCGATGCACCGAAATCTGCTCTTTCCGATGGTTCGAGCAGATTTAAAAAATTACTCAGAATAAGGGAGCTACAGCTTCGAAAAGGACTGTATGTTTTTTGGAAATTTTGTAAAATAGGTAATCTTTTGGGGTCATTTTTAATGCATGTAGAAACTTTATTTTGAAAGTGCCATAAAGGCATTCGATGCACCGAAATCTGCTCTTTCCGATGGTTCGAGCAGATTTAAAAAATTACTTAGAATAAGGGAGCTACAGCTTCGAAAAGGACTGTATGTTTTTTGGAAATTTTGTAAAATAGGTAATTTTTTGGGTCATTTTTAATGCATGTAGAAATTTTATTTTGAAAGTGCCATAAAGGCATTCGATGCACCGAAATCTGCTCTTTCCGTTGGTTCGAGCAGATTTAAAAAATTACTCAGAATAAGGGAGCTACAGCTTCGAAAAGGACTGTATGTTTTTTGGAAATTTTGTAAAATAGGTAATCTTTTGGGGTCATTTTTAATGCATGTAGAAACTTTATTTTGAAAGTGCCATAAAGGCATTCGATGCACCGAAATCTGCTCTTTCCGATGGTTCGAGCAGATTTAAAGAATTACTCAGAATAAGGGAGCTACAGCTTCGAAAAGGACTGTATGTTTTTTGGAAATTTTGTAAAATAGGTAATTTTTAGGGTCATTTTTAATGCATGTAGAAACTTTATTTTGAAAGTGCCATAAAGGCATTCGATGCACCGAAATCTGCTCTTTCCGATGGTTCGAGCAGATTTAAAAAATTACTCAGAATAAGGGAGCTACAGCTTCGAAAAGGACTGTATGTTTTTTGGAAATTTTGTAAAATAGGTAATCTTTTGGGGTCATTTTTAATGCATGTAGAAATTTTATTTTGAAAGTGCCATAAAGGCATTCGATGCAACGAAATCTGCTCTTTCCGATGGTTCGAGCAGATTTAAAAAATTACTTAGAATAAGGGAGCTACAGCTTCGAAAAGGACTGTATGTTTTTGGAAATTTTGTAAAATAGGTAATCTTTTGGGTCATTTTTAATGCATGTAGAAATTTTATTTTGAAAGTGCCATAAAGGCATTCGATGCACCGAAATCTGCTCTTTCCGATGGTTCGAGCAGATTTAAAGAATTACTCAGAATAAGGGAGCTACAGCTTCGAAAAGGACTCTATGTTTTTGGAAATTTTGTAAAATAGGTAATTTTTTGGGTCATTTTTAATGCATGTAGAAATTTTATTTTGAAAGTGCCATAAAGGCATTCGATGCACCGAAATCTGCTCTTTCCGATGGTTCGAGCAGATTTAAAAAATTACTCAGAATAAGGGAGCTACAGCTTCGAAAAGGACTGTATGTTTTTTGGAAATTTTGTAAAATAGGTAATTTTTTGGGTCATTTTTAATGCATGTAGAAATTTTATTTTGAAAGTGCCATAAAGGCATTCGATGCACCGAAATCTGCTCTTTCCGATGGTTCGAGCAGATTTAAAAAATTACTCAGAATAAGGCAGCTACAGCTTCGAAAAGGACTCTATGTTTTTGGAAATTTTGTAAAATAGGTAATTTTTTGGGTCATTTTTAATGCATGTAGAAATTTTATTTTGAAAGTGCCATAAAGGCATTCGATGCACCGAAATCTGCTCTTTCCGATGGTTTGAGCAGATTTAAAAAATTACTCAGAATAAGGCAGCTACAGCTTCGAAAAGGACTGTATGTTTTTGGAAATTTTGTAAAATAGGTAATTTTTTGGGTCATTTTTAATGCATGTAGAAATTTTATTTTGAAAGTGCCATAAAGGCATTCGATGCACCGAAATCTGCTCTTTCCGATGGTTCGAGCAGATTTAAAAAATTACTTAGAATAAGGGAGCTACAGCTTCGAAAAGGACTGTATGTTTTTTGGAAATTTTGTAAAATAGGTAATCTTTTGGGGTCATTTTTAATGCATGTAGAAACTTTATTTTGAAAGTGCCATAAGGGCATTCGATGCACCGAAATCTGCTCTTTCCGATGGTTCGAGCAGATTTAAAAAATTACTCAGAATAAGGGAGCTACAGCTTCGAAAAGGACTGTATGTTTTTTGGAAATTTTGTAAAATAGGTAATTTTTTGGGTCATTTTTAATGCATGTAGAAATTTTATTTTGAAAGTGCCATAAAGGCATTCGATGCACCGAAATCTGCTCTTTCCGATGGTTCGAGCAGATTTAAAAAATTACTCAGAATAAGGCAGCTACAGCTTCGAAAAGGACTGTATGTTTTTGGAAATTTTGTAAAATAGGTAATTTTTTGGGTCATTTTTAATGCATGTAGAAATTTTATTTTGAAAGTGCCATAAAGGCATTCGATGCACCGAAATCTGCTCTTTCCGATGGTTTGAGCAGATTTAAAAAATTACTCAGAATAAGGCAGCTACAGCTTCGAAAAGGACTGTATGTTTTTGGAAATTTTGTAAAATAGGTAATTTTTTGGGTCATTTTTAATGCATGTAGAAATTTTATTTTGAAAGTGCCATAAAGGCATTCGATGCACCGAAATCTGCTCTTTCCGATGGTTCGAGCAGATTTAAAAAATTACTTAGAATAAGGGAGCTACAGCTTCGAAAAGGACTGTATGTTTTTGGAAATTTTGTAAAATAGGTAATCTTTTGGGTCATTTTTAATGCATGTAGAAATTTTATTTTGAAAGTGCCATAAAGGCATTCGATGCACCGAAATCTGCTCTTTCCGATGGTTCGAGCAGATTTAAAAAATTACTCAGAATAAGGCAGCTACAGCTTCGAAAAGGACTGTATGTTTTTGGAAATTTTGTAAAATAGGTAATTTTTTGGGTCATTTTTAATGCATGTAGAAATTTTATTTTGAAAGTGCCATAAAGGCATTCGATGCACCGAAATCTGCGCTTTCCGATGGTTCGAGCAGATTTAAAAAATTACTTAGAATAAGGGAGCTACAGCTTCGAAAAGGACTGTATGTTTTTTGGAAATTTTGTAAAATAGGTAATCTTTTGGGGTCATTTTTAATGCATGTAGAAACTTTATTTTGAAAGTGCCATAAAGGCATTCGATGCACCGAAATCTGCTCTTTCCGATGGTTCGAGCAGATTTAAAAAATTACTCAGAATAAGGCAGCTACAGCTTCGAAAAGGACTGTATGTTTTTGGAAATTTTGTAAAATAGGTAATTTTTTGGGTCATTTTTAATGCATGTAGAAATTTTATTTTGAAAGTGCCATAAAGGCATTCGATGCACCGAAATCTGCTCTTTCCGATGGTTCGAGCAGATTTAAAAAATTACTTAGAATAAGGGAGCTACAGCTTCGAAAAGGACTGTATGTTTTTTGGAAATTTTGTAAAATAGGTAATTTTTAGGGTCATTTTTAATGCATGTAGAAACTTTATTTTGAAAGTGCCATAAAGGCATTCGATGCACCGAAATCTGCTCTTTCCGATGGTTCGAGCAGATTTAAAAAATTACTCAGAATAAGGGAGCTACAGCTTCGAAAAGGACTGTATGTTTTTTGGAAATTTTGTAAAATAGGTAATTTTTTGGGTCATTTTTAATGCATGTAGAAATTTTATTTTGAAAATGCCATAAAGGCATTCGATGCACCGAAATCTGCTCTTTCCGATGGTTCGAGCAGATTTAAAAAATTACTCAGAATAAGGCAGCTACAGCTTCGAAAAGGACTCTATGTTTTTGGAAATTTTGTAAAATAGGTAATTTTTTGGGTCATTTTTAATGCATGTAGAAATTTTATTTTGAAAGTGCCATAAAGGCATTCGATGCACCGAAATCTGCTCTTTCCGATGGTTCGAGCAGATTTAAAGAATTACTCAGAATAAGGGAGCTACAGCTTCGAAAAGGACTCTATGTTTTTGGAAATTTTGTAAAATAGGTAATTTTTTGGGTCATTTTTAATGCATGTAGAAATTTTATTTTGAAAGTGCCATAAAGGCATTCGATGCACCGAAATCTGCTCTTTCCGATGGTTCGAGCAGATTTAAAAAATTACTCAGAATAAGGGAGCTACAGCTTCGAAAAGGACTGTATGTTTTTTGGAAATTTTGTAAAATAGGTAATTTTTTGGGTCATTTTTAATGCATGTAGAAATTTTATTTTGAAAGTGCCATAAAGGCATTCGATGCACCGAAATCTGCTCTTTCCGATGGTTCGAGCAGATTTAAAAAATTACTCAGAATAAGGCAGCTACAGCTTCGAAAAGGACTGTATGTTTTTGGAAATTTTGTAAAATAGGTAATTTTTTGGGTCATTTTTAATGCATGTAGAAATTTTATTTTGAAAGTGCCATAAAGGCATTCGATGCACCGAAATCTGCTCTTTCCGATGGTTCGAGCAGATTTAAAGAATTACTCAGAATAAGGGAGCTACAGCTTCGAAAAGGACTCTATGTTTTTGGAAATTTTGTAAAATAGGTAATTTTTTGGGTCATTTTTAATGCATGTAGAAATTTTATTTTGAAAGTGCCATAAAGGCATTCGATGCACCGAAATCTGCTCTTTCCGATGGTTCGAGCAGATTTAAAAAATTACTCAGAATAAGGGAGCTACAGCTTCGAAAAGGACTGTATGTTTTTTGGAAATTTTGTAAAATAGGTAATTTTTTGGGTCATTTTTAATGCATGTAGAAATTTTATTTTGAAAGTGCCATAAAGGCATTCGATGCACCGAAATCTGCTCTTTCCGATGGTTCGAGCAGATTTAAAGAATTACTCAGAATAAGGGAGCTACAGCTTCGAAAAGGACTCTATGTTTTTGGAAATTTTGTAAAATAGGTAATTTTTTGGGTCATTTTTAATGCATGTAGAAATTTTATTTTGAAAGTGCCATAAAGGCATTCGATGCACCGAAATCTGCTCTTTCCGATGGTTTGAGCAGATTTAAAAAATTACTCAGAATAAGGCAGCTACAGCTTCGAAAAGGACTGTATGTTTTTGGAAATTTTGTAAAATAGGTAATTTTTTGGGTCATTTTTAATGCATGTAGAAATTTTATTTTGAAAGTGCCATAAAGGCATTCGATGCACCGAAATCTGCTCTTTCCGATGGTTCGAGCAGATTTAAAAAATTACTTAGAATAAGGGAGCTACAGCTTCGAAAAGGACTGTATGTTTTTTGGAAATTTTGTAAAATAGGTAATCTTTTGGGGTCATTTTTAATGCATGTAGAAACTTTATTTTGAAAGTGCCATAAGGGCATTCGATGCACCGAAATCTGCTCTTTCCGATGGTTCGAGCAGATTTAAAAAATTACTCAGAATAAGGGAGCTACAGCTTCGAAAAGGACTGTATGTTTTTTGGAAATTTTGTAAAATAGGTAATTTTTTGGGTCATTTTTAATGCATGTAGAAATTTTATTTTGAAAGTGCCATAAAGGCATTCGATGCACCGAAATCTGCTCTTTCCGATGGTTCGAGCAGATTTAAAAAATTACTCAGAATAAGGCAGCTACAGCTTCGAAAAGGACTGTATGTTTTTGGAAATTTTGTAAAATAGGTAATTTTTTGGGTCATTTTTAATGCATGTAGAAATTTTATTTTGAAAGTGCCATAAAGGCATTCGATGCACCGAAATCTGCTCTTTCCGATGGTTTGAGCAGATTTAAAAAATTACTCAGAATAAGGCAGCTACAGCTTCGAAAAGGACTGTATGTTTTTGGAAATTTTGTAAAATAGGTAATTTTTTGGGTCATTTTTAATGCATGTAGAAATTTTATTTTGAAAGTGCCATAAAGGCATTCGATGCACCGAAATCTGCTCTTTCCGATGGTTCGAGCAGATTTAAAAAATTACTTAGAATAAGGGAGCTACAGCTTCGAAAAGGACTGTATGTTTTTGGAAATTTTGTAAAATAGGTAATCTTTTGGGTCATTTTTAATGCATGTAGAAATTTTATTTTGAAAGTGCCATAAAGGCATTCGATGCACCGAAATCTGCTCTTTCCGATGGTTCGAGCAGATTTAAAAAATTACTCAGAATAAGGCAGCTACAGCTTCGAAAAGGACTGTATGTTTTTGGAAATTTTGTAAAATAGGTAATCTTTTGGGTCATTTTTAATGCATGTAGAAATTTTATTTTGAAAGTGCCATAAAGGCATTCGATGCACCGAAATCTGCGCTTTCCGATGGTTCGAGCAGATTTAAAAAATTACTTAGAATAAGGGAGCTACAGCTTCGAAAAGGACTGTATGTTTTTTGGAAATTTTGTAAAATAGGTAATCTTTTGGGGTCATTTTTAATGCATGTAGAAACTTTATTTTGAAAGTGCCATAAAGGCATTCGATGCACCGAAATCTGCTCTTTCCGATGGTTCGAGCAGATTTAAAAAATTACTCAGAATAAGGCAGCTACAGCTTCGAAAAGGACTGTATGTTTTTGGAAATTTTGTAAAATAGGTAATTTTTTGGGTCATTTTTAATGCATGTAGAAATTTTATTTTGAAAGTGCCATAAAGGCATTCGATGCACCGAAATCTGCTCTTTCCGATGGTTCGAGCAGATTTAAAAAATTACTTAGAATAAGGGAGCTACAGCTTCGAAAAGGACTGTATGTTTTTTGGAAATTTTGTAAAATAGGTAATTTTTAGGGTCATTTTTAATGCATGTAGAAACTTTATTTTAAAAGTGCCATAAAGGCATTCGATGCACCGAAATCTGCTCTTTCCGATGGTTCGAGCAGATTTAAAAAATTACTTAGAATAAGGGAGCTACAGCTTCGAAAAGGACTGTATGTTTTTTGGAAATTTTGTAAAATAGGTAATTTTTTGGGTCATTTTTAATGCATGTAGAAATTTTATTTTGAAAGTGCCATAAAGGCATTCGATGCACCGAAATCTGCTCTTTCCGACGGTTCGAGCAGATTTAAAAAATTACTCAGAATAAGGGAGCTACAGCTTCGAAAAGGACTGTATGTTTTTTGGAAATTTTGTAAAATAGGTAATCTTTTGGGGTCATTTTTAATGCATGTAGAAACTTTATTTTGAAAGTGCCATAAAGGCATTCGATGCACCGAAATCTGCTCTTTCCGATGGTTCGAGCAGATTTAAAAAATTACTTAGAATAAGGGAGCTACAGCTTCGAAAAGGACTGTATGTTTTTTGGAAATTTTGTAAAATAGGTAATTTTTTGGGTCATTTTTAATGCATGTAGAAATTTTATTTTGAAAGTGCCATAAAGGCATTCGATGCACCGAAATCTGCTCTTTCCGTTGGTTCGAGCAGATTTAAAAAATTACTCAGAATAAGGGAGCTACAGCTTCGAAAAGGACTGTATGTTTTTTGGAAATTTTGTAAAATAGGTAATCTTTTGGGGTCATTTTTAATGCATGTAGAAATTTTATTTTGAAAGTGCCATAAAGGCATTCGATGCAACGAAATCTGCTCTTTCCGATGGTTCGAGCAGATTTAAAGAATTACTCAGAATAAGGGAGCTACAGCTTCGAAAAGGACTGTATGTTTTTTGGAAATTTTGTAAAATAGGTAATTTTTAGGGTCATTTTTAATGCATGTAGAAACTTTATTTTGAAAGTGCCATAAAGGCATTCGATGCACCGAAATCTGCTCTTTCCGATGGTTCGAGCAGATTTAAAAAATTACTCAGAATAAGGGAGCTACAGCTTCGAAAAGGACTGTATGTTTTTTGGAAATTTTGTAAAATAGGTAATCTTTTGGGGTCATTTTTAATGCATGTAGAAATTTTATTTTGAAAGTGCCATAAAGGCATTCGATGCAACGAAATCTGCTCTTTCCGATGGTTCGAGCAGATTTAAAAAATTACTTAGAATAAGGGAACTACAGCTTCGAAAAGGACTGTATGTTTTTGGAAATTTTGTAAAATAGGTAATCTTTTGGGTCATTTTTAATGCATGTAGAAATTTTATTTTGAAAGTGCCATAAAGGCATTCGATGCACCGAAATCTGCTCTTTCCGATGGTTCGAGCAGATTTAAAAAATTACTCAGAATAAGGCAGCTACAGCTTCGAAAAGGACTGTATGTTTTTGGAAATTTTGTAAAATAGGTAATTTTTTGGGTCATTTTTAATGCATGTAGAAATTTTATTTTGAAAGTGCCATAAAGGCATTCGATGCACCGAAATCTGCTCTTTCCGATGGTTTGAGCAGATTTAAAAAATTACTCAGAATAAGGCAGCTACAGCTTCGAAAAGGACTGTATGTTTTTTGGAAATTTTGTAAAATAGGTAATCTTTTGGGGTCATTTTTAATGCATGTAGAAACTTTATTTTGAAAGTGCCATAAGGGCATTCGATGCACCGAAATCTGCTCTTTCCGATGGTTCGAGCAGATTTAAAAAATTACTCAGAATAAGGGAGCTACAGCTTCGAAAAGGACTGTATGTTTTTTGGAAATTTTGTAAAATAGGTAATTTTTTGGGTCATTTTTAATGCATGTAGAAATTTTATTTTGAAAGTGCCATAAAGGCATTCGATGCACCGAAATCTGCTCTTTCCGATGGTTCGAGCAGATTTAAAAAATTACTCAGAATAAGGCAGCTACAGCTTCGAAAAGGACTGTATGTTTTTGGAAATTTTGTAAAATAGGTAATTTTTTGGGTCATTTTTAATGCATGTAGAAATTTTATTTTGAAAGTGCCATAAAGGCATTCGATGCACCGAAATCTGCTCTTTCCGATGGTTTGAGCAGATTTAAAAAATTACTCAGAATAAGGCAGCTACAGCTTCGAAAAGGACTGTATGTTTTTGGAAATTTTGTAAAATAGGTAATTTTTTGGGTCATTCTTAATGCATGTAGAAATTTTATTTTGAAAGTGCCATAAAGGCATTCGATGCACCGAAATCTGCTCTTTCCGATGGTTCGAGCAGATTTAAAAAATTACTTAGAATAAGGGAGCTACAGCTTCGAAAAGGACTGTATGTTTTTGGAAATTTTGTAAAATAGGTAATCTTTTGGGTCATTTTTAATGCATGTAGAAATTTTATTTTGAAAGTGCCATAAAGGCATTCGATGCACCGAAATCTGCTCTTTCCGATGGTTCGAGCAGATTTAAAAAATTACTCAGAATAAGGCAGCTACAGCTTCGAAAAGGACTGTATGTTTTTGGAAATTTTGTAAAATAGGTAATTTTTTGGGTCATTTTTAATGCATGTAGAAATTTTATTTTGAAAGTGCCATAAAGGCATTCGATGCACCGAAATCTGCGCTTTCCGATGGTTCGAGCAGATTTAAAAAATTACTTAGAATAAGGGAGCTACAGCTTCGAAAAGGACTGTATGTTTTTTGGAAATTTTGTAAAATAGGTAATCTTTTGGGGTCATTTTTAATGCATGTAGAAACTTTATTTTGAAAGTGCCATAAAGGCATTCGATGCACCGAAATCTGCTCTTTCCGATGGTTCGAGCAGATTTAAAAAATTACTCAGAATAAGGCAGCTACAGCTTCGAAAAGGACTGTATGTTTTTGGAAATTTTGTAAAATAGGTAATTTTTTGGGTCATTTTTAATGCATGTAGAAATTTTATTTTGAAAGTGCCATAAAGGCATTCGATGCACCGAAATCTGCTCTTTCCGACGGTTCGAGCAGATTTAAAAAATTACTCAGAATAAGGGAGCTACAGCTTCGAAAAGGACTGTATGTTTTTTGGAAATTTTGTAAAATAGGTAATCTTTTGGGGTCATTTTTAATGCATGTAGAAACTTTATTTTGAAAGTGCCATAAAGGCATTCGATGCACCGAAATCTGCTCTTTCCGATGGTTCGAGCAGATTTAAAAAATTACTTAGAATAAGGGAGCTACAGCTTCGAAAAGGACTGTATGTTTTTTGGAAATTTTGTAAAATAGGTAATCTTTTGGGGTCATTTTTAATGCATGTAGAAACTTTATTTTGAAAGTGCCATAAGGGCATTCGATGCACCGAAATCTGCTCTTTCCGTTGGTTCGAGCAGATTTAAAAAATTACTCAGAATAAGGGAGCTACAGCTTCGAAAAGGACTGTATGTTTTTTGGAAATTTTGTAAAATAGGTAATCTTTTGGGGTCATTTTTAATGCATGTAGAAACTTTATTTTGAAAGTGCCATAAAGGCATTCGATGCACCGAAATCTGCTCTTTCCGATGGTTCGAGCAGATTTAAAAAATTACTCAGAATAAGGGAGCTACAGCTTCGAAAAGGACTGTATGTTTTTTGGAAATTTTGTAAAATAGGTAATTTTTGGGGTCATTTTTAATGCATGTAGAAACTTTATTTTGAAAGTGCCATAAAGGCATTCGATGCACCGAAATCTGCTCTTTCCGATGGTTCGAGCAGATTTAAAAAATTACTCAGAATAAGGGAGCTACAGCTTCGAAAAGGACTGTATGTTTTTTGGAAATTTTGTAAAATAGGTAATCTTTTGGGGTCATTTTTAATGCATGTAGAAATTTTATTTTGAAAGTGCCATAAAGGCATTCGATGCAACGAAATCTGCTCTTTCCGATGGTTCGAGCAGATTTAAAAAATTACTCAGAATAAGGGAGCTACAGCTTCGAAAAGGACTGTATGTTTTTTGGAAATTTTGTAAAATAGGTAATCTTTTGGGGTCATTTTTAATGCATGTAGAAATTTTATTTTGAAAGTGCCATAAAGGCATTCGATGCAACGAAATCTGCTCTTTCCGATGGTTCGAGCAGATTTAAAAAATTACTTAGAATAAGGGAGCTACAGCTTCGAAAAGGACTGTATGTTTTTTGGAAATTTTGTAAAATAGGTAATCTTTTGGGGTCATTTTTAATGCATGTAGAAATTTTATTTTGAAAGTGCCATAAAGGCATTCGATGCACCGAAATCTGCTCTTTCCGATGGTTCGAGCAGATTTAAAAAATTACTCAGAATAAGGCAGCTACAGCTTCGAAAAGGACTCTATGTTTTTGGAAATTTTGTAAAATAGGTAATTTTTTGGGTCATTTTTAATGCATGTAGAAATTTTATTTTGAAAGTGCCATAAAGGCATTCGATGCACCGAAATCTGCTCTTTCCGATGGTTCGAGCAGATTTAAAGAATTACTCAGAATAAGGGAGCTACAGCTTCGAAAAGGACTCTATGTTTTTGGAAATTTTGTAAAATAGGTAATTTTTTGGGTCATTTTTAATGCATGTAGAAATTTTATTTTGAAAGTGCCATAAAGGCATTCGATGCACCGAAATCTGCTCTTTCCGATGGTTTGAGCAGATTTAAAAAATTACTCAGAATAAGGCAGCTACAGCTTCGAAAAGGACTGTATGTTTTTGGAAATTTTGTAAAATAGGTAATTTTTTGGGTCATTTTTAATGCATGTAGAAATTTTATTTTGAAAGTGCCATAAAGGCATTCGATGCACCGAAATCTGCTCTTTCCGATGGTTCGAGCAGATTTAAAAAATTACTTAGAATAAGGGAGCTACAGCTTCGAAAAGGACTGTATGTTTTTGGAAATTTTGTAAAATAGGTAATCTTTTGGGTCATTTTTAATGCATGTAGAAATTTTATTTTGAAAGTGCCATAAAGGCATTCGATGCACCGAAATCTGCTCTTTCCGATGGTTCGAGCAGATTTAAAAAATTACTCAGAATAAGGCAGCTACAGCTTCGAAAAGGACTGTATGTTTTTGGAAATTTTGTAAAATAGGTAATTTTTTGGGTCATTTTTAATGCATGTAGAAATTTTATTTTGAAAGTGCCATAAAGGCATTCGATGCACCGAAATCTGCTCTTTCCGATGGTTCGAGCAGATTTAAAAAATTACTTAGAATAAGGGAGCTACAGCTTCGAAAAGGACTGTATGTTTTTTGGAAATTTTGTAAAATAGGTAATCTTTTGGGGTCATTTTTAATGCATGTAGAAACTTTATTTTGAAAGTGCCATAAGGGCATTCGATGCACCGAAATCTGCTCTTTCCGATGGTTCGAGCAGATTTAAAAAATTACTCAGAATAAGGCAGCTACAGCTTCGAAAAGGACTGTATGTTTTTGGAAATTTTGTAAAATAGGTAATTTTTTGGGTCATTTTTAATGCATGTAGAAATTTTATTTTGAAAGTGCCATAAAGGCATTCGATGCACCGAAATCTGCTCTTTCCGATGGTTCGAGCAGATTTAAAAAATTACTCAGAATAAGGCAGCTACAGCTTCGAAAAGGACTGTATGTTTTTGGAAATTTTGTAAAATAGGTAATTTTTTGGGTCATTTTTAATGCATGTAGAAATTTTATTTTGAAAGTGCCATAAAGGCATTCGATGCACCGAAATCTGCTCTTTCCGATGGTTTGAGCAGATTTAAAAAATTACTCAGAATAAGGCAGCTACAGCTTCGAAAAGGACTGTATGTTTTTGGAAATTTTGTAAAATAGGTAATTTTTTGGGTCATTTTTAATGCATGTAGAAATTTTATTTTGAAAGTGCCATAAAGGCATTCGATGCACCGAAATCTGCTCTTTCCGATGGTTCGAGCAGATTTAAAAAATTACTCAGAATAAGGGAGCTACAGCTTCGAAAAGGACTGTATGTTTTTTGGAAATTTTGTAAAATAGGTAATCTTTTAGGGTCATTTTTAATGCATGTAGAAACTTTATTTTGAAAGTGCCATAAAGGCATTCGATGCACCGAAATCTGCTCTTTCCGATGGTTCGAGCAGATTTAAAAAATTACTCAGAATAAGGGAGCTACAGCTTCGAAAAGGACTGTATGTTTTTTGGAAATTTTGTAAAATAGGTAATCTTTTAGGGTCATTTTTAATGCATGTAGAAACTTTATTTTGAAAGTGCCATAAAGGCATTCGATGCACCGAAATCTGCTCTTTCCGATGGTTCGAGCAGATTTAAAGAATTACTCAGAATAAGGGAGCTACAGCTTCGAAAAGGACTCTATGTTTTTGGAAATTTTGTAAAATAGGTAATTTTTTGGGTCATTTTTAATGCATGTAGAAATTTTATTTTGAAAGTGCCATAAAGGCATTCGATGCACCGAAATCTGCTCTTTCCGATGGTTCGAGCAGATTTAAAAAATTACTCAGAATAAGGGAGCTACAGCTTCGAAAAGGACTGTATGTTTTTTGGAAATTTTGTAAAATAGGTAATCTTTTAGGGTCATTTTTAATGCATGTAGAAACTTTATTTTGAAAGTGCCATAAAGGCATTCGATGCACCGAAATCTGCTCTTTCCGATGGTTCGAGCAGATTTAAAGAATTACTCAGAATAAGGGAGCTACAGCTTCGAAAAGGACTCTATGTTTTTGGAAATTTTGTAAAATAGGTGATTTTTTGGGTCATTTTTAATGCATGTAGAAATTTTATTTTGAAAGTGCCATAAAGGCATTCGATGCACCGAAATCTGCTCTTTCCGATGGTTCGAGCAGATTTAAAAAATTACTCAGAATAAGGCAGCTACAGCTTCGAAAAGGACTGTATGTTTTTTGGAAATTTTGTAAAATAGGTAATTTTTTGGGTCATTTTTAATGCATGTAGAAATTTTATTTTGAAAGTGCCATAAAGGCATTCGATGCACCGAAATCTGCTCTTTCCGATGGTTCGAGCAGATTTAAAAAATTACTCAGAATAAGGGAGCTACAGCTTCGAAAAGGACTGTATGTTTTTTGGAAATTTTGTAAAATAGGTAATCTTTTAGGGTCATTTTTAATGCATGTAGAAACTTTATTTTGAAAGTGCCATAAAGGCATTCGATGCACCGAAATCTGCTCTTTCCGATGGTTCGAGCAGATTTAAAGAATTACTCAGAATAAGGGAGCTACAGCTTCGAAAAGGACTCTATGTTTTTGGAAATTTTGTAAAATAGGTAATTCTTTGGGTCATTTTTAATGCATGTAGAAATTTTATTTTGAAAGTGCCATAAAGGCATTCGATGCACCGAAATCTGCTCTTTCCGATGGTTCGAGCAGATTTAAAAAATTACTCAGAATAAGGGAGCTACAGCTTCGAAAAGGACTGTATGTTTTTTGGAAATTTTGTAAAATAGGTAATCTTTTAGGGTCATTTTTAATGCATGTAGAAACTTTATTTTGAAAGTGCCATAAAGGCATTCGATGCACCGAAATCTGCTCTTTCCGATGGTTCGAGCAGATTTAAAGAATTACTCAGAATAAGGGAGCTACAGCTTCGAAAAGGACTCTATGTTTTTGGAAATTTTGTAAAATAGGTAATTTTTTGGGTCATTTTTAATGCATGTAGAAATTTTATTTTGAAAGTGCCATAAAGGCATTCGATGCACCGAAATCTGCTCTTTCCGATGGTTCGAGCAGATTTAAAAAATTACTCAGAATAAGGCAGCTACAGCTTCGAAAAGGACTGTATGTTTTTTGGAAATTTTGTAAAATAGGTAATTTTTTGGGTCATTTTTAATGCATGTAGAAATTTTATTTTGAAAGTGCCATAAAGGCATTCGATGCACCGAAATCTGCTCTTTCCGATGGTTCGAGCAGATTTAAAAAATTACTCAGAATAAGGGAGCTACAGCTTCGAAAAGGACTGTATGTTTTTTGGAAATTTTGTAAAATAGGTAATCTTTTAGGGTCATTTTTAATGCATGTAGAAACTTTATTTTGAAAGTGCCATAAAGGCATTCGATGCACCGAAATCTGCTCTTTCCGATGGTTCGAGCAGATTTAAAGAATTACTCAGAATAAGGGAGCTACAGCTTCGAAAAGGACTCTATGTTTTTGGAAATTTTGTAAAATAGGTAATTTTTTGGGTCATTTTTAATGCATGTAGAAATTTTATTTTGAAAGTGCCATAAAGGCATTCGATGCACCGAAATCTGCTCTTTCCGATGGTTCGAGCAGATTTAAAAAATTACTCAGAATAAGGGAGCTACAGCTTCGAAAAGGACTGTATGTTTTTTGGAAATTTTGTAAAATAGGTAATCTTTTAGGGTCATTTTTAATGCATGTAGAAACTTTATTTTGAAAGTGCCATAAAGGCATTCGATGCACCGAAATCTGCTCTTTCCGATGGTTCGAGCAGATTTAAAGAATTACTCAGAATAAGGGAGCTACAGCTTCGAAAAGGACTCTATGTTTTTGGAAATTTTGTAAAATAGGTAATTTTTTGGGTCATTTTTAATGCATGTAGAAATTTTATTTTGAAAGTGCCATAAAGGCATTCGATGCACCGAAATCTGCTCTTTCCGATGGTTCGAGCAGATTTAAAAAATTACTCAGAATAAGGGAGCTACAGCTTCGAAAAGGACTGTATGTTTTTTGGAAATTTTGTAAAATAGGTAATTTTTTGGGTCATTTTTAATGCATGTAGAAATTTTATTTTGAAAGTGCCATAAAGGCATTCGATGCACCGAAATCTGCTCTTTCCGATGGTTCGAGCAGATTTAAAAAATTACTCAGAATAAGGGAGCTACAGCTTCGAAAAGGACTGTATGTTTTTTGGAAATTTTGTAAAATAGGTAATCTTTTAGGGTCATTTTTAATGCATGTAGAAACTTTATTTTGAAAGTGCCATAAAGGCATTCGATGCACCGAAATCTGCTCTTTCCGATGGTTCGAGCAGATTTAAAGAATTACTCAGAATAAGGGAGCTACAGCTTCGAAAAGGACTCTATGTTTTTGGAAATTTTGTAAAATAGGTAATTTTTTGGGTCATTTTTAATGCATGTAGAAATTTTATTTTGAAAGTGCCATAAAGGCATTCGATGCACCGAAATCTGCTCTTTCCGATGGTTTGAGCAGATTTAAAAAATTACTCAGAATAAGGCAGCTACAGCTTCGAAAAGGACTGTATGTTTTTGGAAATTTTGTAAAATAGGTAATTTTTTGGGTCATTTTTAATGCATGTAGAAATTTTATTTTGAAAGTGCCATAAAGGCATTCGATGCACCGAAATCTGCTCTTTCCGATGGTTCGAGCAGATTTAAAAAATTACTTAGAATAAGGGAGCTACAGCTTCGAAAAGGACTGTATGTTTTTGGAAATTTTGTAAAATAGGTAATCTTTTGGGTCATTTTTAATGCATGTAGAAATTTTATTTTGAAAGTGCCATAAAGGCATTCGATGCACCGAAATCTGCTCTTTCCGATGGTTCGAGCAGATTTAAAAAATTACTCAGAATAAGGGAGCTACAGCTTCGAAAAGGACTGTATGTTTTTTGGAAATTTTGTAAAATAGGTAATTTTTTGGGTCATTTTTAATGCATGTAGAAATTTTATTTTGAAAGTGCCATAAAGGCATTCGATGCACCGAAATCTGCTCTTTCCGATGGTTCGAGCAGATTTAAAAAATTACTCAGAATAAGGCAGCTACAGCTTCGAAAAGGACTGTATGTTTTTGGAAATTTTGTAAAATAGGTAATTTTTTGGGTCATTTTTAATGCATGTAGAAATTTTATTTTGAAAGTGCCATAAAGGCATTCGATGCACCGAAATCTGCTCTTTCCGATGGTTCGAGCAGATTTAAAAAATTACTTAGAATAAGGGAGCTACAGCTTCGAAAAGGACTGTATGTTTTTTGGAAATTTTGTAAAATAGGTAATCTTTTGGGGTCATTTTTAATGCATGTAGAAACTTTATTTTGAAAGTGCCATAAGGGCATTCGATGCACCGAAATCTGCTCTTTCCGATGGTTCGAGCAGATTTAAAAAATTACTCAGAATAAGGGAGCTACAGCTTCGAAAAGGACTGTATGTTTTTTGGAAATTTTGTAAAATAGGTAATTTTTTGGGTCATTTTTAATGCATGTAGAAATTTTATTTTGAAAGTGCCATAAAGGCATTCGATGCACCGAAATCTGCTCTTTCCGATGGTTCGAGCAGATTTAAAAAATTACTCAGAATAAGGCAGCTACAGCTTCGAAAAGGACTGTATGTTTTTGGAAATTTTGTAAAATAGGTAATTTTTTGGGTCATTTTTAATGCATGTAGAAATTTTATTTTGAAAGTGCCATAAAGGCATTCGATGCACCGAAATCTGCTCTTTCCGATGGTTCGAGCAGATTTAAAAAATTACTTAGAATAAGGGAGCTACAGCTTCGAAAAGGACTGTATGTTTTTTGGAAATTTTGTAAAATAGGTAATTTTTAGGGTCATTTTTAATGCATGTAGAAACTTTATTTTAAAAGTGCCATAAAGGCATTCGATGCACCGAAATCTGCTCTTTCCGATGGTTCGAGCAGATTTAAAGAATTACTCAGAATAAGGGAGCTACAGCTTCGAAAAGGACTGTATGTTTTTGGAAATTTTGTAAAATAGGTAATTTTTTGGGTCATTTTTAATGCATGTAGAAATTTTATTTTGAAAGTGCCATAAAGGCATTCGATGCACCGAAATCTGCTCTTTCCGATGGTTTGAGCAGATTTAAAAAATTACTCAGAATAAGGCAGCTACAGCTTCGAAAAGGACTGTATGTTTTTGGAAATTTTGTAAAATAGGTAATTTTTTGGGTCATTTTTAATGCATGTAGAAATTTTATTTTGAAAGTGCCATAAAGGCATTCGATGCACCGAAATCTGCTCTTTCCGATGGTTCGAGCAGATTTAAAAAATTACTTAGAATAAGGGAGCTACAGCTTCGAAAAGGACTGTATGTTTTTTGGAAATTTTGTAAAATAGGTAATCTTTTGGGGTCATTTTTAATGCATGTAGAAACTTTATTTTGAAAGTGCCATAAGGGCATTCGATGCACCGAAATCTGCTCTTTCCGATGGTTCGAGCAGATTTAAAAAATTACTCAGAATAAGGGAGCTACAGCTTCGAAAAGGACTGTATGTTTTTTGGAAATTTTGTAAAATAGGTAATTTTTTGGGTCATTTTTAATGCATGTAGAAATTTTATTTTGAAAGTGCCATAAAGGCATTCGATGCACCGAAATCTGCTCTTTCCGATGGTTCGAGCAGATTTAAAAAATTACTCAGAATAAGGCAGCTACAGCTTCGAAAAGGACTGTATGTTTTTGGAAATTTTGTAAAATAGGTAATTTTTTGGGTCATTTTTAATGCATGTAGAAATTTTATTTTGAAAGTGCCATAAAGGCATTCGATGCACCGAAATCTGCTCTTTCCGATGGTTCGAGCAGATTTAAAAAATTACTTAGAATAAGGGAGCTACAGCTTCGAAAAGGACTGTATGTTTTTTGGAAATTTTGTAAAATAGGTAATTTTTAGGGTCATTTTTAATGCATGTAGAAACTTTATTTTAAAAGTGCCATAAAGGCATTCGATGCACCGAAATCTGCTCTTTCCGATGGTTCGAGCAGATTTAAAGAATTACTCAGAATAAGGGAGCTACAGCTTCGAAAAGGACTGTATGTTTTTGGAAATTTTGTAAAATAGGTAATTTTTTGGGTCATTTTTAATGCATGTAGAAATTTTATTTTGAAAGTGCCATAAAGGCATTCGATGCACCGAAATCTGCTCTTTCCGATGGTTTGAGCAGATTTAAAAAATTACTCAGAATAAGGCAGCTACAGCTTCGAAAAGGACTGTATGTTTTTGGAAATTTTGTAAAATAGGTAATTTTTTGGGTCATTTTTAATGCATGTAGAAATTTTATTTTGAAAGTGCCATAAAGGCATTCGATGCACCGAAATCTGCTCTTTCCGATGGTTCGAGCAGATTTAAAAAATTACTTAGAATAAGGGAGCTACAGCTTCGAAAAGGACTGTATGTTTTTGGAAATTTTGTAAAATAGGTAATCTTTTGGGTCATTTTTAATGCATGTAGAAATTTTATTTTGAAAGTGCCATAAAGGCATTCGATGCACCGAAATCTGCTCTTTCCGATGGTTCGAGCAGATTTAAAAAATTACTCAGAATAAGGGAGCTACAGCTTCGAAAAGGACTGTATGTTTTTTGGAAATTTTGTAAAATAGGTAATTTTTTGGGTCATTTTTAATGCATGTAGAAATTTTATTTTGAAAGTGCCATAAAGGCATTCGATGCACCGAAATCTGCTCTTTCCGATGGTTCGAGCAGATTTAAAAAATTACTTAGAATAAGGGAGCTACAGCTTCGAAAAGGACTGTATGTTTTGTGGAAATTTTGTAAAATAGGTAATTTTTTGGGTCATTTTTAATGCATGTAGAAATTTTATTTTGAAAGTGCCATAAAGGCATTCGATGCACCGAAATCTGCTCTTTCCGATGGTTCGAGCAGATTTAAAAAATTACTTAGAATAAGGGAGCTACAGCTTCGAAAAGGACTGTATGTTTTTTGGAAATTTTGTAAAATAGGTAATTTTTAGGGTCATTTTTAATGCATGTAGAAACTTTATTTTGAAAGTGCCATAAAGGCATTCGATGCACCGAAATCTGCTCTTTCCGATGGTTCGAGCAGATTTAAAAAATTACTTAGAATAAGGGAGCTACAGCTTCGAAAAGGACTCTATGTTTTTGGAAATTTTGTAAAATAGGTAATCTTTTGGGTCATTTTTAATGCATGTAGAAATTTTATTTTGAAAGTGCCATAAAGGCATTCGATGCACCGAAATCTGCTCTTTCCGATGGTTCGAGCAGATTTAAAAAATTACTCAGAATAAGGGAGCTACAGCTTCGAAAAGGACTGTATGTTTTTTGGAAATTTTGTAAAATAGGTAATTTTTTGGGTCATTTTTAATGCATGTAGAAATTTTATTTTGAAAGTGCCATAAAGGCATTCGATGCACCGAAATCTGCTCTTTCCGATGGTTCGAGCAGATTTAAAAAATTACTTAGAATAAGGGAGCTACAGCTTCGAAAAGGACTGTATGTTTTTGGAAATTTTGTAAAATAGGTAATCTTTTGGGTCATTTTTAATGCATGTAGAAATTTTATTTTGAAAGTGCCATAAAGGCATTCGATGCACCGAAATCTGCTCTTTCCGATGGTTCGAGCAGATTTAAAAAATTACTCAGAATAAGGGAGCTACAGCTTCGAAAAGGACTGTATGTTTTTTGGAAATTTTGTAAAATAGGTAATTTTTTGGGTCATTTTTAATGCATGTAGAAATTTTATTTTGAAAGTGCCATAAAGGCATTCGATGCACCGAAATCTGCTCTTTCCGATGGTTCGAGCAGATTTAAAAAATTACTTAGAATAAGGGAGCTACAGCTTCGAAAAGGACTGTATGTTTTTTGAAAATTTTGTAAAATAGGTAATCTTTTGGGGTCATTTTTAATGCATGTAGAAACTTTATTTTGAAAGTGCCATAAGGGCATTCGATGCACCGAAATCTGCTCTTTCCGATGGTTCGAGCAGATATAAAAAATTACTCAGAATAAGGGAGCTACAGCTTCGAAAAGGACTGTATGTTTTTTGGAATTTTTGTAAAATAGGTAATTTTTTGGGTCATTTTTAATGCATGTAGAAATTTTATTTTGAAAGTGCCATAAAGGCATTCGATGCACCGAAATCTGCTCTTTCCGATGGTTCGAGCAGATTTAAAAAATTACTTAGAATAAGGGAGCTACAGCTTCGAAAAGGACTGTATGTTTTTTGGAAATTTTGTAAAATAGGTAATCTTTTGGGGTCATTTTTAATGCATGTAGAAACTTTATTTTGAAAGTGCCATAAGGGCATTCGATGCACCGAAATCTGCTCTTTCCGATGGTTCGAGCAGATTTAAAAAATTACTCAGAATAAGGGAGCTACAGCTTCGAAAAGGACTGTATGTTTTTTGGAATTTTTGTAAAATAGGTAATTTTTTGGGTCATTTTTAATGCATGTAGAAATTTTATTTTGAAAGTGCCATAAAGGCATTCGATGCACCGAAATCTGCTCTTTCCGATGGTTCGAGCAGATTTAAAAAATTACTTAGAATAAGGGAGCTACAGCTTCGAAAAGGACTGTATGTTTTTGGAAATTTTGTAAAATAGGTAATCTTTTGGGTCATTTTTAATGCATGTAGAAATTTTATTTTGAAAGTGCCATAAAGGCATTCGATGCACCGAAATCTGCTCTTTCCGATGGTTCGAGCAGATTTAAAAAATTACTCAGAATAAGGGAGCTACAGCTTCGAAAAGGACTGTATGTTTTTTGGAAATTTTGTAAAATAGGTAATTTTTTGGGTCATTTTTAATGCATGTAGAAATTTTATTTTGAAAGTGCCATAAAGGCATTCGATGCACCGAAATCTGCTCTTTCCGATGGTTCGAGCAGATTTAAAAAATTACTTAGAATAAGGGAGCTACAGCTTCGAAAAGGACTGTATGTTTTGTGGAAATTTTGTAAAATAGGTAATTTTTTGGGTCATTTTTAATGCATGTAGAAATTTTATTTTGAAAGTGCCATAAAGGCATTCGATGCACCGAAATCTGCTCTTTCCGATGGTTCGAGCAGATTTAAAAAATTACTTAGAATAAGGGAGCTACAGCTTCGAAAAGGACTGTATGTTTTTTGGAAATTTTGTAAAATAGGTAATTTTTTGGGTCATTTTTAATGCATGTAGAAATTTTATTTTGAAAGTGCCATAAAGGCATTCGATGCACCGAAATCTGCTCTTTCCGATGGTTCGAGCAGATTTAAAAAATTACTTAGAATAAGGGAGCTACAGCTTCGAAAAGGACTGTATGTTTTTTGGAAATTTTGTAAAATAGGTAATTTTTAGGGTCATTTTTAATGCATGTAGAAACTTTATTTTGAAAGTGCCATAAAGGCATTCGATGCACCGAAATCTGCTCTTTCCGATGGTTCGAGCAGATTTAAAAAATTACTTAGAATAAGGGAGCTACAGCTTCGAAAAGGACTGTATGTTTTTGGAAATTTTGTAAAATAGGTAATCTTTTGGGTCATTTTTAATGCATGTAGAAATTTTATTTTGAAAGTGCCATAAAGGCATTCGATGCACCGAAATCTGCTCTTTCCGATGGTTCGAGCAGATTTAAAAAATTACTCAGAATAAGGGAGCTACAGCTTCGAAAAGGACTGTATGTTTTTTGGAAATTTTGTAAAATAGGTAATTTTTTGGGTCATTTTTAATGCATGTAGAAATTTTATTTTGAAAGTGCCATAAAGGCATTCGATGCACCGAAATCTGCTCTTTCCGATGGTTCGAGCAGATTTAAAAAATTACTTAGAATAAGGGAGCTACAGCTTCGAAAAGGACTGTATGTTTTTTGAAAATTTTGTAAAATAGGTAATCTTTTGGGGTCATTTTTAATGCATGTAGAAACTTTATTTTGAAAGTGCCATAAGGGCATTCGATGCACCGAAATCTGCTCTTTCCGATGGTTCGAGCAGATATAAAAAATTACTCAGAATAAGGGAGCTACAGCTTCGAAAAGGACTGTATGTTTTTTGGAATTTTTGTAAAATAGGTAATTTTTTGGGTCATTTTTAATGCATGTAGAAATTTTATTTTGAAAGTGCCATAAAGGCATTCGATGCACCGAAATCTGCTCTTTCCGATGGTTCGAGCAGATTTAAAAAATTACTTAGAATAAGGGAGCTACAGCTTCGAAAAGGACTGTATGTTTTTTGGAAATTTTGTAAAATAGGTAATCTTTTGGGGTCATTTTTAATGCATGTAGAAACTTTATTTTGAAAGTGCCATAAGGGCATTCGATGCACCGAAATCTGCTCTTTCCGATGGTTCGAGCAGATTTAAAAAATTACTCAGAATAAGGGAGCTACAGCTTCGAAAAGGACTGTATGTTTTTTGGAATTTTTGTAAAATAGGTAATTTTTTGGGTCATTTTTAATGCATGTAGAAATTTTATTTTGAAAGTGCCATAAAGGCATTCGATGCACCGAAATCTGCTCTTTCCGATGGTTCGAGCAGATTTAAAAAATTACTTAGAATAAGGGAGCTACAGCTTCGAAAAGGACTGTATGTTTTTGGAAATTTTGTAAAATAGGTAATCTTTTGGGTCATTTTTAATGCATGTAGAAATTTTATTTTGAAAGTGCCATAAAGGCATTCGATGCACCGAAATCTGCTCTTTCCGATGGTTCGAGCAGATTTAAAAAATTACTCAGAATAAGGGAGCTACAGCTTCGAAAAGGACTGTATGTTTTTTGGAAATTTTGTAAAATAGGTAATTTTTTGGGTCATTTTTAATGCATGTAGAAATTTTATTTTGAAAGTGCCATAAAGGCATTCGATGCACCGAAATCTGCTCTTTCCGATGGTTCGAGCAGATTTAAAAAATTACTTAGAATAAGGGAGCTACAGCTTCGAAAAGGACTGTATGTTTTGTGGAAATTTTGTAAAATAGGTAATTTTTTGGGTCATTTTTAATGCATGTAGAAATTTTATTTTGAAAGTGCCATAAAGGCATTCGATGCACCGAAATCTGCTCTTTCCGATGGTTCGAGCAGATTTAAAAAATTACTTAGAATAAGGGAGCTACAGCTTCGAAAAGGACTGTATGTTTTTTGGAAATTTTGTAAAATAGGTAATTTTTTGGGTCATTTTTAATGCATGTAGAAATTTTATTTTGAAAGTGCCATAAAGGCATTCGATGCACCGAAATCTGCTCTTTCCGATGGTTCGAGCAGATTTAAAAAATTACTTAGAATAAGGGAGCTACAGCTTCGAAAAGGACTGTATGTTTTTTGGAAATTTTGTAAAATAGGTAATTTTTAGGGTCATTTTTAATGCATGTAGAAACTTTATTTTGAAAGTGCCATAAAGGCATTCGATGCACCGAAATCTGCTCTTTCCGATGGTTCGAGCAGATTTAAAAAATTACTTAGAATAAGGGAGCTATAGCTTCGAAAAGGACTGTATGTTTTTGGAAATTTTGTAAAATAGGTAATCTTTTGGGTCATTTTTAATGCATGTAGAAATTTTATTTTGAAAGTGCCATAAAGGCATTCGATGCACCGAAATCTGCTCTTTCCGATGGTTCGAGCAGATTTAAAAAATTACTCAGAATAAGGGAGCTACAGCTTCGAAAAGGACTGTATGTTTTTTGGAAATTTTGTAAAATAGGTAATTTTTTGGGTCATTTTTAATGCATGTAGAAATTTTATTTTGAAAGTGCCATAAAGGCATTCGATGCACCGAAATCTGCTCTTTCCGATGGTTCGAGCAGATTTAAAAAATTACTTAGAATAAGGGAGCTACAGCTTCGAAAAGGACTGTATGTTTTTGGAAATTTTGTAAAATAGGTAATCTTTTGGGTCATTTTTAATGCATGTAGAAATTTTATTTTGAAAGTGCCATAAAGGCATTCGATGCACCGAAATCTGCTCTTTCCGATGGTTCGAGCAGATTTAAAGAATTACTCAGAATAAGGGAGCTACAGCTTCGAAAAGGACTCTATGTTTTTGGAAATTTTGTAAAATAGGTAATTTTTTGGGTCATTTTTAATGCATGTAGAAATTTTATTTTGAAAGTGCCATAAAGGCATTCGATGCACCGAAATCTGCTCTTTCCGATGGTTCGAGCAGATTTAAAAAATTACTCAGAATAAGGGAGCTACAGCTTCGAAAAGGACTGTATGTTTTTTGGAAATTTTGTAAAATAGGTAATCTTTTAGGGTCATTTTTAATGCATGTAGAAACTTTATTTTGAAAGTGCCATAAAGGCATTCGATGCACCGAAATCTGCTCTTTCCGATGGTTCGAGCAGATTTAAAGAATTACTCAGAATAAGGGAGCTACAGCTTCGAAAAGGACTCTATGTTTTTGGAAATTTTGTAAAATAGGTGATTTTTTGGGTCATTTTTAATGCATGTAGAAATTTTATTTTGAAAGTGCCATAAAGGCATTCGATGCACCGAAATCTGCTCTTTCCGATGGTTCGAGCAGATTTAAAAAATTACTCAGAATAAGGCAGCTACAGCTTCGAAAAGGACTGTATGTTTTTTGGAAATTTTGTAAAATAGGTAATTTTTTGGGTCATTTTTAATGCATGTAGAAATTTTATTTTGAAAGTGCCATAAAGGCATTCGATGCACCGAAATCTGCTCTTTCCGATGGTTCGAGCAGATTTAAAAAATTACTCAGAATAAGGGAGCTACAGCTTCGAAAAGGACTGTATGTTTTTTGGAAATTTTGTAAAATAGGTAATCTTTTAGGGTCATTTTTAATGCATGTAGAAACTTTATTTTAAAAGTGCCATAAAGGCATTCGATGCACCGAAATCTGCTCTTTCCGATGGTTCGAGCAGATTTAAAGAATTACTCAGAATAAGGGAGCTACAGCTTCGAAAAGGACTCTATGTTTTTGGAAATTTTGTAAAATAGGTAATTTTTTGGGTCATTTTTAATGCATGTAGAAATTTTATTTTGAAAGTGCCATAAAGGCATTCGATGCACCGAAATCTGCTCTTTCCGATGGTTCGAGCAGATTTAAAAAATTACTTAGAATAAGGGAGCTACAGCTTCGAAAAGGACTGTATGTTTTTTGGAAATTTTGTAAAATAGGTAATCTTTTGGGGTCATTTTTAATGCATGTAGAAACTTTATTTTGAAAGTGCCATAAGGGCATTCGATGCACCGAAATCTGCTCTTTCCGATGGTTCGAGCAGATTTAAAAAATTACTTAGAATAAGGGAGCTACAGCTTCGAAAAGGACTGTATGTTTTTTGGAAATTTTGTAAAATAGGTAATCTTTTGGGGTCATTTTTAATGCATGTAGAAACTTTATTTTGAAAGTGCCATAAGGGCATTCGATGCACCGAAATCTGCTCTTTCCGATGGTTCGAGCAGATTTAAAAAATTACTCAGAATAAGGGAGCTACAGCTTCGAAAAGGACTGTATGTTTTTTGGAATTTTTGTAAAATAGGTAATTTTTTGGGTCATTTTTAATGCATGTAGAAATTTTATTTTGAAAGTGCCATAAAGGCATTCGATGCACCGAAATCTGCTCTTTCCGATGGTTCGAGCAGATTTAAAAAATTACTTAGAATAAGGGAGCTACAGCTTCGAAAAGGACTGTATGTTTTTGGAAATTTTGTAAAATAGGTAATCTTTTGGGTCATTTTTAATGCATGTAGAAATTTTATTTTGAAAGTGCCATAAAGGCATTCGATGCACCGAAATCTGCTCTTTCCGATGGTTCGAGCAGATTTAAAAAATTACTCAGAATAAGGGAGCTACAGCTTCGAAAAGGACTGTATGTTTTTTGGAAATTTTGTAAAATAGGTAATTTTTTGGGTCATTTTTAATGCATGTAGAAATTTTATTTTGAAAGTGCCATAAAGGCATTCGATGCACCGAAATCTGCTCTTTCCGATGGTTCGAGCAGATTTAAAAAATTACTTAGAATAAGGGAGCTACAGCTTCGAAAAGGACTGTATGTTTTGTGGAAATTTTGTAAAATAGGTAATTTTTTGGGTCATTTTTAATGCATGTAGAAATTTGATTTTGAAAGTGCCATAAAGGCATTCGATGCACCGAAATCTGCTCTTTCCGATGGTTCGAGCAGATTTAAAAAATTACTTAGAATAAGGGAGCTACAGCTTCGAAAAGGACTGTATGTTTTTTGGAAATTTTGTAAAATAGGTAATTTTTAGGGTCATTTTTAATGCATGTAGAAACTTTATTTTGAAAGTGCCATAAAGGCATTCGATGCACCGAAATCTGCTCTTTCCGATGGTTCGAGCAGATTTAAAAAATTACTTAGAATAAGGGAGCTACAGCTTCGAAAAGGACTGTATGTTTTTGGAAATTTTGTAAAATAGGTAATCTTTTGGGTCATTTTTAATGCATGTAGAAATTTTATTTTGAAAGTGCCATAAAGGCATTCGATGCACCGAAATCTGCTCTTTCCGATGGTTCGAGCAGATTTAAAAAATTACTCAGAATAAGGGAGCTACAGCTTCGAAAAGGACTGTATGTTTTTTGGAAATTTTGTAAAATAGGTAATTTTTTGGGTCATTTTTAATGCATGTAGAAATTTTATTTTGAAAGTGCCATAAAGGCATTCGATGCACCGAAATCTGCTCTTTCCGATGGTTCGAGCAGATTTAAAAAATTACTTAGAATAAGGGAGCTACAGCTTCGAAAAGGACTGTATGTTTTTGGAAATTTTGTAAAATAGGTAATCTTTTGGGTCATTTTTAATGCATGTAGAAATTTTATTTTGAAAGTGCCATAAAGGCATTCGATGCACCGAAATCTGCTCTTTCCGATGGTTCGAGCAGATTTAAAGAATTACTCAGAATAAGGGAGCTACAGCTTCGAAAAGGACTCTATGTTTTTGGAAATTTTGTAAAATAGGTAATTTTTTGGGTCATTTTTAATGCATGTAGAAATTTTATTTTGAAAGTGCCATAAAGGCATTCGATGCACCGAAATCTGCTCTTTCCGATGGTTCGAGCAGATTTAAAAAATTACTCAGAATAAGGGAGCTACAGCTTCGAAAAGGACTGTATGTTTTTTGGAAATTTTGTAAAATAGGTAATCTTTTAGGGTCATTTTTAATGCATGTAGAAACTTTATTTTGAAAGTGCCATAAAGGCATTCGATGCACCGAAATCTGCTCTTTCCGATGGTTCGAGCAGATTTAAAGAATTACTCAGAATAAGGGAGCTACAGCTTCGAAAAGGACTCTATGTTTTTGGAAATTTTGTAAAATAGGTGATTTTTTGGGTCATTTTTAATGCATGTAGAAACTTTATTTTGAAAGTGCCATAAAGGCATTCGATGCACCGAAATCTGCTCTTTCCGATGGTTCGAGCAGATTTAAAGAATTACTCAGAATAAGGGAGCTACAGCTTCGAAAAGGACTCTATGTTTTTGGAAATTTTGTAAAATAGGTGATTTTTTGGGTCATTTTTAATGCATGTAGAAATTTTATTTTGAAAGTGCCATAAAGGCATTCGATGCACCGAAATCTGCTCTTTCCGATGGTTCGAGCAGATTTAAAAAATTACTCAGAATAAGGGAGCTACAGCTTCGAAAAGGACTGTATGTTTTTTGGAAATTTTGTAAAATAGGTAATCTTTTAGGGTCATTTTTAATGCATGTAGAAACTTTATTTTGAAAGTGCCATAAAGGCATTCGATGCACCGAAATCTGCTCTTTCCGATGGTTCGAGCAGATTTAAAAAATTACTCAGAATAAGGGAGCTACAGCTTCGAAAAGGACTGTATGTTTTTGGAAATTTTGTAAAATAGGTAATCTTTTGGGTCATTTTTAATGCATGTAGAAATTTTATTTTGAAAGTGCCATAAAGGCATTCGATGCACCGAAATCTGCTCTTTCCGATGGTTCGAGCAGATTTAAAGAATTACTCAGAATAAGGGAGCTACAGCTTCGAAAAGGACTCTATGTTTTTGGAAATTTTGTAAAATAGGTAATTTTTTGGGTCATTTTTAATGCATGTAGAAATTTTATTTTGAAAGTGCCATAAAGGCATTCGATGCACCGAAATCTGCTCTTTCCGATGGTTCGAGCAGATTTAAAAAATTACTCAGAATAAGGGAGCTACAGCTTCGAAAAGGACTGTATGTTTTTTGGAAATTTTGTAAAATAGGTAATCTTTTAGGGTCATTTTTAATGCATGTAGAAACTTTATTTTGAAAGTGCCATAAAGGCATTCGATGCACCGAAATCTGCTCTTTCCGATGGTTCGAGCAGATTTAAAGAATTACTCAGAATAAGGGAGCTACAGCTTCGAAAAGGACTCTATGTTTTTGGAAATTTTGTAAAATAGGTGATTTTTTGGGTCATTTTTAATGCATGTAGAAACTTTATTTTGAAAGTGCCATAAAGGCATTCGATGCACCGAAATCTGCTCTTTCCGATGGTTCGAGCAGATTTAAAGAATTACTCAGAATAAGGGAGCTACAGCTTCGAAAAGGACTCTATGTTTTTGGAAATTTTGTAAAATAGGTGATTTTTTGGGTCATTTTTAATGCATGTAGAAATTTTATTTTGAAAGTGCCATAAAGGCATTCGATGCACCGAAATCTGCTCTTTCCGATGGTTCGAGCAGATTTAAAAAATTACTCAGAATAAGGGAGCTACAGCTTCGAAAAGGACTGTATGTTTTTTGGAAATTTTGTAAAATAGGTAATCTTTTAGGGTCATTTTTAATGCATGTAGAAACTTTATTTTGAAAGTGCCATAAAGGCATTCGATGCACCGAAATCTGCTCTTTCCGATGGTTCGAGCAGATTTAAAAAATTACTCAGAATAAGGGAGCTACAGCTTCGAAAAGGACTGTATGTTTTTTGGAAATTTTGTAAAATAGGTAATCTTTTAGGGTCATTTTTAATGCATGTAGAAACTTTATTTTGAAAGTGCCATAAAGGCATTCGATGCACCGAAATCTGCTCTTTCCGATGGTTCGAGCAGATTTAAAGAATTACTCAGAATAAGGGAGCTACAGCTTCGAAAAGGACTCTATGTTTTTGGAAATTTTGTAAAATAGGTGATTTTTTGGGTCATTTTTAATGCATGTAGAAATTTTATTTTGAAAGTGCCATAAAGGCATTCGATGCACCGAAATCTGCTCTTTCCGATGGTTCGAGCAGATTTAAAAAATTACTCAGAATAAGGCAGCTACAGCTTCGAAAAGGACTGTATGTTTTTTGGAAATTTTGTAAAATAGGTAATTTTTTGGGTCATTTTTAATGCATGTAGAAATTTTATTTTGAAAGTGCCATAAAGGCATTCGATGCACCGAAATCTGCTCTTTCCGATGGTTCGAGCAGATTTAAAAAATTACTCAGAATAAGGGAGCTACAGCTTCGAAAAGGACTGTATGTTTTTTGGAAATTTTGTAAAATAGGTAATCTTTTAGGGTCATTTTTAATGCATGTAGAAACTTTATTTTGAAAGTGCCATAAAGGCATTCGATGCACCGAAATCTGCTCTTTCCGATGGTTCGAGCAGATTTAAAGAATTACTCAGAATAAGGGAGCTACAGCTTCGAAAAGGACTCTATGTTTTTGGAAATTTTGTAAAATAGGTAATTTTTTGGGTCATTTTTAATGCATGTAGAAATTTTATTTTGAAAGTGCCATAAAGGCATTCGATGCACCGAAATCTGCTCTTTCCGATGGTTCGAGCAGATTTAAAAAATTACTCAGAATAAGGGAGCTACAGCTTCGAAAAGGACTGTATGTTTTTTGGAAATTTTGTAAAATAGGTAATCTTTTAGGGTCATTTTTAATGCATGTAGAAACTTTATTTTGAAAGTGCCATAAAGGCATTCGATGCACCGAAATCTGCTCTTTCCGATGGTTCGAGCAGATTTAAAGAATTACTCAGAATAAGGGAGCTACAGCTTCGAAAAGGACTCTATGTTTTTGGAAATTTTGTAAAATAGGTAATTTTTTGGGTCATTTTTAATGCATGTAGAAATTTTATTTTGAAAGTGCCATAAAGGCATTCGATGCACCGAAATCTGCTCTTTCCGATGGTTCGAGCAGATTTAAAAAATTACTCAGAATAAGGCAGCTACAGCTTCGAAAAGGACTGTATGTTTTTTGGAAATTTTGTAAAATAGGTAATTTTTTGGGTCATTTTTAATGCATGTAGAAATTTTATTTTGAAAGTGCCATAAAGGCATTCGATGCACCGAAATCTGCTCTTTCCGATGGTTCGAGCAGATTTAAAAAATTACTCAGAATAAGGGAGCTACAGCTTCGAAAAGGACTGTATGTTTTTTGGAAATTTTGTAAAATAGGTAATCTTTTAGGGTCATTTTTAATGCATGTAGAAACTTTATTTTGAAAGTGCCATAAAGGCATTCGATGCACCGAAATCTGCTCTTTCCGATGGTTCGAGCAGATTTAAAGAATTACTCAGAATAAGGGAGCTACAGCTTCGAAAAGGACTCTATGTTTTTGGAAATTTTGTAAAATAGGTAATTTTTTGGGTCATTTTTAATGCATGTAGAAATTTTATTTTGAAAGTGCCATAAAGGCATTCGATGCACCGAAATCTGCTCTTTCCGATGGTTCGAGCAGATTTAAAAAATTACTCAGAATAAGGGAGCTACAGCTTCGAAAAGGACTGTATGTTTTTTGGAAATTTTGTAAAATAGGTAATCTTTTAGGGTCATTTTTAATGCATGTAGAAACTTTATTTTGAAAGTGCCATAAAGGCATTCGATGCACCGAAATCTGCTCTTTCCGATGGTTCGAGCAGATTTAAAGAATTACTCAGAATAAGGGAGCTACAGCTTCGAAAAGGACTCTATGTTTTTGGAAATTTTGTAAAATAGGTAATTTTTTGGGTCATTTTTAATGCATGTAGAAATTTTATTTTGAAAGTGCCATAAAGGCATTCGATGCACCGAAATCTGCTCTTTCCGATGGTTCGAGCAGATTTAAAAAATTACTCAGAATAAGGGAGCTACAGCTTCGAAAAGGACTGTATGTTTTTTGGAAATTTTGTAAAATAGGTAATTTTTTGGGTCATTTTTAATGCATGTAGAAATTTTATTTTGAAAGTGCCATAAAGGCATTCGATGCACCGAAATCTGCTCTTTCCGATGGTTCGAGCAGATTTAAAAAATTACTCAGAATAAGGGAGCTACAGCTTCGAAAAGGACTGTATGTTTTTTGGAAATTTTGTAAAATAGGTAATCTTTTAGGGTCATTTTTAATGCATGTAGAAACTTTATTTTGAAAGTGCCATAAAGGCATTCGATGCACCGAAATCTGCTCTTTCCGATGGTTCGAGCAGATTTAAAGAATTACTCAGAATAAGGGAGCTACAGCTTCGAAAAGGACTCTATGTTTTTGGAAATTTTGTAAAATAGGTAATTTTTTGGGTCATTTTTAATGCATGTAGAAATTTTATTTTGAAAGTGCCATAAAGGCATTCGATGCACCGAAATCTGCTCTTTCCGATGGTTTGAGCAGATTTAAAAAATTACTCAGAATAAGGCAGCTACAGCTTCGAAAAGGACTGTATGTTTTTGGAAATTTTGTAAAATAGGTAATTTTTTGGGTCATTTTTAATGCATGTAGAAATTTTATTTTGAAAGTGCCATAAAGGCATTCGATGCACCGAAATCTGCTCTTTCCGATGGTTCGAGCAGATTTAAAAAATTACTTAGAATAAGGGAGCTACAGCTTCGAAAAGGACTGTATGTTTTTGGAAATTTTGTAAAATAGGTAATCTTTTGGGTCATTTTTAATGCATGTAGAAATTTTATTTTGAAAGTGCCATAAAGGCATTCGATGCACCGAAATCTGCTCTTTCCGATGGTTCGAGCAGATTTAAAAAATTACTCAGAATAAGGGAGCTACAGCTTCGAAAAGGACTGTATGTTTTTTGGAAATTTTGTAAAATAGGTAATTTTTTGGGTCATTTTTAATGCATGTAGAAATTTTATTTTGAAAGTGCCATAAAGGCATTCGATGCACCGAAATCTGCTCTTTCCGATGGTTCGAGCAGATTTAAAAAATTACTTAGAATAAGGGAGCTACAGCTTCGAAAAGGACTGTATGTTTTTTGGAAATTTTGTAAAATAGGTAATCTTTTGGGGTCATTTTTAATGCATGTAGAAACTTTATTTTGAAAGTGCCATAAGGGCATTCGATGCACCGAAATCTGCTCTTTCCGATGGTTCGAGCAGATTTAAAAAATTACTCAGAATAAGGGAGCTACAGCTTCGAAAAGGACTGTATGTTTTTTGGAAATTTTGTAAAATAGGTAATTTTTTGGGTCATTTTTAATGCATGTAGAAATTTTATTTTGAAAGTGCCATAAAGGCATTCGATGCACCGAAATCTGCTCTTTCCGATGGTTCGAGCAGATTTAAAAAATTACTCAGAATAAGGGAGCTACAGCTTCGAAAAGGACTGTATGTTTTTGGAAATTTTGTAAAATAGGTAATTTTTTGGGTCATTTTTAATGCATGTAGAAATTTTATTTTGAAAGTGCCATAAAGGCATTCGATGCACCGAAATCTGCTCTTTCCGATGGTTCGAGCAGATTTAAAAAATTACTTAGAATAAGGGAGCTACAGCTTCGAAAAGGACTGTATGTTTTTTGGAAATTTTGTAAAATAGGTAATTTTTAGGGTCATTTTTAATGCATGTAGAAACTTTATTTTAAAAGTGCCATAAAGGCATTCGATGCACCGAAATCTGCTCTTTCCGATGGTTCGAGCAGATTTAAAGAATTACTCAGAATAAGGGAGCTACAGCTTCGAAAAGGACTGTATGTTTTTGGAAATTTTGTAAAATAGGTAATTTTTTGGGTCATTTTTAATGCATGTAGAAATTTTATTTTGAAAGTGCCATAAAGGCATTCGATGCACCGAAATCTGCTCTTTCCGATGGTTTGAGCAGATTTAAAAAATTACTCAGAATAAGGCAGCTACAGCTTCGAAAAGGACTGTATGTTTTTGGAAATTTTGTAAAATAGGTAATTTTTTGGGTCATTTTTAATGCATGTAGAAATTTTATTTTGAAAGTGCCATAAAGGCATTCGATGCACCGAAATCTGCTCTTTCCGATGGTTCGAGCAGATTTAAAAAATTACTTAGAATAAGGGAGCTACAGCTTCGAAAAGGACTGTATGTTTTTGGAAATTTTGTAAAATAGGTAATCTTTTGGGTCATTTTTAATGCATGTAGAAATTTTATTTTGAAAGTGCCATAAAGGCATTCGATGCACCGAAATCTGCTCTTTCCGATGGTTCGAGCAGATTTAAAAAATTACTCAGAATAAGGGAGCTACAGCTTCGAAAAGGACTGTATGTTTTTTGGAAATTTTGTAAAATAGGTAATTTTTTGGGTCATTTTTAATGCATGTAGAAATTTTATTTTGAAAGTGCCATAAAGGCATTCGATGCACCGAAATCTGCTCTTTCCGATGGTTCGAGCAGATTTAAAAAATTACTTAGAATAAGGGAGCTACAGCTTCGAAAAGGACTGTATGTTTTGTGGAAATTTTGTAAAATAGGTAATTTTTTGGGTCATTTTTAATGCATGTAGAAATTTTATTTTGAAAGTGCCATAAAGGCATTCGATGCACCGAAATCTGCTCTTTCCGATGGTTCGAGCAGATTTAAAAAATTACTTAGAATAAGGGAGCTACAGCTTCGAAAAGGACTGTATGTTTTTTGGAAATTTTGTAAAATAGGTAATTTTTAGGGTCATTTTTAATGCATGTAGAAACTTTATTTTGAAAGTGCCATAAAGGCATTCGATGCACCGAAATCTGCTCTTTCCGATGGTTCGAGCAGATTTAAAAAATTACTTAGAATAAGGGAGCTACAGCTTCGAAAAGGACTGTATGTTTTTGGAAATTTTGTAAAATAGGTAATCTTTTGGGTCATTTTTAATGCATGTAGAAATTTTATTTTGAAAGTGCCATAAAGGCATTCGATGCACCGAAATCTGCTCTTTCCGATGGTTCGAGCAGATTTAAAAAATTACTCAGAATAAGGGAGCTACAGCTTCGAAAAGGACTGTATGTTTTTTGGAAATTTTGTAAAATAGGTAATTTTTTGGGTCATTTTTAATGCATGTAGAAATTTTATTTTGAAAGTGCCATAAAGGCATTCGATGCACCGAAATCTGCTCTTTCCGATGGTTCGAGCAGATTTAAAAAATTACTTAGAATAAGGGAGCTACAGCTTCGAAAAGGACTGTATGTTTTTGGAAATTTTGTAAAATAGGTAATCTTTTGGGTCATTTTTAATGCATGTAGAAATTTTATTTTGAAAGTGCCATAAAGGCATTCGATGCACCGAAATCTGCTCTTTCCGATGGTTCGAGCAGATTTAAAAAATTACTCAGAATAAGGGAGCTACAGCTTCGAAAAGGACTGTATGTTTTTTGGAAATTTTGTAAAATAGGTAATTTTTTGGGTCATTTTTAATGCATGTAGAAATTTTATTTTGAAAGTGCCATAAAGGCATTCGATGCACCGAAATCTGCTCTTTCCGATGGTTCGAGCAGATTTAAAAAATTACTTAGAATAAGGGAGCTACAGCTTCGAAAAGGACTGTATGTTTTTTGAAAATTTTGTAAAATAGGTAATCTTTTGGGGTCATTTTTAATGCATGTAGAAACTTTATTTTGAAAGTGCCATAAGGGCATTCGATGCACCGAAATCTGCTCTTTCCGATGGTTCGAGCAGATATAAAAAATTACTCAGAATAAGGGAGCTACAGCTTCGAAAAGGACTGTATGTTTTTTGGAATTTTTGTAAAATAGGTAATTTTTTGGGTCATTTTTAATGCATGTAGAAATTTTATTTTGAAAGTGCCATAAAGGCATTCGATGCACCGAAATCTGCTCTTTCCGATGGTTCGAGCAGATTTAAAAAATTACTTAGAATAAGGGAGCTACAGCTTCGAAAAGGACTGTATGTTTTTTGGAAATTTTGTAAAATAGGTAATCTTTTGGGGTCATTTTTAATGCATGTAGAAACTTTATTTTGAAAGTGCCATAAGGGCATTCGATGCACCGAAATCTGCTCTTTCCGATGGTTCGAGCAGATTTAAAAAATTACTCAGAATAAGGGAGCTACAGCTTCGAAAAGGACTGTATGTTTTTTGGAATTTTTGTAAAATAGGTAATTTTTTGGGTCATTTTTAATGCATGTAGAAATTTTATTTTGAAAGTGCCATAAAGGCATTCGATGCACCGAAATCTGCTCTTTCCGATGGTTCGAGCAGATTTAAAAAATTACTTAGAATAAGGGAGCTACAGCTTCGAAAAGGACTGTATGTTTTTGGAAATTTTGTAAAATAGGTAATCTTTTGGGTCATTTTTAATGCATGTAGAAATTTTATTTTGAAAGTGCCATAAAGGCATTCGATGCACCGAAATCTGCTCTTTCCGATGGTTCGAGCAGATTTAAAAAATTACTCAGAATAAGGGAGCTACAGCTTCGAAAAGGACTGTATGTTTTTTGGAAATTTTGTAAAATAGGTAATTTTTTGGGTCATTTTTAATGCATGTAGAAATTTTATTTTGAAAGTGCCATAAAGGCATTCGATGCACCGAAATCTGCTCTTTCCGATGGTTCGAGCAGATTTAAAAAATTACTTAGAATAAGGGAGCTACAGCTTCGAAAAGGACTGTATGTTTTTTGAAAATTTTGTAAAATAGGTAATCTTTTGGGGTCATTTTTAATGCATGTAGAAACTTTATTTTGAAAGTGCCATAAGGGCATTCGATGCACCGAAATCTGCTCTTTCCGATGGTTCGAGCAGATATAAAAAATTACTCAGAATAAGGGAGCTACAGCTTCGAAAAGGACTGTATGTTTTTTGGAATTTTTGTAAAATAGGTAATTTTTTGGGTCATTTTTAATGCATGTAGAAATTTTATTTTGAAAGTGCCATAAAGGCATTCGATGCACCGAAATCTGCTCTTTCCGATGGTTCGAGCAGATTTAAAAAATTACTTAGAATAAGGGAGCTACAGCTTCGAAAAGGACTGTATGTTTTTTGGAAATTTTGTAAAATAGGTAATCTTTTGGGGTCATTTTTAATGCATGTAGAAACTTTATTTTGAAAGTGCCATAAGGGCATTCGATGCACCGAAATCTGCTCTTTCCGATGGTTCGAGCAGATTTAAAAAATTACTCAGAATAAGGGAGCTACAGCTTCGAAAAGGACTGTATGTTTTTTGGAATTTTTGTAAAATAGGTAATTTTTTGGGTCATTTTTAATGCATGTAGAAATTTTATTTTGAAAGTGCCATAAAGGCATTCGATGCACCGAAATCTGCTCTTTCCGATGGTTCGAGCAGATTTAAAAAATTACTTAGAATAAGGGAGCTACAGCTTCGAAAAGGACTGTATGTTTTTGGAAATTTTGTAAAATAGGTAATCTTTTGGGTCATTTTTAATGCATGTAGAAATTTTATTTTGAAAGTGCCATAAAGGCATTCGATGCACCGAAATCTGCTCTTTCCGATGGTTCGAGCAGATTTAAAAAATTACTCAGAATAAGGGAGCTACAGCTTCGAAAAGGACTGTATGTTTTTTGGAAATTTTGTAAAATAGGTAATTTTTTGGGTCATTTTTAATGCATGTAGAAATTTTATTTTGAAAGTGCCATAAAGGCATTCGATGCACCGAAATCTGCTCTTTCCGATGGTTCGAGCAGATTTAAAAAATTACTTAGAATAAGGGAGCTACAGCTTCGAAAAGGACTGTATGTTTTTTGAAAATTTTGTAAAATAGGTAATCTTTTGGGGTCATTTTTAATGCATGTAGAAACTTTATTTTGAAAGTGCCATAAGGGCATTCGATGCACCGAAATCTGCTCTTTCCGATGGTTCGAGCAGATATAAAAAATTACTCAGAATAAGGGAGCTACAGCTTCGAAAAGGACTGTATGTTTTTTGGAATTTTTGTAAAATAGGTAATTTTTTGGGTCATTTTTAATGCATGTAGAAATTTTATTTTGAAAGTGCCATAAAGGCATTCGATGCACCGAAATCTGCTCTTTCCGATGGTTCGAGCAGATTTAAAAAATTACTTAGAATAAGGGAGCTACAGCTTCGAAAAGGACTGTATGTTTTTTGGAAATTTTGTAAAATAGGTAATCTTTTGGGGTCATTTTTAATGCATGTAGAAACTTTATTTTGAAAGTGCCATAAGGGCATTCGATGCACCGAAATCTGCTCTTTCCGATGGTTCGAGCAGATTTAAAAAATTACTCAGAATAAGGGAGCTACAGCTTCGAAAAGGACTGTATGTTTTTTGGAATTTTTGTAAAATAGGTAATTTTTTGGGTCATTTTTAATGCATGTAGAAATTTTATTTTGAAAGTGCCATAAAGGCATTCGATGCACCGAAATCTGCTCTTTCCGATGGTTCGAGCAGATTTAAAAAATTACTTAGAATAAGGGAGCTACAGCTTCGAAAAGGACTGTATGTTTTTGGAAATTTTGTAAAATAGGTAATCTTTTGGGTCATTTTTAATGCATGTAGAAATTTTATTTTGAAAGTGCCATAAAGGCATTCGATGCACCGAAATCTGCTCTTTCCGATGGTTCGAGCAGATTTAAAAAATTACTCAGAATAAGGGAGCTACAGCTTCGAAAAGGACTGTATGTTTTTTGGAAATTTTGTAAAATAGGTAATTTTTTGGGTCATTTTTAATGCATGTAGAAATTTTATTTTGAAAGTGCCATAAAGGCATTCGATGCACCGAAATCTGCTCTTTCCGATGGTTCGAGCAGATTTAAAAAATTACTTAGAATAAGGGAGCTACAGCTTCGAAAAGGACTGTATGTTTTGTGGAAATTTTGTAAAATAGGTAATTTTTTGGGTCATTTTTAATGCATGTAGAAATTTTATTTTGAAAGTGCCATAAAGGCATTCGATGCACCGAAATCTGCTCTTTCCGATGGTTCGAGCAGATTTAAAAAATTACTTAGAATAAGGGAGCTACAGCTTCGAAAAGGACTGTATGTTTTTTGGAAATTTTGTAAAATAGGTAATTTTTTGGGTCATTTTTAATGCATGTAGAAATTTTATTTTGAAAGTGCCATAAAGGCATTCGATGCACCGAAATCTGCTCTTTCCGATGGTTCGAGCAGATTTAAAAAATTACTTAGAATAAGGGAGCTACAGCTTCGAAAAGGACTGTATGTTTTTTGGAAATTTTGTAAAATAGGTAATTTTTAGGGTCATTTTTAATGCATGTAGAAACTTTATTTTGAAAGTGCCATAAAGGCATTCGATGCACCGAAATCTGCTCTTTCCGATGGTTCGAGCAGATTTAAAAAATTACTTAGAATAAGGGAGCTACAGCTTCGAAAAGGACTGTATGTTTTTGGAAATTTTGTAAAATAGGTAATCTTTTGGGTCATTTTTAATGCATGTAGAAATTTTATTTTGAAAGTGCCATAAAGGCATTCGATGCACCGAAATCTGCTCTTTCCGATGGTTCGAGCAGATTTAAAAAATTACTCAGAATAAGGGAGCTACAGCTTCGAAAAGGACTGTATGTTTTTTGGAAATTTTGTAAAATAGGTAATTTTTTGGGTCATTTTTAATGCATGTAGAAATTTTATTTTGAAAGTGCCATAAAGGCATTCGATGCACCGAAATCTGCTCTTTCCGATGGTTCGAGCAGATTTAAAAAATTACTTAGAATAAGGGAGCTACAGCTTCGAAAAGGACTGTATGTTTTTTGAAAATTTTGTAAAATAGGTAATCTTTTGGGGTCATTTTTAATGCATGTAGAAACTTTATTTTGAAAGTGCCATAAGGGCATTCGATGCACCGAAATCTGCTCTTTCCGATGGTTCGAGCAGATATAAAAAATTACTCAGAATAAGGGAGCTACAGCTTCGAAAAGGACTGTATGTTTTTTGGAATTTTTGTAAAATAGGTAATTTTTTGGGTCATTTTTAATGCATGTAGAAATTTTATTTTGAAAGTGCCATAAAGGCATTCGATGCACCGAAATCTGCTCTTTCCGATGGTTCGAGCAGATTTAAAAAATTACTTAGAATAAGGGAGCTACAGCTTCGAAAAGGACTGTATGTTTTTTGGAAATTTTGTAAAATAGGTAATCTTTTGGGGTCATTTTTAATGCATGTAGAAACTTTATTTTGAAAGTGCCATAAGGGCATTCGATGCACCGAAATCTGCTCTTTCCGATGGTTCGAGCAGATTTAAAAAATTACTCAGAATAAGGGAGCTACAGCTTCGAAAAGGACTGTATGTTTTTTGGAATTTTTGTAAAATAGGTAATTTTTTGGGTCATTTTTAATGCATGTAGAAATTTTATTTTGAAAGTGCCATAAAGGCATTCGATGCACCGAAATCTGCTCTTTCCGATGGTTCGAGCAGATTTAAAAAATTACTTAGAATAAGGGAGCTACAGCTTCGAAAAGGACTGTATGTTTTTGGAAATTTTGTAAAATAGGTAATCTTTTGGGTCATTTTTAATGCATGTAGAAATTTTATTTTGAAAGTGCCATAAAGGCATTCGATGCACCGAAATCTGCTCTTTCCGATGGTTCGAGCAGATTTAAAAAATTACTTAGAATAAGGGAGCTACAGCTTCGAAAAGGACTGTATGTTTTTTGGAAATTTTGTAAAATAGGTAATCTTTTGGGGTCATTTTTAATGCATGTAGAAACTTTATTTTGAAAGTGCCATAAGGGCATTCGATGCACCGAAATCTGCTCTTTCCGATGGTTCGAGCAGATTTAAAAAATTACTCAGAATAAGGGAGCTACAGCTTCGAAAAGGACTGTATGTTTTTTGGAATTTTTGTAAAATAGGTAATTTTTTGGGTCATTTTTAATGCATGTAGAAATTTTATTTTGAAAGTGCCATAAAGGCATTCGATGCACCGAAATCTGCTCTTTCCGATGGTTCGAGCAGATTTAAAAAATTACTTAGAATAAGGGAGCTACAGCTTCGAAAAGGACTGTATGTTTTTGGAAATTTTGTAAAATAGGTAATCTTTTGGGTCATTTTTAATGCATGTAGAAATTGTATTTTGAAAGTGCCATAAAGGCATTCGATGCACCGAAATCTGCTCTTTCCGATGGTTCGAGCAGATTTAAAAAATTACTCAGAATAAGGGAGCTACAGCTTCGAAAAGGACTGTATGTTTTTTGGAAATTTTGTAAAATAGGTAATTTTTTGGGTCATTTTTAATGCATGTAGAAATTTTATTTTGAAAGTGCCATAAAGGCATTCGATGCACCGAAATCTGCTCTTTCCGATGGTTCGAGCAGATTTAAAAAATTACTTAGAATAAGGGAGCTACAGCTTCGAAAAGGACTGTATGTTTTGTGGAAATTTTGTAAAATAGGTAATTTTTTGGGTCATTTTTAATGCATGTAGAAATTTTATTTTGAAAGTGCCATAAAGGCATTCGATGCACCGAAATCTGCTCTTTCCGATGGTTCGAGCAGATTTAAAAAATTACTTAGAATAAGGGAGCTACAGCTTCGAAAAGGACTGTATGTTTTTTGGAAATTTTGTAAAATAGGTAATTTTTTGGGTCATTTTTAATGCATGTAGAAATTTTATTTTGAAAGTGCCATAAAGGCATTCGATGCACCGAAATCTGCTCTTTCCGATGGTTCGAGCAGATTTAAAAAATTACTTAGAATAAGGGAGCTACAGCTTCGAAAAGGACTGTATGTTTTTTGGAAATTTTGTAAAATAGGTAATTTTTAGGGTCATTTTTAATGCATGTAGAAACTTTATTTTGAAAGTGCCATAAAGGCATTCGATGCACCGAAATCTGCTCTTTCCGATGGTTCGAGCAGATTTAAAAAATTACTTAGAATAAGGGAGCTACAGCTTCGAAAAGGACTGTATGTTTTTGGAAATTTTGTAAAATAGGTAATCTTTTGGGTCATTTTTAATGCATGTAGAAATTTTATTTTGAAAGTGCCATAAAGGCATTCGATGCACCGAAATCTGCTCTTTCCGATGGTTCGAGCAGATTTAAAAAATTACTCAGAATAAGGGAGCTACAGCTTCGAAAAGGACTGTATGTTTTTTGGAAATTTTGTAAAATAGGTAATTTTTTGGGTCATTTTTAATGCATGTAGAAATTTTATTTTGAAAGTGCCATAAAGGCATTCGATGCACCGAAATCTGCTCTTTCCGATGGTTCGAGCAGATTTAAAAAATTACTTAGAATAAGGGAGCTACAGCTTCGAAAAGGACTGTATGTTTTTGGAAATTTTGTAAAATAGGTAATCTTTTGGGTCATTTTTGATGCATGTAGAAATTTTATTTTGAAAGTGCCATAAAGGCATTCGATGCACCGAAATCTGCTCTTTCCGATGGTTCGAGCAGATTTAAAAAATTACTCAGAATAAGGGAGCTACAGCTTCGAAAAGGACTGTATGTTTTTTGGAAATTTTGTAAAATAGGTAATTTTTTGGGTCATTTTTAATGCATGTAGAAATTTTATTTTGAAAGTGCCATAAAGGCATTCGATGCACCGAAATCTGCTCTTTCCGATGGTTCGAGCAGATTTAAAAAATTACTTAGAATAAGGGAGCTACAGCTTCGAAAAGGACTGTATGTTTTTTGAAAATTTTGTAAAATAGGTAATCTTTTGGGGTCATTTTTAATGCATGTAGAAACTTTATTTTGAAAGTGCCATAAGGGCATTCGATGCACCGAAATCTGCTCTTTCCGATGGTTCGAGCAGATATAAAAAATTACTCAGAATAAGGGAGCTACAGCTTCGAAAAGGACTGTATGTTTTTTGGAATTTTTGTAAAATAGGTAATTTTTTGGGTCATTTTTAATGCATGTAGAAATTTTATTTTGAAAGTGCCATAAAGGCATTCGATGCACCGAAATCTGCTCTTTCCGATGGTTCGAGCAGATTTAAAAAATTACTTAGAATAAGGGAGCTACAGCTTCGAAAAGGACTGTATGTTTTTTGGAAATTTTGTAAAATAGGTAATCTTTTGGGGTCATTTTTAATGCATGTAGAAACTTTATTTTGAAAGTGCCATAAGGGCATTCGATGCACCGAAATCTGCTCTTTCCGATGGTTCGAGCAGATTTAAAAAATTACTCAGAATAAGGGAGCTACAGCTTCGAAAAGGACTGTATGTTTTTTGGAATTTTTGTAAAATAGGTAATTTTTTGGGTCATTTTTAATGCATGTAGAAATTTTATTTTGAAAGTGCCATAAAGGCATTCGATGCACCGAAATCTGCTCTTTCCGATGGTTCGAGCAGATTTAAAAAATTACTTAGAATAAGGGAGCTACAGCTTCGAAAAGGACTGTATGTTTTTTGGAAATTTTGTAAAATAGGTAATTTTTAGGGTCATTTTTAATGCATGTAGAAACTTTATTTTAAAAGTGCCATAAAGGCATTCGATGCACCGAAATCTGCTCTTTCCGATGGTTCGAGCAGATTTAAAAAATTACTCAGAATAAGGGAGCTACAGCTTCGAAAAGGACTGTATGTTTTTTGGAAATTTTGTAAAATAGGTAATCTTTTGGGTCATTTTTAATGCATGTAGAAATTTTATTTTGAAAGTGCCATAAAGGCATTCGATGCACCGAAATCTGCTCTTTCCGATGGTTCGAGCAGATTTAAAAAATTACTCAGAATAAGGCAGCTACAGCTTCGAAAAGGACTGTATGTTTTTGGAAATTTTGTAAAATAGGTAATTTTTTGGGTCATTTTTAATGCATGTAGAAATTTTATTTTGAAAGTGCCATAAAGGCATTCGATGCACCGAAATCTGCTCTTTCCGATGGTTCGAGCAGATTTAAAAAATTACTTAGAATAAGGGAGCCCCAGCTTCGAAAAGGACTGTATGTTTTTTGGAAATTTTGTAAAATAGGTAATCTTTTGGGGTCATTTTTAATGCATGTAGAAACTTTATTTTGAAAGTGCCATAAGGGCATTCGATGCACCGAAATCTGCTCTTTCCGATGGTTCGAGCAGATTTAAAAAATTACTCAGAATAAGGGAGCTACAGCTTCGAAAAGGACTGTATGTTTTTTGGAAATTTTGTAAAATAGGTAATTTTTTGGGTCATTTTTAATGCATGTAGAAATTTTATTTTGAAAGTGCCATAAAGGCATTCGATGCACCGAAATCTGCTCTTTCCGATGGTTCGAGCAGATTTAAAAAATTACTCAGAATAAGGCAGCTACAGCTTCGAAAAGGACTGTATGTTTTTGGAAATTTTGTAAAATAGGTAATTTTTTGGGTCATTTTTAATGCATGTAGAAATTTTATTTTGAAAGTGCCATAAAGGCATTCGATGCACCGAAATCTGCTCTTTCCGATGGTTCGAGCAGATTTAAAAAATTACTTAGAATAAGGGAGCTACAGCTTCGAAAAGGACTGTATGTTTTTTGGAAATTTTGTAAAATAGGTAATTTTTAGGGTCATTTTTAATGCATGTAGAAACTTTATTTTAAAAGTGCCATAAAGGCATTCGATGCACCGAAATCTGCTCTTTCCGATGGTTCGAGCAGATTTAAAAAATTACTCAGAATAAGGGAGCTACAGCTTCGAAAAGGACTGTATGTTTTTGGAAATTTTGTAAAATAGGTAATTTTTTGGGTCATTTTTAATGCATGTAGAAATTTTATTTTGAAAGTGCCATAAAGGCATTCGATGCACCGAAATCTGCTCTTTCCGATGGTTTGAGCAGATTTAAAAAATTACTCAGAATAAGGCAGCTACAGCTTCGAAAAGGACTGTATGTTTTTGGAAATTTTGTAAAATAGGTAATTTTTTGGGTCATTTTTAATGCATGTAGAAATTTTATTTTGAAAGTGCCATAAAGGCATTCGATGCACCGAAATCTGCTCTTTCCGATGGTTCGAGCAGATTTAAAAAATTACTTAGAATAAGGGAGCTACAGCTTCGAAAAGGACTGTATGTTTTTGGAAATTTTGTAAAATAGGTAATTTTTTGGGTCATTTTTAATGCATGTAGAAATTTTATTTTGAAAGTGCCATAAAGGCATTCGATGCACCGAAATCTGCTCTTTCCGATGGTTCGAGCAGATTTAAAAAATTACTCAGAATAAGGGAGCTACAGCTTCGAAAAGGACTGTATGTTTTTTGGAATTTTTGTAAAATAGGTAATTTTTTGGGTCATTTTTAATGCATGTAGAAATTTTATTTTGAAAGTGCCATAAAGGCATTCGATGCACCGAAATCTGCTCTTTCCGATGGTTCGAGCAGATTTAAAAAATTACTTAGAATAAGGGAGCTACAGCTTCGAAAAGGACTGTATGTTTTTTGGAAATTTTGTAAAATAGGTAATTTTTAGGGTCATTTTTAATGCATGTAGAAACTTTATTTTAAAAGTGCCATAAAGGCATTCGATGCACCGAAATCTGCTCTTTCCGATGGTTCGAGCAGATTTAAAAAATTACTCAGAATAAGGGAGCTACAGCTTCGAAAAGGACTGTATGTTTTTTGGAAATTTTGTAAAATAGGTAATTTTTTGGGTCATTTTTAATGCATGTAGAAATTTTATTTTGAAAGTGCCATAAAGGCATTCGATGCACCGAAATCTGCTCTTTCCGATGGTTCGAGCAGATTTAAAAAATTACTCAGAATAAGGGAGCTACAGCTTCGAAAAGGACTGTATGTTTTTTGGAAATTTTGTAAAATAGGTAATCTTTTGGGGTCATTTTTAATGCATGTAGAAACTTTATTTTGAAAGTGCCATAAAGGCATTCGATGCACCGAAATCTGCTCTTTCCGATGGTTCGAGCAGATTTAAAGAATTACTCAGAATAAGGGAGCTACAGCTTCGAAAAGGACTCTATGTTTTTGGAAATTTTGTAAAATAGGTAATTTTTTGGGTCATTTTTAATGCATGTAGAAATTTTATTTTGAAAGTGCCATAAAGGCATTCGATGCACCGAAATCTGCTCTTTCCGATGGTTTGAGCAGATTTAAAAAATTACTCAGAATAAGGCAGCTACAGCTTCGAAAAGGACTGTATGTTTTTGGAAATTTTGTAAAATAGGTAATTTTTTGGGTCATTTTTAATGCATGTAGAAATTTTATTTTGAAAGTGCCATAAAGGCATTCGATGCACCGAAATCTGCTCTTTCCGATGGTTTGAGCAGATTTTGAAAATTACTCAGAATAAGGGAGCTACAGCTTCGAAAAGGACTGTATGTTTTTTGGAAATTTTGTAAAATAGGTAATTTTTTGGGTCATTTTTAATGCATGTAGAAATTTTATTTTGAAAGTGCCATAAAGGCATTCGATGCACCGAAATCTGCTCTTTCCGATGGTTTGAGCAGATTTTGAAAATTACTCAGAATAAGGGAGCTACAGCTTCGAAAAGGACTGTATGTTTTTTGGAAATTTTGTAAAATAGGTAATTTTTTGGGTCATTTTTAGTGCATGTAGAAATTTTATTTTGAAAGTGCCATAAAGGCATTCGATGCACCGAAATCTGCTCTTTCCGATGGTTCGAGCAGATTTTGAAAATTACTCAGAATAAGGGAGCTACAGCTTCGAAAAATTTTTTAAAAAATATATTTTTCTTCATTTCTTAGACCGTGTATTCTTTTTCCAGTCCAGTGGCTCAACAGGGACTGCATCAACAAGCAGCCAACTCCAGGATCTCCAGGACGCCACTTGAAAGGGAGGTAGTATTTATTTATTTTTTAGTGCTTCTTTGATTTTCGTTACTTTAATAATTTTTTGAAACTTTAATTTTCTTTTCTTCAACATTTTTTCACGGCCTTTTTAATTTACTTTCATTGCCTTATATTGTTTTAAATCATTTCTTCTTTTATTCACTTTAAATCTTTTTTGTTTTATTCTTTAACTTTTTTTAGAACTTGTAATTTCTTTTAGAACTGTAATTTCTTTTTAGTAACTAGAACTTCTTTTACAGACAGCAAGGATCATACGTCTTCTTTAGGACTTCTTCATTGCTCCAGGGACATTATTAGGAGACCATTTCTAACGGGTGAGAATATTTTCCAACGGTAGTGGTCATCTTTCAATGACCATAACTGTTTTCCAAACCCCTTTTAACATCGGGGATGCTTTCTTGGAGCCTTCCTTCCTTTCTTTTAATTTAGTTACTTCGATTAATTCTTAGAAATTAATATTTTTTTTTTTATACTTACCTTCTTTTACTTTTTTTAATTTAAAACATTTTTAGAACTTTTTTCTTTTATTTACAGTTTAACTTATTTAAAACTTCTCTCATTTATTCTTTACTTAGACGTTTAACAGAACTTGCATTCTTTCAGGAAGATCTTCCAGTTTAGTCACTTAACAGTTAGCCAACTCCAGGATCGATTTCCTAGGACCTCTAGGATTTCCAGGGAGAGGTAGGTTGTTTTAACTTTGTTACTTTTAATCTAATACTCACCTTTTTTCAACCTAATACTTTTTTCTTTTGCTGTATTTCTTTTCTAGAACTTCGCCTTCTTTTCGTTTACTTACTGAAGATGTTTTTTTCTGTATTTTTTTACTTGGTTTAACTTTTCTCAAATATTTTTTTTCTTTTAAACCTTGTTTAATTATACTTAGGTACATTTTTATTTCCTTTCAATTTATTTTACGATTTACCTTGTTTTATTCCTTCTTTTCATTTTTATTTACATTAAGACTTTTGTTCACTTACCTTCATTTCTCAATTTACTTTAGTTAATTGTTCATTTTAATATTTTTTTAAGTAACATTTTTCTGTCAATACTATATTTTATGTAAAATTATTCAGATTTTTTCTTTCGTTTTATTTAGGATCGTTCATCAGTCGACGAAGGCACCACGACTAGTGGAGGACCTCCGGGACTTCTTCCAGGAATTCTAGGATTACACTTCAAACAATGATAAGTTTTTATTTAGCGTTTCTTTCTTTTCCCGTATTTTTAAATTTATTTTTATTTAAATGCTTTTTCAACTTTCATTCATTTAATCATATCTTTTAATTTTTTTTAGAACTTTTTTCTTTTATTTACAGTTTAACTTATTTAAAACTTCTTTCTTATTTAACAGAACTTGCATTCTTTCAGGAACATCTTCCAGTTCAGTCACTTGACAGTCAGCCAATTTCAGGACCGATTTCCCAGGATCTCTAGGATTTCCAGGACGTCACTTCAGCGAGAGGTACATCTTTTTAACTTTACTTTTAATTTAATACTTACCTTTTTTTCACCTTTAACCTTTTACTGTATTTCTTTTTTAGAACTTTACCTTCTTCTCATTTACTTACTGAATGTTTTTTTTTATTTCTTTCACTTGGTTTAACTGTTGTCAAATATTTTTTTGTTTTTAACACTGTTTAATTACACTTACATCTTTACTTTTTTTCAATTTATTTTACGATAGATTTACTTACCTTTTTTTATTCCTTCTCTTCCTTTTCATTTACTTCAAGACTTTTGTTTAAAACTTTAGTTTACTTTAGTTAATTGTTCATTTTAATATTTTTTTCAAGTAATATCTTTTTGTAATACATTTTATGTAAGTTAATTAAGATTTTTTCTTTCTTTTTAACTAGGATTGTCCATCCGTCAACGAAGGCATCACGGCCAATAGACAACATTAGGACCTGCGGGACTTCAAACCAGGACATCGAGGGACCAGATCGGGGACTCCGGGATCCGAAAACTTCGGCGTCCGAAGACTCCGGCGTTGGAAGGCTTCGAGATTCCAGGATCTCCAGGTACGAGGACTTCAAACTTCGAAGACTTCGAAGTTTGAAGATCACGGGGTGCGAAGATTTCGGAAATGGTAAGTCTGCGGAGTTCGAAGACTTCGAAATTACAAGTCTTCGTACTTCAAAGTTGTTGGGGTTCGACAATCCCGGGCTGGAAAACGCCATAGACCCTATGGCGTTTTCTGACTTCGGAATTTTCGAATTCGAGCAACTTTGAAGTGCGAATTCTTCTAATTTCAAGTCTTTGAACTTCACAGGCTTTCCATTTTCGAAATGTTTAAACCCAAGGATCTTCGAACTTCGAAATCTTCGAAATTTGACGTCCTCGCACTTGGAAATCCCGAAAAATCGAAGTCTTCCAATACGGGGGAGTCCTCGGACTCGAAGTACTCGGATCCCGGAGCACCCCGAGGGGCGGGGAAGGGAGGGCCGGCACTAGGGGAGGGTAGATAAGAGAAGGAAGGGGGGGGGTATATATATATTATATATATATTATAAATAATAAATAAAACAACATTTAAAAGTGACCAATTTTGTATTTTTTCAATGGTGCATCCCTGCGTCGAACGTTTTTGTTATTCGAAGACCGTCGGGGACATGGGTCCCCCATCCGCGCGTGGGACCATTTCTAGCAGGCTTGAATATCCCCCAAGTAGTAACAGCCACCTTTTCAATGACAAGGAACCATCTTCCAAGTGGTTAAAAGTCCTTTCCAACAACCCTAGATCACCATTCAGAGGCTTGACTTACCCCTTTGCGAACAGAAATCGCCCCCAAGTTGCTTGAAGATGATCATATCAGCGAAATATGGGGTACAAGTACCACTCTTTCGCTGATAGGACCACCTTAAAGATCCCTGAAGGAGTTCCTGTTAGCGAAGGTGTAAGTCTTACCTACGAATGATGATCCTCGATGTTGGAAGGGACTTCTTACCGTTGGAAGATGGTTCCAGCCATTGGAAGGTGGCCTTTACCGTTGAGGGATATTCTCACCCGTTAGAAATGGTCCCCTGTTGCCGATCCCGCGGTGGATGATGTCCTGAAGTCTTGTCTGTAAAAGAAATAATAAAGTTACTAATAAGAAACTAAAGTTCTGAAAAAAAGTGAAAGAAAAAAAACTTTACAAAGTAAACAAAAGAAAAAAACATTTAAAAAAGAAAAGAAAATGAAATAAGTTTTGAAAAAATACTGAACAAAAGAAAAAAAAACGTAAGTTCTAAAAAAATAATAAAAGTAAAGAATAAGAAAGAAGCTGTAAAAAAATAAATCCTACCTCTCCCTGGAGTGGCGTCCTGCAGATCCTGGAGCGACGATCCTGGAGTTGGGTGCTTGTTGACGTAGTCCCTGTTGAACAACTGGACTGGAAGATGTACCTGAAAGAATGCAAGGCCTAAATAAAATCTAAAGAAAGGAATAATTTGTTAAAAAAAAAAAGTTTTAACTAAGGTTAGCTATAAATAATAGAATGAGGTGCTAAAAGTTTTTTAAATTAATATAAAAATATAAATAAAATAAGGTAAGTATAAAGAAAAGACATTAAATTCCAAAAATGTATAAAGTAACTAAATTAAAAGAAAGTTATGAGAAACGAATCAAAGCACATAAAAGATAAGTACAAATCAATAATATATTTAAAATAAAGATAAGATTAAAGAATTAGAAGTAAACTAAATAAAAGATGTTACGAAAAAGCCATTAAATAAAAACAAATTTAAAAATACAGAAAAAGAAAGAAACCCTGAATAAAAAATAAAAACTTACTGTTGTTTGAAGTGTAATCCTGATATCCTGGAAGGACAATCATGGAATTGGCCGATTCCAGATGTAGTCCCATTTTAAAGTCTGAATTGGATGAGGTGCCTGAAAATATGCAAGGTCTAAGTAAAAAAATAAAATCTAAGTAAAGAAGGAAATAAATTGTTAACAAAAAAGAGAAATTTTAAATAAGGTAAACAATAAATAACAGAATACAATGCTAAAAAAGTTTTTTTTTTTTAATTAATAGAAAAACTGAATAAAAAATAAAAAAAAGTTTAAAGAAAAGACGTTGAATTCCAAAAATGTTAAAAGTAATTATATTAAAAGAAAAGGAAATGTTTTGAAAAAGAAATCAAAGAACATAAGAGATAAGTAAAAATCAAAATATATTCAAAATAAATTAAAAGATAAGATTAAAGAATTGTTAAACTAAATAAAAGATGTTTCGAAAAAGCCATTAAATAAAAACAAATTTGAAAATACAGAAAAAGAAAGAAACTGATTAAAAAATAAAAACTTACTGCTGTTAGAAGTATAATCCTGGAAATTCTGGAAGGACAATCATGGAATTGGCCGATTCCAGATGTAGTCCTTGTGTAAAGTTTGGATTGGATGACGTACCTGAAAGAATACAGATTCTATGAAATAAAATAAAATAAGTATTTAATAAAATGTTAATACAAAGATATAGAAATAAAGACAGAAGTCTTATAATAGTTAAATTAAATTAAAAATAGAACTTCTAGGCGAAAATTCAGAAAAATTATTTATGGTAATTAACGAAAAGGTAGTAAATCTAAAAATAAATTAGAGAAAACAAATCATTAAATATAAAGAAAAGATCTACAGATATTAAGTTTTAAAATTGTGTTAAGTACATAAATTAAAAGAAAGACAGGTTTTGACAAATATCACAGTAAATAAAATGTGAATAAAAATCAAAGTACATCTACAATAAAATAAAAAAGTTTCAAAAACGATTTAAAAACAAACAGTAAATGAAAAAAAAAAGAAAAAAGCTTTGAATAAAGTAAAAACTTACCATTATTTGATATGTAATCCTGGAAATCCTGGAAGGACAATCATGGAATTGGCTGATATCAGATGCAGTTCTTGTTTAAAGTCAGGATTTGATGATGCACCTGAAAGAATGCAAAGTCTAGGAAATGAAATAATATATGTCATTCAACAAAACTTTAAAATAAAAAAGAAAAAAAAATCGAAGTCCTAAGTCTACTGTTGTCATTATATTTTAATATAACTAAAGTGTACTAATATGACTATTATTGTTATTAATTTTAATATTAATTAATTAATATCAAGATAATCAAAAATCAAAATATTATTGAAGTAAATTCAAAGAATAAAAAGATATGAATATTGCTAATGTAAAAAAACAATGTTCTAAGAGTAGTATTAAAATAATTTAAATGAAGGGAGTATGTATTTTGAAAAGGGTTAAGCTAAAGGGTAAAAAAACTTAAAAAGGTGCGTAGATAAAACAAAAAAAAAATAAATAGGAAATGAATAAAAAAGTTACCATTTTTGGAGTGTCATCGTGGCGATTATGGAAGGATCATCCTGGAATTGGCTAAATGTTGATGTGGCTCATCTTGAGTGATTGGAATGGATGAAGCACCAAAAATAATATAAGGCCTAAAAAAGTTTTGTAATAAAAAAAAAATTAAAATACAAATAGGTATCGTAAATAGAAAAAAGAAATAAAGCTTTAAATAAAATGATTGTAAATAATAGAAAAATGAAAAACTTTTTTTATTAAAAAAAATGCTCAAAAATATATAAGTGTAAAGAAATATTAAGACACAAATAAATAAATAAATCCTACCTTTCCAATTGTACGTTATGCTGATAATCCAAGAAGTACGCTTCTGATCTTTAGTAGTTCCACAAATCATAACTGAAAATGTGGAAGAAGAAATAAGTCTCATATAATACAATAAAAACAATGTACATACAACAAAATATTCCCATTGTACGTTCAGTATTACATTCAAAGAACAATCCTAATTTATTAATAAACCCAATAATATAAATATGTACAAACGTTGAATTTTTTTTCACTAATTTATTGAATATGACCATAAATTACTGAAATTATTTGAGCCCAGCAAAACAGTCTTTAAAATCCAATCCTTGTCACAGAAATTTGCACAACACAGATCAAAAGAACAAAAACTTACCCAAAAATAATTTTCACGATTAATTTTCCTACGTAAAAGGCTCCATATTAAATAAAATATCACATCGAGTTTTTACTATTAGATTACAACAAAAACGTCTTCATCAATGACATAATTTTTATAATAAAGAAACTGCTTATACGAACGTAACAAACATATTTATCATTTTTCACTGATTTAACGAAATATTTTACTATCCACACACCAAAGCCTGACACCATGACACTAATTAACTGGAAATTTCCAATCAGTTACGTATCAAACAACGGTCATTTAATCGAAAAGACACTGGCGCTATCGACGACCTAAATGCGGAGAACGTTCGAAATAATAGAAAAATATAATTGCCTTAAACTTTCCGAAATAATAATAATAAAAAAAAAATTTTGACGTCCCTAGAAAAAATCGGAGAAATTAGAAAACCTTGCAGGACTGAAGCGCAGTTATTTAAAGATAAGAACCACATGAAAGAGCAGATTTCGGTGCATCGAATGCCTTTATGGCACTTTCAAAATAAAATTTCTACATGCATTAAAAATGCCCCTAAAAATTACCCATTTAACAAAATTTCCAAAAAACATACAGTCCTTTTCGAAGCTGTAGCTCCCTTATTCTGAGTAATTTTTAAAATCTGCTCGAACCATCGGAAAGAGCAGATTTCGGTGCATCGAATGCCTTTATGGCACTTTCAAAATAAAATTTCTACATGCATTAAAAATGCCCCTAAAAATTACCCATTTAACAAAATTTCCAAAAAACATACAGTCCTTTTCGAAGCTGTAGCTCCCTTATTCTGAGTAATTTTTAAAATCTGCTCGAACCATCGGAAAGAGCAGATTTCGGTGCATCGAATGCCTTTATGGCACTTTCAAAATAAAATTTCTACATGCATTAAAAATGCCCCTAAAAATTACCCATTTAACAAAATTTCCAAAAAACATACAGTCCTTTTCGAAGCTGTAGCTCCCTTATTCTGAGTAATTTTTGAAATCTGCTCGAACCATCGGAAAGAGCAGATTTCGGTGCATCGAATGCCTTTATGGCACTTTCAAAATAAAATTTCTACATGCATTAAAAATGCCCCTAAAAATTACCTATTTTACAAAATTTCCAAAAAACATACAGTCTTTTTCGAAGCTGTCGATCCCTTATTCTGAGTAATTTTTAAAATCTGCTCGAACCATCGGAAAGAGCAGATTTCGGTGCATCGAATGCCTTTATGGCACTTTCAAAATAAAATTTCTACATGCATTAAAAATGCCCCTAAAAATTACCCATTTAACAAAATTTCCAAAAAACATACAGTCCTTTTCGAAGCTGTAGCTCCCTTATTCTGAGTAATTTTTAAAATCTGCTCGAACCATCGGAAAGAGCAGATTTCGGTGCATCGAATGCCTTTATGGCACTTTCAAAATAAAATTTCTACATGCATTAAAAATGCCCCTAAAAATTACCCATTTAACAAAATTTCCAAAAAACATACAGTCCTTTTCGAAGCTGTAGCTCCCTTATTCTGAGTAATTTTTAAAATCTGCTCGAACCATCGGAAAGAGCAGATTTCGGTGCATCGAATGCCTTTATGGCACTTTCAAAATAAAATTTCTACATGCATTAAAAATGCCCCTAAAAATTACCCATTTAACAAAATTTCCAAAAAACATACAGTCCTTTTCGAAGCTGTAGCTCCCTTATTCTGAGTAATTTTTGAAATCTGCTCGAACCATCGGAAAGAGCAGATTTCGGTGCATCGAATGCCTTTATGGCACTTTCAAAATAAAATTTCTACATGCATTAAAAATGCCCCTAAAAATTACCTATTTTACAAAATTTCCAAAAAACATACAGTCTTTTTCGAAGCTGTCGATCCCTTATTCTGAGTAATTTTTAAAATCTGCTCGAACCATCGGAAAGAGCAGATTTCGGTGCATAGAACGCCTTTATGGCACTTTCAAAATAAAATTTCTACATGCATTAAAAATGCCCCTACAAATTACCCATTTAACAAAATTTCCAAAAAACATACAGTCCTTTTCGAAGCTGTAGCTCCCTTATTCTGAGTAATTTTTAAAATCTGCTCGAACCATCGGAAAGAGCAGATTTCGGTGCATCGAATGCCTTTATGGCACTTTCAAAATAAAATTTCTACATGCATTAAATATGCCCCTAAAAATTACCTATTTTACAAAATTTCCAAAAAACATACAGTCTTTTTCGAAGCTGTCGATCCCTTATTCTGAGTAATTTTTAAAATCTGCTCGAACCATCGGAAAGAGCAGATTTCGGTGCATCGAACGCCTTTATGGCACTTTCAAAATAAAATTTTTACATGCATTAAAAATGCCCCTAAAAATTACCTATTTTACAAAAATTCCAAAAAACATACAGTCCTTTTCGAAGCTGTAGCTCCCTTATTCTGAGTAATTTTTAAAATCTGCTCGAACCATCGGAAAGAGCAGATTTCGGTGCATCGAATGCCTTTATGGCACTTTCAAAATAAAGTTTCTACATGCATTAAAAATGCCCCTAAAAATTACCCATTTAACAAAATTTCCAAAAAACATACAGTCCTTTTCGAAGCTGTAGCTCCCTTATTCTGAGTAATTTTTAAAATCTGCTCGAACCATCGGAAAGAGCAGATTTCGGTGCATCGAATGCCTTTATGGCACTTTCAAAATAAAATTTCTACATGCATTAAAAATGCCCCTAAAAATTACCCATTTAACAAAATTTCCAAAAAACATACAGTCCTTTTCGAAGCTGTAGCTCCCTTATTCTGAGTAATTTTTAAAATCTGCTCGAACCATCGGAAAGAGCAGATTTCGGTGCATCGAATGCCTTTATGGCACTTTCAAAATAAAGTTTCTACATGCATTAAAAATGCCCCTAAAAATTACCCATTTAACAAAATTTCCAAAAAACATACAGTCCTTTTCGAAGCTGTCGATCCCTTATTCTGAGTAATTTTTAAAATCTGCTCGAACCATCGGAAAGAGCAGATTTCGGTGCATCGAATGCCTTTATGGCACTTTCAAAATAAAATTTCTACATGCATTAAAAATGCCCCTAAAAATTACCTATTTTACAAAATTTCCAAAAAACATACAGTCCTTTTCGAAGCTGTCGATCCCTTATTCTGAGTAATTTTTAAAATCTGCTCGAACCATCGGAAAGAGCAGATTTCGGTGCATCGAACGCCTTTATGGCACTTTCAAAATAAAATTTTTACATGCATTAAAAATGCCCCTAAAAATTACCTATTTTACAAAAATTCCAAAAAACATACAGTCCTTTTCGAAGCTGTAGCTCCCTTATTCTGAGTAATTTTTAAAATCTGCTCGAACCATCGGAAAGAGCAGATTTCGGTGCATCGAATGCCTTTATGGCACTTTCAAAATAAAATTTCTACATGCATTAAAAATGCCCCTACAAATTACCCATTAAACAAAATTTCCAAAAAACATACAGTCCTTTTCGAAGCTGTAGCTCCCTTATTCTGAGTAATTTTTAAAATCTGCTCGAACCATCGGAAAGAGCAGTTTTCGGTGCATCGAATGCCTTTATGGCACTTTCAAAATAAAATTTCTACATGCATTAAATATGCCCCTAAAAATTTCCTATTTAACAAAATTTCCAAAAAACATACAGTCCTTTTCGAAGCTGTAGCTCCCTTATTCTGAGTAATTTTTAAAATCTGCTCGAACCATCGGAAAGAGCAGATTTCGGTGCATCGAATGCCTTTATGGCACTTTCAAAATAAAATTTCTACATGCATTAAAAATGCCCCTAAAAATTACCCATTTAACAAAATTTCCAAAAAACATACAGTCCTTTTCGAAGCTGTAGCTCCCTTATTCTGAGTAATTTTTGAAATCTGTTCGAACCATCGGAAAGAGCAGATTTCGGTGCATCGAATGCCTTTATGGCACTTTCAAAATAAAATTTCTACATGCATTAAATATGCCCCTAAAAATTACCTATTTTACAAAATTTCCAAAAAACATACAGTCTTTCTCGAAGCTGTCGATCCCTTATTCTGAGTAATTTTTAAAATCTGCTCGAACCATCGGAAAGAGCAGTTTTCGGTGCATCGAATGCCTTTATGGCACTTTCAAAATAAAATTTCTACATGCATTAAATATGCCCCTAAAAATTACCTATTTTACAAAATTTCCAAAAAACATACAGTCTTTCTCGAAGCTGTCGATCCCTTATTCTGAGTAATTTTTAAAATCTGCTCGAACCATCGGAAAGAGCAGATTTCGGTGCATCGAACGCCTTTATGGCACTTTCAAAATAAATTTTTTACATGCATTAAAAATGCCCCTAAAAATTACCTATTTTACAAAAATTCCAAAAAACATACAGTCCTTTTCGAAGCTGTAGCTCCCTTATTCTGAGTAATTTTTAAAATCTGCTCGAACCATCGGAAAGAGCAGATTTCGGTGCATCGAATGCCTTTATGGCACTTTCAAAATAAAATTTCTACATGCATTAAAAATGCCCCTAAAAATTACCTATTTAACAAAATTTCCAAAAAACATACAGTCCTTTTCGAAGCTGTAGCTCCCTTATTCTGAGTAATTTTTAAAATCTGCTCGAACCATCGGAAAGAGCAGATTTCGGTGCATCGAATGCCTTTATGGCACTTTCAAAATAAAATTTCTACATGCATTAAAAATGCCCCTAAAAATTACCCATTTAACAAAATTTCCAAAAAACATACAGTCCTTTTCGAAGCTGTAGCTCCCTTATTCTGAGTAATTTTTGAAATCTGTTCGAACCATCGGAAAGAGCAGATTTCGGTGCATCGAATGCCTTTATGGCACTTTCAAAATAAAATTTCTACATGCATTAAATATGCCCCTAAAAATTACCTATTTTACAAAATTTCCAAAAAACATACAGTCTTTCTCGAAGCTGTCGATCCCTTATTCTGAGTAATTTTTAAAATCTGCTCGAACCATCGGAAAGAGCAGATTTCGGTGCATCGAATGCCTTTATGGCACTTTCAAAATAAAATTTCTACATGCATTAAAAATGCCCCTAAAAATTACCCATTTAACAAAATTTCCAAAAAACATACAGTCCTTTTCGAAGCTGTAGCTCCCTTATTCTGAGTAATTTTTGAAATCTGTTCGAACCATCGGAAAGAGCAGATTTCGGTGCATCGAATGCCTTTATGGCACTTTCAAAATAAAATTTCTACATGCATTAAATATGCCCCTAAAAATTACCTATTTTACAAAATTTCCAAAAAACATACAGTCTTTTTCGAAGCTGTCGATCCCTCATTCTGAGTAATTTTTAAAATCTGCTCGAACCATCGGAAAGAGCAGATTTCGGTGCATCGAACGCCTTTATGGCACTTTCAAAATAAAATTTCTACATGCATTAAAAATGCCCCTAAAAATTACCCATTTAACAAAATTTCCAAAAAACATACAGTCCTTTTCGAAGCTGTAGCTCCCTTATTCTGAGTAATTTTTGAAATCTGTTCGAACCATCGGAAAGAGCAGATTTCGGTGCATCGAATGCCTTTATGGCACTTTCAAAATAAAATTTCTACATGCATTAAATATGCCCCTAAAAATTACCTATTTTACAAAATTTCCAAAAAACATACAGTCTTTTTCGAAGCTGTCGATCCCTTATTCTGAGTAATTTTTAAAATCTGCTCGAACCATCGGAAAGAGCAGATTTCGGTGCATCGAACGCCTTTATGGCACTTTCAAAATAAAATTTTTACATGCATTAAAAATGCCCCTAAAAATTACCTATTTTACAAAAATTCCAAAAAACATACAGTCCTTTTCGAAGCTGTAGCTCCCTTATTCTGAGTAATTTTTAAAATCTGCTCGAACCATCGGAAAGAGCAGATTTCGGTGCAACGAACGCCTTTATGGCACTTTCAAAATAAAATTTTTACATGCATTAAAAATGCCCCTAAAAATTACCTATTTTACAAAAATTCCAAAAAACATACAGTCCTTTTCGAAGCTGTAGCTCCCTTATTCTGAGTAATTTTTAAAATCTGCTCGAACCATCGGAAAGAGCAGATTTCGGTGCATCGAACGCCTTTATGGCACTTTCAAAATAAAATTTTTACATGCATTAAAAATGCCCCTAAAAATTACCTATTTTACAAAAATTCCAAAAAACATACAGTCCTTTTCGAAGCTGTAGCTCCCTTATTCTGAGTAATTTTTAAAATCTGCTCGAACCATCGGAAAGAGCAGATTTCGGTGCATCGAATGCCTTTATGGCACTTTCAAAATAAAATTTCTACATGCATTAAAAATGCCCCTACAAATTACCCATTAAACAAAATTTCCAAAAAACATACAGTCCTTTTCGAAGCTGTAGCTCCCTTATTCTGAGTAATTTTTAAAATCTGCTCGAACCATCGGAAAGAGCAGTTTTCGGTGCATCGAATGCCTTTATGGCACTTTCAAAATAAAATTTCTACATGCATTAAATATGCCCCTAAAAATTTCCTATTTAACAAAATTTCCAAAAAACATACAGTCCTTTTCGAAGCTGTAGCTCCCTTATTCTGAGTAATTTTTAAAATCTGCTCGAACCATCGGAAAGAGCAGATTTCGGTGCATCGAATGCCTTTATGGCACTTTCAAAATAAAATTTCTACATGCATTAAAAATGCCCCTAAAAATTACCCATTTAACAAAATTTCCAAAAAACATACAGTCCTTTTCGAAGCTGTAGCTCCCTTATTCTGAGTAATTTTTGAAATCTGTTCGAACCATCGGAAAGAGCAGATTTCGGTGCATCGAATGCCTTTATGGCACTTTCAAAATAAAATTTCTACATGCATTAAATATGCCCCTAAAAATTACCTATTTTACAAAATTTCCAAAAAACATACAGTCTTTCTCGAAGCTGTCGATCCCTTATTCTGAGTAATTTTTAAAATCTGCTCGAACCATCGGAAAGAGCAGTTTTCGGTGCATCGAATGCCTTTATGGCACTTTCAAAATAAAATTTCTACATGCATTAAATATGCCCCTAAAAATTACCTATTTTACAAAATTTCCAAAAAACATACAGTCTTTCTCGAAGCTGTCGATCCCTTATTCTGAGTAATTTTTAAAATCTGCTCGAACCATCGGAAAGAGCAGATTTCGGTGCATCGAACGCCTTTATGGCACTTTCAAAATAAATTTTTTACATGCATTAAAAATGCCCCTAAAAATTACCTATTTTACAAAAATTCCAAAAAACATACAGTCCTTTTCGAAGCTGTAGCTCCCTTATTCTGAGTAATTTTTAAAATCTGCTCGAACCATCGGAAAGAGCAGATTTCGGTGCATCGAATGCCTTTATGGCACTTTCAAAATAAAATTTCTACATGCATTAAAAATGCCCCTAAAAATTACCTATTTAACAAAATTTCCAAAAAACATACAGTCCTTTTCGAAGCTGTAGCTCCCTTATTCTGAGTAATTTTTAAAATCTGCTCGAACCATCGGAAAGAGCAGATTTCGGTGCATCGAATGCCTTTATGGCACTTTCAAAATAAAATTTCTACATGCATTAAAAATGCCCCTAAAAATTACCCATTTAACAAAATTTCCAAAAAACATACAGTCCTTTTCGAAGCTGTAGCTCCCTTATTCTGAGTAATTTTTGAAATCTGTTCGAACCATCGGAAAGAGCAGATTTCGGTGCATCGAATGCCTTTATGGCACTTTCAAAATAAAATTTCTACATGCATTAAATATGCCCCTAAAAATTACCTATTTTACAAAATTTCCAAAAAACATACAGTCTTTCTCGAAGCTGTCGATCCCTTATTCTGAGTAATTTTTAAAATCTGCTCGAACCATCGGAAAGAGCAGATTTCGGTGCATCGAATGCCTTTATGGCACTTTCAAAATAAAATTTCTACATGCATTAAAAATGCCCCTAAAAATTACCCATTTAACAAAATTTCCAAAAAACATACAGTCCTTTTCGAAGCTGTAGCTCCCTTATTCTGAGTAATTTTTGAAATCTGTTCGAACCATCGGAAAGAGCAGATTTCGGTGCATCGAATGCCTTTATGGCACTTTCAAAATAAAATTTCTACATGCATTAAATATGCCCCTAAAAATTACCTATTTTACAAAATTTCCAAAAAACATACAGTCTTTTTCGAAGCTGTCGATCCCTCATTCTGAGTAATTTTTAAAATCTGCTCGAACCATCGGAAAGAGCAGATTTCGGTGCATCGAACGCCTTTATGGCACTTTCAAAATAAAATTTCTACATGCATTAAAAATGCCCCTAAAAATTACCCATTTAACAAAATTTCCAAAAAACATACAGTCCTTTTCGAAGCTGTAGCTCCCTTATTCTGAGTAATTTTTGAAATCTGTTCGAACCATCGGAAAGAGCAGATTTCGGTGCATCGAATGCCTTTATGGCACTTTCAAAATAAAATTTCTACATGCATTAAATATGCCCCTAAAAATTACCTATTTTACAAAATTTCCAAAAAACATACAGTCTTTTTCGAAGCTGTCGATCCCTTATTCTGAGTAATTTTTAAAATCTGCTCGAACCATCGGAAAGAGCAGATTTCGGTGCATCGAACGCCTTTATGGCACTTTCAAAATAAAATTTTTACATGCATTAAAAATGCCCCTAAAAATTACCTATTTTACAAAAATTCCAAAAAACATACAGTCCTTTTCGAAGCTGTAGCTCCCTTATTCTGAGTAATTTTTAAAATCTGCTCGAACCATCGGAAAGAGCAGATTTCGGTGCAACGAACGCCTTTATGGCACTTTCAAAATAAAATTTTTACATGCATTAAAAATGCCCCTAAAAATTACCTATTTTACAAAAATTCCAAAAAACATACAGTCCTTTTCGAAGCTGTAGCTCCCTTATTCTGAGTAATTTTTAAAATCTGCTCGAACCATCGGAAAGAGCAGATTTCGATTCATCGAATGCCTTTATGGCACTTTCAAAATAAAATTTCTACATGCATTAAAAATGCCCCTAAAAATTACCTATTTAACAAAATTTCCAAAAAACATACAGTCCTTTTCGAAGCTGTAGCTCCCTTATTCTGAGTAATTTTTAAAATCTGCTCGAACCATCGGAAAGAGCAGATTTCGGTGCATCGAATGCCTTTATGGCACTTTCAAAATAAAATTTCTACATGCATTAAAAATGCCCCTAAAAATTACCCATTTAACAAAATTTCCAAAAAACATACAGTCCTTTTCGAAGCTGTAGCTCCCTTATTCTGAGTAATTTTTAAAATCTGCTCGAACCATCGGAAAGAGCAGATTTCGGTGCATCGAATGCCTTTATGGCACTTTCAAAATAAAATTTCTACATGCATTAAAAATGCCCCTAAAAATTACCTATTTAACAAAATTTCCAAAAAACACACAGTCCTTTTCGAAGCTGTAGCTCCCTTATTCTGAGTAATTTTTTAAATCTGCTCGGACCATCGGAAAGAGCAGATTTCGGTGCATCGAATGCCTTTATGGCACTTTCAAAATAAAATTTCTACATGCATTAAAAATGCCCCTAAAAATTACCTATTTAACAAAATTTCCAAAAAACATACAGTCCTTTTCGAAGCTGTAGCTCCCTTATTCTGAGTAATTTTTAAAATCTGCTCGAACCATCGGAAAGAGCAGATTTCGGTGCATCGAATGCCTTTATGGCACTTTCAAAATAAAATTTCTACATGCATTAAAAATGCCCCTAAAAATTACCCATTTAACAAAATTTCCAAAAAACATACAGTCCTTTTCGAAGCTGTAGCTCCCTTATTCTGAGTAATTTTTAAAATCTGCTCGAACCATCGGAAAGAGCAGATTTCGGTGCATCGAACGCCTTTATGGCACTTTCAAAATAAAATTTTTACATGCATTAAAAATGCCCCTAAAAATTACCTATTTTACAAAAATTCCAAAAAACATACAGTCTTTTTCGAAGCTGTAGCTCCCTTATTCTGAGTAATTTTTAAAATCTGCTCGAACCATCGGAAAGAGCAGATTTCGGTGCAACGAACGCCTTTATGGCACTTTCAAAATAAAATTTTTACATGCATTAAAAATGCCCCTAAAAATTACCTATTTTACAAAAATTCCAAAAAACATACAGTCCTTTTCGAAGCTGTAGCTCCCTTATTCTGAGTAATTTTTAAAATCTGCTCGAACCATCGGAAAGAGCAGATTTCGGTGCATCGAATGCCTTTATGGCACTTTCAAAATAAAATTTCTACATGCATTAAAAATGACCCAAAAGATTACCTATTTTACAAAATTTCCAAAAAACATACAGTCTTTTTCGAAGCTGTCGATCCCTTATTCTGAGTAATTTTTAAAATCTGCTCGAACCATCGGAAAGAGCAGATTTCGGTGCATCGAACGCCTTTATGGCACTTTCAAAATAAAATTTTTACATGCATTAAAAATGACCCAAAAGATTACCTATTTTACAAAATTTCCAAAAAACATACAGTCTTTTTCGAAGCTGTCGATCCCTTATTCTGAGTAATTTTTAAAATCTGCTCGAACCATCGGAAAGAGCAGATTTCGGTGCAACGAACGCCTTTATGGCACTTTCAAAATAAAATTTTTACATGCATTAAAAATGACCCAAAAGATTACCTATTTTACAAAATTTCCAAAAAACATACAGTCTTTTTCGAAGCTGTAGCTCCCTTATTCTGAGTAATTTTTAAAATCTGCTCGAACCATCGGAAAGAGCAGATTTCGGTGCAACGAACGCCTTTATGGCACTTTCAAAATAAAATTTTTACATGCATTAAAAATGCCCCTAAAAATTACCTATTTTACAAAAATTCCAAAAAACATACAGTCCTTTTCGAAGCTGTAGCTCCCTTATTCTGAGTAATTTTTAAAATCTGCTCGAACCATCGGAAAGAGCAGATTTCGGTGCATCGAATGCCTTTATGGCACTTTCAAAATAAAATTTCTACATGCATTAAAAATGACCCAAAAGATTACCTATTTTACAAAATTTCCAAAAAACATACAGTCTTTTTCGAAGCTGTCGATCCCTTATTCTGAGTAATTTTTAAAATCTGCTCGAACCATCGGAAAGAGCAGATTTCGGTGCATCGAACGCCTTTATGGCACTTTCAAAATAAAATTTTTACATGCATTAAAAATGACCCAAAAGATTACCTATTTTACAAAATTTCCAAAAAACATACAGTCTTTTTCGAAGCTGTCGATCCCTTATTCTGAGTAATTTTTAAAATCTGCTCGAACCATCGGAAAGAGCAGATTTCGGTGCATCGAATGCCTTTATGGCACTTTCAAAATAAAATTTTTACATGCATTAAAAATGACCCAAAAGATTACCTATTTTACAAAATTTCCAAAAAACATACAGTCTTTTTCGAAGCTGTCGATCCCTTATTCTGAGTAATTTTTAAAATCTGCTCGAACCATCGGAAAGAGCAGATTTCGGTGCATCGAACGCCTTTATGGCACTTTCAAAATAAAATTTTTACATGCATTAAAAATGCCCCTAAAAATTACCTATTTTACAAAAATTCCAAAAAACATACAGTCCTTTTCGAAGCTGTAGCTCCCTTATTCTGAGTAATTTTTAAAATCTGCTCGAACCATCGGAAAGAGCAGATTTCGGTGCATCGAATGCCTTTATGGCACATTCAAAATAAAATTTCTACATGCATTAAAAATGCCCCTAAAAATTACCTATTTAACAAAATTTCCAAAAAACATACAGTCCTTTTCGAAGCTGTAGCTCCCTTATTCTGAGTAATTTTTAAAATCTGCTCGAACCATCGGAAAGAGCAGATTTCGGTGCATCGAATGCCTTTATGGCACTTTCAAAATAAAATTTCTACATGCATTAAAAATGCCCCTAAAAATTACCCATTTAACAAAATTTCCAAAAAACATACAGTCCTTTTCGAAGCTGTAGCTCCCTTATTCTGAGTAATTTTTAAAATCTGCTCGAACCATCGGAAAGAGCAGATTTCGGTGCATCGAATGCCTTTATGGCACTTTCAAAATAAAATTTCTACATGCATTAAAAATGCCCCTACAAATTACCCATTTAACAAAATTTCCAAAAAACATACAGTCCTTTTCGAAGCTGTAGCTCCCTTATTCTGAGTAATTTTTAAAATCTGCTCGAACCATCGGAAAGAGCAGATTTCGGTGCATCGAATGCCTTTATGGCACTTTCAAAATAAAATTTCTACATGCATTAAAAATGCCCCTAAAAATTACCCATTTAACAAAATTTCCAAAAAACATACAGTCCTTTTCGAAGCTGTAGCTCCCTTATTCTGAGTAATTTTTAAAATCTGCTCGAACCATCGGAAAGAGCAGATTTCGGTGCATCGAATGCCTTTATGGCACTTTCAAAATAAAATTTCTACATGCATTAAAAATGCCCCTAAAAATTACCCATTTAACAAAATTTCCAAAAAACATACAGTCCTTTTCGAAGCTGTAGCTCCCTTATTCTGAGTAATTTTTAAAATCTGCTCGAACCATCGGAAAGAGCAGATTTCGGTGCATCGAATGCCTTTATGGCACTTTCAAAATAAAATTTCTACATGCATTAAAAATGCCCCTAAAAATTACCTATTTAACAAAATTTCCAAAAAACATACAGTCCTTTTCGAAGCTGTAGCTCCCTTATTCTGAGTAATTTTTAAAATCTGCTCGAACCATCGGAAAGAGCAGATTTCGGTGCATCGAATGCCTTTATGGCACTTTCAAAATAAAATTTCTACATGCATTAAAAATGCCCCTACAAATTACCCATTAAACAAAATTTCCAAAAAACATACAGTCCTTTTCGAAGCTGTAGCTCCCTTATTCTGAGTAATTTTTAAAATCTGCTCGAACCATCGGAAAGAGCAGTTTTCGGTGCATCGAATGCCTTTATGGCACTTTCAAAATAAAATTTCTACATGCATTAAAAATGCCCCTAAAAATTACCTATTTAACAAAATTTCCAAAAAACATACAGTCCTTTTCGAAGCTGTAGCTCCCTTATTCTGAGTAATTTTTAAAATCTGCTCGAACCATCGGAGAGAGCAGATTTCGGTGCATAGAACGCCTTTATGGCACTTTCAAAATAAAATTTCTACATGCATTAAAAATGCCCCTACAAATTACCCATTTAACAAAATTTCCAAAAAACATACAGTCCTTTTCGAAGCTGTAGCTCCCTTATTCTGAGTAATTTTTAAAATCTGCTCGAACCATCGGAAAGAGCAGATTTCGGTGCATCGAATGCCTTTATGGCACTTTCAAAATAAAATTTCTACATGCATTAAAAATGCCCCTAAAAATTACCCATTTAACAAAATTTCCAAAAAACATACAGTCCTTTTCGAAGCTGTAGCTCCCTTATTCTGAGTAATTTTTAAAATCTGCTCGAACCATCGGAAAGAGCAGATTTCGGTGCATCGAATGCCTTTATGGCACTTTCAAAATAAAATTTCTACATGCATTAAAAATGCCCCTACAAATTACCCATTTAACAAAATTTCCAAAAAACATACAGTCCTTTTCGAAGCTGTAGCTCCCTTATTCTGAGTAATTTTTAAAATCTGCTCGAACCATCGGAAAGAGCAGATTTCGGTGCATAGAACGCCTTTATGGCACTTTCAAAATAAAATTTCTACATGCATTAAAAATGCCCCTACAAATTACCCATTTAACAAAATTTCCAAAAAACATACAGTCCTTTTCGAAGCTGTAGCTCCCTTATTCTGAGTAATTTTTAAAATCTGCTCGAACCATCGGAAAGAGCAGATTTCGGTGCATCGAATGCCTTTATGGCACTTTCAAAATAAAATTTCTACATGCATTAAAAATGCCCCTACAAATTACCCATTTAACAAAATTTCCAAAAAACATACAGTCCTTTTCGAAGCTGTAGCTCCCTTATTCTGAGTAATTTTTAAAATCTGCTCGAACCATCGGAAAGAGCAGATTTCGGTGCATCGAATGCCTTTATGGCACTTTCAAAATAAAATTTCTACATGCATTAAAAATGCCCCTACAAATTACCCATTTAACAAAATTTCCAAAAAACATACAGTCCTTTTCGAAGCTGTAGCTCCCTTATTCTGAGTAATTTTTAAAATCTGCTCGAACCATCGGAAAGAGCAGATTTCGGTGCATCGAATGCCTTTATGGCACTTTCAAAATAAAATTTCTACATGCATTAAAAATGCCCCTACAAATTACCCATTTAACAAAATTTCCAAAAAACATACAGTCCTTTTCGAAGCTGTAGCTCCCTTATTCTGAGTAATTTTTAAAATCTGCTCGAACCATCGGAAAGAGCAGATTTCGGTGCATAGAACGCCTTTATGGCACTTTCAAAATAAAATTTCTACATGCATTAAAAATGCCCCTACAAATTACCCATTTAACAAAATTTCCAAAAAACATACAGTCCTTTTCGAAGCTGTAGCTCCCTTATTCTGAGTAATTTTTAAAATCTGCTCGAACCATCGGAAAGAGCAGATTTCGGTGCATCGAATGCCTTTATGGCACTTTCAAAATAAAATTTCTACATGCATTAAAAATGCCCCTACAAATTACCCATTTAACAAAATTTCCAAAAAACATACAGTCCTTTTCGAAGCTGTAGCTCCCTTATTCTGAGTAATTTTTAAAATCTGCTCGAACCATCGGAAAGAGCAGATTTCGGTGCATAGAACGCCTTTATGGCACTTTCAAAATAAAATTTCTACATGCATTAAAAATGCCCCTACAAATTACCCATTTAACAAAATTTCCAAAAAACATACAGTCCTTTTCGAAGCTGTAGCTCCCTTATTCTGAGTAATTTTTGAAATCTGCTCGAACCATCGGAAAGAGCAGATTTCGGTGCATCGAATGCCTTTATGGCACTTTCAAAATAAAATTTCTACATGCATTAAATATGCCCCTAAAAATTACCTATTTTACGAAATTTCCAAAAAACATACAGTCCTTTTCGAAGCTGTAGCTCCCTTATTCTGAGTAATTTTTAAAATCTGCTCGAACCATCCGAAAGAGCAGATTTCGGTGGGTCGAGAGACCTCGCATGCTTTCCTTGTACTTATTAACAAATGATAACAACAAAAATGTAAACGATGATGCGTTTTAAGAAGTTATTTAACTAATAATCTTGACGTAATTTAAGTTGACTGTTATTTAAACATACATTTAGCATTTATAAACCCACAGTGAATTGCAATGTGAGGTATTTATGTTCTCAAGTTATTTATTCCTCATTACATTTAAGCAGCGTTAATTTTTCTGAAATTTAGTGAAAACCGCATCTAAATCGGTTAGAAATTAACCGAGTTATCCCTCTTCAAAGTTTCCCTTGTTTAAGGGGGCGCTTAAGATTGGTTACTTTCACTTTCATTAAGGAGATTCCCAAAAGTGCAGGTGCACCCGACTGACCTAGTTTTCAAGTACGTGACGAGGCCGCCGGCGAAATAGCCAATCAGATGCATCCGTTTCAATAACAACAAGAGCAATTGCATTCCTGAGTTAGTAACCCTCGGTGCTTGGTGGGATGTACATCGTTGCATCAAGACTGCGGTTATAATTACGTAAAAAGTGTAATTATTATTCTCTTTATTTAAAATATTTAATTTTGTTGGTAATGAGTGGTAATTATTAATAAAACGTTTAAAATGAAGTAAATCATTTGAATATTACGTACTTAGTTATTAATTTATTTAAAAAATTTGTTTTAAATACTACTATAAAATAATTTAAGGATCATTAATCTCAATAAAAATAAATATTTAAAACTGTAGGAACATCGACTGTAACACAAACGATATATTTCATTTTTATCTAGTTTTTTATCGAATGACATAGCGAGTTCAAGAATATAAGCCAGGAAACATGATAAATAAATTATTTTGTACGAGTTCACCTTCAAAGTCCTTGAAGGTAAAAGTCAGTTTGTAAGAAAGAAAACAATTTTTTATTTAAATGAATTAATAGTAGGATTACGAGAGAATAATTTGAACAAATTAAAAGCAAATTAATTTATTAAATAACGACTGAAGTAGATAGACTATTTAGAAAGCTGTTTATTTTGGCATTTTATGTTTTAAAAACAGAAGTAAATAACGAGCCGTAATTAATATCAACTATAATATTAAGAAAACTAAGGTAAAAAGCCCCTTTTTCGTAAAAATTTTTTAATAGACTGGTAGTTTAAATGCAACACCACTGGTAGTTCAAATGCAACACCATTAGGGTTATTTAATTATTAGAAGTTGGTGCATCTGGTAACCAAGTGATTATAACATAACCTACAATAAGCGTGCCGATTTCGTCTACAAAAACGGTTTTAAAGGCTTTTTTAAAACACTAACGATGCAATTACCTCCCGTTTTTATAGATATCACCCCCGAAGATCAGGTAAGTACTATTTTTATACTACTGTTACTTACATTACAGTTTTATCGTCTTGTTCAGGCCCAGGAACTTCGAGCATATTTGAAGAGTTTAGGGGCTGAAATTTCTGAAGAAAAGTCGCCAAAGGGGATCGAGGATGATCTACACAAGATAATCGGAGTATGTGACGCGTGTTTCCGTGAAGAGAAGGAAGATGAAGTGGAATCTGTGTTGAATGACATTGTGTCAATAATGGTTTTGGTAAGTAGTAGTTTGTTGTCTGAAACAATAAAATTTTGACAAATTGCGTTCAAGATTCCAATGGAGAGAGCGGAGAACATTATCCTGGCATTTTGTGAAAAGCTCACCAAAGCCCCTGGTCAGAGACTGAGTGAAGTTTGCTTGAGAGCGTAAGTTTTTTTTATTTGGCATTGGTTCAGTTTTAACACGAGTGTCTTTTAGGTTGTACCTTCTATTTCAGTCTTTAGACGAGAGATCCCCGATGAGATATCACGTCTATTATCACTTGATTCAAATAGCAAAACAAACAGATCAAGTTAAAAGTGTCTTTCGGGATATTGAACATCTCAAACAACAGTTTGCTCAGTCTCCTCCATCGAGTGAACAATTACAAAAACTGTACCGTCTCTTGCATGAAGTATTATTGAAAAGTAACCAAAGGTGATAAATATAATTGAGTTATTGTATGGTACGTATTAAAATAAAACAAATTAATTTACAGTGAACAAGCTGCTAAAGTTATGATTGAACTTTTGGGAACATACACTTCAGAAAACGCTTCACATGCTCGAGAAGACGCGATCCGTTGCATCGTTTCGGCCTTAGCAGACCCCAGCACGTTCCTTTTAGACCCACTTTTATCTTTGAAACCGGTCAAGTTTTTGGAAGGCGAATTAATTCACGATTTACTGTCCATTTTCGTAAGCGAGAACTTACAGAGTTATCTCAACTTTTACAAGAACCACAAAGAATTCGTAACGTCACATTTGGGCCTAAACCACGAAGAGAATATGCGCAAAATGAGACTACTTTCGTTCATGCAAATGGCCGAGACTAATCCCGAAATTACGTTTCAGTCGATCGAAAGCGAACTCCAGCTTGCACAAAATGAAGTTGAGCCGTTTATAATTGAAGGTAGAAGATAGATTTACGTTTAAAATTAGGAAAATTATTATTTTTTGTTGTTTGCAGTTCTTAAAACTAAACTTGTGAAGGCCAGAATGGACCAGTCTGCAAGGAAAGTGTATACTTCAAGCACCATGCATAGGACTTTTGGTAGAGCACAGTGGCAACAGTTAAGGGAACTGTTGTACAGTTGGAAAACGGATCTTCAGGGTGTCCAGGATCATTTAAAAACCGTCACTAGTGCCCAGTTAGAAATGATGAACCAGCAATGAAATATTTCGTATTAATTTGGTTAATTACTATTTAATTAAGATGAATAAATGGCTTATTTCTAATGTTTCGGTGTTTTATTTTGTTAGTAAATAAGACACAAAAAAAAAAAAAAACAAAAAACAAAGACTAAATAAATGTATTATATAATAAAAATAAGATACACAAATTAATAGGTAATTATTACGGTTAATTAACACCATGCAAGCAAACTAAAGGATGCAAAATAAAGACAAAATACTGTTCAATAATAATATCCGTAGCGAAATTAATATTAATTCACCCTCTACAACAAAATTGTTTACAAAATAACTGGCACACGAAATACTTTCACAACAAAAAGAAAAGAATACAAAACAAAATTATTTTGTACTTTGCTAAATTCCATCAGTTCGTTACTTCCAGACAGACGGGTTAAAAATAAATAGAAATAAATAATTATTAACAAAAAAGACATACTCATTGCCCGTTAACGAGCGTAGCTTCCTTGAAACGCTTCTCTTGAGCTGATTGTAACTTCTGTAACTTTTTAATAACTCCTTTACTAAGTTCTTTTCCTTCGGCGTCATGTGTGGGTAATCCCTAAAAAAAAATTTAATTTCGAAAATAATTTTTATTTTTCAAACGATTGGACCAATTTAAATAAAATTTATACAAATTATAAATAATATTGGAGTCTGTCACTGGCATAAATTTTTTTTGAATCGCTTCAGTATTTTGGAAAGGAAAAATTATTTTCGAAAATGCGAGACTTACGTTTTCGTCGAATTTGGAATATTTGTCCGTTTCGTTTTTAAACATTTCAGAAGGGGGTATTTTCTTTAATGCTTCTTTAGCCGCCTGCAGTGCTGCAGCTTCTGCCTTTTTCCTTTCCTTTTCCGCTGCTTTTTCCTGTTCCATTTTCCTCTTTAACTCCTTTTCTCGCAACAAAGTGTCTCTATCAGACAATTTGATGGTGCTTGGTGCTCCTACAAACACCAAAATCAAAAACTAATTATACATTTCCTTCACGGACACACAAACCTTCTTTATCTTCGAGCCTTACACCGAGATTAGGGAGGACATCGTCCCTGAGTATGTCGCACTCCTTTAAGATATCAGTAGCCTTTAAAGTCCTTGAGTAAGCCCTTACGTTATCCCGAAACTCTGCCAAAACGTTCAAGTATGGCATAAGAACAGTTTCGGTCTGAAAAATTCACAATATCTGCGTTAATACTTTACCAAAAATAAGATTTTTTGAGATTATTTACCTCAATTTCACCGTTTTGAGTCTTCATTGGGAAGCCGATTTGGGAACCTTTGGGAATCAAACCAAACACTTGGAATATATGAGTTATGTAAAGGGCTATGTCCCCTAAAAGTATCGAATTAGGTGTCTTTTGGTCTCTCAAATACAAATTGCAAGCGCCCACTATTTCTCTCAGGTTTTCCATTGCTGTTCTTGTATCAATGTTATCTGTAAGAAAATATTTACGTATTAAATGAAATACTTTTTCGAGTAACTGTCGTTTTTCTCATACCACATAGAGCAGCATGTACGTTCTCTTTTGCTCGTAAATATTTTTTATTCAATTCCAATTCTTTGCTTTCCCATTTTTCAAATTCTGGAATAGTTTTATGTGCGTTCCTCTTTTGAAGTCCTTTTACGTTTAAAAAGAATTCCTAAAAATACAAAATTAATTTTATCTGTGTTATTAAAAAACTAAATTAACTTACGTTAAATGTTTTCTCGTAACATATTGCGGATTCCATGGTGTTTGTGCTGTAATCGAGGGTGTCTTTCCAAGAATGCAACAGAAACGCCAGTCTCAGTTGTCTCGCTGTGTGTTGTGACAGAGCATCTTGGATTGTGATAAAGTTCTTCAACGATTTGGACATTTTGCAGCCTTGAATTGTCAAATGTCCGGAATGGAGGAAATATTTCACCCACTCAGAAGAATCAAAATGGGCCTAAAATGATCAAAATTTGCGTCAAAAATAATTTAAAGCAAGATTTATGGACGTACTTCGCTTTGTGCTATTTCGTTGTCGTGATGCGGGAATTTAAGATCAACGCCCCCCGAATGGATGTCCAATGTTGGCCCACAGATCGCCCCTGCCATCGTCGAGCATTCTATGTGCCATCCCGGTCGTCCTTTGCCCCAGGGAGAATCCCAGGCCGGTTCGCCCGCCTTACTTTTCTTCCACAGTGCGAAATCTATCGGCGATCTTTTTTCACTTTGTTGGTCAATCGTTGTTAGGTCACCTAACATTTTTAAAAAATATTAAACTTTTGGACAATGATTTTTGTCTTTGGAATGAAGTTACCTTCGCCCTCTTGTAAGCTGCTCGTGTCACCGTAAGCTTCGGGAACGAGCTTTGCGTAGTAATGTTTGCTGCTCTTATCAAATGTGGCAACATCAAAATAAACCGATTCGTTAGCGACGTATCCGAATCCGTTTTCAATAATTTTTTCTATGTATTTAATTATTTCGGGAATATATTCGCTAACCCTGGTTAATACATGGGGTCTAAGTACCTGGAAATAATTAAATTTTGTTAGTATGTTCGTCAATACATTCAATAGTTTAAAATTAATGCTTTTTGATTAATTGCAGTAGTTTGTATCAATAAAAAATAAAATGCTTACATTGAGGGCATCCATGTCTTCATGAAAAAGTTTTTCAAAATGCCTTGGCAGTGAACTAAAAATAGCATTATCAGTAACAGTGGCACCGTATTTGTGGTCAAGCCATTCAGATAAGGGGTCCTTGCATTCTGTGAGTAAACACTTCTGCATTTGTTCGATTTTTTCGTTATTTCCACACTTCACAGCCTCTTCCAAAGCTTCTACAGATCCTGTTAATCTAAAGCAAAAAAATTAGACTCTTATCTTATCATTTCATTTCGTTTCTCTTACTTAATAAGTAGTTTTTCGAGCATTCCCTTCTTGTCTGTGCAATTTGTGTCTTTTGCTTTATGTAAAAACTGATCCATTACCTGCACAAAACAAAAGATACTATAGAATATTATTCTTTACAATTTAGACATGACAAAAAGTACCTCTTTTGTATCTTTAAGCATTTGGTCTAGTGGTTTACTTTCGGATGAGTATTTTTCAAATAAATAATTCTGCCTGGCTCTTCTTATAATTTTGTCATCGATATCAGTTATGTTCATGACGTAAAGTACATTGTACCCGAAATAATCGTTAAGAACCCTCCTTAAGATATCAAATGATATATATGACCTACAAGCAACAGTTATCAAATAGAAACTATCACAGCAATAATTACAAAGTATTGCATGAAAAAAGAACCAAAAAGGCTGTAAAGAAATCATAATAATTACCTTGCATGTCCCATATGCGAGGCATCGTAAACCGTGGGGCCACAACTGTACCATGTCACAGTGTTTCCGTTCTGAGGAACAAATACTTCTTTTTGTCTTGTTAAACTGTTGAACAATTTAAGGGTAGGTTTTCCTGTATTTTGCGGTGGTGACCACGTTGGTTGCACTCTTTTAGACATATTGTTAATACTATTTTAAATTGTACTCCCGAACAGATAACCTATAACTAATAAAACCACCGATTTCAACACAATTATTTGATAAACAATGACACGACTGTATTACAACTGTTGATAAAAAGGAAATACCGAAATAATTATTGATAATTTTATGTATTGTTTAATAAAACACTTTTCACATGGAAATTCCGACACTAATTTCCGTTATTTCATCATCTTCTGACTTTTTTACACGTTTTTAATCATCAGAAGTTCATTTGATCTACAAATGACAGGTGGGCAGTTGAACTATAAAGGAGCAATTGAACTAAATTTTAAATATTGCCGCCAAATACATTAAATAAGGTTTTTTTTGCAAAAAATAAGAAAAACCCAGTTGTACATTAACTAAATTTTGTCGAAAATGCTAGAACTCACATTACTATTCTTAATTTTATAATTTTAATTTTTTATATTTCCGTAAAAACGCTTTATAGATAATAGTAGATTTTGAGCGCACATTTCAATGCATTTTTTGCTAAAACACATTAAATAATAATTAAAACTGTAAAATCACATATACGTTATAAACTACACCATACTTTGAATGTATTTTTCATTTCAATTGGTCTTTAAAACGTTTTTTTACACATTTTAGAATTTGTGCGCCTAAAATTGCACATATTGTACAAATATAAGTTGCAGTAGTTATTTTTTTCGTAAAATCCGTTACAATTCCTTTTTTTCTTTAATAACGACTTTCATTTATTCGCTAATAATAATCTGGAAATCAGAATAAGTAATTTAAATGCCAAAAGTGCCATTTTGCTGAATTGTAAGCATTATGTAGTTTTTATGTAATAAAAAAAATAGCTGAAGAAAATGGGCGAACATTGGACAAAACGTACAATGAAGTCAGCATGAAATAATGAACCGAAAATGTCAATCATCATCTAGTTTCCGCCTACTTGACTTCCGGATTACCGAAAAACCAAATATGCATAAGGAAACAATGACGAATCGGGACAAAAACGAAACGTTTGCATACAAAATGCAACAATTCGAGAGCAGAAAAAAAAAATGAAAGACGCTTATTTTGTCCGAAGAACGACGTCACAATACAGACGTCAATCTGTGCATTTTAGACGACAGCTGGAACTGAATTTCTACAAATGTGGGCACTCTCGATTGCTCTTCAATGATTAATCGGATGGAAAACGCAAATTCGATTGATACTTATCACGATAATCGTTATTTAAATTAAATAAACTGGATTTATCGTAACAAGAAAGTTTTTCCAATCTTAAGATTGCTATCAGACACTTCATGAATAGATTTTTTTTTTTAATATGAATTAAAAGTTCGTTTCACTAGGTATTGAAAATATGGAAATTTAGTTTTCGTTTTCTACTTTTTTTGTTGGAATTTCTGTACCCATTATAGATCCTAGGGTAACTTAGGAATATATAACAAAAAAAAAAAGTTTTACAAACAAGAAATAATGATAACATCTAATACACGAATCGCTCACCATAAATTTAAATAAGCTCACGTTTATCTGATAGACAATTAATTTTTTTTTAAATATGTAATTAAAAATATTTCTTCCACATTGTTTCATAAGAAAATGTAACAACTGTTTCATTCTGAATTAAATATAACATGTAGTAGTACTAAAAGATAACAACTGTGTTATCTTATTTTTTATTATGAAATTAAAAAAAGGCAAATAAGGCACCTAAGGTAAAAGTTTAACGCGATTTCTAACGATTTTCCTGTTTTTTTTTTTTCGTATGTCGTATTACTGTCAATCAAAAGACAATAATCTCTAAGTGGAAACCTTAAAAAAACGCGCCTTCTGACTGCAAATAACAAAATACTAATGAGTATCAGTTGTCTGGATTGGGGGAAGTAAATACACGTGATGTCAAAAAATGTAACACTCAATTAACTATTATCACGAGTGGCGTTTTATATTTGATACCTACTCTCATAATAAAACGTTGAATTGGTACACAAGTCAAAAATTTGCTATCTATTCTTAGATTTTCGAACAGAATAGAAAATTTTTTATACGTACTTAGTTCAATGAACAAAAGCCTAACGGAAAAAGTTGAAGTAGAAGCTGATTTTTGCGTTTTTGTGTTTGGCGTTTCTCTCTTTTTTTTTTTTTAATAACAAAAGCTTTTTACTTTACTGTTTGAAAAGAAACAAATTTTAAAAGTTACAACAGTGAAAAACTAACTACTTATTACTTACTTAGGTGGGTGAGAAAAGGGGGTGAATTTAGTATTAGCCACTAACCAAATGCCCAAAAGGATAGAGTTATTATTTGTAAATCTACCTGACCGTTTTTAGCAGACTTTTTTTTTGTAGGATGCCCATAAAGTTTACGGGCAATTTGAGGATGAATAAAGGGTGGCTACCCCTTTATAATGTCGACTATTATGGATCAGTTATATTTACTACCACTACTTGACCAGTAAATCGTGAAAAATACATGAGATCATAAAAATGACCACACCAAAACTTCTATCATAAATTCAACAAAAAAAAATAAATAAAAAAATTGATAGAATTTGTTTTCTTTTGTTTGATGAAGCTACAACATTTTAGTAAATTAAAATAGAATTTCTTGAAAAATTAATTTTTAATTTATGTATTACGAAATTAATTATTTCTTTCAGTAGCAGATGAGTTGAGTTAGGAAATTGTTGCTGAAATTTTGTTCGCCTTGGGGTTTGATATTAGAAACGTTTGGGGGATGAGAGGAGAGGAGGCGCGAGAGGGTAGACCTCATCTTGATAAAAGCATTTTTTCGTTAACATTCGCTGGCGTAATTGCTTGTGAAACAAAGAATATATAAATTAATTATGCTCTTAGCAATCCATCATGTACCCGTTTTAACGCTCGATGAGCCTCGAGATACAACGAAAAAACTCCATTATTTTAAAATAGAATCTTTATCGATTATTGGAAGAAAAAACAAATGGCATAGGTAAGTATTTGTAAAAACATTTGAAATAAAAATTTGAACGTTAAACAATTGAATTCGAATCATTTGTTTTGTTAAGATTAACTAAGACAATTGAAGGCTTCGAAAAGTTGTTTTAATCACTTGGCTACGGAATTAATAAAATATTTAAATTGAACCCGAAACAATGACTCACACAACCCCCTGACGTATTTTTTTTCAACCCCTGCCGTTTACCATCATTACTTTGCAACGCTCTCGTATTAATCGGGTTGACGAATTCAAAAACCGACCAACAGACATTTCATTCTGGTATGCGAGGATAGCAATGGGCACGTGGGACCCACATTTTTTATACATTAAGGTCGCCGCTAGCCCTTTTTTGTCTTCGCTTCGGTGTAGGGACGTCTCATACTTTCACTTTACTTCCGGGTGTTCGTTCCAATATATAGGTACTTATGTATATGTATACAACCCTTAATAATTTTACCAAGTACTTATGTATTTTTCAAAAATCTATAACTGTGGGGATGTAAAATTTGCGATAAAAAGGAATAGGGGTTGAACAAAAAGAAACGTCGTTGTTCCTGTGGTCATAATTATGAGTGTATCTTTTTAGAAACATCGTTACCATTATTTTTGGGATGACTCTTCCCCGAATGTAGGTACGTATCTGAGGTTATAAAAACGAAAGGGAAGAGTATGGGGGAAGTCAATTAGATTATTTTCTACAGGAATTTCCTCTTATATTCTGTCATGATGTTGGAGAAAGTTATAATTCTCATAAAGAGAAGAACATCCCGGTCCTGAGGGAACAACTTAAGAAAAAGTATAAATTCGATAAGGAAAATTTCGCCCCGAACAGAAAGAACGCCCGTTTCCACCCCCCACCCCCCCCGTACATCCCATCGTTCCCCCTGCACGCCCGCTGCTCGCGGTGGTAGATGAAGGATAAGTAATTCCGCCTAAGAACCCTAACGTAATTAGTTGGGGTTGAAAAAATAAGGGTTGAATATTTCATTCTCGGCAGTTTGTTTCAGCTCTTCTGTTGTACAAGAATTTTATACTTTTGATCTCAAACGTTCCTTCTTTTCTTATTTTGTTGAAAAAAAATAAATAAGTATCAAAAATTTGAATTGACAGTGTTTTTAGTGAACATTTTTGTTATAATTCACCTTGATTTTCGCCATCAGCCACCGCGGTGTTACAAGGGCGGTAATGAAGTGATAAAAAAGCCGCAGGATTCATCCTTAATATTTGAAGAAAAGATTAAACGTTCCTCTAGGGAAATTATTTTTCTGTATAGACAAATGAATAACTTGAAAAATTGCAAGAATAATAAATTTCTTGACCTTTCAGTCGATACGCACGCAATTATTTTTGTTACTTATTAATATTCAAAATTCACAAAAATATTTTTATATTTTATTTTTAGATACCTATACCGTTATTTTTCTTTTTTTTTCTGCAAAGAATAGTTAACGGGTCTTTCTTTACCGGACAAATTTTTGAATATGCAGATACTGCAAACGAAAATAGGGCCAATAAATAAAAGTTTTACCGTTGCTACCGAAAAACCAAAACGCTTCCTATTCAAAGGCAAATTCGCATATAATAGAATTTTTACAGCAGTTAACAAGAAAGTCCTTCGCAGTATTTCTAAAAGAAGTCTCGTAGTTTAAAAATTAAACGACCCTATTTAAATTACCAGCCATAAATATAAACAGATTTATTGTACAATAATTCTGGGTAGGTACTTATTTGAAACAGGACAAAGTCAAAAAGTACGATCCCAAATTATTATCTGTTAATATTTACAATTTTTAGGAAACAAATTTGGATTTTTATGTAAGTATGTACCTACATATGTAGGTGAGTAGAAAAAAGAACTTTTAGTTGTTTTGATTTTCTTTAAGAGAAAACAAAAAACTAACTTAAAAACAAAACAATAAGAAACAATTGACTGTTCAAAAAAAAAAAAAATGAAAAATTACTTATGTACCTTCGATTGTTCCTGAAAATGTCCTCAAGACTTTCCTGTACAGTTTAACCATCATCGAGGTACGAAATCTGAAAAGAAAAAAAAATTAATTAACTATATACATAATAATTATTATTTGAGATGTTTAAAAAGTATTTTTTTGGTGACTATTCAGGTACTTAATTAATTTTTTTTAGAGCTTTGTGGCACCTGGCGCCTAACCCGTAACTCTGCTGATTAAACGTCTAATTCTGATAGGAAATAAAACAAAACGTTTATCAGTTGAGGTGAAATCTTGGGCGTGTTTTTTTTCTTGAAATACACGATAAAAAAATCTGCATAAAAAATAAGGAGGCTTAGCAGAGGCAATTTCTGCAAACGGTAACCATTAGTGGGACGGCCATTGTTTAGCTCGGCAAATTAATTTAGTTCCCCCTTTTGTTTCCTTCCGTTCTATAACGTAAACTTTGCAGCAAGCCTTGCTTTAACGCCTTTTCTTTTGTCTTCTACTTATCTTCCTTTCTTTTTTTTTTTTTTTTGTTTTTTGTTTTTAATTTTCTTCTTTTTTCGTTTGTTACGGAGCCGAGGCGCACCCGTTCACTGATAGAATAGATAGTGGCGCTATCTTGTTTAAATAATGGGTGCGGAATGAGGGCGTCAGTTTTAAATGAAGCAAGACCTCGCGATATTAAAGGACATCTATTAAAAAGTTCGATCTCGAACTAATAGCACTAAGCGAACAACTCCAGACATACAGGGCGAAAAAACTGGCAAAACGTTACTTCCACTGTACAGGGTGATCAGTTATAAAGTTTTGAGCAAAATTTTACATAAACAAAAGAAATTCTGTCTGTTTGTCATCACCTCATAACTCAAGAATTAGTCCACAAATTTCAGTGCATTTTTCACTATGAGATAAAGAATTATATTCAGATGGTTTCGACATTATCATCTTCAGGAATTTCGAGTTATTGTAAGTTTTATCGAGATAGTTTTTTGTTTGTAACTCGACAACTATCTAAGAAATTTTAATAGGGGTTTCATTACTCGAAAGTACCATTTGGGAAGGCTCTAAGTATTAAAGTAGGAACCAGGGTCGGACTTAGGGTTAACTATCTCAAATAGATAATAGATAATCGTTCCTGTGTTTTAATAATTTACGATTACTCCAAATTTACAGGGTGATCAGTTATAAAGTTTTGAGCAAAGCAAGAAATTCTGTCTGTTTGTCATCACCTCATAACTCAAGAATTAGCCCACAAATTTCTGTGCAGTTTTCACTATGATATAAGGAATTATATCCGGATGGTTTTAGAATACGTTTCGACCTTGTCATCTTCAGGAATTTCGAGTTATGATTAGTTTTCTTGTTTTGAAACTCGAGAACTATTTAAAAAAAATTGATGGGGAGGTTTCACTACTCAAAAGTAGAATTTGAGAAGGCTTGAAAGATTACTGTATTCAAATTCGCCCTGTAAGTGATAGGGGATGTCCTCGGTCGAGGATCCTTTGAGAAATTTGGGCTTATGTTTAAATATATACGTATGTATGAAATTAAAAGGACCGGTCGGGATGGAAGGAAAAAAAAAATTAATTAAGGGTTTTAAGGAAGAATCCTTTTGTTCAAGGAATTCTATAGTCGTTGTCGACAATGATAAAGTTGAGCCTTATTTGCAGGGAAAAGTTCCATTTACGCGCTAAAATTCATTGGCTAATGCATTGTGTTATCTTTTACAAACTGTCTTTTCCTTGAACGTTAAAGAAGATAAATTAAAAAACGTAATTACGAAAAGCCCCCGGAATGCCTTACTCCCCCCAACACCCTCTTCCCTCACAAAAATCTTCGGGCTGCTCGCGCTCTTCTCTCTCGTTCTACGAACGGCAGCCCTTCGTCCCTGTCCCTACAGTTAGTTTTTAACTGCCATCGGCATAATACTCACAAAACAGGGGCACAAAAGAAAGCTCCGGAAAAAATTAGTACATACTTATATATAATTTATTTTTTTTAGTAGGTAGTCAACGAAAACACGCTACTTATTAGGTAATTAGTTAATTTTATAACAAAAGACAAACAGATCGTTCTTTTGTTTCTTGTTTTTTTTTTTTCATTTATTAAACAAATGCTCAAAAAAAAACAAGTTTTAAAACAATAAAGAATGCATTCAATTTTTTTTTACTTCAAAAATATGAGACGTAGAGGAACAAGAAATTCTTTCGTTGTATATTATCTCATTTTTTCTTTTTGGCCAAGTGAACTGTGAAGTTTGAAGATAAGTATTTTGGAAAAAAAAACGAAGTTTATTGTTGAAAGTTATCAGCGGGAGGCGAAATAAATTACCTGTCGAAACATGTTCGCGATTGTGTCCGATGCGATGGAACGTGTTGGTGTTTGGCGTTCATCGCGACACACGGGGGCTGGTTAGCGAGGCGCTGGAGCATTCATTGTCTTTCTTGTTCTTCCGTTAATTGAAGAAATTGGAAGCAGAGAGCACCGTAATTGAGTAGAAATGACGTGATATCTTAAGTTGCGTGTTCGCTGGCACCTGCTGTACAGTTGCTATAGAAACACTCATCTGGGGATGAAAAAAAGCGAGGGTGAAAAAAAACGTGGGGGTGACTCAAATAAAAAAACGGATCAATATTAACTCTTTGCTACCCCAAGCGGTTGCTTGATTGTCTACATTCGAGACAACAGTTTCTAAAAAAGAAATCCTCCTCACTCATTCTTTTGTTTTAATACATTAGTACATTAGTACGTACACACATCACAGTTATCACAAAAATTTTCGACATTTCAGGAATTTTTTTGTAGATATCTCTTAAAACTACAATCTTTCACCACCCCATCACAATAATAAATAAGGGCGAAACGTTAACACAATCATATCTTCAAGTATACTAACATACAACAACCCTTTTTGATCCCAAGAAATTTACCAATTTGGTTTAAAACTGACAATAGTAGGTATATTAACATTTATAGGTATAAGGGGTGGTTTTTGACATCTATTTTATGATTTATTACCATTAATTATCTAAGTAGGTACGTCGTTTAAATTTTTCGATTCAGATTATTTTATGAATTTCTGTAAGTGATAAGGGAAGAGAATGATTTGAATGTAGGAAGGAAAGAAGCAAAAATAAAGTGTAGATAGGAAGGATAGGAATGTCGAAAAGAGTGAGTGAGTGAGTGAGTTTCGATATATGTCATGTGTCGTAATGCGTGCCACATATGCCACATGTGTTCGCATCAAGCAAACGGTGGTTAAGGCAACAACTGAGAGGAAAACCTGATGAATGAAATAGCGTGTGTTCTGTTATGTCGTAGTGTTCATTCAGGAAATGGAAACGGTTCGAACAAAATTCGTATGTATGCAAAAATCCCAAGATTTCTTTAGACACACACACACACATACACAGACACATGTATCCCTGTCTTTCCTGCTGTTGTTTCATAGAAGAAAACAAAAAAAAAAAAAGAGGAACTGATTTTAGACAAATGAATTCGAAAAAGAAATTTAGTTAAAACAAATGATATAGAAACAGTTGAGTTACGTTTTGTCAAAAAATTACAACAAAGGGTCGTAAATGTAACTAATACCAAGTAAATTATAATAATTTTTTCAAAATTAATTGATAGATCGTGTTAAATGTCTTGATAAATAAAATTTCACAAGATCGTAAATAACTTCGTTAAACTTTTTAGAGAAAAAAATTATACAGGGTGATAAATACGAGGAATTACCAGAGACACAAAACGCCACAACATTTTAAAATAAAATTCAATTCATTTAACATATTTTCTTTTAAGACTTCAAAACACTCCTCAACCTCAACGGCACGTACGACTTCATTATTTGTCGAAAATCTTTTGCCCTCCGAATGTTTTTTGGGAACAAATGGTAGTCTGAGGGCGCCAAATCAGGAGAACAGGGCGGATACAGGTAGTCAACTAATTCAAAACAAATTTTAAGAGTGGAAAAATTCCAAGTTTCCACGACTCAAAATATATCAGCTGGCAAAGTTCTTACTTCAATTTTCTGGGACAAAAATGGGATAATTCTGTTAGATTTCTTGGAACAAGGTTACGTACAGGATATTACAGTGAATTGCTCACTAAATTACTCAAAATAATTGTGGAAAAACGACGTGGAAGACTTGCCATAAGTGTCCTCTAGTTGCAAGATAACGACGCCCCTGCCCACAAGTCGTTGATTGTATTGCAAACGATTGATAAAATTGGTTTTGTATTAGTTGACTACCCGCATCCGCCTTATTGTCCCGATTTGGCACCGTCAGACTACTATTTATTCGCTAATTTTTAAAAAACATTCGAGGTTGAGGAGTAGTTTGAAGACTAAGACAAAGATTTTTTTTCAAATTAAATTAATTATAAACAAGTTTATAATATCTTCGGCTTATCGAAGAAAATCGGTTAAAATTGGCGCTAGAATTCGATCGATGGATCGAACTAATTGTAAAACGAATCGAACTACCTGTAATCTATTGTTCGATATGTGGTTCAAGACTATCAAGGATCGAGGACAGTTTTTGATCCCTCGGCGGAGCTGTTGCTGTTGCTATTATGGCACGGCATAAGGCAGCCACCCCGAAAATGTAGGGCAAGTTTGCAGTTTCCTGGAAACTAGACCATATGCACATCATTAACCGTGCCACCACCATAAGCAAAAAAAAAATATATAACACCCACCTAACGGGTGTTGGCAAGCAACTCTTCGAAACGGAACCCGTAAAATCATCCACAGGACATGAAAAAATATATTAAAAAAAAAATGAACAACTTCGACGCCTGTTTCGAAAATATAGAAAAAAGTTTTTACTGACATTTTTTTTAAAAAAGACCAAAATTGTTATCTATTAATAAATAGGTACAAAAATATAAATTTAGTTTAAGGGTTGTTTAGAAAGTGGTGTTGAAGACTTGTTCCCGACCCTTTTCCTTCTTCCCTTATCCGCACACGTGTCTAGGGCTCAAATAGGTGCATTTAATTTTATGTTATTTCAGAAAAATGAGGTATTCGTCAAGGGGTGCAAAAATGAAAGAGTCGAACCTTTTTTCTTTTTAAAAAAATGAACTCTCAATATTTTACCATGACAATAATTATTCTTTAGTAAGAATTTTTTTTATGTAGTGGTTTGATATGTATACGAGCATATCGAGTTAGTTCTGGGGGTGAGCGTTCGTCTCTCTGGGTAGACAATCACCCCACGCAGACGAATTTAACCCCACGGAAGAGTTATATCGATCTTACGTCTTACCCAGAGCCGAACGAGAAGGGTTACCCCACGACTCGCTTTTTTTTTTTTTCATATTCAAATATTAAAAGCATTCATTGACGGTCAATGAATTATTCTAAAAGATTCGAGTTCGAGCAATCGATACGCGTTCTTAAACGCTTGCACAGGAAAAAAGGGGGATGATGCTTAAATTTTAAATCGAGAAACAATTGATAGAAACAAAACACTATGAAGAACTTTTTTGTTTCTTGTTAAAAAAGTTGAATGTAAGTACGTAAAAACAAAACACTTTTGAACAATTGAAAGTGTAGAAGTAAAATGGAATTTTGGAAAGTTATGGACATGGACAACGGAAATTGGTGTTTTGAATAGATACAATAAAAAATACTTGATTAGGAACAAATATTTTACTCATAATAAAATAATTCAGGACAGTAATATTATCGATTCAACGATCGAACACCATCGAGCTGTAAAGTTTATTGTACATTTATTCAAGGATATTGTAATTAATAGATTAAACAGGACGAAAAACCTATTTAAATAATATAAATAAGTACCTAATATTTAGGGGGTTTCCCGAATCACACACGTACCTTCTTAAGTTACGATAATTTTGTTATTGGATCCCACGGAGGTCAAAGAGAAGCCCCGAAAGTATATTTCGGGGAATTAAGAAACCTTACAATTCTTTTATTTTTGAGGGTAAGTATTGCGTGTGTAAGATTTTCGTCAATCAAAACGTGCGACATTAGATAATAATTATTGAGGTAGAAAATACCATTAAACATTTATCACTATTATTATTATTATTGATAGATATTATTTACAAAAAAATTCATTCACATGTATCTTTTTTTATTTGCTAATTAATACAATAATCTGTCGTAACTATCGATTAATAATTATTATTTTTTTCTCTCTATTAAAAATCAGTCTTATCAGTTTATCAGGTGAAACTGTGGGTAGTTTTTTTTTTTTTATCGTATCTATTATGTTACAAACAGGAGGTAGAAATTTGTACATCTGTTGAGAAAAATAACTTATAACGATAATAAAAAATAACAAACATTTAATATAATACGAATATTCGACGTGAAACTATTTCTCACAAGAATATTCATATATTTAGGTAACTCATTCCAACCATTGACATAATACATCAGATTATTCGGGACCAGTTTCTTTGGTAAGAAGCTATAAATTTTTCAAAATGTACATATGTATCTATTGTTTATACGAAATCAGAAATTTTTTGTTGTAACCGTCATGAAGTTTCTTTTAACTCATTCTCACTAAAAAATAACAATACAGCACATGATAACAATAAAAAGAATATCGATACAACACAACACTTTTTTTTATATAAGTATAAATAATAATAATTGTGTCTTAAATCTACAAAAATATAGAGATATTTACAAGTTTTCTTCTTTTTTTTTTACGTCGACGCAGGAAACAATCAAAAACGTGTCACTTTTATTATTTACAACCAAACAAAACAAAAACGTTTTTCTTTTGTTATTAGTAACAAAAACAAAAACGCAGCAGTAGCAAAAAAATTTAAATCTATAGGTACATACTTAGCCCGCTTTAGGAGGATAAAAATATAAAATTACTCAGTATAAAATATCGAATTAAAAACAATTGTTATGTAAGTAACCCTTAAAAAAATTTGATACCTTCAAACGCGTTGCAAAGAAACCGATAGGTTTAAGAACATGTTTTTAAACAGGTTGCTTGACACAGAAAAAAATTAAAATTAATAGGTACCAAAAGAAATGGTTTTCGATGTCATAAGCCAGTAAAAATTCTTTCGTTTTTCTAGTTTGAAATAAACACCTTCACCTTCCAAGAAATCGACTCGAAAGTGTAACGGTTCTAGATGCAAATTTTTGAAACGACACACAATACCTTTTGTGGACAAGGTCTTTTAGGGGGTTGTTTATAACGCTGTAATTTACGATTTCTCTGGTAAATATGCAAACCAGTCAGCCCGCCCGTCCGTCCGAAACCAGAGCAAATACAATAAATACAATTGTGATATTATTTGGAGCAGGTAGAAAAAAGGACTCTGAAGAAATTTTTCGAAAAGTTTCTAAAACTTCTGTTAACTACGTACCAACAATAATATAAAAATATAAAGATACTTCACCGGTTATATCATCCATATATTTAAGAACTTACGATTAGTCTATTAATAAAAAAAGACGAAAATTTGGCACATAAGAAGTTTAAAAAAAAGACGGCGTTTTTGATTGTTTCCTACCGTTCTTAATAAGCGATTTCAAAAAAACAAAAGAAAAGAAACAATTGCTCGAAAACAAATCGTAAATATCGTCATTTGTTTATGACACAGGAACTCGCATACCAGATTGATGGGTTATAGTAATATTTATAAAATATATTTGTACATACACATAGAAAAAAAAAAAAAGAAATAAAAACTAAAAAGAAAACCTACATAATAATCCCTGAAAACATTGACTGATGAAGATACCCGTATTACGTAATATACATACTATTATTTATTTACTTATTACCTTTTTTTGCTATTAGAGATTCGCACGAGGAGTGGACTAGGAGTGGGACATGGAAGGCATCGTCGACGTCGTGTGTTTCAAAAAAAGGGACGTGGCATCTCTCGGTGGCTCGTCGTCGTCATCCATGTCGTCCCTGGAACTCGGTGGCGAACGCGATCTCGTCGACTCTCCGCTACTGTGAGAGTGCAAGCCTGTGGTCATACTCAAATCTTCGGGTTCGGTTTGTTCGGGAAGGTTCACTGTTAACGGGAACGAAAGGAGGGGCTCGACGGGGACTCTGACGATATTTCGGGACGTGTGGAGATTGTCGTCGTCGTGGAGGAGGTCTGATGGATCCGGACTCGACGAGATCGTTGTCATGCCGCATTTGTGATGGAGCAGGTGGTGCCTTCGACGAAATCTGAAACAAAATTATTGATAACATCCCAAAAAAGTATTAATATCCCGAAAAAGTGTTCATTCCGAAAAACTATTTTTCTCAAAATCCGCCCCCAGTTCCGAAATTTGAAGACAAAACTTTTTGAAGAACTGTTACTATCCCGAAAAACTTACCTTGTATAACATTTTTCACATGAAAACGGTTTTTCGTCCGTATGAATCAAAAGATGAGCTTTGAGTTGGTTGGAGTCCGAAAATCTCGCCTGACAATGTTCACAAGCGTAGGGACGTTCCCCCGTGTGCACCCTCAGATGCCGCCTCAAATTCGCCACCTGAACGAAATGCCTGTCGCAATGGTCGCAGTGATACGGTCTCTCGCCAGTATGCAGTCTCATATGCGTCTTCAGATGATGATCTCTCGTAAATCTGTAACGAAAAAAAAGAAAACAAATAAAACGCCTCATCTTTTTTTGGTCTCGTGATTTATTTTTTTCCCATTTATGGTCTGCGATTATTTGGCGTTCTGTTTTTTATGGCGTCTAAATTTTTTATGTGTTTACCTACTTACCTTTTATGGCATTCGGGACATTCGAAGGGCTTCTCTCCCGTGTGTGTCCTCTCGTGATTTTGGAGGACGTGTTTGTAGCCGAAGGACCTCTTGCAAACGCCACAAGTGAACTGCTTATCTCTGTTATCTTTCACGCCAAGCACGTCGCCGGTGCTGGACGGAGGCGAAGACGTCGATATCGGTGGACTTAAGGGCACCACCACCTCCTCCTCCTCAATTTTTCTCGAAATTTTTCTTTTCGTCGTTTTAACATCCGAACTGCTACTACTAACCTATAATAATAATTAAGAAGAAGAAGAAGATTACGTAATTAAGTGTTAAACGCCCTGTATATTATTTATTCACTTACGACGTTGTTGTTATTGTTTTTTCTTGATTTGAAAGCCGGCGAGACTTGTTCGGCACTGTTGGGGGGCGAAGGGGGCGAACTAATGGGCCAAGTGGTCGTGGTGAAAAGTCCGGGATGAAAAAATGCTGGATTGGCCGGAAGTCCCAGACCGGAGGCAGCCATCAATTGACTAGCCATCAGGATCTGGGACGGGGTAAACATTCCTGCGTTCGGAAAGGATGGGAACGCCACGGAGGTCAATGAGGATTTTATGGATGTGTCGTCTGGTTCCACTTTCATTTTGTCCCGATTCGAAAAAATATCTGGAACAATCGAAAACTAAAAAAATTGAACTTACAAACAAATGAATGCCAAAAACAACAGAAGAAGAAACAAAAGCACAGGCAAATTTTAGTCAAAACAAAAAATAAAATAAAAAAAGAATCAAGAATTCGTCGGTAGGATTTGTGTTAGGTATAAATTGGATGTTAAAAGCACCCTTTTTGGTGGAGAAACGAAAAGCCGGTGGGGTTCCACAATTTTAACCGAAATATCTATCCATTTATGCAAAAAGGGGTGGTTTTGCGTCCCGAAACTGCCCCGTCATTCGGTGTCGTCCACGTCGCTGCATCAGGAGCCACACAAAATCCACGTCCATTCAGTGGAAGAAAAGATTTAGCAAAAAAAGAAACATTTAATGTAGGTAAAATGGCTCTAAGTAAACAAACGGTCCGAATTGGGGAGAACAAGCCAAAAAA